>JAVUPR010000204.1:4557500-6015994 GCA_036785695.1 Gentiana straminea | reverse complement strand
TTTGTTGATATGGGAAGTGTTGTTAATGTGCTATATTACAACATTTTTCATCCATGAAGTTAAAGGATTTCACCGACACCCGCATCACTCTCCTTTGTTTGGATTCTAAGGACCACCCGGGGCTTAATCCTACGAGCATGACTCGGATTATTGACCACATTCGAAGAGAACCGAGGGGCAGGACCTTCATGGTCAATTATGTAGTAGTAAAAGCACCCTCGCCCAATAATGTTATCATGGGAAGACGACGCCACGGTCTCCGAGCGTTGATCTCCCCACCTTATATACGCATGAAGTTTCCAACCTCGTAGTGGGGTCAAGAGAAATCCAAGCGTGATGTGGAAATAGCCAAAAGCCGTTACATGGCCACCGTCAATAGAAAAATGATGTTGCAAACAAGTCTCGGGCCGTGAGGAATTGCTTCCAGAAGATGAAGAAGGCTGGTCCTCGGAGGATAAGAATGAATTAGTTAGTTTAAGGGAAGAATCGTAGGGATTTAGTCATGAACGTGGGGTCATGGATTCCCGAGCAAAGCATAAAGAAGAACTTGTCAAAGTGCTAATGTCACCCGAGCTGGCCCTACATGGGCTTACTATTGATCCGAGTGAGAAACCTTGCTCGACAGAAGAAAATACACTTTACTAAGGAAAGAACGGAAGCAATTGAAAAGGCTAAGTAAAATGTTACTTTTTGCTAACATTATACGAGATGTGCTTCATCCGCATCGGCCGGCCAACCCGCCCCTGGTGAAGAAGCCGGACGGAATTTGGCGGACGTGCGTGACCCCCACCGACCTACCGTAGCCTCGTCCGGCGATCGCTATGCGCTCCCAAAAAACGACGGGTTAGTTGACTCGACCGTTGGTTTTGCGCATTTGCTTTCTCTAGGAGTGCATACATGGGGTACCATCAAACAACCATGGACCCTGAAGATGCATATAAGACTACGTTCATAACAGAATTGGGCACCTTTGTTATCACTAAGCCAATTGGGCATTAAAAAATGTCGGAACTACATATCGCAGAGCATTAGAATAATATTTTTTAGTGAACCAAATTAGGAAGGTGTATACCTGAAGTGTATGTAGTATGATCTCATGATCAAGAGCAAAGTTTCCCGAAGCACTACATGCCCTAGAATGCCCGAGAGGTAAATGAGCCGTGCTCGTACAAACAGGAACATAGAAGCTCAACCCCAAAAAAATGCTGCGTTTAAAAGGGGGTAACCGATGGAAAATTTCTCGGGGTCACATAATATCCGGGGAAGTGTATCAAAGAGAATCCGGACAAGACGAAAGGCATTGAGTGTCTATGCTACTCCCAAAGAGCATCAAATAAGTACAAAGGTTAATGTGGCGTATGGTACGCTCTAAATGCAGTTCCTCGGTCCAACATGGGGACGGCAAAGACCTTACCATTTTTCAAAGTCTTAGAGAAAACCCCGTCCCTTCCGGTGGAATCGAGGGACATATACAGGACCTAACTGGAAGACATTAAGGCTTACTTATCCGAGCTGCCAACCCCGAGCCTCTCCTCAGGAAGAAGCACTTGGTCGATATCACTTAGTGCGGTTCCAAAGAAGCGCTCAATACCGTCCCGATCGGGGAACGAAGGACGTATGCAGAGACCAAGATTTTACCCATGTGAGTGTAGCTCTGCGCGGGACACAAAGTCACAAACACTATGTACGGGAAAAATTAGCATTGCAAGCTTTGGTACATGCTCCAAGGAAAGCTAAGGGCCGTATTTTTTGCACACAGCACATCCAATAACGCGTGGTGATCAGCCATTATTACGACGGATATTAGCCCAATCCGTACACGTCGCGAAGGGTTAGCGGCTCGGCTTCGTAGCCAGGTAGGGGGTACGACCCGGACTTCCAACCCCGAACCGCGGGTCGCTGGGGCCCGGGACTTAGCAACGATCCCGTTAAGTCGGGAGAATATCCGTACACATAGAGAGAGATCACCCGAAGAATACAACCGATTAATAAGACACATATACGTGGTCGGGACATCGTGAAAAGAGGACGGAGACAGAGACTCTGCTCTGCTCATAAGACAAAGAGGAAAAGAGTTTCCATATGCCTTCCATTTTAAGATTCAAAGCAACAAATAATGAATCGGAGTATAAGGCAGCTTGATAACAAGGTTACGACTAGCCACAGATAGCTAGTGTGCAACTAATTATAGCGCAGTTTTCAAAGTGACTCTGCGCTTTCGTGGTTTATCATGTTAAAAAAGACAGTATGAAGCGGAAGAAAGAACCAATAAAAAAAACATTTATCTGTTTAGCCCAAGCCTTGACGGGAAGAGTTAAAAATGCCGCCCTCGGATGAGCAGGTCTTCTAGACCAGAAATGAAATGAGTCGACGCACTTTTCTCCAAAGTAGTATTTAACTTTTTCTCAGAGAATAGCTGTCTAAGGCCGAGAGGCCAACAGAACAAAGCTACCTCAGGAGACGAAGTTAAACCTATTTACTCAACACCCCTACTATGGGATAGACAGGCCTACGGTGGCTTATATCTGACCAAACATGGCATCCTACCAAGAGATAAGTCTCGTATGCCCGCAAGATGAAACTTTTAACAAGCCGGTGACACTATCTATTCAAATTTAAAGTTCTTTACAAACGATCCTTTATCTCTCATTGGCCTGCAGATGTGCTTCAAAGGACGAAGAATTATCTTCTTGTAAAGATTCACTTAAGTATTGTGCAGGAAACCACGCGATGGGGCAAGGACCCTGGCAAGAATTTCATCGCCTATTCTGGGTTATTCTTATTTACCGGCCCACCATGAAAAGTGATGCAAAAGCGAACTCGTCTTGAAGTGAAAATCATTTGCCAGTTCATGACAATTTGTCTCGTATCGGCCTTCCCAAGCAGCCGGTTCCTATAGTCTCTCCTTAGCCCTTTTTATCAACGGGGAGTGGATCCGGTCGGACCAACTAACTTTGAGATCCGGGAGAATCTCGTGTTCTTATTGTAAGGCGATCGTGACCCATTTTACTAAGTGGATAGAAGATGAAGCTCGCTACCTGTTTATGCATCGCCAAAGCCATTCGAAAATTTGCTTTGGAAGGGCTCTAATCTGTAACAATTTAACTCAATTTGAAGACAAAATAGTTATATCGTGGTGTGCCGAAGGCGGGCATCACTCAACACTTTACCTACATTGCTCCATCCACAGCAAATGGTCGAAGTTGAACTCGACAAATGGAACATTGTCTCTGGCGATCGGTTTGAAAAAGAGACTAAATTATTGATGGAAAAATTAGAGTATAACATCTACCCATCACCCCGGATACTTGGGACTTGGCGTGTGACTACATCAAATGCATACGATCGTGCGAGACACCTTTTTCCCCGGCCTGAAGTGAAGCGTATTATTCCAAATGAGATTGCTCTTCCACTCCTCAAGGTCGAACTTTACATAGCAAATGGCGATCAGAATTCGAAAGCTCGGGCATTCTAAAGATGACTCTCAGGTTATATCGTAGCCGGTGGCCTACATTAGAATGGCCAAATACAAGCAAAGATTATCTCAATACTATAACTCTAGAGTTAAACACTCCGTTACATTAAAGAAGGAGATCTAGTGCTTCTGGTATGAATGAAGTTAGCAGGTGGGGTCCATAAGGCAAGCTTTCTGACCCGAATTGACTGGGAAGGACATCGCATACGGTGATAAAGGTCTAAGGAAGGGTCATATCGCCTAGTCGATATGTCTGATGAAATAGGACCATACCGAGAAGCCGGAATGCTAACAACTTTATTTAAATTATAAGGTTCAGGAAGGTGTGCTAGACTTGTGTTATTTTGCTACTTTCAATTTTATTTATTCCAATAAGATGTAATCGACATCAATGCGTCATTTAATAAAAAAAAAAATTACTTTATATATCTATGGTATTGTTAATTTATAGCCCAAAAAGCGAGAAATTCGAACCGAGCTCTGCCGGTCGACCTGAAAGGCCGGCAACCGGGGACAAACTCTTTGCAAGTCCATAGCAAGTTAGACATAATATGAACCGAGCTCTGCAGCGTACTCAACAAAAAAAATTTCAAAAGGACAAACTTTAAGTCCGATGCAGGGTCGGACAAATCTGAACCGAGCTCCACTAAGCCGTACTTAGATAGATTTTCAAAGATGACAAATCCTTTAAGTCTCACAGTCGAATTAAATCCAAATCGTAAGCTCGCAGCTGTACTCGCATAAGATGATTGCAAAGGACAAACTTTCTATGTTTGCAAGCCAGAAATTTCAAAATCATAGATATAAAAAATGCGAGAAAGTTGAATAAAAGCGACATAGCTTAACACCAAACACCAAGGCACGTCATCCAAATACCATTGATAGTCATGCGCATGCCATACTTTTTCAGGGGAAGGCAAAGGCACGCAGGTAAGTACTTGAACTCAAAATAGAAGTTCTTAATAGAAACATAGTGGGAAAAGCACCACAAATGTTGAAAAAATTACAAGTTTTTCAAAAGGTTTTACAAAACAAAAAATTCCTTAGCAAAATAAGGAGGTACAACATAGAGTTCGGTTTTTAAAGCGAAAGGATTCCTTTCTGTGTCGCGGTGCAATTTGTTGGCGAAGGAGCGCAGTGGTGTTTAGCATACCTACTTTCCAATATCCTCACCATTCTTGAACTCACTTTAGTCCGGTCATCATAGACCTTTCTGAGCCTAGCTTCCGTACATGCTATGGTGAGCGAGGTTGGAAACAACCGGATCGGCAAATTGCCCGTTGGCCTCATAAACTCCCCGGTGTATAGCTCGCCACATCATGGGGCCCAACGGGGTTTCGGGGCCTCGAACGAAGGTGTCCCAGGACTTACACTCATGGACGACTTTGAGCAACTCGAGTCGGGATGGAAGCCTCCAAGACTCATCATTTTCGGCTACGGAGCATGGCCAAATTCCAACCCAAATTTATGGGCTCGGAGTTCTCCTATGTATACTTGTCATAAGTGCATTAGAAGCTCAACGAGCGTAATAGTATTGGACCTTAACTTTAGTTCGGCCTCGTGAGCTTGAACTTGCTCCTTCAAGGCTTTTTTCCTCATTCAAGGCTGTTGGTCCCTGGAAAGGGCTAACACAAGTTTAGAGGGGGGTGAATAAACTTGTCACCAAAAACTTATCTTAAGTTGTAAAAGCCCCCCGAGGCCGAGTTTCTGCGAAACTCAAGCGACTTCCGGTTCGGTTATGTTCACCGTCCCTGACTTGTGCGAGTTCGGTTAGCTTAGCGATTGTAAGTCAAAACGACTTATATTCGGTCTTGTTAGCGCGGCGGATAAAGTAATAGCCTTTAGTGCAATGGATGTGTAAGCGGAAATCTAGACCTTCTATGTATCGGTTGTGAGAAATCAGTACGGTGTTCTTTGAGAGATAATGCGATAAATAAAACAAACACAAATGCATAAAGAAAATCAACACAAGATTTGTTTATGGAAGTTCCGGGTGGTGTAATCCCGTACGTCTCCCCTTCTCTGTGGCGTAGGAGGTATTACTAGAATAATGAGATAACGTTACAAAATCCTAGTACTATGACGGTCTTCACGACACCCTGGTTTCCTTGTCTACACAAAATGAAGAAAGGTGAGATTGCTCCTTCACTCTGCACAACGATCTTTCGGAGGTGGAATTGCTCCTTCACCCGGCTCACCACACAACACATACACACGGCCAACGCAGGCCCGCACCAATTGCCGTAGCAACACCGTAAGAGAAAAGGTAGAATTGCTCTTCTCAAACTATACACTGACCAACCCTTTTTCACAAAGGTTAGGTTTAGAATTAATCACAAGATTAATTCGGTGAAAGGCCTATCGACTCTTATTACGGATGCGGCTTTGTAGCTCTAAGATGCCTTCTTTCCCCCTGATGGGTTCTTGGATCTTTCTTTGAAGTCTTCAAGGCAATTCGATTCGCTTCCCCTTTTTCTTGATATATCTAATCTGATTTTTTTTTTGGATCTGGATTTGGATCTTTGAATATATGCTTGTAAAGCTCTTTTTCTGATCCTCCTCTCTCTACTCTGCTTTAAGTGATTCTCTTGTGTATTTATAGGGGTGATGTAACGATCACTAGCTCTTGTAGCCGTTACACTTGTCGTTATGCCAACGTTCACGTATACGATCTTTTGTCGTATTGTCGGTTTAAATTCAACAAGGCCTTAACTCGTTTTCTACTCTTCTTCAAATTAAAGCGAGTACCTTGTATACTTACTATCGACTTTAATTGACTAAGTCGAGTACACCAATCAGTTTCTTCTTTCACAGTAGCCGATAATCTTTGTCCTTAAGATTATTCGGTTATACATGATCTATAACTCGGTTTTCGAGTCACCACGGACTTGCTGAATCACGATTTGTTATAAAATGGATGGAGATAACTTCGGATGCAGAAACGAAAACGAAGCAATCAAACATAAACAATCAAAGGAGAAAACGAAACAAGAAGAACACGTTTAACGTGGAAAACCTCTCGGTGGGAGAGGTAAAAAACCACGGGCGAGAAAAAGAGATATTTTATTATGCACTTTGAATTTTACTGATTTCAACACACTCGGATAATGAGACAACAAGCTGTATTTATAGGCACAAATCCACAAACCACTAGCCGCCGAATCTTTGTACGATGCGCCATAAATACCCTTACACGTGTCCTCCTTTTAATGACAACGTACATCTGTCACATAATAGAATTAACGGATGTGGGACCTGTTTGTATTCCGGTACTCGGCGGACTATCACCCTGGCGATAGTTACCCTGTACGACGAAGCTCGGTAGACTCCACCCTGCGAAGCACGAGGTTGAATACCCTTCTCGGTTTGTCAATCACACGGTGAGTCTTGAATTGGTTCCACCGGATGTAGAGTTTAAGTCACATTCTTGACAAATCTCCACCTTGACTTCAACTCTCTTTAGAGTCAAGCGTGAGTTGCATAACCAAATGTACTTGTACCGGATGCATTCGTCAATGCCGGATGTACTTGTACCCGGACTATCTCCACAGCATCCACTCCAGCGATGATCGCCCTCGGTAAAGTTTCCGAATCGGATTATAAGCTTTGAATATTCGGTAAGTCCGGCAAAGTGGAACTTACTATGTTGGAGAGCTTGGTTTAGTGAACATATCAGCCCGAGGATTCTCCTTTGTGCCAATCTTCTTCACCACAACCCTCTTCTCGTTCCTCAAGAAATGATACACGACATCAATATGCTTGGTTCTCTCATGATGAACACGATCTTTGGCTAAACATATTGCCTTAAGAATTGTCACAATATATATCGGCTGATCCCCCGATGCAACCCCAAATCAGCGACTAGCCCCTTCAACCGGCCGGATACCCTCCTTAGCCCTTGGTAAGTGCCATATATTACGCGGTAGTTGATAAGGCTACTTTATGCTTTGAAGAGTAGCTTTCAGTACGACCTTTGCATTTCCCCGAGATGTAAACACATATCCGGTCATTGATTTTCTCACTGTCAACATCACTGCGTAATCGGCATCACGGTAACTTGCAGTGACCGGACCGATATCACCTCCATAAATGAGACCAACATCGAGTTTGTACCTCTCGGGTACACGAATATCCTTTTAACGACTTTCCGGTGTTCCTTTCCGGGTTGAGCCATAAACCTGCTGACAACAATGATTTGCTGAGCCGGATCGGGCCTAGTGCAAACCATGGCATACATCGGCCCTTAACCTTGCACTAGCATAGGGAACTTTTGACATATACTCCTTCTCTTGGTGGTATGAAGCATAAACGAGACAAATGAACATTTGATGCCATAGGAGTATCTATTGGTTTTGCGAGCGGAGACATGCCAAACTTGGCCAATATCTTACGCACGTAACCTGGCTTGAGACAAGAACAATTTCTTCGACTTCTATCTCTCCAGGGATCTCCATCCCAAGATTTTCTTGGCTGCACCCAAATCCTTCATTTCAAATTCGACTTAAGAAGGTTCTTCGATTTTGAACATCGAGACTTTCTTGCGCGACTATCGACATGTCATCCACATACGGGACAAGATAGATATATGATCCATCTTTCAACGGACGTAGTAAACACAACGATCATATGGACTTGTTGTAACCATCTTTGAAGCATGAAACTACTGTCAAACCTTTTATACCACCTTTGCCTTGGAGCTTGCTTCAAACCATACAAAGATTTCTTCAACTTGCAAACATAATTTTCCTTTCCATGAACTTGAAAACCCTCGAAATTTGTGTCATGTATATCTCCTTATCCACCTCACCATGTAGAAAAGCGAGTTTTCACATCTAATTGCTCAAGTTCCGGATCCTGGCATTGCCACCATTGCTAGTAACACCACGATTGAAGTGTGTCGACCCTTTGGTGAAAATATTTCATCAAAGTCAACCCCTTCCTTTTAGTTGAATCCTCTTGCAACCAAACGTGCCTTATACTTGACCCCTTACTGCCTTTGCTATTCCTTCCTTTTTTCTTGAAAATCCATTTACAAGTCACAACTCCCTTGTCGGTAGTTTTGTTTGACCAATTCCCAGTACGATTCTTCAATAATGACTCCATTTCATCTCCCGTGGCTGCATGCCAGCGAGATGCTTACGTACATGTCTTGCTTCCCACTGTAGAAGTAGGTTCAACAACCTCTCTGCTTCTTCGACAACTTGGAGTGCATATCCGGCCAAATCATCATATCCATATCTCCTTGGAGGTATCCCAACATTAGATCTTCTAGGCACTGTTTGCTAGACTCTGGCCGATCAATGTTTGTATGACGCTGCTCCCTAACTTGAGGTCTCGGTAGGTGGCTCAGATCGGTACGGTTCATTATCCGGATCGGTATAGTCTTGATTTGGATCCAGCGATTGTTGCATATCGATGGGCTCCACACTGAAGCTCCACTTTGTTTCTCGACACTATCGGATTCGACGCGGTTTCGGACTCGGTAGACCTCCCCATTGATGAGTTTAACATAGAATTTTCATCAAACACAACGTCCACTGCTTGGGGATTACTGCGGACTCTGTGATGACCAAATTATATATCCCTTCACTCCATCACCATACCCCACAAACACTCCTTCTTGGCTCTTGGCTCCAACTTCCCTTCACTAACATGATAGTAAACGTTGTACTCCCAAAAGCCCTTAGAGCCCAGAGTAGTCGGCGGGCTTGCACGACCACATCTCAAATGGTGTCTTGAGGTTGATTCTGTGTGAGGGCTCACTTGTTGATTAAGTAGCAAGGTTGTCTTAACGACACGCCCAAAATCTCCTTGATAAACCGGCTTGAGAAAGCATACATCTTGCCCTCTCCGGTAGAGTTTGATTCATCCTTTCGGCTACACCATTACTGCTGAGGTGTATTCCTTACGGTATGATGTACGGCAATACCCTCGGTTGCACAAAATGAATCAAAATCCGTCCGTGAGAATTCAGGACCATTATATGTACGAAGCTTCTTGATTTTCTTGCCTAGCGATTCTCACTAGGGTCTTCCCTTTGCTTGAAGTTATTGAATGCATCACTTTTGTTCTTCATCATCACCACCCAAGTCATCCTTGAATAGTCATCTATGAATGACACAAAATATCTGTGACCACCCAATGACTCAACTCTTGATGGACCCCGGCGATCTGAATGGATATAATCAAGTGATGCCTTTGTGTTGTGCAACCTGTGAGAACTTACTACATTGCAACTTCCCAAACACACAATGTTCACAAAGTCCGGATTCTTAACCTTATATCCTCCAAGAAAACACTGTGAAGAAAGAACTTGCATACCTCTTTCACCCATGTGACCAAGTCTCGTGTGCCACGGTGAGTCTGCTTGAGGCGGTGAGCTTGCGAGGATGCAACATCGGCGATTGCCGGATACGGTAGATCCTTGTAATATATACAAGGTTCCCTCTTGATGCCTTTGAGGACTACAAGCTGAATCTTTAAAGACATTCGAGTTGTCCACCTTCACCCTTGAAATTGAACCCGCTTCTTGTCCGAGTGGGCGAGAGATACCAAATTCTTGTTCATGTTTGTGGAACATGTCTTACATCCTTCGGTGTACAAAATTTACCATCCTACGTCCTTAACTCTTGAGCCAATTCCCACAACTTTACGAGACCTTCTTGTTGGCCATATAGATTTGACCACCATCTATCTCGCTCAGTAAGTAGAAAACCACTCTCTGTTTGGACAAATATGGTAGGATGCTCCGGAATCAAGTATCCACACATCATTGTGGTGTGTAGAATCCTTTGCAACTAGAACCGGATCCTCGTCGGTTGCTCGGTAGCCAAGGCTGGCATTACTTGAAATTGCCTTCTCTTGTTTCTTCTTCCTTGGACAATTGGACTTCCAATGTCCACACTCATCGATGATTACGGACATCGGTAGACTTAGGACCTTTGGACCACGACTTCTTTTTCTTCTTCGTCCATATCCTTTTCCACTATTGCGCTAGCTACTAGCCCGACGACACTGTCTGTTCAATGACCTTGTGTCTAAGCTCCCTGGCATGTAAGGCGGACCTCACATCCTCCAAAGCTCTTGTATCTTTCCCAACTATGAAAGAGCGCACAAAGTTTTCATATGATGCCGGTAATGACACCAACGGGATTAGGGCTGCATCTTCATCTTCAATTTTAACATCAATATTCCTTAAATCAAGCAATATTGTGTTCGGTGGTCCGGATGTTCCCTCGGTGGACTTCCTTCATGCATCTTCAAAGCCGAACAACCTCTTGTTTCAACAACAATTTGTTGGTCAGTGACTTGGTCATATACAAGCTTTCAAGATTTTTCCACAACTTGGCTGCGGTGTCTTCCTCGGCAACCTCGGTGATAACATCATCGAGATAAGCACAATATGATGGTTGAATGTGCTTTCTCTTCCAGGCCACGGCATAATCTGCACTTTTGTATTTGGTTTGTCGGATAAAGGATTCCACAAACCACGATTGTTGTTTCAACGGTGCACGCATCTTAATTTGCCACGGACCAAAAGCTGTTCCTTCAACTGTAAATTTATCGATTTTTCGTTTACTTGTGACATCTTTTCTTGCTAAAGATCACAACTTTATCACGGATCCTAGCACCTTGCTTTGAAGGTCTTGGTGAAGATGAAGGCGATCGTCTGCATTGTTTTCTCAGAACCTTGCGCTCTACGATACCACTTGTTATAAAACGGATGGAGATAACTTCGGATGCAAGAAACGAAACGAAGCAATCAAACATAAACAATCAAAGGAGAAAACGAAACAAGAAGAACACGATTTAACGTGGAAAACCTCTCGATTGGGAGAGGTAAAAAACCACGGGCGAAAAGAGATATTTTATTATGCACGAAATTTTACGATTTCAACACACTCGGATAATGAGACAACAAGCGTATTTATAGGCACAAATCCACTAAACCACTAGCCGCCGAGAATCTTTGTACGATGCGCCATAAATACCCTTACACGTGTCCTCGCTTTTAATGACAACGTACGGTGTCACATAACGGGTGAATTAACGGATGTAGGACCTGTTGTATTCCGGTACTCGACGGACTATCACCCTGGCGATAGTTACCCTGGCGACGAAGCTCGGTGACTCCACCCTGCGAAGCACGGGAATTGAATACCACTTCTCGGTACATTTGTCAATCACACGGTGAGTCTTGAATTGGTTCCACCGGATGTAGAGTTTAAGTCACATTACGACATGATTTATAGTCACGACTTGATCGGCTTCTAGCGAGTTTGCCACCTCAGTTCTTCAGTCTTTGTAACTGAGTCTGTGTCCCTCAGTTCTTCAGTCTTCTAGATAAGCCAGCGAGTACGTGTCCCTCGGCGAACTTGTCTTCTTCAGTTCTTACATAACTGAGTTTGAGCCCTCAGTTCTTTAGATGCATATCTCAGTTTTCTTATTATAACTCAGTTTCCTTGAATTGACCCAGTTGTTCGTCTAGTTCCTATTCTATTACGGTGCTTGTACGAAACAACCTATACAAGGTTCAGACTCTAGATAGAACTTATACATTTATCTATAGACCATTTCTTGCTTCTTCTTTCATTATGCACTATAACAGTTAGTTACGACTTCATCATCATGGGTTGTAAGTGATTTGTCTAATTACGTGACGAACCATCATCAAAACATAAATAATATTTCCAACAAAGGCCTTTTTTTCTTCATCTTTGGCTTTGGCAGAGTCCATGTGCTTCGGTAGCCCTCAGGTCTTTTATGGTTTTCTTTTGAGCCTCTTTGCTAGCCGAGGACTCAGTGAGTCTCTTTAAAAACTCTTGCCCAATTTGGGCTCCACACCAATAAGTGCATATAAGTAAAAAGAAGAATATATAATACAAGAGGTCGGGATAAAAGAATAAAATCTTACCACGCAACAAGATCTTTGTCTGCTAACTCAAATAAACGCCACTTGACCCACTAGTGCCTCATCCTCCTGGTCAACATCCTCCCCGTCTCCTTCGGGATGAAGGAGTGACCTATTCCTCTTAGATCTACCCATTTGAGGGTGTCAACAATCGGGACTTGGCTCCTTCTTTGGAGCCTGAACTCATTCCCTCCTCTTCCTCCTCTTAGTGGTCTCGTCCGGATCCACTAGGTCGGCACCTTCCCGGACGGCATGGGAAGAGGAACCAAGAACATCCTCAGAATGCTCGGACAGGATATGAGCTATGAAAGGACCCAACACAGTACCCGCGGACCGAGCAGCTACCAGCTCAGCACTCTCTATCCTCTCCGACTCCTGTCAAGACTGAGTTGAGCACCACCAGGTGCCTCCTCTTCCTCGACAGCATCAGCAAATTGCTCAGCATAACTAGACACTACAAAAAATAGAGCAAGATAAAGTCAGCACAAAAATAATTATGTCAAGAAAGCAGAGAATACAGCGAATGCAAGAACCCTACAAATTTCAGAATCTTCTTAACTCATTTCTAGATATGGGTCAGGGCCAGTGGTGGATAATTGGGGAGCATCAATTTACTTAGAATAATATTTCTTCAGGCAAAGATGGATGCCACACGTATGGATGTCCTCTATCAGTTTCTTATCAATGTCTATAGGCCGAGGGTCACTAGCTAAATCGGCAATATTCCATCTACCCAGATTGATCTCCACCTCAGGAAGAATGAAAAAAAATCGATGCTTCCAATCTCTGTAAGAGGATTCTCTCTTTTGAATGATTTGGATGTTCTTTTAGAAATCCTCCCGACGGGGAAAACAATATTACCCAGGCAAGTCAAGCACTTTCTTGTACTGATAGAAGAGTACGAAATGATATACGAAACCCGAATCCGGATCCGATCCATAATTGGATCGTCAGATCTGATTCACAGCACCGATCGAGACACTTGATCTTGCACAGCGGAAGCTACGAATAAATCCGTTTATGATTTTACCACGATATGATTCGCATAATAAATTAATCTACAAGAAGGTTAGTAGATTTACCTTAACGGAAAGAGATGATAAATTCGACAAAAGGGAGAAGCCACAATCTTCCGGATTGTATCTCTAGCGACGGCAGTTTGGTGGACGTCGATCCTCGCCGTAGAACCTCCTCGAATATGCACAAGAAAAACCCTAGATTTTTCTTCTCTAATGACTAAGGTAGAAACTAATTTTTCTTCCTTTTTATTTATTTTGTGGCGCAAATTGTAGTTGTCATTGTGTTGGGAAGAACTCTCTTTATATAGGAAAATAACTAGTAAAGAGAGTTATCATTTTCACAATACAATAACCTATTCCTAATAGGAAAAGATATTTTTTGATGCAAAAATAAGGGATAACTCCCACAAAATCAATCTCATATTTTTCCATAAATTATCCAACAAATAGATAATTAATTAATTACACATGTGACATAATCTAGAAAAATTTCTTTTCCTAATTTATCAACAGTGTATGGCGCCACTTTTTAAAATAATAGAAAATGTCTTTTCTATTTTACATGTTATTTACCAAATAAATAGTATTGCATATTCATTAAATAGACCAACTATTTAATTTATTCTTGAGGTTCCATAAAACGAGAAAACACTCGCGTGTTAGGAGACAACCCGGGGACAATGGACCTATAACCAGTAGCTACAATAAATAAAATATTCATCGAACAGAATATTTCTACTTAATTCATTAATTCCGGAATTACGCCACCATAAATCCGAAACTGAACTCTATCGATTATAGATATAACTTATTCTCAAAACGTCGAGTCAAGTCGATAAGTGTCCATTGATATAATCACTACATATAAACTAACCCTCCATAGACTATCCGTAATGAAGTAGGATTATTTCCGTAAACCTTCTTCAATACATCTTGTCATTATTTACCATTAACCCACTAGTGATCAATTAGTTCATAACCAATACGAACTCCATGGATCGATCAGTTTCTAGGATTAACAAATAAGGGGATTGTCTTTCTACTTCCCGCAGGAAGGAATGGATTCCATATCTGTGAGACACACACTTCTCACTCATTCCAGAATAGTGCCAACGTGAAAGTGATTCGGACCGCGCCTCTTAGCGATCCTTAACGAACACATCAAACGCTATCCTGAAACAAGTAGGAGTCCGTAATCACTTCAGGATTAAGGTTAATCCATATATGATCATCTTGTGATTTAATAAGATTTCTCAATCACGGAATTATATGAGAAACTCATATTAAATCGGTCCAGTCCTATATGACTCTCATCATATATAAATGCCCCACTTAGACAACCAATGTCGACGGTCCGGATAAGACGGTCACACCATAAAGTGTTCTGGGCGCATTAATGGTGGTTTAATCAATAGACCCATACTTTGATTAAGTTCACCACGGACTACCGGTTCAAGTGTATCACCGTAAACTTTATCCTCGCGTGTGACACACACTAAGTTATATGGCTACATTTGATACGACTTGGGGTTTTCAGTAGTGTATTACTTACAAGCACGAAGCAAGTAATAAGATGAGAATAAATCTGTCATTTATTAATTCTAAAAACAATTACATAAATTTTCTTTCGGGCGCTACTTCCAACAATCTCCCACTTGCCCGTAACGACAAGCAACAATTCTCTTTCGGGCACACTATATCTAACAATCTCCCAGTTGCCCGTAAAGACAAGCAATGATTGTTTTTAGACACCACATCCTTATTCTTTCTATCCACAATATTCTCCCACTTGCTCTAAAGTAGATGAGACATATCTCCCAATTTCATACCCGCCAAGCGCTTATCATGACATTAGATGCCACGCGACTTGGTAAGGCGATCGACTAGGTTGTCGGCTCGAGGCGATCTTAAGGACCGATACGTCGCCTGTTTGCACGATCTGTCTGACCAGGTGGTACTTTCTCTCAATATGCTTTTGCTCTCTTGTGATTGCTAAGATCATTTGCATGAGCTACCTCTCAATTGTTTTCACAGTAGAATGGTATCGGCTCATCGAGACACAGAATCACTTCCCGGTCCAACAAAGAACTTCCCAAGCCACTCTTGCCTCTTTAGTGCACCGAAAGCTACTATGTATTCGACTAACGAGTCAAACTTGCGATCTTGGATTGGTCCGGATATAGCTCCATCACTATGAGTAAACAACGAGCACGAGATCGATTCACGATCATCCTTAATCCGACAAAAAATCATGATCGTGTAGTCAACGACACTCGGGTTCGCACCCGAATGCACAAGCATAGGATTCCTCGTTCTCTCAAGATACTTGAGGATGCACTATACTGCTTTCAACGTCCGAATCCAAGACTCGGCTTTTATTGACTTTTAATTACGACTTTCTCTATCCAAAAGAGAATCTATCCCATTTTCTCTATATCCGAAGATTGAGAGAATTATTCCGTGAGGGTTGGGTAGGAAACCTCTCTTGAATGTGGCATACTAAAATGCATTGTATCATCTTAACCAATAAGATGGAAGGATACGCCAACAACTTGTTCTCATGAATTCGACCGAATCAAATTCTAAGAATATAGTCCACTTCTCGATTCAAAGAAGCTTTGGCTCGTCGATTCTTGACTTCGGATAACACACTCATGTTGTTATCAACATTGTTGTGTTATCCTTTATAAACACTAATGTCTACTACTTACCAACATTGATTATCTGGTCTACAAAAGACTCATCAATATTCTGGTCAAGCCCATACATATCAAACATGTGACTTTTAATGACCTAAAGGTTTGCTTTTATCCATCAATGGATGTAAGCATAGGCGATCAATCTGCCATTGGATTTAAGCTAAAACCCTTCCGTTCCGAATGAATATAAGCTCCGTTGTATGGGCAAGAAAGTTTTAGGGCATCACCCATGTATTAATCTTTTTTGCTTTCCATAGAGTCAAGCAAGGCTGAGTGGTGAGAAAGTTTCAGGCATCACCCGTGTTTAACTGTCTACTTCTCAGGGAGTTACCCCCAAAACCACTTGGCTTTGCTTAGAAAGATAAACTTTCTCATTCATTCAACTCTTTTCATGTAGATCCAATTGCTCTCCACTGGGCTGAGACACTCGGGTGGTTCTACAAGAGTATGAACCGAATTGGAGTACCAAAACTCCATTTATAGGTTTAAGGCTTTAAACCAACCTCATCTTATCAAAATCCTATACTGACCCTCCAAAAAGACCACGGGTTATCAATCACCCCCACAACGGACTTGTTATGTACGTATAATCAAAATGAGTCAATGGATAAACCATACTCATTTGCATTTGGTGGATTGACATTACGATCGGTTTAGTAGTATTTATCGGCGTTATCCCCAACAATCAATGTTGGATGTGGTACGACTAAATCGGATAGTAACTCCTTGAGTAACTTTACTTCAAGGTCTAAGGTTGTTATTTAAACATTTTTCTAGAAAGGCTACGACGGTTCAACCGTCATTATGCGATCTTAAGAATCTTATAACCAACCTTTTCTTATTGTATTAAGATATTTCACGAACGGTCACCATCGAACGTGTATGTAAAATCTCCGGTCCTACCTTCAAGCACTAGTGCTAAATGCCTCTTTGTGAAGTTGGGGTAAATGTAATTCACTCCTTATCCACAAATTCATAGGCATCTTCTAGGTAGACTTCTCGGTATTACATAATAATGTGAACCATTATTTTGCAATCAATATCTTAATTGAGTTAAGCGAGTGTAATATAGCATATCAATAACTATACAAGACAATACATGATTTATCCTTTCGGTAAAATCATTTCACTCGGAGGTAGGCCAAGCATCGGTGACAAAACCATGACATAGCTTATATATGAGCATTGAATACTCGTTTCTACGGTAATATCGAGAGATTCCTCCAAATATTTAGACAAACTAATCGGTGGTTTCGAGTAGTCAATAGACAAAAATCTATTACTCAAAAGTTCCCACTAGCTTGTATCATTCATAAGACCCCGGAGGTCATTATGAACAAGCCATGATACTTCTTTAGCTCTATTAATCTTTCCTGAATTGAAAGTTTACTTAGTCATTTTTCCTTTGAGATAGTGTTCTTAGGCGGGAGATAGGAATCACCCTTAGCCGTCTTTAGATCTTATCTCTACAGGATATATGCACTAATTAATAGATCTTTGAAGAATCGTTTATCTAAATACGAAACCATTTGTCTTAATAGTTTATGATGTGTTACATATACCTTTTCGACGTTACTTAGTGGTTTTGACTTTATCGGACAAAAGTCCGAGTCTTAGAATCGTATACAAATGTCATATTCACTTTCTTAAGGCAACTATATTATCGATGTGAAAGTGAATCCATTTGTTCCAACGATTACGAAACGAAAATTATATTTCTTTGATATTCAAGGATTAAAATCCGAAATTTATTTCCTTATATCACTCCCACTATCTTAAATGAAATAAGCGCCGTTGTGTACTCTTTAATCATGAATGCCCGACTACCTTGTTCTTATAAAAGAACTTTAGCTTCGAGTCAAATTACTCGGTTAAGAAAGTCGATATGGATTCATAGGTTAGTCATCCGAAATCACTTTCCTTATCTATATACTTTCTTTTATTAATATTTCGGTTTAGCCTTAACTTATTTATTTTAGATGACTTATGCTTGTATACATTTTCCTTCCCGTTCTTGGCTTTCTTTAAAGGAAATGGCCGTGAACTAGCGATTCATTTGAGTAGGCACTACTCGTGAAGCGTGGGATGCTAAGTGAGATTGATACCAAATCATTCTCGTCATCTTTGAACTAATTTTGTTTTGTCTCTCGTGCAACACAAGTGACGGCAGTGACATTCTTATCAATGTCACTTAAGTTTGAAGGCTTAAGAGGAACATCCTCTTCCGAAAAATTAATTTGCATTCTCGATTATTGAGTTCAACGTTCTTGTTACTTTTCCACTTTTACGAAGTCGTTACTAGTCAATTTATCGTGTTTAGCAATTTAGATACCTTGAGATGATATGTAGTTGTAAAATAATTTATGACAGAAATATAAATCAAATCATACACCACAACATATAATAATTTTAGGAATAATAAATGTGATGTCATGCATGCAGTTTATCCTACCATTCCAAGGATTTAATCTCACACCTACAGTGCCGCCTCAGGGTAGGTCAAAGAGGTGACGATTAAATTGAGACAATCTCTCTCAACAACTAACTGAGAATCGGACATTTCTATTTAATTGTTGATTACCTTCCTTTTTCGACCAAGATATTTCCTAAAATATCCTTTAGAGTGTTACCTACTTGTTTCGGATCTCAAAGTACGCCCCGAGTATGCCGCCTCGGGGTCGGTCGGTGACTCGACGAGTACCCAAAATCCTATCCTTTCGGAGACCAAGCCTTGTATTTTGATAGCGGTGAAAGCCACCCTCGGGGGCCGAAATCAAAGTGTCACGAAGCGTCACCATTCTCTCACGTGCTTGTGTCAACGGTGGAGGCCGTGGGGTCGGTTGTCACCTTCCCCGCTCCCACTCGTTATTTTTAAAATTATGTAGTCTTATTAGGATTTTCGAATTTCTTAATCATCCGAAAAACAATATATCATGAATATTTAAAATAATCCTCCAACTAGTTCATCGGTTCCAAATTCCGTCTAACTAGTGTAACTTATTCACGACTTTCCAATTTCTCGGATTTATAAAACCTTTGTGTTGACGCTGCACAATTAAAATTCACTAAGAATTTTATAATCCCAATACATTAGGAATTTATGAATTTTCTAATAATTCAAAAAAAAAATAAATCATAAAATTTAAAGCTCCCATAGTTTATTGGTTTCAAATACCGTCTAACTAGTGACACTATATTCATGATTTTCCAATTTTTCGAATATTTAAAAATTTGTTGTGTAGACACTTACGCGCTAAAATTCACCAAAGAATTTAAAAGTCCTATTATTGTCATGATAAAATTTTAGGATCGTATAATTTTATCTCAATAATTTGAAAACAATAAATCTTGAAAAGCAATTACCAACTTATCGGTATTAAACCACAGGTGAGCTTTAACCGAGTTCACCGAACGGTGTAGGGATTGGCTAAGCCAACCCGTCCTCTTCGTTGGTTCATGTACGGCTATTTTTGGATGAATCGGGCTAAAGGCTGCCTTATTGAGCATCATCTCGCCGGATAGCTTGCCGGATAGTTTGACCTTGCCGGACCCCGACGCTAACGTCGCACTTGGACGGACAAGTCGAGTCGAGCCGAAGCCATGTTGACCGCCCGAACCAATTTTTGAACCGTTTGCTTAGTTGGTGTCCAACTCTTCCGGTTTTCCAAGTTTTTTAATTATTAAAATTAACTTTTATGTAGGCATTACGTAATTAAAATCGCGAATGATTTTTAGATCCCAAAATTAAATTTACCGAGTAAATTTTATTTTATCATGTGAATTTTATATCCCGATAAAATTTCGTTCGTTTTAATTAATTTACTTAATTACCTAAATAATCTAAATTAATTACATCTTGACATACCTAATTAATATCATGATTAATTTTATACGTTTATGCGTATCTTTGGGAGTGGAATTATTAATATGATGCGTAAGCGTTGTTATATCGCGTAAATAATCATACGAAAATAAATTCGAAAAATAAATGTTTGAGATGGGCCGTTGGTATCCATATCTGTCTAACAAATATTAAAATAAAAGGTATTTATCTTTGTTGCAGCATCTTGATCTTGGACAAAAGAAAAGCCAATCCTTTTCTTTTTCTTCTCTTCTCACGTATGCAGCCGTACCTTTTTTTTTAGTAGCGCTGATGTCACGATGACATCAGCATATGCAATCACCAGTAACAGCGTACATCAACTTCATTCAGCAATGCGTACAGCAACTTCCAGCATCCATTCGGCAGGAAAAAAAAATCCTATATGCAATCAATTTTGATGCATAATGTTTCTAGATCATTAAATATAACAAATTACATAATTTTCTATAATCGGAAAAAAAAAAAAAAAAAAAAAGGTTTACAACGATTAATGATAAGCAATCTGCAACGTCAATCAAATCAAATCAAGCAAACGTTCATCCACGCATTTATATAAAAAAATATAAAGATCGATATTTATTCGATTACGCTCTTTATTAATTAATTATGCAATCGGGATCGTAAAATCGCTTTAACCTGGCTCGATACTGCATGTTGGATATATAAAAACCGAATCCGGATCCGATCCATAATTGGATCGTCGTATACGATTCGCGGCGCCGTCGAGACACTCGATCTTGCGCGCGAGCGGAAGCTACGAATAAATTCGCATGCGATTTTACCACGATATGATTCGCATAAATAATTAATCTACAAGAAGGTTAGTATATTTACCTTAACGGAAAGAGATGAGAAATTTGACAAAAGGTTAAAGCCAATCTTCGGATTGTATCTCACGCGAACGGCGGTGGACGTCGATCACGTCGTAGAACATCCTCGAATATGCGCAAGAAAAATCACTAGATTTTTCCTTAATGACTAGAACGAGAAACAACTTTTTCTTCTTTTTCTTAAGTGTGGCGCCATTTTGTTGTGTCGATGTGTTGGGAGGAACTATAACATATAGGAAAATAAGCTAGTAAATAGAGAGTTATCGTTTTCATGCATACGATTACTTATTCGTATAGGAAAAAATATTTTTCCCACAAAATAAGAGACAATTCCTTAAAAATAAATCTCTTTATTTTTAGATTAATTATCCAAAAAATAGATAATTAATTAATTACACATGTGACATAATCTAGAAAAATTTATTTTCCTAATTTATCACATAAAATGGCACCAATATAGTCATTAATTTTAATAGAAAATGTCTTTTCTATATTACATATTATTTACCAAATAAATAATATTCGCATATTCATTAAATAGACAAATTATTTAATTTATTCTCGAGTTCCGTAAAAACGAGAAAACACTCGCGTGTTAGGAGCCAACCCGGGGACCATGGACCATAATCGGTAAACTACAAAAAATTGAATAAAATATTCATCGAACAAAATATTTCTACTTAATTCATTAATTCCGGAATTACGCCACCATAAATCCGAAATTGAACTCTATCGATTATAGATATAACTTATTCTCAAAACGTTGAGTCGAGTCGATAAGTGTCCATTGATATAATCACTACATACAGACTAACCCTCATAGACTATCCGTAATGAAGTAGGATTATTTCCGTAAACCTTCTTCATACGTCTTGTCCTTATTTACCATTAACCCATTTAGTGATCAATTAGTTCATAACCAATACGAACTCCATGGATCGATCGGTTTCTAGGATTAACAAATAAGGGGATTGTCTTTCTACTTCCCGCAAGAAGGAATGGATTTCATATACGTGAGACACACACTTCTCACTCGTTCCGAATAGTGCCAACGTGAAAGTGATTCGGGTCGTGCCTCTTAACGATCCTTAACGAACACATCAAACGCTATCCTGAAACAAGTAGGAGTCCGTAATCACTTTTGGATTAAGGTTAATCCATATATGATCATCTTGTCATTTAATAAGATTTCTCAATCACGGAATTATATGAGAAACTCGGATTAAATCGGTCCGATCTATATGACTCTCATCTTATATAAATGCCCCACTTAGACAACCAATGTCGACGGTCCGGATAGGACGGTCACACCGTAAAGTGTTACGGGCGCATTAATGGTGATTTAATCAATAGACCACATACTTTGATTAAGTTCACCACGGACTAACGATTCAAGTGTATCACCATAAACTTAATCCTCGCGTGTGACACACACTAAGTTATATGGCTACATTTGATACGACTTGGGGTTTTCGGTAGTGTATTACTTACAAGCACGAAGCAAGTAATAAGATGAGAATAAATCATCATTTATTAATTCTAAAAAAATTACATAAATTGTCTTTCGGGCACTACTTCCAACACATATAACCTTGTGTTTATACCGTAATGCTTGCGAGATAGAGGCCGGAGGTCATTCTGATTAGCCTAGAATCAATACCGTGACAACCGGCTTGAGACCTTAAAGCCATGTGAGCTTTTAAGGTTAACGAGAATTTTGAAGTCCCAGAAGAGGGAGGAGGACCGAGAATAAGAGGGATCAAGGCGGGGGCTAGAACGAAGTGCTCAAATCCCCAACGATTAATCGAGCAAGGGAGCGGGGTTCTTAGGGATAACCACTAAAATTGGAAGGTTCGCTCTCCGATTCCGACACGGACTCAAACTAAGCCTCATAGAACAATACGCAAGGACATCCTGCTCACAAATCAACAATAAAGCAATTGAAAATGGGAAGAGGGCGAGAAAAGCTTACTTGTGAGAGAATGGATTGATTGGAATGGCAACCGGCAAGCCTCGATTCCCGAGTTAATAGCAAAAAGTCTTGTAACATTTGAGGGGACGTGATACGACGGAAGGGTTATGAACCTTAAGTTTTGTCTAGGGAAACGATTCCACTAGCGAGTGCGGTTATAAAATGCCTCGCTTCTCGGGTCCGTCATAACAGAGTTATAACGGTAACTCTGCCACGTGATAGGGCGAACCCTGATAGTCAAAAAAAGGCAGAGCTGACCTCTGCCTAGGTAAGTTATGCCCGGATTTGTATAGCCTAGTCAGACGTGGAGGGCTTATGACAAGGGTCGGATTGGCCCTTGCCACGTGTCATTCAGAGAATGGCCGCATAATAAATGAGGAAAGAGAAGAATAATAAATAAGAGGGCCAAGAGCCCCACACCAACTAGTAGAGCGAGGAATAAACCCTAGGTGGGAGGCCGGGCCGCCGCTTCTGCTAGACCACCGCAACTCGACTCGGTTCTAACGGAGGTCGGGTAGCGTAAGTCAGGTCGAGATGGCCTGAGTAGCTCAACGCAGGATGAGAGAGCATTCCTTAATCGATATTTGAACATGTGCCTATATAATATGATAAGCATGGAAAGAATCCCATGATATTAGAATGTTGATCCTGTCATTCGGATATAGCCATAATTATCCCTAAATCAAAGGGATTTACACGCATTAATACTTAGAGGTTAAGTAACAAATCCTAATAATTGTAGAACAAGAAATAGGGCGAGACACCCCTATATAAACAAACCACTAAGGAACTATGAGAGACTTGATTTCAATTACATACATTGGATACGTAGGAAACTTGAGAGAAATAACTCTCGGGCTCGATCTAAAATAAACAAAAATCACCATCCCACTTGTTCTTGGTTCTTGATAAAAGCTGTTAAAAATGAGTTAATTTGACCCGGACCATCGAATAGACGATAACCAACATCATCAAGTCGACTCGAAATAGTGAAACTGTAATATAGGCTCGAGTTTGAATGGTTCAGCAAAATTTCCGTTGCGGGATGAGGATCCTCGTGCCTCGCTAGCCCACCAATTAACGGCACTCTATCGAACTCTCTTTCTTGGACATCTTCCCGGCTTGACATCCGGACCACTTTGGTCCCTCGGCTTGCTCCACGATGACGTCTGCTCTACCTCTTGAACATCGGGCTTCTCGCGGGAGACGTGGAGCCACTTTGGAAGTCGCTTCGTTACCCTGGTTTGCAGACATCCTGAAAAAGTTCAAGGTGGACATTCAACCAGTAAAACTCAAAGGTCAAGCCGAGATGGCTGAGGAACCGTCATCCCGACACCTCGCACCTCTTCCGCAAACAAAATAGGAACGTTAACCCAAATTCTACCTACGAAATCATGCGAATCGCCGGAGAAGAGAATACCGTACCATCACGTACCCAAGTTTCTCCGACCCTGAAGTTACAACACAAAGCGATAGAATCAACAATGAATAAAGGTACTCAGGAATCTTAAACATCTAATCTATACACATACTTAAGCAAACATGAAAAAGAAACGGAAACGAAACATGCTAAGAGGAAAGTTAACATTTTCCCGGCAAGGGGTAACCGAAACGACATCGACACACAAGCGGTATTCAAATATCAATGAACATTCAAACAAGTTCATCATGAATATTCAAGAAATCAAGCATAAGTAGGCGTTCTTATCATCCAAAACATGTTTCAGATACCGAAAGAAGAATTACGATGAGATTTACCTTAGAAAGTATGGGAAGACCGGTGAAAAGCCTAAGAAACGATGAAGAAGTTTCACCGAAAACTACCTCTATTCTCCTGAATCCCCAAGAGCTTGCCGTTATTTCTTGGCTGGATAATTCTCAGACTTGCCAAAGTATTGAAATGGGATGAGGATTTACTCTATATAAGCATAAGGGGGACTCTTTGTTTGGCGCGTTAGGACGGTTATGCTTTCGAAAGTCGAAATTTGAATTCCAAAGGTAATCATGGCACTTTTTCGAAACCCAAGGCAATGATGGCGGCGTTAACGAAACACACCATTACTCGGGAAACGTGGTTAGACGATTGGCCGTTACTTTGAACGTAGGCGGTTGACTAGTCACACACCGGGGTCAAAGTCGGCCCGAATTGGGAAGATAAGCTCAATTTTATGCATGCGCCTGTAGCTTTTTGCCTCTCAAATCAAGATACAAATTAGCATACTTCGAGCGCAAACTAAGACCTTATGCATTTTCAGCACGGAGCGGTTCGTGCGCTTCGAACTTGGCATCTATTAGCTTTCGTATTCATGCCATAAGACCTTATGCGGTTTAGCAGTCTAAGTGGCACACGGTAGATCAAGTCGCCAATAATTCTACTCCATGACTTCTATTTGTACAAAATAAAGCTCAAAGAGTTGGGGGCCATTGATATGCCAAGCCCATAAAGGAACCCGCAGTTTCAGATTGGGCCTTTAAGAAGGTCCAATGTCGAAGAGGGTCGATGGCCCAATAATGTCGCACCTGCATAAGACGAGCTGAGTCAGTCATAACCCAGCCCGACTCACACCATTATGGTATCTATCATTGGTCATGTGAAGGATGTTGGAATCAAAGCCTTCGTATGCCACTTATCGGCGTGACGAAGCTGTGGGGGGGCCGAGTCGACCGTCCGCAGCCCGCGCCCGCACAACTAGGCGGCAAAGTTAGGTTACGGTCAAGAGCCCACAACAATCGAAATGCACACCGGCTCGTATATTAGGAGCTCGACATGCATTCTTTGTATTTATATTTATTTATTAATTTGTGTGTACTATTTTAGCCCCCAATGTAACCACCGACATTGTGTATGCCCTTAAATATTGGCACCTTAAACCACTAACAAGGGTCGCATAGTAGAAAACACGGGCAAATCCAAGTCAATTTGTCGGCTTGTCTTGGTGTTCTTGAGTGTTCTTCATATCTTCATAAATTTCTTGAGCTAAAACACCACAAAACATGCCTCCAATCCGGATATCCGCATAATCCCACCGCTAAATCTTGTTTGTCATATTTCTAACAATATTAAGGATCAACGATGTCAGTGTTTGATGAAGTTCTAGGATTCGAGGGGACATACATTTGAGTTCCAACAACGATATTATGAATATGTATGGTTTTATTTGTACATTTATGTGTGCCATTTTATAGTCTACTCTCTAGGGGCAATAATTCTGTTATTGGACATTTTAAAAGACTTTAAAGTTTGAATATAAAAATAAATCAAATAATTTAATGAAGTCCCACAATTTTCCATTTCCAAGGGATGCTACTTTTTGTACATGCCCATTCATTCGGATACGAATAGTCGGATGTAAAAATGTCTTGAGTGAAAGGGAGTATAATAATGTGAAAACCTAAGAGCCCGATAAAATAGGTAATAAAAATACCATTGTAAGATAAAAGGTTTTGAAGAAGAAGAGTAGTTCATAATCTCCCTATAAAAAGAGTATTTTATAGATTTACATACGTAATAATAACCATATCATGTATTTCGTGATATATGAACTAGTGAAGAAACCAAAAAAGAGGAAGAAAGAAGAAACAAAAATAACTCAAGTCACTTGGTGCTATGTAAACTTGTAAAGTTTATAGTATAATCCTTGACCTCGGATGATGACATTAAGGATGTGTGGGAACCTTTACGAACGACCTTACCTCTGTCCATGACAACAATGGTATCGAACTAATTACGGTGGAAAGCACATGTGTGCCACTTGTGACTGTGTTCTTTTGCGAATAGTACCCACGATTTATTATCAAGTGTTTCTAGAAGCGACAATGGTGACCTTTCGATTTTGCATCCGAGCACTTTGGTCGCTTCATCTAGTACCATTATTCTTGGCCTTTTTAAAAGAGCCCTTGCTATGGCTACCCGTTGTTTTTGTCCACACAAAGTGGCATCCATTCTCTCCTACTATAGTGTCATATCCACTTGGTAGATTGCTTATGAACTCATGTATACTTGCTTGTCTTGAAACCTCTATCATCTACTACTTCGGATGCCCTTTCGTTTCCGTAGCATATGTTTTCTCTTATTGATAAACTAAACGGGAGTGGCTCTGTTTGCACCGATCTATTTGATTCCTGTAATTTCTCAAGTTGTAGTTTTGTATATACTTTCCATCAACCAAAACATGTCCTTTTGTGGCATCGTAGAATCGTAGCGATAGGGCTAAAGCGAGGACTTGCACCTTTCCACTTGACCCAACAAGGGCTACCCTTGATCCAGCTTCAATTTTTAATGTGAAGTTGTCGAGTATACTTGTTTGTGGCCTTGTTGGGTAATTGAAATTGACATTCTTGAACTCAATGTCCCCTTGTAACCTTTCGAATGCCTCCTTCTCTGGAATGTCCGGTTCGATTTCAGTGTGTCGATCTAGAGTTTCAAAAACAGGGGTTAGTATGCTGATAGCAGAAATGATTGTTGGTATCAACGTCCATAGTTCTGTGATCGAAGGTACAGTAAGTGAGAATATCTGGTATGATCTAATTCCATCTTCGAAGGTAGCTTGTCTTCTTTCTACTAGAATTGTTGTATACCATAAAGCAATTGCATGAGCGATGTTCCATAAGCAAAGTGAAATGCCTTGAATTATCCCATATTTGATGCTTTGCCTTGTGCTTTGTCTCATTTGTGTTTTCGAGACATTTTGGCCTTCTTGAGTATGTTCTCCTCGTGGCAAAATGAGGCAAGCTTCTTTATGTTTCTTGCGATTCGAAGCTAAGGAAACAATTTCTGAATGTGCCGCCGTACTGTTACTTGTAAATCCTTTTGCTGACCTTGCTTGTATTAGGCCTCCAATGAAGTGACATGGCATGACTGCCCAAGCCACTAAACCCATTCTCCAGTTGACTCTGATGCTGACAACGGTTGCAATTAGAATAGAGGAGATGCATTGGACAATGACAGACATGCGGTCTGAGATTATGTTCTTGACAGTGGATGTCTCGTGGATGATACGTGTTGTAAGTGACCCAATGTTGTTTTCCGGCAATTCAAACCAAGCTAATTCATTTCGAAGCACAGCTGCAAGAATTTCGATGTTAGGCCGAGTCATTGCACTTGTGGCAGACCCTTATTTTTTATAAATATATTCAGGCGGAAAATAATCATATGAGTATTAAATAATTTAATAATAAAAAGAGTGAATACAAATTGTATACCTGAATATAAAGCTTGTCTCAGGTTTGTCATGGCCTTCTCTCCAGCTATACCAAAAAAGTAATGCTGCATAGTGTGAGCAAGCAAAGACAACAAACCAATTGCAGAAAAGGCAACTGAATACCATTTGACTTCCTTCTTTGCATCACCAACATAATAGGCAGCTCCTATTGTCATGATGAAGAACCCAAAAAAAGGTCTGGAGATGCCTGCAAATGCTGCTGCTAAAGATCCAACAAAAATTTTCACATACTCTTCCTTGTTCAGTCTAAACCATATTCTCAAAAATATAATACTTGTGTTATATTTTGGTTCCTGTTCATTTGGAGGATCAATGGAATTCTTATTCGTGTTTGTAGGTTCCCGAGATTTCTCATGGTGCAGAGGACTCTGCTCCACTGCCTCAGTTAAATTTATCGTTGTATGAGGTGTTATATCTGAACTGATTCTGTCAAATAAGATGCCATAGAAATTGATAATCAGTCTGTGTGTTATTTTGACTGTGAGCAAAGATAATGATTCATTTTTTTTAATCTATAAAACAAATATAGTAACCTGGGGATGGTTTCGCTTCCATGATAGATGTTCTGCATACTTGTTAAATTATTGTAGAATTCACAGTTTTCCAGTAAATACAGATGTGTTCCAGCATCAACAACTCTTCCATTCTCTACTACAACAATCATATCTGCATTGACAATGGTTGATAGACGATGTGCAATCAAAATGACTGTTCTTCCTTTCATGGCGGTCTCCAAGGCATCTTGAACTGCTTTCTCGGATTCTGAATCGAGAGCACTTGTGGCCTCATCTAGAAGAAGAACTGGAGGGTTTTTTAGAACAGCTCTTGCTATTGCAATTCTTTGTTTCTGTCCTCCTGATAACTGGACTCCTCTTTGCCCTACCTGGAAAATATATATGCTATAAAAATTCTAACCTTCTTTCGACATCAATGGAGTGATCTTTGGTATTTTAGTTTGTTGTCGGGAATAGATAGAAAAAAATGTCCACGGAATGGAGACGAAACTATAAATATATGTGTGTGTGTGTGTGTGTATTTTAAATATATTTATCGTTGAGCGATGGGAGTAGCCGACCTCTGTCAAATACTGGTTTGGAAGTTGGGATATAAAAGAATGTGCATTTGCCAACTTTGACACTTTCTCAATCTCCTCATCGCCAGCGTCGACGTCTCCTACAAGAATATTTTCTTTGATTGTGGCTGTAAAGAGTGATGGCTCCTGGGAAACTAGACCAATGTTTTTCCTCAGGAAGTTCAAATCAATGTCCTTTATGTTGTGGTTATCAATAAGGATTTCTCCTGCATGAGGTTGTAATATCGATCACACGTATGTAATGGTAGTCAAGGATGTCAGTTTCTATATTCAAAGTATGAAATCCAGGAAGAACAAACCTTTATCAGGGTCATAGAATCGCGTAACAAGAGAGATGACAGTGCTCTTGCCGCATCCACTACTTCCCACTAATGCTACCATCTTTCCTGCTGGAATCGACAAAGAAAACCCTTGCAGGATTAAGTTTTCCGGGCGGGATGGGTAGGCGAATGATACGTTTTGTATATCAATGTTGCCACCAATTGCATCTAGAAGCTGTGTCTTCCCTTTTGAGCTTGAACTGTTTATTTTGGGTTTTCTATCGATAACCTGGAAGACTTCCTTCCCTGCCGCTCTTGCTTGATTGAAGATCTGCATGTCTGGTGCGGCATGAGTGAGCGATCTGCGAGATCAGAAGAGGAATTTACTTAAAACCATGCATTATGAGGTTGAAGAGAGTACGTTTTAGTGTTAGGACTTAGAAAGAGGAGGAGGTTTCTTACATGGCTCCAAAGAGGATGCTCATAATCGCGGCAATGACGTATCCTCCACTTGATCGCTTAGCCGTGACAACAATGGCTCCAACGTATATAATGACGGCCCATGAACAGAAGGTCACAGTTTGAAACATTCCAGTCCCTACTCCCTTAATCAATGCTTCTCTCTTGCTTATCTTCACTTGCTTTTCTAAGCATTTCGAGAATTCTCTGATTGCTCGAATTTCTCCAACAAATGCAAACACGGTTTTGATTTGGGATACCGTCTTTCATCATGTATGACAATTAGAGATTAATATATCAATGAGGGGTTCGTAAAATCCACCATGAATGTACAAATTAATATGATTACCTGTTCCACCATTGTTGTAGCCTGAGAAATGTATAACATCTTGGCAGCTGATATGTTGATCATTGTCTTCGTATAAGTGGCTCCGATCACTAGAATCATTGGGACAACGACCAAGGTGAGGAGTGACACCTCCCAGCAACAAATGAAAGCAATCATCACTCCGCAAAAGAAAGCCGCAAAGCATGACAGAAAATGCCCTAGCTACGTACACCTCCAAGAAAATCATACCACACGTTTAAGAAAACACGGATGGATTTTATACGAAATTTTGATTGAGGAAGAAGAACAGTGATCGAATGCACCTTTTCTCCGATAGCATCCTGGATGATGCTCATGTGGTTTGTAATTCCGCTAATTATCTTTCCATTTGTTAAGTCTGTATCGAAAGCTCCAATCTCTTGCCTTAGAACTGCTCGTAAATATGCTAGCCTCATACTCGAAACTTGTCTGTCACTTGTGTACATCCAACATCCCACCTCTGCAAAAACAACAATTGAACTTGTAGACTTCATTCTTTGGAGAAAATGCATGTATATGTTGTAATAAAATTTAAGGAACCTAATATTCCGGCAGGAAATGTCAAGATGGCCATATACCATACATAAGGAACAACCTGAATACAAAAAAAAAAAAAAAAAAAAAAAAAAGGTTGAAAGTCATAATCCCTCATATATAGAAAACTTATATGCATATGATAAAATAAAAAATTAAAAAAGTGATTCTCTGAGCATGGTGGCTAGAAAGATAAAAAAATAAAAAAAACAAAAAAAACAATGGAAACCTTCTTTAAGGCTTTAACCATGGCGTCTGTGTCACCAATATTGCTACCATATGCATTAAGGGCTTTTCCAAGCAGTAGATAACCAACAGGTTGCGCAAGGCCATGGATTAGGGAGCCTAGGGTTCCGAGCACCATCATAGTCCAATCAAGTGCATCTGCATAGCTCAAGAGTTTGTAAAATGGCAAAGGAGCTTCATTGTTGGAGTCCTTTTTCTCATCGCTTTGCAGTAGCATTTCTTTCTGAGTCATGTTTTACAAAATGCAATGCAATATTGAGTACAAACGGTATGTATGTATGTATATATATTTATATGGTTGTTTAATTAATTGTATATGCATATTTGTTCGATGGTTGCTATGCAGGGAGCAGAATATATGGATAGCATATTCTTAGAAAAGAAAAAAGAACAAAAACCAACCCGCAAGAAATGAACTACTTACTGCTCAAAAAAAATATCAGTTTTTTTTTTTTAAAAAATGTGACAGCTAAAAAAATAAAGAAAGAAAAAAGAATACCATAACAAGTGGGAAACGCAACCGTTAAATTAGAAAACAAATTAGTGAAAAACGAGGCATGTAAATGATGTGGCCGGCACACATGTCCAAATTATTTGATGTATGATATTGACAGTCATGATTTCTCAGCCAGAATACTAATAAATAATAGAAGAGATACAGCCATTGGTGATGTGGACGGACGTAGTTTTGTCAGTTTAAGGCAAATGCAAATTTTTTTTCCCGTTCCCAAAGAGGTATATACACCAGAATCAACCAGCAAGCAGTGGTGGATCTATGTAAGTTAAGAGTGTCACGTGACCCTATTAAGATTCAGAATATTTTTTTTTTTAAAATTAAAATGATATAATTTTGTTGTTAAAAAAAAAAATCGTTTCGTTGTTAAAAATATTGCTTTTTTAAGCTCGAATTACCTTACGGGAACAATTTTTTAAATTTTTTAAATTAAAAAAATATACTTTTACAATTCAATAAACCCAGCAAGAGCATATAGATTATAGATAGCCAAATATAGTCATTTGGTGTGATGTGAGAGAGTTAGTTTGTTGGTGTTATTACTACTACTTTTTCACATCCTTCCATATAACAATTATAACACTATGGTTTCAAAAAAAAAAAAAAAAAAAAAACAATTATAACAATAGATTTTATTTGACCAATGCCGACCCTTAAGTAAAGCCCCCTATATATTACCGTCATTTTGTTTAATTTGTTTTACTAATATATAATCTATTAATGTTTAGAAAAATAGCAGCACCTCAGACTGAGATTTAATTCAACTTCATATATGTTTTTTTTGTAATTATATACATTCATTTATTTATTTTATAAAAAATAAGAAGGTATGTTATAGTTTTTTTCCTTTTCTTTTTCCTTTTTGTAATTGAACATGACTTTTGACATACTTAATTATACAAAATTTTCCGTATGCAAAATCAGTAAAAATTAATACACACCGTAAGCATTAAACGTTTAAACTTTTAACATATAAGATGTCCGGTGTAACGCCCCGGTGGTGTAATTCTGTCAGTCATCTCTTCCCCTGTGGTGTAAGAGGAAAATTCCACTAGAACTTCTTGATGTAAGCTGTTACAAAAAGTCCTAAACAATAGTCATTGGCTAATCCCTAGCTTCACTATCTAAACAGTTGTAGAATAGGTAGAATTGCTGCTCTTCAATTGCTTGAACACTGGTCCTTGAAGGGTTACGTATGCCTCTTTACCAGCTACCACCACAAACACAGTCTACCCGACTGCTTGTAACAACTGTCCATGGCAAAACCTTCCCGGTTTGCTTCACAGTCTAAACCTTTGATGTAGAATCAAAGTTGGGCTGAGAATCGATAAATTGAGTCTTGTTTGTGGTTCGTCAAAGTGTCTGAATCTGCATAAATTCTGTGTAGCTTGAACACTTGAAGAAATTCTTGATATGATCTTGTTATAGCGCAGAGATGATAGCAATTCGAATAACTAAGACTAGTGCACAAAAATGCTTGTTGATCTTAATAATTCTTCTTTTTGTTCTTGGTGCAAGGTCCTCTATTTATAGTGTTAGGTCCAACGTTCATCTTGCTTGAATTCGAATTGTATCAACTTCATCTTGTAACGGCTATATTTTCGACCGTTACGATGTGTCGATATTTCATCCAATAATATTGTTTCCTTTAAAACATTCGACATTGTACTATCACTTTGTTGGATGGTGACATATAAAGCGAGTTTCTTGATCGGTTTTATACTTTTGTGTTCATCGGTTGTCGGTTTCATGACTTGGAACATTAGCGAGATTTTACTCTTCTTCAAATATCGGTACTCCATTTTTCATCGATTATAATTGACATAATCGAGTACACCATAAACAATTATCTTAAGAATTCATTGTCCTTATGATTCTTAGGTCTTCATACAAGATCCATAAAGTCAGTTCAGGTCACCACAAACTTGCACGAAGTCTAACTTTATAGTCTCGACTTGTAATCTTCATAACTGAGTTTGAACCCTCAGTTCTTCAATCTTCTATAACTGAGTCTGTGACCCTCAGTTCTTCATCAACTGAGTTTGAACCCTCAGTTCTTCAATCTTTTAGATAAGCCAAACGAGTTTGTGTCCCTCAGCGAACTTATCTTCTTCAGTTTCATATTGGTGTATTCTGAGTCAGTTTGTTTATCTTAACGATTCCCAGTTTTCTAAATGACTTCCAGTTTTCAGTTTCACGACACACTAACTATTACAGTGCTTGTCTGATGTAACCTATACAAATATTAGACTCTAGTAAAACCTATACATTCAATTCTAGACATCTTTTAGCTTTTCACTATAACAGCTAGCTTCAGCACTTCATCAATGGGGTTAAGATAATATTCTGAGTAAATATGATGAATTATCATCAAAACATAAATTTTATTTCTAACAATTTCCCCCTTTTTGATGATGCCAAAAATCTCCCTAAAAGAAAAGCTTAAAGATCAAAACAATGTAAAACAACGTAAAAGCTGGAAAAGCTGGATTTCATTAGAATACGCAAAAAGCTGGATAGTTACACTTTGTTCAAATAAATTTGACTAAAGACTAAGCTCCTTTTTATGCTTTTTGTTTAAGCGAGATATACTATCATCTCTTTGTCATGTAGACGAAAATCATGTTCTAGTTTTGAGTCTTCCTTAGAAAAGGTCTTGTTATAGTCTACTTGACTTCCTTCTTTCCATTTTCTCCATAGAATTAACTTTGGTAAAGCTGATTCATTCAAGTAGTATTTTTCAAATTCAGCTACATCGGCTTACATTTGTTCAGCTTTGTCTTTAATCTTCAGTTTGTCTTCAATCTTCTTGATCTTCTTATATTGCGCCATTTTCTGATTGTAGAGTTCATCAGATAAAAAGTAGTTCAAGGATTCTTCAATAGTCTTATCCTTGTACTTGGCTTTGATAGGATTTTGATCTTTGACAAACTTTAACCACAGATCCTTTGTAAGAGTAGCTCTCCGATCTTCCGGTTGACCATATTTCTCAATGAGCTGCTCATCAGTTAACTCTTTCTTTAAGAACTTTGGATCTGATTTATATCTTTCCAATTCGTCTTCGAGTTGCTTCTTTTCTTTGAGTAATTTCAGCTTTTCTTCTTCGACTTCACCCTTTTTGGAATCATACAATTGATCTACCAAAGCATTGGTTGCTTTTTGATCGGTGAGATACGTTCTTTGAGAAGCAAGTACTTCTTTGAGCGATTCTCTAACCCGTAGATGTCTTGATTCATGTGCCAGTGAGTCTGAGCATGTGTTTCCTTATCTACTGCGGTAGAGTCTTCAAGTTTCTGTTTAAGTGACAAAATTCTGAGGCAGAACTTGAACTTGACTTATGGATCATTTCTAGTCTTGCATTAACTGAGATATCTGTTTTAGTTCTATAATCTAGATATCCAGAGATATTTGATAGAAGGCCATTGTATGCATCCTTTTGGCTGAGCACAATCTTCAAGTTCTCATGAACTTTGGCCAATTCCACCTTTGTCAGGATATATGAAGGATCATATGTTGCTTCTGTTTGAGCTTTAGACTGAGCGATATCTTCAATGATCATAAGTTGTTGATTATTAATTCCATCGTTGCTGCGATTGTCGATTGTACGATTTCCAAGCGGCAAATCTTCTTGCTTTGAGTTACGGTTTGCGTGGCTAGAGGTTGAGGTTGAGTGTCTGTCTGCAAAACTGTAGTCATATCAGCTTCTTTCCTTGAATTATCATCTTCATCATCATCCTTCTTCTTTGAAATAACTTCGAGAATCGATGATGTGGCTGATTCTCTTCGTTGAGCTAGTTAAGTGAATCTATTGAAGCAATTTGCAAGAAACTCTGTCATAGGAAACATAGTATATAGGTCTATAATTTCCAATTCCTTCAAGAGTAACTTTTCTTCAGATTGTAAGATAGCATCACGAGAATCTTCTGGTTTGAGTTTCATCTTCATTAGCTTGATAATTCTGTCGACTTCAAAAGCGAGGCGATTCTTGATCGATTGGTTTTGTAACTGAGAAGTATAATCAGCAGTGATATTTTTTTTGTAACTTCAGTTGTCAGTTGTTGCTCCCCCTCAGTTGGTACTTTCTTACTTGAAGTTCCTGGGTACAAACATTTTACAACTGATCTTTCTTTTGCTGTGCCAGCTTTCCGCTTGATTCTTTTGTGTTCAGCTTCCTGCTGAGACACAGTTTTCTGTCTGGCTTCAGGTTGGGAAGTTGTTCTTACTGCTGCGATTTTATCTGTAGCTACAGTTTGTCTTGCTTTCTTCCCTGCCTTGAGTTTCTCCAAATAAAACTGAATGATTCCACTGAGTGTTTTCTTCAGTGGGAATCTGCCAATAGTTGCTTGTCCTTCAGCTTCAGCTCTTTGTACACTTTCTAATTCAGCTAAGTGTTGCTTCTTTATCTGATTGACGATATAACCGGTCCAATTGAATTCTATTTCATCCCAAATTATGTTCATCAGATAAACATTGTCATCGGATAATGTACTAATTCCTTTGGATTTTCCAATAACATGTTTCTTGAGCTATCTGTTGAGATATCCAAACTATGGCTTGAGTTTATCAACATGAATACCAACTTCTACTGGTTCCTTAGATAAAGTAATTTGCTTAAGAAAGGCGTCCCTTTTCAATGGTAGGGAAGTCAAATCTATTGATGTCACAGGTTAATTTGTGAAATAGTGACTTCATGACTCGTTCATTGATAATAATATGATCTCCATGAACTGTAGTGATTTGGGAATCTCTTACCAAACGCATATTCTCCCAGAACTGCAAAATCCTTCCACATCACGTTTTTCGTTGAAAGTAACCTCCATAATGTTTCTTAATCCTGGTTGTTTTTGGATCTTCTCGCAGATATAACTCGCTAACAGAGTGTTGTTGCACATAGTTTCATAAATTTCAAATGTATGCACATCTAACTCTGTGATCAATCTTTCTTCTTGTGATTTCTTTGAGGTGGTCATTTTTGGGTGTGAAAACAAAATTGAACTTTGAGATGAAAGGATTATGAAAAATCTGATTTTTTGTTTTCAAGAAAAAGATTGAATTTAAAAGAATTTTGAAACGTCTGATTAAGGAGGGTGTGAACGAGGGTTGGATATATAGGGATGATGTCCTGGCAGTTGATTAGTACAACTTTTCAAATTCCATGATGGTTTGTATAACCAGGACATGTAATGTTCTGACAGTAATGGGGTTTACACGCAATATATTCTTACAAAAGAAGCGCCGTAATTAAATGCGATATAATCGGCGTCGGTTTTATCTTATCAACCTTTGACTTGAGTTGATTTGGAATAAAATCGTTTACGGGTTCGATTTTCAGTTCCGTTAAATCTTTCAGTTTTAGTTGATCAGTTTGAGATTGTTGATGTCAATGACTAATCTGTTAAGTGAGCGCACCCAACATAACAAAGATTAATTCCCTTGACGAATCTTTGGCTTAACTGACTTAACAAACTTTAATTATCCCTAATTCAGTTCTTAGTTTGGCAAATCTTTCTTTGTCCAATGGCTTTGTAAAGATATCAGCCAACTGATCTTCAGTAGGTACATAAAGAACTGTAATATCATTTTTCTCCGTATGATCTCTTATAAAGTGATGACGCACATCAATGTGTTTTGTCCTTGAGTGCAAAACTGGATTGTCAGTTATCGCAATTGCACTTGTGTTGTTACACATTATGGGAATCATTCCTTCTTCTATCCCATAATCTCTTAATTGCTGTCTAATCCATAAAACTTGAGCACACAAACTTCCAAATTTGCTATATACTCTGCTTCGAAATTTGAAGTTGAGATAGAGTTTTGCTTTTTGCTAAACCAAGACACAAGTCTATTTCCTAGTAGGCGACATGTGCACGAGGTGCTCTTTCTGTCCAATTTGCATCTAGCATAATCGAGTCGAGTAAGATATCAACTTGAATTCTCCTTCTCTTGAATACCAAATTCCAACTTCATCTGTATCTTTCGGATACTTCAAGGTTCTTTTTACAAGCTTGTGAGATGGCTTTCCTTTGGTTTTGTTTGAAATCTTGCACATACACCAACGGTAAAAGATATATCGGCCTACTTCTTTGTAAGATTGAGTAAGCTTCCAATCATTCTTCGTAAAGTGTTTGATCAACATCTTTGCCTTCTTTGTCTTCATCTAGCCTGATGTTGGTCCCCATTTGTGTAGAAATTCCAGCTGATTTCTCCATACCAAACTTTTTGATAAGTTCTCTTGTATACTTGGTTTGGTGAATGAAAATGCCATCATCTAATTGTTTAACTTGTAATCCAAGAAAATAATTCAATTCTCCCATCATACTCATCTGAAATTTGCTCTTCATCAAACTTGCAAAATTCTCACATAACTGTTCATTTTTTGATCCAAAAATGATGTCATCAACATAGATGCGAACGAGTAGAGTGTTCTCTTCATTTTTCATTCGAATAAGGTTTTGTCGATAGTTCCTTTGATAAATCCATTATCCACGAAGAAGCGAGATAGAGTTTCATACCAAGCTATTGGTGCTTGTTTAAGTCCATAAAGAGCTTTCCTTAGTACGAAAACTTTATCGGCGCTATCTTTGATCTCGAATCCGAGGTGGTTGTTGAACATACACTTCTTCTTCAAGAATTCCATTCAAAAATGCGCTTTTAATGTCTATCCGGTATACTTTGAACTTTTTGTGAGCTGCAAAGGCATGAAATAGCCTGATTGCTTCCAATCTTGCAACTGGTGCATAAGTTTCATCAAAGTCTATACCTTCTGCTTGAGAATATCCTTTAGCTACAAGTCTAGCTTTGTTTCTGATGATATTCCCATCTTCATCAAGTTTGTTTCTGAAAACCCATTTGGTTCCAATGATATTCACATGAACTAGTCTTTCTACCAATTCCCATACTTGATTTCTTTCGAATTCGTTCAATTCTTCTTGCATAGCTAGTATCCAGTCTGGATCTTTCAAAGCTTCTTCTATTTCCTTAGGTTCAGATTGAGATAGAAAACATGCAATCATTGCATCTAGTTGATGTCTTGTTCGAACGCCAGCTTGAGTGTCACCAATAACTTGTTCTTCAGTGTGATCTCTCATCCATTGATAAGTAGGTGTTTGCATCAAAGGATCTATATTTTGTTCGACTGGTTCTTCAAGAACTGGTTCTTGAATTTCTTCAACGAGTCGAATCATGTTGTTCGGGAGTGGGTTGTTGAGTAGTTAGAAATTGAGATCGATCGGATCGAACATTCGAAATCCGTAGTCTTCCAATGTCAACAAAAATTGATTATGGCAACAACGTAGCGAGGCGAGAAATTGGTTCTCGTCCGTCTTCGGTTGTTTCACCGGGGAAGTTAGGTTCATCAAACACTACATGTATAGATTCCTCATGCTTGAGTGTCCTTTTATTTAGTACTCTAAAAGCTTTGCGACACTTGAATATCCTAGAAAATTCCTTCATCGACTTTGGGTGGAAAACATGAAGTTGATATTTCCCGTTATTGTGTATGAAACATTTGCTTCGAAAAGCATGAAAGTAAAAAACATTTGGTTTCCTTCCATCCCAAATTTCATAAGGAGTTTTCTCATGCCTTTTATTCATGAGAGCTCGTTCTATGTATAGCAAGATGTGTTAATGCTTCGCCCAATATCTTTCGGTACTTTTGCTTCACATATCATCGTTCTTCCCTTCTTTGTACGTTCGTTTCTTCTTTCAGCTACACCATTCTGTTGAGGTGTTGCTTTGTAGCAGCGAGTTGGTGTAAAACACCATTTTCTTCACAATATTCAATAATCACATTGTTGAGGAATTCAGTTCCTTTATCTGATCTTATCTTCACAACTGATACTCCTTTCTGATTCTGAAGTCTCTTTAGTAGTTCAGTAAGTCTTTTGCTTGGTTTCACTTTTCTTGGTTAAAAATATAACCCAAGTGTATCTTGAAAAATCGTCCACTACCACCAAGGTATATTTCTTTCCACTGATACTAATTGGTGTTATAGGTCCAAATAAGTCCATATGTAGTAGTTCCGAAACTCGGTTGTTGAATCTTTGAGATTTAGTCTTGAAACTTGCTTTTGTTTGCTTTCCTTGTTGACACGCATCATATAAGCTATCTTTCTTATATGAGATTTACGGTAGTCTAATGACTACTGTTTCTTGACTAGGGTGTTGATGTCATCAACGTTTAGATGACTCGGTTTCTTGTGCCACAACCAACCGATTTCGATTTGGTATGCACAAGCAAACGAGGTTTCGCAACGGCTATTGTCCAATCTACAACATACATATTCTCTTTTCTTTTTCGAGGCTAAAACAACTTGAAATCTTGTTTCACGACGACAATGCGAGAGATCTTTATCAAAAGTAACTTTGTATCCCATATCACGAAATTGATTGGTCTTTGAGCGGTTGTAATGTAATCCTTCTACATAAGATACAATCTTGATTGTGAGTCCATTTCTGATTAAGGTATCATATCCTTTGGTGTATCCCGGTTTGTCTTTACTTCCAAAATTAACTTTTGGTCCATCCTTTGCAATAAAGTTACTGAGACAGTCCTTTCTCTTTGTCATGTGCCTAGAGCAACCACTGTCAAAGTACCATACATCCTGCAATAAAAATTAAACATTTTTAGGTACCCAACTCTGTTTGGGTCCATGGGGGTCAGTTGTCGGTACAACTCGGGAATATATCCTTTAGGTATTCTTCGGATATTGTTGCACTTGTTTTCATATATGTAAGCCACACTCCTATAGTATCTATGCTTGGGTTTGTGTCTTATTTATATGATCTCTCAGATCTTTTGACTGAAACTTATTTCCATGATGATTTCTATTATTGAAACTTGAATAATAACCATCGTTTCTTTTGTACTGAGGTCTATGTTGAGGGCTATAATGAGTCCTTTGCTGACCTTTGGGCTGAAACTTGTAATAAGTTTTCTGCCTGAAATGATTGTTTTCAACAGTTTGAATATTGCAATGAAAGATATTCCAGTCATCATCAGTTGGAAATAATCTGCCTTTTCCCCTGATTTTGTGAATCTTTGAATAATTAATATTCTTGGATTTAATATGCCTGAAGTTTCTCTGTTTCTTGGCCTGATCAACCTTAGTAGATTCAGCAGTAAATCTACTTTTTCTTCTTTCATGATGTTCAGCTGATTAACCTTTTTGGTTGAACCTGTTGTTGTTTACAGCTGTTCTTTTTGAAAATTGAAGCTGAGGTTGACTTGATTCACGTTGAACTTGTTTCACTGGTTCAACATGCTTCTTAATCTGAGGTCATTGTTCAGCTATGAACGTAACACCCGTTTTGGTATTAGGTTCAGTTGCCTTACTCGTTCCTCTTTTTGAAGTTTGCTGTGTATCAAATCCTAAGCCAGTTCTATCTGATCCATATGGCTTACCGGATTTGAAAATAGTTGTTGAACTAGACTGAGCAAAAGATTCGGTTCTTTAGCTTCGATACGATGGGCGATACGATTCTTTCATTTGTCAGTTCTGCTTAGTTTTAACGTGTTCAGTTCAACATTCAATCTTTTGACCTTTAGAATTAGAGATTCTTTCGCAGCTTTGATTGATTCATAACCAGTTTTTATGGTGACAAGCTGACTCATCAAATCGTCAAGAGTTTCTTCTAGTTCTGAGTTTCTTGGATTGGAATCGGCTGTTGAAGAACATGCATTTTTCATGGAAATCTGAGCTGAGCTATATTTAGAATTTTATTCACATACCTCATTGGGATCTTCCATGTGTGCCATTAAAGCTGTGTCATCTGATATCCTTTCAGTACCAGCTTCATAGTCTGACTCATCTCCAGCAATGAGTGCTCTTCTGCCAATTCTTCTTTGATGTGTCTTCTTGGTCAGTTCTGGACATTCAGCTTTGTAGTGTCCAGGCTTCTTCATGAACTTCTGGGTTACAGGATGACCATTCTTCATCCTTCTGATTCTACTCATCATAAGAGCCATTTTTTCCTCCATTTCATCCAAGCTGTTGAAGATTGTTTGTGGATGTTTCTTGAGAATCATTTGATCTTTCTTGCAAGTCTTGTGGTTTTTGGTTCTTCCGAGCTTTGATTATTGCGAAATTTGTGCTTGTAAAATCGTCACCGAATTTATAAGCTTTCAAATCCGAGAAGATTTTGATGGAGTCCTCTATGTCAAGTCTTCTTATCTCTCTCTTTTTTTCTTCTTTTGTGTTCCTTTTTTTTAAATCGAACAAAGTAAAAGAAAGAACAAAAAAAAATACGTACCAACCCTTTTTCTTTTAAGTCGGCTACGCCCCCTTTTTTTCCTTAATTTTTTTTTACAAAAAAATCGCAATTGAGTAATTTACGTCCCACGTTGCTTAGAAGAGACTTGATTCTTTTCATCTTCCCATATATAAATAAATCTTCACATCATTTTCAAACACACCAATTCTTATTCAACCCAAAGGAGCCAAGGCAACTGAGAGTCTCAGGCATTCCTCCTCTTTAGTTGGCTAACTGGCCATGTCGACTGCTGGTTGGAAGTCGATTGTCAATTTTTCTTGACTTTTGTGTTTCTGGTCGACAGTTGACTAAAAGTCAAATATTTTTTTTGTCTTGTTTTTTTGTTTAATTATTTTTCCTTGCTTTGCAGGGTAACCGGAGGCCATATTAGTGGTTGCTGTTTTGAGGTTGCCTACCTCTCCACTTTAGAAATCGGAAGCCATTTCGAGGTTGCCTTTACCTCGCCACTTCAGAGATCAGAAGCTATTTCGAGGTTGCCTTTACCTCGCCACTTCTGATACCTCACCACTTCTGAAACCTCGCCACTTCAGAGATCAGAAGTTGTTTCAAGGTTGCTTTTACCTCGCCACTTCAGAGATCAGAAGCCGTTTCGAGCCATTCCGAGGATGCCTTTACCTCGCCACTTCAGAGATCGGATGCCGTTTTGAGGTTGCCTTACCTCACCACATCAGAGATCAGAAGCCTTTTCTAGGTTTCCTTTACCTCGCCACTTCAGAGATCGGAAGCCGTTTCAAGGTTGCCTTACCTTACCATTTCAGAGATCAGAAGCCGTTTTGAGGTTGCCTTTACCTCACCACTTCAGAGATCAGAAGCCGTTTCGAGGTTGCCTTTACCTCGCCACTTCATAGATCAGAAGCCGTTTTGAGGTTGCCTTACTTCGCCACTTCAGAGATCAGAAGCCGTTTTGAGGTTGCCTTTACCTCCCCACTTCAGAGATCGGAAGCCGTTTCCAGGTTGCCTTTCCTCGCCACTTTAGAGATCGAAGATGGCCATCTTCAAGGATATTACCGAGTGGTGCAAGACATATCTGGTTGTTCAACGTGATGCACATGCTAAGGCAGAGTCCGGGATCAAGCTCCAAGTATGTCTGTCTATGCGCGATTCATCTACTGAGGACTTTCCACCTCACGACAACAAGGAAGCATCACAGCTCTATGGTGAGCTCCCATGAACACGAGGTGACCCATCCTCCATCTTACGCTCTCCGCTTCACAGTAGGGATGCTCAAAAGCATGAATTTTCGACTTTGGGCCATCGAATTATTTCCAATAAAGTGCAGTGGGGAAGCCAACTCAAAACGCAAGGGGCATGCTTTCCTACGGAGCTTTATTGCGGGTGGCTTGGAGATGTGCTTTTCCACAATCATGAGTTACTCACACAAATCGGCCTGCACGATGCATTGTATGCTTCAATGTTCACTTATGTGAGAGATCATCATGTGATTATGAAGCATGGTGTCCTGAAACCAACACACTTCATACCGATGTTGGGGAGTTGTCAATTTTATTGATGGATTTGCAGGAAATTGGTGGCATTCCCATCAGTGGGGATCTGTACGAAGAAGTTATTCCCAGCTCGGTGGAATTGATGGGTCCTAGCGCTTCTCACTCGAAGTCCATTCCAGACAGTTGTCGATATTTGTTTGCGGCATTCCTAGAGTGTCAGGAAGAAGTTTGGGATATGGATCGTCCTAAGGCTTCGATCGCAAAATGGATCGACTTTTGGTGCGAAAGCCCTCAGAGAATCCAAAGCCCAACCCAGTGAAGGGAGCAACCATCAAAGACACACCATGTCAGAGTTCCGAGAAAGATGAGATTCCTTTCAACATTCTTCAAATCAGAAAGGACTTAAGGGATGAGACATACCTAGCAGCTTTGGTGGCATGCTGGCTATGGACATTTGTCCTTCCAGCTGAAGGGTGTTTCATTAGGCCTTCAACTTTCAAGATGGCCAGTTTGATCGCTCGTGGGCAGACAAGATCGCTTCCTATTCCGGTGCTGGTTAGCATATACCGGGGTTTGAACCAAATTTCTCGTTCTTCTACACCGGAGCGGGCCGGTGTCTTTATCCCGTGGCACTACATCTTTGGGTGGTTGGCTCGGTATCTTGGCACACATAGGAGAGCTTCTAAAGAGATGAGTGAACCTTTGATGGTTCGATTCTCAGGAGCGAACGGTTCGAAGGCTTTCATTGATCCGACGGCCAGAGACCTCATTCATGGAGGTCACGATGATGACTGGCGTACGACGGCAACAAAGTTTGAGCGTACTGTGACTAAAGCTGACGACGGCCAATTATCCATCCATGAGAAAGAATTATTTTGTGCTTCCGCTCCGGTATTTTGGTGTTCCATTGCCATGGTTCTTGTTGGGTTGAGCCTTACAACCCATGCAAGTTTGCGCGTCAGTTTGGTTTTCATCAGGGTGGCCTTGTGGAGCTCATTGTTGATGCACGAAGTACTTCACTTGTACGAGGTTGGGGACTTTGGGCCAAATTCATTGCTCCCCAAAGTGGTTATAAGCTTGTCTTTCCCGCAGCTTCTGATGACATCACCTGCCATGTTTCTCAAGGTTATTGGACGTGGTGGGGCAAAGTTCACGGTTCATACTTGTTCGATGGCAGACAATCTCTTATCAATACAGTGAACAGGACTGCTCCTCGGGCGAAACAAAGCACCCTGACAACTAAGGTGAAAGAGATCAAGTCTTCACGTCCTCCAACATCCTCGCCTCATTTGGTCATTTTCCTTCCTTCTGCAAAAGTTACCAAAGGTAAGGAAATGCATGCGGACTTGGGAGAGAAAAGGTGTTCTGATGTTGTCTTGGATGCTAGCGGGAGTTCTTCACATGGCGATAGGAACTGGAAGCGTCCCAAGCCCGGAGCTGGGAAACATGCACTCTCTTACTCTTTGGGATGTGTTTATGTTGATTTGTTTAATTTACCTCATCCACTATTTGTTCACTTAGCCTTGTCTCTTTGTTTTTTAGCTGGTCTGTAGAGATCCGGATGAGCTCTGCGGTTCTACTCTTAGCGAGGATTCCGCCAATGGTCCTAATGCTTTTGCAATGAAAGCTAGTAAAATAGGAAAGGGACACGTTTCACCCGTTATAGTTAAGAGGTGCGACGTTATTCCACCAACGAATGATGTTGACGTGGACTGTGATCCCAATTTGGAAGGCACTGCCGAGACAGAGATCGATGGTGATCACGTGTCCGAACTCCGAGTTGTGGCTGACGGTCCTTCTAAAAAGACTTCTTTTGGGCAGGGCCTTACATCTGCTCCTTTGGATTTACTTGTGCCGCCGCCAGAAGTCTCAGAATTCCAATCCATTTTTGTGATTTCAAAAGGTCTCCGAAGATTGCACAGAGTGCTATGGACATCCGCCTGCCAGAAGATATCATTTAGACCCATTGATCAATTGGCCTCGATTGAAAAAGGTGTTTACGAAATATTTTCTATGATAGTGCGTGTCGGGGGTTTAGATCTGTGCAACGCGAAAGCTCTTTTGGACACTGTCTTTGAAAATGCCACCCTCTACAAAGCAGCTCTAGATGATGTTTCGAGTAGGCTTTCTCAAGAGGCGCATGGTGAAAAACTTTCCATTCTTTGTCAGCAACTTAAGGAAACTGAGGCATTCGAGAGAGAGTGACTCCAACACACTCAGTCTTCACAGTACAAACTTACTGACCTGCAAGAACGGAGAAAAGTTTTGTTTCTGAAGAAAGAGGAGGACCACATTTTTTCGGCCCTTAGTGAGCACGAGACAGAGTTATAGAGGCACACTGCTCAATCAATCCAGCTGATAGACGAGATTACTGACTTGGAGAATACGCCTTCGTTGCAGCCAGCTGAAACTGTTGCTTTGGAGAGGATGAGAGAGTTGCTAGAAGGCAACTGCCGCTATCTGAAAAACTTCAAGCTTTTTTCTTAGTTTTACTTCTGAGATTCTAGGGATCATTTCCCCTTTTATTTGAGCTTGATAAAGTCCTTCATTATTGTCTTCACTTCTTGTTTCGTTTCTGATGACGGTCAAATTATACCTATAAATGTCATCAACATTGTCCTTATATCGAGATTAATAATATATATCTTATATTAAATCACATGTTTATATTGATTATTTAGTGTTGTGTGATTTATAAGATATAATTTGGTATTTATCCGTTTTTATTATTTAAATATGATTTACTTTGGGATAAATGTTTATTTTGTAGATTGAGATAATTTTGGAGGATAAATTCAAATGGACAAATTAAGTTACAAGATATATCGAAGCAAATTCGGAGTGCATTGAAGATAAAAATCGGATCAGCGCGAAAATAGGAGTAAGGCATGACAAGAGCCAGCGAGCCAATCCGAAGACTGAGGACTCGCTGGCAGCGACCCCTCAACTCGCTGGGGGCGAGCCCTATTTCATTGGAGATCGGCTGGGAGTTATCTCTAATTGTTTTGATATTTTGAAATATATCTTTAAATCAGCTTGAACCCCTGTAAATAGAACTGTACGAATTTCATTTAAACAACACTCTAGACACTCTAAAAATACAATATTCCAATACTTTTATCAATATAGTTCGTTGCTTTTTTATTTTATGTTCTTTTCATTACGGAGTCGTTAGAATCACCGGTTAGAGATCGTATCGAAGAGTGGGAATCATGCTCGTCTTCGAGGGTAATGTCTACTCTATTATACAATCTTTATTCGTAGATCTAATTTATTTCGTTATGGAGTAGTCATTTTGTGTATTGATTTCGTTATGTAGTTAATTTACGAACCCATGTTTATGTAGATCTGAGACGTAAAAGACGTTTCACGAGCAAATCTGGTTCAGATCTGAGCTTGCTGGCAGTGAGCCTATGTCTTGCTGGTAGCAAGATCTGTGATGTTCTTGATTTGTCTGTGAACGGCTTAGGCTACATCAGGTTCTCTGCTTTGTAATTCAAACGAGTAATTAAACTTGATCAACTTAATTATTTGTCATCGTAATTTAACATGAGACCCAAAAAGTGATTGTTACTTAGGACAGAGATTGAATCGGTGTCTAAGAAGTACGCCTAACCATAGGAATGTTGCTTAGATGAGGTTACGGTTTATACGGGCATCCCTCGTTTCGTAATTGTGTCAGAAGTTATATGAGATGGAGACTAAAAATGTGAAGTCACGTAATGGAGACACGATGATCTAGATGGCCTACCCGAAGCTAGATCTATTTTAGGGGATGACTCCCGTAGCCAGTATAATTAATCTTAAATGTCTTATTTTGTCTCGTCGTCAATCTAAATAGCATGGTGGAGTAATTACTACTAGCGTTATCAATACCGTTTGTTTATCATTTATAAAACCTATAAAAAATAAGTGTCTTAGTGTCGTTGTGTCTTGTGTTGGTTTTGTGTTTCTATTGTGTTAATTTTAATTCTACGCTATTTGTTGGTCGTAGACCGCATTTGATTTGCTTTTAGTTTAATAAGTCATATTTCGTTTAAGCCGAGTCTCTGTGGGATCGACCTCGACTCTATCTAACTATACTACGATTGAACCTAGTTCTCTTGCTAGTGTGTTATTTAGGTATCGAGTATTTTTATTACTTGACCCGCAATCATGTTTTTGGCGCCGTTGACGGGGACTCGTGTCATTAATCAAGTATAGCTTATTTTATTAAAAGTAAATTCGTAAATATTGTGAATAGTGTCTGTTAATTATTTTTCATAGCATAAAGTTAACCTATAAGTGTCATAAAATGAATCGGGGCAGTCCCCCAGAATTTGGTGAACTCGCTCCCAGCCAGCCCTGAATTCGCTGGGAGCAAGCTAGATTTTCTGGTCGGTTTCTGTTTTGTTTTGTTTTACATAGCTTCTGCGTTGTGTTTTCGTATTTTTCATAATTTTTAGAGTCTGTTTTAGTTTCGTTTTTATTATATAGTCTAGTTAAAGGCCTAGCCTTTTAAGTTTTTAATTGTTTTGTTGTTTTTTATTATTTTATAGTACGCTACTCGGAGATCGAAGGAACCGCTTGAGCCATATAATCCTGAAATCGAGAAATTTGCAAGGTGAAATTGGAAGTTAGCTAGAGAACTGGCTAAACAAGGAGAAGAGGATCCAAATCTTGAGGAAGGCGAGCACGGATTGGAAAAAGGACATACAACCGATCATTCTGAGCATTCTGAATCTGAGGCAAAAATGGAAGGCGTTCTGAACAATCCGAACCAGGTACTTAATCTTGAAGTTATTAATAATGCCAATAATGTTAATAATGCTAATAATGGAAACCAAGCCCTAGCTCAAGGAGCGAGGCGTACATTACAGAGTTATGCAACACCTACTATTGAGCAATTCATTCCCGCTATCGTAGCACCGCAAGACCCTGGGATGTCTATCACCCTAGGCCTAATGTAATTCAAATGGTGACCAACTATTCCACTTTTCATGGAATCCAAAACGAGGATCCTGGTGTTCACGTGACAAATTTCTTGGAAATCGTTAGCACTGTGAAGCCAGAATTAATCCCGGAGGGTAACAGTCATCTTAAGCTTTTCCCTTTCACTTTGAAAGATAAAGCTAAGCAATGGCTTCTCTCTCTAGAGGCTGGATCTATCACTACTTGGGAACAATTGTTGCAAAAATTCATGAATAAGTATTTTCCTTTAGGAATTACCTTTAAGTTACGCCAGGATATCTTAGGATTTAAGATACAACCTGGGGAGAGTTTTGATCAAGCTTGGGAGCGTTTTAAGGAAGCTATGAGAAAGTGTCCTCATCATGATATCTCTCTTTGGCTTTTAATGCAAATTTTTTACCATGGATTGAGAGAGACTGAGAAAATTAGAGTAGACGCCTCTATCAATAGAGCGTTTGTTCTTTTATCTCCTGAGGAGGCACAAGGAAAGATGGAGCAAATAGCAATGAATAGTCAATGGGGAAGCAATGACATAGCTACTGTGAAGATGTCCGCTGACATATTTGAGGATAGTGCATCTACCAAAATCTTAGAACAACTGTCTGTTATCAACAATAAGGTAGATGGAATGCAAGAGAGAATGGCAAGAGTAGAGAAAGGGACTGGAATCAAAGTAATTCCTCAAAGTGAGAATGCTTGTACTGAAGAAGCCAACTATATTGGGAGACAAGGAAATCAATGGGGAGGATATAAGCCTAACCATAACTATCCTGGATTCCGGTATATTGACCCTAATGCAGGAGAAGGGCCTAAACTGCCTACTACTTATGTACCACAGCAAACTAAAACTTTTGGTTGGGAAGCTGCGATAGAAAAATTGAGCAATGTCGTTACTAACAATATGGGACAACTTTCAAAATCTATGGCTGAGTTAGCTATTAACTTTAGCCAATATTGTCAGAAGAATGATGCTAAGGTGACCAATCAAGAAGCCATCGTCCAAAATCTCACTCACCAAATAGGACAGTTAGCTGAGCAAGTCTCAACTAGACCTCCTGGAGGATTGCCAAGCAACACTGATAAAAATCCTAAGGATTTGAATGCGATCATGACTAGAAGAGGGAAAGAAGTAACTCCACCATCTCTAAAAGAGAAAGAGAAAACCATGGAAAGTAAGGATGGTGAGCAAGCAAGGAAGCAAATACCTCTGGAACCTTGCCAGAGCAAGAAGCCTATAAGGAACCTGCTGGCCCTAGAGTTGATCTTTACAATAACAAGTATCCAATTTTCACCGATGTCGATCCTTCAACCTTACCTTATCCTCCACGCAAATCTAAGCCTATGGTTGATGACAAGAGGTATAAGAAGTTCATTGATATTTTTAGAAAGTTACACATCAACATACCTTTAGTTGAAGCACTTGCTGAGATGCCTGAGTACACCAAGTTCTTAAAAGAAGCTGTCCCAACTAAGAGGAAACTCCTGGATTTAGAGACCATTTGCCTAAATGAGGAGTGCTCAGCCATTCTTCAATATAAGTTACCCGCTAAGTGCATGGATCCGGGAAGTTTTCTCATTCCCTGCACCATAGGTAACGTATGTTTGAACAAGGCCTTGTGTGATCTGGGAGCGAGCGTAAATCTGATGCCTCTATCCATTTTTCAAAAGCTAGGTATGAAAGATCTTAAAAACACTTCAATTAATTTACAATTAGATGATCAATCGGTTAAGGAACCTTGTGGAGTGGTTGAGGATCTGCTAGTAAGAGTTGAGAAGTTTGTGTTTCCGGTCGACTTTGTTGTGCTAGATATGGAAGCTAACTACGAAGTGCCTTTAATATTAGGAAGACCTTTTATGGCCACTAGTAGGATGCTTATCGATGTTTACAAAGGAGAGTTAGTATTAAGAGTTAATGGAGAAGAAATAGCATTCAACGTGTTTGACACTATGAAGACACCTGATGATGGAGAGGATGCATGTTTCATGTTGGATTCTGTAGACAAGCTTGTCAATGATTTCCAACAATATAAGGATATTAAGGATTTCCTCGAGGTTACTCTAGAGTTAGAGGATGAAGTGCCATATGAAAAGAGCGAGGAAGAAAAAGTGATATGGCCTGGATGTAGTAGAGGAACCCCTGGCCATGTTGAGGAGATGAAGTCTACCAAGGTTGAGAAATTCTATCATAGACCGACATGGCATAAGTTCTTTGAACTTAAGCTAACTGGGCAAAAGTTAAAGACCTCGTTAGAAGAACCTCCTACCAATCTGACGTTGAAGCCTCTACATGCACATCTGAAGTATGTATTCCTTCAAGGTGAGACGTTGCCGCTTATTATTTCTTCTGCCTTGAGTGAAATACAAGAAGAAAAGATGATGAGAGTATTGAGAGAGTATCGCGGAGCATTTGGCTGGACAATAGCGGACATTAAAGGCATTAGCCCTAGTGTGTGTATGCATAAAATCTCCGTCGATCCTGCAAAGAAAGCGGTTGCACAACCCCAAAGAAGTTGGACTCCACAATTGAAGGACTTGGTTAGGGATGAAGTTATTAAGATGTTAGAAATGGGAATCATCTTCCCTATTTCAGATAGTGAATGGGTTAGCCCGATCAACGTAGTTCCTAAGAAGGGAGGTTTGACGGTGCAAGCCAATGAGTTAAACGAGTTAATTCCTGTTAGACTCATTATAGGTCATAGAGTGTGCATTGACTTTAGGAAGTTAAATGATGCGACTCGTAAGGATCACTTCCCTCTTCCCTTCATTGATCAAATGCTCGAGAGACTGACCGGACATGCGTTTTATTGCTTTCTTGATGGTTACTCGGGATATTATCAAATTCATATCTCACCTGAGGATCGTGAAAAGACCACTTTTACATGTCCATATAGAACCTTTGCTTACAATAGAATGCCCTTTGGTTTGTGCAACGCACCAGCAACGTTTCAAAGATGCATGATTTCTCTGTTTGCTGATATGGTTGAGGATTTCCTAGAGATCTTTATGGATGATTTCTCTGTATTTGGAGATGATTTCGATTCATGTCTCACGCATCTAGCACGAGTGTTGAAGAGATGCGAGGAGACGAATCTGGTGCTTAACTGGGAGAAATGTCATCTTATGGTTACTGAAGGTATAGTACTTGGCCACCGTATTTCAAAGAACGGTATAGAGGTGGCTAGAGCAAAAGTAGAGGTGATTGAAAAACTGCCTCCACCAACCAATCTTAAGACTTTGCGAGGTTTTCTTTGCCACACGGGATTCTACCGCCGGTTTGTGATGGACTTTTCCTTAATCTCTCAACCTCTTACTGAGTTATTGGCCAAGGATGTGCCATTTGTGTTTAATAATGAGTGCATGAAAGCTTTCAATAAGTTAAAGAGCATGCTTATTACTACACCCATTCTGATTGCGCCTGATTGGAATCTACTTTTCGAGTTGATGTGCGATGCAAGCGATACTGCTGTAGGTGTTGCCTTAGGACAACGGAAAGACAAGATCTTTAGGCCCATCTACTATGCTAGTCGAACCTTAAATACTGCTCAAAGGAATTATGCAACTACTGAGAAAGAGCTTCTGGCTGTTATCTTTGATTTTGACAAGTTTAGATCTTATTTAGTAGGATCTAAAGTCACTGTTTGGACGGACCATGCAGCTTTGAAGTATCTTTTAGCCAAACAAGATTCCAAGCCAAGGTTATTGAGATTGATTCTACTATTGCAAGAGTTTGATGTAGAAATCCGTGATAAGAAAGGATCTGAGAATTTGGTTGCGGATCATCTTTCCCGTTTACAAATAGAGGATAATGAGCCAATGACCGAGATTGGGGAAACATTTCCTGATGAACAGTTATTCTCCATCACGGCTATACATGGAAAGGATGATTGCGCTGCAGTATCTTCGCGTGTTGAGGTTGTGAAGGAGAAGAAACAACCATGGTTTAAAGACTTTGTGAATTATCTATCCGCGAAATAATTGCCACCAAATCTCAACCTCGAAGAAAGAAAGAAATTCTTTAAGGATCTTAGGCATTTTTATTGGGAAGAGCCCTATCTTTTTAAGCTAGGATCCGACAATGTCTTTAGGAGATGTGTGCCGGAAGAGGAGATGTATGATATCCTTAGACATTGCCACGCTTATGAAACCGGAGGACATTATGGAGGAGACAAGACGGCTGCAAAAGTTCTCCCATGTGGTTTTTACTGGCCCACTTTGTTCAAAGATGCGCATCAATATGCTACATCTTGTCATTCTTACCAAATGACGGGAAATATCTCGAGAAGGAATGAAAAGCCACTGAAGAATATCCTAGAGGTGGAACTCTTTGATGTTTGGGGTATTGATTTTGTGGGACCCTTTACTTCGTCTTTATCCAACCGCTATATTTTAGTGGCGGTCGACTACGTGTCCAAATGGGTTGAGGCCATTGCTTCGCCTACTAACGATGCGAAAGTTGTACTGAAGTTCTTAAAGAAAAATATTTTTACGCCTCGTGCCATTATTAGTGATAATGGAAGCCATTTTTGCAATAGGCCGTTTGAAAAGTTGATGATTATGTACGGGGTTAGACACAAGTTATCTACTGCTTATCACCCTCAAACAAGTAGACATGTTGAGGTTACAAATCGAGAGATAAAGCGCATTTTGGAGAAAACTGTGAATACGACTAAAAAGGATTGGTTGTTGCGATTAGACGATGCTTTATGGGCTTATAGAACTGCTTATAAGACGACTAATGGAATGTCCCCTTATAAGAATGTTTTTTGGAAAAGCATGTCATCTACCAGTTGAACTTGAACACCGTGCCATGTGGGCTACGCGTATGTTGAATTTTGATGAGAGTTTGGCTAGAGAAAGAAGATTGTTGGAATTAAATCGCCTAGATGAGTTTCGTCTGGAAGCTTATGAGAATGCAAAAATATTTAAGGAGCGCACAAAGAAATTTCATGACAAGAAAATCTTGAACCGCACCTTTAAGGATGGCCATCTGGTTCTTCTTTACAATTCGCGCTTGAGACTCTTTCCTGGCAATTTAAAATCGCGATGGTATGGCCCTTATCAAGTGAGTAAGGTTTTCCCTTCTGGAGCTGTTGAGTTGTTGAACCTTAAGGATCAATCCACTTTTGAGGTTAATGGACACCGTGTGAAACATTACATTGGTCTTGGACAAGGAAAGGAGGAGGAAGTCTTCACTCTCGAAGATCCCATCTATCATTAGACCATCGTTGAATTAAGTCGAGCTGGCGACTATAACCTCTGAACTATTTCTTGAACTATATCATTAGACCTCGTCTTTTACTTTTGTTTTGTTTGAATAAAGTAGCATGAGACTGTTAAGGTTTTTTTTCATCTCTCCATATTCCGATTCTAAGTTCGGAATAAACGAGGTTTTTTCCTTGATAGCCTTCATGTGAGTTTTGTAGTTTTAACTCTTTGGTTTTTCTTGTCATTGGTTGTATGAAATAAAGTGGCTTAATTTGTTTTTGGATATTCTATATCAAATTACTGCCACATTATTTTATAACTTCCATTGACATGAAATTAACGGTTTCATGGAGTTTCTGTTTGGTTTGCTTAAACAGGTTTTTATTTGCTTCTCCACGACGTGCTTGGATCACTCCTATATTCTGCTATTACTTGAGAGCCATTTCCAGAGCTAAGTCTTTTTCTTAAATTCTCCTTTTTCTTTGTCATTGGGGACAATTCCGAGTTTAAGTGGGGGTAGGAGACTTAGCTATAATGTGTTATAATTGAACAATTGAATGAAACGGTGAAATTTTTTTTTTGAACAAATGCCAAGTTATTTATCTCGTACCCTTAGAATTGTGAGTTCTTATACAATGAATTAGTAGGTAAGGAACCAAGTTTCTTGATTACATGATCATTTTATACTTATGTGAATGTAAACTTAAGGATATTCATGCCAATTGTTGCAAGTTGTTATCTATTATTTGATTACTCAATGTATGTATCGATGTTTACCGCACGAATTATAAGAACTAAAGAAAATTATGTGTACATTGCGTAGATGATTGGTTATGCAGACTTAGTATCTTATCTGCTGATGTATTCCTATCTTCTAGCCATCAAAGCGGAGTAATAAGCTTGAGAATTATCTGTGTTTTGATAAGGCATTAAACACTGGGCTTGTAGTAACATTACCAAAGTAGCCCCGCGCTTGTAGTAATATTCAATGCTTCCACTAATCCATGAGAGAGGGATTCTTGCAATGCATACTTTACCTTTAGAGTAAGTTTCTTTATTGAGAAGTGTTAAAGCTTGAAATTATGAAAATACGAAGAAATTCAAATTTTTAAGAGACTTTGAGTATTTTCTCGGTCTCCGAGTCCAAAAACCTTATGGATGACGCTCTTTCTTATTGCACCATGTATTTACCCATTGCGAGACTTAAGAAGTGGGAATGCTGATGTTGGTAGGTTAAGACTGTGAAGTTGGCATAAACTTTAATCTTGCCCGGAATATAAAAACTAAATGCACATGCACACATCACTTCGGTTCAAAGTGAGTAGTGAATAATGGATACCTTATGAGCATGAGTGGTATGAGTTGACTCGAGTTTCTTCTGTAAGTATGATTTGACCATGGAAAATGTTGTCTTGGGGAATGAATTATTGATGCTTTGTTCGGGATGATCAAAGTCTAAGTGGGGGGTAGTTGATGACGGTCAAATTATACCCATAAATGTCATCAACATTGTCCTTAAATCGATATTAATAATATATATTTTATATTAAATCACATGTTTATATTGATTATTTAGTGTTGTGTGATTTATGAGATATAATTTGGTATTTATCCGTTTTTATTATTTAAATATGATTTACTTTGGTGTAAATGTTTATTTTGTAGATTGAGATAATTTTGGAGGATAATTGCAAATGGATAAATTAAGTTACAAGATATATCAAAGCAAATTCGGAGTGCATTGAAGATAAAAATCGGATCAGCGCGAAAAGAGGAGTAAGGCATGACAAGAGCCAGCGAGCCAATCCGAAGACTGAGGACTCGCTGGCAGCGACCCCTCAACTCGCTAGGGGCGAGTCCTGTTTCAGTGGGAGATCGGCCGGGAGTTGTCTCTAATTGTTTTGATATTTTGAAATATATCTTTAAATCAGCTTGAACCCCGATAAATAGAGCTGTACGAATTTCATTTAAACAAAACTCTAGACACTCTAGAAATACAATATTCCAATACTTTTATCAATATAGTTCGTTGCTTTTTTATTTTATGTTCTTTTCATTACGGAGTCGTTAGAATCGCCGGTTAGAGATCGTATCGAAGAGTGGTAATCACGCTCATCTTCGAGGGTAATGTCTACTCTATTAAGCAATCTTTATTCATAGATCTAATTTATTTCGTTACGGAGTAGTCGTTTTGTGTATTGATTTCGTTATTTAGTTAATTTACGAACCCATCTTTATGTAGTTCTGAGACGTAAAAGACGTCTCACGAGCAAATCTGGTTCAGATCTGAGCTTGCTGGGAGTGAGCCTATGTCTCGCGGTAGCAAGATCTGTGATGTTCTTGATTTGTCTGTGAACGGCTTCGACTACGTCAGGTTCTCTGCTTTGTAATTCAAACGAGTAATTAAAGTTGATCAACTTAATTATTTGTCATCATAATTTAACATAAGACCCAAAAAGTGATTGTTACTTAGGACAGAGATTGAATCGGTGTCTAAGAAGTACGCCTAACCATAGGAATGTTGCTTAGATGAGGTTACGTTTATACCGGCATCCCTAGTTTCGTAATTGTGTCAGAAGTTATATGAGATGGAGACTAAAAATGTGAAGTCACGTAATGGAGACACGATGATCTAGATGGCCTACCCGGAGCTAGGTCTATTTTAGGGGATGACTCCCGTAGTCAGAATAATTAATCTTAAATGTCTTATTTTGTCTCGTCGTCAATCTACATAGCATGGGGGAGTAATTACTAATAGCGTTATAAATACCGTTTGTTAATCATTTATAAAACCTATAAAAAAATAAGTGTCTTAGTGTCGTTGTGTCTTGTGTTGGTTTTGTGTTTCTATTGTGTTAATTTTAATTCTACGTTATTTGTTGGTCGTAGACCGCCTTTGATTTGCTTTTAGTTTAATAAGTCATATTTCGTTTAAGCCGAGTCTCTGTGGGATCGACCTCGACTCTATCTAACTATACTACGATTGAACCTAGTTCTCTTGCTAGTGTGTTATTTAGGTATCAAGTATTTTTATTACTTGACCCGCAATCAGTTTCAACTTTTGTCAGCTTCCTTTTGTATGTAATAAATTCTATTGACATACATCAATAAAAATTTATTATCATCTTCCTTTTCTCCACCGTCCATGATGTTTTTTTTTTTGTTTTTGGTATGACTGAACTTGGTGTAACTTCCCAAGCTGCCTACGTATCCCGGAGAATGCTCTAGGAATAAAGTCAAACATACTTCAATTTTTTTTTTTGCTTTTTTTTGTTTGTTTTTTTTTGTTGACAAGATTATTATAGTTTATGCATAAAACTTCTTGAGAAATTTGCTGTTGATTGGGCCAAGCTTGACACCGTCTTCATCCACCAACTTGTAGGCACCATTAGTGCAGACCTCGCGAACAACATAGGGCCCGTCCTATTTTGATGTAAACTTTTTTTTGGACTTGTGTGTCATGATGATAGGGCCCGTCCCATCAAAGGTTCACTCAACTCTATAGAAGCTCTCCTATGTGTGCCAAGATACCGAGCCACCACCAAAAGATGTAGTGTCTCGGGGTAAAGAAGCCGGCCCGCTCCGGTGTAGAAGAACGAGAAATTCGGTTCAAACCCCGGTATATGCTAACCAGCACCGGAATAGAAAGCGATTTTATCATCCCACGAGCGATCAAACTAGCCATCTTGAAAGTTGAAGGCCTAATGAAAGACCCTTAAGCTGGAAGGACAAATATACGTACCCAGCAGGGCACATCTGCTCCTTTGGCTTTACTCGCGCTGCCACCAGAAGTCTCGGAATTCCAATCCATTGTTGTGATTTCAAAAGGTCTCCAAATCTGCACAGAGTGCTATGGACATCCGCCTGCCAGAAGATATCGTGTAAACCCATTGATCAATTGGCCTCGATTGAAAAAGGTGTTTACGAAATATTTTCTGAGTAGCATGTCGGGGGTTTAGATCTGTCCAACGTGAAAGCTCTTTTGGACTTTGTCTTTGAAAATGCCGCCCACTACAAAGCAGCTCTAAATGATGTTTTGAGTAGGCTTTCTCAAGAGGTACATGGTGAAAAACTTTACATTCTTTGTCAGCAACTTAAGGAAAATGAGGCGTTCGAGAGGGAGTGTCTCCAACACACTCAGTTTTCACAGGACAAACTTACTGACGTGCAAGAAAGGAGAAAAGCACTCGAGAAAGAACTTTTGATTTTGAAGAAAGAGGAGGACCACCTTGTTTCAACCCTTAGTGAGCACGAGACGGTGTTACAGAGGCACACTGCTCAATCAATCCAGCTGAGAGACGAGATTACTGACTGCCTTCATTGTAGCCAGCTGAAACTGTTGCTTTAGAGAGGATGAGAGAGCTGCTAGAAGGCAACCACCGTGATCTGAAAAACTTCAAGCTTTTTTCTTAGTTTTACTTCTGAGATTCTAGGGATCATTTCCCTTTTTATTTGTGCTTGATAAAGTCCTTTATTATTGTCTTCCTTTCTAGTTTGGTTTCAACTTTTGTCGGCTTCCTTTTGTATGTAATAAATTCTATTGACATACATCAACAAAACTTTATTATCATTTTCCTTTTCTCCTCCGTCCCTGAATGGTTTTTTTTTGGTATGACTGAACTTGGAGTAACTTCCCAAGTTTCCTACGTATCTCAGAGAATGCTCTTGGAATCAAGTCAAACGTAGTTTAATTATTTTTTTTTTTGGTTTTTTTTGTTGTTGACAGGATTATTGCAGTTTAGGCTCGTGGTGAGGAGCATTTCTGGAGTTATGCATTGAATTTCTTGAGAAATTTTCCTTTGATTGGGCCAAGCTTGACACCGTCTTCATCCACCAACTTGTAGGCACCATTTGTGTAGACCTCGCAAACAACATAGGGCCCGTCCCATTTTGATGTAAACTTGTTTTTGGTCTTGTGTGTCATGATGATAAGTCTTCTCACAGCAAGGACCGTTTCACCAACTTGGAAGGACCTTGGGCGATCTTTCTTGTTGAATGCCTTTGACAACCGGGCTTGGTAGCATTCAAGATTTTGCTGAGCCTGAAGCCGTTTCTCGTCCAATGCTTCCAACTCTTTAAGGCGAAGGCGGGCATTTTCTTCATCAGTTAATCCCTCATGGATAGCGATCCTCAGTGAAGGTATTTTTCACTCTAGGGGTAGCACATCCTCTACACCGTACACAAGCGAATATGGAGTGTCTTGAGTCGGAGTCCGAAAGGGATTATGCCTTCCATGAAGAAAGTCCCACTTTATTTTTTAATTGAATCTAGGTACCTCTCCCTCTCACATACTAAGAGTGACTTATGTCCCTACATTTGAGTAGCTCCGCTCCTCGAAAGATAGTAGTCCGTGGTCGAGGGAAGTCTCTTAATGCCACAAAACAAAAGGGTTAATCCTATCTTCGAATGTAATTCTGTCGGAATTCAGAGCTTGCACACCTTCTTGTCTTGGGACCTTCCTGTGAACCATATGAATATATTATTCCTGTCTATCCGGTGAGAGAGCAAAGGATTCAATCCAGCGAGAAAACGTTGTGCGATAGGCCCATAATGCTTCACCCATTCTCTCATGCCAGTCTTTCATGTGTCTTGCAACCACTTTCTTCAACAAGTTACATAGCGTCTTATTGAAAGCTTCAGCAAGTCCATTGGCCGGTGCATTGTACATGGAAGACTTGTGTTGCTTGAAGTTGTACTTGTCACACAATTTATCCACAAAGCTATTCACGAACACCTTCCTATTATCCGTGATGATATAGCATGGAACTCCATAGCGATATATGATGTTTACTCGGATGAAGCGGACTACATCCTCTTTCTTCACCTGGCATAGTGCAACAACCTCTGCTCATTTCGAAAAGTAATCAGTGGCAGCCAATATATAAAGATGTTGGCCTGATGATTTTGGCAGCGGACCAACCACATCCATTCCCCAAGCATCAAAGGGTCATGCCGCTACAATTGATGCAATGGCTCGGGAGGTTGATGAATAAAGTTAGCATGGAATTGGCATGCTTCACATTTTCAAGCGTAATCCATGCAATCTTTTACCATGGTCGGCCAGTAGTATCCCATCCTCTTGATGCGAAAGTGTAGCTTCGGACCAGACTGATGGGGCAATAAAGAGCTTCATCTTCTCGAAATACTCCTTCAAAAAAGCGACGATACAAGGTATCATTGTGAAGGAAGAAACGTGGAGCCCGACGTCTTATGTCAATTTTCTTCTTTTGATCGTCAGAGAGCCTGCTGTGTTTCAAGTACTCAACTAATGGATGGCACAAGTCCTCTTGGTCTATTTCATAGGCACACACAGCATGACTATCATTATCGTCTTCCTCATCTTCTTCAAAGTATGGAGGAACCACCCACTGCTCGCAGACGAGGACTTGCATCTTTCCATCGCCAATTTCCAGGGTCGCAGCCAAATGTGCCAGACCATCTGCTTGTTTATTTTCTTTTGTCGGAACATGCTCAATTGTGACATCGCCAAGGTAAACAATGATTCTTCTTGCATAATTGCAGTACATGACTAACTTTGACTTTGTAACATCGTAGACCCCTTCAAGCTGGTTGATGATCAACTGAGAGTCTCCATAGACATTCAGTATGCATTGCTTCACAACCATTGCCATCTCAAGCCCTAAGATCAAGGCTTGGTATTCCGCCAATTTGAAAGAGTACAACAAGACTTCACCCTCTGGGGAAACAAAGGCGACTCCGACGCTAGCTCCATCTCATTGTGCTTCCCCATCAAAGTACATTCTCCACAGTGCAAGGACTTCAATCACCATGACATCCTCATCAGGCAGATCATCTGAGAGTTCCTATTTTTCCGGGATAGGATGATCAGCCAAGAAGTCTGTGAGCACTTGCCCTTTGACAGCCCTTTAGGGCACGTAAACAATTTCAAATTACTAAAGTTGGAGATACCACCTTGCCCATCTGTCGGACGACACGGACTTGGACATGACGAACTTCAGAGGATTTGCTTTTGATACCTGATGTATAGTGTGAGCTTGGAAATAAGGCTTTAGCTTATGAATGACGAATATGAGTGACAAGTAGAGCTTCTCAATTGGAGAGTATTTTAGCTCGTGTGGAGTCATCATTCTGCTCAAATAGTATAATGCGTTTTCTTTTCCCTTGTCGTTCTCCTGAGCAAGCAGTGCACCTACTGATCGTTCTTGAGCTGTGATGTAAAGGATTAAAGGTTTACCTTCAACAGGGGCTGCCAAGACCGGAGCATTCATCAAGTATGCTTTAATGTTTTAAAATGCCTTTCTGCACGAGTTATCCCATTCAAATGGAACTCCCTTCCTCATCAGATAGCGGAAAGGTTGTCATCTTCCGGCGAGGTTTGATATAAACCTTTGTATATAGGCAATTTCCCCCGTAGACTTCTAAGTTCACGGAAGTTACGAGGCTCAGGCATCTTCACAATGGCTTCCACTTTGGACTGGTCAATTTATATTCCTCAATGTCGGACAATGAAGCCGAGGAATTTTCCCGAGTTGACCCCAAATGCGCACTTTAGATGATTCATCTTCAATTGGACTCTTCTAAGTCTATTAAAGACTGATCTCAAATCATTCAAGTGGTCGGCCTTCTTCTTTGACTTTACAACCAAGTCATCAACATAGCACTTAACATGTTTGTGTAGCATGTCATCAAAGATCCTCTGCATCGCGCATTGGTAAGTTGCCCCCGCATTCTTCAGACCAAAAGGAATCACTTTGTAACAGTATATTTGTCTCGGATTTAATCTAATGAAAAACAACAAGTAATAAATTATAAATCTGGTATAACCCAAGTGCAGGGATCGTAGTATAGAGATTAAAACCGGAGTCGAATCACAGGGAATCGAGATTGGTCTAATTCTTAATTTTTCTAAAGGTTGTCCTGAAAAATAACTAAAAACGAAAACGAAGAAATAATAAACTGGACAGAGGGTTGTCAATCCATAGCCAGGAAATATATTTGCGGACCTAAACTAACTAAATAAATCTATTCTATAACTAAAAAGAAAAATAAAATTCTAAAATAGCAACGAAGACAAGGCACAAAGATAATTTCAATTAATTTTACTGAAGAACAAGCATTGATCCACCTATCCCGCAACCCTCAATTTCTACTCTAGATCGTTTAGTGAAGATTTAATAAAGATGTGGTTCACCTATCAAAGGTATGAATTTCTACTCTCGTAGATAATTCGCCTATTAATCTTTCATCTCTCGATTTTAAAGATTAACGCTTCCATAACCAAGGTGTCAGATTTGTTCAATCTAGCAACCTAGAAATTTAACCTAGCAACTCTCGTTAATTTTAGATTAAAGATCCAATCTTCATTATGGCGATCTAGGGTTTAATAACGATTCTCATCAATATCAAACATCAAACATGCAGGCATCTCTCGATATAATTGCATAAGATAAACATAAACATAATAAAGATACAAACTTTAATAAAAACTCACAAAACAATCCCAAAGTTGAGATCAAGATGTTGCAGAAATGGTATCACATGCTTGCTCGAACTGGCCTCAACCTCTACTCATCTCCAGAAAGACCAAATAAATAATAATAATAATAAAAAGTAAAACGTGGCTCGGTCGACCGAGCAGGGGCACTCGGTCGACCGAGTGTCCTCTTCTCGGTTTCTGCGGTTGTAGGTGTGTAGGTATATATTTTTCTTGTGCTGTTGCATGCCTCCTTTTATAACCTGTTTAGCCGACTTAGGGTTTAAGTCTTAAACCCTAATAAAATAAAATGAAGATAATTCCAAGTCTATCCTTTACTCTTCTTCTGAACGCAAATCTGATCGGTTGGACGCCCGTTTGCTGCTCTGGACGCACGTCCAAACTTTGTAAAATCTTCGAGTCGGGCCGAGCTCGACAAGACGCCCGTCCTATATAATTTTGGACGCTCGTTCAGTGAAAATCTCTCTTCTCTGAATCCATTTTCTCCTCTGGACGCACGTCCATTACTTCAGACGCCCGTCCTATATGGACGAGGATGAACTCTCGTTCAGTTCTTCAAATCTTCATTCCAAATTCACTTGCATATTTATCCTTCTATTTAAACTTCAAGTGAACATTGTTTTAGCTTCCTCCATAACATGCAAGCGTACCTACAACACGACAAAAACATGCAAAATGTAAAATCATACATATAGATAGAAAACACCAATAAAACCACGTAATTAGCTCGATTTTGCACTTTAATGATTTCCATACGCATTCTTTCAATATTTCACTTAAACACCTAATTTTCTATAAAAATTAGTAAAACACGAAGGAAATTGTTACGAAATAAAGTCATATAAACCGTAAAAATCACCGTTAACAACTCCCCCACACTTAGCTTTTGCTCGTCCCGAGCAAAACAAAACAAGAAAACCATGGACTTACTTGAACATTGAACCACATAAAATCCCATATATCAAATCACAACCGGTCGACTAGCATCAAAAACATACATCCCATGCAATCAACGATTACTCGACTGTGTAGTGTGTGCAAAGCCTTCTTCAACTTCCACCGATTCCACACTTGACAATTAAAATCAAGCTAACCAACCAATACCCAATAAAGATAGATAATGAATCACCCTGACTATACATACGCCCTACAAAACTACTCACGTCATGACTAGAGTAATACATGTGTTTTCGAAATCTCTTCAGTTGTACCCAGAGGATATTCCCTACAACATATACCTTGGTCTATACTGGGAATAAAGTAGGCGATAACTAAGTCTTTCACTTATTCATACCAAATTCCTTATGTAAGTTGATTTAATCATCATTCACATTTATACGCACATCAGAATGAGCTCTTGCCCGTCATAGCAGAATAGGACATTCGAGATATGACCTACCTTACTCAAATCATAAGGCAGCTTCTTCTGACTGTCGTGAGCTTTTGGTCATCATAGTGGTATAGGACATTCGAGATATGACTTACCTCACTCCAATCATCGACCAGCTTCCGACACACCCAATTATTTCATTTTAAAACAACTTTTCCAAAAGCACAATAGTTACGTTTCACTTATCACATTCAAGCTTCGGTATATTCACGATACTTCCTACTTTAATTCCAACTACGCACATATTACAATTTCCATGACATTAGCACTCAGCGAACGGTCTGATAACCAGAATCAAACATCATCGGTTTAAATGGGTACAGTTTCCTAAGTTCAGCTCGTCATCGAAGAGGCTTACGTGAAAATAATTCGAGTAAAGGCTTATTTATAAAAGGTCTATGCTAAAATACTAGCCAACTGAGCACAAGTATGGGAATATAACAAGTAAGTAAGCCAAAATAAAATCATGCTCGGGACAATTTTTAACAAATTTCAAAATTTGTTGAATTTTTTAAGAATGGTGGTAAGCATAATAAATTAAGCACATTGTAGGTACAACCAATCCCTCCCCCACACTTAAATAACAACATGTCCTCATGTTGTGCAGAATAAGAAAAACTTAGCCGGTTTGTAGTTCGAAGGTGGCAATTCTGGAAGTGGTCATGAGTCAGATCCAGAAATGCTTGAAGAAGTCAGTAGACTGTGGACCATCCATCGGAAAACTGGCATCGTCTGAAAGCTCACAAGTGCTATCGCGAATATCATGCACACTTGAAAAAAACAAAACAAGACGGACCTCGGGGGTAGGGGCACAAAAGATGATAGACAAGGCATTATCATGGAACAAAGCATAAGCAATGCAAAAATTGACAAAAACCGAATCTATATGAAAAGTAGTGCACAAATGTAACATCGGCAGGAAGGAAGGAATCACATGGATTTTTCAAATTCAGCTCATGCAAGTTACCTGGCCACAAAAACCGACACCAAAACCCAAGACGACACAAAACAAAACAAAACAAGACTATTACAACGAGAAGAAAACTATCTTTCGTCATTTACCCAACAAAAACAAAACGATAATAACAATAAAAACTATTTTTATTATTGGGTTGCCTCCCAACAAGTGCCTTTGTTTAGTGTCTTTGGCTAGACACACGTACTATTCAGCCTGGATCAGGCCACTTAATCTTCCTTCCAGCCACTACTTCGTGTAAGCTCTGGTCATTAGTGTGGCTACAGGAACAGCATCTCACACATGGGGTCAGGTTCTTTACCGCTTTCCAAACATTCTTAATTTTCCCCATTGTAGACTTCTTCTTCTGCAATCTTCTCTTTAACTGTGCCTCCCGTTTAAACACTTCCATATCCCAACTACCGGTCATAACTTCTTCTACCAAACCACTGCCGTCATCCTCTGAAAACAAGTCGGGCGAAAATTCGTCAAACTCGTTGACTTCCGAAGTACCACACCCGAGGATGTCGAGGAAATGAACAATCAAAGGTTTCTCTTTGGGTTGACCAATATAATGCTTACACCTTTGACCATTCACTCTAAACGGCTGGTCACCATGACCTCTTAGTTCTAAAACACCTCCAGGAATGATTTGTAGAATTTCAAAGGGGCCGGACCAACGTGTCCTCAACTTTCTAGGAAACAGGTGTAACCTGGAATTGTACAATAAAACTTGCTCCCCAACTTGAAATTCTCGCTTCTTGATTTTTGCGTCATGAAGGAGTTTCATCTTATCCTTACTAATCCTGGCATTTTCGTAGGCTTGGATTCTAAACTCATCTAACTCATGCAACTGCTGCAGTCGGTGGTCACCACATGATTTGGCATCAAAGTTTAAGAACTTAATGGCCCAATACGCTCTATGCTCCAACTCAACTGGCAGGTGGCATGGTTTTCCATACACCATCTGGTAGGGTGATGTACCCATGGGGGTTTTGTAGGCAGTTCGGTATGCCCATAGTACATCATCCAATTTAAGACTCCAGTCCTTTCTGTGACTGTTGACTACTTTTTCCAGGATCTTCTTCAAACTTTGATTGCTTCGCTCAACCTGACCACTAGTCATAGGATGATATGGTGTGCCAGTTTTATGCCGGACACCATATTTCTCAAGTACTTTCTCTAGTGGTCGGTTGCAGAAGTGTGTCCCTTCATCACTTATCAAGGCACGTGGACACCCAAATCTCACGAAGATGTTTTTCTATAGAAAATTCATGACCGTTTTATGATCATTGCGAGAAGTGGCTTGAGCCTCCACCCATTTTGATACATAATCGACACAGACTAAGATGTATTTATTTCCACAGGAAGATGGGAACGGGTCCATAAAATCAATCCCCCATACATCGAAGACTTCACATTCAAGAATGAGCTTCAATGGCATGTCAAAACACCTTGTTAGAGCTCCGGTTCGTTGGCACCTATCACAAGCTTTACAGAAAGCTTCTGTATCCTTGTTGATCGTGGGCCAATAGAAACCAGATTGAAAGATCTTGGCAACGGTTTTCCAGGGACCAAGGTGACCACCGGTAGGTCCACTATGGCATTGTTCAATAATGTCACGTTGCTCAGATTCAGGTACACATCTCCTTAGCAATCCATCCTTGCATATCTTGAAGAGGTAAGGTTCATCCCATACAAAGGTTTTCACATCAGAGAAAAATTTCTTCTTCTCCTGATATGAAAATTCCGGATTTAAGTACTGGGAATGTAAGAAGTTGGCGATAGAAGCATACCAAGGAATGTCAGGAGTGCACTTGTCTAGATGCATAACATTCTGGAGAGGAAAGTACAGGTCTATCCCTTCAGGTTCTTCCTCTTCTTCATCCTTCATTCTCGACATATGATCATCTACTTTGTTTCCACCTTCCTTACCAGTCAGGAAATCAGCCTCCCGACTTCCACTAAATTCTTTATTTCTCAGGGGATCAGCCACCTGAGTACTCTCATCCAGAACAGGGAAACCACTAAGTTGAGTGTCGGACCTTACATTCATAGCACTAGCCTCTTCTCCACCATAAGGGAGTGTGGGAGCTAGGTTAGTGCATTGGCAATGATTTAAATCGGTCTGAGCTACCTGACCGCCCTTAGAGTTCTTCTCCGTAAAGCTAGGCAACTGCCCTGAGGGTCTGGAAGCTAACTGCTCGGCCAATTGCCCGATTTGCCTCTCAACATTCTTTATTGTTCTATTTCGCTCCTCCCGAAAGGAGTCCCACTGAGCTCTGATATCATTAGAGTGCGAGGGGCCTTGAGAATTTTGGAAGTTCTGGGGAAAAGGCTGGCTAGACCGACTCTGCAATGCAGGATTAGAATTGTTAGGCCAATTCTGATTGAACCTTTGATTCTGATTGGAAGAATAAGTATTCTGGTTCTGGTCGAAATTAGGGTTTCTATTGAAATTTTAACTTTGGTTAAAATTCGAATTTTGATTGAAATTTTGATCATGATTGAAACCCTGGTTTTGAAGATTACTTTGGCCAGAGAACAGATCATTAAATTTCTGATTATTCTGGCCAAAGAAGGTGTTCTGTCCACTATTGGGACAGAAGAGAGCAGTATGTCCCAAATTGTCACAATTCTGACATGTGATCGGGACTATCTTGTCCGTCCCCGATTCGGGCCGGTGTTAACTTGATACGCAGGAGGTGAAAGAAGTTGACACTGGCCAACCAAATGGCCAGGTTGACAGCAACTTTCACAGAACAGAACATGTGAGTTCTGAGGAAAAGTCTGGGTCTGATTCATAGGATTGCGTAACATCATAAGAGTTGCCACCTGTTGTTGCAGCATGGCGATCTGACTTTGCTTATACATGTCCTCAATCCTGGATAGAAGATTGTATGACCCCTTTGTTTTTTTCGTTTATATATATATATATATATATATATTTTAATAAGATAAAGAAACAGAAAAAGATACGGAAAACTTAAACAGAAACCTACCTACGAAAAATTTAAAACAGAAAAACAGAAAACAATAAAAGGGAGAAAAACGTGTTGGTCTCTTTTGAGCCCAAAATGGAAGGGAAAACAGCAGATTTTGACCTCGAAAACGGCATCAAAGCTACCACGTCGTCGGCGTCGGAACGAGCTTTCCGAATTGGGGTCCTGCGCGCCAAACCGACACCGGAGCCGAAAGTTATGGCCAAAATACTACCATGTGCCCTAACGATCCCTTTTTTTATTTTTTATTTATTTTTTACAAACAAAGATACTGAATCAGGAGGGTAGACGGGCGTCCAAGGTCCTGGACGGGCGTCTTCCTGGAGACGAAGAACTGGACGGGCGTTTGGGAAAACCAGACGCTCGTCCGATTTTGATGTGGCCCAGATAATACCCGATTCAAGAGGAAGATTGAGTCATTTATTTAGTCTTTTAATTAGTCTTTTATTATCCCACATTGGTTAATTGTCTTTTATATTTATTAATTTTTTTAATTATTGTTATTTTGTCCCACATTGCTAAAATGGCAATTGGACTTGGGCAACTTTCATTTTTATTTCCAGTAGCAATTCATCATTGTTTGGGCTGCACGTGCCAATAAGTGCAGAGTTAAATTCTAGAAATTTTTGACAGAATCTTGCTTACGGTTTGCTCGACTTTTTGATTTATTTTACGGTTACACTTCCCTAAAGCAAGAGTTGAGGGTGAGTGTAAACACGAGAGATTGTGAGGATCCAATATTTTGGGTCATGGCTTCCAACAAATATTATTCCAATTGTGATATGGGCAAGACGTATTTCCGAGGCTCGAGGCGTTTGGAGCAGCACATCAATCGGATTTTTGAGTAGGCTTTTGATGGATTTAATGACAGTGTATGGGCGGAGTATAAACGACTTTGTGCTATATATGACGCTGAACAAGGAATGAAAAAGGCCACAAACAACACGCCAATTGTGGACAATTATGCGTCCGTTGTGGAGTTGGCTTGTGCCAATGTGGGTGAGGTAGTTCCCACGACTGAGGCTCATGTTGACCTTCCTGTTGCAGATGTTGTTGTTGTTACTAAAGAGGATGGGTTGGTCGTTGAGGCTGAAGTAAGTCCGAAAGAGGTTGAACTTCCCACGAATGAGGTTGTCATTGATTTTAATGTTACAGAGGATATTGTTGATGCTACTGTGTATGAAGAGGTCGTTGATGTTGAGGTATTTCCGAAGGTGGAGGCATTAGTTGATATGCCTGAAGCGCATGACACTGGGATCTTTGATACACCCAATCCAGCCCTTATTCGTCCTACGGTTGATATTGAAATTGTTGAGGGTGGTGGAATACTGAAGCACGAGTTTGTTGACCCATATTTGGAGCAGGTTGATGCCTATCATGATTTACATTTCTATGTTGCATCACAAGACGTCATTCCTATTTCTCTCAAGCCACGTGCATTTTCTCATGTTTCTTTGGTGAAGAATGGTGTGACCCATTACTATGTTATTGATACGAAGTTGTTTATTCGCATTAATTTTGACCCCGGCATATTTTTGGGATTTATTGTGGAGTATCATGGTGTGAGGCTTGATGGTGCGGACTTCTATGACATCATGTTGATTCGAGGACGAATCCTTTTGACGAGGGAGGGAATGATGTGGCCCAGATAATACCCGATTCAAGAGGAAGATTGAGTCTTTTATTTAGTCTTTTAATTAGTCTTTTATTATCCCACATTGGTTAATTGTCTTTTATATTTATTATTATTTTTAATTATTGTTATTTTGTCCCACATTGCTAAAATGGCAATTGGACTTGGAGTCTGTAGCCTATATAAGGCATTTCCTTGTATTTGAATAGGTAGCTTATGATTGAATCAAAAAAACTATTTTGGTTGAAATTCAGAGATTGAATTTTTATCATAAGAAACTTTCAGAGATTGGGTTTCTTTCAAGAAGTTTTCAGAGATTGGACTTCTTTCGATTATCCTGAGACGGGGTAATTGGTTGGTGTTCCTGAGATGGGATCACCGTAGTAAATATTCTGAGATGGAGTATTTACATATCCTTTTGTTATTTTCGTTATAAATATATTCAAAAAGCCATAAAAATATACTTTTCAAAGCTAATCGTTAGTTGTGCTTTAATCAACGATCCTACGAGATTCGGTTTACATCAAGTGGTATCAGAGATCAGGCGATTAAAGCAACAACAGCTGCTGCGTTCTTGACAGAAATCTGCAGCATTTTCTTAAAGTTCCTGGCGTTCTTGAACCCTAACTGCAGCCGATGTTTGAACCCTAATTGCTGCTACATATTACGATACAACTGCTTTGTGTTTCTTCGTCCATCAAGGAACCCTACGTATTGAGGTAAATCGGGCGTGACATATTATTCTTGGTCGAAACCCTAATTTTCTCGCTCTTGAAATCTGACTGTCCGACTTTGTTTCCATTCGTTCCCTATTCAAATCATATCGAAAAATTCTCAAAATTTACCAGTAGATAGAAATTTGTATTGGCTGTCTTTTTATCTCTTTGGTACTTTTGCAAATTCGGATTTTATCTTGATCAAATTCGGATCGGAATATTCTGCTCGATTTTCTGGAACAGCTTATAGTCGACTTTGTTTTTAGGGAGTTGTGGGGGTCTAAATTGAATGAAATTTTGTGAGCACATAGGAAATTCATTTTTCTACAACTTTGATTCTTTGAGTTTTTCCAGAATCGTCATCATTTGATCACAATCAGGCCTGTAAGTCACTGCTATCAATCTGGAAAATTTTGACAGATTGCACCAGTTGACAAACTACGGTTGTTTGGTCGACCTATCTCGCCCGAAACGATCTGAAATTTTTATATCCTCTAGAAAAGCCCTAAAAATCAGATCACATCAGCCCTGAAAGAGCAGCTTTCGAAATTCATATTGCTTTAATCTAGATCCTACGAGATTCGGTTTACATCAAATCGCCATTTTAGCAATGTGGGACAAAATAACAATAATTAAAAATAATAATAAATATAAAAGACAATTAACCAATGTGGGATAATAAAAGACTAATTAAAAGACTAAATAAAAGACTCAATCTTCCTCTTGAATCGGGTATTATCTGGGCCACATCATTCCCTCCCTCGTCAAAAGGATTCGTCCTCGAATCAACATGATATCATAGAAGTCCGCACCATCAATCCTCACACCATGATACTCCACAATAAATCCCAAAAATATGCCGGGGTCAAAATTAACGCGAATAAACAACTTCGTATCAATAACATAGTAATGGGTCACACCATTCTTCACCAAAGAAACATGAGAAAATGCACGTGGCTTGAGAGAAATAGGAATGACGTCTTGTGATGCAACATAGAAATGTAAATCATGATAGGCATCAACCTGCTCCAAATATGGGTCAACAAACTCGTGCTTCAGTATTCCACCACCCTCAACAATTTCAATATCAACCGTAGGACGAATAGGGGCTGGATTGGGTGTATCAAAGATCCCAGTGTCATGCGCTTCAAGTATATCAACTAATGCCTCCACCTTCGGAAATACCTCAACATCAACGACCTCTTCATACAAAGTAGCATCAGCAATATCCTCTGTAACATTAAAATCAATGACAACCTCATTCGTGGGAACTTCAACCTCTTTCGGACTTACTTCAGCCTCAACGACCAACCCATCCTCTGTAGTAACAATGATGATAGGTGGGCCGTTGGGCCGGGTCATTCCTATTTGGGCCAGGCCCACAGTTAGACAGTTAGGACCAAAAGTGCGACCAGAATAGTCAGAGGAGCAGAGCTCCATCACAGAAGTATGTTTTTATACAAAAAGACCAGTTGCGCAGATACACTTCTGAACAGAATGTCTGGCTGAGTGCTGCTAAGACCGAGTCAACATCAGTTCAACCGCATGCAAACGTGGCTAGGCCCCACGATCAGCAACATGCATAAGATAACCGTTGATAACTTCCCATTGCGGAAGGAAGAGAATCACGATCTATAATTTTATAAGGAACACCCTAAACTACGGGGGGGGACTTGATTCCAGTTTATTACTTAACCTGGATACGTAGGCAGCTCTCTGGGGAGTTCAGTCCAAATCATACCCAAATATTCTTGTTCTTGTATTATTTCCTAATTAGAATTACCCGATTACCCGTTTGTAATATTCATACAATATCATTTGGCGCTAGAAGGATGGCTTATTCTAGTTAGTGAGTGATTCTAAAAAAAAATATGGCAAGAAATCAAGGAAATTCGAAGAAACAGCAAGTTCAACCAGAAAAGGAAAATCAAAATAAGGATAAAAGTCCAGACCAAAATGTTCAAGATACTGGAAAGAAAGTGATGGAAGAGGGGCAAACAAGCAACCCAGATGCAGTTAAACAAATGTTAGTAGAAAACCTTGCAAATCTGAAAGGGGAAGAGATAAAGGCCATTTTCGAGGCGGTTTTGAAAGCAAGGAATCAAGATAATGATATCTCCGAAGCACATACCCCACTTCCAACTGCTAAAAAAGAGAAGCGAGAAGCGAGAATCAAGCATACAAGTGGTGATTACTCACCCAGGCGGTGATAACGCCAGAGCAGAGTTAGACGCCATACTCAAACCCAAGCAATATGAATTCAGGCTGGTGTCTCCTTTCGCTGAAGACATCGATGCATTCCCATGTCCCTCAGGATTCAAAATTCCAAAAATTCAGGCATATGATGGAACTAAGGATCCATACGACCATATGCATCAGTACATTCAACACATGAATTTGTATAACGCTCCAGAAGAGATGAAATGCAGGGCATTTGCAACTCTTCTAACAGGAAAGGCAAGAGATTGGTTCAACAAGTTGAACCCCAGATCTATACCGGATTTTCCCACTCTGACCAGAAAGTTCATGCATGCTTTCATCGCAGCAAGACCTTTCCAAAGAAACCGGACTTATTTGCTAACGATTAGGCAAAAGAGTGATGAAACCGTTCTGCAGTTCATCAAGAGATTTAATGGAGAATCATCCCAGATAGCAGATCTGGATGATAAATTTCTGGTAGCGTCTTTCATAGCAGGACTTAGGGAAGGGCGGTTACATGCGAAGTTGAGCAGTAAAGATCCGCTCACGATGGAAGAATGTCTGGAAATAGCATACAGACATTGTCAAGGAGAAGAGGCTAACAGAGCCAAGAGGGAGGAATCCCATAGAGATGCTAAGAAAGGAAAGGCTGAGGACCGGAATGATAAGAAAATAAAATTTGTTTGGGACAGAGTAACCGCTCCCATTTCTGAAAGATTAGGGAAGAAAGGGGCTCTGCAGGACAGAGACCTTATCCCTCTGAACAGGACTCGGGACCAAGTGCTGGCAATTATGGAGAAGAAAGGGATTGCTAAGACTCCTCCTCCGCTGAGGGGTCCAAGGGAAAAAAGAGATCATACCAGGTGGTGCAAGTACCATAAAGATATTGGACATGATTCGGAACAATGCGGGGATCTAATCGGAGACATAGACGCGGCGAGCTATGGAAGGAAAGATTGATGAATGCATTGATCGAGCACAAGGGGATAATCCCCAGGAAGAAGAGAATTTAAAAAGCACCACGGTGGGCATGACGGGCACAACCGAGAGAAACGGGGATCCATCTCCAGATGCAGATGGGCATAGAGAAAACGCCCCAATTAATACAGTGAACACAATTGTGGGTGGGCCAGGAGAAAGTAGCAAGGCTGCTCAGGAAGATAAAAAGGGCAGCGCAGAAAAAGACCGGGAAGCAAAAAAACAAAAAGTTATGGGAAGCGTTCAGTACGGTCCAAAAGATCAGCTACCAGCCATTGTAAGCAATGAAGGGTTGGTGATAGAAGCAGTTATCCAGAAGAATCTAGTCAGAAGAATCTGCGTAGACACGGGCAGCGCAGTTAACGTGCTGTATTACAGTGCTTTCCAAGCAATGAAATTAACGGATGCGGAGCTGACTCCGGTGTCAACTCCTCTATTTGGATTTACAGGACCCCCCATACATCCTGTAGGCATGATAAAATTGCTGACAACTTTTGGACAAAGACCACAGAGCAGGACTCTGATGGTCAATTATGTGGTAGTAAAAGCTCCGTCAGCATATAATGTGATTCGGGAAGACCGGCGATCGACCTAAGGGCGTAGTATCGCCGGACACAACAAAGATGAAATTCCCAACTTTGGATGGAGAAGCAACTATTAAAGGGGATGTAGATGCTGCTAAGAACTGCTACACAGCCACGATCAGTGGAAAAATGAAGGTGCAGCAAGTAACAATGGAAGACCTGATTCCGGATGAAGACAAAAGCGGCGGTCCAATGATACTTGTTGAATCGGTTATGCTAGATGGACGGGATCCCGAATCCACGGTCGGTATAGGATCGTGGATACCCGCCGAACGAAAACGATGTTGGTTAGAACCTTGAAAGACTATAAGGACGTATTTGCATGGAAGGCAAGTGACATGCACGGACCGTCCACGAATTAGGCGTTCATAGGCTCAACATTGACCCAACAAGAAAACCGGTGAAGCAAAAGAAGAGATCTTTTGCCCCTGAAAGGATAGAGGCATCCCGGCAAGAGGTGGAAAAATTGTTGCAGGCCAACATGATTAAGGAAGTGATCTACCCAGAATGGCTAGCAAATCAAGTGCTAGTCAAAAAGCCTGATGGCAGTTGGAGAATGTGCGTGGACTTCACAGATCTGAACAAATCTTGTCCTAAAGATAGTTATACTTCCCCTAGAATTGACGGGCTAGTAGACTCCACGCTTGGTTATGAAATTTTTGCTTTCTTAGACGCTTATAAGGGATATCATCGGATTATGATGGACCCCGTAGATCTTTAAAAACTTGCTTTTATTACCGAATTTGGTTCCTATTACTATGTGTCTATGCCTTTTGGATTAAAGAATGCGGGGGCAACCTACCAAAGGGCGATCAATACCATTTTCAAAAAACAGATTGGCAAATCAATGGAAGTATATGTGGATGACTTGTTAATCAAGAGCGGACTCTTGATCAGTATCTGAAAGATGTAGCAGAAGTTTGTCAAGTTTTAAGGCAAACAAGAATGAAGTTGAACCCAAAAAAATGCACCTTTGGAGTGAGATCAGGCAAGTTTCTGGGTTATATGATATCTAAGGAAGGTATCAGGGCCAACCCTGATAAATTAGAAGCTTTAAAAAACATGCCTGAACCAAAGAATGTCAAGGAAGTTCAACGGTTAACAGGAAGATTGGCAGCGCTAAATCGATTCTTGTCGAAATCAGCACATAAATCATTGCCATTCTTCAAGATTCTCAGGAAGGCCAGTCCATTTGAGTGGAATGAAGAATGTAAACAGGCTTTTCAGGAGTTAAAAGATCATATAAGTCACTTGCCGACTCTAACTCCTCCTCAGGAAGGTGAGATTCTATTTCTCTACTTGTCTTTTTGCAAGGAAGCAGTAAGTGCTGTGTTAGTAAAGCAACATGGCATGATACAAAAGCCAATATACTTTGTAAGCAAAGCCCTACAAGGACCGGAGGTCAGATATTCAGAGGTGGAGAAATTAGTCTTAGCCTTAGTACATGCTACGAGGAAATTGAGACCATACTTCCAAAGTCACACAGTAAATGTGTTAACAGACCAGCCTTTGAAGCAAATTTTAGAAAAGCCAGATAAATCTGGAAGATTGGCAAAGTGGGTGGTTGAACTGGCAGGATTTGATATTGAATACAAGCCAAGAACAGCAATCAAAGCTCAAGCATTAGCTGATTTCTTATCAGAAGAGAAAGCCATAGCTATAGAGCAAAAGGTTGAACATAATAAGTCTGAGAAGAACAAAGCAGAACAGTGGTAGCTTTATGTGGATGGAGCTTCTAACAAAGAAGAGCAGGAGCAGGACTCCTACTCATTAGTCCAAAAGGTGAAGAATTCCCATACGCACTTCATTTCGACTTCCATGCTACTAACAACGAGGCTGAATATGAAGCTTTAATAACTGGTCTTAACCTAGCACAGAAGTTGGGAGTACAAAACCTAAAAGTCTATACGGACTCACAGCTTGTAACAAATCATATCAAGGGAGAATATGAAGCAAATGAGGGTCCTATGAAAAAATACCTCGCAGTAGCACAGAGGAAACTGCAAAATTTCTCAATGGTGGAAGTAGAGTAGATAACTCGGGCTCAAAACACCAGAGCGGATGCTTTATCAAAGCTAGGATCAAATTTTTTGTCAAACAAGAAGGTATTAGTTGAGCAGTTAAAGCAGAAGAGCTGTGATGAAATGGAAGTACAACCGATAACACAAGCAGAAACATGGATGGATCCAATTGTTATATACTTGAAAGATGGAAGACTTCTTGAGGATAAACTTCGCGCCAGAAAATTGATAAGACTCTCAGCCAGGTATGCTTTGTTCAATGATGTTCTGTACAGAAAGTCTTATACGGCACCTTGGTTAAAATGTGTAACCCCAGATGAGGGAGATTATGTATTAAGAGAGATCCATCTTGGAATTTGTGGAAATCATTTGGGAGCAAGAGCTTTAGCCAGAAAATGTAGGCTTTATGGATATTACTGGCCAGAAATGCAAGAAGATGCGGAGAATCTGGTCAGAACTTGAAGGACATGCCAGGTGCATAGCAATTTATCACATAACCCTGTACAAGAGATGATACCGATTACATCTCCATGGCCTTTTGACCAGTGGGGAGTAGACATAGTGGGCCCACTACCCCTAGCACCCGGAAAATTCAAGTTTTTAGTGGTGGCAGTGGATTATTTTACCAAGTGGGTGGAAGCTGAACCCTTAACCACCATCACAGCCAAACAAATACAAAAATTCTTGTGGAAAAACATTCTATGCAGATATGGAATCCCCAAAGTCCTCATCTCAGATAATGGCACACAATTTGCAGATCAAGGAGTGCAAGCCTGGTGCACCAATCTTGGAATCTCTCAACACTTTACATCAGTAGCCTATCCCCAAGCCAATGGGCAGGTGGAGCAAACAAATAGACAACTAAAACAGGGACTGAAGAAAAGATTGGAACAAGAGGGATCTCATTGGGTAGATCATCTCCCAAATATCTTATGGGCGTACAGGACTACACCCAATGCTGCAACACAGGAAACTCCATACTCTTTGGCATATGGATGCGAGGCAGTGATACCTGCAGAGATCGGACACAAATCTCCCAGGACAGAATTATACTGTCCAGAAACTCAAGAGGTGGATATGCTGCAGGTCAAGGATGAATTAGAGCGCAAAAGGGACATTGCCCTGATACAAATGGCAAAGTACAAACAACGGGTTGCCCAATACTACAACTCCAAAGTCAGAGGTACGTATTTTAAAGAAGGCGATTTAGTGCTAAGACGAAATGAGGCTAGCAAACAAGGTCCCACTGGGAAGCTAGACCCAAATTGGGAAGGTCCTTATAAAATTGTTAAAGTACATGGAAAAGGATCTTATCAACTAGCTGATGCCTCTGGGAAAACAATTCCTAGAAGTTGGAATGTTGTTCACTTAAGGAAATTTTTTCCTTAAAGCTATTTTATTCCTGTAAATAATGCTACTTTGAATCAATGTTTCTTTTTTCAATTTTATGATTATACATGTATGTGTTTTTAACTTGTATTAAAACAAGGAACTAAGGTCAGGATACTTATTCAGCAAAATTGCAGCGCAAAATTCTGGGCAGAAATCCCACTTAAATAATAAAATGCCAAACTTGCAGCGCAAGGGCATTCTGGGCAGAAATCCCACTTAAATAATAAAATGCCAAACTTGCAGCGTAAGGGCACTCTGGGCAGAAGCCCCACTTAAACAATAAAATGCCAAACTTGCAGCGCAAGGGCATTCTGGGCAGAAATCCCACTTAAATAATAAAATGCCAAACTTGCAGCGCAAGGGCATTCTGGCCAGAAATCCCACTTAAATAATAAAATGCCAAACTTGCAGCACAAGGGCACTCTGGGCAGAAGCCCCACATAAAAAATAAAATGCCAAACTTGCAGCGCAAGGGCATTCTGGGCAGAAATCCCACTTAAATAATAAAATGCCGAACTTGCAGCGCAAGGGCATTTTGGGCAGAAATCCCACTTAAATAATAAAATTGCCAAATTTGCAGCGCAAAGGCATTTTGGCAAGAGACCTAATTACCAACCTACAAAAACTAAACTTGCAGAGCAAGAATATGCTGAGAAGAATATATATGTTCCATGCAGCGTATATTGTAAACAAAAGAAGCTAAGGACAATAAATCCCAACTTCTTTGCAGCGCAACAGAAAGACAAGACAAGAGACAAAAAGATAACGACAAGAAGATAATACTCTAATAGAGAATGTCAAAGTCAAATTTCTAAACGAAAAATATCAAAGTCAAAAGTCATCACAAAGGCGTTACATCAAAAGCTGCACAATGCAAAATTCAAAGTTTTAAGAAAAATATAAATTAAGAAGCAGGAGGAGCTGAGATCTGAGCAGACGTCTCTGTGGGCTGAGCAGATTTCTCTGAGAGTTGAGTAGATGTTATAGTAGAAGGCTGAACAGAAGGCTGAGAAGGCTTTTTCTTGGCATACTTGCGAACAATGTCCTCCCCACTCTTGTACTCGTCGTACCGTTTCGTGAAGACCTCGCCTGCTTTCTTATCATATAACTTATGATTAGGCAAGGTGCTAATCACTAAGTCGGCTGGTTTGGCTTCATCAACGCCAAGGGTATATCCTCTACGCAGAGCAGGAGCTAATATTACCTGGATTTCTTCAAGGGTTTCAGGAGTAGCTTTATACCCTAATATAACCTTCTGGACAACATTCTGAGCAGGGCTCTCCTCCATCTGCCGGATATTTTCTTCAAAATCAGCCTTCATTTTCTTTGCAACAGCCAGGTGCTGATGGTTTTCCTCTCTCATCTTCCTCAATTGCTCATCTTCAAATTCCAGCTGCTCCTCTTGGGTAAACAGCAAACCCTCAGCTTTAGCAAGATCGGCTTTCAATCGATCAACTTCCTGGCGAGCCACAGCTTCTGAAGATTCCAAACTGGCTATCTTGGCATCAGCCTCGTCCAGGCGCCTCACCTTTCGTTGCAGGTCAGAAATATCCTTGGCCATGCTAGAAGTCTTTTTGTTCAAGGCCTTACCGAAGTGATAACACTGCAGAAGGAAGATTTTAATCAAAAAAAAAAAAAAAGAGAAAAGAAATCTTTACTGTATCGGCAAAGTCATCTGCAGACATATCTTCGAAACCAAAGGAAGAATCACTGGCAGATGTCTGAGAAAAAGTAGGCCTATGTCTCCTTTTGCTCTTTTGAGATACCGTCCTCAGTGGCACAGCGGCTAGAGCAGAAACAGGATCGACAGGAGAAATGGTATTCTCAGCAATGCTCGGTAAGATCTGAACAGAATGATCCGCGGCAGCGTCTTTTTCCTGGGCAGCATCACCAGAGTCAACAACTCTCTCTTCGGTTTCCTTCTGAGCAGAAACCTCACCAGCCCCAAGTACAACAGACAAGGTCCGTTCCGAATCCATAGGCGTCTGTTCGAGCTCTTCCTCCTCATCAGCATCAATATTGATCAAGTCATCTACATTGGCCACTACAAAAGGAAAGGATAATTAAGTTGTAATCGAAAATCAAAACAAGATGTAAGTACAAACATACATTTTCGGTACTGTTTCTTGGAAAACTCCACATAACCAACAGGTCCTGCGGTTTGAAGCTGAGCAGCATCTATCATGGCAGAACTTATGAAGTCTAAATTTAGGGAAATCTTATTACTAACAAGATATTGAGATAGTGTCTCATCAATCAAGTCTTCCAGTTTGTCTTTCATAGAAGCTGTATTCCACCGCCCTAAGGTAGCATCTGAGTTATGTTTCACAAAGAAGAAATGTTCTTGCCATTTCTTCTTGGTTTTGTCCTTCCCGGTCATGGGGATAATCGGAGCACTGGCCCTACGACAAAAATGGTACCATCCTCCACTCCCCTGTGTCTACATTGGTAAAAGTTCCTGAACAGCTTTACAGAAAAGGGCGTGGTGTTCAGTCGACACCAAATCATGAAACCTATCAGAAATTTAACGTTATTTGGATGTATCTGGCCAACTCCTAGTTTATAATATTTCATTATCTCTACACACCCATGGGGAAGAGGGAATCTTAATCCACTATGAAGCTGATCAGCATACACTGTACAAAATCCTGTTGGAGGATTATAAGCATACTCGGTTGATTTAGGAAGAACAACTTCAAACGGCTTAGTGCGGATTTGATAAGTCTTCAACAGACTGGCCAATTCAGTTTTGGTCATCTTGCTAGCAACACCGTGGCAAGCCATGATAGCCTTGGTTTTGTCGCATCGGTTAATCTCCCTTTTTAGGGTATGTAGAAAAGCAGAGTGATCTTCCGGATAGTGATGGACGATGGAAGTAGGAGTAAAGACCCCAGGAGGGAGAAGATGAGAAGGTAACAGACACAACGGGTTATCCCCAAAAGTGGAAGTGTTTCTCAAATCGATCGAAGAAGAAGGATGATTGGGGTTTATTACCGTTTCGGGACAATGAACAGGGTTAGAAGAATTAACTTCTTCACTCTCTATGGCCTTAGAAATTGCTTCTGGCGAATCAAACAATTTTTCGATGGAATCACTAGAGGCAGTATCGGCTCTTAGACTCATGAAAGAATAAAGAATCACAAGAAGCAAGGAGCAATGTAAAAATGAAACTTACTTGTAATCGCTGAAATGCGTTCCAAAGATCTGATATAGATGGTGGCGTTTGACAAGAGAGGTGATTATATGAAAAGAAGTGGATACGACGCAATGGTTCAATTGACAGTTACAATGATGACCAAGCGTGACCTGGCCCCGTTTCACGAAATAATAATGACAGAAGTTAAAACATCTCAGGTTAGAGTGGCTGTGAAGCAGTCCACCCTAGCCTAGGGGGCTTATGATGATAGGTGGGCCGTTGGGCCGGGTCATTCCTATTTGGGCCAGGCCCACAGTTAGAAAGTTAGGACCAAAAGTGCGACCAGAATAGTCAGAGGAGCAGAGCTCCATCACAGAAGTATGTTTTTATACAGAAAGACCAGTTGCGCAGATACACTTCTGAACAGAATGTCTGGCTGAGTGCTGCTAAGACCGAGTCAACATCAGTTCAACCGCATGCAAACGTGGCTAGGCCCCACGATCAGCAACATGCATAAGATAACCGTTGATAACTTCCCATTGCGCAAGGAAGAGAATCACGATCTATAATTATATAAGGAACACCCTGAACTACGGGGGGGGGGGGGGGGGGGGGGACTTGATTCCGTTTATTACTTAACCTGGATACGTAGGCAGCTCTCTGGGGAGTTCAGTCCAAATCATACCCAAATATTCTTGTTCTTGTATTATTTCCTAATTAGAATTACCCGATTACCCGTTTGTAATATTCATACAATATCAAACAACAACAACATCTGCAACAGGAAGGTCAACATGAGCCTCAGTCGTGGGAACTACCTCACCCACATTGGCACAAGCCAACTCCACAACGGAAGCACAATTGTCCACAATTGGCGTGTTGTTTGTGGCCTTTTTCATTGCTTGTTCAGCGTCATATATAGCACAAAGTCGTTTATACTCCGCCCATACACTGTCATTAAATCCATCAAAAGCCTGCTCAAAAATCCGATTGATGTGCTGCTCCAAACGCCTCGAGCCTCGGAAATACGTCTTGCCCATATCACAATTGGAATAATATTTGTTGGAAGCCATGACCCAAAATATTGGATCCTCACAATCTCTCGTGTTTACACTCACCCTCAACTCTTGCTTTAGGGAAGTGTAACCGTCAAATAAATCAAAAGGTCGAGCAAACCGTAAGCAAGATTTTGTCAACAATTTCCAGAATTTAACTCTGCACTTATTGGCACGTGCAGCCCAAACAATGATGAATTGCTACTGGAAATAAAAATGAAAGTTGTATATTTATGTGTTTTCTAGAGGATATAAAAATTTCAGATCGTTTCGGGCGAGATAGGTTGACCAAACAACCGTAGTTTGTCAACTGGTGCAATCTGTCAAAATTTTCCAGATTGATAGCAGTGACTTACAGGGCCGATTGTGATCAAATGATGACGATTCTGGAAAAACTCAAACAACCAAAGTTGTATAAAAAGGAATTGCCTATGTGCTCACAAAATTTCATTCAATTTAGACCACCATAACTCCCTAAAAACAAAGTCGACTACAAGCTGTTCCAGAAAATCGAGCAGAATATTCCGATCCGAATTTGATCAAGATAAAATCCGAATTTGCAAAAGTGCCAAAGAGATAAAAGACAGCCAATACAAATTTATATCTACTGGTAAATTTTGAGAATTTTTCGATATGATTTGAATAGGGAACGAATGGAAACAAAGTCGGACAGTCAGATTTCAAGAGCAGAAAATTAGGGTTTCGACCAAGAATAATATGTCACGCCTGATTTACCTCAATACGTAGGGTTCCATGATGGAGGAAGAAACGCAGCAGTTGTATCGTAATATGTAGCAGCAATTAGGGTTCAAACTGCGGCTGCAGTTAGGGTTCAAGAACGCCAGGAACTTTAAGAAAATGCTGCAGATTTCTGTCAAGAACGCATCAACTGTTGTTGCTTTAATCGCCTGAGCTCTCTGATACCAATTGATGTAAACCTAATCTCGTAGGATCGTTGATTAAAGCACAACAAACGATTCAGCTTTGAAGATTATATTTTTATGGCTTTTTGAATATATATAACGAAAATAACAAAAGGATATGTAAATACTCCATCTCAGAATATTTACTATGGTGATCCCATCTCAGGAACACCAACCAATTACCCCGTATCAGGATAATCGAAAGAAGTCCAATCTCTGAAAACTTCTTGAAAGAAACCCAATCTCTGAAAGTTTCTTATGATAAAAATTCAATCTCTGAATTTCAACCAAAATAGTTTTTTGATCCAATAATAAGCTACCTATTCAAATACAAGGAAATGCCTTATATAGGCTACAGACTCCAAGTCCAATTTCCATTTTAGCAATGTGGGACAAAATAACAATAATTAAAAATAATAATAAATATAAAAGACAATTAATCAATGTGGGATAATAAAAGACTAATTAAAAGACTAAATAAAAGACTCAATATTCCTCTTGAATCGGGTATTATCTGGGCCACATCAGATTTCCTCAAAACAGAACAGGGTTTGCACTTTTTGGACGGACGGACGTCCACTTAGTCCGGACGCCCGTTTGGTCTCAACTGATGCAAAACACGAAAATGAAACAGAAACGGAACAGAAAGGGTATCTACCTACGAAAGATTAAAACAGACCAACTTTAGAAAAATTAATAAAAACTAGACAACCGTACCGATTCCCCGGAAACGGCACCAAAAACTTGTCTCGAATTTTATCTAATGAAAAACAACAAGTAATAAATTATAAATCCAGTATACCCCAAGTGCTGTGATCGTAGTATTGCGATTAATACCAGAGTCGAATCACAGGGAATCGAGATTGGTCTAGTTCTTAATTTTTCTAAAGGTTGTCACGAAAAATAACTAAAAACGAAAACGAAGAAATAATAAACTGGACAGAGGGTTGTCAATCCAAAGCCAGGAAATATATTTGCGGACCTAAACTAACTAAATAAATCTATTCTATAACTAAAAAGAAAAATAAAATTCTAAAATAGCAACGAAGACAAGGCACAAAGATAATTTCAATTAATTTTACCGAAGAACAAGCATTGATCCACCTATCCCGCAACCCTCAATTTCTACTCTAGATCGTTTAGTGAAGATTTAATAAAGATGTGGTTCACCTATCAAAGGTATGAATTCCTACTCTCGTAGATAATTCGCCTATTAATCTTTCATCTCTCGATCTTAAAGATTAACGCTTCCATAACCAAGGTGTCAGATTTGTTCAATCTAGCAACCTAGAAATTTAACCTAGCAACTCTCGTTAATTTTAAATTAAAGATCCAATCTTTATTATGGCGATCTAGGGTTTAATAACGATTCTCATCAATATCAAACATAAAAAATGCAGGCATCTCTCGATATAATTGCATAAGATAAACATAAACATAATAAAGATACAAACTTTAATAAAAACTCACAAAACAATCCCAAAGTTGAGATCAAGATGTTTCAGAAACGGTTTCACATGCTTGCTCGAACTGGCCTCAGCCGCTACTCATCTCCGGAAAGACCAAATAAATAATAATAATAAAAAAAGTAAAACGTGGCTCGGTCGACCGAGTAGGGGCACTCGGTCGACCGAGTGTCCTCTTCTCGGTTTCTGCGGCTGTAGGTGTGTAGGTATATATTTTTCTTGTGCTTCTGCATGCCTCCTTTTATAACCTGTTTAGCCGACTTAGGGTTTAAGTCTTAAACCCTAATAAAATAAAATGAAGATAATTCCAAGTCTATCCTTTACTCTTCTTCTGAACGCAAATATGATCGGTTGGACGCCCGTTTGCTGCTCTGGACGCACGTCCAAACTTTGTAAAATCTTCGAGTCGGGCCGAGCTCGACAAGACGCCCGTCCTATATAATTTTGGACGCTCGTTCAGTGAAAATCTCTCTTCTCTGAATCCATTTTCTCCTCTGGACGCCGTCCATTACTTCAGACGCCCGTCCTATATGGATGAGGATGAACTCTCGTTCAGTTCTTCAAATCTTCATTCCAAATTCACTTGCATCTTTCTCCTTCTATTTAAACTTCAAGTGAACATCATTTTAGCTTCCTCCATAACATGCAAGCATACCTACAACATGACAAAAACATACAAAATGTAAAATCATACATATAGATAGAAAACACCAATAAAACCACGTAATTAGCTCGATTTTGCACTTTAATGATTTCCATACGCATTCTTTCAATATTTCACTTAAACACCTAATTTTCTATAAATATTAGTAAAACACGAAGAAAATTGTTACGAAATAAAGTCATATAAACCGTAAAAATCACCGTTAACAATATTCCCTTAAGAGTTCGAAGTGCAGTGAGTTCTTCATCTTTAGGAGCCATTCGAATTTGGTTATACCCAGACGATCTGTCCATAAAGGATAGAACATCATGACCTATGGTTGCGTCTACCACCAGCTCAGTGATTTTTGAGGGAAAATCATCCTTTGGGCATGCATTGTTTATGTCCTAAAAATAAACACAGACGCGAATCTGTCCATTTTTCTTTCTTACGGGACGATGCTCGAGATCCATGTAGGATACTTAACCTCACGGATGAAGCCTGCTTCAATGATCTTGTTGACTTCCACCTCTATGAGTGGGATGAGGTCTGGCCTAAATCTCCTTTGATCCTGCTTTATAGGGTGCGATCCTTTCTTTATGGACAATTGATGGAAAGCTACCTTCGAATCAAGCCCGGGCATCACTTTGTACGTCCAAGCAAATACATCCTTGTATTCTTGGAGGATTTAGCGGTATCTCTCTTCTTGTTCGGGAGACAAAAGAGCACTTATGAAAGTTGGTCGTGGCTCGTCTTTAGTGCCGAGGTTGATTTCCTTCAACTCATCCACTGTTGACTCGACCCCTTTTTCTAGCTCCCGGGGTGCTTCTTCAGCATCTTCCTCAATTTCATCATTTCCCAAGGTGATATGATAGATGGAAGCATGTTCCTTCACTTCATCAAGTTCCATGACTTCTTCTGACATCGTTCTAGTTTTGGCAGGATACGATTCTTCACCGACGGTGATAACATATGAGGATCCAACGCTTTCTTCAGGCTCATTTTCTTGTCGTGTCGGATGCGCATCCCCCATATTGTGCTTGGCATCAGTTTTAATGTACACCACCGTGCGCATTTTAGCCTTCATTATATTTCCACAATGAACGAGAAGACATGTACGACGCTTCATTCTAGATGGGATCAGGCTCTTGATTTCTTTGGAGTCAATGTTTGTCATCTCCTTTCCGGAAGCATGCCAGTGTGTTGACCGCCTTCGGCTCTTGACACCTTTAGTTTTGGCGGATTCTTGGTCTTGACCGACAGCCTTTAAAAGACCAAGACACATTTTTTCTTGGGTTGCAACCTCTCAAACACTGATGGCCTTTCATGTAGAGGTTCTGGGATGTTTGATGACGATGATTCATCTTCAACTCCAACATGGTTATTGGTTGCCTTCCTTATTGAGATGCGGACAGTCGGTGAGGGATTATACCCCAGACCCTTTTGGGACCCAATAACTGGAATATTAGCTTTTGTGGATTTTTTCATTTCTCCAGATTCTTCGTTTTTCCCCCATTTTTAGAGCAGGGCTTCGGGATCCATTTGCTGCCTTTGTGAGGAGTTTGTAAGTAATAGGATCAAAACCTTCATTTCTTGTGGCTGGCAATGTTCCATGTTCTATAACCGGACCTTCTTTAGGATGGGTAAACCCCTGTAGAGGAGCATCCGTCTTCACGGCATTGATCTTGGGAAGTGCCAGCGTCAGTCCACTCAAAACTTTGGAGTTTTACGGTGGATAAGTGTCTTCACATTCCTTTGAGGCATGTTGAGGCACTGATGACTTTGTCTCTTCACGCTTGCCAACCTCTCTCTTATCTTTAGATGGCATGAACTTCTCCTCATTATCTTTTTCTCGTGACTTGGGAAAGCCTACTATCTTCAAAGGAGCTGGCTTCAGGTAGAATTTTACATCTGCAATGTGAGTTTCGGCTTCAGTGAAAGGTTTTTCATCAGCAATGACCTTTCTTAACATGCCATTGCGCCAATACTTGGAACCACAGCCTCCATAGCAACATGTTGTAGGACGTTTTAGTGTCAATCATATGGAACAGTGCACTTGAAGATAGCTCATCAATCAAGATGTCACGTCGGATCACGCCAATGTCTCTCTGCCCCCATTGGTGGAATCCATGGATCAAAAGGCGACTTTCAGAGAGTTCATCCATAGAGACACCTAACTCTTTCATTACTCGGAGTGTCAATATGTTGACAATTGATCCTCCATCCTGTAACACACAATTAACCTTTTGCTCATACGTGTATGCTGTTACAAATAGCGGACAATTATAGGGTGCTGGTCCGAGAAGCATGTCATCATCTGTGAAGGCGATCTTAGCCGTGCAAGCGAGATTTGCATTATTTGAAGCCTCCTACACATTCGGCGAGTCTTCATTTTCCTTTGCACCATCTCTTTCTTCTGCATGGATAGCATAACACGAGACAACTTCATCTTCTAGGTTTTCTTTAACTGCCTCAACTTCGAGGACTCTTTTGGGCATGTACTCCAATAAGGTAATTTGAGCACGATGCCTTCTATACTCAACCTCTTCAGGGAAGATGCTCTTCACTTTCTTGTTTACCTTCCTTTGATTTCTTCTCAGCTTTCTTGCCTTTCGGCCTCTCTTTGGCTTGGAAGACTTGGAACAAATCAATTTTTGTTCTTCCATCTTGTTGTAAGGTGACTTCCTTTGCTTTTTCCTATGAGTCACCAAAATCCATCCATCATCGTCTTCTTCGACAGACTTCGGGGTTTTCTTTTCTTCCGCAACGACTCTTGTTTGTTTGCGAGACGTCCCAGATTCTTTCTTGGCCATGGGCGGAGAATCACTGAATTTAATCTCAACAGGGTCGAGTGATACAAATTGGATAGTCATGCAACGACCACTGGTCGGCTCTGCTATGGTGATATGATTTGTGCTTGCCTTCTCTTCTTAAAGCACGATCTTTCCTTCCTCGTCCAAACGCATAACCTTGTCCATGAAGACAAAGCATTTTTTGATGGGATGACCAGATAAGCGATGATATTTGCAATAATTTCCTTCATGAACATTTGCGGCATCCTCGGGAAGTTTTGTTTCTGGAAGTTCAATGAGTTTCAGCTTCAACAACTCATAACAACACGTCAGAATCAAAGAATGGATATTTCCTTTCTTGCCTTTCATTCAAGGAAGGACTCCGCCTTTCGCCTTGTCGTGGCTCAACCTTTCTCCATTCACGTTGGCTTGACGCCGTGTTGTTATCTTTTACAGGAGCTACGGTGGTGGCGTTCGACTCCTTCTTCTCCATTCTAGGAGAAGCTTTCACAGACTTCTTAATGTCATGTTTTTCATTCCCCTTTATCGGATCCTGAACAGGGGCCTGTCCTCCATTCGATTCAATGCTTAACTCCATATCGTGGGCACGAGTGGCTAACTCCTCAAATGAATTTGAGAGAATCCCTTTAAGGATGTACTGCAGTCCCCAGCGCATGCCTTTGATGCACATCTCAATATTGGAGGCTTAAGAGAGTTGATCCTTGCAGTTGACGCTACGGCTTCTCCATCTATTAATGTAATCAACTACCTTCTCTTTTTTCCATTGGCGGGAGTTGGTCAGCTCTACCATGCTCACGGTTCTACGAGTGCTGTAGAAGCAATTCAAAAAGTTCTGCTCCAGTTGCTCCCAACTGGCTAGAGAGGCAAAGACGAGATCGGTGTACCAATCGAAGGCATTGCCTTTGAGAGAACACACGAATTGCTTCACCAAGTGATCTTCATAGGTTCCAGCATTGTTGCAAGTTTCCACGAAATGGGCAATGTGTTGCTTCGGGTTGCCCATTCCATCAAATTGCCTGAAATTCGGTGGTTCATAACCGGCTGGCATTTTCAGATCGTCAATTCTTTTGGTGTATGGCTTGATGTAAGTCTGAGACGACTTCACGGACCCTCCAACCTTGTCATTGATTGTCCATGAACTCCTGTAGTTGGTAGATAGGAATGGTTCGGTCGGGGGAGGTCTTTAGATTGCTCGCCAAGGTAAAGGACTTGGAGGCTTCCTGATCCTTGAAAGTGTTTTCTGGAGCGACCTTTAAGTTGTTCGCCACATGCAGAGACTTGAAGGCTTCTTGGTTTTTGGAAGTGGCATTGTGTTCGTCCTCTTCATCATGCACCACTTCTTTTGACTTGCTCGCCACTCCAACGGAATCAATCTTGCTGGAGAGCTTCACAATTTGCATGTCTTCAGTCTGCATATGCGACATGAGGGCTTCAATGGCCTTTGTGAGGCTAGCAATATGATCCTCTAGAGTGGTGGAATTCGTCATAATTACGTCAGCGGCCATTGGTGACGCAGGTCCATCAGAAGTTTCATGCAGGAAGAATAGGCTTATGCCGAGTTCATTTGACATGCTTCGGTAACCGGACCAGAAATTTGTCCCTGAGATGAAACAGTAACAACGGTATTTTCAGTAGCCTTGGAAACTTTTATAGCAGCAACTTTGGACACCTTCGAGGCTGCAGCCTTGGCGACTATTGAAGTGGCGTCCTTTGAAGTAGCAACTTTTGAAGCAACAGAAGTCTTCAGTGCCATTTGTTCCTGAGTTCTTTGGAAATGAGAGATGAAAGGAGAGATCTGTCCCATTGGGCGTGCTATGAATTTGTAACGCAAATTTCGTGTTTAATCCCCGAAAATAAAAAAAGAAACACAAAATTGTAACAAATGAATTTTTATTAATTTATGAAATATAAAGCGGTTACAATCTCTTGAATCCTTTGATTCTCCCTATTTGATTATTAATTGTCCTCCGGATTAGCGGAAGGACTTTGAATTTGGTGTTGGTTTTTGATCTCCCGGATATTGCGGAAGATTTTTGAATTTGTGATCTTCCGGATATGGCGAAAGGGTTTTGAATTTGTGATCTTCCGGATATGGTGGAAGAGTTTGGGGACTTGTGGCCTTCCGGATCTAGTGGAAGGGCTTCAAGTTTATGATCTCCCAGGTATGGCGGAAGAAATTTGGACTTGAAGACTCCAGAAATCACAGAAAACTACAATGTTGATGAAGATTTGAAGAATTCCATGTTACCTTCGATCTCCTTGTTGAAGAAGCTTCGACTTCGTGTTGATCTTCGAGCGTTGGGGATGCTTTTCAGTCTCCTTGCCTTCTTGAAGAACTTTAAGGATTTCTTGGAAGATCTTCGAGTATTTCTTGGCGTTGTTGAAGATGCTTGAAGGTTTTCTTGGAAGATCTTCGAGGCTTCGGTGTTGTTGATGAATGCTTGAAGCTTCTTGCTCTGGGATTTCCACCAACTCTTCAGTGTGTTTTGCAAATGACCAAGGCTCTCCTATTTATAGTACTAGGTGATGCCTTGGCAATAATTTGCATTTAATGCGTCCATACTCATTTAATATGTCCACACTCTGATTGATTTCTAGAATATCCGCATTTAATACGTCCAGACCATCCTGATTGGCTCTAGAAATTTGTAGACAATCTTTGCCTTTATAAATCAATAAAATATCCTAACTAATTGATTTTTCAGAGATTTTGATGATTTATTGACTATTGTATTATCCCCCAATATTTAATGTAGGAAATAATATAAAAATACTTAGATTTAATGACATATGTAGTATGTGACAAATATAATATTTCACATATATATTTTGTATATCTACATAGCCATTTAATTATAAATAATTAAATCTCTAAATTTCTAAGAGATTTTATTTATTTATTTATGTCATTTCCCATCATTTTGTATAGGAAACAATATAAAATGAATTTAATTTCAAGAGAAATGTAATACGTGACATATATATTATGTCACATAAAATTTTAATATCTACAAAAACGTTTAAATCTCAATATATGGCTTAAACAACATTTTATCAAAACTGGGGGTTAATGTGTGCGCATTTCTTGGAATGAGTGCGCATTCCCTGACCAAAAACATGCTGGAAGTTCCGGTCCAGCCAATGTGTGTGCAATGCTTTCAATGCATGCACATTGATCATGCTAGGAACAACCGTTTACAACCTGAAACAGCAATGCGTGCACATTCCATTGAATTCGTGCGCATTGCACCTGCTGTTAAAAGGATTTAACATCTTGAATCACGAATGCGTGCGCATTCTACCTGATGCAACTAAACCAGACAATCCTGTAACATGAATGTGTGCGCATTTCTTGCCAATGCGTATGCATTCGACGCATTAAAACCCTAAAACATGATTTTTTTATACACTTTACGATCTCTACTCGATTCCAAACATGTTCTACGCGATTGTAATCAGAAAAACACAACTTTCTTATACCACAACATCTCTTAATCCTTAAACGATCGAACAACATGATTTCTATCATCTGAACCACATTCAAGCATCAATCTTAACCCTAAAACCATAATTAAAATGTAGGAAGAGCCTCTTACCTTTCAAGCAAGCTAATCCAAGCCAAACACTCAGAAAAAACTGTAGCAAAACTTGATCCTTTCTGCATAAACCTATGTGATCAATCCATAATTAAATTAGATACGATCACAAACTACAAACCAAAAAAAACTACGAATTAATGAGTTTGAATCCATCAAACTCCATCAAGAACATAACTAGGGCTCGAAACTTACCTTAGGAAATACTCCAACTTTCTGGTGTTGAATCGATGCTCTCTTCACGATGATTATGTTGCTCTACTCTGATATGAATACCGTTAAGATTGGACTTAGAAACTGGAAGAAATCTCTCAGCCATTTTCTATTGCTCTTGACGCCGTTTTCAAAGAGCGTAGGAAATTATTAGATTTTTTTATGTTTTGGGAACTAATGGGATTTATTTTCCTTAAATAGAAAATCCCAAAAATAATAATTTCTTATTATTTTCCGTATTACTTAAAAATCATATTTTCGATTATCTACATATACTTATACTTTCAGCCAATATAAATATATATACACAAAATACTTAACTCCACAAAAGAAATGAATACTATAATATTTCGTTTTCACAAAATGACACGTCTGCCCTTTCTCAAAAATCAGAATATTACATTCCTCCCCCTTACGCGGAGTTTCATCCTCGAAACTAGAACATACATGGTAAATTCATAAACTCAAGAAACTCGCTGATCATACCGTCTTCAACTTCCCAAGTTGCTTCATTCGGTGAATGGTTGCTCCATTGCACCAAAACCAAAGGGATCAACCGTCTTTGGATCATCATTTCCTTCCGGTCTAGAATCTTGATCGGCTTCTCATCATAAGCAAGATTATCCTGAAGAACTCCCGGATCAACTGTAGTTTCAACATCAGTCTTTGTCAAACATTTCCTCAACATTGATACGTGGAAAACATTTTGGACTCTCGACATTGATTCCGGTAACTAAAGCTTATAAGCCAAGGGTCCAACTCTTTAAAAAATCTCAAACGGTCCAACATACCTTGGACTTAGTTTTCCATTTTGTCCAAAACTCTTAACTCCTTTCATAGGTGAAGGTCGTAGATAAACTCTCTCACCAACTTCAACTCAAGAGGTCGCCTTCTAACATCCGCCCAACTTTTCTGTCTATCTTGTGCTACCTTCAGATTCTTCTTAACCAACTGAACACTTTCTTTATCTTGCTCAACAAATTCTGGTCCGGTGACTTGTCTTTCCCCGACTTCATCCCAAAACAGTGGCATTCGACATCTTCTCCCATACAAGGCTTCAAACGGTGGCATGAAAACACGATGTATGATGACGGTCGATTTGTACCCATTATTCTGCAATCTTTACCTTTGATTTTGATGTGATAATAAGTCATTAAGTGCCTAATTTAGATATACCCCGTGTTACGATTTATTATTATGCATTTCGGTAATTTATCAAGTATTTGGTACTACAAACTATGTTTTTGTATGATAAATACAGTGAGCATTATGGACGGACTACGGAGAAGGAATTAAAGATCCAGGACAATGCAGAGCCCATCAGAAGATAGAAGACGGAGCCCAGAAGCAGTGAAGGCTCGGTCGACCGAGCCCAGCTATTCGGTCGACCGAGTGGACTTAAAGCCCAAGAGAGTCCAAGATATTACTTAAGTCGGTTAGGGTTTAGGGAATCCGATCCTTAGTCGGTTTCTAAGTCGGTTTTGAGCTCTATATAAACACATTGTCATTAGTATTATGTATTCATTCATACATTGATTCAATCATTCATAAAAGAGCACAACAAATTGAGAGTTTTTCAGCAAGTTAGGGCTGCAACAATGTAAGCCCTTAATCTTCATGTTTTATTTTCAAGTAATTAATTCTTCCAATTACGTTCTTATCGTTTGAATTAATTAAACATAGCTAGATGATGTGATTCTCGGCTATGACGTTAGGTGGTGGTGACACCTTGTCAATGAGGATCCCATGACCTACGTCATAATCTAGATTTATTCATGACTCTACTTGATTTAATTAATGTGTATCTATGATAGTTTATATAAGTGATGTATGAATTGCTGTTTAATCTGTTCTGTATAAGGAAACACTGAGAGGTTATTTCTAGGATGTAATTAGGGTTGAAATCGTCCGGGTGACCGAGCAAGGTCGTTCGGTCGACCGACCCCCTTTACTCGGTCGACCGAGCCCTAATTTTGTCAGTTAAGTCTGCCACGTCTTTATGGTGGGTTTAACCTAGTTGAATTTACTTTCTCAGTAGGTATGGCTACGGCTACGTCGCTCGTCAGTTTTTCATTAGCGTAGTATTAGGAAATACCAATATAAGACGTCTAGTTCGGCTCATGAACGATCTTTCGGGACTTTCAGCAAGATCTAGATTAGTTTTGTATTAGGGAATTGTCGACACCTAGTCATACGTAAATCGTAGATTAACAAGAAACTATACCAAGTAATTGTTAATAGGACGAGGGCTTGAGCGATCGTTTAGGAAGTACGCCTAACCATAGGAATGTTGCCTAAACGAGGTGTACGGTTAATATCGGCATCCTTAGAGGAATGAGCGTGTGAGTTATATGAGATGGAAACCCAAAAGGTGAAGTCACGTAACAATACCACAGTGATCTAGTAATCTAACCGGTGCTAAGTCAAGTTAAGAGGATGACTCCCGTAGCCAATTAAGTATGAATACAGCGAGATTGACAGTTAATGAGTTAAGTTATTTTATATAAGTTGTCTTGGTCCGATCGATAACGTGGGTAATTGGAAGGTTAATTACGTTTGTTTTTTTTTAGTTTGAGTTTGTTTATCTTATTTTGTCTTTTATGTTGGTCTTAGACTGTTGTGCAATAACGAATTAGGTGAGTTAATTATTTAAACCTAGGGTCCACATTTTGGCTCTCTGAGGGATCGACCTTGATTCACCATCGCTATGCTATGATGTACCTAGTGCTATTGCTAGTATTTGGTGGTCAAGTAAAATAAATTTATAACCTGATTGACCCCGTCATCAAGTTTTTGGCGCCGTTGCCGGGGAGTCAATGGCCCAATGATTGTTTAAATAATTATTTTTATCTACTTCGTTTTTCTCTTTATTGTTTTTATTTTTCTTTTGACGAATTATCTGTACTTGTATGCTGTTAAAGGATTAAAGCAGGAATGGGGAAGATTTTCGTTCGGTCGACCGAACGTATTCACTCGGTCGACCGAGCCTTTTCTAGCTTTAATTTCATATACAGTATCGTTTCCCCAGTATTCTGTTTCCCCCTGTTTGTAGGTTGTAAGTTTGACAACAGTATGAGCAATCATACTTGTTTGTCAATTTACTAATTGTTTATTGTTTTTCAAATATTGCGTATAATTCGAAGTAAATCACTCACTTAACTCTGCTCAAGATCAGCAAAATGTCATCAAATGATTTTATCAAAGGCCAAGAAGAAGTCAAGGTTTTACGAACCAAAACTACACCAAAAAAGCCGTTAACACCGAAGCTCATGGAAAGGATAGAAAAGATGAAAGCGAAAATCCGAGAGGCAAGGAAATCGAGGGAGGCTAAAGAAGCCTATTGGCAAAGAGGTATGTCTATTTCGAATCCGTAGAGGAAATTTCTTCGGATTCCGATTCAGCTTTAGATTATGATGATTACATGTCCGAGATAGAATCTGAGTCTGAGGGTAGCGCAGCTAAGGAGAGCCCTATTGTCATCTGTTCTAGAGATGAAATATTGGTTAAAGACGAGTCTCGACTGATGCAAAAGTTAGCAGACCCCGGAGCTTTTATGGTTGGAGTAACCCTAGAACAAACCCACTTAGGTTTAGCCTTGATTGATTCCGGTTCGAGCCTTAATATCTTTCCTAAAAGCCTTTGTGATAGGAATTCCATTTTAACACCCACTAACACCCCGCTCCAAGTTAGATTGGCGGATGGAACTAGGACAATCATGACTGGGAGACTGAACAACATGATTATTGGTATGGGGCAATTACGGTTTAAGATAGACATAGTGGTAATGGAAATCGAGGAACATCCTGAATGCCCAATCATTTTGGGTAGATCGTTTATCAACACCGCTAGAGCCTTCATACGGATGACCAGACATGAGATAGTATTGTTTGACGCCAAGGGTTCTGAGTGTTATGGGATAACAAATCCGAATTTCCCTGCACCGGCAAGTGTGAATGTGTTAGAAGTAGTTGGTTCGGAGAAGCTTGATGCCACTCAAGGTCTAGGAAAGGATGCTGAGGATAATGTCGATGATAAAGATGAGAGAGAAGTCCTTACTATTCTAAGTCGGAATAGGTCCGGTTCAGCCTGCACCAGCCCTGACCAATATTGAAGCTGTAGACCTACCTAAGGATAGGAGGACCAGAGCGAAGAAACGAACTAGGAGAGTTCGTAACAAAAGCTCATCAAAATCAGAGATGAATCCAAAAGTCGGCGCTTGTCTGGATGGTCAATTCGACTGTCTTTTCATTGGACTAAAATCCAAAGGAAGGGCACTCGTAGAAAAGGACGGTAAAACTTTTTCGATGAAAGCTGGCCGGGTGAAAACCTGGCAAGTCAAGGGCAGTGTTTAGCAGTGATGATTTTGGGAAGTCGAGCTATAGACTCAAAAATTTAGAATTCTTTCATTTCATTTATTTTATTTTATTTCATCTTTATTTTTAGTATGAATAAAAGTAACGTAGAATGACGAGAGCCTTTTTTATTTTTGCCGTGTTCCAATGACCAATAGGTTACGGATGTGCAAAAAGTTTTTTTACTCGAATCATTTTAACGTGAAGTAGAGTAGGAAGAGAAATCATTATAAAATGTATTGATGATGAGAATTTGGTGAAAAGATGCTTAGTTTCAAATGTGTAAAAAGTGAAGATTTATATGTTAATGGATTGTGGCTGGATTATTCGATTTTTGAGGTGAGGATTTTTCAAATTGTGACATGATAATTTTGATAGACTTATGTGTTCTAGCTTGAAAATTTCGTGTGTATCAAATTGAGGAGGTCAACTATCATTTATTTTTACACATCCCCATTTTTTATTTCCCAATCCACCTTTTCATTTCCCCCATTAATTTATTCCTCCAACAAAACCATTCCACTCCTCAATCCTTACCTTCCTATCTCCACCAATCACCTTCCCCCATTTCAATCCTTTCACTTTCCACATCTTTCTATTTAAAATTCCTTTTTCTATTCATCATTTCCACACCACAAAATCTTCATCTTCTCCAAATCCCCAATTTTCTTCTTCTTCTTCTCTCCATTAATTCCCATTTCCAATCTTTCTCATAACTTCCATCCACCCAAGATTGGGGATAGTAATCTAAATGATCCCCTCCAATGTCACAAGTTGTGACTGTTCATATCTCTGATCTCTGAAGGATTATCCGATCCAGGTCATCACGGGGAAGACTCGAACCTCGGCCAGCGAGCTTCCATCGCCCGGTCGACCGAACCTTCTCGCTCGGTCAACCGAGAGCTTCATACTTTGCCGCATCTATCCGTCGGCGTTGTTCGTTCCGCCCGCAATTATGCCACCAAGACGACGATCCTCCGCACAGTTTGTAGCAGTCAACGATGCCATACCCTTGATCAACGGGGTACCGCAATTCGCTAGCCAAGAGGTATTTTCGATTTATCGGAATTTCTTCAACAATTCGCCGGTACACCGGGCTCGGGGATTAGATTTGACCAACTGTGGTCAAGAGCTCTTCGATCTAGTGGAGTATTATCAGTGGCAAGAGGTTGTTGCGCCACCTGTCCAAGTTAATGTCGACTGGGTAAGAGAGTTTTATTTTTATTTACGCGTGCACCCACACACGAATTTAGTCCAGGTTCGTGGCAAATCCATTGTAATTACTCCGGGGACTCTTAATAATTATTATGGTCTCGATACCCCGGAGGAGGAGCCAGAGTACACAGTGACGTTTGATGAGTCTGATGCATGGTTGGAGGAGGTTGGTGCCCATCTCGGGATAGCATGGACAATAGGGGAAGTTGCTCGCACTTTTGAGGAGCCATACTTTAGGCGGTGGGAAGATAAGTTCTTACATAGGCATATCCGTTCTAACATTATTCCGGCCAAGCATGTGTCTACAGTTTATTATGCACATGCTACGCTGATGTATTGGTTGAGCAGAGGATGGCCTGTTAATATTGGGGCACTGATGCGTTCTGAGATGACTGCCGATGCCCGCAAGCCTAGACACATGCTGCCTTATGGTTCATTGATCACTTCATTATGTGAGGCAGCTGAGTGCCCAGTGCTAGGCAGTGACTCCTATGTCAGGCCCATGCCTATACTATCATTGGATTCTGTTGCACGACCTCTTGTGCAAACTGATGATCACGGTCCAGGTGATGGCGATGCGCAATTCCAAGATTTTCCTGAAGCGGATCCCAATGTTCTTCCATTAGCTTTCGTTGATCCGAACGATATACCTTCGGACTAAGCATCTGTGTTAATCTATTAATTTTCTCTTTATCAATGTGTTTTTATTTTTGATTTCGGTGTACCAATAAGTTATGTCGTGTTGTATGGAGTTCGTTTTGAATTTCCCTAATGAATAAAATTTGTCTTATTTAATGTGTTGGATATTTGTGCATTATTTTCACTATAATTATTAAGTATGGGCTTAAATATGTTTAAGGCAATTATTATACCTTTTACAGTCCATTTGATATGATTTTCTGGACTAACCCTGTAACGAGTTCCAAGTTTTTGTTAAAGATGTATGTTGCAGAGGTTGCATTTTATTGCAGTTGGTAACTGTATTTGTCTGTTAAAATTCTCCGGAGTTCAGCAAGACTTGTTCAACTCCCGCACTTATTCCAGAGCTAAGTTCCTTGTTCTTATTTTTATACATTGAGGACAATGCATAGTTTAAGTGGGGGGTATGAGTCACTTAGCTCATTTAGCATACTTGAATAAGTTTGTATATCAAATAATGAGAATCACACTTATCTTTTGTGAATTCCCGAATTTTGTATTTAATAAGGTAGGAACCATATTTCGTTAGTACGTGGTCATGTTATACTCTTGCGATATAATTTCAGTAAGCTTAAAGATATTCATATTATAAGTTGCAAGTAGTTATTTATTATTCGATTACTCAAAATATGAATCAACGTTTACCACGCTTATCAAAAAATGGAAATATATGTGTACATTGCATAGATAATGGGTTGTGCCTGCCTGGTAATCAATACTTATCGTCTGATGTATTCTTAATCTTCTAGCTACAAAAGCGGAATAATAAGCTTGAGATATATCCGTGTTTTACCAATGAGCTAAACACTCGGGCTTGTAGTCAATTACCAAAGTAGCCTTGCGCTTGTGGTAATATTCATTGCTATATTTGATCTAAGATAGGGGGATACTTTAAAAAGTTTTCTTCCTTGAGATTTGTAGTATTTGAAAAATGTGAAGAATTGAAAAATTCAACTCTTAAGAGGCTTTGAGTAGTACTCGGACTCCAAGTCCAAAAACCGTATAGATATATTCTTGCTTATTGTTCTAGTGCTTTACCCATTGCGAGGCTTAAGCAGAGGAATGCAGATGATGGTGGGACTTGAGAATTTAAAGTTGGCATAACCATTAATCATGCCACATTTATAAAACCAATGCATGTGCACACATCACTTCGATTCATACCGAGTAGTGAATAATGGATATCTTATTAGCATATATAGTATGAGTTGATTCGGGTTTCTTGTGTGAGTATGGTGTGACCACTGGAAAATGATCATATGGGGAATAACTTGTTAATACTTTGATCGGGACGATCAAAGGCTAAGTGGGGGGTAGTTGATGACGGTCGATTTGTACCCATTATTCTGCAATCTTTACCTTTGATTTTGATGTGAAATAACCTTAAGAGAGTGATAATAAGTCATTAAGTGCCGAATTTAGATATACCCCGTGTTACGATTTATTATTATGCATTTCGGTAATTTATCAAGTATTTGGTATTACAAACTATGTTTTTGTATGATAAATACAGTGAGCATTATGGACGGACTACGGAGAAGGAATTAAAGATCCAGGACAATGCGAGCCCGGCGAAGATAGAAGACGGAGCCCAGAAGCAGTGAAGGCTCGGTCGACCGAGCCCAGCTATTCGGTCGACCGAGTGGACTTAAAGCCCAGCAGAGTCCAAAGATATTACTTAAGTCGGTTAGGGTTTAGGGAATCCGATCCTTAGTCGGTTTCTAAGTCGGTTTTGAGCTCTATATAAACACATTGTCATTAGTATTATGTATTCATTCATACATTGATTCAATCATTCATAAAAGAGCACAACAAATTGAGAGTTTTTCGGCAAGTTAGGGCCGCAACAATGTAAGCCCTTAATCTTCATGTTTTATTTTCAAGTAATTAATTCTTCCAATTACGTTCTTATCGTTTGAATTAATTAAACATAGCTAGATGATGTGATTCTCGGCTATGACGTTAGGTGGTGGTGACACCTTGTCAATGAGGATCCCATGACCTACGTCATAATCTAGATTTATTCATGACTCTACTTGATTTAATTAATGTGTATCTATGATAGTTTATATAAGTGATGTATGAATTGTCGTTTAATCGTTTCGTATAAGGAAACACTGAGAGGTTATTTCTAGGATGTAATTAGGGTTGAATTCGTCCGGGTGACCGAGCAAGGTCGTTCGGTCGACCGAGCCCCTTTACTCGGTCGACCGAGCCCTAATTTTGTCAGTTAAGTCTACCACGTCTTTATGGTGGGTTTAACCTAGTTGAATTTACTTTCTCAGTAGGTATGGCTACGGCTACGTCGCTCGTCAGTTTTTCATTAGCGTAGTATTAGGAAATACCAATATAAGACGTCTAGTTCGGCTCATGAACGATCTTTCGGGACTTTCAGCAAGATCTAGATTAGTTTTGTATTATGGAATTGTCGACACCTAGTCATACGTAAATCGTAGATTAACAAGAAACTATACCAAGTAATTGTTAATAGGACGAGGGCTTGAGCGATCGTTTAGGAAGTACGCCTAACCATAGGAATGTTGCCTAAACGAGGTGTACGGTTAATATCGGCATCCTTAGAGGAATGAGCGTGTGAGTTATATGAGATGGAAACCCAAAAGGTGAAGTCACGTAACAATACCACAGTGATCTAGTAATCTAACCGGTGCTAAGTCAAGTTAAGAGGATGACTCCCGTAGCCAATTAAGTATGAATACACGCATTGACGAGTTAATGAGTTAAGTTATTTTATATAAGTTGTCTTGGTCCGATCGATAACGTGGGTAATTGGAAGGTTAATTACGTTTGTTTTTTTTTAGTTTGAGTTTGTTTATCTTATTTTGTCTTTTATGTTGGTCTTAGACTGTTGTCCAATAACGAATTAGGTGAGTTAATTATTTAAACCTAGGGTCCACATTTTGACTCTCTGAGGGATCGACCTTGATTCACCATCGCTATGCTATGATGTACCTAGTGCTATTGCTAGTATTTTGTGGTCAAGTAAAATAAATTTATAACCTGATTGACCCCGTCATCACTGTATTAAAACCATATATGCAGATTGAGCATTAGTGAGTCCAAACTGCATGACCAAGAACTCATAATGTCCATACATTGTACTGAAAGCCGTCTTCGGTATATCTGCTACCTTGATTTTGAACTAGTGATAACCCGACCTAAGATCAATCTTAGAGAACACTCTCTTTCCTTGAAACTAATTAAATAGGTCATCAATCCTTGCTAAAGGAAACTTATTCTTGATGGTAAGGTTATTTAAAGCTCGATAGTCTATACACATCCTCATGCTATCATCTTTCTTCTTGACAAACAAGACTGGGGCTCCCCAGGGTGAGGTACTAGGCTGAATTATATTCCTCTCAAGCATATGCTGAACTTGAGCTTTCAACTCCTTCAACTCAGCCGGTGTCATCCTATATGGTGCCTTAGCAACTGGTGCCGCTCCTGGTACTCTATCACTCTATCCGGCATGTTTCCTAGTAACTATTCTGGAAACACTTCAGGGTATTCCTTTACCACAAGGGTTTCCTCTAACCTAGGCTTCACTTGTTATACATCCACTACGTACAACAAGTTGCCTTCACAACCCTTTTGACAACCTCTTATCGCCTTAACTGCTGATATTATCAGATGTCGCTTCTTACTAGGCTTGTAGACTTTACCTTGATAAGTCTGAGATGATTTCCTAGGTACCTCAAAGGTCACTCTCTTTTCTCTACAATCCAGGTGAACATAATTCTCGGATATCCAGTCTATTCAAAAAATTACATCGAAATCCGAAAAGTCCAGAACTGTAAAGTCACTTTTGCATCCATATGGTCCTACTTGAACATTCACTTGAGGTATCATCTTAGTTACCTTAGTTACCTTTCCTAGTGGTTTTGTTATCTCCAAGGTGTTTCATATGGTCTCTGAAGGTAGATTCAATTTTTTAGCTATCCTAGACCACACAAACGTGCTAGACGCTCCTGTATCAAACAAAGGCGTAACTGTTAAGTTTTCTAATATTATTGTACCTAAAATAACATTATCTTCTGGCTCAGCATACTCAGCATCCATTGAGAAAACTCAAATTGGGTGACTCGGGCTGCCTTTTCCACTTCCTTGCTTCTGATTACTTGAAGACCCTTTTGTCGGGCAGGTCTTAGAGAAATGTCCCGAATCTTTATAGAGAAAACAACCGTTTAAATTAGCTCGACACTCACTGGCATAAACCCTATTGCACTTCGGGCACTGTGGTGCACCGATGGTAGGTGTACCTACTGAAGGTGCCATCGTCTTCTTTGCATTCTCCTGTGGTTACTCGTTATAGAACATAACCTTAAAGCCTTCCTAATCTGTCACTTTCTCATTACTGCTCTCAATGGCATCAATCCTTGATTCAGTTGTGCCCAAAAGAAAACCGGCCGCTAACTGTGCCATCTCAGATTCAGGAACATTTATATTCCTGCATGCCTTCTCAAAACATCTTAACCAAGCTTTAGCCTTTGACGGCTCCAAATTCCCATGAAAGACTTGAAATCGGTTCCTCTTCAGCCTTGTGTACCAATCCACGGATGGTGCTTGCTCAAAAGCCAGTCTAACTGGTGGGGCTGGTTGGTATACTGAAGAATATTCAAAAGGTGCTTGTTGTTGGTATGGTGGTGGTTGAGGTTGCTGAGGAGTGATCACTTGATGTTTAGTCTGGTAGGGATTGTACATCTGGTGATGTTGCTGGGTGATGAGGTTGGTGCAAACCATAAGGTGGGTAACCGACGCCTTGCTGATGATCAAAACATGGGGAATGTGGTATAGTAGGCCGAGAGGTGTGATGTACTAGTGGAGGGTAAAAGGTCTGTTGCTGCTGATGGTGGAAAACTGGAGGATGGTAGACATTGGTCGCGGGGGTGGAGTAACTGGTGGAATATCTCCTATCGCGGTGATGCGTATAGGTGCTTCCCTAGGTTCACGATACATGTAAGTATGCCTTGGTTGGGGTTGTGGTGTCGGGCTCCGTTGAGGTCGTGGAGTAGGGTTCTGACGAGATCGTGAAGTCTGACTTGCCTGAGGCCTAGGAGTGTGGGTTGGGTGAGGTGACGGATTATGAAGTAAAAAACCACCTCCAACAACTTGTGTCGGACTACTCTCACGCTCCAGAGGTCTCTCCACCATGAGCTTCAGTCCTTGTGGTCACCATCCTGATTATCAAAGAAAGACCAGAACGTTACTATAAGATCTAAAGAAGTCTTATCTTACAAGAAAGGAAGCCTAAGAGACGCTTCTCTCTGATACCAACTGTAACGCCCCATTCCCGGACACCGAGTCCTTATCGGCAAAAAGAACATTAGGCACGTATATTATAAAATAAATATCATATTATACGTAAACCTCTACAACGACGTATCGAATTTAGCAAAAAGACTCGGGTAATTTTTTTCCAAACAAACTAGAATAAAAATTCAAGGATCCCAAAGATAGACTAAGTAACATTTATTTCTTTGGAAAACCAAACGTACAAAACCTCCAAAAGAAAACTAAAAGACAGTACAACATTCTCCAAAGAACAACAAGTTCTAAAGTATTATGAAACAAAGAATAAAAGTAAATGCTTCAACGTCGGTGTCCCGAAACATCATCATCAAAGTCTTCCTCGAACTCCGGATCTACCTGTTCATCTTCTCTCCCCCATACACATAGAAAAGCAATGCATTTGAGGTATGTACAAAGTACTCAATAAGTGGTAGAAGTTACAAATTAATTAAGGTTTATGATTAAAAGATTTTCTTCATAAGACCAACTCAATCTAGGGTTCACTTCGTATCCATCAACACGTCATGACTATACGTATCTAGCTTAACTTATCTTGGTTAGGTCAGCATTCAAGGGCACTACGTATGGTGTTTTTCAGCCTGAAGATATACTTGCTAACTAACGGTGGATTGCACCTGATAGCTCTGCGGTCGCCCCTGTATGCCTATACGTTCGATGAATTTCCTCAGCTATCCTTCAGCCTTTTGAGCTAGTAGCATTGTTCACCTTGATGAACGTACCACATCACCGATATGAATCGGTGCCTGACCAAGAATAGGTGACATTTTATCTTTTTACTACCACGTATGTAAGTTATTAAGTATTAATTAGCCACCTAAGTGTTTTCAAGGCAAAGCTCACCTTATCAACTCTACTCCCTCACTTAGACAGCTAGACATCACATCCTAACAAATACACAGACATTGATGACCTATAGTTCATCAAAGCACAAGCCCCTTCATGCCCTTCCGACGGTCCCAAACTTCAACTCCCTTGAAGAGTACATTCGGTGCCGGAACAAAATGCATCAAAAGCTCAATCAAGGCTTGTTCAAGTTTAATTAATGTTATTAGATCACGAAACAACGTTTCAATACATGGCTTAAACAACATTTTATCAAAACTGGGGGTCAATGCATGTGCATTCCTTGAACAAAAATATGCTAGAAGTTTCTGTCCAGCCCATGTGTGCACATTGCTTGCAATACGTGCGCATTGATGATACTGGGAACAACCATTTATAACCTAAAACAGCAATGTGTGCGCATTCCATTGAATGCATGCGCATTGCACCTGCTGTGAAAAGGATTTAAAATGCCGAATCACGAATGCGTGCACATTCTACCTGCTGCAATTAAACTAGACAATCTTGTAACAGGAATGTGTGTGCATTTCTAGCCAATGCGTATGCATTCGTTGCAGTAAAACCTTAAAACTTGATTTTTGTACACTTTACGATCTCTACTCGATTCCAAATATGTTCTACACGATTGTAATCAGTGTAACATCAGAAAAACACAACTTTCTCATACCACGACATCTCTTAATCCTTAAACAATCAAACAACAAGATTTCTATCATCTAAACCATATTGAAGCATCAATCTTAACCCTAAAACCATAATTAAAAAGTAGGAAAAGCCTATTACCTTTGAAGCAAGCTAATCCAAGCCAAACTCTTAGAAAAACTGCAGCAAAACTTGATCATTTCTGCAGTAACCTATGTGATCAATCCATAATTAAATTAGATATGAGCACAAGCTTCTAAACAAACACAACAACGAATTAATGAGTTTGAATCCATCAAACTCAGTCCAGAACATAAATAGGGCTCGAAACTTACCTTCGGAAAAACTCCAACTTTCTGTTGTTGAATCGACGCTCTCTTAACGACGATTCCGTTGATCTACTATGATCTGAAAACCGTTAAGATTAGACTTAGAAACTGGAAGAAATCTCTCAGCCCTTTCTATTGCTCTTCACGCCGTTTTCAAAGAATGCAGGAATTTTCTTCTTTTAGGTTATGGGAACTAATGGGATTTATTTTTTCCTTAAATAGAAAATTCCAAAAATAATAATTTCTTATTATTTTCCTTATTACTTAAAAATCAGATTTTCCATTATCTACATATATGTATTTTCGGCCCTTATAAATATATATACACAAATACTTAACTCCACAATAGAAGTAAAAAAAATAATATTTCGTTTTCGAAAAATGACACGTCTGCCTTTTTCCGAAAATCGGAAAATTATATCCGGTTTAAGTATACTCCACCTTACCTTATATCCCTACCATAGACCCTTTTATTTGCAACGTTTTATTTTTCATTGACCAGTAGAAGAAGATGGTTTAGCCTAAAGATGAAGAATCAACCTCATTACCCTTTTTACATACGCCTTTAGCCGCGGAATCTGCAAAGGTTCCCTTTCATTTTTTACAAACATGTCACTTGTGTTTTCACTGTTTTGTGACTATTTTCTTAATTTTTTTTGGGGGGCTCTTTAGTTTCTGGAGGCATTAGTGTGGTACTCTTTCCTAAGAGAGGGACATGATATGACATTGTAAAGGAATTTTTATTTTCCCATTTGCATATTTTTACAACTAGTATATATTTGTAAATATAATAAACACACTAAACCAAATCATTAATTAATCAGGATAAATGGATTATAATTTAGGAAATACTTTAACCAATCACTCAAATTAATGCAATGCTATTGATCATCAAATCTAATTCAGCAAAATAAAATAATAAAAGTCAAAAGTCTATTCCTTTTTTTTTTTTGTTGTCAAAACCGGATATTTTATTAATAAAATTGTACAAAATGTACACATTGTACAAAAAAACATATTAAAGCAAGATACATGTGTTTAAGTGCATCCAAATAAATCAAGGCCGTAGGGTGCTTTTGTCATGGTAGTCCTTGTTCCACCAATACCACAGGCTCATCACAATCTCACGGAATAGGAATCTCCAGAAATCCATGGTGTCGTGCTTGTACATGTTTAGTTTTAGACAATGCTCTAGCCAGGATGAGGTATCGACGGCGGAGATGAAAAGAGTCCAATAATGTCGGTGAATAACCTGCTTCCACATAGTATAAACCTAGGGACAATCTCAGGGCATGTAGGGTAGTTTCTGGGTAACTGCCACAAACGACGCAAGCACCATCATCAATAATAGATCTCGCTTTGAGTAGGCCTGCGGTTGGTAGAGCATCGTAGTGGATCTGCCAAAGTAGGAGGTTCCCCCGCAAAGGTCCTTTGATTGACCATATGTTGCGCCATATATTTTCTCCGGGAATCTCATGTACATGATGAAGACTATGGTAGGCCGAACTTACCGAGAACTTACCCAATGTAGTCAAATTCCAAGTAACATTTCCTGCTTCATCAGAGCCAAAAGCATCACGGAAGGAGTGTGCTGCCGAACATATATGACGCTGCTCGGTAAAAACTAGTTTTACAATTTATAACCGAAACACCCCAAGTATAAGGATCGTAGTATAGGATGTTAACGGGTCGTCCTAAGGGAGTGGAATGTTTATCGGATCAAGGAACAATTATTCTATCGATTATGTCACAATTATTAACTAAACTAGGGTTTAAACTAATTATGAACAAGAAAAACGACGATGAACAAGTAACTTCGATGAATAGTAAATTGGAATCAAATTGATACGAACTATTCGATTTATCAAGTAATTAAAACAACGGCAAGGCAACGGGAATCCACCAATCAACCAACCCAACCCCAACTAGACGGCAAGCTAAAGATATAATTTTTAGTAACGATCAATCACGAATTCGATTAAATTTCTCTAAGCGAATTCTAGGGTTTCGTTTTCTTTTTCAAGTAAAACAAAACGACATGCAAAACACGATCACGAGATTATTTCTAATACTCTTACTCAAATAATTATAAACGATCTCTCGAATTATAATTAAGTGCATCAATTGAAAAGATCACAACTTTGAACAATATTCTCATATAAATTCAAATCAAACGATAGCTCCATCGATCTCTCGATTCAATAAAACATAAACAATATAACAATATCTAATTGATGAAAAACCATAAATTAACTCACTAAAGATGTAGCTAAAAATCCTCTAATTGGTGTGGTTGTTGATTGGTTTCATCCGTTGTCCTACCGCAAGATGCTTAGCCTTCAATCATCTTCGAACTCTCAAGCAAGATTGAAAGAACGAAACTCATATTTTTATTTGATGTGGTGCTTTTTCTGTGTGTAAAATTATGTGTTCTTTCTCTCCGCATGGATGCTCCTTTTATAGGGATCGTGGCCGACATAGGAAGATCTAGAAGATAACGATGCGAAAATCCACCGACCTACCAAGCCGACACGTTCGGTCGACCGAGTGTCATGGCTCGGTCGACCGAGCCTACCAAATGCCCGTGTTCACACTGTGCTTCGTATAACGTGTCCCCTACTTCACTCTTGCGATCTGATCTGATTTATCCTCTCTTCAATTGCTCCGAATATCTTCTTTATTTCTTGAGATTCTTTTGATTGAATAATATTTATCTTACCAAAATAAAATCCAAATGATTGAATGAAATTGATCCTCTTGATTAAATAATATCACCCCCTGCATTTCTTTATTTTCTGCAAAATGTTGTTACACCAAGTCATCGAATAATAATAATAATAAAAATGTGTAACAAAAATAACAATTAAACCCATAATTTCCTCATAATTAAATTATAATTCCTCAATAACCATTATAGGATTTTAACGGTTAAAACACGCTTCTCTCATTTATTTCCCTTAAAAATAAGGTAAATTGTTTAGGGATTAAGCCCGAAAATATAGTAAAATTTACCCTAAACAGACGCCATATAGATGAGAAATTTGATTTAGGAGTATCAAGGTGGGAGCCGTATTTGCATTTAAGAAGTTGTACCCACAGTTTCTCAGGCTCCGTTAAAAGCTGCCATGACAGTTTTGCTAAGAAAGCGTTGTTCATATCTTGGGCACTTCGAATACCAAGACCCCCTTTAGCTTTGTGTTGACAGATATGTTTCCAGGCAATAAGATGGAGACCACGGTTCTCAGCATCGTGCCCTCGAAAAAAAAACCGAACTGTTTTATCGAGTTCAAGGGTAATAGAAGCAGGAAGTTTGACGGTTTGCATTTGATAGTATGGAGTCGTAGAGAGAACCGTTTGAGCCGAGAGGGCACGGCCTGCTTTAGATAAAGTGTTTGTCTTCCAAGGCTGTAGCTTGCCATGAACATTATCGATAGTACGTGCCTTGAAAATCTTCCTTTTTCACCCGAGTATGATGAAGAGGTACGCTAAGGTTTTTTTCGAGATGGGTTGTGTGGGACATACCTAAGGCGAGCTCGATGTCGTCTATGATGTCGGGGTCTGTATTTGGGGATGTTGCAAATTTTGACTTGGTCACACTAACTTTCTAGCCAAAAATGCTACAAAATTGCCTGAGGACCTGGTTAACAATAGTGGCTTGACCAGTAGAGGCCTCCGCAAAAAGGAGTAAATCATCCGCAAAAAAGAGGTGAGATAGCTTAGGCCCACCCCGAGATACAGATATCGGCTTCCAATTCCTATTTTGGATTGATTGATTAATTAGGCAGCTGAGCACCTGCATAACAATAACAAACATGTAGGGAGCAAGGGGATCACCTTGTTTTAGTCCACGACTAGGTTGAAAGACCTCCAGGGGCGTCCATTCCAAAGGAATTCAAGAGAGGTGCTCGAAAGTGAATACATGATGATGTCAACGAGTGTGTCATTGAAGCCCACAGAGTATAAAATAGTATGGAGGAAATCCCAGCTAACTCGATCATAAGCTTTATCGAGGTCAATTTTTATGATCATAATCCCTTTAAACCCCTGTTTCTGACGCATGGTATAGAGGACTTCTTGGGCAACAATAATGTTATTAGATGTTTGTCTTCCCGGTATGAAGGCACTTTGACTGTTATTTGCAATTTTGCAAATAATTGCTCGTAGCTGGTTAACAATTATCTTGGTAGTCAAAAGTCTATTCTTTTTTGAACCAACCAAAAGTCAATTCTAAAAGCTCAATCAATCAATAAACACGTTAAATGGAAAAGGACAAAGAAGAACAAAGAAGTTAATAGATTAGGATCAATTGACAATTTCATTTTTTATGGTTAAAAAGAAAAATTCCTTTAATAATGGACTGAACTACCTTTAAATGACAAAATAGGAATGAAAAATTTGAAAAAAGAAGTCACAAAAACACTGACCATTTAAGTCCGGCCATTAAGTTAGAGTAATATAAACATTTAAAACTCCCACAAGGCTTATCCTAGTTTCACAAATATATATACATACACACACAATAAAATAATATATATATATATATATATATATATATATATATATATATATATATATATATATATATATATATATATATATATATAGTCAAATACATATATATATATATATATATGAAGAGAGTTTGAGAAAGTAAAAAGATACTTGAGTAAACTTCAACTTAGTTTATTCATCAAAATGGAAGAAGTATAAATAGTTACAATTGATGGGAGATACTAGCTAGCTTGGGCGGCCACTAGATGGGCGGCAAGCATGCATGTGTAAAAAGTAAAAGTATGTCTATGACATAAAGTAACTAGAGTTTGACATATTAATTGTTTATATGTACCACAATTAATATGTCTTTTTACAAATAAAGTGTACAAATAATGTATACACGAAATAGATAAATATTACATACTATTTGATATGTAATATTTCCACACCCCCTCAAACTCGGGTTGTATATGTTTATACGACCAAGTTTGCTACTAAGTCGGCTGAACATAAGTGGTGGAATGGCCTTGGTGAGAATGTCAGCATTCTGGTCTGCTGAGGGAACATACTGGAGTTGAATAGTCTTGGCATCAATCTTCTCCTTCAGGAAGTGTCTGTCAATGTCCACATGTTTGGTTTTATCATGATGGACTGGATCCTCTGCCATGCATAATGCTGAATTATTGTCATAGCAGAGTGTGATAGGGCGCTGAATAGGCTGCTGAAGGTCAGTCAGGACCCTTTTTATCCATAGAGTTTCACAAATACCCAGGACAAGCGCCCTGAGTTCAGCTTCAGCACTGCTTCTGGAGACAGTAGGTTGTTTCTTGCTCTTCCAGGTGACAAGATTTCCCCATACATAAGAACAGTAGCCTATAGTGGACCTTCTGTCTATGTGGCAGCCAGCCCAATCAGCATCAGTGTAAACCTTGATAGATCTCTCAGCAGACTTGGTGAAATGCAGGCCTTCGCCAGGAGTGGATTTCAAGTACCTCAGTATCCTGTTCACAGCATCCCAATGTTGCTTAGTAGGGCAATGCATGAACTGGCTAACTAGACTGACTCCATATCACTACTACAAAATAGGACATAGGTCACAATTAAGATATGAAAACAATCACAGTTTCAGTAAAACCGAGACAACGAATATATATATATCACACTTACAGCTTTCTATCACACTTATTGAAAAACTGAGATAATTTATATTAATCAATCTCATTTTTAAAGTGTGACTTAATTGATATGATTTTTCTGTCACAGTTATTGAAAAACCGAGATAAATTATATCAATCAATCTCATTATTAAACCGTGATCGAATTGATATGATATTTCACATCGTTTCTAAAAAAGTGAGATAAATTATATATATCAATCTCACATCTAAAACAGTGATAGATTGATATGATATTTTTATCACAGTTATTGAAAAAATGAGATAAATTATACCAAACTATCACACTTTTAATCTGTGACTAAATTGGTATGATATTTTTGTTACGGTTATTGAGAAAGCGAGATAAATCATATCAATTAATCTCATTTTTAAACTGTGACTGAATTCATTATATTTTTATCACAATTATAGAAAAAGTGAGACAAATTATATCCACTAATAAGAAAAAAGATATAGATCACACTTATCTAAATATAAGGATCACACTTTTAAAAGAACCGAGACAAGTAAAATGTATATATATCACACTTAAATATTTTATCACTGTTATTAGGTGTGAAAAAAAAGAATGATCACACTTTTTTAGGTGTGATTGAAATAATAATAGATCTCGGCTTTTAAGTGTGATAACAACTACTAAAATAGATCACAGTTTTTAAATGTGTTGAAATTATAATCGATCTCGGTTTTTAAGTGTGATAACAACTATAATAGATCACGATTTTTAAGCGTGATAACAACTAAAATAAATCACAGTTTTTAAATGTGTTGAATTATAATAGATCTCGGTTTTTAAGTGTGATAACAACTAAAATAGATCATAGTTTTTATTATCACGGTTTTTAAGAAAACTGAGACAAGAACATCAATCAATCACGGTTTTTAACTGTGATTAAAATAATATGATATTTTATAATCATATCTTAGATTAGTGTGGTCGAAAATGATAATATAGTAGGCATCAGCCCAGTGGTAATTAGTGTGGTTCCTTAATCCAGAGTATCCGGGTTCAAGTCTCAGTGGCAACAAAAGATATGTGTGTGTTTATTTCGTTTTCGAAAAAAAAGAATGATGACACTTTTTTAGGTGTGATTGAAATTATAATATATCTCGGTTTTTAAGTGTGATAACAACTACTAAAATAGATCACGGTTTTTAAATGTGTTGAAATTATAATAGATCGCGGTTTTTAAGTGTGATAACAACTATAATAGATCACAAATTTTAAGTGTGATAACAACTAAAATAGATCACGGTTTTTAAATGTGTTGAAATTATAGTAGATCTCGGTTTTTAAGTGTGATAACAACTAAAATATATCACAATTTTTATTATCACGGTTTTTAGGAAAAATGAGACAAAAAATCAATCAATCACAGTTTTTTACTGTGATTAAAATAATATGGTATTTTATAATGAGATTTTAGTTTAGTGTGGTCGAAAATTAGAAGAAAGAAAACATCGGTCTAGTGGAATAAGTGTGGCTCGTTAATCCGGAGTATCCGGGTTCGAGTCCCAACAAAGACAAAAAAATATGTGTGCTTATATATTGTTTTTGAAAAAAAAAACACTTTTATTGGTGTGATTTAAATTATAATAGATCACGGTTTTTAAGTGTAATAACAACTAAAATAGATCACAGTTTTTAAATGTGTTTTAATTGTAATGGATATCGGTTATTAAGTGTGATAACAACTATAATGGATCACGGTTTTTAACTATGATAACAACCATAATAGATCACAGTTTTTAAATGTGATGAAATTATTATAGATTACGGTTTTTAAATGTGATACCAACTATAATAGATCACGGGTTTTAAGTGTGATAATTATTATAATAGATCACAGTTTATAACTGTGATTGAGTTAAAGTACTTTATGTCACACCTCAATATGCCACACTTTGGAAGCCGTGACTAATGTAAATAAATCACACTTAAAAACCGTGATCTTTATGCTTTTTTGTAGTAGTGTATGCAATATCAGGTCTTGTATGGGACAGATAAATGAGTTTCCCTTCAAGTCTTTGATATTGATCCTTCCTGACAGCAATGTCACCATGCAGCAGGGTATTACTAGGGTTTACTGGGGATACAGCAGGTTTGCATCCCAAAGATACCGCTTTCCTTCAAAGATCCAAGACATATTTCCTTTGAGAGATAGAGATACCCTGGTTGTTTCTTGCAATTTCCATACCAAGGAAGTATTTAAGATAGCCCAAATCCTTGACTTGAAAAACCTTTGCCGCAGAGTCTTCAAATTCGGATCTCACAGAGTCATCACCAGTGAGGATGATATCATCCACATATACAATAAGAATAGATCTTTTCTGTCTAGTGGTCTTGATTAACATGGTGTGATCTGAGTTGCATTGATGATATCCAGCAGTTTTGACCACAGTAGTGAGTTTCCCAAACCAGGCTCTTGGGGATTGCTTCAGGCCATATAGAGATTTCCTCAATTTACAAACCTTTCCTTGAGTGTGAGGATTGGTAAAACCCGGAGGTACACTCATGTAGACTTCCTCAGTAAGGTCACCATTGAGAAAGACATTTTTGATATCTAATTGGTGAAGAGGCCAGTCAAGTTGGACAGCAAGAGAGATCAGTATCCTGACAGTGTTCAGTTTTGCCACTGGTGCAAAAGTTTCTTTATAGTCAATGCCATAAGTTTGAGTGAAACCCCTTGCAACTAGTCTGGCCTTATACTTGTCAATTGTACCATCGGCATTGTATTTGATGGTAAATAACCACTTGTAGCTGACTGTCGTCTTGCCTTTGGGGAGAGCTGTTAGATCCCAAGTATGATTATCCAGGAGGGCAGTCATTTCAGTCTTGACAGCCGCCTTCCACTTATCATGTTGGAGAGCTTCCTATATATTCTTAGGAATAGAGTGAGAATCCAAGTCCTGTGTAAACACGGCAAAGGCAGGTGATAACTGATCATAAGATAGATAATTATGAATGGAATGATCAGTAGTGCAAGATCTCTTTCCCTTCCCGATAGCAATAGGCCTATCATCAATGTCGCAGGCCGCCGAGAGGCCGTAGGTTGCCGAGTGTCGCAGGGCTCGGGTCGCAGGGCTCCGGGTCGCAGACTCGGTTCGGGAGGTTGCCGAGGATCGCAGGCCGCCGAGAGTCGCAGGGTGCCGAGGTTCGCCCGCCGAGAATCGCAGGTTGCTGAGGGTTAAGAGTTTGCTGAGGGAAAGGATTTAGGTCAATTTCAATCAGGTTTCCATCAGTGACTGCCTCAGTAGACTTGTTGTAGTAGGGAGTCCTTTCAAAAAAATTTACATCCATAGAATTGTAAAATCTCTTTTCAGAATGAGAGTAACACTTGTAACCTTTCCTGTCCTTTGCATATCCTAGGAAAATGCACTTGTGAGCTTTGGGATCAAGTTTGCTTCTGTGTTGAGCATGGATATAAACAAACACAGTACAACCAAAGATTTTTGGAGGTAATTGGGAAATAAGATGATGGCAGGAGTGTGTGGTCAGAAGGGTTTGGATAGGAGTTTTGACGCCTAAAACTCTACTGGGAAGTTTGTTGATTAAGTATGTGGCAGTTAATATAGCTTCACCCCACATATACTTTGGAACATGTGTAGTGAACATGATTGATCTAGCCATCTCTAGTAGGTGCATGTTCTTTCTCTCAACAACCCCATTTTGTTGAGGTGTTTCCACACAACTATTGATATGGACAATCCCCTTATCCATCAAGAAATTACTGAGGTTAGACTCATATTATTCAAGTGCATTATCTGTCTTTAAGATCTTGATCTTAGTGTCAAATTGAGTAGAGATCATGTTGTAAAATTCCTGAAAAACTGTTCCAACTTCAGATTTATCCTTCATTAAAAACAACCATGTGTTTTTGGTATGATCATCAATGAAAGTGACAAACCACCTTTTCCATGTTATACTTTTTACTCTTGAAGGTCCCCATACATCACTATGAATTAAAGTGAAAGGTTTGGAAGGCAAATAAGGTAGTTTGGTATACACAGATTTGGTAAGTTTGGCAAATTGACAAATATCACATTGAAGATCATTGACATTACATCCTTTAAATAATTCAGGAATTACAAACTTTAAGTAACCAAAACTTGGATGTCCTAGTCTATAATGCCATAACATGATATTGTCTAAGGTTTGAGTGCGGTGGCCGAGGCGGTTCGGTCTTCGCCTTCGCTTCGACAGGTTGACCACATACAATCCTGAACAGGGTTTAGCCCTCCCAATCACTTCATGTGAAGAAGGGTCCTGGAAAGTGCACTGATTCTTATTAAAAACAATAGTCCAATTCAAATCTTTTGCAAGTTTACTGACATATATGAGATTGCAGTCTAATTTTGGAACAAATAGGACATCCTTTAGGCATATCTTATTAGTGAGTTTAACATTTCCAAAACCTTTTGCATGGGAGATAGATCCATCAGCAGTCTTAATTTTATGAATTTGATGACATGGCATAAGGTGAGTTATGAGGCTTTTATTGCCGGTCATGTGAGAGGAGGCCCCGAATCAACAATTCCATGTTTCATTACTAATAGAAGAGTAAAATTTACCTGCACTAGCCTGAGTAGCAGTGTCAGTAGAGGGACTACCTTCTTTTTGTTGAGTGAGGAAAGCTTTGAATGCAGCAAGCTGATCATTCAACTTGTTGTCATTCTCCTCTTCATTTACATGCCTGCCCTGACTTTCCCCGGTAGGCTTGAAGGATTTAGGCATGCCATGTAGCTTCCAAAGAAGTGTCCTTGGTGTGATTTGTGCGTTTGCGGTGCTCACGAGAACAACTTTCCAGTTCTATCAGTAGCCTTCCTGACAGCCTCAGTAACCTTAGCAGGCTTCCTGACAGTCAGCAGGGTAGCACTCTCAGCAGGGTTGTCAGCATGGGAGTTCAGCAGCATCACTTTCCTCCTACTTTCCTTATGGTTGACTTCAGCAAACATGGATTTGAGATTGGGGAGAGGTTTTGTGGCAAGGATTCTTCCTCTAACATCATCAAGAGTGGGATCCAAATCCGAAGGAACTTGAATACTCTCTTTTTCTCAATAATGTCCTTATAAAGGGCGGCATCCTTGACATCATTCCAGGGGTGAGTTTCCGGCATATCTAGGTGTTGCCATGCCCTGACAAGTTGGTTGAAGTATTGAGTTACGGACGGATCTCCTTGTCTCAGCTTTTGAATCCGAGCTTCAAGTTCATACACTTCGATGTATTGTCTTTCTTGGAGTAAAGGTCCCCGGCATTATCCCGCATCTCCTTTGCGGTATCATACATCATAAAATTCTCACTAATCTCTTTTGTCATTGATCTTGTGAGAATGGTCATGACTTGATTATTAGTAGTGTCCCATGCTTCAAATCCTAGGTCATCTTCAGCAGGGGCAGGTTTAGAGCCGGATAGGTATCCCATCTTACCTTGTCCAGAAATGTACATTTTCATAGACGTTGACCATAGCAAGTAGTTGTTGCCATCAAGTCTATGATTAGTATAAGATGAAGATTCAGTGACCCCAGTCTGATGAGGCAGCTGAGACTCAACTGAGGGTGAGGAAGCTTCAGATAATGAAGACATCTTGATTCAGCAGGGTACTGAGAATTTGCAGCGGATTCAGGAGTTTAAGGCTCCGATACCATGAAGAGAGTTTGAGAAAGTAAAAAGATACTTGAGTAAACTTCAACTTAGTTTATTCATCAAAATGGAAGAAGTATAAATAGTTACAATTGATGGGAGATACTAGCTAGCTTGGGCGGCCACTAGATGGGCGGCAAGCATGCATGTGTAAAAAGTAAAAGTATGTCTATGACATAAAGTAACTAGAGTTTGACATATTAATTGTTTATATGTACCACAATTAATATGTCTTTTTACAAATAAAGTGTACAAATAATGTATACACGAAATAGATAAATATTACATACAATTTGATATGTAATATTTCCACAATATATATATATATATATATATATATATATATATATATATATATATATATATATATATATATATATATATATATATATATATACCGATCGAGACGGTCGATCATGCACGGCGGAAGCTACGAATAAATTCGCATGCGATTTTACCACGATTTGATTCGCTTAAATAATTAATACAACTATGAGAAGGTTGAAGATTTACCTGAACGGAAAGGAATAGCAAATCGTAGAGAGGGAGAAGCCGCAGTCTTCCGGATTGTATCTCCTAGCGACGACAGGTGGACGTCGATCCTCGCTATAGAACCTCCTCGAATATGCCCAAGAAAAACCCTAGGTTTTTCTTCTCTAATGACTAGAACAAGAAACTAATTTTTCTCTTCTATTATTTTGTATGTGGCGCAATTTACTTGTATCTTTGTGTTGGGAGGAACTCTCTTTATATAGGAAAATATCTATTAAAGAGTGAGTTATCATTTTCACAATACAATTGCCTATTACCATAAGGAAAAGATATTTGCCATAAAATAAGCGATAATCTCCATAAATGAGAAAATGATTATAAAATCAATCTCTTAATTTATCCATTAATTAGTTAACAAATAAATAATTAATTATACATGTGATATAATCTAGGAAAATTACTTCTCCTAATTTCCTCAACATGTGGCGCCAATTAAGCCATTAAAAATAATAGAAACTGTCTTTTCTATTTTACATATTATTTACCAAATAAATAATATTTGCATATTCAATAAAACGAGAAAACACCCACGTGTTAGGAGCCAACCCGGGGACCATGGACCTATAACCAGTAGCTACAATAAATTGAATAAAATATTCATCGAACAGAATATTTATACTCAACTTATTAATTCTGGAATTACGCCACCATAAATCTGAAACTGAACTCTATCGATTATATATATAACTTATTCTCAGAAAGTCGAGTCAATAAGTGTCCATTGATATAATCATTACATACAGACTAACCCTCCATAGACTATCCGTAATGAAGCGGGATTATTTCCGTAAACATTCTTCAAAACATCTTATCCTTATTTACCATCAACCCACTAGTGATCAATTAGTTCATAACCAATACGAACTCCCGGGATCGATCAGTTTCTAGGATTAACAAATAAGGGGATTGTCTTTCTACTTCCCGCAGGAAGGAATGGATTCCATATCTGTGAGACACAAACTTCTCACTCGTTCCAGAATAGTGCCACCATGAAAGTGATTCAGACCGTGGCTCTTAGCGATCCTTAACGAACACATCAAACCCTATCTTGAAACAAGTAGGAGTATGCAATCACTTCAGGATTAAGGTTAATCCATGTGTGATCATCTTGTGATTTAATGAGATTTCTTAATTACGAAATTATAAGAGAAACGTAGATTAAATCGGTCCATTCATAATGACTCTCATCATACATAAATGCACCACTTAGAAAATCAATGTTGACGGTCCGGATAAGACGGTCACACCATAAAGTATTCTGGGCGCATTAATGGTGGTTTAATCAGTAGACCCCATAATTTGATTAAATTTACCACGGACTAACAGTTCAAGTGTATCACCATAAACTTAATCCTTATGTGTGACAAACAATAAGTTATATGGCTACATATGATACGACTTGTGGTTTTCAGCAGTGTATTACTTACAAGCACAAAGAAAGTAATGAGATGAGAATAAATCTGTTGTTTATTAATTGTAAAAACAATTACATAAATTGTCTTTTGGGCGTTACTTCCAAGAATCTCCCACTTGCCCATATAGACAAGCAAGAATTGTATTTAAGGCGGTACATCCAACAATCTCCCATTTTCCCGTAAAGACAAGCAACAATTGTTTTTAGAGCACCACAACACCACACCCTTATTCTATCTATCCATATCATTCTCCCACTTGCTCTAAAGCAGATGAGACATATCTCCCAATTTCATACCCGCCAAGCACTTATCAATGACTTTAGATGCCACGCGTCTTTGTAAATTGATCAGCTAGGTTGTCGGCTCGAGGCGATCTTTAGGACCGAAACGTCACCTCTTTGCACGGTCTATCTGAGCAGCTGGTACTTTCTCTCAATATGCTTTTGACCTCTTGTGACTGCGAAGATCCTTTGCATAAGCTACCTCTCCACTGTTTTCACAGCGAAGTGATATCGACTTACCCGGAAGTGAAAAAACTCACAGATCAGCAGTGAACTTTTCAAATTCGGATTGGCAGTGCTTGATTGCTCCAGTCTATAGCTCCATCACTATGAGTAAACACTGAGCCTGAGATCGATTCATGAGCATCCATAATCCGATAAAAAATAGAATTAGTGTAGTCAACAATACTCAGTTTTGCACCCGAATAATCAAGCATACAACTACTCATTCTCTAAAGGTACTTGAGAATGCACTATACTGCTGTCCAATGCTCGAATCCAATATTCGTTTATAGTTGACTTTTAACAATCTGACATTCTCTATCCACTAGAGAATTTATCCCATTTTCCCTTTATCCAAAGACTGAGAGAATTATTCCTTGAGGGGTTGGGTAGGAAACCTCTCGTTGAATATTGCATATTTAAATGCATTATCATCTTAATAATAAGATGGATGGGATACTGACACAACTTGTTCTCATGAATTTGACCGAATCTAATTCTAAGAATATAGTCCACTTCTCTGGTTCAGAGATGTTTTGGCGCATCAGTACTTGACTTCTGATAGCATACTCATGTTGCTTACAACTGTTGCAGTGTCACCTTTTATTAACATTAGCGTTTACTACTTTTCCAATATTGATTCTCTAGTCTACAAAAGACTCATCAATATTCTGATCAAGCCTACATATTTCAAAACATGTGACTTTTAATGACCTAGAGGTTTGCTTTAATCCACTAATTGATATAAGCATCTGTCATTGGCTTTAAGCTACAACCCTTCCGTTCCCAATGAATTCAAGCTCCTTTATTCGGCAAGAAAGTTTCAGGGCATCACCCCTGGTAATCTTCTTGCTTTCCATGGAGTCAAGCAAGGCTGAATGGTGAGAGTGTTCAGGGCATCACCCCTATCTAACTATCTACTTCTTAGGGAATTATCCCTAGACCACTTGGCGTTGCCAAGAAAGATAAACTTTCTCATTCATTCGACTCTTTTCCATGTTGATCCATTTACTCCCATTGGGCCTAAGACACTCAGGCGGTTCTACAAGAATGTGAACAGACTTGGAGTACCAAAACTCCATTTTCAGGCTTTATGGCTTTAAACCAACCTCTTTTATCAGAATCCTATACGGTCCTTGCAAATGACAATTGGTTATCAATTACTTCCGGTAGACTGTTAAGTCTGCATAATCACAGTGGGTCAATGGTTAAACCATACTCCCACTGTATTGGGGTGAATTGATATTCTGATATAGTATAGTAGTATTATTCAGTGTAACCCCAACAACCAATGTTGGATGTGGTCTGATTAAATCAGACAGTAACTCCTTGAGTATCTTTACTTCAAGGTCCACGGTTGTTATTTACAAATTCTTTTAGAAGGTGCGTGACAGATCAACCGTCAATATCTAATATTAAGAATCTTATAACCAACCTTCACTCATTGTATTAAGATATTTCACGAACAATCACCATCTGAACGTGTATGCAAAATCTTTAGTCATACCTTCAAGGTTAAATGCTAAATGCCTCTATTTGCGGAAGTGGAGTAAATTTACTTCACCCCTTATCCAAAAATTCATAATCATCTTCTAGGTAGACTTCTCGATATTACATAGTAATGTATATCATTATTTTGCAACCAATATCTTAATCGAGTTAAGCATTGTACTGCAGCATGTCAATAGCTATATAAGGCAATCCATGGTTTATCCTTTCAGTGAAATTGTTTCACACGGAGGTAGGCCAAGCATCAGCTCCAAAAGCTATGCTATAGCCTATATCTAAGCATGGAATACTCTTTTCTTTGGTAATATCAGAGTTTCCTCCCAATATTCAGATAAGCTAATCGGCGTTTTGAGTATTCGTTAGACAAAATGTCTACCACTCAAAAGCTCCCACTATCTTGTGTCCTTCATAAGACCCCGAAGGTCAATATGAACAAGCTGTGATACTTCTTCAGCTCTATTACCATTTCCTAATTGAAAGGTTACTTATTCATTTTTCTTTTGAATAGTGTTCTTAGACTGGCAGATAGAAATCACCCTTAGGCAGTCTTCAGATCTTATCTTTAGGATATATGCACTAATTAATAGATGTTGAAGAATCATTTATCTTAATACAGAAACCATTTGCCTTAATCATTTTTGACGTGTTACATATACCTTTTCAGCATTACTTAGTGGTTCTGACTCTATCAAACAAAAGTCCGAGTCTCGGAATCGTATACAAATGTCATATTCACTTTCTTTAAGGCAACTATATTATCGATGTGAAAGTGAATCCATTTGTTCTAACGAATCTAAAAATAGAAATTAAATTTCTACGATATTCAAAGATTAAAATCCGAAATTTCTTTCCTTATATCACTCCCACTATCTCAGCTGAGATTATTGCCCGTTGTCTACTCTTTAATCATTAATGCCTAGCTACCTTGTTCTTATAAAAGAACTTAGCTTCTGGGTCATAATCCCGGTTAAGAAAGTCTTTAAGGATTCATAGGTTAGTGATCCGAAATCACTTTCCTTATCCTTTATTTTCTTTTATTAATAATTCGGTTTAGCCTTTAACTTAATTAGTTTAGATGACTTACACTTGTAGACATTTACCTTCCATATTCTTGGCTTTATTTAAAGGAAATGACCATGAACTAGCAGTTCATTTGAGTAGACACAACTCGTGAATTGTGGGATGTCCAGTGAGATTGATGCTAAATCAATCTCGTCATCTTTTGAACTAATTTTGTTTTATCTCTCGTTTAACACAAGTGACAGCAGTGACATACTTATCAATGTCACTTAAGTTTGTAGACTCAAGAGGAACATCCTCTTCCAAAAAATTAATTTGCATTCTCGATTTATGAGTTCAACGTTCTCGTTACTTTCAACTATTACGAAGTCGTTATTAGTCATTATAATATGTTTAGCAGTTTAGAAACCTTGAGATGATATATAGTTGCAAAAATAAATTATGAAAGAAATGTAAATCAAATCATACACCACAACATATAATAATTTTAGGAATTATAAACATGATGTCATGCATGCAGTTTAATCTCACACCTACAGTGCCGACTCAGGGTAGGTCAAAGAGGTAATGATTAAATTGAGACAATCTCTCTCAACAACTAACTGAGAATCGTACATCTCTATTTAATTGTTAATTACCTTCATTTTTTAGCCAAGATATTTCCTAAAATATCCTTTAGAGTGTTACCTACTGTTTCAGATCTTAAAGTACGCCCCGAGTATGCCGCCTCAGGATTGGTCAGTGACTTGACGAGTACCCAAAATCATATCCTTTCGGAAACCAAGCCATGAATTTTGATAGGGGTGAAATCAACCCTCAGGGGGGCGAAATCAAAGCGTCATGAGGCATCACCCTTCTCTCACGCTCTTGTGTCAACAGTAGAGGCCATGGGGTCGGTTGTCACCTTCCCCGCTCCCACTCGTTATTTTGAAAATTAGGTAGTCTCTTTAGGATTTTAGAATTTTCTAATAACCCAAAAAAACAATAGATCATGAATATTTAATTTAATCCTCTCACTAGTTCATCAGTTCCAAATACCGTCTAACTAGTGTTACTATATCCACGATCCTCTAATTTTATGGATTAATGTTCCTTTGGGTAGACACTACACAAACAAAATTCACAAGGAATTTTATAATCCTAATATATTATGAATTTCCCACCAAATCGAAAAAAAATAAATCACAAATTTAAAGCTTCCACTAGTTTATCGGTTCCAAATGTTGTCTAACTAGTGAAACAATATTCACGATTTTCCAAATTGTCGATTATTTAGAAATCTATTGTGTAGTCACTGCACAACAAAAAATTCACCAATTAATTTTGGTGTCCTAATCTTGTCATGATAAAAATTTAGGATTGTAGAATTTTTCTAATAAATCGAAAATCAATAAATCAAGAAAAAACAATCACTAACTTATCGGTTCCAAATAACGTCTAGTTGGTGTCCAATTTGTCTTGATTTTCAAATTTTTGATTATCTAAATTCTAATTTATGTAGACACTACATAACCCAAACCCCGAAGGATTCTTAATCCCAAATTAAGTTTATCATGTGAATTTTATATCCCGATAAAATTCCGTTTCCTTTAATTAATTTAATTTATTATTAATCTAAATTAATTATTGTGTTCATACATGTCTAATTAATGTCAAGATTAATTTTCTACATGTATTCATATGCTAGGAGTGGAATACATGAATATGATGCATGGCATGGTTATATCACATAAATAATCATCCAAGAAAATAAATGCGAAAAATAAACCACAGAGATGGACCGTTTGTACACACGTTTCTAATCTAAAAATTTAATATTAGATAAATAGATAAACCCTACTTTTAAAGGATTTACTAATTATCTAATACAGCCGCCGCTACATATATAATTTATCTGGTGCGTTCCTATAAAAAAAAGGCTCCAGCCGAGTTGGTAAGCTTCATTTTCTCCTACCAACAGGTCATGTGTTCGAATCTCAGCTGCTGTGTTTTTATTTTTCATAATTTGTATCTGCAGGGGAGTTTGGGAGTCAAACTTGGGTCTAAAACATGTTGATGCTGCATCTCTACCACTGCACCACCGCGTCACATTGTTGTTGTTCTTCGAATAATTAATTTATAGAACAGTTCCGCCGATTTTCTAATTTTTCTAGCTACTAGGAAATTAAATTACATAACTTCCTATACCCGTAAAAATTTGGGTTTATAATAGATCTAACGGTAAACAAGTACCAACCCCAATCCATCTCGTCAACAAAATCATTCAACCACGCATATATATAATGAACATATAAAAGATGCAATATTTATTCAATTCCACTACTTATTAATTAATTATGCAATCAAGATCGCAAAATCACTTTAACTGGCTCCGATACCACATGTTGGATTTACAGAATCCCGAATCTAGATCCGATCCATAATTGGATCGTCAGATCTGATTCAAGGCACCGATCGAGACGCTCGATCATGCACAACGGAAGGTACGAATAAATTCGCATGCTATATTACCATGATTTGATTCGCATAAATAATTAATACAACTATGAGAAGGTTGAAGATTTACCTAAATTGAAAGGAATTGCAAATCGACAGAGAGGGAGAAGCCGTAGTCTTCTGGATTGTATCTCCTAGCGGCGACTGGTGGACGTCGATCCTCGCCGTAGAACCTCCTCGAATATGCCAAAGAAAAACCCTAGGTTTTACTTCTCATAATGACTAGAACAAGAAACTAATTTTTCTCTTCTATTATTTTGTATGTGGAGCAATTTACTTGTATCTTTGTGTTGGAAGGAACTCTCTTTATATAGGAAAATAACAAGTAAAGAGAGAGTTATCATTTTCACAATACAATTACATATTTCCTTAAGGAAAAGATATTTTCCATAAAATAAGAGATAATCTCCATAAATGAGATAATGATTATAAAATCAATCTATAACTTTATCCATTAATTATTTAACAAATAAATAATTAATTTACACATATGACATAATCTAGGAAAATTACTTCTCCTAATTTCCTCAACATGTGGCGCTAATTATGCCATTAAAAATAATAGAAAATTTGTTTTTTATTTTACATATTATTTACCAAATAAATAATATTTGCATATTCATTAAATAGACAAACTATTAAATTTATTCTCGAGGTTCCATAAAACGAGAAAACACTCGCGTGTTAGGAGCCAACCCGGGAACCATGGACCTATAACCAGTAGCTACAATAAATTGAATAAATTATTCATCGAACATAAGTTTTTCTACCCAACTTATTAATTACTGAATTACACCACCATAAATACGAAATTGAACTCTACCGATTATAGATATAACTTATTCTCAGAAACTCAAGTCAATAAGTGTCCATTGATATAATCATTACATACAGACTAACCCTCCATAGACTATCCGTAATGAAGCGGGATTATTTCCGTAAACCTTCTTCAAAACATCTTATCTTTATTTACCATCAACCCACTAGTGATCAATTAGTTCATAACCAATACGAACTCCCGGGATCGATCAGTTTCTAGGGTTAACAAATAAGTGGATTGTCATTATACTTCTCATAGGAAGGAATAGATTCCATATCTGTGAGACACAAACTTCTCACTCATTCCAGAATAGTGCCAACGTGAAAGTGATTCGGACCGCGCCTCTTAGCGATCCTTAACGAACACATCAAACCCTATCCTGAAACAACTAGGAGTATGCAATCACTTCAGGATTAAGGTTAATCCAAATATGATCATCTTGTGATTTAATGAGATTTCTCAATTACGTAATTATATGAGAAACGCAGATTAAATCGGTCCGGTCATATATGACTCTCATCATATATAAATGCCCCACTTAGACAATCAATGTCGACGGTCCGGATAAGACGGTCATACCATAAAGTGTTCTGGGCGCATTAATGGTGGTTTAATCAATAGACCCCATTCTTTGATTAAGTTCACCATGGACTAAAAGTTCAAGTGTATCAATATAAACTTAATCCTCATGTGTGACACACACTAAGTAATATGGCTACGTATGATACGACTTTGGGTTTTCAGCAGTGTATTATTTACAAGCACAAAGCAAGTAATAAGATGAGAATAAATCTGTCGTTTATTAATCATAAAAACGATTACATAAATTCTTTCGGGCGATACTTCCAACATATGCTAGTATAAAATTCGTTCAATTCACGGGTTAATATACGACATAAAAAGATTTTCATAGATATACATGTGCAGCGGTATTCATTATTTTGGTATTAATTCATAATGTATATATAAAACATTGTATGCATGTGGTCACACAAGTTCCAATCTCATATGGATCCCTATGCCACTCCAAGAGGCTTCCCTCATATCACCCATTGTATGTATGCAGTTGACCTTATTATCTTTGCTAGAGATACCAAAAAGTCCATTAACAATCTGTTTCTCTTCCTTCACCAGTATGAACTTGCCTCAAGACAGAAAATTAATGCTCATAAAAGCCCCACTTTTTATATCTAAAACAACCCCTACCTAAACTTTCAATATGGTCAAGAGTAGTACTATGATGCAGCATGTGTCCTTCGCTTTAACTTATTTAGGTTGTCCCATCTATGTTGGTAGACCCAAATTTTCTTATTTTGTCCATCTCATACACTAACTTGAATCCAAATTGCACGGTTGGTATGCCAAGCTCCACTCTGTGGGGGGGCAGGCTCATTCTTACTAAACATGTCCTCTCCGCTATTCCTATACATGTCGTGACTGCTTTAAAACTCCCAGCCACTGTGTTTAAACGTATAGAACACATCCTCTCCCACTTTTTATGGATGGATACCATAAGGTCAAAATGCCATATCTGGAAAAACTGGAAGGATGCTTGTTACCCACCATGGAAAATGGCTTAGGAGTCTGAAATTTGAAGACCCTACAGCAGGCCTTCTCCTGCAAGCTTGGGTGGAATATTAGAAAAGAGCAAGGTCTCTAGACTAAAACAGTGATGGCAGGTGAATACCCTCTTTACAAATTGTATGCCTGGAAGCTCCTTAGTTCTGTTCTGGATCTGCCTGATGAACATATGATATATATTTGGGCAACAATGTTTGGATTTGGGCTCATGTTTAATCTGGGAAATTTTCCATTAAATCTGCTTATGACATCCTTAGGAAGAGGAAGCTCTTTATCCATGAGCTGAAAGATGTTTGGAAACCATATATACCTCTCAATATATCCTTCTTTAAGTGGAGAATGTATAATGATCTACTCCATTTTGCAGAGTAATTTCAAGCTTTTGGTATTCGTGGCCCCTTTAATGTTAGGTGTAGTGCCCGAAAGACAATTTGTGTAATTGTTTTTTATGACCGAATTTATCTTACCTTATTACTTGCTTTGTGCTTGTAAGTAATACACTGCTGCAAACCCTAAGTGTATCAGTATGTAACCGCTTAACTCAGTGTATGGCATGCACGTGAGGATTGAGTTAGTGGTGATATACTTAAATTGTTAGTCCATGGTGAACTTAATCAGAGTTTAGGGTCTCTTGATTAAAACACCAATAATGCGCCCAGAACACCTTAGGGTGTGATAGTCTTATCCGGACTGTCGGTAGAGGGTACCTACGTGGGGCATTTATATATGATGGCATTCATATAGGATTTGGACCGATTTAATCGAATTTCTCGGTATAATTCCGTAATCGAGGAATCTTATTAAATCATTAGATGATCATATATGGATCAACCTTAATCCTGAGGTGTTCACAGGATGCTTGCTTGTCCCGGGGTAGTGTTTGATGTGTTAGTTACGGTTCATTTTAATATGTGTTCCAATCCACTTCTCATTGGCACTATCTTCAGATGAGTGAGTAGTTCGATTTTCACAGACATGGAATCCATTCCTTCCTGCGGGAAGTAGAGAGACAGTCCCCTTGTTTGCTAGCCCTAAGAAAGTGATCGATCCCGGGAGTTCGCATTTGACTAATTAGCTACTAGTCAGATATACTAATTGATCATCAGGGGGTTGATGGTAAATAAGGATAAGATATTCTGAGTCGGGTTCACGGAGACTTCCCACTCGAATGGACGATCATGGAGGGTTAATCCGTATGTAGTGATTATATCAATGGACGCTTATTCACTCTATGGGTTGAGTATAAGTATACATCTATAATCGGTAGAGTTCAGTTTCGGGTTTATGGTGGCGTAATCCCGGAATTAATAATTAATGTACTTACTCGGTTCGATGAATAATTAATTATTGGAGCTACTGGTTATAGGTCCATGGTCCCCGATGTGGCTTCTGTAATTCGGACTAATAATCTTGTTATTTGGGCCTCAGTGATAATTAATTGGCTGGGCTAATTAATTGATATGCATGAATATTATTTAGTTGGGCTATATAATATAATACACAGAAAAGACATTTTCTGTGGGCCTGGAAGGCTTAGTGTGGCGCCAATATGTCTTGGATTTTCCAAGAAATTAGTTTTTCCTGGATAATGACATATTGTGTAATTAGTTATTTATTTGTTAAATAATTAATTGGATAAATAAAAAAAATAATTTATTTATTATTTATCTCTTAACAATAAGGATAATTATATTTTCTTATTATAAGATTGTAATTATCTCTTATTTTTATTGGATAATAATAATTAGAATTATCTCTTTTATTTTGTTAAACCGATTGGGTATAGGTTTTCTCTCTTGGATTTTGCCTATAAAAAGAGAGTTCTCCCCGAGACCTAGGTGAAGAGAGGGCCACGAAATTTATAGAGAAAAAAGGCTAAGGAGTTCGATCCTTAGCTCCACCCGGTTGGAGAAAAACTGGAGTTTTTCTTGGTGTTGCATATCAAGGAGGTTCGTGTATCAAGAAGGGTGTCCACCAACCGCCGTTTGGAGAACACATCGGAAGATCAAGGCTTCTCTTCCCGTTATTGGTAACATGATCTTAAACCCCCTTGTAGTAGTTTAAGTCCTTTAATTATGTATTGTGATGTATAAATCGTGATCCATCCGCTGCGCGTAGATCTAACTCGTTTAGATCTAAAAACCTGCATCCTTCATGTGGTATCAGAGACAGGTTCCACGATTTATATAGTCATAATCATAATTAAACGATTTAAAGGAGTGGAATTGCATGTAGGTAAATTTTATTTATTCTTTTATGCATTGATAATGATTAATTGCTATGGTTGAAGAGATGGATTGGGGGTTGGCACTGTTTACCCGTTTAGATCTATTGTAAACTCATGTAAACGATGAAAATTCGTTCATATGAGTATAAGAAATTATGTAATTTATTTGTTATTGCAATTTTAATTTCCAGAAAATAGATCTGTTTAGTAGCTGTTTAGTTATTTCGTTTTTCCTGTTGATTGAGCTGTTGAAACTTGGCGTCGATCCCACAAAATTTGGCGTCGATCGGAGTTTGTTTTGATATCCGTTCGTTGCTGCAAAGAAGCTGCTGTAAAAGAAAAACGCAGGATTCACAGAAACCCTACCTGTGACTTCCTCGAATTTCTGGGAGAGTTTCGACCGTTCAAACGCAAATCTAACCGGTAAGATCGAAAATTATGGAGTTTTGGACGTGGGATAAAAATTTCAGGTCGATCGGGATTCATCTCGATTCCCAATCGGCCTCGGGAAGTCTTTGAGGCGCTGCTGTAAAAGTCAGTTTCAGCAGCAAGTTGGGCGGCTCACTGGTGAAAATTGACAAGTCAAAGGTCCGATCCAACCGTCCATATTGAAGCCCGAAGAGTAAAGATCAGATCTGGAAAGTTTCGTCTCGATCCGAGATAGTTTGATATGCCGATCGTCGAAGATTCTAAACAGCTGCAGATTAGGGTTTTAATTTATTTTCGAATAGATTAGTTACGGGGGTGCCAACGGTCCATCTCGGTGTTTATTTTCCGCACTAGTATACATGTGTAGATTGTATGAGTAGAACCGGAAAATTGCCATGACATGCATCATATCATTAATTCCACTCCATATGCATACATGTAGAAATTAATTCGAGGAATTAGTTAGGCATGTATAAACACACGATTAGTTTTAATTAATTGTTTGATATTAATTAGAAACTAATTAGGGTAAAAACCGAGGAACACGGGTTTTTTCAATCGTCGAGGTTGGGTGATGGATTCTCGGTGAATCCCACTCTGCGAAAGCATAAGCAGTAAAATCCCGAAACCTCGTGGTTAAGGTGTTGGATTCTCGGTGAATTCCACCTTACCTAAGACGAGATTACGTTTTTGTTCCGTAGTGTCTACGTGAAATTTTGATGTTTAAGGATTGGATAATCACGGGCAAACATGTTCGAAAGTGGTTTAACCACGGTTGGGTGGTCAACAGTAGCTACGGCTCAATCGACTTCACCCTCCACGTGTGGCATTTGCACGGGGGTCTGGCAATACTGAGCCATCCGAAGAGCCACTACGGCACAACGGACCTCTCCTAGCCTTGACCCGTCCGACGGCCACATATGTTCTATCGAATAGGTCGGGTGGGCTAGCCCACATAACCGACAACATTCGGGCCTATGATTTATTGTTCCTTAATGTAACATCAAGTCCAAAAACGTGATCAGTAAACCCACCACTTTTTCAAAATATTGAGTGGGAGCGGGAGAGGCGACACCGACCCCACGGCCTCTACCGTTGACGAAGCAACGTGAGAGAATGGTGACGCCTCGTGCCGGCTCGGGACCGGCCTCCCTAAGGAAGGCCTTCACCGCTATCAAAATTCAAGGCTTGGTCTCCGAAAGGATAGGATTTTGGGTACTCGTCGGGTCACCGACCGACCCTAAGGCGGCACACTCGGGGTCTACCTAAAAATCCGAGACGAGTAGGTCACACTCATAAAGGGTATTTTTGGTAGTACCTTGACCGAAAAAGGAAAGGTGATTGACGATCACAAATGAGATGTTCGATTCTCAATCGATCTTCAATATTAATCGAAACCTCTTTGACCTACCCTAAGGCGGCACTGAGGCATTAGATTAAATCCTTGGAACGGTAGGATAGACTATAAGTACTTAGTTTATGTTCCTAAAATTTTAGTAGTGTATGATTTGGATTTATTTTCTGTCAATTTTATTTACAACTGTTATGTATATCTCTCTAAGGTGCTAGACTGCTAGTGTAAAATTGACTAGTAATGACTTCGTTAAAAAGTGGTAAGTAACTAGAACGTTGTATTTATTAATCTCACATGCGATTAATTTTTCGGAAGAGATATTTCTCTTGAAGCCTTCAAAACTTAAGTGACGTAAATAGACATGTCACTGCTGTCACTCGTGCAGAACGAGAGACAACCGTAGTTAGTTTGAAAGATGATTGGGACGATAAAATTCTTCTAGTGAATTGTGTAGTGTCTACACGAGAAATTTTCTGATAGAAAAATTGGAGAATCATAAATTAAAGTGTCGCTAGTTAGACGGTATTTGGAACCGATAAACTAGTGGGAGCTTTTATATTGTGTTTTTCTAATTTATTAGAAAATCAGTCCCACTGGGTAACACTTTCATTAGACATCCCACGGTTCACGAGTAGTGTCTACTCAAACGAACTGCTAGTTCAAGACTATTTCCTTTTAAGGAAAGTTAAGAATGGGAAAGAATGTCTATAAGTGTTAATCATCTTAACTAAAGTTTTGAGGCTAAACCGAAACATTAATTAAAGAAAGTATAGGTTAAGGAAAGTGATTTCGGATCACTAACCAATGAATCCTTAGCGACTTTCTTAACCGAGTAACTTGACTCAGTGGCTTAGTTCTTTGGAAGAACAATGAAGCTGTGCATTAATAAAGTAACAACGGGCAGTAATTTAGCTAGAATAGTGGGAGTGATATAAGGAAATGAATTTCGGATTCTATCCTTGAATATCACAGAAAAATTTATTTTTCTGTTTACAGATTCGTTGAAACAATTGGATTCACTTTCAACTCGATATATTATTGCCTCATAGAAAGTGAATATGACATTTGTAGTACGAATCCGAGACTCGGACTTTTGTTTGATAAAGTCAGAACCACTTAGAATAGCTGAATAAGTATGTGTAACACATCTAAAACTATTAAAGGTAAAAGGTTTCCGTATTAAGATAAACGACCTTTCAATATCTATTAATTAGTGCATATATCCTAGAGACAAGACCTGCTGACTGGCTAAGGGTGATTCCTATCTCCCAGTCTTGGAACACTATCTCAAAGGAACAATGACTAAGTTTCCTTTCAATCGGGAAAGGGTAATAGTTTTGAAGGGGTAACATAACTTGTTTACCATGACCTTCGGGGTCTAGTGAGAGATACAAGCTAGTGGGAGATTTTGAGTGGTGACATTCTGTCTGAAAACTACTCAAAACACTGGTTGGTTTATCGAAAGAATACGAGGAGGTGTCTCTGATTTTAGCAGAGAATAGAGTATTCCATGCTCGGAAATAGGCTATCGCATAGTCTTGGGACTGATGCTCGGCCTGCCTCCTAGTGGAATGTTTCTCACTGAGGAAGAAACCATAGACTTGCCCTATATAGTTATTGATATGCTACAATACGCTGCTAAACTCGATTAAGATAATTCGTTGCAAAATAACGGTTAACATTATTATGTAAACCGAGAAGTCTACCTAGAAGATGCTAGTGAGTTTATGGATAAGGAGTGAATTCGGTTCACACCACAAACCGTAAATGTAGGCATTTAGCATTTAATGCTTGAAGGTAGGACTGGGGATTTTGTGCATACGTTCGATTGTGATTTGTTCGTGAAATATCTTAATGAGACAAGTGAAGGTTGATTATAAGATTCTTGAGATCGAAAGTGACGGTTGAACTGTCACAAGCCTTCGATAGAATCTATAAGAAACGACCTTAAACCTTGGAGTACGGTTACCCAAAGGTAGTTACTATCGATTTAATCAGACCACGTCCAACATTAGTTGTTGGTGATTACACTGATAAATACTACTAGATCAGAATGTCAATCCACCCAAGACACAGTGGGAGTATGGTTTATCCGTTGACCCATTGTGATTTTGTGGACTTAATAATCTGCTGGGGTGATTGATAAACTATGGCTCTTGGTGGGCTGTATAGGATTCTGATTATAGAGGTTGGTTTGAAAACCTTAACCCTGTGAATGGAGTTTTGGTACTCCAGTTCTGTTCAGCCTCTTGTAGAACCACCTGAGTGTCTCAGGCCCAGTGGGAGCAATTGGATCTACACGGAAAAGAGTCGAATGAATAGGAAAGTTTAAAATTTCAGCGCAAAGTTGAGTGGTATAGGGGTGATTCCCTGACAAGTAGAGAGTTAACCAGACCTTGAACTCTTTCACCACTCAGTCTTGCTAGATTTCGTTAGAAAGCAGAAAATAGGGGTGATTCCCTGAGACTTTCTTGCCGAACAACGGAATCTGAATTCATTCAGAACAGAAGGGTTTTAGCTAAGAATGAATAACGGATTCGTTACAAAGCAGAAGATAGGGGTGATTCCCTAAGACATTTTTTGCGAGACTAACGATATCTTAATTCATTCAGAAAGAACCTTTGGTAGGAGGCCTGCCATGGCTTATATCCTTTGTGGATTTAAGAGAACCTCTCGGTCATTTAAAAGTCACATGTTTTAAAATATGTGGACTTGACCAAAATATTGATAAGTTTTTCGTAGACTGGATATCAATATTGGTAATGTAGTAGTAGTATTAGTGTTCATAAATGATAACACAAAAACGGTTGGAAACAACATGGGTGTGCTATCTGAAGTCGGAAACTGACACGCCAAGATTCTCTGGATGAGAGAATTGGACTATATTCTAAGAATTTGATTCGGTCAAATTCACAAGAATGAGTCATTGGCTATCCCATCCGTCTTATTGGTTAAGATGATCATGCATATACGTATGCAACTTTCAACGAGAGTAGTCCTACCTTACATCTCAGGAATGATTCTCTAAATCTCCGGATAAAGAGAAAATGGGATAGAGTCTCTCTTGGATAACGACAAGTCAGGTTATCACAAGTCAATAGTAGTCGAATCTCGGATTCGTGCATTGAAAATCATTTTAGTACGTCCTCAAGTATCTTTGAAGAACGAGGAATAATATGCTTGTATATTTAGGTGCAAACTTTAATATGGTTGACCACACTGATTCTGACTTATAGTCAGATTAAGGATGATTGTTGGGACGATCTCGGGAACAGTGTTTACTCATTGTGAAGGGGCTATAGTCTGGAGAAATCCAGAACCGCCAATTCAATTTTAGTTAATCGAATACGTAGCGACTTTCGGAGCGACTAAAGTGGCGATATGGCTTAAGAATTTCCTTTCGATCCGGGAGTAATTCCGGTCTAGTGAGCCGATATCACTTTGTTGTGAAAACAATGAAGAGATAGCTTAGAAGGATTTTCTCAGTCACTAGAGGTCAAAAGCATATTGAGAGGGAGTACCGCCTGATTAGATGGACCGGCAACGTTTCGATCCTAAAGATCGTCTCGGGCCGACAACCAAACTGATCAGTATACCAAGTCTAATTCTTGGAGGGTACGGCATTGAGGAATATATCTCATATGCTTTTAGAGCAAGTGGGAGAGTGTTGTGAATAAGATGAGAAAGGGTGTGCTCTAAAAACAATCATTACTTGTCATTTCGTGCAAGTGGGAGATTGTTAGGTGTAGTGCCCGAAAGACAATTTGTGTAATTGTTTTTTATGACAGAATTTATCTTACCTTATTACTTGCTTTGTGCTTGTAAGTAATACACTGCTGCAAACCCTAAGTGTATCAGTATGTAACCGCTTAACTAAGTGTATGGCATGCACGTGAGGATTGAGTTAGTGGTGATATACTTAAACTGTTAGTCCATGGTGAACTTAATCAGAGTTTAGGGTCTCTTGATTAAAACACCAATAATGCGCCCAGAACACCTTAGGGTGTGATAGTCTTATCCGGACTGTCGGTAGAGGGTACCTACGTGGGGCATTTATATATGATGGCATTCATATAGAATTTGGACCGATTTAATCGAATTTCTCGGTATAATTCCGTAATCGAGGAATCTTATTAAATCATTAGATGATCATATATGGATCAACCTTAATCCTGAGGTGTTCACAGGACGCTGCTTGTCCCGGGGTAGTGTTTGATGTGTTAGTTACGGTTCACTTTAATATGTGTTCCAAGCCACTTCTCATTGGCACTATCTCCAGATGAGTGAGTAGTTCTGATTTTCACAGACATGGAATCCATTCCTTCCTGCGGGAAGTAGAGAGACATTCCCCTTGTTTGTTAGCCCTAGGAAAGTGATCGATCCCGGGAGTTCGCATTTGACTAATTAGCTACTAGTCAGATATGCATACTAATTGATCATCAGGGGGTTGATGGTAAATAAGGATAAGATATTCTGAGTCGGGTTCACGGAGACTTCCCACTCAGAATGGACAGTCTATGGAGGGTTAATCCGTATGTAGTGATTATATCAATGGACGCTTATTCACTCTATGGGTTGAGTATAAGTATACATCTATAATCGGTAGAGTTCAGTTTCGGGTTTATGGTGGCGTAATCCCGGAATTAATAATTAATGTACTTACTCGGTTCGATGAATAATTAATTATTGGAGCTACGGTTATAGGTCCATGGTCCCCGATGTGGCTTCGTAATTCGGACTAATAATCTTGTTATTTGGGCCTCGGTGATAATTAATTGGTTTGGGCTAATTAATTGATATGCATGAATATTATTTAGTTGGGCTAAATAATATAATACACGAAAAGACATTTTACGTGGGCCAGTGGGCTTAGTGTGGCGCCAATATGTCTTGGATTTTCCAAGAAATTAGTTTTCCCTGGATAATGACATATTGTGTAATTAGTTATTTATTTGTTAAATAATTAATTGGATAAATAAAAGAAAATAATTTATTTATTATTTATCTCTTAACTATAAGGATAATTATATTTTCTTATTATAAGATTGTAATTATCTCTTATTTTTATTGGATAATAATAATTAGAATTATCTCTTTTATTTTGTTAAACCGATTGGGTATAGGTTTTCTCTCTTGGATTTTGCCTATAAAAAGAGAGTTCTCCCCGAGCCCTAGGTGAAGAGAGGGCCACGAAATTTATAGAGAAAAAAGGCTAAGGAGTTCGATCCTTAGCTCCACCCGGTTGGAGAAAAACTTGGAGTTTTTCTTGGTGTTGCATATCAAGGAGGTTCGTGTATCAAGAAGGGTGTCCACCAACCGCCGTTTGGAGAACACATCGGAAGATCAAGGCTTCTCTTCCCGTTATTGGTAACATGATCTTAAACCCCCTTGTAGTAGTTTAAGTCCTTTAATTATGTATTGTGATGTATAAATCGTGATCCATCCGCTGCGCGTAGATCTAACTCGTTTAGATCTAAAAACCTGCATCCTTCATTTAACTGCATGTTCTGTACTGAAGATGAAATCACCCAGCATGTCTTTTGGCACTGTGAGTTAGCACAAAAAACCTGGCATCATTTTTAGGAGGTTTTCCATTGGGGGCACAATTTTGTATCCTTTCAGCACTGCTTCAATCAATGGTCTTCTTATCCTCATGGTGCTCTGAAAAAGGTCTTCCCTCTGATCAATGTCTTAATTTTGTGGGAAATATGGAAAGCTAGAAACAAGATATACTTTGAAGATAAAGATACACCATATACTCAAGTTATACATGTTGTCCAGAAAAATTTAAAGTTGATATGTGGTTCCCGCAGATCTATAAGTGCAATTTTGAAGATGGCATTCTTCTGGATACAGGGGATCTGATTTGATCCGTTACCAAATCAATCCGAAAATGCCGAGGACTTGACTGAAGGTACCAATAAAACGAACACCGCGACCCTTGGCTAACATGTATCCAAAAACCTTGGTATAATGGACACCCACAAGGTTCGCTCACAACCTTGATATGTCCGGTTGGGAATCCACCCACGTGAGACAAACTCACCAAAGCTTAAGAGCTTCACATAAAATATATTTATATCTAACTTTTTCTGATTACAAAAAGTACCACTACAACATTTTTATAGATTACAATGAAAGAAATAAAACAACTTCTAGCCGATGTCGGATAACATTAAAAAAAATAATAACAAAAAAAAACTACGGTATCTAACCAATGTAGGATAATAAAAGATAACTTAAAATAAATAAAAGACTATAAATACATTTAATACGTGTCTTCTTCAATGAGAATCACATCATTCCCTCCCGGATCCATAAGGATTCACCCTCGAATCAATAGGACGTCATAAAATGCATTCGCACATGTCAATCTCAAGGAAGCTCAAAAAGACATCAATCGAACCCCTGGATCAAATATGAGTCGGATACCCAAACTGAATCCAATGAAATGTTTAGGTGATGAATCATACGTCATACATGCCATATCATAACGCGCCTGCGGCGGAATAGACTCATGACGGACTCCCTCTGAAATAGCAAGATAAGAATAACAAGTAGCAAACCGATATGCATCAATAATTTTTGCAAAAGGGTCGACAAAGTGGAGCTTCGTCTTTCTAACAACGACCTCACGAACATGAATAACCCGTGAAAAGATAGGAGCCAGATCATCTTCAAGTGAAGAATTTTCAGATACCTGCAAAGACGGTGAACAAGTATTGATGACAAATGAACGTTGGTGATGTGGGCGGACGTTGTTTAGTTAGTTTAAGGAAAATGCAATTTTTTTTACATTCCTTAAGAAGAGGTATATACACCAGAATCAACCAGCAAGCAGGGGCAGATCTATGCTTGCTAAGAGGGTCACGTGACCCCACTGAGATCCGGAGAAATTTTTTTAGTACTAAAATGATTTGGTTTTGTTGTTAAAAAAATTTAGTTTTTTTTTATTTTTTTTATTTTTTATTTTTTTTGTAAAGATACATAGTTTTTGGCTCCGGTGACCTCACTGGATCAAAAATTTAAATAAAAAAAATATACTTTTACAATTCAATAACTCTACTGAAAAAATTCATGAATCCGCCTAAAAAAGCATTCATTATAGAATCCGCCCGTAACTTGCCTCCTTCAGTCCAAGAAAACGCATATAGATTATAGATAGCCAAATAGATTTGTTTCCTTGAATGTTGCTGTTATGCAGGATAACTCGGTTGCTTGGATCTTGTCTTTAATCTACGCTCCACCTACTCCATCGATTCGAAATGAATTTTGGAAATATATGGAGGGAATCAGTCGTATACATCAGAAGCCATGCTGTTTAATTGGTGACTTTAATCAAGTCCTCAACCAAGAAGACAAGAAAGGTGGGAGAACTATTGGGGGTATAAATGTTGAAAGTCTTCGTAACTTTACTAGCAATTGAAATCTGATGGAGATTTCTTTCCATGGGCCACAGTTTACCTGGATGGGACCGATGTTCAAGGGGAAAAGGATTATGGAAAGATTGGATCAAGGCTGGTGCTCTAGTGATTGGTTGGATCTTTTTCCAGAAGCGTATATTGCACATCTTCCTAGAACGCACTCGGATCACTGTCCTCTCCTGTTAAACTTAATTCCGACTACATTTCATCGGAGGACCATCAAACGGAATTACTTCCAACATGCTTGGTTCCAGCATCGAGACTTTTCTGACTTTGTTACTAAGAACTGGCATGTAATGAATGAGGACATTTCGCAAACGATTAAATCTTTCATGGAAGCTGCTATGTCTTGGAACAGGGAAGTTTTTGGAAACATTTGTTTTAGAAAACAGAATATTCTGAATCGGATTAATGGCATCCAACAAGTTCAAAGTGTGAGACCATCCAATTTTTTAACGAAGACTGAGAAAGAATTGTTGGAGGAATATAATCTTATTCTTGACCAAGAAGAATCTTATTGGCATCAGAAGTCTCAGTTGCAATGGTTTGTGGAGGGAGAAAGAAATACTCGGTATTACCATAAAATTGCGCAAGTAAGGAAGCAGCAATCACGTATAAATATGCTGAAAAGAACTGATGGGTCTTGGACGGCTGATGAAGAGGAAATTAAACACATTATCCAGCAACATTTTGTGGATATTTATGCGAGCCAACCTCATGTTGTTTACCGGAATCAATCTATATGCTTAACCACTTTGGACCAGACTGACTTGCAATTTTTGAATCGTGATGTTTGCGAAAATGAGATAGCTACTGCCATTTTTTATATGGGTTCGTATAAAGCTGCTGGTCCGGATGGGTTACCGCCTTTGTTCTTTAAACGTTGTTGGGATATTGTGGGGGAGTCGGTTGTTCGCTTCATTACTCGCATCTTCCAGTATGGGACCTTTCCAGAGCATATGAATGAAATTGTGATCTCTCTCATCCCAAAGATAGACCGTCCAGAGGTGAGCTCACATTTCCGGCCAATTGCCTTGGTGAACGTCATCATTAAGACTATCACCAAAGTGATAGGCAATCGCTTACGCACAGTTATTGACAAATTAGTTGCTAAGACCCAAGCAGCTTTTATTCCTGATCGAGGGACAACAGAAAACATTATTCTTGCTCAGGAAATTGTGCATTATATGCGTCGAAGAAAGGGAAGCAAGGGGTAATGATGGTTAAAGTTGATCTTGAAAAGGCTTATGATCTTGTTGATTGGGAATTTCTTCACCGTATATTGAAAGCTACCGGATTCAATCAAAAGCTATGTGATCTTATCATGTTTTGCATGACATCTGCTTCTCTGTCGGTTATCCGGAATGGAGAACGATTACCACCCTTTAAACCGAAACGTGGCCTTAGACAAGGAGATCCAATAGCCCCCTATTTATTTGTCTTGGTGATGGAAGTACTGAGTCAGAAAATTGAGGCAGCGGTAGAAGGAGGTTTGTGGAAACCGATCAAACTCTCTAGAAATGGCCCTAAAATCTCTCATATGTTCTTTGCGGATGATCTGCTGCTTTTTGGGGAAGCAACTGAGGTGCAAGCGTTAGTTATGGACTCTGTTTTGGAGGATTTCTGCAGTATTTCTGGTATGAAAATAAATGTCTCCAAATCTCAGTTCCAAACCTCTCCAAATATCAGTCCTATACGACGGGAGCTCATCAGTCGAGCTCTAGAAATGCAACACACACTGGACTTGGGAAAATATTTAGGGATGCCTCTGGTTCAGGGCAGATTGAAGATATCTACCTTCTCCTATCTTGTGGATAAAATGAGGCGAAAACTAGCACTTGTGGAAATCACATACTCTATCTCGAGCGAGTCGGGCTATTCGATGCAAACTTCTTTGGCTTCACAACCTTTTTATGCCATGCAGACAATCAAACTGCCAGCAGGTATTATATCTCAACTTGAACGCATTTGTAGAAGTTTTTATTGGGGTGATACAATGGAAAAGAGAACGATGCATCATATTTCGTGGGATAAATTATGCTTGCCCAAGGAAGCGGGCGGACTAGGCTTTAAAAATCTTGCACATATGAATCAGGCCTTCCTGGCAAAACTTGCGTGGCAATATATAAAGGGTAAGAAATCTCTTTGGGTTGATGTTTTAAGAGAAAAATACGGGGACATTCACCAACCGTTAAAACAAGGTAGCTCAGCAGTTTGGAGGAGTATTAAAAGTAGTATTGCGATTATTGATGGTGGAGCTGAGTTAATAGATGGCGTTCTTGTTTGGCGGGATGACTCAAAAGGGCAGTACACGGTTAACTCAGGGTACTGTTCTCAAATATATGTGAGAGTTCAACAGAGTATCGATCCCATATGGAAGGCGATTTGGGAGCTCAAAGGACCAAGTCGAGGTAATCACTTCGTTTGGATGCTGTGTCATGATGCTTTACCTGTTAATGCACGTCTTTATCGCTGCCAAACTGTGGACTCCGGTATATGTGGTTTTTGCGGTGTTGCGGAAGAGACCTCTCTTCATGCACTACGCGATTGTTACTGGCCTAAAGCAATTTGGGAGAAATTTCTTGATCCTGCACACAAGAATGCTTTCTTCGCTGCCGAGACGACCAAAGAATGGGTTGCTTTGTCATTACATAACGTTTCTGCTGTCGTAGCCTCACCAAAATGCAGCTACATCTGGAGGGAGCTTATCTATGGTATTTGGTCCTGGCGCAATAAACGGATTTTTGAAGAGTATTCTTGTTTAGAGTCATTTGGTGTGATGTGAGAAGTTAGTTTGTTGGCGTTATTGCTACTGCTTTTTTACATCCTTCCATATAACAATTATTACACCAAATTTGATTTGATCAATTAAAGCCCCTTAAATTTTGGACCTAATACTTTTAATATGTTTTACTAATATATAATCTATCAATGTTTAGAAAAATAATTGCACCTAATACTGAGATTTAATTGAACATCATATTTGTTCTATTATTTTTTTGAAGAAACAAATAATTTTATTAAGACAAATCTGGCAACAAAACAGAGATTAAATCGTTCGGTGGGGAATTACCCCAAACCACTCGACCAAACAAGGACACGTCATGCCTTGCAAGAAGGTGCGCAGAGACATTACCATTGCGCTTGATAAAAAAGAACTGACACGTATGAAAAGAAGGCAATAAAGCTAAGCAGTCCGTCACCAGACAGCCTAAAACCGACCAGTCCTCCGAAGGACGCGAAAGAGCCTGATCACATGAAAGGCAGACGCAACCGATGTGAGACACAACTGCAGAGCTTCCTCCATAGCCATATTTGTTCTATTTGTAATTACATTAATTTATTTATTTCATAAAAAAGAAGAAGATATGTTGTAGTTTTTTCTTTTCTTTTTCCTTTTTGTAATTGAACAAGACTTTTGACATACTTAATTAAACATAATTTTCCTTGTGAGAAATGAGTAAAAATTAATACTTTACGCACTGTAAGCATTGAACACTTAAATTTTAATACCCTTTTAATTGCAATGTTTTTTTTTTCAAAAAAGAAGATGGTTTAGGCTAAAGATGAACAATCAACCTTGTTACTCTTTTTACATACGCCTTTAGCCGAGGAAGATGCAAAATTTCCCTTTGAATTCTTACAAACTTTTAGTCACTTGTGTTTCGTGACTATTTTCTTGATTTTTTTGGGGGCTCTTTAGTTTCCGGAGGCATGAGTGTGGTACTATTTCCTAAGAGAGCGCCATGATATGACATTATAATGATATTTTTATTTTCCCTATTTGTATATGTTAGACATATTGTAGTTCTAATGATAAGTGTCAGACAAGCTGTTATAAAGCAAAGACAAAAAGATGTCTAGATTAAATGTATAGGGTTTACTAGAGTTTGGTCTTTGTATAGGTTTGATCAAACAAGCATTGTAAAGAGGTCAGCTGACTTGATCAGCAAACCTATCTTGGTCAGTAGAGTGTCTAGGTCAGTAGAGTCTAGGAACTTGGTGATGGTTGAAGGTTGAGGGTTCAAACTCAGTTATGAAGGCTAAGGGATCAAACTTAGTATTTAAAGTCAAGGATATGGGATCAGAATTTAGGGAGTTTGTGATGACCTAAACTTATCACATATACATTGTGTAGAAGGTCTAATTTCCATAAAAGTAAAGTGGTGATTGAAACTTGGTTATAATTAAAATGGTGTACTCTAACTTCATTATAAAAAGTTAGATGAGAAGCAGTCAGTTGAGGTGTTTATAAAACACAGCAGACATGCACGGACACCAATAGACCTATGCAACAGGTGTCTGATGAATGCAAAAGTCGCTTTATTCCATGTTTCTCTGAAAGATTAAATGGATATGGATGATTTACAAGCCTTGGATTAATCAATAAATCAATGGTCAAGATGGGAAGAACGTTGTAAAAAGTCAGAGCTATATCCAATGAGATTAAGTCAATGGTTGACAATCAAAAAGGAACACTGACAATGTCAGTACGATGCAGCAGAGGCAGATTGCAGTCAAGATAGAGACAATTCTGTAACGGCTATATTTGAAATTCAAACTCAAGTCACAGGATTCACACCTATAAATAGAGGACACCTGACTTGGAATTACAACAAGAAGAACAACAATAACAACAACAAGATTACTTCGAAGCAATCAAGTTTTTGAGCAAGAAATTACCCTGCTGAGCATTACAAAGCTTTAATCTACTGATCAAGTTTTTCTTCAAGTGTTTTTCTACAATGAAGCCACATCTAGCATACACACTTGAAGACTACAAGCTGCTGATCTTTTCATCCTGATCAAAAGCTTGCTGAAAGTTGAATCACTTTCTTGATTCAACCCTTCTTTTTCAAGAAATTTGCTAAAGACAGAGAAGCACTTTTGGAGTTTCAAGAACTGTTGTTTGTGGTGGATCTGGTGAAAAGGCAAGCATACCCTTCAAGGGCCAGAGGAATACTTTGAAGTAGCAATCCTACCTGTTTTTAGTGTTCAGTTTGTGAAGCCATAGTTATTGGTCAAGGACAAACAATTTAGGGATTTTTATAACAGCTACCTCAAGAATCCCTAGTGAATTTCCTCCAACATCACATGATAAGAATGGATTGACAGGATTACACCACCTGGAACCACTATAAAACTTGCCTACTTTATTTACTGCATTTAATTTCTGCAATTTACTTTATCATCATACTTATCACATCAATCTACTAAACTAGCTACCGAATCACACCACTTGCACCACTGAGTATCCATTACTTAGTATCATCATCTAAGCAACAAGGAACAAGGCTTAATCTATTATATTCTGCTGCAACAAATTCAATAGCTTCAATAGTCAGCGGACTGTTGAAGGTCAGCCGACTATTGACCTTGCTGAGTTTGTAAAAATTGAAAAAGTTTTTAAGTGTTAAGCTTATTCAACCCCCCATTCTAAACTTAGCCAAAGCCTTTTCAAAGGACCAACAATTGGTATCGGAGCAGAGCTCGTGTTCTGAAATAATCCTACTTGTTGTGCTTGTGAAAAATATTTGAAAACTTTTTCAAGTTTTTGTTTTCATGTTATTGTATCATGGATAACTACCAATATGCTAGGACAATGTTGATGTGCTCTGTAGATCATTTTGATGAGTATAAGCATCATATGCAGGCTTATCTAGCTGCAACCCATGATGAGATGATGGATGTGCTGACTGATGAACCACTGGAGATCACTAAAGTCATAACAATGCATGGTCAGAATCAGATAATCCCAAACCAAAACGTGAATGGGGTGCTGAAGATAGAAATAGGGCAAACCTAAAAAATATTTCTATTAATATCATTTACAGAACTCTAGATAGAAATATGTTCTCGAAGGTGAAAGATTGAAAAACTGCCAAATAATTATGTGAAAGATTGCAACTTATCTATGAAGGCACTGATGCAATCAAAAAGAACAAGATCAGTGTGGCCAAGCAAAAGTTTCAAAAGTTCTAAATGAAATCAAATGAGACCATTGAACAGATGGAGTCAAGATTCAATGCGATTCTGGATGAACTCAACTTGCTGAATGTTATTTATACTAAAGAAGAAATCAACACAAGGATTCTCAAAGCTTTACCGGCAATAGAAGTTTGGGAAATGAAGGTTACTGCAATGGAGGAGTCCCGGAGACTACGTGAGGAAGACACCTTAAAACTATTTTCACATCTTAAAGCTTATGAATTCAGTAAGGATCTTGTTGCAAATGCTGAGAAAGAGGCAACAAAGACTACTGCATTGGCTGCTGCTCATAAAGAAGAGTCATCAAGTGTTCAGGATGATGTTTTAGATGAAATGCAAAAGCAGATTGCCCTACTGACCAAGAGGGTCAAAATGATGAAATCTGAAAGGGGATCCCCAGGAAATTAACTTCAAAAAAAGACAGGTGAGAGAAAGGAAGAGTCCAAAAAGGATCATGACTTTTTGTGCTTTCATTGCAAGAAACCAGGACATTTCAAACCTGATTGTCCTGAGTTAAAACAAAAGAAGGATCCTGACTACTTGTGCTTTAACTGCAAGAAGCCTGGACATTTTAGACTTGGCTGTTTAGACCTGATGAAGAACAAGGGCCAGCAAAAGAGATCTGGTAAGAAAGCATTGGTTGCTGATGATGATCGAATCTGGATATGAAGTGGAATCAGAAAAAGGAAATGAATCAGATGACACCGCACTCATAGCACATATGGATGATTATGCTTTCATGGCTTATATGGATGAAACTGAGGAGGTATACAATTTTGTATCTATATATACTTCTGCTGAAAGTGATTGTGAGTTTACTTGTGGTTCCAATCCAAAAATTTCTAACAATGAAGAGCCCCTAGATGCCTTCCTTAATCAACTGAGGATAATACAATCTGGCTATAAGATTGTGAAGGCTGAAAGAGAAGCACTTCAAGCAGAAATTTAAAGATTAAATACTGAATTAAGAATTCTCAAAGGTAAGGAAAAAGATTATGAACAGAATCAACCTAAGTCTTCTGCTCCTGCAGTAGCTGCTGAATGTGTAGCACAATCTAGTTCCACAGCTGCTTTTAAATCAGGCAAGCATTATGGTGATAAAACAGGCCTTGGATTTGAAACTCAACAATCTTCTAAGGGTGAATGTAGTAAGGATAATGAACCTAGTACCACAATTGGTCCTAAGTTTGTGGCTGCACAAGATCCAAAACCTCAAAAGGTGGCTTAGCCAGTAAACTTACTGAGAATACTTCAAAGAAGAAAAATCAGAACTCCAAAGGGACAGCAGTACCTAACAAAAATGGTACATCCAAAGGTAGGATTGCTGGACCTTCTAGACTTGCTGATAACTGACCTGTTGCATAGTCTGCTGGACCACAAAAAGGGAAAAACCAGAAATATTCCAAGGATAAGAATGCAAAACCAAGAATGTTAATCATTCAAGGGATACATATCTCAGGGGGAAAGGCAGATTGTTCCCTACTGATGAAGATTGGAATATTCCTGCCCCTGCTACTAGAAACAATAGATATAACCATAATGCTAAGGTTAGACCTCAGCAGTGGAATCAGCAGAGGACTCAGCAGAGTCCTCACTAGTGACCTCAGCAGAGACCACAATACAGGGTTGTTCCTAACAGACAGCAACTTATGGTTATACCAATGGTTCTAACAATAGGAATAACTTAAAACATCATTTTGTACCAAAAGGCCTGAAACCATATGTGAATGCTACACAACCAAATGCTAGGTTTTATTGAAATGTAGCATATATATATGAACAAAAGTGATTTGTAAAATAATGGAAGAAGTTTGGATGAAGAAGTTCATTACTGAACTTGGTGTGGTTCCCTCCATTGAAGGTCCAGTGCCTCTGTACTGTGATAATAATGGAGCGATATCTCAGTCAAAGGAGCCGAGGTCTCATCAGAAGTCCAAACATGTGCTACGGCGCTATCACTTGATTAGAGAGATAGTAGATAGAGGAGATGTAAAGATAGAGAAAGTCCACACGGATGATAACATAGCTGATCCGTTAACCAAGGCATTGTCTCAAGCTAAGCATGAGAAACATGTTCACTTGCAGGGCTTAGGCATATGGGTGATTGGCTTTAGGCCAAGTGGGAGATTGTTGGAAAGGTGTCCTAAACCCAATCGGGTTGGACCGGATCCGACCGGGTCGGGTCATTTACGATCTATTTAGTTCATGTAATAACTTTATTATGATTAATAAAAGCACTTATGTTATTATATATTGTTTGTCTTCATATTATTTGTTGTATACATATATAGTAACGTCCCTAGTATCAATCATGTGATAGAGAAACCATGATAGTGATTATGGTTGATGAGATCTCTAATCACTATAACAAGGTTGGTACTTAAATGTCTCTAGTCTTATATATTATCAAATGGGACATTGATAGTATAATCGACTAGCACGTATTGGATGTCTTCTATCTTTTAGAAGGTAGGGATAGATCTCGTCTATCGAAGTGTAGAGACACTTGGACTGTACGTGGACGTGTATTAAAGAATGCGTATGTTAGACTGACCCACTTACATTAAGTGTCACACTATGTGGCGGTTGTTTAATTATCCTTTTGACCGGAGTCTTCATGGCATCACGGTGTGGATTGTCATGCTTTGACACTATTGAGATTTCTCCTAACACGGGGCGATCATGCGGTAGTGATTGGGTATGATATTGAAGCATGCGGAGTAGTATACATGATTGGTCATCCGGGAATCGCGTATCCTATGATTGGGATTGAATATCCGAAATGGCCTTCTTATAAGGAATGTCTAGCTCTCGAGAATCTTTGCAAAGTGGGAGTAAATGTGTTATTCCGAGGGAGCATGATATCCGGATTATAAGATACGATCGTCAATGTATTGACACTCGAGATACGATCGTATGGATATTATTATAGCGATAGGATTGTAAGTTACACGGTAACTCGCTTCACATGAAAGGTAGTAGTCATTGCTTTTGACTCTTCCGATAATTGGGGGTCACGGTGTGTTGCTAGACGCTATCCCGTGATCGTTAGGTATGAAGGGCATTTTAGTAAATTGCACTTTGTGTCTACGGCCAACATATTCGGAAGCCTATCGGGTCACACACATATGAACATCGAGTCGGATTAAAATGCGGTTATAGTTGATAACCAAATAAGGAAAGTTTATCTCTAGACTATAAAGGTTATAGTGGTAAATTAATATGGTGGTATTTATTTATTATGAATAAATAAAATACAAGATATTAATTATATATACAAATTAGATTAATTAAAGAATATTCCGGAAGTCAATTTGTTGACTAATGGGCGCCACTTTTGTGTGTATAAGATACACTTGGATTGTGCACTTTAATTAATAAAGATTGCCATGATATTAATATAAGATATTAATTGATTTTGAAAAATAGATTTATGGTAATAAGATAATTTTAATCAATATATGATATTGACAAAATAAATTATAATTAAAGAGATAAATCAATCTAGTTGATTTTCCTTATTTTATTAGAAAAAGGTTTTCTTCTCCTCCACACTACTATTGGGGCGCCACCTCCTCTATAAAAGGGAAGTGAGTGTCAAGCTCTTTTGTACAACACAATTGCAAGAATTCATAATTCTTGTGTAAAATAGAGAGCTCTCCATAGTGAGTTTGTGAGGGAAGAAAAGGTCCGGTCTAGCAGCCGGAGTTTTTCTGGTAGCAATCCAAGGAGGATTCCGGCGAGGGGATCGTGTGGATTAGCAATAGAGGCCGGACGCGTGGACGGCTTGCTCATTGAACTACTCTCCGTTGACGGTCAAAGCGACGATCTAGTAGATCATCAAGGTATAACCGTCAAACTACTTAACGTGTTTATTGCATTAAACGAAGAACGATCTAGAAAAGGAAATCAAATTTTAAATTCCGCTGCGTTAAACTAGTGATTTCCTAACAGTGGTATCGGAGCCAGACTTCGTGCTTAAGCAATAAGCTTATTTTAATTGCGTAGTATTTAATCAATAGATGCAAGATTTAAATCACGAAACGTTAAAACAAACAAAAAAAATTAGGGTTCATTGGGGGGTCGGCCGACTGGCGGCGCCCCCTCCCTCTGCGGCGGCGGCGGCGGCGGTAACCCTAGGGTTGCCGTCCGTCGGCTCTCCTCTTCCAATGGGGGAGATCAACCCTTTTCGTTTTGTGATATTTTATTGTGCATAGATATCTCGTTTGTTTAGTTGTGTCATATGGCCAACCAATGGTTCAAATAGTTTGGACCATTGGGAAACCATATGGCATGTTGGCCTTTCCAAATTTTGATTTGGAATAGGCCTAGGCCCTTTTCAAATATTTGATTTGTAAAAGGCCTAGGCCTAGGCCACTTCCAAAATTTTGATTTTGGAAAGTGGCCAGACCTAAACCAAAATTATTTGGCCTTTCCAAATTTTGATTTGGAATAGGCCTAGGCCCTTTTTCAAATATTTGATTTGTAAAAGGCCTAGGCCTAGGCCACTTCCAAAATTTTGATTTTGGAAAGTGGCCAGGCCTAGACTAAAATAATTTGGCCTTTCCAAATATTTGATTTGGAATAGGCCTAGGCCCTTTTCAAATATTTGATTTGTAAAAGGCCTAGGCCTAGGCCACTTCCAAAATTTTGATTTTGGAAAGTGGCCAGGCCTAAGCTAAATATAGTTTTGGAAAGGAAACAAATAGGAGACTTTATAATTTTAATTTTATGTTTTGAATAGTTCAAATTTAATTAAAATTGAAATCGATTTAAAATTAAATGTTAATTTTAATTTTCGATTAAGTCATATAATTAATTAAAAGTTATTTAATTATTTGACGTGATAAAATAAAGACGCATGAGTAGTAGTAGTTAAAATTAGAATTTAATCTTTTTCATAAGATAAAATTGTATGGATTAGATGTGTAGATATAATGTGATTATATGGACCCCGATTGATCATGGACTCGACCAATAGGATAGATGAGAATGTTTTCTTTATGTGGGTTTTTGAAAAATTGTCCTAGGCCGTTATGAAGAACGTGACCTAGTTTACTTTTTGCATTTATCCCATTCCCTGAGCTCCCCCCCGTGTGCGGCGGGTGTAATTATTTATTATGTAACAAGAATGGAGCAAGAAGTTCAAGACCAAGGAGAGATAAAGAACCCATTGGCGTACGGCAATAAAGATCCTATTGGCGGTTGCGATACCCTTAGTTTATGACCCGCGGTTTCGTCGGTTGTATTCGAAACCGCACCTAGAAAAAGTCAATGATCATACCGGTTATTTTATGCGCGGAATGTTGTGTATGTTTTACTTTATATGATATCGTAGTAATATGCACATAGTAGATGAGACCATAATTAAACAAAATTAATTAAGTGAATTAATTTAAAATTATTCCCACGCCAAAAATCGAGCCAAAATTGTCTCCCAATATTATAATGACGGTGAAGAGCCTTTGTTCGGATCCAACTGATCGGCCCACGTCGGGAGTTGACCTACCACGGGTATATCGTCATTATCGAGATATTATCGTTATGAGATCTCATGAATATTTGGGTTACGACTCGACTAAGAATCTTGCGGTGATTGGCCCACGTCAGGACCGTCTGATTTTAGAGACAAGGGGTGGCTATCACATAGAGATGTGAATTGTCAAAGAGTTGACTAGTCAACCAATGGAAATCGAATAAGATTCGATCGGTAAATAGTACCCACCTTCGAAATTGACCCGGTCGATCGGCCCACGTCGGGGATCGAGTCAACTAGATAGGATTCCATCCACTAAAGAATTAATTAAATTCTTGAAAGCCAATAGGGAATAGTTGGCTAGTGGGAGTAAAACCTTATAAATTTCTTAGTGCAAATTTAGGTTTTTTATACATGAGCTTTTACTTATTCTATCTTTATTTATTGTTGTAGAAAATGTCAAACAAATTGAACCTTCGTTTTATCATCGAAAACAAGCTTGACGAAACTAATTTTCTCGATTGGGAAAGAAACCTCAAAATCGTTTTGAGGCACGAGAAGATTGGCTATGTATTGGACGAGGCCCTACCGGAAAAGCCCGGCCGAGGGTTCGGTGCGATGTTGTCGAGAAGTACAACAAGCACCGTTCGACGATGCGATGCTACATGTATCATGCTTGCTTCTATGACACCTAAACTGCGAAACAAAGATGAGTCTATGGACGCCTACTCTATCATGGTCCACCCGAAGGAACTTTACGCTTCTCGGTCCTCGCACCGAGAGGTACGAGGTCTCGAAGGCCCCGTTTAGCTGTAAGATGGCATCTGGAACTGCTGTGGGGTCACACGTGCTTAAAATGATCGGGTACATAGAGAGGCTTAGGAAGCTGGGCCACAAGTTGGAACGAGAGTTGAGTATTGACTTGATTCTCTAATCTCTACCTGACTCATTCTCGCAGTTTGTGATGAACTATCACATGAACAAAATAGATTGCTCCCTTGCGGAGTTATTGAACATGTTGAAGACTGCCGAGGCACTTTGGGGAAGGGAAAGCAAGTGTTGCCGGTCACTTCAAGCAAGGGCAAGCCAAAAGCCCAGAAAAAGTCCAAAAAGGCAAAGGCTGCACCTAAGGCAACGCCTAAAATAGCGAAAGACAAATCCAAGGATGCTTGCTTCCATTGCGGTGAGACCGGACATTGGAGGAGAAACTGCAAGGGCTTCTTGAGTACCAAGAAGAAGCATTCTGATGCTTCGACTTCAGGTATATTTATGATTGAGATCAACATTACTTCTTCTAAGTCTAACCACTGGGTATTAGATACTGGTTGTGGTTCTCATATTTGTACGAATATGCAGGCACTAAGAAGAACTAGAGATCTGAGGAAAGGAGAGGTGGACCTACGCGTTGGAAATGGAGCAAGTGTTGCTGCGCTGGCCGTAGGAGTTTATTTTCTTTCATTGCCCAGTGGGCTAGTACTAGAACTCAATAACTGTTATTTTGTTCCCGCTCTTACGAAGAGTATTATTTCTATTTCTGCATTAGATGTTGATGGATTTTCTTTTACGTTTGAGAATAAATGTTGTTCTTTTTCACGTGATGGAATCTTTTATGGTACTGGCATACTTAGCAATGGTCTCTACATATTAGATATTAATGTTGACGTACTTAATATAAATAACAAGAAAGCCAAAACAAATGACTTGAATGAATCCTACTTATGGCATTGTAGACTTGGCCATATAAATAAGAATCGCATTTCCAAACTCCATAAAGATGGAATGTTGGATCAATTCGATTACGAATCGTTTGACACATGCGAAGCTTGTTTACTTGGCAAGATGACAAAGTCACCTTTTAGTGGCAAAGGGATAAGATCCAATGAGTTGCTTGAGCTCATACATCCTGATGTATGTGGCCCAATGTCAATTCAAGCCAAAGGAGGATACTCTTATTTTATCACTTTCACTGATGACCATTCACGCTATGGTTATATATACTTAATGAAGTTTAAATCTGAAGCCTTCGAAAAGTTCAAGGAATTCAGAAGTGAAGTGGAGAAACAACTGGGTAAAGAAATCAAAACACTTCGATCCGATCGAGGTGGAGAATACGTAGACGGAGAGTTTCAAGATTATTTGAAGGAGAATGGGATTCGCCCGAATGGACCCCCCCCCCCCCGGGACGCCACGGATGAATGGCGTATTCGAGAGGAGGAACCGCACCCTGTTAGACATAGTGCGATCCATGATGAGCTATGCAGTTCTCCCAAAATCATTTTGGGGGTATGCTCTAGAAACCACATCCTACACACTGAACCGAGTTCCATCAAAGACGGTTGATTCTACACCATACGAGGTATGGGCAAAGAAGAAACCAAATCTGGCATATCTTAAACCTTGGGGTTGTCCAACTTATGTGAAGTGGATGATGCCTGACAAATTAGAGGCCGATCCGACAAATGTCTCGTTTGTGGGATATCCTAGAGAAACTAGAGGATACCAATTTTACCATCCTGAGGAACAAAAGGTGTTTGTTGCCAGGACTGGCCACTTTCTGGAGAAAGAGTTTATTCTGGATAGGGTCAGTGGGAGTAAGATTGATCTTGAAGAAATTCGAGAACCACTTACGGATAAAAGTCCGTTGATGGAAGTAGAGGAGACACCACATACAAATGTGGCGCCACCCTCTACCGTAGACACAATAGCACCTCGAAGATCCACCAGGGAACACCGTGAACCCGAGAGGTACACTGGCGTGTATCTCATGGAAGATGAGGACCCTAGAACTTATGAGGAAGTGCTATTAAAGCATGACAAAGAGAAATGGCTAGAAGCCATGAATTCTGAAATGGAATCCATGAAGGACAACCAAGTTTGGAACTTAGTTGATCCGCCTGAGGGAATAGTTCCCATTGGGTGTAAATGGGTCTTTAAGAGAAAGACCGACATGGACGGTAACGTGACTACCTACAAGGCTAGGTTAGTGGCAAAAGGTTATAAGCAAAGACAAGGAGTTGACTATGATGAAACCTTCTCGCCTGTTGCAATGTTAAAATCCATTAGAATTTTGCTCGCTATTGCAGCATACCATGATTACGAAATCTGGCAGATGGATGTGAAAACAGCTTTCCTTAACGGGAACCTGTCTGAGGAAGTGTATATGACACAGCCTGAGGGTTTCACAACCAATGACGCCAGGATGGTGTGTAAACTGCAAAGATCCATTTATGGATTAAAGCAAGCTTCTCAGAGTTGGAATCTTCGCTTTGATGAGATTATCAAACAGTTTGATTTCATCAAGAACGAAGATGAGCCCTGTGTTTACAAGAAGGTTAGTGGGAGTGCCATTGTGTTCCTAGTGCTTTATGTGGATGACATATTGCTCATAGGGAATGATGTGCCTATGTTACAATCAATCAAAGCTTGGTTATCCAAGAACTTCTCAATGAAGGACTTGGGTGAGGCAAATCTATATTCTAGGAATAAAGATCTATAGAGATAGATCTAAGAGGTTGCTTGGTCCGTCGCAATCCACCTACATAGACAAGATGTCGAAGAGATTCAACATGGAGCAGTCCAAGAAAGGATTGCTGCCCATGTCACATGGGGTCTACCTGTCGAAGGGAATGAGTCCTAAGACAGAGGAGGAAATGGCACAAATGAGTAAAATCCCTTATGCTTCGGCAATCGGGTCTATCATGTATGCCATGTTATGCACAAGACCAGATGACTCGTACCCTCTTAGTATGAATAGTAGGTACCAGTCCAATCCAGGTGATGGTCACTGGATTGCTGTCAAGAATATCCTTAAGTACTTGAGACGTACTAGGGATATGTTCCCGGTTTTCGGGAATGATGATTTAGTATTACGAGGTTACACGGATGCCGGTTCCAAACCGACAAGGATGACTTTAAGTCACAATCTGGATTTGTTTTTACGCTTAACGGCGGAGCGGTGTGAGTGGAAGAGTTCCAAGCGGGGAGACTACCGCAGACTCTACAACGGAAGCCGAATACATAGCACCTCGGAGGCGGCAAAGGAAGCGATTTGGATGAAGAAGTTCATTACGAACTTGGTGTGGTTCCCTCCATTGAAGGTCCGGTGCCTCCGTACTTGTGATAATAATGAGCGATATCTCGCCAAAGGAGCCGAGGTCTCATCGAAGTCCAAACATGTGCTACGGCGCTATCACTTGATTAGAGAGATAGTAGATAGAGGAGATGTAAAGATAGAGAAAGTCCACACGGATGATAACATAGCTGATCCGTTAACCAAGGCATTGTCTCAAGCTAAGCATGAGAAACATGTTCACTTGCACGGGCTTAGGCATATGGGTGATTGGCTTTAGGCCAAGTGGGAGATTGTTGGAAAGGTGTCCTAAACCCAATCGGGTTGGACCGGATCCGACCGGGTCGAGTCATTTACAGTCTATTTAGTTCATGTAATAACTTTATTATTATTAATAAAAGCACTTATGTTATTATATATTGTTTGTCTTCATATTATTTGTTGTATACATATATAGTAACGTCCCTAGTATCAATCTGTGATAGAGAAACCATGATAGTGATTATGGTTGATGAGATCTCTAATCACTATAACAAGGTTGGTACTTAAATGTCTCTAGTCTTATATATTATCAAATGGGACATTGATAGTATAATCAGACTAGCACGTATTGGATGTCTTCTATCTTTTAGAAGGTAGGGATAGATCTTGTCTATCGAAGTGTAGAGACACTTGGACTGTACGTGGACGTGTATTAGAGAATGCGTATGTTAGACTGACCCACTTACATTAAGTGTCACACTATGTGGCGGTTGTTTAATTATCCTTTTGACCGGAGTCTTCATGGCATCACGGTGTGGATTGTCATGCTTTGACACTATTGAGATTTCTCCTAACCACGGGGCGATCATGCGGTAGTGATTGGGTATGATATTGAAGCATGCGGAGTATACATGATTGGTCATCCGGGAATCGCGTATCCTATGATTGGGATTGAATATCCGAAATGGCCTTCTTATAAGGAATGTCTAGCTCTCGAGAATCTTTGCAAAGTGGGAGTAAATGTGTTATTCCGAGGGAGCATGATATCCGGATTATAAGATACGATCGTCAATGTATTGACACTCGAGATACGATCGTATGGATATTATTATAGCGATAGGATTGTAAGTTACACGGTAAGCGCTTCACATGAAAGGTAGTAGTCATTGCTTTTGACTCTTCCGATAATTGGGGGTCACGGTGTGTTGCTAGACGCTATCCCGTGATCGTTAGGTATGAAGGGCATTTTAGTAAATTGCACTTTGTGTCTACGGCCAACATATTCGGAAGCCTATCGGGTCACACACATATGAACATCGAGTCGGATTAAAATGCGGTTATAGTTGATAACCAAATAAGGAAAGTTTATCTCTAGACTATAAAGGTTATAGTGGTAAATTAATATGGTGGTATTTATTTATTATGAATAAATAAAATACAAGATATTAATTATATATACAAATTAGATTAATTAAAGAATATTCCGGAAGTCAATTTGTTGACTAATGGGGCGCCACTTTTGTGTGTATAAGATACACTTGGATTGTGCACTTTAATTAATAAAGATTGCCATGATATTAATATAAGATATTAATTGATTTTCAAAAATAGATTTATGGTAATAAGATAATTATAATCAATATATGATATTGACAAAATAAATTATAATTAAAGAGATAAATCAATCTAGTTGATTTTCCTTATTTTATTAGAAAAAGGTTTTCTTCTCCTCCACACTACTATTGGAGCGCCACCTCCTCTATAAAAGGGAAGTGGGTGTCAAGCTCTTTTGTACAACAAAATTGCAAGAATTCATAATTCTTGTGTAAAATAGAGAGCTCTCCATACTGAGTTTGTGAGGGAAGAAAAGGTCCGGTCTAGCAGCCGGAGTTTTTCTGGTAGCAATCCAAGGAGGATTCCGGCGAGGGGTTCGTGTGGATTAGCGATAGAGGCCGGACGCGTGGACGGCTTGCGCATTGAACTACTCTCCGTTGACGGTCAAAGCGACGATCTAGTAGATCATCAAGGTATAACCGTCAAACTACTTAACGTGTTTATTGCATTAAACGAAGAACGATCTAGAAAAGTAAATCAAATTTTAAATTCCGCTGCGTTAAACTAGTGATTTCCTAACATATGGACCCAAACATGTTTGGGTACCTAAAACATATTAAATTTGTTTGGTAGGGTGTTTGGTACTTTGACAGTGGATGTTCCAGACATATGACAAGGAGTAAGCAATGTTTGACAAATTATGTAGCAAAGGATTGACCAAAAGGAAATTTTGGAAACAAGGTTACACCATGATATACAAGAGGATATGGAACACTTGTGAGGAATGGATTGACATCAGAATGTTGCATATGTTGAAAGCTTGGATTACAACCTTCTAAGCACTGGACAATTCTATGACATGGGTTACAAAGTCACTTTTGACAAAGGCTACTGCATTGTCATAAGTGAAATGGGAGAACATGTTGTGTTCGCTGGATGAAGACAACAAAGCATGTTTGTAGTAGATTAGACTACTGCTATTCCTAAAACATGTCTTATTGTGCATACAAAGTCAGAACTGAACTTGTTATGGCATAAGAAGTTGATGCATCTAAATTTTTAAGAAATCAATCAGTTGGTGAAGAAAAAGTTGAGGATTGGTTTACCTGAAATCACATATAAGAAATATGGAATATGTGATGCATGTCAGCAAGGTAAACAAACAAAATCAAGTTTCAAGTCAAAGATTAAACAATCAACCCAGAGAGTGTTGGAATTGATGCATATGGATCTATTTGGACCAGTAATACCAACAAGAATAACATGAAAGAAGTACACTCTGATAGTAGTGGATGATTATTCAAGATACACTTGGTTGATTTTCATGAATAAGAAAAGTGAAACACTTCAAAAGATGCCTGAACTTTTGAAGAGATTACAAAATGGGAAAAGTGTGATTGTAGTGAAGATCAGATCAGACAAGGGCAGTGAGTTCCTAAACAAAGTCATAAAGGAATACTGTAAACAAAATGGTGTGTTGCATCAATTAGCAGCTGTTGAAACACCTCAACAAAATGTGGTTGCTGAGATAAGAAATAGGAATTTAAAGGAAGCAAGGAGGACTATGATATGTGAAGCATTGTTATCTAAATGATATTGGGATAAAGCAATCAATACATCATGCGAAACACAGAATAGAACCTCAGTGTACAAAAATCTTATGAAGACAGCTTATGAAATATGGCATTGAAGAAAGCCTAATATATCATATTTCCATCCATTTGGGAGTCAGTGCTTTATCTTAAATCATAAGCAGCAACTGAAGACATTCGAACAAAAATCAGATGAGGGAATCTTTTTGGGATATTCTTCAGTCATCAAGGCTTTTAGGGTACTGAAAAAAAGGACATTAAATCATGAAGAATCAATACATGTTGTTTTTATGAACCTAAGTGCTGGATATATAGAAACCCGAATCCGAATCCGATCCACAACTGGATCGTCAGATCTGATTCATAGCACTGATCGAGACGCTCGATCATGCACATCGGAAGCTACGAATAAATTTACAAGCAATTTTACCACGATATGACCCATATAAATAATTAATATAACTATGAGAAGGTTGAAGATTTACCTAATCGAAGAGGAATAGTAAATTGACAGAGAGAGAGAGAAGCTGCAGTCTTCCGGATTGTATATCCTAGCGACGACTGGTGGACGTCGACCCTCGCCGTAGAACCTCCTCGAATATGCTCAAGAAAAACCCTAGGTTTTTCCTCTCTTAATGAATAGAACAAGAAACTAATTTTTCTCTTCTATTTGGTGATAAGTGGCGCAATTAATGAATCAAATTGTGATGGGAGGAACTCTCTTTATATAGGAAAATAACCAGTCAATAGAGAGTTATCATTTTCACACCACAATTACCTATTCTCATAAGGAAAAGATATTTTCCATAAGATAAGAGATAATTTCCAAAAAAAAATCAATCTCTTATCTCTTTTCCATTAATTATCTAACAAATAAATAATTAACTAATTACACATGTGACATAATCTAGGAAATTTCATTTCCTAATTTATCACAAAAATAGGTGCCACATTGTCATTATTTTTAATAGAAAATGTCTTTTCTATTTTACAAATTATTTACCAAATAAATAATATTCGTATATTCATTAAATAGATAAAATATTTAATTTATTCTCGAGGTTCCATAAAACGAGAAAACACTCGCGTGTTAGGAGCCAACCCGGGGACCATGTACCTATAACCAGTAGCTACAATAAAATGCATAAAATATTCATCGAACAGAATATTTCTATTCAAGTTATTAATTCCAGAATTACCCCACCATAAATACGAAACTGAACTATATCGATTATAGATATAACTTATTCTCAAAACGTTGAGTCGATAAGTGTCCATTGATATAATCATTACATATAGACTAACCTTCCATAGACTATCCGTAATGAAGCGGGATTATTTCCGTAAACCTTCTTCATTACATCTTATCCTTATTTACCATTAACCCATTAGTGATCAATTAGTTAATAACCAATATGAACACCGCGGATCGATCAGTTTCTAGGATTAACAAATAAGAGGATTGTCTTTCTACTTCCCGCAGGAAGGAATGGATTCCATATCTATGAGACACACACTTCTCACTCATTCCAAAATAGTGCCAACGTGAAAGTGATTCGGACCGCGCCTTTTAACGATCCTTAACGAACACATCAAACCCTATGCTGAAACAAGTAGGAGTATGCAATCACTTCAGGATTAAGGTTAATCCTTATATGATCATATTGTGATTTAATGAGATTTCTCAATCATGGAATTATATGTGAAATTCAGATTAAATCGGTCTAGTCCTACATGACTACATCATATATAAATGCCCCACTTAGATAACCAATATCGACGGTCCGGATAAGACGGTCACACCATAAAGTGTTCTGGGCGCATTAATGGTGGTTTAATCAATAGACCCCATACTTTGATTAAGTTCACCATGTACTAATAGTTCAAGTGTGTCACCATAAACTTAATCCTCATGTGTGACACAAACTAAGTTATATGGCTACATAAGATACGACTTGGGTTCAATAGTGTATTACATATAAGCACGAAGAAAATAATAAGATTAGAATAAATTTGTCATTTTTTAATTATAAAAACAATTACAGAAATTGTCTTTTGGGCGCCACTTCCAACACTAAGTTCACTGGAATGGAAGATGATGATGTTTCAGAAAATTGGTGTGAATCTGGAAGTCACTGATCCAGAATATGTTGATGTTCTAAAGAAGATAAGTGATTTAAAGGTTTCTGATTCTGGAAGTGAAATTGTCCCTGCTGAAAGACCTGCTGATAACAATACTAATACAACAACTGATGCAGTTCAAGGATCTGTTGATCCCCCCACTGAAACAATAGCAGACCCTACTGAAGATGAGGTTCATGTAAATCAAGCAAATCAAGATTTACAATGGTTGAAGGACCACCCTGCTGAAAAATAATTGGTGTTGTACAACAAGCTGTAAGGACAAAAAGACAACTGGAAGCCCTGTCTACATGTTTTCTATACCAAATAGAACCTAAAGTTGTTGAAGAAGAAATTTTTGATCTTGATTGGATAGTTGCTATGCAAGAGGAATTGAATGAGTTTGAAAGAAAAAAAGTTTGGACACTAGTGGATAGGCCTGATCGTGCAAATGTGATTGGTACTAAATGGGTATACAGGAATAAACTGGATGAATCTGGTACCATTGTTGGAAACAATGCCAGACTAGTGGCAAAAGGCTATTCTCAAGCTGAAGGAATAAATTTTGATGAGACATATGCCCCAGTTGCAAAATTGGAAGCTATAAGGCTATTTTGGCATATTCTGCATATAAAAACTTCAAGGTTTACCAGATGGATGTTAAGACTGCATAAATGGCATTCTAGAAGAAGAGTTTTATGTTCAGTAACCTCCTGGTTTTGAAGTTGAAAATCAAGAAGATAAAGTGTATAGACTCAACAAAGCACTTTATGGTTTGAAACAAGCACCAAGAGCATGGTATGAGATACTATCTCAATTCTTGGTGAACAATGGTTTTACCAAATGAACCATTGACAATACTCTTTTCAGAATCAATGAAGGAGACAACACCCTCCTGGTGCAGATTTATGTGGATGACATGATCTTTGGCTCTGATAATGAATTTCTATGTGAAAATTTTGCCAATCCCAAGCATGATGAGTATGATGGGAGAACTAAACTACTTTTTGGGATTACAAGTCAAGCAAATGCAAGATGGAATCTTCATTCATCAAACAAAATACACCAAGGAGCTGCTGAAGAAGTTTGGTATGGTAAATATCACCAAAGTACCAACTCCTATGGGTACAAGCATCAGATTGGATAAAGACAAAGATGGTAAAAATGTTGATCAGACTTTACATAGAAGGATGATAGAGAGTCTCTTATACCTTACAGCCAGTAGACTTGATATATCCTTTGCAGTAGGTGTTTGCGCAGGATTTCAATCAAACCCTAAGGAAAGTCACATAGCTGCAGTAAAAAGGATTCTCAAATATCTTAAAGAAACCTTGGGAGTAGGGATATGGTACTCAAAAGATGGAAGTTTCAAAGTTATATCCTACTTAGATTCTGAATATGTTGGGTGCAAGATTGATAGAAAAAGCACCACAAGAACTTGTCAGTTGATGGGAAATAGACTTGTTTCCTGGTTTAGCAAGAAATAGAATTCTATATCAACTCCCACTGCTGAAGCTGAATACATTATTGCTAGAAGCTACTGTGCACAAGTACTATGGTTAAGACAGCAACTAAGGGATTATGTGGTTGAAAAAAGAGAAATTCCCATAATGTGTGATAACACAAGTGCAATAACAATCACAGAAAATCCTATTTTGCACTCAAGGACCAAAAACATTGATGTGAGACATCATTTCATAAGAGATCATGTTGAATAGAAAGATGTGATGGTTCTCTATATTCCCATTGAAGATCAACTTGTTGATATCTTTACAAAGCCTTTGGATAGTGAAATATTTGCTAAGTTAAGAACTGAACTTGCATCATCAAAGTTGACTAATTTTTATTTTTTTTTTGTCAGCAGAGTACTGAAATTCACCAAGGTATTAGTCTTTGCCCTGCTGAGTGTGCTCACTTGGCAGATTAGTCATTGGTATCAACAATTCCTAAGTCCTCTTATAGTTTGGACAATTGAGCAAATGAAGTTTCCAAGGGGATTGGTCTTGCCCTGTTGGGTGAGCTCACTTCGCAGATCAATCATTGGTATTAAACTTCATCTTGTATTATCAGTTGGACAACACTATGCTGTATAAAGATCAACTTGTTTCTTATATCAGCATGCTGCGGAAACTGATGAGTCTACTAAAGAAGAAAATCAGACTATATTCACTCTACTGAAGTTGAAGCCTACTGATGACACAGTCTGCTGAATAATTTGTTGCTGATAAAGTCAGACTTTAAGGAAAGTCAACAGTGGAGTAAATGGATATTATTCTTATCCATTATTACATCTGTTACAACATATAACAGTTATTACACTAGTGGGATCAATTAGTGGGACACGTGGCAGCATCATATTCATTCCGAATTATACCGTGTGTTTATTGTACAGTACATGGATTGTACATCCCCACCCACCACTTTTGCCTATATATACAGAATATACATAGTATGTATATGCATACACTCAGATCATTTTCTCTGCAAAATATTCAAGTGTGAACATAAATTTGCAGTTTTTTCATCTTCATCTTTCTCAAACTTAATGGCGGAAAAAGATTTTCATCTTTGAACCGGTCAAAGTGTTAGAGGCTATGTCACTGATACGGATGCAACTGATTTGGCAATCAATCTGGGAAGAAGAATCAGACGATTTTAAAGGATTGGAAAATGTTTTAAATCCCAGATTGGACAAGATTTCTTACAGGAATGTCTGTGATTTCTTGAGAAATATGGTGGTTAGAGATGGTACTGGGGCATTTACAACAACTATAAATGGTCAGGAGATTGAAGTGACATCAGACCTGCTGAGATAGGTCTTTGGATTTGGTCTAGGGAATGGAGCCCCTACAAATCAAGAATCTATAGGATTAGCAAGGCTAGCTTGTGTGGAATCAATCAGAATTAATCCAGATGCACAAATAGCTTTGAATATAAATGTAAAGAACAATTATTTTGAGTATAATCTGGTGAGAAAACATATTGCTAAGTTTATTTTGGGTTTTGTTGAAAGTCTTGACATATTATCCGGACCCAAAATAGACTTGATGTTAATCATTTCAAGGAGTATGAAGTTTGATTGGGCTGGTTTCTTTGTTCAATACATGAAGAAAATTATGATAGATGAAAGAGAAACCATTAGAAAGCGGTTGAGTGAAAAGAAACCTGCTGGATATATGGGTTCAGGTTTCTTTATCAAGACAAAACCATTGGGGTTAATGGTTCAAGCCCTGCTAAATCATTTGAAGGTTGCTGATGTTGCTCCCTCAAACATCAACAAGGCCAGATTTAAGCCAGAGATTATGACTCCTATCCCAGGCCTAGATGATGATGAAGAGACATAAGAAGTAGAAAGTGATGGTGAGCAGGAACAAAGAACAAAGGCTAAAAGTGATGTGCAACCTACTGCACCAAAGAATACTATAGAGAAAATAAAGGCTACTGATACTAGAAAGATAACAGAAATTTTAAAGCCTAAAAAGACAAGTCAATCAGTGACACTGCCGAGTCTACTGAGTTTCAAACTGCTGATGAGCCTACCGAGCCTACTGAACCTGTCAAGAAGACTGCTGCTGATTTGCTTAAAGAACAGATCAAAGAGGCATCTTAGAAGAGAAAGATTAATAGCAAAGAGCAATTAGAAGAATCTCTCCTTGAGTCCCCAGAAAGACCTTCCAAAAGAAGAAAACAAGTTGTAAAGAAGAAGGGACATGGAAAGGGTAAAGAATTGAGAGTTCTAGAGGAATAAAGAGAAGTAGTAGAAGAAGAAGATGTTGAACAAGTAGTTGTTGAGCCTACTATGAAGGCTACTGAAGTTGTGGAAGACCCTGCTTAAACTACAACAACTCAGAGGGAAGGACGGACGGTTGAGATCTATGCTGAGGAGCATGTAATTCCGTGGGAAGGAAGTGTGGAACAGTTGGAGATAGTAGACACAAACTTACCTAATGGAGAGTCTACTGATCTCTTTGTATCTACTGAAGATACACTGAGTCATCTTGTGAGACTTTTGGAAGTCACCAAGTTGAGAAATCTGCTCCAAGAAAACCAACCATGCCTTTTGAAAGGAGGGAAAAGAAATCAAAGAATCCAAAAGAAGATCCTAATCTTACGAGGATTTCAAAGTACTTTGCATGGAAGTTTGGTTTTTACAAGACACAAAACGAACAAGAGAACCAATGACTGGATTTGAAGAATGGGCTTTTGAAAGTCTTGGAGTGGAAAGTTTTCTATGACTGATTGATATATCACTCCTAGAGATGAGACAACTGGAGATCATAAAAAATGAAAAGCATAAAGGAAACATAATGTAGGTCCTAGAGAAGTGTAAAACTATAGTCAGAGGGGGGGAGTGAATGACTATAGTGGAGTTTCAAAAAAATTTCTTATATTTAAAAGTTTTTGGGCAGCGGATAAGTCCATTCTTTAAATGTTGGTTCAAAGTAGATTATTCAATCACAGATATAGAGTATGCAATGAAATAAAGTACTGTAAGGTAAATACTGAAAGTAAATAGACACAAAGGTTTATAGTGGTTCAGGGTGGTGTAATCCCTTAATCCACTCTTATACTGTGATGATTGGAGGAATTCACTATTGTTTTCACAGATACAATAGCACAATTGTCCTTGACCACACAAGCTTCACAATCTACAAGACTATCACTCCCTGGCTTCAGAATCTTCAGTGACTCAGTCTCTATCACTGCTCCTTTAGAACAAATCTTTCAGCAGCTATCACAAAGGTTGAAACTCCTCAGATTCCTCAGATTCAATTCCCCCAGTTGATGTGAATTGGATTCACAGACTTGTGATCAATCTCAGTGCTTGACGTGGAATTTGAGCTTTGATTTTTGAGTTGATCTCTTGATGTTTCTTTCAAGTACAGATCGAAGGCTTTTCAAATTGACAGAGTTTCTGGTTGTTTCTTCTCAGATTCAATCATTGTTTTTTTCTTGTCTGTCAGTGCCTTCTCTTTATAGCCTTGATAATCCTTGATAATCCTTGATTTGAATTTCCACCCATTGGCTATTTAATGTGGAGAATAATCCTTGATTTAATTCTTGATTCCCCCTTAATTTTATTCTCCTTGATTTCAGTGATCGGATTTTTCTTCAAACGTCTATCAAAAAATCCATACTTGATTGATCCTCAATTGATTGTGCGTTTAATGCTTGATCTTCATCTTTTGAAATCTTAACGTGTAAAGTTTACTTGGCCGTTCCCTGAACGGTTAAGTGATGTTTCTGACTTGGTTGTTTGGTTCTCCCTTCACTGTACTGTCATTACTCAACCGATAGTCAGTTTACTCTGCCGGTTTACTACTTTGTTATTTTCTTTGATCTTTCAGGTACTTCTTGTACTTCACTGATCCTTCATTTAGGTGCGATTAGTGTACACCATATTTGACAATGTACTTCATCATTTTAATTATAACTTAGACTTATCCAAGGTCATCACAGACTTCCTTGGTTGTAACTCAGACCATAATGTCTGTTTGCTTCTCTACTGGTACTTGGCTAGCTTCACTCTGCCGGATATCTGTTTTACTTCACCATCCTACCAACTAGTACAATACTTGAACGACTCAACTTATACAACATGTCAGACTCTAATTAAAGACTTATACTGAGAATTCCAACTTATTTCAGGCTTGCTATAACAGCTAATATGGTCATCATAAAAACAAAATAAAATGTTCCAAACAATTTCTCCATTTTTTATGAAGCCAAAACACTCATAAGCCTGAACATAAGTATACTAAATTTTTTCATAATAATTAACAGAATAAAACTCAAATTTTATTAATCTATTCAAAGCAATAAGATATTGCAAATTTTTCAAAACAAATCAAAGGTATACAATTAATTCAATAATTAGAGGGCTACTTCTTCTTTTCTTCAAACCTGATACCCTTGCCCTTGATGCCCTTGCCCTTGTCTGTTGGGCTTTACTTCTTTCCACTGGAGCTTTCATGCTCTCAACTCCATTCCCCCTTTTTGGCATCCCCAAATCGTTCTTCCAAAATTTTGTTGGCTGCCGCAGATTCTGGGAGAGGGCCAAAGTTTTCCTCAAGAATTTTGTTTGTGGCTCCAGTGACATTGAGTAGGGTGTTGAGTTGCCTTGCAGAGTAATCCATAACCTCATCTAGATGGTGATGTTGTTGTGTGTGAGCATTCAATATATCCACCAGAGGTTTGAGATTTCCATCAATCTTGTCAGCAAGAAACTCAAGGAGGTTGCCTTGTCTCTCCATTACCTCAGATTGAACCTTAATGTGACGGATGATGGCTTGAATTTTGTGATTTAAGGAGGTTGCATCACTCCTTAATACAGTTTTCAGATTTTTCCTGCTGTGGTACTGCCTCTCCATATCCAGAATCAATGGTTGAATGTCCAGTTTGAACATTCCATCCGAATCATCTTCTGTTGGTGCTAATGCATTAGCCTTATCTTCTTCATCTTCTGTTTGGGCAAATACATCACCCTGCTCTTCTTCCTCTTCCTTTTCCTCGTCATTCTGTTTTTCTTCTTCTTCAGCAATCTCTTGATCAGGTAGAGATTATTGAATATTGCTTGCATGTCTTAGTCCGTGTGAGGACTGTCCTTCTTCTCCTTGTGTTGCAGACCCAGTTGCTTCTGCTGGTGTTCCCCCTTGATCAATGCTGGGGGTGTTGACAAGTTCAGTAGAGTGAGTTTTATCAGCTGGCTCACTCGGCTGTTTGTCAACTTTGTTGATGCTCCTGAGAATTACCTCTTGAATCGTCAGGTCGTCATCAGAAAGATCCATCTTTTCTTGATCATCTTTAAGATGATCTCCTTCCTGTTGCTCTTCCGCAGCTTTGTTCTCCTCATTGTCAGTATCATCTTCCTCTCCTGCTTCATCAAATAATGTAATTTGGTATCCTTCTTCACCTTCTTCCAGATAGGTGACTTCTTCTTGTCTATCTTCTTAAGTGGATGTATCATCACTGATCACCATGAGACTTTCCATATTGCTGTCACTAGTCACAGAAGTACCATCATGTGCCGTTTGAGATCTTGTTCTTCTCCCCACTCCTGATCTGCTGCTTTCAGGCTCTTTTCTTTTACATCTGGCAGTGGATTTGGGTGTCTAGGATGCCTTTACATAGGTAAACATCACCTTGCCCTTGTGTGGAGGGTGCAGTTAGATGGGTGTCATTTTGATTTGATCGAATAGATGTTGAAGTGGTATCCCATATGATTTCCTTTGCTAAAAAAATTCACCTTTCTTCTGCTAACCCTTGCTTGGTGCCGTAATTGCCAGATCAATTTCCTTCTGGATTTGACCTTTCTACTTGATGAAGACAATATGTGACTAGTCAAATGAGATACCTTGATAGATAATCGCCATTAATTTGATCCGTAGCTCAGTCAAGATCTCCATCGACCCTTTTCTTCTTTCAATGTTTCTGGTGATGACTAGAGCATACTTTGCAAATGGTCCTTTGAGTGCTGATCTGGGTAAGTTGTATTTCTTGCTATTTCTTCTGGGGTTCTTTCCAATATCGTTCTATAATGCATTGATGTTGATCTGCATCTTCGTCACATCGATGGGACCAGTATTGGGTAGATTTAAGAATCTATTGAGGAGTCCAGGGGTGATGACTACTTATTTCCTGAATATTGTGCATACAATACGATCTGGGTCACTGTTCTTGGTGCTGGGAATGAACTTTGCATTCTTCCAAAATGAAATCAGGGTTTCATAGCATATGCCAGTGATTGGAGGGTTTAGGAAGGTCATCAACCCCCGGATTAGTGCAGCCATCAACTAATCGTCTGGCCTGTGCATCATTTTCACAAAATGGTAGATAGTCAGGCCTGAAAAATGATCCAATAATTATCGATTTTTTGTAATTTTTTTATGTGGAAGACTTTGAAGAAGATGATGCCATTGCTTTGAAAAAATTTTGCGATTTTTAGAAAAACCTTTGATTTTGCAGAGAGAGTAGGGTTTATGATTTGCAAGAGAGTGTAAAGATTTTTGAAAAATCTCTAAGTGTAGTTTAAATATGATGATTTTTGGTGGTGTGAACGTGGTTGAATATGGAAGGATTTTGGGACATAATGGCGTGATTTTATGTATATAAATCACGGTATTTGAGTGTAGTAGGGGAGTGGATTAAGGTAAGTAATGATAAATCCTGGGAATCGAGGCGTTTGTAATACAGAAAATAATATAGTTACCTCCACGATTAATATTGATCTCCACGTGTGTAATCTTCCACTGTATAATCCTCCATAACTTCTTGATTTTCCACGTGTATAAAACTTATTTAGTTCACACTTTAGTTTGTTGTTTACTCCAATGCATAGTTCGTTGTAGTGACTTGCTGGTCACTGGGCTGGTGAAGTGACTTCTTTACTGAGCTGATGTATACAACTATTCCTAACTGTTGGTCCCTTGGAAAGGCTAACACAAGTTTAGAGGGGGGTGAATAAACATGTCACAAAAAACTGGATTTTAATCTATTAATGTTCAGTTAAAAGTTGTGTGGAGTTAAGCTGACTGAACTGAGTCTAAGTCAAACTGACTTATGCAAAACTGAGTCAACCGGCAGCGGATATAATTCTAGGCTTTTTCTTGATCTTGTTATTCTCTGTGAAAGCTGAGTGTGTAAAACTGAATTCTGATGAATGTCAGTTTGTGAGCTGTGAGTTGTGTAACAATCAGTTCTCAGTATGCTGAATAAATAATAATAAATGCTGTAACGATAAATAATAGAATGTAAATGCGTAAAGTAAATGAAACAAGACTTATAGAGGTTCCAGGTGGTGTAATCCCGTCAGCCATCTCTTCTTCTGTGGTGTATGAGGAAAATTTCACTAGAACTTCTTGAGGTGAGCTGTTACAAAAAGTCCTAAACAATAGTCCTTGGCTAATCCTAGCTTCACTATCTAAACACTTGTAGAACAGGTGGAATGGCTACTCTGCAATTGGTTGAGTCACTAGTCCTTGAAGGGTTACGTATGCCTCTTCACCAGCTACCACCACATACACAGTCTACCCGACTGCTGATACAATTGTCCTTGGCAAATCCTTCACCGGATTGCTTCACAGTCTAAACATTTGATTAAGAATCATAGTTGGGCTGAGAATCAATAAATTGATTCTTGTTTGTGGTTCTTCAAAGTGTCTGAATCTGGATAAATTATGTGTAGCTTGAACACTTGAAGAAATGCTTGATTGATCTTATTATCGCAAAGATGATAGCAATATGAATGAACGAGACTAGTGCACAAAAATGCTTGTAATCTTGTTAATTCTTTGTGTTTGATCCTTGGTGCAAAGTCCTCTATTTATAGTGTAAGGTCCAACGTTCATCTTGCTCAAATTCGAATTGTATCAACGTCTATCTTGTAACGGTTATATTTTGTTACCGTTCCGACTTGTCAGTACTTCATCCAATAAAATTGCTTCCTTTACAATGTTCGAATGTACTATCAGTTTGTTGGATGACTGACTTATAAAACTGATTTTCCTGATCAGTTTTATACTGAGTTCATCACTTGTCAGTTTCTTGACTGACTTGGAGCGTTAACTAAGATTTTACTCTTCTTCAAATATCAGTACTCCAGTTTTTCATCTGATTATTATTGACTTAATCAGAGTACACCATAAGCATATATCATCTAAGAGTTCATTGTCCTTATGATTCTTAGGTCTTCATACAAGATCCATAACGTCAGTTCACGTCACCACAAACTTGCCTGAAGTCTAACTTTACAGTCTAGACTTTCATAACTGAGTTTGTACCCTCAGTTCTTCAATCCTCTATAACGGAGTCTGTTCCCTTAGCCTTTAGTTTTAGATAAGCCAACTGAGTCTGTGTCCCTCAGCGAACTTACCTTCTTCAGTTTTGAGTAATCTTCAATTCTTGGTGTAGTCTGAGTCAGTTTTAGATGACTTGTCTTTCCCGTTTCTTAGATGATTTCTAGTTTTTAGTTTTACGACACTTTTATCTATTACAGTGCTTGTCTGATATAACCTATACAATTTTCAGACTCTAGTAAAACTTATACATTCAGATCTAGACATCTTTTAGCCTTTCACTATAACAGTTAGTTTCGGCACTTCATCAATGGGGTGTAAACAAACATGTTCTTGAATAAGATGAATTATCGTCAAAACTAAATTATTATTTCCAACAATTTCCCCCTTTTTGATGATGCCAAAACCTTCTTTAAAAGAAAAGCTTAAAGATAAACACAATACAAAACAAAGTAAAAGTGGAAACTGGATTTCATTAAGATTTTGCAAAAACTGGATCAAGTTACACATTTTGTATAAATTGAAATCACTACTAGAATTTAGCGGATTTGTGACGGAGATTTGTGACAAAAATATTCCGTCACTAATTTGCGACATATTTTCTATTATTCCGTGACAAAATACAAAAGGAGTTATTTTTACCACGAATTATGATGACAATGCGACAAAAAATGTACGTCACAAACTTTTTATCACTACTTTGTCGCGAACATTCGCGCCAAATTTCAGCACCATATTTTGTGACAAATCTACGATAAAGTGTTTTCGTCGCAAATATTATTGTAGCTAATTCGTCACTATTGGAAAATTTTGCCCACGTCTATTTACCCACTAATTAGTGACGAGAATTTTATGGCAAAAAAGTTGTGAAAATATTTCGTTGGTGATTTGTGACAGTGTTTCAATGGTTTAGTGACAAATCACAAAAAAAAATTATTGTGCTAGAACTTGAGTTATCATTACTATTAATTAGGGACAAAACATAAAAAGATTATTTTTGCGAAAAATTGCGACGATATTGTGACAAAAATCCAATAACTATTTTGTCGCAAACCTTCGCGCAAAATTTATGCGCCTTTATCTTTTACAAGTATTCGACAAACTAGCTTGGTCACTAAGTATTTCCTTGCTAATTCATCACTAACGGATAAACTAGCCCATTTATGTTTACTTTTAAAGTAGCGACAAAAATTGTGACTAAATTTTTTGACAAAAATTTTAGGGCACCAATGTGTAGCAATGTTTAGATGGATGAGTGACAAAATATATAAAAATTATTTTTACAAGCAACTGTGAGGATAAACAGTAACATTTTGTCACAAAATCATCATACCAATTCAAATGCCATTATTTGTGACAAATATGTGACGGACTACCTTTGTCACTAAAATATCCATTGTAATTCGATAATGGAAAAGTTTTTCCACGTATATTTATTGTCAAATTAGTGACTAAATTTATGATGAATATATTTGGTCACTCATGTGTGACAACGTTCCCTGGTTTCATGTAGTCTATTTAATGATAGAAGACACTAAATAGATGAAATATATAGCACAATTTAAATTAGAAAAAAAAAACAATTATTTGACACAAAAAATCAGTTAGAAAATTGATTTTGTTGTTATCTTGGGAAAAAAAACTTTCGGTAGAAAAAAATAATTAAAGTTTCAAGTTTAACAAATCAAATTATAAAGGCCAATGAGCCCTTGATTTAGCAGTCAAAGTTAAGGCCCACGACCACCTCTTAGTACTAGATTCGAGCCTTACTCAGACAAAATGTGTGTGTGTTATACTTCTTCGTATATTATACAATTATATAGTCTATTTATTCTAGTATTTCTAATACAAATAATAAACAAAAATTGACATGGGTATAACCCAAAATTATTTACATTGGATGTATTGAGCCAAAAGCGGGTCATAATGGTCAAGAGGGCCAAATCAGCACAATCCCATAGACGTTTAGGCCAAAAGAGGGTCAAAAGGGTCAAGCAGGCCAGATCAATACAAGCCCATAGTTGGGTCTCTAGCTATCCGAAGTTCAATCCATGACCTTAGAAAGGTCGCTCTCAATGATCTATAAATCTTTTCCCGAGTATCATGCAGCTAACCCGACCTTACACCCGACCTTATAGATTTTTGATTGACTCGGCCCTACAGCTTGCTCCTCAACAGGACATGTTGACTCCTACCCCTGAAAAGTCGGCTCTTGATCATTAGTGGGCATGATCTCCATTAATTTCCACACCCCATTTTTACTCACATCATATGATCTTAATCTCCTTTAGCCATGACTGCCCTACGTCCGGCATCACTTTCGTCCTTAAACGAGGCTCCAAGAAAGAAGATTTGAGCTATAACTCTCTCGACGGAGTTCTATATAAGGATAATCATCCTCAATTTTCAGAACTACATTACATTGGTTTGATCCTTTACAATACATTGGTGTGTGACCGTGTCTAACAACGCACTACTACAAAAATCATTAAAGATCACACTTGAGAAATGATATAGATCACGGATTTCGAAAAACTAAGACAAGGATTGTGAGAATAATATTATCATGATACTTAATTTCTTTTTATCAAGGTCTTTAAGAAACCGAGATAAATTGTGAGGAATTATTAATATATATATATATATATATATATATATATATATATATATATATATATATATATATATATATATATATATATATATATATATATATATATATATATATATAGGAATGATGAAAAGAATATCAAATCCACCAAATAAAATCAAAACCCCAACACAATCAAGAGTAGAGCACACGGTTTGGGTTGATAAGAAACTTGGTAGCCGCCAGCGGAAGAATTCGCATCTCTGGATTTCGAGTAATTGGATCGGCAAATTAATCTTCATCTGGAAAAGAGATTAATGTTTGTTAGGCTTATAATTCTACGTGGATGAAGAAATGTCGGCAGACCCTCAGGCTTTTATCACGAGTGAAGGTCAAGGTTGCTAACCATGTAAGAATATTGCAATGTTGACATATCAAGATGCATTTTTCTATTTGATTTGGTCTTTTTGTGCATAAAATTGCTAGAAACTATGATCTCCCTTCATGTCAATAGCCACGGGGGATTGAAATGGGTTTTTGTTGATTGACTAGATTTTTCCTTTCATCAATTAATTCAGAAATTCCATGTTTTTTCACATACGAAATGAGCCTCGGTTCTTTGTGTTAATTTATGATATTCTCGGTTTTAGGCTGTAACAAATTCGACCATTATTAATATTAAAACGAGTTCCTTTCTTTCATTATCTATTATAAAGGATTCGCTTTGCCTTGCAATATATTTTAATTTTTTTGTGGGTGATTATTTGGCGGTGGTGAAAAAGGAGAAATGGCATGAGTTTTCAGTATGCGCAGTATCTTGTTGTGTAGTTTTGGCATCAGTATGCACGACAAATGTTCACATCGGCTTCTTTCATTCTTTGTGGAATGTCAGTCAACTTACTTAGAATCCAGTTATTGAACTCATGGGTCATGAAGCTTCTCCACCTTTTCACCTAGTGTGTGCCGAACTATTTTGAACTTGAAGACCACCCTTTAGAAATTTATGTCCTTAATTGTTTAGTGGTTCTCACAAGGAACGTGAATTCTCCAAAGCATTATACTCTTTGTATTCCTTCTGTATTCATAGACTCGTCACAGTATTCATCATGCACTAATTGCCCATTTGCTAATGGTGTATCTTCAGTTGATGACATCGCAGTACTGCTCCTTGATAAGCTTCAGGTGTATGTGAGTTTTGGGACGTCAAACATGTTGAGTGGTGGACACTTGTCTAATGGAGTGGGAAATGAAGCTGCTTCTTCTGTAAATGACCATTCATCAAATTTTGGCCTTGATGAAGATTTGGGCCGCTGTATATTCATTACTGGAGCTTGTGCCATGGTCATGGTATGACTCAGCATTCTCTTTAAATGCCTTTCTTTCTATTTATTAATCATTTTGGACCTAGTGAAGATTTTGTTTCGGACGAATTTTGACTCAAAGTGAATTTTGACTCAAAGTGATGTTCCGGTTTGATGCTATATAGATGTATACTCACAATTCCAACCCAAAAGCGATGGTAAACTACCATGTGTCTTGTTAAGTGAAGCTAATTTTTTTCATGTTTGGAATTTTTACTGTAATACAAGACATGCTCTTAAATTTCCGGAAGGTTTACCGTGATAAAGTGGTTAGCATACACTCTGCTCCTCAAGAAGGCTTGCACCGTAGCGGGAAACGAAATAGATTTCGGTAGCGATAGTGTTATTCTCTATATTTTACTCAGTGTTTATCTGAATAGTATTTGTATGAATTCCAAAAAGAAACCATTAGCTTAAACATTTAACTTCTCAATGTAGACTATCGACCATAAGAAAAAATTATGCTGCAAAGTCGAATTATATTTCTGTTGGCCAAATTGCAGTGCCTATACTATTCATAGGTCCCATTCAAGCTGTTGTTGGAGTTCCTTCTTAATATCGTGAAAATATTAAATTCCGGCATGCTTTTTTTATTCAACACTAATTGCGTAGACTATAATTTTCATCTTTTCTTGTTAGGAGTGGATGAGATTTTTTAAATTTGATAAAGAAAATGATTTGGTTTAAACCGCAATATGTTTTTTTGGGGGTTCTGTTCAAATTAAGTGACCAGAGTTTGTGAGTTTGTGATTAATCAGAAATTGATAGGGTTTTTACCTTGTAAATTTTGTCTGGTTAGGGTTCAGATTGCCAATTTTGGATCTGTAGACGTCTTTCTCATTAATGGAGAAAAAATACATTGTTTAAACTATCTCACTTGTAAATTTCCTTAAAAGAAGCTGGTGTTGCTATTGTTTTCTTGTTCTCTGTGTTTCTTTCTGTATTTAAATTCCGTCTAAATATTATTTAGTTTTATGGTAAATTATTCCTTTCTTCTTATTGGTTTCCCTTTGTTGTCTTAATGCCGATTTGATTCTATACATTATTTGGATAATTGATTGTGTGTTGGGAATCTCAGTTGTTGCTTGCTCTGTATATGATTTTCTATGGTTCATTTATGAAGTCGGTTTGCGGGAAGCTGGGAGAGATGCAAAGGTATCCTGACCATTATTCAATTGGTTGTCTAGTTGTCTTATTTATAAAAAATCATAATGTTTTTAGGAGAATTTTTCTGAGTGTCAAGTTATTCACATATACGCACATGAGTAAAAATGATAAGAGTCATATTGATGATCTAGCAACACATATTGAGGTGATAAAAGTTTCAGCAGTTTTATAAGTTCAAAATTCCTATCAATGATATATGGTGTATTATCTAGTTTTCAACCATTTTATGTAATTCTATTATTCTAGAGAATGAAACAACTTTTGATTTGAAGTGATGGCAACAAAGGTTTAAAGAAGCAGTGACAGGTTCCTACCATATCTTAGGAATGAAAGGACGTAGATTCTGGAGGCCACAGTGGACATGTGCTGATTGTGCAAGCAAGATCGTCATGATTTTAAACAAGTTCTTCCGGATGTTTAACAAGATCGTCAAGAATCGGAGTGGGATGCAGAACTCAAGACACTTTTAGAGATGATTGCTCGTCTACAAGATGAGTTGTTTTCGGTGATAAAACCATTAATGCCTTGAATTTGTCTGTTAATCATGAATATTTTTGATTTCATGTTTTGAAATGTTATTTGACTCAATTATGAATAAAATGATTTTCTTGATTCTCATGATCTTGAAAGCGTTTTGATTATTTATGTTACTGAAACATTTTTTTTAAGAGAACATTTATATTATTGAATATAATTTTTTTAAATAATAATTATAGTAAAAATATGAAATATAAATTTTGTCATAAAGTCATTGCAACTATTGATACGTTGGTCATACATTTGACACAATAATTCGTTACAAATGTACATTTGACACTAATTCGTTACAAATATAGGTAATATTTGTCACAAATTTATCAAGATACTTTGTCACAAATTTATCAAGATACTTTGTCACAATATTGTCATAAACCACCATCACAAAATTAACTCAAAATTGTACGAAATAAATGTCACATTTTTATCACTAAATTCGGTAGCGGCATTGTCACAAAAACTCAGCACATAATAATTACTAAAATTTTGTCACAATTTTGTCGTACACATTCGTTACAAAGTCATATCAAATTTGTAGCATATGGTTGTCACTATTTCATCAATAAATTCGGTTACAAAATTGTCATAGTTTTTTTGTCACACATTTGTCGCTATTTTATGAAGCAAATTAGACACAACACTCCATCACAAACTTATTGAAATTTTTTGTCAGACATCCGTCACAAAATATAAGTTTTGTCATAGATTCAACACCAATTTTTTTTGTTACAAAGTATGACTTTTGTTACAATTTTGTCACAAAACGCAGTGACAAGGTTACTCTTGGCGCAAAAAATTGCAACGGGGCGTTCTGTGACGGAAATACTTCTCGTCACAAATTCATCGCAAACGGCTGTTTGTGACGAATTAGCGACGAAAACCACCATCACAAATCCGGGAAATTCTAGTAGTGAATGAAACTTTAAACAGCTTTCTGTGTAACAAAGACATACTTCCTTCTTTTGTCATGAAGGCGATATTCTTCTTCAATCCTTGTATCTTTATTGCTGAAAGTCTTGAGGTAATCCACTTGGATTGTTAGCTTCCATTTTCCCCACATAGCTAACTTTGGAAAATGACTTTCACCTTTGTAATAACTTTCAAACTCATTGACATCTGCTTTCATCTGTTCAACCTTATCTTTGATCTGAAGTTTTCTTCAATCCTTTTGATCTTTTTGTAATTGGACATTTTCTGTTTTTGATGGAGATCACACAAAGGTAGTTGAGTGATTCTTTATAATTCTTGTATCTGTACTTGGTTTTGACATGACTGTAGTCTTCAACAAACTTCATCCAAAGATCTTCATTGAGGGTTGCTCTTCCTTCATCAGGTTGATTGTATTTCAGTATCAGCTGCTCATCAGTTAGTTCTTCAACTTGTCTGATGTTTGATTCTGTAGTTGATTTTGCTTTCTTCAGTTCTGTCAACTCAGTTTCAAGCTTCAATTTTTCTTTACACAACTTCAGCTTTTCTTCCTCCACCTTTCCCTTTTTGGCATCTACAACTCATTGATTAGTTGATGCGTTTCCTTCTGATTTGTGGACATCTCTTTCTAAGAAATGAGGACATCTCTGAGTTGAGTTTCTAGCACATAGATCCATTGATTGAGGTGCCATTCAGCTTGAGCATGAGTTTCTAGATCTTTCATAGTTGTTTGTTCAAGTTTTTCCTTCAGACTGAGAATCTCTAAAACTGAATTTGATGAGGATTTCATGATAATGTCCAACTTAGTGTTAGTTGAGACATCATATTTCTTCCTGTAATTCAAGTAACTTGAAACATGTGATAGAAGACCACTTAAATCATCTTTCTTCTTGGACTTGGCTTAATTCTTCAGTTGTAAGTTTCTCAGATGGGTCTTCTTCCTCTGTTTATTGGATTTTAGACTGACTGGCATCTTCAATTATCATTAGTTGCTGATTATCCTCAGATCTAGCTTGTTCTGCTTTATTGTCAGTTGTCTGATTTCCAACTTGCAATTCTTCTTGCTGAGTATCAGTTTGAACTGCTAGTGGTTGAGGTTGGGTTTCTGACTGCAAAACTGTACTCCTTTGATCTTCTTTCCTTGAATCATCATCCATATCATCATCTTTTATCTTTAAAACATCCTTTGGTATAGATGATGTGGTTTATTCAGATCTCTTAGCTACCTCTCTGAATCTGTTGTAGCAATTGTTGAGAAATTCTTCTATAGGAAATAGTGCATAGAGATTTGGTATTTCCAGTTTCTCCAACAATAGTTTCTCTACACTAATTTGAGTGGCTTCTCAAGAATCTTCAGTCTTGAGCTTCATCTTCATCAGTTTGATGATCCATTCAGCATCAAAGAGATACTCCTTTGGGTAGATACCTGTTCCTTGTGCATAATAGAAACTTGTTTCTCTAGAACTGTTTCAGGAACTAAAGCCTTTAACTGACTGACAACAGTTGTTAGTTGTTGTTCCCCCTCAGTTATTGGTAACTGACTTGAAGTACGTGGGTACAAACAACGTACAACTATTTTTCTCCTTGTTTCTCCGCTTTCCTTTTAATGCCTTTTTTCTGAGCAATCTGCTGTGACACAACTTGCCTATTTGCTTCAGGTTGGGAAGTTGCTTATGTTGAACTTGCAACTACTACAGCTTTTTAGTAGCATCTTGTGCATTCTTACTCCCACAACTGATTCTTTCCAAATGATACTGAATCACTAAGCTAAGTGATTTCTTCAGTCAAAATCTGCCTTCAGTTTGTCTTCCTTCTGCTTGGGCTCTGCTGACACTTGCTAATTTAGCCAAGTGTTGCTTCTTGATTTGATTGAAGATATATCCAGCCTAGTTGAACTCAAATCCATCCCAGATGACATTCATTATGTAGATACAATCTTCAGTTAACTTACGTAGCCCTTTCTGCTGTCTGATGGCATGTCTGCTAATCCATCTGCTGAGAAGACCAAACTCAGTTTTGAGGTCCTTAATATGCGTATCAATCTCTGCTGGTTCCTTAGAAACTAAAATTTGGGAAAGCACTTCGTTGATGTGGTAAGCAGGCTAGATCAATAGATTTCACCAAAGGATCTTTGAAGCCCAAAAGCTGTCTAATGATGTCTTCATTGACAAAAATCTTTTGGGCACAAACTCTTGTAAGTAGAGAGTTCTTCAGCATCTTCATATTTTCCCAGATAGACCTTCCAAGTCCTTGTCTTGTTGCAATTTTGCTTCCAAAAGATTTCGTAAACTCGGTAATCTTCCAATCTTTTCAGATATATGACTGGAGAGAAGGGTATTACCATACATTTCTTCGAATTCTTGAAGTTTGAACGTATCAGGTACGGTGATTAACCGTTCTTCTTGAGTTTTCTCTGAAGTGACCATTTAAGAAAAAATTTTGGCAGATTTAGAGATAAGAAAGTTTGATTTATTCTTTTTGGTAAAGAGAGAGTAAAAAAAAATGTACATAAAGGGGTAGGTAATTGAAAGGATCCACGATCTTCTAATAGATTTGTACAATCTTTTCAAATTCCATCATGGTTTGTGGAACCGATGTGTACTATCTGAAATAATGGGGGTATACACGCTATGAATTCTGACACCAAAACGGCGGTAATTAAATGTGATGTAACTATTGTTGGTTTTATCCATCACTCTATTGACTTTCTTTGACTTAGTAAAACTGAAACTGAAATCAGTTTTACAAAATTTGGGTTCCGTCAAATCTTCAGCTCAGTTAGTCAATTTGAGATTGTTGATGTCAATGACTGATCTGTCAAGTGAGCGCACCCAAAATGACAAAGATCAATCCCCTTGACGAATCTCTAAGCTTGAACTGACTTAACTAACTTAAATAATCCCGAATTCAGTTCTCAGTTTAGCAAACCTTTCTTTGTCCGGTGGTTTGGTAAAAATGTCAGCTAACTGATCTTCAGTTGGAATATAGAGAACTGTTATATCCTTCTTTTCCACATGATCCCTTATAAAGTGATGTCTCACATCAATGTGTTTAGTCCTTGAGTGCAAAACTGGATTTTCAGTTATTGCAATTGCACTTGTATTATCACACATTATAGGAATCATCCCTCTTCTATTCCATAATCTCTCAGTTGTTGTCTAATCAATAAAACTTGAGCACAACTTCAAGCTGCGATATACTCAGCTTCAGCTGTACGTTGACGTAGAGATTGAGTTTTACTTCTTGTTGAACCACGACACAAATCTATTTCCCAATAACTGACATGTGCATGAAGTACTTTTTCTGTCAACTTTGCATCCTGCATAGTCTGAGTCTGAGTAGGATATCATTTTGAATTCACCTTCTCTTGAATACCATATCCCAACTCCTTCTGTATCTTTCAAATACTTTAAGATTCTTTTTACAACTGTGAGATGGCTTTCTTTAGGTCTTGTTTGAAATATAGCACAAACACCAACAGCAAAAGATATATCTAGTCTACTTGCTATAAGATAAAGTAGACTTCCAATCATTCTTCTGTAAAGAGTTTGATCCACATCTTTGCCTTCTTTGGCTTCATCTAATCTGATGTTAGTTCCAGTTGGTGTTGAAATGCCAGCTGATTTTTCCATTCCAAACTTCTTGATCAATTCTCTTGCATACTTGGTTTGGTGAATGAAAATCCCATTATCCAGTTGTTTAACTTGTAAACCTAGAAAGTAATTCAGTATTCCCATCATACTCATCTGAAATTTGCCCTTCATTAAACTTGCAAATTTCTCACAGAGTTCTTCATTTTCTGATCCAAAAATGATGTCATCCATATAGATTTGAACTAGGAGAGTACTTTCTTCCACTTTCATTCTGAATAGAGTCTTGTCAATAGTTCCTTTGATAAATCCATTATCTACCAAAAAAACTGGGATAGAGTTTCGTATCAAGCTCTTGGTGCTTGATTCCGTCCATATAGAGCTTTTCTCAATTTAAAAACTTTATCAGCTTGTTCTTTAATTTCAAATCCAGGTGGTTGTTGAACGTAGACTTCTTCTTCTAGAATTCCATTAAAAAATGCATTTTTGACATCCAACTGGTTCACTTTGAATTTCTTGTGAGCTGCAAAGGTAAGAAAGAGTCTGATTGCTTCCAACCTTGCAACTGGTGCATAAGTTTCATGAAAGTCTATGCCTTCAGCTTGTGAATATCCTTTAGCTACAAGTCTAGCATTGTTTCTGATGGTATTCCCATCCTCATCAATCTTGTTTGTAAACCCATTTAGTGCCAATGATGTTTTCATGTTCTGGTCTGTCTACTAGTTCCCATACTTGATTTCTTTCGAACTCATTTAGTTCTTCTTGCATATCTAAAATCCAATCTAGTTCTTTTAAAGCTTCTTCTATCTCTTTAGGTTTAGACTGAGATAGGAAATATGCAATCAGTGCATCTAGTTGATGTCTTGTTCAAACACCAGCTTGAGTATCACCAATCACCTATTCTTCTGGGTGATCTCTCATCCATTGATGTACTGGGGGTTGCATCAAGGGATCTAATTTCTGTTGAACTGGTTCTTCAGGAATCTTCTTGATTTTCATCATCTTGATCATCTTGAACTGGGTTAGAATCATATTTTTCAACAATAGGTTGTTCAGTTGTTGAGAACCGAGGCTGATCTTGATCTGATGATTCTGAAACTCTCAATCTTCCAATGTCAACAAAAATTGATTCTGTTAAAACTGGTAACTGAGGTTCAGAAACTGGTTCTGGTATGCTTTCAGTTTCTTCACCAGGAAAGTTTGGTTCATCAAATACCATGTGTATCAATTCTTCATGCTTGAGTGTCCTTTTGTGCAGTACCCTGAATGCTTTGCTGACACTTGGGTATCCCAGAAATATTCCTTCATCAGCTTTGGGCTGAAAAACATGAAGTTGATCTTTTCCATTATTGTGTATGAAACACTGGCTTTCAAAAGCATGAAAGTATGAAACATTTGGCTTTCTTCCATTCCAAATTTCATAAGGTGTTTTCTCATGCCTTTTATTAATGAGAGCTCTGTTCTGTGTATGGCAAGTTGTGTTAATTGCATCTGCCCAATATCTTTCAGGCAATTTTGCTTCACAAATCATAGTCCTTCCTGCTTCTTTGAGTGTTCTATTCCTCCTTTCAGCTACACCATTCTGTTGAGGCGTTAATGTTGCTGCAAGTTGATGTAAAACACCATTTTCTTCCCAGTATTCAATAATCACTTTTTTTAGGAATTCCGTTCCTTTATCTGATCTTATATTCACAACTGAAACACTCTTCTGATTTTGAAGTTCCTTGAGAAGTTCTGTAAGCCTTCGCTTGGTTTCACTTTTCTTGGTTAAGAAGATGACCCAGGTGTATCTTGAATAATCATCTACCACCACCAATGTATACTTCTTTCCACTGATACTGATTGGTGTGATAGGTCCAAATAAGTCCATATGTAGTAGCTCTAGGACTCTTACTGTTGAATGCTGAGATTTTGTCCTGAAACTGGCTTTCACTTGTTTTCCCTTTTGACAATCATCACCTAAGCTATCCTTTTTGTATGTAATCTCAAGTAATCCAATGACTAACTGTTTCTTGACTAGTGTGTTGATGTCGTCGAAATTAAGATGACTCAGTTTCTTGTGCTATAACCAGCTGACTTCTGATTTGGTATGCACAAGTAAACAAGTTTCTGCAACTGCTGTAGTCCAATCTACAACAAACATATTCTCTTTTTTTCTTCCAGCTAGAACAACTTGAAATGTTGTTTCACTGACGACAATGCAGAAATCTTTATAAAATGTAACTATGTATCCCATGTCACAAAATTGACTGGTGCTGAGTAGATTGTAGTGCGATCCTTCTACATAAGATACATTTTTTATTGTAAGTCCATTTATGATCAAAGTACCGTAACCTTTGGTGTTTCCAGGTTTGTCTTTGCTTCAAAAATTAACTTTTGGTCCATCCTTGGCAATAAAATTACTCAGGCTATCCTTGCTCTTTGTCATGTGTCTTGAGCATCCACTGTCAATTACCATATATCCTGCAAAATAAGTTAAACAGTTTTAGGTACCCAAATCTGTTTGGGTCCATGGGGGTCAGTTGTCAGTACAACCTTGGGATTATGTCCACTAGGTATCCTTTGGATATTGTTGCACTGGTTTTCATATATACATGCCACACTCCCATAGTATCTACGCTTGTACTGTGTCTTATTTATATGATCTCTCAGATCCTTTGGCTGAAAATGATTTCCATGATGTTTTCTAATATTGAAACTTGAATACTAACCATCATTTCTTCTGTACTGAGGTCTAGGCTGACCTTGGTACTGAGGTCTTTGCTGAGGACTTAAGTGATTCCTCTGCTGACATTTAGACTGAAACTTGTGATAAGTTTTCTGTCTGAAATGATTGCTTCTATCAGTTTGATAGTAGATTCAGAGAAATTCTAGTCATCATCAGTTGGAAATAATCTGCCTTTCCCCTGACTTTGTGAATCTTTGAATAATTGATATTCTTGGATTTTCTTTGACTGAAATTTTTCTGGTTCCTAGCCTGATCTGCTTTAGTAGATTTAGCCATTGATCTACCTTTTCGATTTTCATGATGTACAGCTGATTTACCTTTTTGGTTGACCCTGTTGTTGTTTACAGCTGACTTCTTTAAAAACTGACGATGTGACTGATTTGATTCACATTGAACTGGTTTTACTGGTTCAACATGCTTCTTAGTTTGAGGACATTGTTCAGCCACGAACTTAACACCAGTTTTGGTATTAGGTTCAGTTGCCTTACTCGTTCCTCCCTTCGAAGTCTGCTGTGTATCAAATCCTAAGCCAGTTATGTCTCCATATGGCTTGCCTAATTTGAATCCAGTTGCTGAACTAGACTCAGCAAAAGGTTCAGTTGCTGCTACTGATGCAGTAGACTGATACTGAGTCTTTCCTTTATCATTTCTTCTTAGTTTTAACGTATTCAATTCAACTTTCAATCTTTTGACTTCTAGAATTAGAACTTCTTTCTCAGCTTTGATTGATTCATAACCAGCTTGTATGGTTACAAGCTGACTCATCAATTCGTCAAGAGTTCATTCTAATTCTGAGTTATTTGGATTGTATTCGGCTGTTGAAGAACATACATTTTGCATGGAAATTTGAGCTGAGCTATATTTAGAATTTGATTAACATACCTCATTGGAATCTTCCATGTGTGCCATCAAAGCCGTGTCATCAGATAATCTTTTTGTACCAGCTTCATAGTCAGACTCATCTCCAGCTAACAATGCTCTTCTGCCGGTTCATCTTTGCTGAGTCTTCTTCACATTCAGTTCTGGGCATTCAGCTTTATAATGTCCAGGTTTCTTGCAGTTGAAACAGAGATACTCATCATCCTTCCTTTTTTCAGTAGTTTTCATGATGTATTTTTGAGTTACTTGATTACCATTCTTCATCCTTCTGATTCAGCTCATCATAAGATCCATTTGTTCTTCCATTTCATCCAACTGTTGAAGATTACTTGTAGATGTTTCTTGAATGTTATTAGATGTTGATGCAAGTGCTGTGGTCTTTGGTTCTTCCAGAGCTTTGAATATTGCATATGTGCTTGTAAAATCTTCACTGAATTCATAAGCTTTCAAATCTGAGAAGATTTTAAAGGTGTCCTCTATGTCAAGTCTTCTAGATTCTTCCATTGCAGTGACCTTCATCTTCCAACACATTGGCAAGGCCTTCAAGATTCTTGTATTGATTACTTTCTTTGTGTATTCAATCTTGAGTAGATCTATTTCATCCATGATAGCACTGAATCTTGTCTCTTTTTGGTCAATGGTCTCTCCGGATTTCATCATGAATTTCTCAAACTTCTGCTTTGCAACTGAGATTTTGTTCTCCTTGATTGAGTCAGCACCTTCACATACTAACAGAAGTTTCTCCCATATTTCCTTAGCGGTTGTGCAATCTTTCACCTTCAAGTACATATTGCTATCAAGAGTTCTGAGGATAAAGTCCATAGCAACATTGTTGAGATTATTTCGCTTGCGATCATCATTGGTCCATTTAGCCTTGGGCTTGGGATCTCAAACTTGATATTCACCAACAGTTTGCATATGGGTGATCTGGATTGGTCCATCAATGAGCATGTCCATCATCTCGTCATGAGTAGCAGCTAGAAAAGCCTGCATACGACGTTTGTATTCGTCAAACCTATCCATGTTACACATCAGCATTTCTCTTGCATACTGATTGCTATCCATTGCGAGTGAGCGAAAACTGATTATATAAAAAGTGGAAACTGAGCTTTCTAATGAGGACAACTATGGGAGATATAGAGCAACTCAGTTTTTAACATGACTTGTTAAAGAAACACTGCTCCGATACCAATTGTTGGTCCCTTGGAAAGGCTAACACATGCTTAGAGGGGGTGGGGTGAATAAACATGTCACTAAAAACTGGATTTTAATCTATTAAGGTTAAGTTAAAACTTGTGTGGATTTAAGCTGACTGAGCTGAGTCTAAGTCAAACTGACTTATGCAAAACTGAGTCAACCGGCATCGGATATAATTCGAGCCTTTTTCTTGATCTTGTTATTCTCTGTGAAGGTTAAGTGTGTACAACTGAATTCTGATGAATGTCAGTCTGAGAGCTGTGAGTTGTGTAACAATCAGTTCTCAGTATGCTAAATAAACAATAATAAAAGCTGTAATGATAAATAATAGAATGTAAATGCGTAAAGTAAATGAAACAAGAGTTATAGAGGTTCCAGGTGGTGTAATCCTGTCAGTCCTCTCTTCCCCTGTTGTGTTGGAGGAAAATTTCACAAGAACTTCTTGAGGTGAGCTGTTACAAAAAGTCCTAAACAATAGTCCTTGGCTATTCCTAGTGTTGGTCCTTTGGAAAGGCTGACACAAGTTTAGAGGGGGGTGGTGAATAAACTTGTCACTAAAAACTAAATTTTAGGTGAATTAGGTTTAGTTAAAACTTGTGTGGAGTTAAGCTGCCTGAGCTGAGTCTAAGTCCAAACTGACTTATAACAAACTGAGTCAACCGGCAGCGGATATAATTTTTAGCATTTTTCTTGATCTTGTTATTCTCTATGAAAGCTGAGTGTGCTAAACTGAATTCTGATGAATGTCAGTTTGTGAGCTGTGAGTCGGTGTAATAATCAGTTCTTCAGTATGCTGTATTAACAGAATTAAATATTGTAAAAGAATGTAAGTGCTTGAAGTAAATAAAACAAGAGTTATAGAGGTTCCAGGTGGTGTAAATATATCAGTCCTCTCTTCCCCTATGGTGTAGGAGGAAATTCCACTAGAACTTCTTGAGGTGAGCTGTTACAAAAAGTCCTAAACAATAGTCCTTGGCTAATCCTAGCTTCACTATCTAAATAGTCAAAGAACATGATGGATTGCTGCTCTTCAAATGCTTGAACCACTGGTCCGTGAAGGGTTACGTATGCCTCTTCACCAGCTACCACCACAAACACAGTCTAACCGACTGCCAGTACCACTGTCCTTGGCAAATCCTTACCCGGATCGCTTCACAGTCTTAACCTTTGATTAAAATCAAAGTTGGGCTGAGAATCAATAAATTGATTCTTGTTTGTGGTTCTTCAAAGTGTCAGATTCTGAATAAATTCTATGTAGCTTGAACACTTGAAGAAATTCTTGTTTGATCTTGTTAGCGCAGATATAGACGATAAATCGAATGAACTAGACTCTTGCACAAAAATGCTTGTAATCTTATTAATTCTTGGTGAATCTTGGTTGGGTGCAAAGTCCTCTATTTTTAGTGTAAGTCAAACGTTCATTTTGCTTGAATTTGAATTGTATCAACGTCTATCTTGTAACGGCTATATTTTGTGACCGTTCTGACTTGTCAGTATTTCATCCAATAGAATTACTTCATTTACAATGTTCGACTGTACTATCACTTTGTTGGATGTCTGACTTATAAAACTGATTTTCCTGATCTGTTTTATACTGTGTTCGTCAGTTGTAAGTTTCTTGACTACTTGGAGCATTAACTGAGATTTTATTATTCTTCAAATATCATTACTCCAGTTTTTCATCTGATTACTATTGACTTAATATGAGTACACCATAAGCATATATCATCTAAGAGTTCATTGTCCTTATGATTCTTAGGTCTACATACAAGATCCATAAAGTCAGCTCAGGTCACCACAAACTTGCCTGAAGTCTCGACTTGATCTTCATAAGCTGAGTTTGTACCCTCAGTTCTTCAATCTTCAATAACTGAGTTTGAACCCTCAGTTCTTCAATCTTCAATAACTGAGTTTGAACCCTCAGTTCTTCTATCTCCTAGATAATTCATCTGAGTCTGTGTCCCTCAGCGAACTTACCTTCTTCAGTTCCGAATGAACTTCAGTTCTTGATGTAGTCTGAGTCAGTTTTTAGATGACTTGTCTTTCCAGTTTCTTAGATGATTTTCAAATTACGGTTTTACGACACTTCTATCTATTACAATGCTTGTCTGATATAACCTATAAAATTATCAGACTCTAGTAAAACTTATACATTCAATTCTAGACATCTTTTGGCCTTTCACTATAACAACTAGTTTCAGTACTTCATCAATGTGGTGTAAACAAACATGTTCTTGAATAAGATTAATCATCATCAAAACTAAATTTTATTCCTAAAAAAATCCTCATTTTTATGATGCCAAAACCTTCCTTAATAAAAAAGCTTAAAGATAAAAACAATACAAAACAAAGTAAAACTGGAAACTGGATTTTCATTAAGATTTTGCAAAAACTGGATCTAGTAACACATTTTCTATAAACTGAAATGAAGTTTAAGCAGCTTTATGTTTAGCTAAGACATACTTCCTTCTTTTTTCATGAAGGCGATATTCTCCTTCAATCTTTGTGTCTTCATTACTGAAAGTCTTGAGGCAGTCCACTTGCCTTGTTAGCTTCCATTTTCTCCATATAGCTAACTTTGGAAAATGACTTTCACCTTTGTAATAAGTTTCAAACTCATTGACATCTGCTTTCATCTGTTTACTTTTGTCTCTGATTTGCAATCTTTCTTCAATCCTTTTGATCTTCTTGTAGTTTTCCATTTTTTGTTTACTATAAAGATCACACGAAAAGTAGTTGAGTGATTCTTCATATTTCTTGTATCTGTTCTTGGCTTTAACATGACTGTAGTCATCAACAAACTTCATTCAAAGATCTTCATTGAGAGTTGTTCTTCTGTCACCAGGTTGACTATATTTGAGTATGAGCAACTTATCGGTTAGTTCTTAAACTTGTCTTCTGTTGGATTCTGTAGCTTATTTTGCTTTCTTCACTTCTGTCAACTCAGTTTCAAACTTTAGTTTTTCTTCACATAACTTCAGCTTTTCATTCTCCACTTCCCCCTTTTGGCATCATACAACTCATTGATATGTTGATGTGTTGCCTTCTGATTTGTTGACATCTCTTTCTGAGAGGTGAGGACATCTGTGAGTTGAGTTTCTAGCACATCAATCCGTTGGTTGAGGTGCCATTCAGCTTGAGCATGTGTTTCTCGATCTACCATAGTTACTTGTTCAAGTTTTTTTTAGACTGAGAATCTCCGAAACTGAATCTGATGTGGATTTCTTGATAATGTCCAACTTAGTATGAGTTGAGACATCAGTTTTCTTCCTGTAATCCAGGTAACTGGAAACATGTGATAGAAGACCACTAATATCATCCTTCTGTTTGAGCATAATCTTCAAGGCTTTCTTGTACTTGGCTCAATTCTTCAATTGTAAGATTCTCAGATGGGTCTTCTTCTTCTTCCGTTTCTTGGATTCGAGACTGATTGGCATCTTCAATTAACATCAGTTGTTGATTAACTATATTTCTTGCTCTTTCTTCTTTATTGTCAGTTGTCTGAGTTTCAACTGGCAATTCTTCTTCCTTTGTATCAGTTTGCACTGGTTGTTCAAGCTGAGTGCTTGACTGCAAAACTGCATTCTTTTGAACTTCTTTCTGAGAGTCATCATCCTTATCATCATCTTTCTTCTTTGAAATTTCTTTAGGTGTGGATGATGTGGTTGATTCAGTACTCTTGGCTATCTCTTGAAATCTATTAAAGCAGTTGTTGAGAAATTCTTCCATAGGAAATAATGCGTATAGACTTGGTATTTCTAGTTTCTCCATTAGGTAGAGTAGCTTATTGAGAAACTTCCGTCTTGAGCTTCATCTTTATCAGTTTGTTGATCTTCTCGGCATCAAAGAGATACTACTTTGGATGTTGAGATTCCTTGCTCAATATTCATAACGGAAACTTGTTTCTCAGATATTCTTTGTTGAAGTTGAGAAACAATTCTAGGAACAAAAGCTTTCAGCTTGCTGCTGTCAGTTGTCAGTGGTTGTTCCCCCTCGGTTGATGCTAACTGACTTGAAGTACCTGGGTACCAACAACATACAACTGATTTTTCTCCTTGTGTCTCAGCTTTCCTTTTAATTCCTTTTTGCAGAGCGATTTGCTGGGACACAGTTTGTGTTTTTACTTCATGCTGGGAAGTTCCTTTTGTTGAACTTGCAACTGCTGTAGCTTTTGTAGTACCATCTTGTGCCTTCTTATTCCCATTACTGATTCTTTCTAAATAATACTGAATCACTAAGCTAAGTGATTACTTCAGTCAAAATCTTCCATCAGTTTGTCTTCCTTTAGCTAGGGCTCTGCTGACACTTGCTAGTTCAGCCAAGTGTTGCTGCTTGATCTGGTTGAAGATATATCCAGTCCAGTTGAACTTAAATCCATCCCAGATGACATTCATTAGGTAGATACCATCTTCAGTTAACTTACTTAGCCTTTTGTGTTGTCCGATGGCATGTCTACTGATCCATCTGCTGAGAAGACCAAATTCAGTTTTGAGGTTCTGAATACATGTATCGACTGCTGCTGGCTCCTTTGAAGCTAAAGTTTGTCTAAGAAAAGCAATGCGTTGTAGTGGTAAGCAGGCTAGATTATTATATTTCACCAGAGGATCTTTGAAGCCAAAAAGCTGTCTGATGATATCTTCATTGACAAAAATCTTCTGTCTACGAACTCTTGTGAGTAAAGAGTTCTTCAGCAACTTCATATTCTCCCAAAATTGCAATAGACCTTCCAAGTCCATTTCCGGTTGCAATTTTGCTTCCAAAAGATTTCGTAAACTTGGTAATCTTCAAATCTTTTCAGATATATGACTGAGAGAAGGGTATTACCACACATTTCTTCGAATTCAATAAGTGTGAAAGTATCAGGTGCGGTTATTAACCGTTCTTCTTGAGTATTCTTTCAGGCGGCCATTAAATAAAATTCTAGGTGATTTAGAGAGTAAAAGATTTGATATTTTTGTTTGGTAAAGAGAAAGTGTGAAAATTTGTAGTATTTAAAGAGGTAGGTAGTTGAAGAGATCCACGATCTTCTGAGGGATTTGTACAATCTTTTCAAATTCCATTCATGGTTTATGTAACCAGTGTGTACTATCTTACATAATGGGGGTATACACGCTACAAATTCTGATAGAAAAACGGTGGTAATTAAATGCGATATAAATGTTGTCGGTTTTATTCATTTCTCCATTGACTTGTTTGATTGAGTAAAACTGAGGCTGATTTAATTTTTACAAAATATGGGTTCCGTTAAATCTTCAACTCAGTTGTCAGTTTGAGATTATTGATGTCAATGACTAATCTGTCAAGTGAGCGCACCTAGCATGACAAAGATCAATCCCCTTGACGAATCACTAAGCTTAAACTTACTTAACCGACTTTGATAATCCCCAATTCAGTTCTCAGTTTAGCAAACCTTTCTTTGTCAAGTGGTTTGGTAAAAATGTCTGCTAACTGATCTTCAGTTGAAATATATAGAACTGTTATGTCCTTCTTTTCCACATGATCCCATATAAAGTGATGTCTCACATCAATGTGTTTCGTCCTTGAGTGCAAAACTGGATTGTCAGTTATTGCATTTGCACTTGTATTATCACTCATTATAGGAATCATTCCTTCATTTTGTTGTTTACTCCAATGTATAGTTCGGTGTAGTGACTTGGCTAGTCACTGGGCCGGTGAAGTGACATCTTTACTGAGCTGCTGTATACAACTGTTCCTAACTGTTGGTCTCTTGGAAAGGCTAACACAAGTTTAGAGGGGGGAGGGTGAATAAACATGTCACTAAAAACTGGATTTTAATCTATTAAGGTTCAATTAAAAGTTGTGTGGAGTTAAGCTGACTGAATTGAGTCTAAGTCAAACTGACATATGCAAAACTGAGTCAACCGATAGCGGATATAATTCTAGCCTTTTTCTTGATCTTGTTATTCTTTGTGAAGGCTGAGTGTGTAAAATTGAGTTCTGATGAATGTCAGTTTGTGAGCTGTGAGTTGTGTAACAATCAGTTCTGAGTATGCTGAATAAATAATAATAATAATAAATGCTGTAACGATAAATAATAGAATGTAAATGCGTAAAGTAAATGAAACAAGAGTTATAGAGGTTCCAGGTGGTGTAATCCCGTCAGTCCTCTCTTCCTCTGTGGTGTACGAGGAAAATTTCACTAGAACTTCTTGAGGTGAGCTATTACAAAAAGTCCTAAACAATAGTCCTTGGCTAATCCTAGCTTCACTATCTAAACACTTGTAGAACAGGTGGAATGGCTACTCTGCAATTGGTTGAGTCACTAGTCCTTGAAGGGTTACGTATGCCTCTTCACCAGCTACCACCACAAACACAGTCTACCCGACTGCTGATACAACTGTCCTTGGAAAATCCTTCACCGGATTGCTTCACAGTCTAAATCTTTGATTAAGAATCATAGTTGGGCTAAGAATCAATAAATTCATTCTTGTTTGTTGTTCTTCAAAGTGTCTGAAACTGGATAAATTCTGTGTAGCCTGAACACTTGAAGAAATTCTTGATTGATCTTATTAGCGCAAAGATGATAACAATATGAATGAACGAGACTAGTGCACAAAAATGCTTGTAATCTTGTTAATTCTTCTAGTTTGATCCTTGGTGCAATGTCCTCTATTTATAGTGTAAGGTCCAACGTTCATCTTGCTCAAATTTAAATTGTATCAAAGTCTATCTTGTAACGGTTATATTTTGTGACAGTTCTGACTTGTCAGTACATCATCCAATAAAATTGCTTCCTTTACAACGTTCAAATGTACTATCAGTTTGTTGGATGACTGACTTATAAAACTGAGTTTCCTGATCAGTTTTATACCGAGTTCGTCGCCTGTCGCTTTCTTGACTGACTTGGAGCATTAACTAAGATTTTACTCTTCTTCAAATATCAGTACTCCAGTTTTTCATCTGATTATTATTGATTTAATCAGAGTACACCATAAGCATATATATAATCTAAGAGTTCATTGTCCTTATGATTCTTAGGTCTTCATACAAGATCCATAAAGTGAGTTCAGGTCACCACAAACTTGCCTGAAGTCTAACTTTACAGTCTAGACTTTCATAACTCAGTTTGTACCCTCAGTTCTTCAATCTTCTATAACTTAGTCTGTTCCCTTAGCCTTCATTTTTAGATAAGACAACTGAGTCTGTGTCCCTCAGCAAACTTACTTTCTTCAGTTTTGAGTAAGCTTCAGTTATTGGTGCAGTCTGAGTCAGTTTTAGATGACTTGTCTTTCCAGTTTCTTAGATGATTTTCAGTTTTTAGTTTTATGACACTTCTATCTATTACAATGCTTGTCTGATATAACCTATAAAATTTTCAGACTCTAGTAAAATGTATACATTCAGTTCTAGACATCTTTTAGCCTTTCACTATGACCGTTAGTTTCAGCACTTCATCAATGGGGTGTAAACAAACATGTTCTTGAATAAGATGAATTATCGTCAAAACTAAATTATTATTTCCAACAATTTCCCCCTTTTTGATGATGCCAAAACCTTCTTTAAAAGAAAATCTTAAAGATAAACACAATACAAAACAAAGTAAAACTAGAAACTGGATTTCATTAAGATTTTGCAAAAACTGGATCAAGTTACACATTTTGTATAAACTGAAATGAAACTTTCTTCTTTTGTCATGAAGGCGATATTCTCCTTCAATCCTTGTATCTTCATTGCTGTAAGTCTTGAGGTAATCCACTTGGCTTGTTAGTTTCCATTTTCTCCACAAAGCTGACTTTGGAAAATGACTTTCACCTTTTAATAACTTTCAAACTCATTGACATCTGCTTTCATCTGTTCAACCTTATCCTTGATCTAAAGTTTTTCTTCAATCCTTTTGATCTTTTTGTAATTGGCCATTTTCTGTTTATGATGGAGATCACACAAAAAGTAGTTGAGTGATTCTTCATAATTCTTGTATCTGTACTTGGCTTTGACATGACTGTAGTCTTCAACAAACTTCATCCAAAGATCTTCAGTGAGGGTTGCTCTTCTTTCATCAGCTTGATTGTATATCAGTATCAGCTGCTCATCAGGTAGTTCTTCAACTTGTCTGATGTTTGATTCTGTAGCTGATATTGCTTACTTCAGTTCTGTCAACTCAGTTTAAAGCTTAAGTTTTTCTTTACACAACTTCAACTTTTCTTCCTCCACTTTTCCCTTTTTGGCATCATACAACTCATTGATTAGTTGATGCGTTTCCTTCTGATTTGTGGACATCTCTTTCTGAAAAGTGAGGACATCTCTGAGTTGAGTTTCTAGCATATAGATCCATTGATTGAGGTGCCATTCAGCTTGAGAATGCGTTTCTAGATCTTCCATAGTTGTTTGTTCAAGTTTTTCCTTCAGACTGAGAATCTCTGAAACTGAATTTGATGAGGATTTCTTGTTAATGTCCAACTTAGTGTTAGTTGAGACATCATATTTCTTCCTGTAATTCAAGTAACTAGAAACCTGTGATAGAAGACCACTTAAATCATCTTTCTTCTTGGACTTAGCTTAATTCTTCAGTTGTAAGTTTCTCAGATGGGTCTTCTTCCTCCGTTTATTGGATTTTAGACTGACTGGCATCTTCAATTATCATTAGTTGATGATTATCATCAGATCTAGCTTCTTCTGCTTTATTTTCAGTTGTCTGATTTCCAACTGGCAATTCTTCTTGCTGAGTATCAGTTTGCATTTCTTGGGGTTGAGGTTGAGTTTCTGACTGCAAAATTGTACTCCTTTGAGCTTCTTTCCTTGAATCATCATCCATATCATCATCTTTTATCTTTAAAACATCCTTTGGTATAGATGATATGGTGATTTAGTTCTCCTAGCTACCTCTCTGAATCTGTTGTAGCAATTGTTGAGAAATTCTTCTATAGGAAATAGTGCATAGAGATTTGGTATTTCCAGTTTCTCCAACAATAGTTTCTCTTCATTAATTGGAGTAGCTTCTACAGAATCTTCAGTCTTGAGCTTCATCTTCATCAGTTTGATGATCATTTCAGCATCAAAGAGATACTCCTTTGGGTGCTGAGATACCTATTCCTTGTGCATAATAGAAACTTGTTTCTCTGGAACTGTTTCAGGAACTGAAGCCTTTATCTGACAGACAACATTTGTTAGTTGTTGTTCCCCCTCAATTGTTGCTAACTGACTTGAAGTACGTGCATAAAAACAACGTACAACTAATTTTTCTCCTTGTTTCTCCGCTTTCCTTTTAATGCCTTTTTGCTGAGCAATCTGCTGGGACACAACTTGCCTATTTGCTTCAGGTTGGGAAGTTGCTTATGTTGAACTTGCAACTACTGCAGCTTTTTAGTAGCATCTTGTGCATTCTTACTCCCAAACTGATTCATTCCAAATAATATTGAATCACTAAGCTAAGTGATTTCTTCAGTCGAAATCTGCCTTCAGTTTGTCTTCCTTCTGCTTTGGCTCTGCTGACACTTGCTAATTCGGCCAAGTGTTGCTGCTTGATCTGATTGAAGATATATCCAGCCTAGTTGAACTCAAATCAATCCCAGATGACATTCATTAGGTAGATACCATCTTCAGTTAACTTACATAGCCCTTTGTTCTGTCTGATGGCATGTCTGCTAATCCATCTGCTGAGAAGACCAAACTCAGTTTTGAGGTCCTTAATATGCGTATCAATCTCTACTGGTTCCTTAGAAGCTAAAATTTGTCTAAGGAAAGCACTGCGTTGATGTGGAAAGCAGGCTAGATCAATAGATTTCACTAGAGGATCTTTGAAGCCAAAAAGCTGTCTGATGATGTCTTCATTGACAAAAATCTTCTGTGCACGAACTCTTGTAAGTAGAGAGTTCTTCAGCATCTTCATATTTTCCCAGAATTGGAATAGACCTTCCAAGTCCTTGTCTTGTTGCAATTTTGCTTCCAAAAGATTTCGTAAACCCGGTAATCTTCCAATCTTTTCAGATATATGACTAGAGAGAAGGGTATTACCATACATTTCTTCAAATTCTTGAAGTTTGAACGTATCAGGTGCGGTGATTAACCATTCTTCTTGAGTTTTCTCTGAAGTTACCATTTAAGATAAATTTCTGGCTGATTTAGAGATGAGAAAGTTTGATTTTTCTTTTTGGTAAAGAGAGAGTAAAAAAATTGTACATAAAGGGGTATGTAGTTGAAAGGATCCACGATCTTCTGATATATTTGTACAATCTTTTCAAATTCCATCATGGTTTGTGTAACCGATGTGTACTATCTCACATAATGAGGGTATACACGCTACGAATTCTGACAGAAAAACGGCGGTAATTAAATGTAATGTAACTGTTGTCGGTTTTGTCCATCCTTTTATTGACTTTGTTTGACTGAGTAAAACTGAAGCTGAAATTAGTTTAACAAAATTTGGGTTCCGACAATTCTTCAACTCAGTTAGTCAATTTTGAGATTGTTGATGTCAATGACTGATCTGTCAAGTGAGAGCACCCAGAATGACAAAGATCAATCCTCTTGACGAATCTCTAAGCTTGAACTGACTTAACTGACTTTAATAATCCCCAATTCAGTTCTCAGTTTAGAAAACCTTTCTTTGTCCGGTGGTTTGGTAAAAATGTCAGCTAACTGATCTTCAGTTGGAACATAGAGAACTGTTATTTCCTTCTTTTCCACATGATCCCTTATAAAGTGATGTCTCACATCAATGTGTTTCATCCTTGAGTGCAAAACTGGATTGTCAGTTATTGCAATTGCACTTGTATTATCACACATTATAGGAATCATCCCTCTTCTATTCCATAATCTCTCAGTTGTTGTCTAATCCATAAAACTTGAGCACAACTTCCAGCTGCGATATACTCAGCTTCAGCTGTTGAGGTAGAGTTTGAGTTTTACTTCTTGCTGAACCACGACACAAATCTATTTTCCAATAACAGACATGGGCATGAAGTACTTTTTCTATCAACTTTGCATCCTGGATAGTCTGAGTCTGAGTAGAATATCAGTTGGAATTCTCCTTCTCTTGAATACCATATCCCAACTCCTTCTGTATCTTTCAAATAATTCAAGGTTCTTTTTACAACTGTGAGATGGCTTTCTTTAGGTCTTGTTTGAAATCTAGCACAAACACCAACAGCAAAAGATATATCTGGTCTACTTGCTATAAGATAATGTAGACTTCCAATCATTCTTCTGTAGAGAGTTTGATCCACATCTTTGCCTTCTTTGTCTTCATCTAATCTGATGGTAGTTCCAGTTGGTGTTGAAGTGCCAGTTGATTTTTCCATTCCAAACTTCTTGATCAATTCTCTTGTATACTTTGTTTGGTGAATGAAAATCCCATTATCCAGTTGTTTAACTTGTACACCTAGAAAGTAATTCAGTTCTCCCATCATACTCATCTGAAATTTTCCTTTCATTAAACTTGCAAATTTCTAACAGAGTTCTTAATTTTCTGATCCAAAAATGATGTCATCCATATAGATTTGAACTAGGAGAGTACTTTCTTCAACTTTCATTCTGAATAGAGTCTTGTCAATAGTTCCTTTGATAATTCCATTATCTACAAAAAACTGAGATAGAGTTTCGTATCAAGCTCTTAGTGCTTGCTTCCGTCCATACAGAGCTTTTCTCAGTTTAAAAACTTTATCAGCTTGTTCTTTAATTTCAAATCCAGGTGGTTGTTGAACGTAGACTTCTTCTTCTAGAATTCCATTCAAAAATGCACTTTTGATATCCATCTGGTACACTTTGAATTTCGTGTGAGCTGCAAAGGCAAGAAAGAGTCTGATTGCTTCCAACCTTGCAACAAGTGCATAAGTTTCATGAAAGTCTATGCCTTCAGCTTGTGAATATCCTTTAGCTACAAGTCTAGCTTTGTTTCTGATGATATTCCCATCCTCATCAAGCTTGTTTTTGAAAACCCATTTAGTGCCAATGATGTTTTCATGTTCTGGTCTGTCTACTAGTTCCCATACTTGATTTCTTTCAAACTCATTTAGTTCTTCTTGCATAGCTAAAATCCAATCTGGATCTTTTAAAGCTTCTTCTATCTCTTTAGGTTAAGACTAAGATAGGAAACATGCAATCATTGCATCTAGTTGATGTCTTGTTCGAACACCAGCTTGAGTACCACCAATCACCTATTCTTCTGGCTTATCTCTCATCCATTGATGTACTGGGGGTTGCATCAAGGGATCTAATTTCTATGGAACTGGTTATTCAGGAATCTGTTCTTCATTTTCTTCATCTTGATCATCTTGAGCTGGGTCAGAATCATGTTGTTCAACTGTACGTTGTTCAGTTGTTGAGAACTTAGGCTGATCTTGATCTGATGATTCTGAAACTCTCAATCTTCCAATGTCAACAAAAATTGATTCTGGTAAAACTAGTAACTGAGGTTCAGAAACTGGTTCTGGTCTGCTTTCAGTTACTTCACCAGGAAAGTTTGGTTCATCGAATACTACGTGTATCAAATCTTCATGCTTGAGTGTCCTTTTGTTCAGTACTCTGAATGCTTTGCTGACACTTGGGTATCCCAGAAATATTCCTTCATCGGCTTTGGGCTGAAAAACATGAAGTTGATCTTTTCAATTATTGCGTATGAAACACTAGCTTTCAAAAGCATGAAAGTATGAAACATTTAGCTTTCTTCCATTCCAATATATTTCAGGCAATTTTGCTTCACAGATCATAGTCCTTCCAGCTTCTTTGAGTGTTCTATTCCTCCTTTCAGCTACACCATTCTGTTGAGGCGTTACTGTTGCTGCAAGTTGATGTAAAACACCATTTTCTTCCCAGTATTCAATTATCATTTTTTTGAGGAATTCAGTTCCTTACCTGATCTTATCTTCACAACTGAAACACTCTTTTGATTTTGAAGTCTCTTGAGAAGTTCTGTAAGCCTTTGCTTGGTTTCACTTTTCTTGGTTAAGAAGATGACCCAAGTGTATCTTGAATAATCATCTACCACCACTAATGTATACTACTTTCCACTGATACTGATTGGTGTGATAGGTCCAAATAAGTCCATATATAGTAGCTCTAGGACTCTTATTGTTGAATGCTAAGATTTGGCCTTGAAACTGGCTTTCACTTGTTTTCTCTTTTGACAATCATCACCTAAGCTATCCTTTTTGTATGTAATCTCAGGTAATCCAATGACTAACTATTTCCTGACTAGGGCGTTGTTGTCATTGAAATTAAGATGACTCAGTTTCTTGTCCCATAACCAGCTGACTTCTGATTTGGTATGCACAAGTAAACAAGTTTCTGCAACGGCTGTAGTCCAATCTATAACATGCATATTCTCTTTTCTTCTTCCAGCTAGAACAACTTGAAATGATGTTTCACTGACGACAATGCAGAAATCTTTATCAAATGTAACTTTGTATCCCATGTCACAAAATTGACTGGTGCTGAGTAGATTGTAGTGCAATCCTTCTACATAAGATACATTTTTTATTGTAAGTCCATTTCTGATCAAAGTACCATAACCTTTGGTGTATCCAGGTTTGTCTTTTCTTCCAAAATTAACTTTTGGTCCATCCTTGGCAAGAGAATTACTCAGGCTGTCCTTGCTCTTTGTCATGTGTCTTGAGCATCCACTGTCAAATACCATATATCCTGCAAAATAAGTTAAACAGTTTTAGGTACCCAAATCTGTTTGGGTCCATGGGGGTCAGTTGTCTATTCAACCTTGGGATTATATCTACTAGGTATCCTTCGGATATTGTTGCACTGGTTTTCATATATATATGTCACACTCCCATAGTATATATGCTTGTACTGTGTCTTATTTATATGATCTCTCAGATCCTTTGGCTGAAACTGATTTCAATGATGTTTTCTAATATTGAAACTTGAATAATAACCATCATTTCTTCCGTCTTGTCCGGGCTGACCTTGGTACTGAGGTCTGGGCTGACCTTGGTACTGAGGTCTTTGTTGAGGAATGAAGTGATTCCTCTACTGACCTTTAGACTGAAACTTGTGACAAGTTTTCTATCTGAAATGATTGCTTCTATCAGTTTAATAGTAGATTCAGAGAAATTCCAGTCATCATCAGTTGGAAATAATCTGTCTTTCCCCCTAACTTTGTGAATCTTTGAATAATTGATATTCTTGGATTTTCTTTGACTGAAGTTTTTCTGGTTCTTAGCCTAATCAGCTTTAGTAGATTCAACCATTGATCTACCTTTTTGATTTTCATGATGTATAGCTGATTTACCTTTTTAGTTGACCCTGTTGTTGTTTACAGCTGACTTCTTTGAAAACTGACGATGTGACTGATTTGATTCACGTTGAACTGGTTTTACTGGTTCGGCATGCTTCTTAGTTTGAGGACACTGTTTAGCCACGAACTTAACACTAGTTTTGGTATTAGGTTCAGTTGCCTTATTCGTTCCTCCCTTCAAAGTTTACTATGTATCAAATCCTAAGCCAGTTCTATCTCCATATGGCTTGCCTGATTTGAATCCAGTAGCTGAACTAGATTGAGCAAAAGATTCGGTTTAACTCTTTGAAGCGTAGATCGACACTGAGTCTTTCCTTTATCATTTCTGCTTAGTTTTAACGTGTTCAATTCATCTTTCAATCGTTTGTCTTCCAGAATTAGAACTTCTTTCTCAGCTTTGATTGATTCATAACCAGCTTGTATGGTTACAAGCTGAGTCATCAATTCGTCAAGAGTTTATTCTAATTCTGAGTTCTTTGGATTTGAATCGGCTGTTGAAGAACATGCATTTTGCATGGAAATTTGACCTGAGTTGTATTTATAATTTGATTCACATACCTCATTGGAATCTTCCATGTGTCTCATCGAAGCCATGTCATCAGATAATCTTTCTGTACCAGCTTCATAGTTAGACTCATCTCCAACTAACAATGCTCTTCTGCCGGTTCATCTTTGCTGGGTCTTCTTCACATTCAGTTCTGGGCATTCAGTTTTATAATGTCCAGGTTTCTTGTAGTTAAACCAGAGATACTCATCATCCTTCCTTTTCTTAGGAATTTTCTTGATGTATTTTTGAGTTACTGGATGACCATTCTTCATCCTTCTGATTCTGCTCATCATAAGAGCCATGTGTTCTTCCATTTCATCCAACTATTGAAGATTACTTGTAAATGTTTCTTGAAAGTTATTAGATGCTGCTGCAAGTGATGTGGTCTTTGGTTCTTCCAGAGCTTTGAATATTGCATCTGTACTTGTAAAATCTTCACTGAATTCATAAGCTTTCAAATCTGAGAAGATTTTAAAGGAGTCCTCAATGTCAAGTCTTCAAGATTCTTCCATTGCAGTGACCTTTATCTTCCAACACATTGGCAAGGTCTTCAAGATTTTTGTATTGATTACTTTCTTTGTGTATTCAATCCTGAGTAGGTCTATTTCATCCATGATAGCACTGAATCTTGTCTCCATTTGGTCAATGGTCTCTCCGGATTTCATTATGAAATTCTCAAACTTCTGCTTTGCAACTGAGATTTTCTTTTCCATGATTGAGTCAGTACCTTCACATACTAACTGAATTTTCTCCCATATTTCCTTAGCGGTTGTGCAATCTTTCACCTTCAAGTACATATTGCTATCTAGAGTTCTGAGGATATAGTCCAAAGCAACGTTGTTGAGATTATTTCACTTACGATCATCATTGGTACATTTAGCCATGGGCTTTGGAACTCAAACTTGATTTTCACCAACAGTTTGCATATGGGTGATCTGGATTGGTCCATCAGTGAGCATGTCCATCATCTCGTCATGAGTAGCAGCTAGAAAATCCTACATACGACGTTTGTATTCGTCAAACCTATCCATGTCACACATCAGCATTTCTCTTGCATAGAGATTGCTATCCATTGTGAGTGAGCAAAAACTGATTATATAAAAACTGGAAACTGAGCTTTCTAATGAGGACAACTAGGGGAGATATAGAGCAACTCAATTTTTAACATGACTTGTTAAAGAAACACTGCTCCGATACCAATTGTTGGTCCCTTGGAAAGGCTAACACAAGTTTAGAGGGGGCGGGGGTGAATAAACATGTCACTAAAAACCGGATTTTAATCTATTAAGGTTAAGTTAAAACTTGTGTGGAGTTAAGCTGACTGAGCTTTGAGTCTAAGTCAAACTGACTTATGCAAAACTGAGTCAACCGGCAGCGGATATACTTCTAGCCTTTTTCTTGATCTTGTTATTATCTGTGAAGGCTGAGTGTGTACAACTGAATTCTGATGAATGTCAGTTTGAGAGCTATGAGTTGTCTAACAATCAGTTCTCAGTATGCTAAATAAACAATAATAAATGCTGTAATGATAAATAATAGAATGTAAATGCGTAAAGTAAATGAAACAAGAGTTATAGAGGTTCCAGGTGGTGTAATCCTATCAGTCATCTCTTCCCCTGTGGTGTAGGTGGAAAATTTCACTAGAACTTCTTGAGGTGAGATGTTACAAAAATTCCTAAAAAATAGTCCTCGGCTAATCCTAGTGTTGGTCCCCTGGAAAGGCTGACACATGTTTAGAGGGGGTTGGTGAATAAATTTGTCACTAAAAATTAAATTTTAGGCGAATTAGGTTTAGTTAAAACTTGTGTGGAGTTAAGCTGACTGAGCTGAGTCTAAGTCAAAACTGACTTATAACAAACTGGGTCAACCGGCAGCGGATATAATTTTTAGCCTTTTTCTTGATCTTGTTATTCTCTGTGAAAGCTGAGTGTGCTAAACTGAATTCTGATGAATGTTAGTTTGTGAGCTGTGAGTCAGTGTAATAATCAGTTCTTCAATACGCTGTAAAAGAATGTAAGTGCTTGAAGTAAATAAAACAAGAGTTATAGAGGTTCCAGAAGGTGTAATTCTATCAGTCCTCTCTTCCCCTATGGTGTAGGAGGAAAATTCCACTAGATCTTCTTAAGGGGAGCTGTTACAAACAGTCCTAAACAATAGTCCTTGGCTAATCCTAGCTTCACTCTCTAAATAGTCAAAGAATAGGTTGGATTGATGCTCTTCAAATTCTTGAACCACTGGTCCTTCAAGGGTTACGTATGCCTCTTCACCAGCTACCACCACAAACACAGTCTACCCGACTGCCAATACAACTGTCCTTGGCAAATCCTTAACCGGATTGCTTCACAGTCTGAACCTTTGATTAAAATCAAAGTTGGGCTGTGAATCAATAAATTGATTATTGTTTGTGGTTCATCAAAGTGTCAGATTCTGAATAAATTCTATGTAGCTTGAACACTTGAAGAAAATCTTGTTTGATCTTGTTAGCAGATATAGACGATAAATCGAATGAACTAGACTCTTGCACAAAAATGCTTGTAATCTTATTAATTCTTGGTGAATCTTGATTGGGTGCAAATTCCACTATTTATAGTGTAAGTCCAACGTTCATTTTGCTTGAATTTGAATTGTATCAATGTCTATCTTGTAACGGCTATATTTTGTGACCGTTCTGACTTGTCAGTATTTCATCCAATAGAATTACTTCATTTACAACGTTCGACTGTACTATCACTTTGTTGGATGTCTGACTTATAAAACTAATTTTCCTGATCAGTTTTATACTGTGTTCGTCAGTTGTCAGTTTCTTGACTGACTTGGAGCATTAACTGAGATTTTACTATTCTTCAAATATCAGTACTCCAGTTTTTCATCTGATTACTATTGATTTAATCAGAGTACACCATAAGCATAAATCATCTAAGAGTTCATTGTCCTTATGATTCTTAGGTCTACATACGAGATCCATAAAGTTAGTTCAGGTCACCACAAACTTGCCTGAAGTCTCGACTTGATCTTCATAAGCTGAGTTTGTACCCTCAGTTCTTCAATTTTCAATAACTGAGTTTGAACCCTCAGTTCTTCTATCTCCTAGATAAGTCATATGAGTCTGTGTCCCTCAACAAACTTACCTTCTTCAGCTCCGAATGAATGTCAGTTCTTGGTGTAATCTGAGTCAATTTTTAGATGACTTGTCTTTCCAGTTTCTTAGATGATTTTCAAATTTCAGTTTTACGACACGTCTATCTATTATAATGCTTGTCTGATATAACCTATAAAATTATCAAACTCTAGTAAAACTTATACAATCAATTCTAGACATCTTTTAGCCTTTCACTATAACAGCTAGTTTCAGTACTTCATCAATGTGGTGTAAACAAACATGTTCTTGAATAAGATGAATCATCATCAAAACTAAATTTTATTCCCAAAAAATTCCTCCTTTTTGATGATGCCAAAACCTTCCTTAAAAGAAAATCTTAAAGATAAAAACAATACAAAACAAAGTAAAACTGGAAACTGGATTTTCATTAAGATGTAGCAAAAACTGGATCGAGTTACACATTTTATATAAACTAAAATGATGTTTAAGCAGCTTTTTGTTCAGCTAAGACATACTTCCTTCTTTTGTCATGAAGGCGATATTCTCCTTCAATCTTTGTGTCTTCATTACTGAAAGTCTTGAGGCAGTCCACTTGGCTTGTTAGCTTCTATTTTATCCACATAGCTAACTTTGGCAAATGACTTTCCCCTTTGTAATAAGTTTCAAACTCATTGACATCTACTTTCATCTGTTTAGTTTTGTCTCTGATTTGCAATCTTTCTTCAATCCTTTTGATCTTCTTGTAGTTTGCCATTTTTTGTTTACTATAAAGATCACACAAAAAGTAGTTGAGTGATTCTTCATAATTCTTGTATATGTACTTGGCTTTAACAAGACTGTAGTCATCAACAAACTTCATTCAAAGATCTTCAATGAGAGTTGCTCTTCTGTCACCAGGTTGACTGTATTTGAGTATGAGCAGCTCATCGATTAGTTCTTCAACTTGTCTGATGTTGGATTCTGTAGCTTATTTTGCTTTCTTCAGTTCTGTCAACTCAGTTTCAAGCTTTAGTTTTTCTTCACATAACTTCAGCTTTTCTTCCTCCACTTTCCCCTTTTGGGCATCGTACAACTCATTGATATGTTGATGTGTTGCCTTCTAATTTGTTGACATCTCTTTCTGAGAGGTGAGGACATCTCTGAGTTGAGTTTCTAGCACATCAATCCGTTGGTTGAGTTGCCATTCAGCTTGAGCATGAGTTTCTCGATGTACCATAGTTTCTTGTTAAAGTTTTTTTTTTAGACTAAGAATCTCCGAAACAGAATCTAATGTGGATTTCTTGATAATGTCCAACTTAGTATGAGTTGAGACATCAGTTTTCTTCCTGTAATCCAGGTAACTGGAAACATGTGATAGAATACCACTTATATCATCCTTCTGGTTGAGCATAATCATCAAGCCTTCTTGTACTTGGCTCAATTCTTCAATTGTAAGCTTCTCAGATGGGTCTTCTTCTTCCGTTTCTTGGATTCGAGACTGATTGGCATATTCAATTAACAGCAGTTGTGGATTATATTTCTTGCTCCTTCTTCTTAATTGTCAGTTGTCTGAGTTTCAACTGGCAATTCTTCTTCCTTAGTATCAGTTTGCGCTTGTTGTTCAAGCTGAGTGCTAGACTACAAAACTGTATTCTTTTGAACTTCTTTCTGAGAGTCATCATCCTTATCATCATCTTTCTTCTTTGAAATTTCTTTAGGTGTGGATGATGTGGTTGATTCAGTACTCTTGGCTATCTCTTGAAATCTATTAAAGCTGTTGTTGAGAAATTCTTCCATTGGAAATAATGCGTATATACTTGGTATTTCTAGTTTCTCAAAAAATAGTTTTTCTTCATTAGGTAGAGTAGCTTATTGAGAAACTTCAGTCTTGAGCTTCATCTTTATCAGTTTGATGATCTTCTCGGCATCAAAGAGATACTACTTTGGATGCTGAGATTTCTGTTGCACAATATTTATAACGGAAACTTGTTTCTCAGATATTCTTTGTTGAAGTTGAGAAACAATTCTAGGAACTAAAGCTTTTAGCTTGCTGCTGTCAGTTTCTCACTAAGCTAAGTGATTTCTTCAGTCGAAATCTTCCATCAGTTTGTCTTCATTTAGCTTGGGCTCTGCTGACACTTGCTAGTTCAGCCAAGTGTTGCTGCTTGATCTGATTGAAGATATATCCAGACCAGTTGAACTTAAATCCATCCCAGATGACATTCATTAGGTAGATACCATCTTCAGTTAACTTACTTAGCCTTTTGTGCTGTCTGATGGCATGTCTGCTGATCCATCTGCTGAGAAGAACAAATTCAGTTTTGAGGTTCTGAATACATATATCGACTGCGGCTGGTTCCTTTGAAGCTGAAATTTGTCTAAGAAAAGCAATGCGTTGTAGTGGTAAGCAGGCTAGATTATTAGATTTCACCAGAGGATCTTTGAAGCCAAAAATTTGTCTGATGATATCTTCATTGACAAAAATCTTCTGTCTACGAACTCTTGTGAGTAGAGAGTTCTTCAGCAACTTCAGATTCTCCCAAAATTGCAATAGACCTTCCAAGTCCATTTCATGTTGCAATTTTGCTTCCAAAAGATTTCGTAAACCTGGTAATCTTCCAATCTTTTCAGATATATGGCTGGAGAGAAGGGTATTACCACACATTTCTTCGATTTCAATAAGTGTGAAAGTATCAGGTGCGGTTATTAACCGTTCTTCTTGAGTTTTCTTTGAGGCGGCCATTAAATAAAATTCTAGGTGATTTAGAGAGTAAAACATTTGATATTTTTGTATGGTAAAGAGAAAGTGTGAAAATTTGTAGTATATAATGAGGTAGGTAGTTGAAGAGATCCACGATCTTCTGATGGATTTGTACAATCTTTTCAAATTCCATCTTTGTGTATGTAACCAATATGTACTATCTTACATAATGGGGGTATACACGCTACAAATTCTGACAGAAAAAACGGCGGTAATTAAATGCGATATAACTGTTGTCGGTTTTAATCATTTCTCCATTGACTTGTTTGATTGAGTAAAACTGAGGCTGATTTCATTTTTACAAAATTTGGGTTCCGTTAAATCTTCAACTCAGTTGTCAGTTTGAGATTGTTGATGTCAATGACTGATCTGTCAAGTGAGCGCACCTAGCATGACAAAGATCAATCCCCTTGACGAATCTCTAAGCATGAATTGACTTAACCGACTTTGATAATCCCCATTCAGTTCTCAGTTTAGCAAACCTTTCTGTGTCAAGTGGTTTGGTAAAAATGTCTGCTAACTGATCTTCAGTTGAAATATAGAGAACTGTTATGTCCTTCTTTTCCACAAGATCCCTTATAAAATGATGTCTCACATCAATGTGTTTCGTCCTTGAGTGCAAAACTGGATTGTCAGTTATTGCAATTGCACTTGTATTATCACGCATTATAGGAATCATTCATTCTTCTATCCCATAATCTATCAGTTGTTGTCTGATCCATAAAACTTGAGCACAACAGCTTCCAACTGTGATATACTCAGCTTCAGCTGTTGAATTAGAGATTGAGTTTTGCTTCTTGCTGAACCAAGACAGAAGTCTATTTCCCAATAACTAACATGTTCCTGAAGTACTTTTTGTGTCCACTTTGCATCCGGCATAGTCAGAGTCTGAGTAGGATATCAGTTTGAATTCTCCTTCTCTTGAATACCATATCCCAACTCCTTCTGTATCTTTCAAATACTTCAAGGTTCTTTTCACAACTATCAGATGGATCTCTTTAGGTCTTGATTGAAAGCTAGCACAAACACCAACAGCAAAGGATATGTCGGGTCTACTAGCTGATTTCTCCATTCCAAACATTTTGATCAATTCTCTTGTATACTTAGTTTGGTGAATGAATATCCCATTATCCAGCTGTTTAACTTGTAAACCGAGAAAATAATCCATCATACTCATTTGAAATTTTCTCTTCATTAAACTTGCAAATTTCTCACAAAGTTGCTCATTTTCAGATCCAAAGATAATATCATCAACATAGATCTGAACAAGGAGAGTACTTTCTTCAACTTTCATCCTGAATAAAGTCTTGTCGATAGTTCCTTTGATAAATCCATTATCTACCAAAAAACTGAGATAGAGTTTCGTACCAAGCTCTTGGTGCTTGCTTCAGGCCATATAGAGTTTTTCTCAGTCTAAAGACTTTATCAGCTTGATCTTTAATTTCAAATCTAGGTGCTTGTTGAACATAGACTTCTTCTTCTAGAATTTCATTCAAAAATGCAGTTTTGACATCCATCTGGTACACTTTGAATTTCTTGTGAGCTGCAAAGGCAAGAAATAGTCTGATTGCTTCTAGTCTTACAACTGGTGCAGAAGTTTCATCAAAATCTATGCCTTCAGCTTGAGAATATCCTTTAGCTACAAGGCTGACTTTGTTTCTGATGATATTCCCATCTTCATCAAATTTGTTTCTGTAAACCCATTTAGTGCCAATGATTTTTACATGATCTGGTTTGTCTACCAGCTCCCATATTTGATTTTTTTCGAACTCATTCAGTTCTTCTTGCATACTTAAAATCCAATCTGGATCTTTTAAATCTTCTTCTATCTCTTTGGGTTCAGATTGAGAAAGGAAACATGCAATCATTGCATCTACTTGATGTCTTGTTCGAACAACAACTTGAGTATCACCAATCACCTGTTCTTCTGGGTGATCTCTCATCCATCGGTGTACTGGAGGTTGCATCAATGGATCTACATTCTGTTGAACTAGTTCTTCAGGAATTTTTTCTTGATTTTCTTCATCTTGATCATCTTGAACTGGGTCAGAATCATGTTGTTCAACTATAGGTGGTTCAGTTGTTGGAAACTAAGTATGATCTTGATCTGATGATTCTAAAATCCTTAATCTTCCAATGTCAACATAAACTGATTCTAGTAAAACTAGTAATTGAGGCTGAGAAACTACTACTGGTCTGATTTCAGTTTCTTCACCAGGAAAGTTTGGTTCATCAAATACTACGTGTATGGATTCTTCATGCTTGAGTGTCCTCTTGTTCAGTACTCTGAATGCTTTGCTGACACTTGAATATCCCAAAAATATTCATTCATCAGCTTTTGGCTAAAAAACATGTAGTTTATCTTTTCCATTATTGTGTATGAAACATTTGCTTCCAAAAGCATGAAAGTATGAAACATTTGGTTTTCTTCCATTTTAAATTTCATAAGGTGTCTTCTCATGCCTTTTATTCAAGAGAGCTCTGTTCTATGTATAGCAATCTGTGTTAACTGCTTCTTCCCAATATCTTTCAGGCAATTTTGCTTCACATATCATAGTCCTTCCTGCTTCTTTGAGTGTTCTATTCCTTGTTTCAGCTACACCATTCTATTGAGGCGTTGTTGTGGCTGCAAGTTGATGTAAAACACCATTTTCTTCACAGTATTCGATAATCATATTGTTGAGGAATTCAGTTCATTTATCTGGTCTTATCTTCACAATTGATACACTCTTCTGATTCTAAAGTCTCTTGAGGAGTTCTGTATGCCTTTGCTTGGTTTCACTTTTCTTAGTTATGAAAATAACCCAAGTGTGTCTTGAATAATCATCTACTACCACCAATGTATATTTCTTTCCATTGATACTGATTGGTGTGATAGGTCCAAATAGGTCCATATGTAGTAGCTCCAGGACTCTTCCTGTTGAATGCTGAGATTTAGTCCTGAAACAATCTTTTACTTGTTTCCCTTTTTGACAGGCGTCACACAAGCTATCCTTCTTGTAGGTAATCTCAGGTAGTCCAATTACCAACCATTTCTTGACAAGTGTGTTGATATCATCAAAGTTAAGATGACTCAGTTTCTTGTGCCATAACCAGGGACTTCTGATTTTCTATGCACAAGTAAACAAGTTTCTGCGACTGATGTAGTCCAATCTACAACATACATATTCTCTTTTCTTCTTCCAGCTAGAACAACTTGAAATGTTGTTTCGCTGATGACAATGTAGTAATCTTTGTCAAATGTGACTCTGTATCCCGTTTCACAAAATTGACTGGTGCTGAGTAGATTGTACTGCAATCCTTCTACATAAGATACGTTCTTGATTATGAGTTCATTTCTGATCAGAGTACCATAACCTTTGGTATTTCCAGGTTTGTCTTTACTTCCAAAATTGACTTTTGGTCCATTTTTGGCATTAAAATTACTTAGACAGTCCGTGCTCTTTGTCATATGTCTTGAGCATCCACTGTCAAAGTACCAAATATCCTGCAAAGTAAATTAAACTGTTTTAGGTACCCAACTCTGTTTGGTTCCATAAGGTCAGTTGTGAGTACAACTCTGGGAATATATACATTAGGTATCCTTTGGATATTGTTGCACTTATTTTCATATATGTAAGCAACACTCCCATAGCATCTATGCTTGGATTGTGTCTTATTTATATAATCTCTCGGGTCCTTTGGCTGAAACTGATTTCAATGATGCTTTCTATTATTGAAACTTGAATAATAACCATCATTTCTTTTGTACTGAGGTCTGTACTGACCTTGGTACTGAGGTTTCTGCTCAGGACTGAAATGATTCCTCTGCTGGCCTTTAGACTGAAACTTGTGATAAGTTTTCAGTCAGAAAAGATTGTTTCTTTCAGTTTCAATAGTAGATTCAGAGAAATTCCAGTCATCGTCAGTTGGAAGTAGTCTTCCTTTCCCCTGACTTGGTGAATCTTTGAATAATTGATATTCGAGGATTTACTTTGACTGAAGTTTTTCTGGTTCTTAGCCTGATTAGCTTTAGTAGATTAAGCAGTTGATCTACCTTTTCATTTTTCATGATGTGCAGTTGTTTTACCTTTTTGATTGGATCTATTGTTTGCAGCTGACTTCTTTGAAAATTGATGCTGAGACTATTATGATTCATGTTGAACTACTTTAACTGGTTTATCATGCTTCTCAGTTTGTGGACTTTGTTCAGCTACAAACTTAACACCAGTTTTGGTATTAGGTTCAGTTGCCTTACTCGTTCCTGCTTTTGAAGTTTGCTGAGTATCAAATCCTAGGCCAGTTCTATCTTTATATGGCTTGCCTGATTTGAATCCAGTGGCTGAACTAGATTGAGCAACAGATTCCGTTGCTGCTGCTGATGCAGTAGGCTGATACTGATTCTTTCCCTTATCAGTTCTGCTTAGTTTTAACGTGTACAACTGATCTTTCAATCTTTTGACCTCTAGAATTAGAGCTTCTTTCTCAGTCTTGATTGATTCATAACTAGCTTGTATGGTGACAAGATGACTCATCAATTCATCAAGAGTTTCTTCTAATTCTAAGTTCTTTGGATTGGAATCGGCTGTTGAAGAACATGCATTTGGCATAGAAATTTGAGCTGATCTGTATTTGGAATTTGATTCACATACCTCATTGGAATCTTCCATGTTAGCCATTAAAGCTGTATCGTCAGATAACCTTTCTGTACCAGCTTCATAGTCAGATTCATCTCCAGCTAACAATGCTCTTCTTCCAATTCTTTGTTGCTGAGTCTTCTTGGTCAGTTCGGGACATTCATCTTTGTAGTGACCAGGCTTCTTACAGTTGAAGCAAAGATATTCATCATATTTCATTTTCTTAGGAGTCTTCTTGATATACTTTTGAGTTACTAAATGACCATTCTTCATCCTGATTCGACTCATCATAAGGGCCATTTGTTCTCCCATTTCATCCAACTGTTGAAGATTATTAGTGGATGTTTCTTGAGTATCATTCGATGTTGTTGCAAGTGCTGTGGTTTTAGGTTCTTCCAGAGCTTTGATTATTGCAGCTGTGCTTGTAAAATCTTCACTGAATTCATAAGCTTTCAGATCAGAGAAGATTTTAAAGGAATCCTCTATGTCAAGTCTTCTAAATTCTTCCATAGCAGTGACCTTCATCTTCCAACACATGGGCAAGGCCTTCAAGATTCTTGTATTGATTACTTTCTTTGTATATTCAATCTTGAGTAGGTCTAGTTCATCCATGATTGCACTGAATCTTGTCTCTATTTGGTCAATGGTCTCTCTGGATTTCATCTTGAAATTCTCAAACTTCTGCTTTGCAACTGAGATCTTATTCTCCTTGATGGAGTCAGTACCTTCACAAACTAACTGACGTTTGTCCCACATTTCCTTAACAGTAGTGCAATCTTTCACCTTCACGTACATGTTGCTATCAAGAGTTCTGAGGATATAGTCCATAGCAACGTTGTTGAGATTGTTTCGCTTGCGATCATCACTAATCCATTCATCCTTGGGCTTGGGAACTCAAACTTGATTTTCACCAACAATGTGCATGTGGGTGATCTGGATTGGTCCATCAGTGAGCACGTCCATCATCTCGTCATGAGTAGCTACTAGAAAAGCCTGCATGCGACGTTTGTATTCATCAAATCTATCTATGTTGCACATAAGCATTTGTCTGGCATACTGATTGTTATCCATTATGAGTGAGTGAGAGCTGATTATATAAAGACTAAAAACTGACCTTTCTAATAAGAACAACTTGAGGAGGAATAGAGAAAATGTGTTTTTAACAAAGACTTGTTAAAGAAGTACTGCTTGATACCAGTTACTTGCTCTAAGTCGGAACAGAAAACTCTGCTCTGATACCAATTGTTGGTCCTTTGGAAAGGTTGACACAAGTTTAGAGGGGGGGTGAATAAACTTGTCACTAAAACTAGGTTTTAGGCGAATTAGGTTCAGTTAAAACATGTGTGGAGTTAAGCAGACTGAGCTGAGTCTAAGTCAAAACTAACTTATAACAAATTGAGTCAACCGGCAGCGGATATAATTTTTAGCCTTTTTCTTGATTATTCTCTATGAAAGCTGAGTGTGCTAAACTGAATTCTGATGAATGTCAGTTTGTGAGCTGTGAGTCAGTGTAATAATCAGTTCTTCAGTATGCTGTATGAACAGAATTAAATGCTGTAAAAGAATATAAGTGCTTAAAGTAAGTAAAACAAGAGTTATAGAGGTTCCAGGTGGTGTAATCCTTTCAGTCCTCTCTTCCCCTGTGGTGTAGGAGGAAAATTCCACTAGAACTTATTAAGGTGAGCTGTTACAAAAAGTCCTAAACAATAGTCCTTGGCTAATCCTCGATTCACTATCTAAACAGTCAAAGAACAGGTTGGATTGCTGCTCTTCAAATGCTTGAACCACTGGTCCATGAAGGGTTACGTATGCCTCTTCACTAGCTACCACCACAAACATAGTCTACCCGAATGCCAATACAACTGTCCATGGCAAATCCTTCACCGGATTGCTTCACAGTCTGAGCCTTTGATTAAGAATCAAAGTTGGGCTTAGAATCAATAAATTGATTCTTGTTTGTGGTTCTTCAAAGTGTCAGATTCTGAATAAATTCTGTGTAGCTTGAACACTTGAAGAAATTCTTGATTGATCTTGTTAGCGCATATATAGACGATAAATCGAATGAACTAGACTCTTGCACAAAAATGCTTGTAATCTAGTTAATTCTTGGTGAATCTTGGTTGGATCCAAAGTCCTCTATTTATAGTGTAAGTCCAACGTTCATTTTGCTTGAATTTGAATTGTATCAACGTATATCTTGTAATGGCTATATTTTGTGACCGTTCTGACTCGTCAGTATTTCATCCAATAGAATTGCTTCCTTTACAACGTTCGACTGTACTATCACTTTGTTGGATGACTTACTTATAAATCTGATTTTCCTGATCAGTTTTATACTGAGTTCGTCAGTTGTCAGTTTCTTCACTAACTTGGAGCGTTAACTGAGATTTTACTCTTCTTCAAATATCAGTACTCTAGTTTTTCATCTGATTATTATTGACGTAATTATCGTACAGCATATGCATATATCATCTAAGAGTTCATTGTCCTTATGATTCTTAGGTCTTCATACAAGATCCATAAAGTCAGTTCAGGTCGCCACAAACTTGCCTGAAGTCTAACTTTACAGTCTCGACTTTCATAACTGAGTTTGTACCCTCAGTTCTTCAATCTTCTATAACTTACTATGTTCCCTCTGCCTTCAATTTTAGATAAGCCAGATGAGTCTGTGTCACTCAGCGAACTTACCTTCTTCAGTTCTGAGTGAGCTTTAGTTCTTGGTGTAGTCTGAGTCAATTTTAGATACTTGTCTTTCTAGTTTCTTAGATGATTTCCAGTTTTCAGTTTTATGACACTTCTATCAATTACAGTGCTTGTCTGATATAACCTATACAATTATCAGACTCTAGTAAAACTTATACATTCATTTATAAACATATTTTAGCCTTTCACTGTAACTGCTAGTTTCAACACTTCATCAATAGGGTGTAAACAAACATGTTATTGCATAAGATGAATTATCATCAAAACTAAATTATTATTTCCAACACTAACAATCAGTGCAGTTAACTTCACTGAGTACCAGTGCCTTACTTGTCTTAGTCAGCTGGTGAAGCTACTTAGCTGATTACTCCAGTTAGCTGCTCCTTAGTACTTAGTCAATTTCTATCATTCCCTACTCAGTTCTCAACTTGCTGAATCTTTCATGACTTAGTGGTTTTGTGAAAATGTCAGCCAATTGATCTTCAGTTGGTATGTATCTTAGAATGACATCTCCCTTTTTAACAAGATTTCTGATAAAATGATGTCTTACATCAATATGCTTTGTTCTTAAATGCAATACTGGATTTTCAGTAATAGATATTGCACTTGTGTTGTTACACATAATTGGAATTGTCTTCTCCTCTATTCCATAATCCCTTAGCTGTTGTCTGATCCATAGTACTTGGGCACAACAACTGCCTTCTGCTATATATTATGCTTCAGCTGTTGATATGGATATAGATTTTTGCTTTTTGCTAAACCATGATACAAGTCTGCTGCCTAGCATTTGACAGGTTCCAGAGGTGCTTTTTCTATCTATCTTGCATCCAGCGTAGTCAAAGTATGAATATGATGTCAACTTGAATCCTCCATCTTATGGATACCAAATTCCAAAATTGATGGTGTTCTTCAGGTATTTGATTATTCTTTTGGTTGCTAGAGGGTTCGATTCTTTTGGTTGAGCTTGAAATCTTGCACATACTCCTACTGCAATTGCTATATCAGGCCTGCTTGAAGTTAGATAAAGTAGGGATCCAATGATTCCTCTATAAAGCTTCTGATCAACATCCTTTCCAGTTTCATCTTTTCCAAGAATAACTCTTGCACACATTGGTGTATCTGATGTGCCACTTGTGTCCATACCATACTTGTGTATCAATTCTTTTGTGTACTTGGCTTGATTGATAAAGATGCCATCTTTCATTTGCTTTACTTGTAGTCCAAGAAAGTAATTCAATTCTCCCATCATGCTCATTTGAAATATGCTTTTCATTAAGTTTGCAAATTTCTCACATAGCTATTCATCTTCTGATCCAAAGATAATGTCATCAACATAGATTTGGACCAACAAGGTGATTGTTCCATCCTCTAGCTTGAAAAGAGCCTTATCAATAGTTCATTTGTTGAATCCATTGTTGATCAAGAATTGTGATAGTGTCTCATACTAGGCTCTGGGTGCCTGTTTGAGTCCATAAAGTGCCTTTTTGAGCTTGTATACTTTATCTTTTTTCCCTTTGAGCTGAAAACCATGAGCTTGTTCCACATATACTTCCTCTTCCAAAAGTACATTCAAAAATGCACTCTTGACATCCATTTGGTAAACTTTGAAGTCTTTGTGGGCTGCAAAGGCTAGAAAGAGTCAGATTGCTTCCAATCTTGCTACTGGAGAAAAGCTTTCATCAAAATATATTCCTTCGGCTTGAGAGTAGCCTTTTGCAACTAGCCTTGCTTTGTTTCTGACAACTGTCCCTTGTTCATCCATTTTGTTTCTGAATACCCATTTTGTTCCAATGATGTTGGCTATATCTGGTCTGTCAACAAGTTCATAGACCTCATTTCATTCAAATTCATTTAGTTCTTCTTGCATGGATGTAATCCAATCAGCATCCTGGACTGCATCATCTATTGTTTTAGGTTCCACTTATGATAGAAAACATGTCAGCTTGTTCTTCAGTTGTCTTCTGGTTCCGACTCCTATGTGAATGCCTCCAATGACTTGATCTTTAGGATGGTCTCTTAGCCAGTTGAGGTCAGGCTGAAGTTGCTCTTGATTTGGTGCTTCCACAACTTCAGTTTGTGCATCAGCTTCATGTTCTTGTAATGGTGTCTCTTGTATTGTGTTTTTTGGTGGCTCATCTAGATTTCCAAAATTGTGATTCAAAATGGTAGCTTGTACTATTGTATTCATATAAACCTGTCTTTGACCTGCTTCTTCTTTAAGTTCTTTAAAGCTTTCACCATTTGTGTTTGGTTCATCAAAGACTCCATGAATTGATTCTTTAATTACCAAAGTTCTTTTGTTGAGTACTCTGAAAAATTTACTAGTGTCTGAGTATCCCATAAAGATAGCTTCATCAGCTTTTTCATCAAAAGTATGCAGCTGATTCCTGTTCAAAACAAAACATTTAGATCCAAACACATGCAAATGTGAGATGTTAGGTTTTATTCCATTCCATATTTCATATGATGTTTTTCCATGATGTTTGTTGATGATTGATCTATTTTGAGTATTGCATGCTGTATTTGCTGCTTCAACCCAAAATCTCTTTGATAGGCATGCTTCTGCAATCATTGTTCTGACTGCTTCTTTGAATGTCCTATTTCTTCTTTCTGCTACACCATTTTGTTGTGGAGTCCCTGCTGCTGATAGTTGATGCAGTACTATATTTTCTTCACAATAGGTTCTGATAATTTCATTTAGAAACTTTGTGCCTCTATATGATCTGATCTTGATTATCTTCAGTTCCTTTTCATTTTGAATTATTCTTAACAAATCCGGCGGTTTTTTGACTGTCTCTCTTTTCTTGTTCGTGAATATGGTCCAGGTGAATTTGGAAAAGTCATCCACCACTACTAGAGTGTATTTCTTTCCACTTACACTGACTGGTGTGACTGGTCCAAAAATATCCATATGCAATAGATGTAAGATTCTTGTTGTTGATTGATAGGGCTTTGACTTGAAAGAGCTTTTGATTTGCTTCCCTTTTTGACATGCATCATAGAGACTTTCTTTCTTGAATGTGATCTCTGGTAAGCCTTCAACTATCTTTTTCTTTGATAGTGTGTTGATGGTTTTGAAGTTGAGATGATTCAATCTCCTATGCCAAATCCAGCTGGTTGATTGTTTACTTTTGACAAGCAAACATGTTTCTGCTCTTGCTGTCTTCCAATCTACTACATACATGTTCTCTTCTATTCTTCTTAGAAAATTGAAGTTTAGTCCTTTAACATAGGCTACATTTTGAATCTTCAAGCTGTTTTTGAGCATTATGCCTTCCCTCTTAATTTTGACTGGGTTTTCTTTGCCTCCAAATGTAACTTTGGGTCCTACAAAAACTTTAAAATCATTTAACCATCTCATATTCCCTGTCATATGTCTGGAACACTCACTGTCTATGTACCAGACATCCTACAAAAATGTTTAGGTACCCAACACTGTTTGGGTCCATGCCTGTTAGCAGTCATGCCTCCTACTCCAAGTGAATATCCAAAGGATCTTCTTTTTGGATAATTGAAGTCATCAACTTCATATGTATAAGGCATGGTAGAATAGCTTCTAATATTTCTACTAAAGGTATTCTGATACTTTTCTCTACTTTTTGGTGCATTGGCATTCTTTTTCACTCTCCAATATGCAGGAGGAAACTTGTTTTCATGTTGCTTCTCGTGTCCAGGAATGTGCCTTGGTTGGTTTTCTTAAGCACAAGATGCATAGCATGAAATGGTTTCTTCTTGCATTTTGGTGGTGCAACATTCCAATCATCCTCCGAGGGTTAAAGTCTTCCCTCACCTTTCTGAAATCCTTTGCCTTTACTTGGTTGGATTGATGATTTGTTCTGCTTCTTCGCTACACTAGGTTTTGACTTCATCAGTACAGGATGAGTGGTTGAAACTATGGTCTGTCCTTTTTTGAATTTTGGTCCTGGATTCAGATTGTGTTGTCCATTGTTTCTATTTTCATCCTGACTGTTGTAGCCAAGACCATATCTAGTTCCAAACCTTTTTGGGTGTTTGTAAGCTGGTGCACTAAGTGGTGCAGTGGTGATCTTAACTAGTAGGGAGGTTTTCTCAGCTGGTCTTTCAACACCATATGTATGTACATCTGCTGTTTGTTGATCAGGTGAGTTTACTTCCTTACTTGTTTGTTCAGATTTTAGTTAATCCAGTTCTTTCTTTAGCCTTTTATTTTCCTCTCTTAGATTCTCACACTCATGTTCCAGAATTTCATGAGTCATCTCAATTTTTTCAAATTTACTCAAATGATTTTGGATTAGGTTTATAGAATCTAATGGGAGAATAGAAGATTGTGCAGTGTCAGATGTGGATGCTCTAGATGATGAATATGAACTAGAAGTTACCTCTATTTCATTTGATTCTTTAGCCATAAGGCATAAGTAAGCCTTTTCATTGTCTGAGATGTCAGCTTCATCATTATCAGAATCATTTTCAGATGATTCTTTATTCCTTTCACTGCTAGTTTCTGCATTGAGTTCCTTCTTACTCTTTCTCTTTTCAGTTGTCTTGTACATCTTCTTATCCTCATCTTTGTCTTTTTCTTCAGGGCAATCAGCCTTGAAATGACCGTTCTTCTTACAGTTGAAGCATCTATATTCATCATCTTTTTTCTTTATGTCTTTGCTTGAGCTTGACTTCTTGTTTGATGATGAACCACCTTTGAATTGCTTCTTCTTGCAAAACCTGTCAAAATGGTTAACCAATAAAGCTACATGTTCCTTCAGCTCATGTGTCTCTTTGCCGTTTGAATGAGCTGTTTTGCTTTGCTGTGATGCTACCAGTGCACTGGCCTTGTGTGTCTCTGCTGGTGTACTGTCTTCACCGTTCAACTCAAATTCATGAGCCTTTAACTGAGACATCAGAGTCAAGGTTTCAGTGTTTGCAAGATTTGTTGTCCCTCTGATTAGTGATGTGATGATCTTCCATCTCTCAGGTAAGCCTCTCAATATTTTTAGACAGACTTCCTTCTGTGGATATGTATGTCCAAGCAGCTGCAGTTCAATGATGATGCTTGAAAACCTATTGTCCATTTGATCAATGGATTCACCAGTCTTCATTTTGACTGCTTCTGATCCTTCATTAATCAATGCTAATTTGTCCCACATCTCCTTTGATGTTTTGCAATCTTTGATCCACATGAACATATTACTGTCCAGAGTCTTCAAGATCATGTCTTTTGCAACAAAGTCTAGATTTGCTCTTCTCCTGTCATCCTTGGTGCAATCTTTCTTGAGTTTATCTATTTCTTTTCCTTGATCTGCTCATGTGGTTATCACAGTTGTCATCTTGATTGGGCCGTCATTGATTACATCCTCATGAGTTGCTGCAAGATGAGACAACATCCTTATTTTATATTCAGCAAATTATTAACATTGAATACAAGTATTTGAGGAATCCATAAGTACAAATAAGAGATATATATAGAAAGCACAAATTTGAAAACTACTTTGAAAATATGTGATTTCCTTGTTACCAGAAATTAGATCCGAATAGGTTCTGAACTAAGAACATTGCTCCGATACCAATTATTGGTCCCAGAGAAGGGTAAAACAATAGTCAGAGAGGGGGTGAATGAGTATAGTATAGTTTCAAAAAAAATTCTTATATTTAAAAGCTTTTGGGCAGCGGATAAGTCCCTTATTTAAATGTTGGTTTAAAGTAGATTATTCAATCACAGATATAGAGTATGCAATGAAATAATGTACTGTAATGTAAATTGCTGAAAGTAAATAAACACAAAGGTTTATAGTGGTTCAGGGTGGTGTAATCCCTTAATCCACTCTTCTCCTGTGATGATTGGAGGAATTCAGTGTTGTTTTCACAGATACAATAGCATGATTGTCCTTGACAACACAAGCTTCACAATCTGCAAGACTATCACTCCCTGGCTTTAGAAGCTTTAGTGACTCAGTCTCTATCACTGCTCCTTGAGAACAAATCTTTCAGCAGCTATCACAAAGGTTGCAAATCCATCTCAGATTCCTATGATTCATTTGCCTCAGTTGATGTGAATTGGATTCACAGACTTGTAATCAATCTCAGTGCTTGATGTGGAATTTGAGCTCTGATTTCTGAGTTGATCTCTAGATGTTTCTTTTAAGTACAGATAGAAGGCTTTTCACATTGATAGAGTTTCTGCTTGTTTCTTATCAGATTCAATCGTTGTTTTTTCTTGTCTGTCAGTGCCTTCTATTTATAGCCTTGATAATCCTTGATTTGAATTTATGTCCGTTGGCTATTTAATGTGAAGAATAATCCTTGATTTAATTCTTGATTCCCTCTTAATTATATTCTCCTTGATTTCAATGATCGGATTTTTCTTCGAACGTTTATCAGAAAATCCGCCCTTGATTAATCCTCAATTGATTGTGCATTTAATGCTTGATCATCATCTTTTGAAATCTGAATGAGTAAAGTTTACTTGGCCGTTCCCTGAACGGTTAAGTGATCTTTCTGACTAGGCTGTTTGGTTCTTCCTTCACTGTACTGTCTTTACTCAGCCGATAGTCAGTTTACTCTGCCGGTTTAGTGCTTTGTTATTTTCTTTGATCTTTCAGGTACTTCTTGTACTTCACTGATCCTTGATTTGGGTGAGATCAGTGTACACCATATTTGACAATGTACTTCATTTGAATTATAACTTAGACTTATCCAAGGTCATCACAGACTTCTTTGGTTATAAGTCAGACCATAATGTCTTCATGCTTTTCTGCTGGAACTTGGCTGGATTCACTCTGCCGGATATCTGTTTTGCTTCACCATCCTACCAACTAGTACTACTTGTCTGACTCAACTTATACAACATGTCCGACTCTAAGTAAAGACTTATACAGAGAATTCAAACTTATTTTAGGCTTGCTATAACAGCTAGTATGGCCATCATCAAAACATAATAAAATGTTCCTAACACATAATGTTTAAGGATCCTAAGTGTACACCAGATAGTGATGACTCATCATCATCTGATTCAGCTGATGATCATTCTATGCATCCTGGAGAGTCTAGTGGTGTTCTAAAGGAAAGGAAATATATACTGATGATGATGGACATGGATCTACTAAGAAGACAGCAGAGCAACCTGCTGAGGATTGCAAGTCTGCTGAGGGCCAGCGGACTGATAATCTAGATCAAGAACTGTTTCCTGCATTTATTGAATATTTGGAAGAGTAAATAGCAGCAACAACACTTCTTCAAGAAGCAATGTTAAAGGCTTCTGCTGAAGTTATGATGATTGAACTGACTGAAGACATTTCTATTGAATAGGTGTCCTAAACCCAATCGGGTTGGACATGATTCGACCGGGTCGGGTCATTTACGGTTTATTTTAGTTCATGTAATAACTTTATTATGATTAATAAAAGCACTTTTGTTAATATATATTGTTTATCTTCATGTTATTGGTTGTACATATATAGTAACATCCTTTGTGTCAAACTGTGATAAGTTTCATACTTAAATGTCTCCAGTCGTATGTACTGTCAAATGGGACATTGATAGTATGATTAGACTTGCAAGTATTGAATGTCTTCTACCTTATAGAAGGTACGGATAGATCTTGTCTATCGAAGTGTAGAGACACTTGTACTGTATGTGGACGTGTATTAGAGAATGCATACGGTAGACTGACCCACTTACATTAAGTGTCGCACTATGTGGCAGTTGTGTAATCACGGAGTCTTTATGGCATCACGGTGTGGATTGTCATGCTTTGACACTATTGAGATTTCCCTTATCCACGGGTCGATAATGCAATAGTGATCGGGTGTGATACTGAAGAATAGTATAAATGTTAGTTCATCCCGGAATCGAGTATTCTATGATTAGGATTGAATATCCAAAATTGCCTTCTTATAAAGAATGTCTAGCTCTCGAGAATCATTGCAAAGTGGGATTAATGTGTTATTCCGAGAGAGAATGATATCCAGATTATTAGATATGATCGTTAATGTATTGAAATTTGAGATACGATCGTATGGATATTATTACACTGATAGGATTGTAAGTTACACGGTAACTGTTCACTTGAAAGGTAGTAGTCATTGAATTTGACTCTTCCGATGATTGAGGGTCACGGTGTGTTGCTAGACGCAATCCCATGATCGTTGGGCGTGAAGGGCATTTTCGTAATTTTCATTTTGTGTCTACGGCCAACATATTCAGAAGCCTATCAGGTCACACACATATGAACATCGAGTCGGAATAAAATGCGGTTATAGTTGATAACCAAATAAGGAAAGTTTATCTCAAGACTAAGGGTTATAGTGGTAAATTAATATGGTGGTATTTATTTATTATGAATAAATAAAATACAAGATATTAATTATACATAAATTATATTAATTAAAGAATATTCCGGATGCCAATTAATTGACACTTGGGGCGCCACTTGTGAGTGTATAAGATACACTTGGATTGTGCACTTTAATTAATAAGATTACCATAATATTAATATTGAATATTAATTGATTATTGGAAAATAGATTTATGCTAATAACATATATATATTCAATATAAGTTATTGGCAATATTTAGATTTTATTTAATATAAGATATTATAAAAAAATAGATAAATCAATCTAATTGGATTTCCTGATTTTATTGGGAAAATGTTTTTTTCTCTTTCATATATCTTCAAGGAAACTTCTCCTAATTAGATTAGGGAGACAAGGGGCACCACCTCCTCTATATAAGAAAGGGGGTGGCTAGCTCAATTATACATCACAATTTCAAGAGCTAATAGTTCTTGTGTAAAATAGAGAGCTTCCTATAGGGAGTTAGAGAGGGAGAAAAAGGCCGGTCTAATAGCCGGATTTTACTGATAGCAATCCAAGGAGGATTCCGGCGAGGAGTTCGTGTTTATCAATGATAGAGGTCGGACACGTGGACGGCTTGTGCACAGGACTACTCTCAGTTGACGGTCAAAGCGATGATCTTATAGATCATCCAAGGTATATTCTGTCAAACTACATAACGTGTTTATTATATTAAACGAAGACGATCTAGAAAAGGAAATCAAAATTTTAAATTCCGATGTGTTAAACTAGTGATTTCCTAATAGTGGTATCAGAGCCAGAATTCGAGTTAAGCAATAAGCACAATTTAATTGCGTTGTAATTAATCGATAAATGCAAGATTTAGATTCACGAAACATTTAAAACAAAAAAAGGCATCGATTGAAGGGCTCGTCCGACTGGCGGCGGCCCCCCTCCTCCACGGCGGCGGCGGCGGCTCTAGGGCTACCGTCTTCGGCTGCTCTATTCCAAAAAGACAGATCGATCTGTTTTCATTTTGATATATTTATTGTGTGTTGATATCTCTTTTGTTTAGTTGTGTCATATGGCTAACCAATGGTTCAAATAGATTGGGCCATTGGGAAACCATAGTAGGTATATTAACCAAAATACCAGCCTTTCTAAATTTTGATTTGGAAGGCCTAGGCCCATGCCACTTTCAAAATTTTGATTTTAAAAATGGCTAGGCCTAAACCAAATTTTGTTTAGGAAGATGCATTTTGGTTTAAGAAACCAAAGGCATCCCTTTTGGTTAAGAACCAAAAAGGAAAGGAAACAAAATGATACAATATAATTTTGATTTTAATTTTGAATAGTTCCAAAATAATAAAATTGAAATTAGAATCAATTTAAAATTAAATGTTAATTTTATTTTCGATTAAGTCATTTAATTAATTAAAAGTTAACTAATTATTTGATGTGATAAAATAAGATGCATAAGTAGTAATTAAAATTTGATCTTTTTCATAAGATAAAATTGTATGGATTAGATGTGTAGATATAACCCCGATTGATTATGGATTCGACCAATAGGATATATGGGAATGTTTTCTTTATGTTAGTTTTTCAAAATTGTCCTAGCCCGTTATGAAGAACGTGACATAGTTTACTTTTTGCATTTATCCAATTCCCGTTCCCCCCCTCGTGTGCGGTGGGTGTAATTATATATTAGATAGATTATTATGTAACAAGAATGGAGCAAGAAGATCAAGACCAAAGAGAGATAAAGAACCCATTGACGTACATCAATAAAGATTCTATTGGCAGTTGCAGCTACCCGTTTGTGACCTGCGGTTTCGTCAGTTTGTATTCAAAACCGCACTTAGGAAAAGTCCATGTACGGAATGTTGTGTATGTTTTACTTTATATGATATCGTAGTAATATGTACATAGTAGACGAGACCATAATTAAATTAAGAGAATTCATTTAAAATTATTCCCACACCGAAAATCAAGTCGAAATTGCCTCCCCATGTTATAACGACAGTGAAGGGCCCTTGTTCGGATCCAACTCACCAGCCAAAGCGGGGTATAACCTACCTCAGGTATATCGTCATTATCGAGATATGATCGTAAGAGATCTCATGAATATTGAGGTTATGACTCGACTAAGAATTGTCTTGGCCACCAGCCAAAGCAGGGTCGTTTGAATTTTAGAGGAAAGGGTTTGACTATTTAATAAGATGAAAATTGTCAAAGACTTGACTAGTCACACAACAAGAGTCGTATAAGATAAGATCGACAAAGTGTTGTCCACCTATTGAATTAAGTTGGGGGTCGAGGTAGTTCGATAGGATCTTGCCCACTAAACAAGATTTATTTTTCTTGAAAACCAATTAAGAATAGTTGTCTAGAGGGAACAAGACCCAATTAAAATTTTAAGTGCAATTTTTGGGTTTTGTATACATGAATTTTACTTATTCTATCTTTATTTATTGTTGGTCCTTTGAAAAGGCTATCACAAGTTTAGAGGGGGGTGAATAAACTTGTCACCAAAATTACTCCCAAAAACTAAATCTTAAACCAGATTGAGTTCAACTAAAGCTTATGCGGAGTTAAGCTAACTTAACTGAGTAATAGTCAATACTGACTTCTCCTTAGTTTTGTTAACCGGCAGCGGATTAATTAAGCTTTTTAAAAATAAGAGTTATCAGTTTATGTGGTGAGTTAGTTTCTATATTTGCTGAGTTTATGTACTAGATAAATGCAATTAATGTATGAGTAACAGAATGTAAAAGCGTAAGGTAGATGAGACAAAAGTTATAGAGGTTCCAGGTGGTGTAATCCTGTCAATCCTCTCTTCCCCTGTGATGCGGAGGAAAAATCCACTAGAACTTCTTTGAGATGGCCCGGTTACAAAAAGTTCTAAACTGATAGTCCTTGACTAATCCCTAGCTTCACTATCTAAACACTTGTAGAACAGGTAGAATGGCTGCTCTTCAAGTGTTTGAGACAGTGGTCCTTGGAGGGTTGAATTGCCTATTCACCAGCTCTTCACAAACACAGTCTTCCTGACTGTACTCAACTGTCCTTCACACGTTTTTGGTGTTTCACAGTCTAAACCTTTGACGAAATCAAAGTTGAGACTTGAATCAATAACTATGATTCAAATGTGATTTCAGCTTTTCTTCTAGATATATAAGTTTAAGCGCGGCTCTGATTTCTCCAAATGATTTGATCTTGATCTTTCTTTTAAATCGAACGAACACTTGAAGAAGTCGTGATCTTTCAATGAAAGGATTCGCAGTTAATTTCTTGATTTACTTTCCCCTTTGTTTGATGTTACTTGGCTAGATAGATTCTTAGAATTCCGTTTCCCCCTCTTTTTTTTCTTCTTGAGAAAGAAGCAGCCTATTTATAGGGATTTATCTAACAGTCAGATTATTTGAATTTGAGTCTTTGAAGCCGTTAGTGGTCCTGCTTTCTTGGTTGTACGTTAATGTCAGAACGGATAGAATATCCTCCAATCTTATTGCTTGTACTGCAATGGTTGGATTCTTCTTCAGTTTTTCTTGAACATCAGTTCCAAAACAGATTTACTGGGAACATTTTCTGTTCTCAGTTTCAAAGAGCATTAACTGAGTTCTACTCTTCTTCAAAATCTCAGTACTCTTCTTTCATCTGATTATTATTGATCTAATCAGAGTACACCATTTCAAATTAATCAGCAAAGACATCATTGTCCTTATGTGTCTTAGATCTCCATTCAAGATCTACATAGTCAGTTCAGGTTATCACAGACTTGCCTAAAGTTTAACTTATATAGTCTTGACTTAATCTTCATAAACAGAGTTTGAACCCTCGGTTCTTCTATCTTCAATAACTGAGTTTGAACCCTCACTTCTTTAGTCTTAGATAACTGAGTTTGAACCCTCAGTTCTTCAGTCTTCAAAGTAAGTCATATGAGTCTCTTCCCTCGGCGAACTTACCTATTACAGATTTTCCTTGGTGTTCTCCGAGTCAGTTTTCAAGTTTCTTATAGAATCTCAGTTTAACTTACTTCCAGTTTCTCGTTTTCTCAGTTCACAACCTAGAATTATTACAGTGCTTTTCTGATTTAACTTATACAAATATCAGACTCTATTAAATCATATACATTGATATCTAGACATCTTTTTGCATTTCACTATAACAGCTAGTTATGACACTTCATCAATAGAGTCTAAAAACCAGAACTTAATAAGTGATGAATCATCATCAAAACGTAAATTTTATTTCCAATAATTTCCCCCTTTTTATGATGTCAATACCCTCCTTAAAAGCAATGCAAAAAGATAAAACAAAATACAGTAAATAACACGACGAACTGAGAAACTGAGAATTTATTGATAACTGAGTTACAGAGCTGGGTAATAAAATACAACATAATAAAAGGAGCTAAAAGACATCTTCTTTTACTTAACAGTTAAACTGAATTGATTGTCATAAGCCTCAACAACATCCTTCGTAGCATCATTTTTTGCAGTGCTTTCGATTCCATGGATGCTTGCCCATATGTTCCATGAATCAGACAAATTGTGCTGGCCGAAAAAATTGCTCTTGAATAGAATTGCGAAGGTAAAAACAGTTGTCCTCAGTCTTGCACTGGTGGCTGTTTTTAATAGATTTTGAACAAACACAGTTTCAGTCTTTTCAACCTTGTCTGATGCTTTGTCTGGAATACCATCCCTTTCCCATTTTTTAAGTTTGTTCCAGTAACGCATGAGAATCTTTTGCATGCATAGGAATGTTTCTAAAGATTCTTGTCTTGATTCTCCTTCTCTGGCTTGTAGATCTTTGAATAAGTTGTAGAGACGAGAATCCAAGACAAGTCTTTTTTCTGTTGGCTCTGAGTATTTAGCAATCAACTCCATCTCCTCATCAGTGAATTCTCCTCTTGCTTTCTTCAATTCAGTCAGCTTATCATCAATGCTTCCAAGCACTTGTGGCATTTCAGTTGCATGTGCTTTTAAGATATCCAAACTTTCCCCCTTATTGACATCATCTTTATCAATCGGGCTCTTGGTGTAAGCGTTCAGGTTCTGCTGAGTTGATGCCAAAATGGTTTGAGCTACAACTGAATCTTTCATGCCATTTTCCATCAGGGTCATTCTGTCAACTAGATTGTTGAGAATCCCTTCCCATCTTTCTTGGGTTTCATCTCTCCTTGCATAATTTTCAATGGTCATTTTTCGAAGCTCAATCCGAGTATTTTGACAATTGCTAGTGACGATATCAATTTTCTTCTTCAGTTCGCTTCTTTCATTCTTGCTGGCCTCTAAGGATTTTAGAACTTTTCCAAACAAACTGCTATCGTCACTTTGAATTCTGATTATCTCATTATGATAGAACTTAATGAGATCAACTTGAGTTGGTATATCTTTTGAGGTTCCAGCTTATTGTGCACTGACTTTGCTCTTCTCAGACTCAGTTGACTTAGCTTGCTTAAGAGGTGAGAGAACAACTTGCTTCAGTTTTTCCTGGTATTCTTCAGATCTTCTCCTTTCTCCAGACTGTTTTCTAATTTCTTCCAGATTCGATTGATCAACATTTCCTATTGGTGATATTTGCACGTTGAATTCATCATCTGATCCTTCACCAGCCATGTCAACTTCGGTTCTTGCTATTTCTGCCACAGATTTAACAGTAAGAGATTGATAACCTCTTTCTTCTTCTTCTTGTACATCAGATACAGTTCTAGAGCTGGAACTTCCACTGCTTTCCTCAGAATCACTAGAGTCATCATCAGTATCCTGATCAGTTCCAGTTTTCTTTTCTTGCAACGAGGCGAGAATCCTTTTTTGTAAGTTAGGATCTCCCTGTGAATCATTATCATCATCATCATTCTTTTTGGAACTTCCACCTGCTGTAGTTTCCTTCCAGTAACTATTTCTGATTAATGCATATCCATGATTTAAAAATTCATCGGAGTTTAAAAGTTCAGATAGATTGGTGATGTTGTAGAGATCAAATGCCCATTTCTCATTGACTTTCATTTCCACTAGCTGACTTCTTTGACTTGTGATAGAACTGAATTTCCATATTTGATATATACGCAATCTCTCGTAATCAGCTTTCATTCATTCTCCAAACTCTGGTGAGGACTTAGATTGAGTAATAGTTTCCTCATTTCCTCTTGAGATTTCCTGAGCAACTTCCAGAGTATTTTCAGTTCTCACAACATCTTCAATTTGCATTGGGTCAGTTTTGCTGGCTTCTCCGTCGCGATGTGATCGATGTTCCTTTTTCGATGGCCGAAACCGAGATTATTGGCTCGGTTTTAAATCTTTGTTACTAACAAGTTCTTCAGCAACTTGTTCTCTAGCTGGCTCAAGTCCCAGTTCGGTAACTGGTACTTCTTTTAGTGTGGATCCAGTGATTTCTTCTTCATTCACCAGCTCATCCATGGTGATGACTTCAGTCGGTCTCGATTCTACTTCAGCCCCTTTTTCTTCAGAATTAGAAGCTAAAAATTCTTTGATTGATTCCTCAAATTCTCGTCTGAAAGCAGATTCTTGAGGTGTGGATCTGGTCTTTGAAAGTAACCTCAGCATGTCCATAGTTTCTTTGTCAATTAGTCTTTCTTCCCTTTCAAATCCTTCATCGTTGTGCTCATTTCTCAGGGTCTGTTCCCCCTGAGTGTCAGTTCCCTTATGTATGTCAGCTTCAACAGCTTGTTCTCTATTGACAACTAGAGTTTCTTTAGACATATCAACTTCTGGTGATTGAGTAACTGATTCTTGAGTTGGTAAAGTTTCGATGCTGAAATAGGTTCGGTGGGAGTGACTTCAGTTCTGACTGTTTGTGCTGATTCTTCAGCAACTGAAGTAGTGATTTTTGTTGGTGAAGCTTCTACTAATTTCTCAGTAACAAGATCAGATTTGCCTTTTTCCTATTCTTCTATATTTTTCCTTCTTTCTCTTTGTTCTTCAACTGCCTGTTAAAGCTTTCTTCGACTTCCTGCTTTTCTTCTTCTTAGGTTCACTCTCAGAACCTCCAGCTTTCCTTTTTCCAGATCTTTCTTCTTTGACAACAATCTTCCCATCAGCAACCGATGTTTCTTTTCTCTTTGCAATTCCAAAGTGATGGAGAATTCTTTGGACCAATAATGCAAGAGTCTTCTTATGATAGAATCGTCCTTTCTTGACGTCAGTCTTCTTTTTGGGTGTATCAATCGATTGTGCCACTAATTGATCAAAAATATATCCTTGCCGATTTAAATTTTCTCCAAACCAAATTACATATAATAAGTCCAATTTTGCTCCAGAAAGATTGCTAAAATTGTCTTCATTTCCGATTATGCAATTTGCTAACATCTTGGTGATAAAATTGAATTCAGGTTTTGATATTGCATAGAATATCAGGTTTGTGGTAACAGTGCTTATCTTGAGGATATAAGGCTTTATATACGTGATTTCTCCGGGGAGAGTATGGTGGTGAACAAGAACAATACAGTCGGAATAACGCTTAGGAAGAACACGTTAATGAGTCGACAAATTGACAGAGTAGCTCTGTGTGTATTAATTCTTGGATGATTTCCATTACGTTGTGATCCCATATATATAGGCTAAGACTATGTCGGTTTACTGTTCATGACAAGACAATTAGGAATACATAATTAAAGATAATTATGAATGCAATATAAGTGGCCTAGCCAGCTGTCAAAATTAGCCAGCTGGAGTGATAAGTATGGCGAGCAGCGAACATCGGACTCGTAAATGCCTTGTCTTGAAGTCAGCTTGACCATATGGGTAGAGATCACACGGAGAGGAGGAGTCCGGCTTATGACCAGCGGACATGATCCGGCTTACTGTTGGTGGATAGGATCCGGCTTACTGTTGACGGATAGGATCCGGATTACTGTTGGCGGATAGGATCCGGCTTATGAGTGCGGACGGGGGGAAAGAGGCCACATATCTTCGTTATTAGGCCATGATAGTAAGCCCAATCAAGATGAACAAGGCCTCATTCCAGTTCAAGTATATCAATGGCCCCCTACTCTGTCCCTGGCGTGTCCGCCGAGGCAGAAAGTAGAATCTTGAAGAAGAAATTGAGAGCCACACCCTTGTATCGCCGTTCGTGACAGAGGTGTGCCGATAATGTTCTATCGGGCTTGAACTAGTGTTGGTGAAAACCACCAGCTATATGTTGTGCATTGTAGCAGACAGGCTTGCTGCCGATAATGTTCTATCGGGCTTGAATCAGTGTTTGTATCGCGTAGGGAATTACCGATTACATGTTGCGCGTTGTAGCGGACAGGTTTTATCACTGACAATGCTCTGTCGGACTTAGTGGCCGATAACGCTCTATCGGGTATGGATTGTCAAATAGGCACCCATGGGCATTGATAAATGTTGGCCGCTTGAAGAAGTAATTGTAGACCGTGATAATCTGAGGCCGTGTGTTCGGACAGGTTGATGGCCTCCAGCGGGGATTTGAATGGTTGAAAATGACAAACGGATGTATTGGTTCATGAAACGTCACATCAGTTACATACACTGACACGACACTTGAGCTGAACCGCCCTTCACTCTGATTGGCTGAGGAGAATCGGTAACCGTTCCAGTCATTATGACGTTTGAATTTCGAAAATCCAAACATCGTTTCACTCCTAATTTCGTCATATAAATAGAAGCTCCCCTCCCCACACTTCCACTTTCCTTTTTTCTGCAAACTTCTCCGGTGATAGAGCTAGAGAATTCCGGTGAGTGCAAGCAAACCCCGGAAAGCGTATAAACAGGATCAACATCTCCACTTCTTTTCTTATTAATTAGGTACTAATTTGCACATTCCTCTTGTCTTTCGATTCGATTTTACCTTTATTTCATCTGTTTCTCTTGCTTGAAGATCGGGTTGCTATGAATTCGTTTTTGTCAATGTTTGATTTTTGAGATGAACACCATAAATTCGCCATTTACGTTTCCCTGTGTTTTATGCCTCTTTTTCCCCAGAAATACCTTTGTGAATACAAGCTTTGATTGTTGTTTTTTTGGCAATGCTTGAGTGTTTGTGTTGGTTTGGGGGTTTTTCTGGGTTTGTTTGGGGATTTTTCTGGGTTTGTTTTGCTAAGTAAAATGGAGGGGCGAGGTGTCGGGGTGTGATTTCTTTCGCCTCGGACCAATTTCCATAGCCGGGTGATTAACTGATCCACCTTGCCCTTTTTCTTTTCCAGAATGTCTTCAGAACATAGCATGTCTCAATCGGATGAAGGAGGTCAGGCCGCAGCAGGCTATGGCTCAGAGGAGGTCAGTATGGAAGAAGCTAGCTCCGGCGACGCTGATGAGGAGATAAATATTGAATCTCAGCTGGAGGATGAGGAAGTCTTAGTAATTGGCGAGGGCGCCACAGGGGGTGAGAGCAGACAACGCTCAGCGACTTGCTTCATCGAATGGAAAAAGTCATAACCTCCGGAGCCGCTAAGCTAGCTCAAATATCAAGGAAGCCGTGGAAACTGCACAAGTGTCGAGAAAGATCGGTGCGTCGAAGAGACAGTCTGCGGCTAGGAAAACCAGGGCGGAGAAGGATTTAGCCGTGTCCGATGAGCCTGAGAAGAAGAAGAGGCCGCCAAAAAAGAGATCGAGTGCCGTCGAAGTGGAACTTACAGAACAAAAATGTGCCGATACTAACCTTATAGCTCGATGGTGCGAGTTCCGAGATCGGATTGATTACACGTCGGCGATGACAGCTTATGATATTTTGGATGATTACCGATTTGTAAGTATGGGCACGACGAACGTATCCCGGACGTCTGGTTGGGATACCGAATATTTCTTGTGGCTTCACTATGATCACCTAGTGGCCGGACATAGGCCAGCATTTGACCCCTTCTTTATTACCTTTATAGAGGAACTGAAGGTCATGCCTTGCGATCTCAGTCTGGGAGTGGCACGGGTAGTAATGGCCTTTATTGTTATAAGTCGGCTTCGTGGTCGCGAACCGAAGATGGCGGCGCTGCTATACTTTTATAGTTTCACAAGAAAGGGCGACGCCGGGCAAGTTCAACCGCGCAGCAAATCGAGTAGTGGTAAACCTCGTCTTCTGTTCGATCTCCCCAATAAAGTGATGGATTGGGACAAAAGGTGCATGAGGGTCGAATCCCGAGTGGGATGGCCCTTTCCCAAGCTTCCCATAAATTCTCTACAAACTGAACATTTGAAGGATATCCACACCCAGGAGGAGGACGACGAGTTTATCGCCGAGCTTAAGGAGCTGCTCAGGTTTGATCGAAAAGGTGTCGAAAAACCTTGAGCCTTTAACTGGAGATTGCTCTTAGATGACAATCAACCTTATCTCAGAATGGCCGGTCTACCCACAGCCGGCGTAGGAGATCCCCTCGATCCATTGCCCACCAATCCTGATTGGTACGGAGAGTGCCATCTGGCCGATGCATGCCCTCCCAATGTAGAGTCTGTTTAGGCGACCCCTCGCTTCGGGCCCCGAGTATGATTTTTACTTTGCATTCTTTCTGATATTTTTCGATTGCATGTTTCCTTTGTTAGTTTTCTTCATGTTATTTTTCAGGTTGCTAATAAGTTTTGTTTTCCGCAGGTACCATGGATGCTCTCGATCAACGCAGTCAGTTGACCCGAAGGAAGACTACTAGTGAGGTCAAGAGAGCCGATCAGATGTAAGGGATTAAGACCACGCTTCCTACGGTCGATATAAGGAAAGGGGCGGCTGGAGCCTCTGGATCTCAAACTGAAAAATCAACTCAGCCTCCAGCCAAGCAAATGGTGGAGAAGACGGCGACGAGCAAGCTTCTCAAATAGACTACCCTGACAAAGCCGCCGGTTGGTGATAAGAAATTGAGGGTTGTTCTTGAGGATATCGACCCTGCAGGAGGTGGTATCGGCGAGCGAAGCTCCCCCCCCCCCCCCCCCCCGAAAAAAAATCCAAAACTGATGAGGTCCAGAAGAAAGATGCTGCTAATAAAGGCAAATTTGTGGCCGATGAAACTTTCTTAGCGGGGAAAAAGTCGCTGGTGCCTTTTGCTGGTGTACCTGTTGGGCCCGCGGGGAATCCCGCGGTGTGGTTAGACAAAGAGTTTATGCACCAAGGTACCCTCGATTTGCCCAAGGCCAAGATGATTTCGAGGGGCATCGCTGATGTGGCCCCACTGAGGCATTTGAGGTGGGGTCTCCCTAACCCTGTCCAACTGGAAATCAGCCGCGGGATCGCTGATAGAATCGTCCTGGCCGATCAAGCCGATCCTCACTTGACCTTCCTCTAAAATATAGAGGATCTGTGGGGTATATACGGTGCCACGTTGAGCATAGTAAACAACCTTCCTTCCTTTTCCACTTTTCTTCATTTATTTTATCTTTGAAGTCAAGTCTGACCTTGCTGACATTCTTCTTTTCAGGTGGGTACGGGTCTGGCTCAGTTCATAAACGATTATAGGAACACAATATCGTTAAGTGCTGATGCTAACAAGGAGCTGATAACCACCAAGAAAACTCTCAAGGCCGCTAATGAGGTTGTGGCTGGTCTGCATGGCAGTTTGAGTGCAGCTGAGGCTGAAAATAAGAAGTTGAGACTACAGCTTGTCGAGGCTCAAAAGAAATCGGAGCGTTTGGAGAAGTTTAACGCTGAACTCACGGAACAAGATAAGTCTGCTTATCAATCCATGAAAGAAATGCAACAAAAAGTAACAGAGGCTCAGGCCCATTGGGAAGCCAAGCAAAAGGTAAGCGAGGGTTTGAGGAAACACCTGGCGGATCTGAGTTCGAGTGTCCAAGGTCAGATTGAGGCCGCGAGCAAGGCTGCTGCTGGAGAGAATTTCCTGATGGGATATGACCAAGGGTTCTATCACATTTCCAGGTGCATTTGGGCTCGCGGCGGCGATACTCCTGACATCGACACCTTGCAAGACTGGATTCTCACCCATCCCTTTTCTGATCATCTAAGGGATTTCCACCCGCACATACCCTTCTCCGAAATCTAGTTACAGTGATACATCCCAAAGTATGCTCCAGATTGGGAGGTGGCCGCAGTGGTGGAAGCGAATTTAAGGGAGCTTGTGCATCGAGCTACCCAAGCGAGCACCGAAACTGTGGAAGAGGGTGAGCAGGCTGGAGAAGAGCCTGAGCAGATAGGTGAAGAAGCCATAGAGCCTACCGAGTCTAAGAAAAATTCTGACCAAATGCTGCACCATTCCCTCCGCGAGGAGAATGTTCATAATGTAGAATGCGGCCTGAAGACTCCTAGATTTGTGCTCTCTGTCTTGTAAAAAACTATTTCGGATTTTGCGTATGTATAACTCTCTTTCTTTTCACACTTTATTTTTGGAATAACATTTCTGAATGAAGTCTGCTTTCTGTTCGCCTGATGTATGCTTATTGTTTGCTCGAATTTATTGCATAAATTGTGTCCGATCATAGTAGCATTCGGCCCCCTTGTTTTAGATAAGATTCCAAGTTGATTCCGATCATACTTAATTTCGAGATATGCCCGCCTTGAATCTTATCTGAAATAACTGCTTGATTTAAAATATGAAACTTCATGTCCGCCCCCTCTAGAATCTGATCTCAAATAACTGCTTGCTAACAAACTAGAATTTTCTAGAGGGTGGCCCGCTATTTGAGATGAGATTCGGAGTCGAACACGATATGACCTCTGATGAATCTGTTTGCTCGTGGTTGTTTTAAATTTTTCCGAATATGGCCCCTATTTTTGACAAAGGTTGAGGTGAGTTCGAGCTTTTGTGGAAAAAATTTCGAAAAAACCATCTTTTACCCGTACACCGGGCACAGCTGAAGCATACAATAATACGCATTCTAAAAGAGAAATGTAAAATTGGGCTTTATTAATTTCGACTCATCCCACTAGATGAGTGAAGATTACAAGCAAGTAAGAAATCCTAACCACTCACGTCGTAAACGAGAGGAAAACTATAACCCTAACCGATTTATAACATGTAGTACCTTTTGAGATTGTCCGCGTGCCACGGCCTATTGAGCTCAAAACCTTGCTGATTTCTGAGGACATAAATTCCTTTTTTGATCTCTCTTGCGACTTGGTAAGGACCTTCCCAATTTGCTGTTAGCTTACCCTTATCAAGCTCCATACCAGTGGCATTTGTATTTCGAAGAACAATATCCCCGACCCTAAATGAATGATCGCGGATTCGCTTGTCGTGTTGTTGTTTAGCGAGTTGCTTGTAATTCACAAGCCGATGGTATGTCGCTAGCCTTTTCTCTTCTGCTAGATCTAGGTCGATTTGTCTGCTCAATAAATTTTCAGTTGGGTCGTGTAAGGCGACCCTGATGCTGGGTAGAGCCATTTCGACAGGAGTCATGGCCTCTGATCCGTAAGTAAGAGCAAAAGGTGTTTCTCCCATGGGTGTTTTAATTGTGGTGTGGAGTGCCCAAAGTATAGCGGGTATCTCATCGACCCACCCACCTGCTTTTACTTTGTCATCCACACTCTTTTTTAGCATCTTTATTATTTGTTTGTTGCCAGCCTCATCTTGGCCGTGGCCTTGAGGATAAGCCACGGATGATTTACAGTGCTTGACCTTGAATTCCTCACAGAGCTTTGAGAATTCTTTTCTAAATTGTGGTCCGTGGTCTGACACCACTACCCACGGGATACCGAAGCGAGAAAAAATTTGATCGTGTAAGAAATAACCCGCAGCCTTTGCGCCTATCTTGACCATAGGCTTAGCCTCGATCCACTTTGTAAAATAATCCACATCCACTATAATAACCTTGCACCCACCTCTACTTGATGGAAAGGGTCCGATGAGATCGAGTCCCAACATGTCGAAAGGCCAAGGTGCGACCACGATGCTCTGTTTGACAGATGGTATCCTAGGGATGTCTGCATGTTTTTGACACTCTGGACATTCTATGACTAGCTTTTCTGAGTCTTTAAGGATCGTTGACCAGTAATACCCTGCGGTTTTAACCTTCTAGGCCAAAGAGCGATTAGTGGGATGGCCCCAACACACTCCTTGGTGAAGCTCGATAAGGATTATCTTGCTTTCTTCTTCTCAAACACATCGTAGTAGAGGTTTTTTGTGGATCTCCTGTAGAGTATTCCGTTGTTTATAATGTACAGGGCCGCTCTTTTCTTTAGCGTGCAAGATTTATCCGCTCCATCAGGTAAGACGCCTGACTCTATATAAGCCTGAACCTCATCGATCAAGCATGTAGTCGGTGCTGGTGCGTCGATTTCCATGATTTGTGTAGCCTCGATAGCGGGTACCGGTAGGTACTCTATCATTATGGAGGGATCTGCGAGCTCTTCTTTGAGAGATAGCTTAGAGAGCTAGTCTGCCCGCTCGTTGTCCTCTCTCCGAATTCTGATGAACTTGCAATAGTTGAAGCCGGCTTTCAATCGTCGAACAATCTCACCATATTTCTCGAGAATACCACAATGCATGTCATAGTCCCCTAAGATTTGGTTGACGATAAGTTGGGAGTCACAGTAGACTTCAACATTTTCCATGCTTAGTTCCTTTGCTAGCTTGAGCCCGGCTATAACTGCTTCATACTCGGCCTGATTATTCATAGCCGAAAATTTAAACCTTAGAGACTTTTCGATTTCCTCCGTCGTTCCGGGTTCCATCAGAATTAATCTGGCCCCGCAACTATTTTGATTAGATGCTCCGTCAACAAACAACTGCCAACATTGATCGGGCTTACTCCTGACCGCAGCGTGCTCTAGTGGTACTGGCGAGTTTGGTTGCAGCGAACTGAAACTTTTCTCCACAATAAAATCCGGCAACGTTTGACCCTTGATAGCTTTTCTAGGTTGATATTGTATGTCGAATTCAGTGATTTCGATAGCCCATCTGAGGAGTCGACCTGAAAGATCGGGTTTATGCAGTATTTGTCGCATTGGACTATCCGTTAGGACAATTATTGTGTGAAGTAAAGTAGCCCCTGAGTTTGCGGGCAGCGATAACAAGCGAGTAGGCTAATTTTTCTACATTAAAATAGCGACTCTCCACCGGAATGAGAGCCTTGCTTACATAATAGACGGGATTTTGGAGGGTTCCGGCCTCCTTGACAAGAACGGCGGCAACAGCCCAGTCCAAAGCCGCCAGGTACACAAATAAAATATCTCCATCTACAGGGCAAACCAAAAGAGGTGGCTTCCCAAGATATTCCTTTAGAGCGTGAAACGCCTGCGAACACTCTGCGCTCCATGAAAAAGTCTTGTCACCTTTGAGAATTTTGAAGAAGGGAAGACACTTCTCCGCTGATTTTGATATGAAGCGACCCAGCGCAATGATGCGGCCATTGAGCCTCTGGACTTCCTTGATGGTCGTAGGTTCTTGCATGTCGAGCAAAGCTTGTATTTCTTCGGATTAGCCTCGATGCCATGACGACTAAGGATAAACCCCAGAAACTTGCCTGCCTGGACACCAAAAGTACATTTTGTCGGATTGACTTTCATTGAGTGTTTTCGGACATTGCTGAAAGTTTCTTGAAGGTCAGCGGCGTGACCATCCCCAGCGGACTTGACAACACTATCGTCAATTTAAGCTTCCATATTTTTTCCTATTTGCCAACTGAAAACTTTGTTGACCATTCTCTTATAAGTTGAGCCCGCGCTTTTCAGTGCGAAGGGCATCATTTCGTAGTAGTACAAACCCCCAGCACCTCTGAAGGCCATTTTTTCCTTGTCGGATTCAACCATCCGCACTTGATGATACCCCGAATATGCGTCCAAAAAACTAAGAACTTCAAAACCAGAGATGTAATCTACTAACCGATCAATTCGCAGAAGCTGATAAGGATCTTTCGGACAAGCTTTGTTAATGTCCGTGAAGTCGACACAAATCCTCCTCTTGCCATTGTGCTTCTTTACCATCACTACATTCGCCAGCTAGGTAGGATAGGCGAGCTCTTTCATGATCCCTGCTTGCAGGAGTTTCCCGACCTCTATTTTCACCGCCGCTTCCTTTTCGGTCGAAAATTGGCGTGCTCGTTTCTGTATCGGTTTGAAAGTAGTGTCGACGTTGAGATGATGTAGGGCGATGTCGGCCTCAAACCCTCTCATATATGTTACTCCCAGGCAAACGCATCCAAATTTTCATTAAGAAGTGCGACCAGGGTTTCTTTCTCGTAGGGACTCATCCGAGCTCCTATCTTGACTTTCTGATCGGGGTATTTATCGTTGATAACTACCTCGACCAACTTATCTTCCAGCCGTAAAGTCCGGCTCATCCCTAACTTGCAGAGTTTCACATTTCACTTTCGCGGGGACAGTCTCCCCTACTACCCCGATCATGTTGATATTTTCCATGTTTTCAGGTTGTTCGATTCGTGCTCTTTTGTTCCCGGTTCTCATTTCATGTATGTATGTGAGGACAGCTGCAGGTTCACTGATCGGCGTTCCGATCCAGTCCCCGACATAAAATTTTGCCCGCTGCTGCAGGATGGAAGTTACCATTTGGAATTGCTTCAAAGTCGGTGTCCCAATTATCTTGATATAATTGGATTGAAGATCGACCACAAGGAAGACAACCTTTTCTGTCCGAAAGGGTGCATAATCTCCCATTTGTAAATCCAAATCAATGGCCCCCTTGACTTGTATCTTATGGTTAGTGAAACCCTCAAGGGTGCCATTATACGCCTCAAATTAAAGTCTCTGAACCCCAATTCTTTGAAGCAGTTGTAGTATAAGATGTCGTGGCATGCTCCTGTGTCGATCATTACCCTGTTGACGCAAGCCCGATTGATGACTACCGAAATGCATAAACACATATCTTCCGTATTGATCGAAGTCACTAGTTCGCTTCGAGTAAAAGTGAGAGGTTGCTCATTCCCTCGCAGAACTACAGGATTTTCCACACGCTTTTTAATGGAGCCGATGTGGCTCTTGATCTGATTGTTACCTGGGGAGGCTCGGTTATTATTCTAATGTTCCTGTCGAACTGGCGAGCTTGCTGATTCCTCCTGTCTAGCCCACCGGCATCTAGCTTGTAGTGATCATAGTGTCCGCGAGCGAGTATTTCTATTGCCCGTTTGAACTGAATACATTCGTCAGTTGCATGACCCGTATCTCTGTGATAGCAGCAATATTTAGACGCATCGCGGCGTGTATCCGGAACCATAGGGTAAGGCTCGGGTAGCTCATCTCTCATTTCGTTCAGCATCTGAGTATAGGATATTCTGAGCGGTGTGAAGTATTCTTCCTTAAATCTTTCTGTCTTTTTAACATCCCGATCAGTATTCCTACAGCTATCTCTAGGCGTACTGCGCTCAGCCCTCTGTTGGCCTTTATTGGACGAAGACGCTCCTTCGTGGACCGCAGTGGCGATGTACTTTCTGGTTGAACTAAACATTTCTTGTAACTTCGCCGGTGGAGTTAAAGCAAAATAAGACTTCAAATACCCAGGATTCAGCCCCGTTTCAAAACTGCTCATGACAACGTTGTCAGCCAAACCTTTCGTTAGCTCGTCACTTTGTAAAACCGCTCATAGTATGATGCGGCCCAGATAATACCCAATTCAAGAGGAAGATTGAGTCTTTTATTTAGTCTTTAATTAGTCTTTTATTATCCCACATTGGTCTTTTATTTTGTCCCACATTGCTAAAATGGCAATTGGACTTGGAGTCTGTAGCCTATATAAGGCATTTCCTTGTATTTGAATATGTAGCTTATTATTGAATCAAAAAACTATTTTAGTTGAAATTTAGAGATTGAATTTTTATCATAAGAAACTTTCAGAGATTGGGTTTCTTCAAGAAGTTTTCAGAGATTGGACTTCTTGCGATTATCCTGAGACGGGATAATTAGGTGATCTTCCTGAGACGGGATTATCACAAAGCAGTAGTAATCTGAGACGGGTTGATACATATCCCTTTTCTTTCTTGTTATTTACGTTTTATATATTCATAAAAAGCCCTAAAAATCCGATCACATCAGCCCTAAAAGAGCAGCTTTCGAGATTCATATTGCTTTAATCTAGATCCTATGAATCTCGTGGGATCTAGATTAAAGCAATATGAATCTCATGACGACGTTGTCAGCCAAACCTTTCGTTAGTTCGTCACTTTGTAAAACCGCTCATAGTAGCTGCGGGTACCCTCATTCTCGCCCGGTCGGACTTCAAGCAAGTCAATGTGTGTCTTTTTAGGTCCTCCTACTGATCTGAACTCCGCTATAAATTTGTTGATCAGATCATCCCAAGATAAAATCAAACCCGGAGGAAGACCGCAGATCCATGATGCTGCCCTGTCCTCCATCGATCCCACAAAAGCTATGCACCAGGCCTCGTCGCTAGATGTGCACAAGCTGATTCTGCTTTGAAATGTGGATAGCCAATCCAGAGGGTCTATGGCTCCATGGTAATTGATGAAATTTGGGTAGTGAGTTCCCCCTCTCGGGGCCACTTTCAAAATGCTGGGATGAAGTACACTTGTTCCCCAAGTTGGAACAACTTTTACACCTTCCGTACGTTTCTGCAACTCCTTTATTTGCGTTTTCATTATGCCCATTTCCACCTGGTTTTGGGGGACAGGTGGGAGTGCGATATAGCCTCCTTCAACTTGTGAGTCTCCCTGTCCTTCCGTGCGAGTACGGACTTGTCGAGGATTCTTAGGTCGCCCGGGGCTGCACCGCGATCGTCGACCATGGGCCTCAGTCGACCTGAGCTGATTTCCTATCCCCCCTTGGATGCGAAGTTTCATGGCTGCTTCCCTCCATTTTTGATCGTTGAGGTTGGACTTTCTTTGGGGGATTGTGAGTGTGTTGCACCTCTGTTGGTGCGGGTTGTGGAGGGTTGAACTTGCGGATAGGTTGAGGTGGTAGTCCCTCCGCAATTAGCAGCGTATTTCCTACCCGCATTTCCTCTACATATTCCATGTGTGCTTGTAGAGCTATGTTATATGAGTCTTGTTGTGGGGACGCTCCCCCAGCTGAAACAGCCTCTTGTTCATTATTTGGTAAGATGTTTCCTGCGACGCCTTTCCCATGCCTCTTTCTGACCGCCGCCTCATGTATCTCCCGGACTCTAGTCTTTTCTCTTATGTATGCTCGCATATCGGGTGTGATGTCTTGCCCGGAATCAGCCCCTGCGGATAGTACTTTTCTGCTCGGCTCCCCGCACTGCGTGTTCGCATGCCGCGAGTTGCCCTGGTTACCCCCTTACTCGGAGTGACGGGGTTAAAGTGTTTTGAGCCCGCCATTTATGACTAAGATTTTTGGAGATATTTTAGTAAGATATTTTGGTGGGATATTTTGGATAGTGGCTAGATATTTTTTCCAACTCAAAATATCAAAATGCCGGGGGTGTTTACTGAGGGTTATTTTCCAAGTGGTATTGTCAAGTACTCAGATTCCTTATTACTTGAAGATCTGAAACTGCGAAAAATGCATACAAACCAACCTGGGTATTTAAAGATGGACTCGTGTATGAGTTTGCAAGTGTTTCTTTCCGGATGAGGCGGTTTACGCGGAGTTTGGTGATCTCTGCTCCGTGTATGTTGCTGAGATGAAGAAAACGATGACGTCTAGCTGGATTATCCCAGGAGATCAAGGTTTCTACTGATCAGAGGAACGAGAGAGGCGGCATCTCTATCGGAGACACCGTAAAATCGTCTTTGTGGTGGAGCAAATGACACCTTGGAGCTGAATGATGATGAATTTCCCGGTAACGGAGCCAACTGATATTGCACAGAATATCAGGTTTGCGGTAACAGTGCTTATCTTGAGGATATAAGGCTTTATATATATGATTTCTCCGGGGAGAGTATGGCGGTGAACAAGAAAAATACAGTCAGAATAACGCTAAGGAAGAACACGTTAATGAGTCGACAAATTGACAGAGTAGCTCTGTGTGTATTAATTCTTGGATGATTTCTATTACATTGTGATCCCATATATATAGGCTAAGACTATGTCGGTTTACTTTTCATTACAAGTCAATTAAGAATACATAATTAAAGATAATTATGCATGCAATACAAGTGGCCTAGCCAGCTGTCAAAATTAGCCAGCTGGAGTGATAAGTATGGCGAGAGAAGAGAAGTCAAGATCTTCCGATGTGTTCTCCAAACGGCGGTTGGTGGACACCTTTCTTGATACACGAACCTCCTCGATATGCAACACCAAGAAAAACTTAGAGTTTTTCTACTTCTAAAACCTTAGACAAGAGAAAACTAATTTTTCCTCTCCTTCTTTATGTGGTGGTCGAAATTAAGCCATCTCCAAGGCTTGGGAGAACTCTCTTTATATAGGAGAGTAATCCTTATCCTCCAAGGATTTAATAATTAAGAGTTAATTATTACATAAATCCTTTATTCTAAATAAAAGATAAATAAAATGATTATCCCAAACAAATTTGGATAAATCATGTTTTTATCTAATATTCCATGAATTATCATTTAACAAATAAAAGATAAATCACATGTCAAATAATTATCCAAGAAAACTAATTTCTCTCTAGTTAAATGACATATATTGGCGCCACCATTAAGGGTCACTAAGCCCACATAAAATGTCTTTTATGTGTATTATATTATTTAGCCCAACTAAATAATATCTATGCATATCAATTAATTAGCCCAGCCAATTAATTATCGATGAGGCCCAAATAACAAGATTATTAGTCCGAATTACAGAAGCCACATCGGGGACCATGGACCTATAACCAGTAGCTCCAATAATTAATTATTCATCGAACAGAATAAGTACATTAATTATTAATTCCGGGATTACGCCACCATAAACCCGAAACGGAACTCTACCAATTATAGATATATACTTATACTCAACCCATAGAGTGAATAAGCGTCCATTGATATAATCACTACATACGGATTAACCCTCCATAGACTGTCCATTCTGAGTGGGAAGTCTCCGTGAACCCGACTCAGAATATCTTATCCTTATTTACCATTAACCCCCGGTGATCAATTAGTTCACATATCCGACTAGTAGCTAATTAGTCTAACATGAACTGGGCCCATCGATCATTTTCTTAGGGCTAACAAATAAGGGGATCGTCTCTCTACTTCTGCGGAAGGAATTGATTCCATGTCCGTGAAAATCGAACTACTCACTCATCCGGAGATAGTGCCAATGAGAAGTGGCTTGGAACACATATTTAAGTGAACCGTAACTAACACATCAAACACTACCCCGGGACAAGCAAAGCACCCGTGATCACCTCGGGATTAAGGTTGATCCATATATGATCATCTAATGATTTAATAAGATTCCTCGATTAAGGAATTATACCGAGAAATACGATTAAATCGGTCCAAATCCTATATGAATGCCATCATATATAAATGCCCCACGTAGGTACCCTTTACCGACAGTCCAGATAAGACTATCACACCCTAAGGTGTTCTGGGCGCATTATTGGTGTTTTAGTCAAGAGACCCTAAACTCTGATTAAGTTCACCACGGACTAAAAGTTTAAGCATATCTCCACTAATTCAATCCTCGTGTGTAATCCATACACTGAGTTAAGTGGTTACATACAGATATACTTAGGGTTTGCAGTAGTGTATTACTTTACAAGCACAAAGCAAGTAACTAAGGTGAGATAAGTTCTGTCATCCAATATCAAAAACAATTACACAAATTGTCTTCCGGGCACTACACCTAACAATCTCCCACTTGCACGAAATGACAAGCAACGATTGTTTTTAGAGCACACCCTTTTCTCATCTTATTCACAACACTCTCCCACTTGCTCTAATAGCAGATGAGACATATCTATCAATGCTGTACCCTTCAAGCACTCGACTGATCAGTTAGGTTGTCGGCTCGAGACGATCTTTAGGATCGAAACGTCGCTGGTCCATCTAATCAGGCAGGTACTCTCTCTCAATATGCTTTTGACTTCTAGTGACTGAGAAGATCCTTCTAAGCTATCTCTTCACTGTTTTCACAATGAAGTGATATCGGCTTATCAGACCTGGAATTACTCCCAAACCATAAAAAGGAAATTCTAAGCACTATGAGTAAACACTGAGCCCGAGATCAACTTAATGATCATCCTTAATCTGACTACAAGTCAGAATCAGTGTAGTCAACCATATTCAAGTTTGCACCTGAATATACAAGAATATGACTCCTCGTTCTCTAAAGATATGAGGACGTACTAAACCGCTACTTATTGCTCGAATCCAAGATTCGATTGCAATCGACCCGTGTTAAGCTGACTTGCCCTTATCCCAGAGAGACTCTATCCCATTTTCTCTTTATCCGAAGATTTGGAGAATCATTCCTGAGAGGTAGGGTAGGACCACTCTCGATGAATGCTGCAACCGTATATGCATAATCATCTTATACAATAAGATAGGTGGGATAGCCAATGACTCATTCTCGTGAATTTGACCGAATCAGATTCTTAGAATATAGTCCAATTCTCCCATCCAGAGAATCTTGGCGTGTCAATTTTTGACTTCAGATAGCACACACATGTTGTTTCCAACCGTTTCAGTGTTATCATTCATGAACACTAATACTACTACTTTACCAATATTGATATCCAGTCTACGAAAGACTTATCAATATTCTGGTCAAGTCCACATATCTTAAAACATGTGACTATAAATGACCGAGAGGTTCTCTTAAATCCACAAAGGATATAAGCCCCGGCGATCATCTATTTGTTCTAACCAAGACCCTTCTGTTCGAATGAATCCCGACTCCGTTTTTCGGCAAGAAAGTCTCAGGGAATCACCCCTATTTTCTGCTTTCTAACGAAATCTTGCAAGACTGAGTGGTGAGAGAGTTCAAGGTCTGGTTAACTCTCTACTTGTCAGGAATCACCCATATACCACTAAGCTTTGCGCTGAAAATTTAAACTTTCCTATTCATTTGACTCTTTTCCGTGTAGATCCAATTGCTCCCACTGGGCCTGAGACACTCAGGTGGTTCTACAAGAGGCTGAACAGAACTGGAGTATCAAAACACCATTTACAAGGTTAAGGCTTTCAAATGAACTTCTACGATCAGAATCCTATACAGCCCACCAAGAGCCATAGGTTATCAATCATCCCAGCAGACTGTAAAGTCCACAAAACCACAATGGGTCAACGGTTAAACCATACTCCCATTGTGTCTTGGGTGGATTGACATTCTGATCTAGTAGTTTTTATCAGTGCAATCACCAACAACCGATGTTGGACGTGGTCTGATTAAATCAGATAGTAACTACCTTTGGGTAACCGTACTCCAAGGTTTAAGGCTGTTACTTATAGATTCAATCAGAAGGCTTATGACAGTTCAACCGTCACTTTCTGATCTCAAGAATCTTATAACCAACCTTCACTTGACACATTAAGATATTTCACGAACAGTCACAATCTGAACGTATGCGCAAAATCTCCAGTCCTACCTTCAAGCATTAAGTGCTAAATGCTTACATTTACGGAAGTGGTGTGAACTGAATTCACTCATTATCCATAAATTCACTAGAATCTTCTACGTAGACTTCTCGGTTTACATAATAATGTTAACCGTTATTTTGCAACCAATTATCTTAATCAAGTTTAATAATGTATTATAGCACATCAATAACTATATAGGGCAAGTCTATGGTTTCTTCCTCAGTGAAAAACATTCTACTAGGAGGCAGGCCAAACATCAGTCCCAAGACTATGTGATAGCCAATTACTGAGCACGGAATACTCTATTCTCTGCTAAAATCAGAGACTCCTCCTCGTATTCTTTCGATAAACTAAACCATGTTTCGAGTAGTTATCAGACAAAATGTCACCACTCAAAATCTCCCACTATCTTGTATCTCTCACTAGACCACGAAGGTTATGATGAACAAGCTATGTTACCCCTTCAAATCTATTACCCTTTCCCAATTGAAAAGAAGCTTAGTCATTGTTCCTTTAAGACAGTGTTCCGAGACTGGGAGATAAGAATCACCCTTAGCCAGTCATTAGGTCTTATCTCTAGGATATATGCACTAATTAATAGATTTTGAAGAATCGTTTATTTTAATACGGAAACCATTCGCATATAATAGTTTAAGATGTATTACATATACCTTTTCAGCATTTCTTAGTGGTTGTGACGTTATCAAACAAAAGTCCGAGTCTCGGATTCGTACTACAAATGTCATTTTCACTTTCTATGAGGCAACAATATATCGAGTTGAAAGTGAATCCATTTGTTTCAACGAATCTATAAACAGAAAATAAATTTTCTGTGATATTCAAGGATAGAATCCGAAATTCATTCCCTTATATCACTCCCACTATTTTAGCTGAAATTACTGCCCATTGATACTCTATTAATCATTAATGCAAATCTCTCTTGTTCTTCCAAAGAACTTAGCTCCCGAGTCGAGTTACTCGGTTAAGAAAGTTGCTAAGGATTCATTGGTTAGTGATCCGAAATCACTTTCCTTATCCTATACTTTCTTTATTTAATGTTTCGGTTTAGCCTCAAAACTTTAGTTAAGATGATTAACACTTATAGACATTCTTTCCCATTCTTAACTTTCCTTAAAAGGAAATAATCTTGAACTAGCAGTTCGTTTGAGTAGACACTACTCGTGAACTGTGGGATTTCTAATGAAAGTGTAGAAAAACATAAGATAAAAGCTCCCACTAGTTTATCGGTTCCAAATACCGTCTAACTAGCGACACTTTAATTTTTGATTCTCCAATTTTTCTATTTGAAAATTTCTCGTGTAGACACTACACAATTAAAATTCACTAGAAGAATTTTATCGTCCCAATCATCTTTCAAACTAACTACGGTTGTCTCTCATACTGCACGAGCGACAGCAGTGACATACTTATTTACGTCACTTAAGTTTTGAAGGCTCGAGAGAAATACCTCTTCCGAAAAATTAATCGCAAGTGAGATTAATAAGTACAACGTTCTAGTTACTTACCACTTTTTAACGAAGTCATTACTAGTCAATTTTACACTAGCAGTCTAGCACCCTAGAGAGATATGTATAACAATTGTAAATAAAATTGACAGAATAAATCCAAATCATACACTACTAATAAATTTTAGGAACTATAAACTAAGTACTTATAGTCTATCCTACCGTTCCAAGGATTTAATCTAATACCTCAGTGTCGCCTTAGGGTATGTCAAAGAGGTTTTGATTAATATTGAAGATCAAATTGAGAATCAAACATCTCATTTGTGATCGTCAATCACCTTTCCTTTTTCAGCCAAGGTACTACCAAAAATACCCTTTATGAGTGTGACCTACTGTCTCAGATTTTTAGGTAGACCCCGAGTGTGCCGCCTTAGGCTCGGTCAGTGACCCGACGAGTACCCAAAATCCTATCCTTTTGGAGGCCAAGCCTTGAATTTTGATAGCTGTTAGGAACCAACGTTACAGTACATTTCTGTACAGTTCAGCCCACGATTATCACATTTCTGGCATGTTTCGGGTGAGTTTAGACCCTATTTTGAGTATTAAATGAGGTTTTATTGCACGGCGAGTGACTGTCGGTTTTCCGTAAACTCGACCTTATTTTAGCATTTTATACTCGTTTTTCCCGAGCACCCGTAGTTTGCGGGGGTTATGCGTTTGCTTGTTGTTTTCATATGGATGCAGGACTAGGGTGTCTCGAGAGCCCGAAAGGCGAGAAGTATGAAGTTTAGACGTGCCCGAGGCGAAACACGGAGGTTGAAGGTGAAAAAGTGAAGATTTTGGGTCACATGGGTCCGGACGCCCGTCTGGACACCTTGGACGTGCGTTCAGTGGCTGTCCGGATGGACAAAAACCTCTCATCCGGACGGCTAACTCTCTGGAAATTGGGAAAACATTGATGAAGAATTCGTCCGGACGGACAGATCCATCATCCGGACGGACAAGAGCATTTCATCCGGACGGACATCTATGCATCCGTCCGGACACCTGGAAAATCAAGAACAGTCCGGCCGGACATGGCGGATATCCGTACGGACAGAAGACTTTCTATATAAAGCTGCTCATTTTCTCACAAATGCGCAAGCGTAAAAATAAGGGGAGATAATATTAGATAGGTTAGGCGATTTGGGGCGATTTTCTTCGTTTCTTAGAGTTAGAATTAGTGTTATATATCATTAGAATCCTCTTTCGATCTTCTCTTTGAACCTCTAACTTTTAGCTTCGATCTGTAACATTTCAAGTGACAAGATTTGTTCTTTTGGAGCTCGAATTAGGTAGTTCTTCAAGTAATTGAAATGGGTATGTTTTCTTGTTGTTTTACCATTGTTGTGATGTTTTTCTTCCGTTTGTATTGTTTAGATTCGATTATGAGTAGCTAGATTTGTCGTATGGTCGAACCACGTGAATGCGGGTGAAACACCATTAGAGAGATGAACCGGGAGGTAGTATAGCGCGTAATTTAACGTTCTAATCGATAATCTACTTCACGAAACTTGTTTTGATTGTTTTAATAGCTTTGAATGAGATTGACAACCTTGTTCATTGTTGCACACACGTAGCTTATAAATGTATGTTGCGGCGACGTGTGGGAACGGGGTTTCGGGACCGTAGAAGTTTTGGGCTTGAAAGGTAGTCTGACACCTACCCGTGTACTAGATTGACGCCCTAGTCATCAAGTCCAGTTCCAATACGGGGTTTGTCCTATGAGTTATCGTTAGACGGCAAGGTAGAGTAAGTCACACCCCCGGGGCAATCTTTCTGAGGGTAAAGTAATCCGCTGAAACGTAGTTCGGCCATACCTCTTTTAATTGTCTAGAATTCCGAGTAGTGTAATCTTTCTTTTACGCAATAGTATAACTTCACACCTATCTGTTTGACCTGAACTGAGTGCTAAGTCAACTGTGGTACTCAAAAACCAATCTCTGTGGGTTCGACCTCGGACTCCTCAAGCACTATCCTACAATCAACCCGGTCCACTGCCGGTTAGAAAGTAGATTTTGCTAAGGTTTCGAGTTTTTACTTGATCGACCGAACCTAGAAAATCGGCTTATCAAGTTGGCGCCGTTGCCGGGGATTGGCAATGCTTTGATATCACAAAAGTTGACCAAAAGCTTGGGCTTAGGTCGTTTTTATTGTTTTCTTGTTGCTTTGTTTTGACTTGCAGCTGAAGTGTCACACCACCTATTGATGAGGTGGTGGTGACGAGGCACTGTGATTGTTTTCGTGTTGTTTTCTGTGATTTTGCAGATTGAGCATAAATGGGTGGATACTCTCAACAATACAACTTTTATGAAGAAAAATCCACCTACCAACCTTGGGCACCTAAGCTTGGTCAAAATCAGTATTATCAACCTTATGACCAAGAGCAGGGTGCGTCCATGGGATGTGGAATGGACGACGATTATCGATATGATGAGGGGAACTATAATAGACAAAATCTTAGGGGAAATTGGAACCAGAATCAACCGGGAAACTGGGGAGGCAATCAAAGCCAGCATGACTACAATTGGAGCCCAAATCAAGGACAAGGGAATAATCAGAATTATGACTCGAACAACCCTTGGAATTGAAGCTCTCAAAATCAGCACTTACAGCAGATTGACCTTGCCTATGCTGAAGAGGAACGAGAAGTAGGTATTATTTAGGAGCTGATGGAAAGGGTTTCTATGGCTATGGATGAGGAAGTGTCGGCACATCAATTGATCGATTGGTTGAACCGGATGCTCGTGTTATATAAAGAGGCCGAGGATGCTTTGAAACGGGCTGGGGAGATGCAAGACAAGTTTTCCAAATGGGGGAGTATAGGACCCGCCTAGCCAATGAAGATTGGCCCCATATGAGATACGGCTATGTTGGATGTCTCGGGATATCGTGTCTCTCATGACGGCCCGGATGCCGGATCAAAATGAAAAGTCTTGCACACAAACGGTCCCGGTAGACGGTGATATTGACGAGTCAAGTTGCTATAATGAGGTGCTCGTCCCGGAGGATTCAGTGATTGAGTTGGCTTTATCACCGCCACCCCCCATTGTAGTATTTGATTATATGAGTTTCCAAGTCCTCCCGAGTGAACTCCCGAATAGTGAGATGAAAAATGATGATGTTTTGGTAGAGTCCATGATGCAACCGAGTTGGAAGCTAGGAAAAGGGAGTTAGGCGTCGTTAAGAGAGAACTCACGATGGAAATAGGGCCGAGAAAGTCGTCGGTGAAGAGGTTCGGGTGGAGAGTGAGGTTGATGAATCGGCTTTCTATGAGGAGATTTCGAGCCGAGATTGAGATGCAAGAGATTGATATGGGATCGCCCATCACTCCATTAGTTGATGATGTACCATTCGAGTCGGTGGAGAATTTTTATGAGTATGCCAAGCCACTTGTAGTGGAGCCTACCTCAGTTTTGGGTGAGCCGGAAGCTTTTGGTTTTGCCATGCTCTGGGACATGGAGGATACCCATGATTGTAAAGTAAGGGAGGTGGAACTGTTGTCTACCATACCACATCCCGACGATGACCATCATGACACCTTGACGAGAAGTGCGATAGATTTATTTGAGGTCGTCGATCCGGTGGGATTAGAAACGGAGAAGAAGATGGGACAAATTCATTCGCCGCCTAGCTCGCTAGTGGTTCGAGGTCATGTGGATGAGCCCATTATGTTGACACACCCGGATAGATTGGTCATCTTTGATATACCGGTCCCGGATATTACTCCCTTCCATTCTGTGCGGATGAGTTCTACGAGGTTAAGTTCGAAGGGTCCCGGGTGGAAGACACACGTAGAGGTGATAGAGAGGAAAGACCACGGTGGTGGGGTGATTCCAAGAAGAAGATGATGAGAGGTTTTGACAGAAGAGGATTCCCGAGTTGGGAGGAGGTTGCATCGAGGGCTATGAGAGGTAAGTTTCTAACGAACTCGGTTTTCATGATGCTTGCTATTTGTATTCTTCTTGAGTTGTCGATCTTTTTGAGTTCGGATTTTGGTTGTTGGTTTTGATGATACTTGTTTGAAATGAAATAATTGAATTGTTGTTTTGAGTCTTTTATGGTTTGAGTCCATTTTGGTGTCACTTGGTCGAGGCAATGACGTAAAACAAAGGCGCTCGGTGGGAGGCAACCCACCATTTGCTGTGTTTTGCTTGTTTTGAGGTGATTTTTTGCTACTTTGCTCTTGATCCGTGGTTGTAAGCCATAAGGCACCCACTTTTCATCTTTTCATGCCTCATGTGACTTGTCTTGGATTTGTGGATTTTGTGTTGGGCACGTTTGGACGTGATTGGTTGTTTATTGTATGGTTGATTCGTATTTTGACTATCTCTATGCCATATGTTCAAGTCTTCTGACGTGACGAGGTCGTTTATTTTTATCACCCCCGGATTCTCCCCATATTATATGCTTTGGCACGCGGACCATGTCCCGTGCATGTATTTCTTGGATGTTTTTCAATGACTAGGGATTCAGGATGGACTACTTTCACGACCGTTACGAGACTTGATCGCGCGTTTTGCCGGGCTCATAAGCTAAGTCTTTCTTTTTCCTTCTCGTTCACACACCGAGGACGGTGCTTCACTTAAGTGAGGGGGGGGGGGCGACTTAGCTTATTCGCTTGTTCTTAAAAGTATTTTGCCGTGATGTGATAAACTTGGTTTTTACTCGTTTCCGAGTCGATTTTTAGGCCGTTTTTCAAAATTTTCCAAGATTTTAACACCACGTTATATGCATGCTGTTCACAATTGAGTGGTGAAAGGTCTTTAGTTTTGTGAATGTCTCACAGTGAGTCTATATTGTCATGATACGGAACACTTTTTAGTACACGTTTGACGACGGTTATGCTTATCACGATTACTTTACACACCTGTACCCCTAGTTTCGAGGCGAAATAGAAGGATTGGCCTTGGTAGGAACACGGGATGACAGTTTTGGCGTTCTTTTTGACCCTACTTTAGCCAAATAATCCTGAGCCGAATGTTTGACCATCGTAGCCCCTCTCAACCTTGATAGAATGGTTCGACCACCATTCGCTTTATAGCCGTTTCGTTACTTAGTCAGAAACCTACCATTGAGCCTTATTTTGGTCACATTCCCTTCATTTGACCCTACGAGTGGACTTAGTCTCTTGTTAAACCACACTTGCCAAGGCAAGTGTGGGGTGGGGGAGATGTTGTTTTTGAGTCGGGTTGTTGTTTCCTCAGTTTTAGAGCTATAAGGAGAGGAGGAGCTTAGTGGGGCTGGATGCTCGGGTTTCATTTCAAAAAAAAAATATTCAAATCAAATAATTGTGTTGTATATAGAAATAAAGGGTTGAAAAAGGCAATGAGCTTAAAGAAATGATGATGGTTGGGATAGTCAGATAGGTACTTAGTATTCGAGCTCACCTCACAACACTTGAAACATAGTCGAGTTTGGCAATGAGTTCGGGTATTTTAGTGTCCTATAGTTCCCAAAGTGTTGAAAATGATCAAAAAGGAGTTTGGCGGGTTTGTTTGGTAAAGAAGACGTGGTACGTGTTTGGATTATGTTCACTCGTACTTCTTTTCTCCAGTTTCCCAAATTACCCTTTTCGAGTAACCGAATTTACCCAAGCCTAAAGTTATAACCATTCAAATCCTGCTGGACCGTGTTTAACCTTGGTTAGTCCCGATTAGTGGAGATTCTAGGAAGGGCAGGATTGTGTAAAGTCATTTGTCCGGTATTCCAAGCCCGAAATCGTATTAAGCATAAGTCGTCGTCATTCAACACACACTCACTCTGTGTCATGATCCAGTAGAGTCAAAGTAATGCATTCACTTAACTAAGTTCTTTTCACCTCGATATTTTGAAATGCATGCATGTACCGTAAAGTTGATTCCTTGGTATTATTTGAATGCCTAATTTACTCGAAGACGAGTAAAGGCTAAGTGTGGGGTGGTGATAGGAACCAACTTTACAGTACTTTTCTGTACAGTTCAGCCCACGATTATCACATTTCTGGCATGTTTCGGGTGAGTTTAGACCATATTTTGAGTATTAAATGAGGTTTTATTGCACGGCGAGTGATCGTCGGTTTTCCGTAAACTCGACCTTATTTTAGCATTTTATACTCGTTTTTCCCGAGCACCCGTAGTTTGCGGGGTTATGCGTTTGCTTGTTGTTTTCATATGGATGCAGGACTAGGGTGTCTCGAGAGCCCGAAAGGCGAGAAGTATGAAATTTAGACGTGCCCGAGGCGAAACACGGAGGTTGAAGGTGAAAAAGTGAAGATTTTGGGTCACATGGGTCCGGACGCCCGTCCGGACACCTTGGACGTGCGATCGCTGGCCGTCCGGACGGACAAAAACCTCTCATCCGGACGGCTAACTCTCCGGAAATTGGGAAAACTTTGATGAAGAATTCGTCCGGAGGCACGGATCCGATCCGGACGGACAAGAGCATTTCATCCGGACGGACATCTATGCATCCGTCCGGACACCCGGAAAATCAAGAACGAGTCCGGCCGGACATGGCGGATATCCGTACGGACGAAGACTTTCTATATAAAGTCGCTCATTTTCTCACAAACGCGTAGCGTAAAATAAGGGGAGATAATATTAGATAGGTTAGGCGATTTGGGGCGATTTTCTTCGTTTCTTAGAGTTAGAATTAGTGTTATATATCATTAGAATCCTCTTTCGATCTTTTCTTTGAACCTCTAACTTTTAGCTTCGATCTGTAACATTTCAAGTGACAAGATTTGTTCTTTTGGAGCTCGAATTTGGTAGTTCTTCAAGTAATCGAAATGAGTATGTTTTCTTGTTGTTTTACCATTATTGTGATGTTTTTCTTCCGTTTGTATTGTTTAGATTCGATTATGAGTAGCTAGATTTGTCGTATGGTCGAACCACGTGAATGCGGGTGAAACACCATTAGAGAGATGAACCGGGAGGTAGTATAGCGCGTAATTTAACGTTCTAATCAATAATCTACATCACGAAACTTGTTTTGATTGTTTTAATAGCTTTGAATGAGATTGACAACCTTGTTCATTGTTGCACACACGTAGCTTATAAATGTATGTTGCGGCGACGTGTGGGAACGGGGTTTCGGGACCGTAGAAGTTTTGGGCTTGAAAGGTAGTCTGACACCTACCCGTGTACTAGATTGACGCCTTAGTCATCAAGTCCAGTTCCAATACGGGGTTTGTCCTATGAGTTATCGTTAAACGGCAAGGTAGAGTAAGGCACACCCCCGGGGCAATCTTTCTGAGGGTAAAGTAATCCGCTGAAACGTAGTTGAGCCATACCTCTTTTAATTGTTTAGAATTCCGAGTAGTTTAATTTTTCTTTTACGCAATAGTATAACTTCACACCTATCTGTTTGACCTGAACTGAGTGCTAAGTCAACTGTGGTACTCAAAAACCAATCTCTGTGGGTTCGACCTCGGACTCCTCAAGCACTATCCTACAATCGACCTGGTCCACTGCCGGTTAGAAAGTAGATTTTGCTAAGGTTTCAAGTTTTTACTTGATCGACCGGACCTAGAAAATCCGCTTATCAATAGCGGTGAAGGCCTTCCGTAGGGAGGCCGGTCCCAGGCCGGCACGAGGCGTCATCATTCTCTCACGTTGCTTGTGTCAACAGTAGAGGCCGTGGGTCGGCTGTCGCCTCTCCCGCTCCCACTCAATATTTTGAAAAAGTGGTGGGTTTACTGATCATGTTTTTGGACTTGATGTTACATTAAGGAACAATAAATCATAGGCTAATTAGTCTAACATGAACTGGGCCCATCGATCATTTTCTTAGGGCTAACAAATAAGGGATGTCTCTCTACTTCCCGCAGGAAGGAATGGATTCCATGTCTGTGAAAATTAGAACTACTCACTCATCTGGAGATAGTGCCAATGAGAAGTGGCTTGGAACACATATTTAAGTGAACCGTAACTAACACATCAAACACTACCCCGGGACAAGCGGACACCACGTGATCACCTCGGATTAAGGTTGATCCATATATGATCATCTAATGATTTAATAAGATTCCTCGATTACGGAATTATACCGAGAAATACGTATTAAATCGGTCCGGTCTTATATGAATGCCATCATATATAAATGCCCCACGTAGGTACCCTTTACCGACAAACCGGATAAGACTATCACACCCTAAGGTGTTACGGGCGCATTATTGGTGTTTTAATCAAGAGACCCTAAACTCTGATTAAGTTGACCACGGACTAACAGTTTAAGCATATCTCCACTAACTCAATCCTCACGTGCAATCCATATACTGAGTTAAGTGGTTAGATACAGATATACTTAGGATTTGCAGCAGTGTATTACTTTACAAGCACAAAGCAAGTAACTAACGTGAGATAAATTCTGTCATCCAATATCAAAAACAATTACACAAATTGTCTTTCGGGCACTACACCTAACACAGCGGACTCGTAAATGCCTTGTCTTGAAATCAACTTGACCATATGGGTAGAGATCACACGGAGAGGAGGAGTCCGGCTTATGACTAGCGGACAGGATCCGGCTTACTGTTGGCGGATAGGATCCGGATTACTGTTGGCGGATAGGATCCGGCTTATGAGTGCGGACAGAGAGGAAAGAGGCCCTATATCTTCGTTATTGGGCCATGATAATAGGCCCAATCTAGATGGACATGGCCCCATTCCGGTTCAGGTATATCAGGTTTGAGTAGACTTGTGCTTCCGGTCTGTAATACTGTAGAATCTGCACTAATTGCTATATCTTTCCATAAATTCTATTTCTGTTCTCCAGATTTGTCGAAACCAAAAATTTCTGCAATTAGATCTTCAGTGACTTTAATTTGTTTACCATTGATAGATGTGGTAAAAGTGTGTGTGTCCTCTCCTTCTAAAGTCGTACTTCCGAATTCATAGAAATCACCAATGCTTTCTAGACAGACACTCTTCAGATTGATGTTAAACACAGCCTCCAAACCTTTGATTTTCTGTATTTTTGTTGCAATTTCTTGGCTAGTGTTTGATCAGCATACTTTGCAATAAATTGATCAAGTGAGATGATCATACCAGGTTCAATACGGGTAAAAGCCATTGCTTTCTGGATTTAATTGAAAATTTGAAAACTTGGGGATTATAGAAGGTAATGAAGCAGATTCAAAATAAGAATGTAAAGAATTGTAGAAGAAAATTCGAGGTTATTTATAAATGGTAGCGAAGGTAGTTGAGAATGTTGGATCGATAATGGCGTAAAAACACTCTAGAGGGGGGGGGGGGGTGTTGAATAGAGTGTTGGTGAATTTTAAAACTCTTTCCGAACTTAACACAAGTACTAGTAAAACAAGTGCGGAAGCTTACTTATTCTACTATTCGCTTGTGTATAAAAACCTATGTGATCAAATGATTAGTATATGTGATCAAAACAATGTTGCAAAAAGTGTTTAGAAATGTCAAAATACAAACAGCACTTTGCAAGTTTATTTTATTGAACAAAACAAGATAAGCAAAATGATTGATCTAATAATATTAACAGCAAACTAGTAGACACTTAGTTAATATTATTTAATCAATACAGATGCAGATTTGCTAAAGACCAAAACCAATTTATAAGACAAAAGATTAGTGTAATTTAAGCAAACTGATAAAACAAGATGTTGAAGATACAAGTCCACTTGATATGCAGATGGATATTATATGGATATGCAGAACCAACAAAAGATTCACGCAGGCCGAATATATAAGGATTTACAGTGATGTTTAGAAAACGTCACTACAGGATCCTATATAAAGAACATGACAAAGGAGTAATATATCAAAAGATTATATAAAAGTTACAGATCAAAAGGGTGGTTCAGCTTTATACAAAATTAAGTTCATATTTCAAGAGATAACTAAAAACAACACAGGGATGAACTCAGGTTCAATTTACAGCAAGGTTTATACAATTCAGATTACAGGATGGTCAAGTTCAAAAGTTACAAATGGATTCAGATCAACACTTAACTGATCAGGCTAAGCCGAACTCTCAGTTGACTTTCAGAGGTGATTGTCAAATCCACAGGATAGGACTATCCAAACTGATAATCAAATCTGAGAACAAAATGTTCAGCAGATCAACAGAAACAGACACAGATCTATTACAGAGTCCTGAATAGTTTATACTACAGTAGATGAAGACTCAACAGCAGGATCAGGTATACAAAATCAGAACATTAGGTTCAAGTAAGTGATACACAGAATCAGCAGGATCAGATTCAACTTTCGATGCAATCAGGAGACAACAACTGATTCGGCAAAACAGATTTGTCACCAAGGATAAGTGTAGGCAGCAACTTAAAAGTGCAGATATCAAGTTTAACAGAGTTATGCAATTTCATCCAAGGTACAACATTAAGTGTTCATCAAAAAGAGAGAGAGAGCAACAACAGATTAAAGATGCTGCAAATTCAGCAATATGAAAAGTGCAGGGCAACAGATTTGCAGAATTATTAATAGTAGCACAAACAATAACCAAGCACATAAACAGGGACTCAAACACAGAAGGTGATAAGAATCTCAACACTGAAACTCAATGCGTTTGAGACAGTGCTGAAATTCAGATGATGGTAACAATAAAAAGGGATAAAACAGACGGTGAATCAATCTGGCCTAAAGTCACTTTGAGTTAACCACTTATTGTTAAGAATCAGTTCCTCAAGTCTCTTCCAGACAAGTCACCTTGGTTTATCAAACCAAGTTCACTTTTGAGACTGATTCTTTACTAGGATTAGATCAAATGAACACTAGCTAGATTTTTCACGCAGCAGGTTGACTTAGTCAAACAAACACACAGCAATTACCAAAACAGTTCTTTCCTAGTACACAACTATGAAAAACTGTAAAACCGATAATCACTTACCGACCAATGGGAGAGACTACAACACGACGTTCTGCTCTTCTGTTTGCCACAGAAAGCATGAACTTGTATCTCCACTGGTTCTTGATTCAATAATAATCTATCACTACTCCGAACCACACTTTTCCTCAAAACAAGAACAGACTCTTTTAAGAGAAAATGTGGGATTGCTTGTGTTTCAGACTTGATACTCAATCCTATTAGTGTGACTGGCTATTTATAGCCCTTGAGATCATATTCCTAACGGTCAAAAAATAAACAATATTAACTAAAAAAAACGTGACAAAACTTCGTTGAACTTGACCGAGAATCGAACATTAATGTTTCAATTTGACCCCGTGCAGGATGGCTGCAATCAGGATTACTGAAATGGCCACACTTTTGAGTTAAAACTGCCAAATCAAGAATCAAGCTAAGTCAGTAGAGAATCAAGATCAAATTAGCATAATATCAGACGAAATTAACATGTCAATAAAAAGACTTAAACTTCCCTAAAAAAGACGCTGGAAAACCAGGAATTGGGGCTTCAGAAACACCGAGCCATCTAGGGTTTGAAAGCTACGAATCAAAGGCTTTGAATGCATTGAATCAGTACACGTGCATTCCAGAAATCTCAATAAATCGGTTGCAGTTAATGACTTCGATTCGAACTTCGAAACCTTCATGAATTCAGGATTCGTGTTGCTGTATAATTCGAAAGACATCCCATTTGAGGAATTAGGCACGAGGTACAAACAAGAGTGTAGGGAAATCGGGACAATACTTGACAGTTATTGCAAAGAAGATTCCGAGGATGACGTTTCGTAACGGAGGAGAAAAGCAGCAGCCGAATAAAGAAGGAAATCGGGTAAGAAGAAACCCCAACTTATTTTAGGGTTTTGGAAATTTGGTAATGGATAAAGGATAGAAGGGCCGAAACTATTTTATGATAGAAAATAAATGGACTCAGATTATGTAAAATAAATTGGATCTGATTTAAAAACTGGTCCAAAAACAATTTAATTAAAATGTCATACACTTATAATTAAGTGTTACATTATAATATGTGCTTCATTTAAAATGTCATCACACTTAACTATCTATATAACATATTAAAACTGTCATCACATAATGTTTTAGTGTTTGCATGTCAATCAAATTTTGAGATACCTACAAAACACTTAAACTCGATATTTTTTAGTGACAGATGATAATGAAAAACACATATAATAAAAGCTTTAAATCAAGAGGAGAATTCATTTAGAAAATTAATCAACACATAATACATTACTACCACAAAATAATCAACAGAGAATTGAGTGGGACTTGAAATGTCTTGTCATTGAGATCGCGAAAAAGAAAATGAGTGGAAAAGATGGATGGTTGAGATTAGAATAGGTCATGTCTTTTCCTGACATCCGTAGCTAGTATTAGTAAATAGAGTGGGTGCGGTGTATTTCCATCTGTACATATTCAGTCTTGTTCTTATCCTGAACTTGCAATGAATTTCAAAAACATAGTTGTGAACACAACTTAGTTTTGTGAATTACACCTTTCAAGTTCTCAGTTAGTGATTTTCTCCTGCAAAGCAAAATGAGGGATTTTTGGTAGCCATATCTGTTTGGGTCCTAACAGATTAGTTTTAGATATCATATTTTTGTTCTTGGCCTTATACCTCTTTTGACATTTTGATTGTGTAAAGTCAGTTTTCACAAACTTCTGCTATTTTGTCCTAACAGTTTTTGATTTGTTCAGTTTGTGAAACTGATCTGATGGTACACTTCAGTCTTCATCAGTGGGATACAGTCTCCCTTTCCCTCTGAGTCTGTTATTCCATGAATGATCTTCATTCTTATTTGAATATGACTTGAAGGTTTTTATAACTGATCTCTGATCAGTTTTGCCTTTTTCAGCCTTCTGAGGTTTCCTGTAGAATCTGTCAGTTTGGTGCTTTCTACCAACTGATTTTACAGTTCTGCTAGTGTGTGTATTTAGCTATGCTAAGTTTTTGTCAGTTCTAATAAATTTATCAGTTTTCTGAGTTCCTGACTATTGTGCAGTCACAAATTTCATTGCAACTGAACTTGGTCTGAACTTAGAATTTTGTTGATTATCAAACCCTAAACCAGATCTGTCTCCAAATGGTTTTCCAGGTTTGAACTGAACACTGAGAATTGGATCAACTGATGATTATGTGATGTTTATTACTTATGTCAGTTCATCAGTTGGTTGAATTACTTTGGTTCCATTATTAGCCTTGATTAAGTTGCAATCATCAAACCTCAGCTTTCAATAAATCTTTCTCCGTTTTGACATTCTCATAATTCTTTTGAATTAACTCCAATTCCTTTATGAGTATGTCCAAGGTTTCATTGAAATCTTCTTTTCTATGATTGTTCATGGCAAGTGTGAGTGTTGGATGTAGATGCAATTACCTCCTGGTGTTTGATAGATAAATTTTCAGTTGAGGAATCTTCATTATTTAAAACTTGCTTCCCTTTATCATTGATATTTGCTTGTGCTACTCCTAGCAGTATGATTTCCTCATCACTTTCACCTTCATAGCTCATGGGTAAAATTTCAGCAATATCTTTGGCTTTTGTGATGGATGGATCTTCAATGAAGGTTTCAGTCAGTCTTTCTTCTATGACATCAGCTATTCGCAGCAACTCATTTTTTGCTTCCTCTGAGAGATCACTTAGTGATGCAAATCCTCTGGATTCATCATCATACGTGTTGAAGTCAGTATCCACGTCATTACTAAAATGAGGTTCTGGATTAGTATGTGAGCTTGTAGTGCTGAACCTCTCAAATACTTGATCCTGAAAATCAGATACAACATTCTGCAAATAACCAGTCAAGGGATAATTAAGCCAACTTCTTCTTCTAGATGTATCCATTAAGTTTCACTTAAACGCTTATACAACTAATACAGTGAGGGGTCTTCAACAACTGGTCTTTAAAATAACTTTGGATCACCTCCAAAAAGAAAGAACTGCTTTGATACCAATTGTTGGTCCCTTGGAAAGGCTAACACATGTTTAGAGGGTGGGGGGGGTGAATAAACTTGTCACCAAAATTGCTCCCAAAAACTAAATCTTAAACTAGATTGAGTTCAACTAAAGCTTGTGCGGAGTTAAGCTAACTTAACTGAGTAATAGAAAATACTGACTTCTCCTTAGTTAGTTAAACGGCAGCGGATTAATTAAGCCGTTTAAAAATAAGAGTTATCAGTTTATGCGCTGACTTAATTTCTATATTTGCTGAGTGTATATACTAGATAAATGCAATAAATGAAGGATGCAGGTTCTTAGGTCTAAACGAATTAGATCTACGCGCAGCGGATGGATCACGATTCATATATCACAATACATAATTAAAGGACTTAAACTACTACAAGGGGTTTAAGATCATGTTACCAATAACGGGTAGAGATGCCAAGATCTTCCGATGTGTTCTCCAAACGGCGGTTGGTGGACACCCTTCTTGATACACGAACCTCCTCGATATGCAACACCAAGAAAAACTTAGAGTTTTTCTTCTTCCAAAAACCCTAGGCAAGAAAACTAATTTTTTCTCTCCTTTTAATGTGGTGAAGTCGAAATTTCCAATGCCATTTACCCTTGGAATAACTCTCCTTTTATAGGAGAGTAAATCCTTGGTCTCCAAGTATTAATTAATTAAACAAAAAATTAATTAAACAAAATAAAAAGATATTTTCCTTAATGACTAATTGTGACATGTATTGACCAATAGGAAATCAAATAACAAGTCATCCAACCAATCATATAACAAGAATATCTTTTATTTTCCATAACACAAGAAAATTAATTCTTGTGCTAAAAAGGACTTAAAATGGCGCCACATTAGGGTATAAAAAGCCCACATAAAATGTCTTTTATGTGTATAATATTATTTAGTCCAACTAAATAATATCCATGCATATCAATTAATTAGCCCGACCAATTAATTATTTCGAGGCCCAAATAACAAGATTACTAGTCCGAATTACGAAGCCACATCGGGGACCATGGACCTATAACCGGTAGCTCCAATAATTAATTATTCATCGAACGTAATAAGTACATTAATTATTAATTCCGGGATTACGCCACCATAAACCCGAAACCGAACTCTACCGATTATAGATGTATACTTATACTCAACCCATAGAGTGAATAAGCGTCCATTGATATAATCACTACATACGGATTAACCCTCCATAGACTGTCCATTCTGAGTGGGAAGTCTCCGTGAACCCGACTCAGAATATCTTATCCTTATTTACCATCAACCCCCTGATGATCAATTAGTACGCATATCTGACTAGTAGCTAATTAGTCAAATGCGAAACTCCCGGGATCGATCACTTTCTTAGGGCTAACAAATAAGGGGATCTGTCTCTCTACTTCCCGCGAAGGAATGGATTCCATGTCCGTGAAAATCGAACTACTCACTCATCCGGAGATAGTGCCAATGAGAAGTGGCTTGGAACACATATTAAAGTGAACCGTAACTAACACATCAAACACTACCCCGGGACAAGCAAGACACCCGTGATCACCTCGGATTAAGGTTTATCCATATATGATCATCTAATGATTTAATAAGATTCCTCGATTACGGAATTATACCGAGAAATTCGATTAAATCGGTCCGGTCCTATATGAATGCCATCATATATAAATGCCCCACGTAGGTACCTTCTACCGACAAACTCCGGATAAGACTATCACACCCTAAGGTGTTCGGGCGCATTATTGGTGTTTTAATCAAGAGACCCTAAACTCGATTAAGTTCACCACGGACTAACGATTTAAGCATATCTCCACTAACTCAATCCTCACGTGCATGCCATACACCGAGTTAAGCGGTTACATACCGATATACTTAGGGTTTGCGAAGGTGTATTATTTACAAGCACAAAGCAAGTAATAAGGTGAGATAAATTCTCGTCATAAAAACAATTACACAAATTGTCTTTCGGGCACTACACCTAACAATCTCCCACTTGCACGAAATGACAAGTAATGATTGTTTTTAGAGCACACCCTTTCTCATCTTATTCACAACACTCTCCCACTTGCTCTAAAAGCGGATGAGACATATCCATCAATGCCGTACCCTCCAAGCACTCGACTTGGTACACTGATCAGTTAGGTTGTCGGCTCAAGACGATCTTTAGGATCGAAACGTCGCCGGTCCTTCCAATCAGGCGGTACTCTCTCTCAATATGCTTATGACTTCTTATGACTGAGAAGATCCTACTAAGCTATCTCTTCACTGTTTTCACGATGAAGTGATATCGGCTTATCAGACCTGGAATTACTCCCAGACCAAAAAGGAAATTCTAAGCACTATGAGTAAACACTGAGCCCGAGATCAACTTAATGATCATCCTTAATCTGACTACAAGTCGAATCAGTGTAGTCAACCATATTCAAGTTTGCACCTGAATATACAAGCATATGATTCCTCGTTCTCTAACGATACTTGAGGACGTACTAAACCGCTATTTTATCCTCGAATCCGAGATTCGACTACTATTGACTTGTGACAACCTGACTTGCCGTTATCCAAGAGAGACTATATCCCATTTTCTCTTTAATCCAGAGATTTAGAGAATCATTCCTGAGAGGTAAGGTAGGACTACTCTCGTTGAATGCTGCAACCGTATATGCATAATCATCTTATTCAATAAGATCGGTGGGATATCCAATGACTCATTCTCGTGAATTTGACCGAATCAAATTCTTAGAATATAGTCCAATTCTCTCATCCAGAGAATTTTGGCGTGTCGCTTTCGACTTCGTATAGCACACACATGTTGTTTCCAACCGTTTCAGTGTTATCATTCATGAACACTAATACTACTACTTTACCAATATTGATATCCAGTCTACGAAAGACTTATCAATATTTTGGTCAAGTCCACATATTTTAAAACATGTGACTTTTAAATGACCGAGAGGTTCTCTTAAATCCACAAAGGATATAAGCCATGGCAGGCGTCCTACCAAAGGTTCTTTCTGAATGAATTAAGATATCGTTAGTCTCGCAAAAAAAAGGTCTTAGGGAATCACCCCTATCTTCTGCTTTGTAACGAATCCGTTATTCATTCTTAGCTAAAACCCTTCGTTCGAATGAATTCGCATTCCGTTGTTCGGCAAGAAAGTCTCGTGGAATCACCCCTATTTTCTCGCTTTCTAACGAAATCTAGCAAGATCGAGTGGTGAGAGAGTTCAAGGTCTAGTTAACTCTCTAGTTGTCAGGGAATTACCCCTATACCACTCAACTTTGCGCTGAAAGTTTAAACTTTCCTATTCATTCGACTCTTTTCCGTGTAGATCCAATTGCTCCCACTGGGCCTGAGACACTCAGGTGGTTCTACAAGAGGCTGAACAGAACTGGAGTACCAAAACTCCATTCACAGGGTTAAGGTTTTCAAACCAACCTCTATGATCAGAATCCTATACAGCCCACTAAGAGCCATAGGTTATCAATCACCCCAGCAGACCGTAAAGTCCACAAAACCACAATGGGTCAATGGTTAAACCATACTCCCACTGCGTGGTGGATTGACATCCTGATCTAGTAGTATTTATCAGTGTAATCACCAACAACCGATGTTGGACGTGGTCTGATTAAATCGATAGTAACTACCTTTGGGTAACCGTACTCCAAGGTTTAAGGTTGTTACTTATAGATTCTATCGAAGGCTTGTGACAGCTTCAACCGTCACTTTCGATCTCAAGAATCTTATAATCAACCTTCACTCGTCTCATTAAGATATTTCACGAACAAATACAATGCGAACGTATGCGCAAAATCTCCGTCCTACTTTCAAGCATTAAATGCTAAATGCCTACATTTATGGAAGTGGTGTGAACCGAATTCACTCATTATCCATAAATTCACCGGCATCTTCTAGGTAGACTTCTCGGTTTACATAATAATGTTAACCGTTATTTTGCAACCAATTATCTTAATCGAGTTTAACGAAGTGTATTGTAGCACATTAATAACTATATCGTGTAAGTCTATGGTTTCTTCCTCGGTGAGAAACATTCCACTGTGAGGCGGCCGAGCATCGTCCCAAGACTATGCGATAGCCTATTTCGAGCATGGAATACTCTATTCTCTCGCTAAAATCGGAGACTCCTCCTCGTATTCTTTTGATAAACTAGATCACATTTCGAGTAGTCATCGACAAAATGTCACCACTCAAAACCTCCCACTAGCTTGTATCTCTCACTAGACCCCGAAGGTCATGGTGAACAAGCTATGTTACCCTTCAAATCTATTACCCTTTCCCGATTGAAAGGAAACTTAGTCATTGTTCCTTTGAGATAGTGTTCCTAGGCGGGAGATAGGAATCACCCTTAGCCGCCGTCGTCTTATCTCTAGGATATATGCACTAATTAATAGATATTGAAGGGTCGTTTATCTTAATACGGAAACCTTTTACCTTTAATAGTTTTAGATGTGTTACACATACTTATTCAAATTTGTTCTAAGTGGTTCGACTTTATCAAACAAAAGTCCGAGTCACAGATTCGTACTACAAATGTCATCTTCACTTTGTTTAAGGCAACTGTAGTATCGAGATGAAAGTGAATCCATTTGTTTCAACGAATCTGTAAACAGAAAAATAAATTTTTCTGTGATATTCAAGGATAGAATCTGAAATTCATTTCCTTATATCACTCCCACTAATATAGCTGAAATTACTGCCCGTTGTTACTCTATTAATCGTTAATGCAAAGCTTCCTTGTTCTTTCAAAGAACTAAGCTACCGAGTCAAGTTACTCGGTTAAGAAAGTCGCTAAGGATTCATTGGTTAGTGATCCGAAATCACTTTCCTTATCCTATACTTTCTTTAATTAATGTTTCGGTTTAGTCTCAAAGCTTTAGTTAAGATGATTAACACTTATAGACATTCTTTCCCATTCTTAACTTTCCTTAAAAGGAAATAGTCTTGAACTAGCAAGCTTCGTTTGAGTAGACACTACTCGTGAACTGTGGGATGTCTAATGAAAGTGTTACCCGGTGGGACCGATTTTCTAATAAATTAGAAAAACATAATATAAAAGCTCCCACTAGTTTATCGGTTCCAAATACCGTCTAACTAGCGACACTTTAATTTATGATTCTCCAATTTTTCTATCGAAAAATTTCTCGTGTAGACACTACACAATTCACTAGAAGAATTATATCGTCCCAATCATCTTTCAAACTAACTACGGTTGTCTCTCGTTCGCACGAGTGACAAGAAGATGACATGCCTATTTACGTCACTTAAGTTTTGAAGGCTTCAAGAGAAATATCTCTTCCGAAAAATTAATCGCATGTGAGATTAATAAATACAACGTTCTAGTTACTTACCACTTTTTAACGAAGTCATTACTAGTCAATTTTACACTAGCAGCCTAGCACCTTAGAGAGATATATATAACAACTTGTAAATAAAATTGACGAGAAAATAAATCCAAATCATACACTACTTAAATTTTAGGAACATAAACTAAGTACTTATAGTCTATCCTACCGTTCCAAGGATTTAATCTAATGCCTCGGTGCCGCCTTAGGGTAGGTCAAAGAGGTTTCGATTAATATTGAATATCGATTGAGAATCGAACATCTCATTTGTGATCGTCAATCACCTTTCCTTTTTCAGCCAAGGTACTACCAAAAATACCCTTTATGAGTGTGACCTACCGTCTCGCATTTTTAGGTAGACCCCGAGTGTGCCGCCTTAGGGTCGGTCGGTGACCCGACGAGTACCCAAAATCCTATCCTTTCGGAGACCAAGCCTTGAATTTTGATAGCGGTGAAGGCCTTCCTTAGGGAGGCCGGTCCCGAGCCGGCACGAGGCGTCACCATTCTCTCACATTGCTTGTGTCAACGAGAGGCCGTGGGGTCGGCCGCCTCTCCCGCTCCCACTCAATATTTTGAAAAAGTGGTGGGTTTACTGATCACGTTTTTGGACTTGATGTTACATTAAGGAACAATAAATCATAGGCCCGAATGTTGTCGGTTATGTGGGCTAGCCCACCCGACCTATTCGTTAGAACATATGTGGCCGTCGGACGGGTCAAGGCTAGGAGAGGTCCGTTGAGCCGTAGTGGCTCTTCGGATGGCTCGCATTGCCGGACCCCCGTGCAAACGCCACACGTGGAGGGTGAAGTCGATCGAGCCGTAGCTACCGTTGACCACCCAACCGTGGTTAAACCACTTTCGAACTGTTTGCCCGTGATTATCCAATCCTTAAACATCAAACTTTCACGTAGACACTACGGAACAAAAACGTAATCTCGTCTTAGGTAAGGTGGAATTCACCGAGAATCCAACACCTTAACCACGAGGTTTCGGGATTTTACTCCTTATGCTTTCGCAGAGTGGGATTCACCGAGAATCCATCACCCAACCTCGACGATTGAAAAAACCCGTGTTCCTCGGTTTTTACCCTAATTAGTTTCTAATTAATATCAAACAATTAATTAAAACTAATCGTGTGTTTTATACATGCCTAACTAATTCCTCGAATTAATTTCTACATGTATGCATATGGAGTGGAATTCATGATATGATGCATGTCATGGCAATTTTCCGGTTCTACTCATACAATCTACACATGTATACTAGTGCGGAAAATAAACACCGAGATGGACCGTTGGCACCCCCGTATCTAACCTATTAGAAAATAAATAACGAAACCCTAACTAGGGTTTACTACTTTCTAACAAAATCTGCAGCTGTCCAAAATCTTCGACGATCGGCAAAACAAACGAACTTGGATAGCGACGAAACTTTCCAGATCTGATCTTCATTCTTCGGACTTCAAGATGGACGGTCGGATCGGAGCTTTGACTTGTCAATCTTCCTCAGTGAGCCGACCAACTTGCTGCTGAAACAGACTCTTACAGCAGCGCATCATCTACTTCCCGAGGCCGATCAGGGATCAAGATGAATCCCGATCGTCCTGAAAATTTTATCTCACGTCCAAAACTCCATGATTATCGATCTGACCGGTCGGATTTTAATTTTAACGGTCCAATTATTCCCAGAAAATCGAAGAAGTCACAGTTAGTGTTTCTGTGAATCCTGCGTTTTTCTGTTACAGCAGCCACTTCGCAGCAACGAACGGAAACCCAAACGGACTCTGATCGACACCAAAACTTTTGGGATTGTTCATCAACTTCCAATCTTGATTCTGACCGGAGGGATCTTCGTTTTAACGGCTCAAACAACGGAAAAAACGAAAAGACTAAACAGCTAATGTACAGATCTATTTTCTGGAAATTAAAATTGTAATAATACATAAATTACATAATTTCTTATACTCATATGAACGAATTTTCATCGTTTATATGAGTTTACAATAGATCTAACGGGTAAACAGTGCCAACCCCCAATCCATCTCTTCAACCATAGCAATTTAAAAATTATTAATGCATAATAATAAGTAAAATAACACCTACATGCAATTCCACTCCTTTAAATCGTTTAATTACGATTATGAATATATAAATCGTGGAACCTGGCTCTGATACCACATGAAGGATGCAGGTTCTTAGGTCTAAACGAATTAGATCTACGCGCAGCGGATGGATCACGATTCATATATCACAATACATAATTAAAGGACTTAAACTACTACAAGGGGGTTTAAGATCATGTTACCAATAACGGGTAGAGATGCCAAGATCTTCCGATGTGTTCTCCAAACGGCGGTTGGTGGACACCCTTCTTGATACACGAACCTCCTCGATATGCAACACCAAGAAAAACTTAGAGTTTTTCTTCTTCCAAAAACCCTAGGCAAGAAAACTAATTTTTTCTCTCCTTTTAATGTGGTGAAGTCGAAATTTCCAATGCCATTTACCCTTGGAATAACTCTCCTTTTATAGGAGAGTAAATCCTTGGTCTCCAAGTATTAATTAATTAAACAAATAATTAATTAAACAAAATAAAAAGATATTTTCCTTAATGACTAATTGTGACATGTATTGACCAATAGGAAATCAAATAACAAGTCATCCAACCAATCATATAACAAGAATATCTTTTATTTTCCATAACACAAGAAAATTAATTCTTGTGCTAAAAAGGACTTAAAAATGGCGCCACATTAGGGTATAAAAAGCCCACATAAAATGTCTTTTATGTGTATAATATTATTTAGTCCAACTAAATAATATCCATGCATATCAATTAATTAGCCCGTACCAATTAATTATTTCGAGGCCCAAATAACAAGATTACTAGTCCGAATTACGAAGCCACATCGGGGACCATGGACCTATAACCGGTAGCTCCAATAATTAATTATTCATCGAACGAGAATAAGTACATTAATTATTAATTCCGGGATTACGCCACCATAAACCCGAAACCGAACTCTACCGATTATAGATGTATACTTATACTCAACCCATAGAGTGAATAAGCGTCCATTGATATAATCACTACATACGGATTAACCCTCCATAGATCGTCCATTCGAGTGGGAAGTCTCCGTGAACCCGACTCGAATATCTTATCCTTATTTACCATCAACCCCCGATGATCAATTAGTACGCATATCCGACTAGTAGCTAATTAGTCAAATGCGAAACTCCCGGGATCGATCACTTTCTTAGGGCTAACAAATAAGGGGATCGTCTCTCTACTTCCCGCGGAAGGAATGGATTCCATGTCTGTGAAAATCAGAACTACTCACTCATCTGGAGATAGTGCCAATGAGAAGTGGCTTGGAACACATATTAAAGTGAACCGTAACTAACACATCAAACACTACCCCGGGACAAGCAGCACCCTGTGATCACCTCAGGATTAAGGTTTATCCATATATGATCATCTAATGATTTAATAAGATTCCTCGATTACGGAATTATACCGAGAAATTCAGATTAAATCGGTCCAGTCCTATATGAATGCCATCATATATAAATGCCCCACGTAGGTACCTTCTACCGACAAACCGGATAAGACTATCACACCCTAAGGTGTTCTGGGCGCATTATTGGTGTTTTAATCAAGAGACCCTAAACTCTGATTAAGTTCACCACGGACTAACAGTTTAAGCATATCTCCACTAACTCAATCCTCACGTGCATGCCATACACTGAGTTAAGCGGTTACATACTGATATACTTAGGGTTTGCAGCAGTGTATTATTTACAAGCACAAAGCAAGTAATAAGGTGAGATAAATTCTGTCATAAAAACAATTACACAAATTGTCTTTCGGGCACTACACCTAACAATAAATGTATGAGTAACAGAATGTAAAAGTGTAAGGTAGATGAGACAAAAGTTATAGAGGTTCCAGGTGGTGTAATCATGATGCTGAGGAAAATTCCACTAGAACTTCTTTGAGATGGCCCGGTTATAAAAAGTTCTAAACTGATAGTCTTTGACTAATCCCTAGCTTCACTATCTAAACACTTGTAGAACAAGTAGAATGGGTGCTCTTCAATTGTTTGAGACACTGGTCCTTGGAGGGTTGAATTGCCTCTTCACCAGCTATAAACACAGTCTTCCTGACTGTACTCAACTGTCCTTCACACCTTCTTGGTGTTCCATAGTCAAAACCTTTGACGAAATCAAAGTTGAGACTTGAATCAATAACTACGATTCAATTGTGATTTGAGCTTTTCTTCTAGATATATAAGTTTAAGCGCGGCTCTGATTTCTCCAAATGATTTGATCTTGATCTTTCTTTTAAATCGAATGAACACTTGAAGAAGTCTTGATCTTTCAATGAAAGGATTAGCAGTAAATTTCTTGATTTACTTTCCCCCTTAGTTTGATGTTACTTGGCTAGATAGATTCTTAGAATTCCGCTCCCCCTCCTTTTTTTTCTTCTTGAGAAAGAAGCAGCCTCTTTATAAGGGTTTATCTAACGGTCAGATTATTTGAATTTGAGTCTTTGAAGCCGTTAGTGGTCCTGCTTTCTTGCTTGTACGTTAATGTCAGAACGGATAGAATATCCTCCAATCATATTGCTTGTACTGCAACAGTTAGATTCTTCTTCAGTATTACTTAAACATCAGTTCCAAAACTGATTTACTGGGAACATTGTTAGTTCTCAGTTTCTAAGAGCATTAACTGAGTTTTAATCTTCTTCAAAATCTCAGTACTCTTTCTTTCATCTGATTATTATTGATCTAATCAGAGTACACCACTTCAAATTAATCAGCAAAGACATCATTGTCCTTATGTGTCTTAGCTCTCCATTCAAGATCTACATAGTCAGTTCAAGTTATCACAGACTTGCCTGAAGTCTAATTTATATAGTCTCGACTTAATCTTAATAAACTAAGTTTGAACCCTCAGTTCTTCTGTCTTCGATAACTGAGTTTGAACCCTCAGTTCTTCAGTCTTCAAAGTAAGTCATATGAGTCTGTTCCTTCAGCGAACTTACCTACTATAGATTTTCCTTGGTGCGCTCTAAGTCGGTTTTCCAGTTTCTTATAGCATCTCAGTTTAACTTACTTCCAGTTTCTCGTTTTCTCTGTTCACAACCTAGAATTATTTCATTGCTTGTCTGATTTAACTTATACAAATATCAGACTCTATTAAATCCTATACATTGATATCTAGACATCTTTTTGCTTTGCACTATAACAGCTAATTATGACACTTCATCAATGGGGTCTAAAAACAATAACTGAATGAGTGAAATCATCATCAAAACATAAATTTTATTTCCAACATTTATTGTTGTAGAAAATATCAAACAAATTGAACCTTCGTTTTATCATCGACAATAAGCTGGAAGAAACCAAATTTCTCGACTGGGAAAGAAATATTAAAATTGTTTTGAGGCATGAAAAGATTGGCTATGTCTTGGACGAAGCCTTACCGGAAAAGCTAGCCCGTTGAGGGCTCGGCTGCAGATGCTGTCGAGAAATACAACTAGCACTGTTCTTACAATACTGATGCTACATGTATCATTCTTGCTTCAACTCTTCCAAAATGTATGCTGATACTGCACTAGCCATACCACCAGCAAGGTTGTCAGCGGGTCTTTCAGTATTATCATCAGCCCTAGGTATCATTACCACAATTGCTCTTGTCCTGTCCCATACTTAAGGTTCAGGACCTTCTTCAATCACATTTAAAATAGGTACCTCCTCAAATATAGGTTCTTGTTCTTGTTGAGGCTCTTCTTCTTCTTCTAAAGGAAATTGGAACTATTCATCACTAAATTCATAGTCAAGAAGTTGCTCATCAGGTTGTTCATCAGCAGCTTCTTGCCCAATTTTGCCATCAGTAGCTACTTCCTCAGCAGCTTCCAAACAAGACACAGGGGATTCCAGTTAACTGGCATAATGTCTAGTTAACATTGGTTGAAGCCTAGAAATGGTGGAAAATAGTACACACCTGGATTGATTTTTAAAGAATTGAAAATCAGTGGTTGCTGGATATGCAAAGAGAAATCAGAGAATACCTTCAGAAGAGAGACCTAGAAAGAGATAAAAACTAGATCAGCAGACTCATGCTTATGCTTTTATTTTGATGCTGATCCTTGTTGTAATAATTTTGAACAGATCTGATTTTAATGAGATGTGAATGGAATTTGTTTTGTTTTTGTGTTTTTATCTTTTTGCGTTGCTGTAAGGAGGGTATTGGCATCATCACTAAAAAGAGGGAAATTGTTAGACATATTTTAGTTTTAAAGATGAGTGCCAGACTAGCTGTTATAGAGCAAAGGCGAAAAGATGTCTAAATTACATGTATAGGTTTACAAGAGTTTGATCTTTGTATAGGTTTGATCAAACAAGCATTGTAAAGAAGTCAGTTGACTTGATCAACAGGCCTATCTAGGTTAGTAGAGTATTTAGGTCTGCAGACCTTGTCTGAGGGTTCAAAATCAGTAATGAAGACTGAGGGTTCAAACTCAGTTATGAAGGCTAAAGGATAAAACTTAGTATTTAAAATCAAGGATATGGGATCAGAATTTAGGGAAGTCTGTGATGACCTAAACTGATCACATATACCTTGTGTAGAAGGTCTAAGTTCTATAAAAGTAAAGTGGTGATTGGAACTTGGTTATAATTAAAATGGTGTACTCTAACTTTATAATGAAAAGTTAGATGAGAAGCAGTCAACTGAGGTTTTTATAAATCACAGCAGACTAAAAATCAGCTGACATGCATGGACATCAGCAGACCTATTCAATAGGTGTCTGCTGAATACAAAGTCGGTTTAATCAAAGTTTCTCTGAAAGATTAAATGGATAAGGATGAATTACATGCTTTGGATTAATCAATAAATCAATGGTCAAGATGGAAAGAACGTTGTAAAAAGTCAGAGCTATATCCAACGAGATTAAGTCAATGGTTGACAAACTTGACAGTAAAAAAGAAACACTGACAGTGTCAGTACGATGCAGCAGAGGCAGATTGTAGTCAAGATAGAGACAATTCTGTAATGGCTATTTTTGAAATTCAAACTCAAGTCACAAGATTCACACCTATAAAAAGAGGACTCCTGACTCATAATTACAACAAGAAGAACAACAATAACAACAACAAGATTACATACGAAGCAATCAGGTTTTTGAGCAAGAAATTACCATGCTGAGCAATACAGAGCTTTAATCTACTAATCAAGTTTTTATTCAAGTGTTTTCCTACAATCAAGCAACATCTGGCATACACACCTGAAGACTACAAGCTGCTGATCTTTTCATCCTGATCAAAAGCTTGCTGAAAGTTGAATAACTTCCATGATTCAACCCTTTTTTCAAGAAATTTGCTGAAGATAGAGAAGAACTTTTGGAGTATCAAGAACTGTTGTTTGTGGGGAGCTGGTGAAGAGGCAATCATGCCCTTCAAGGACCAATGGAATACTTTGAAGTAGAAATCCTACCTGTTTCTAGTGTTCAGTTTGTGAAGCCATAGTCCTTGGTCAAGGACAAACAGTTTTGGAATTTTCGTAACAGCTACCTCAAGAATCTCTAGTGAATTTCCTCCAACATCGCAGGAGAAGAGTGGACTGACAGGATTACACCACCTGAAACCACTATAAAACTTCCATACTTTATTTACAGCATTTAATTTCTACAATTTACTTTATCAGCATACTTATCACATCAATCTACTGAACTAGCTACTAAATCACACCACTTGCACTACTGAGTATCCATTACTTAGTATCATCTTCTAAGAAACAAGTATAAGGCTCAATCAATTATATTCCGCTGGAACAAATTCAATAGCTTCAATAATTAGCAGACTGCTGAAGGTCAGCAGACTATTTACCCTGCTGAGTTTGTAAAACTCCAAAAAGTTTTTAAGTGTTTTTTTTTTAACCCCCTTCTAAACTTAACCAAAGCCTTTTCAAAGGACGAGCATTATATTTATACAATTAGTATATGTTTGTAAAAATAATAAACACACTAAACAAATCATTAATTAATTAGGAAAAATGGATTTTAATTTAGGAAATACTTTGAGTAATCGGTCAAAGAAATGCAATGCTATTAATCATCAAATCTACTTCAGAAAAATAAAATAATAAACGTCTAAAGTCTATTCTTAAAAATCAATCAATCAATAAACACATTAAATGGAAAGAAGGTCAACGAAGGACAAATAAGTTAATAAATTAGGATTAAAGGACAATTTTTTTTTGGTTAAAAAGGTTAATTTCATTATTAATGGACTGAATACCCTTAAATGATAAAATAGGAATGATTTTTTTTAAATAGATGTCACGTTAATATTGACCGTTTAAGTCTGGCCATTAAGTTGGAGCAATTATACAGATTTAAAACTCTCCAAAAGGGTTATCCTAGTTTCAGTTCAAATATATAAAATGATTTTCATAGATGTACATGTGCAACGGTATTTATTATTTTAGTATTAATTGATAATATGTATATAAAACATTGTATGCATGTGGTCAAAAGATTTAATGGAAAAAATGCAAATTACCCCCTCAAACTATTGCTTTTGAAAAATTTTGGACCTTAATTTATTATTTGATTGATTTACACCCTTAAAGTATACTATATTAGAAATTTACAACACCAAACTATAAATTATTCTATTTACCTCCCTCAAGTATAATTTTGCTCAATTTACCTATTTTCTCTATAATTAACATTAATAATAAATATTTAATTGAGGGTAAAAATGCCATTTCATTGTCATCCCTCCTTACCTCATTTTTAGAATACCACTAACCCTCCCTTCCCACATCTGCCAAGATTAGAGATTGAAATGGCTATGTTCTTGAAACAAAATCCGGGTCGATTCACCATCTCTTTGAATGGCTCGTGTAGCTTCAAAGTCTATAAATAAAAACTTAATTACAAAATTCATCATTTTCTTGGACGGCTACAAAAAATCATCATTGACATTGACAAGCTACATGATTTGGATGGAGTATACGTCAGAATATGCATTTTTAGCTGCAAAATAAGAAGGCTAGTCTTCTACTCATATGGTTTTCTTGTCTTCACGCCTATATTAGCTAAGACTATGAATACAAAGACAAAGTCTGACTAATCCTATAGAATTCGCATGTCAGACTACTCAGCAAACCTATACTTGGTTTCCAAACCAACTATTTTGGTATCATCAAAACTTTTAGAATGTGGGGATCTAACAGTTAGCCTCGAGGTGGGAGATGTTTTGTTTCTGTACTTGGTGGCCTCAGATCGGATTGTAGCCACCGTACTTGTAAATGAGGCCGGAACACTCCAAAAACTTGTCTGCTATGTAAGCAAGGCTCTCAATCCGGTGGAGAGTCATTATTTTAATGTGGAAAAATTAGCCTACTCTCCTGTCATAGCTTGCCGCAAACTTAGGGGCTACTTTACTTCACACACATTAAATTTCTTGATGGATAGCCCTATGCGTCAGATATTACACAAACCCAACCTTTCAAGTCATCTACTTCGATGGCCTATCGAGATTACGGAGTTTGACATTCAATATCAGGACAGAAAAACGATTAAGGCTCAAGCTATAGCATATATTATCGTTGAAACAAGTTTCAGTTCGGAGCAGCCAAGCTCACCGATGCTGACTGACCCCGCCATGGCGCCACAGAAATCGGATAATTGTTGGCAACGATATGTTGATGTAGCATCTAATTAGAATGGGTGCCGGTCCGGTATTATTTTATTTGGGCCGGGTACAATAGAGGAAATAGAAAAGGCTCTCAACAATCAAGCTGACTATGAGGCTGTGATCGCCAGGCTTGACCTCGCTAGAGAAATGTTGGTCCGGAACGTGGAAGTCTATTGCGATTCTCAACTCATAGTTGAACAAATCTCTGGGGGGTATGAAACACAATGCGGCATCTTGGAAAAGTATCATGAGATTGTCCAACGAATGAGAAGTGAGCTACTCCGAATTCATCATAATCGGCAGAGAACAGAATGAATAGGTAGATTACCTCTCTAGGCTATCTTTAGGGGAGGAAATTGCTGATCCTTAGATCATGGTATAATATCTCTTAGTTCCTACAAAAGAGAAAGCTGAGATCATTGACATCGATGCACCAACACCGGCTCCATGTTGGATACATGAGATCCAACTGCACATCGAAGCAGGCACTTTGCCCGTGAATCTGGATGAAGGCAGTGCTCTTAGAAGACGAGCAGCGAGATATATCTTAGACGATAAGATACTTTACAGAAGATCTATCTTTAAACCTTTGCTCAGATGTGTCGGCAAGGAGGAAAGTGAGAAAATTTTGCCAGAGCTATGTTAGGGAGTGTGTGGGGGCTACTCTGCTAGCCACTCTTTAGCACAGAAAGTTGTAACCATAGGCTACTACTGGCCATCCATCATACGGGATTCATAAAGACCTGTCAAAGAATGCCCAGAGTGCCAGATACATGCAGATATACCGAGGTTGCTATCAATAGAGCAAATCTTCGTTGTTTTTACATGGCTTTTTGACATAAGAGGACTTGATCTAATCGGCCCATTCCCAATGGGAAGGTGTAGCTGCAAGTATGTCATAGTGGCAGTTGATTACTTCAAGAAGTGGGATGATGCCAAGCCAATGGCAAGTATAGGAGCGAAGAATGCGGTCTACTTCTTACATGATCAGATATGGTTGTGATTTGGGATACCGTGGGAAGTGGTATCGGACCACGGACCTCAATTCCGGGATAAGTTCACAGCCTTCAATAGGGAACACCACGTAAAACACTAAAAATCATCTGTAGCCTCCCCATAGGGGAATCGTCAAGACGAGGCCAGCAACAAGCAGATCAATAATATGTTGAAGAAAAGTATAAGTGAGAAGGCAGGCGGATGGGTCAGCGAACTACCCATCATACTTTGGGCTCTCCCGCACTATGATAAAGACACCTGATGACGGAAAAATTCACCGTTATTTTTATAACTTTTTAACCCGTTTTTGATATCATTTCGAGTATTTTTATATCAGTTCGAGTCATTAATTCCTATTTTTCATCTAAATATGTTAGTAATAACTATTATGTGAAACATCGTGTTTTTATGTGTTTTTATTAGTTTTTGTACCGGTTTAGTAACCGGAATGTCGTGTCGGATTTACGTTTGGTATTTTGGTGGTTCATTGCGGATTATACATTGACCAAGATTCCACGTAACGACATGTTTTGAGTCTAAAAGATGTGTTTAGAGGATTAGAAGAAGATGCCACAAGCTTACGAGTTCAAATGGATCAAATTATCTTACATACTTAAACCGAAACCTGTTTCGACGGAGATTTGACCCAGTTTAGAGGCATTTTCAGGGGATGACTTCTTAATGAAAGTTGTAGATCTTCAAATAATCTTTCCAACGCATTTTGAATCAAGTCAATCGGACTTCTACAACTCAAATGGTGGTCAAGTGGCTAATTGATTCGATTTCGTAAAAATCCCGTAAAACACTCGGAGGAACACGAGGTAATCAAGAAGACGTTTTCTGAAGAAGAGTCCTTCATGAAAGTTGTAGAGTTTCTCGAGACCTTAATTTTGGCATTTCGTTTGCAATTTTTAGAGGTCTACAACTCAAGTTATGGGCATTATACGAAACAGCTCGACTCGACTCAAACTTAGCTATTAAGCTAAGCATATTCCAAGGTATATTCCCTGGGATATTTTCTCCAAAACTTAATCATTAAGTTTGGCATATTCCTTGGCATATTCCTTAGCATATTCTCAAGCATATTCTCTTAATTCCCTTCCTATATATACACCCCATTTCCATTCCATTAAAGAAATCCTAAAATTTATATTGGCTTAGACGAAGTTCGAGAACGGCTTAGGTGCTTAACCCAGCCGCTTCGGCGGTTGTTATGACAGGTTGACATCTAAATATCCGGATTAGAGCTCCGGACTAGGCTCCGTATTTCAATTTCTTAGTTTAGATTTTTATATATAATGAGTAGAATACGATATTCGATCGATGGCTTGGTGGAGTTCATGAATGGGATCGTTGTATGAATTCAAGGTTGATATCTTTTTGCGGATTCGGGATTCAAAAGTCTTGATCTATAATGTTTTGATCCTCATTATTGTGAGTTTTCGATTTCGATTTGTTTTCTTGCAATATGGTTTTGATTGTGCGGATCATTAGTTTGATGAAATTTACTCTGGGTAAAAGTCTTGATTCATATCCTTGTTTATGCCGTGAAATAATAAAAGTTTCGATCTTTTGTCATGTTCATATACTCATTGCCCTCTGATTTTAACACGAGTTTTATTTTCGATTCAATCTCCTTGTGGGATCGACCTCGGACTCTGAACGCACTACCTACGATCGACCCGGTTCACTGCCGGTTAGAGAGTGAGTTTTGCCTAAGGTTTCGAGTTTTATAAATAGTATTTGATCGAGCCGGATTGCGAAATCTCCACTTATCAAATCCACTTATCAAATTGGCGCCGTTGCCGGGGACCAATATTTTAGTGGGAAAAAAAATTCACTTATCAACACCCACCGGAGATACACCTTTCGCCTCGACCTTTGGATCGGAGGCCATGACTCCATTTGAAATGGACCTCCCGAGTATCAGAGTCGCCAAGTACAATCCGACGGATCATCTGGTCAAAAGGAAAATTGAGCTCGATCTAGCTGAAGAAAGAAGAATAGCGACTTCCCATCGGCTTGTGAACTACAAGAAAATCATGAAGCAACATCATGATAGGTAGATTCTCCATCACTCATTTAAGGTCAGATATTTCTCTTTACAGAATAGGAAAGCCGTTGGTCTTGTATCTAACAAGGGCAAGGAAACAACAAACTAGGAAGGTCCTGATCAAGTCGTGAAAGGGGTCAAGAAAAGGACTAATATTCTCAAGGATCGAAATGGCATCGATCTTAATCGACCATGGCACGCAGACAATCTTAAGAGATATTACATGTAAACAATTGGATTGGGTTATGGCACCATTATCTCATGTTCTACGGGAATAGACTTGCTTTCTTGTTTTTTGGGTTATGGCATTCATTATAACGTTTACAACGTGAATGACTACGCTTTCTTTTCTTTTAAATACTTACCCCGCCAACGGTGACGGGTGGAGCTTAAATAAGTGAACCGATTATGCATTACTTGTCTCTGGATTCGGATTTTGATTAAATTGTTTTAACAAATTCCATCGACTACGCCCTATGACTTTGTTAAAACAAAGGGGCCGTATGGAAGAAGTTTTTCAATAAGATCGTAAGCTAAGAAACAATTAAGGATTTATTTTCGATAAGACTTCGAATATTGCAAATCATATCTAAAACTAAGGGGCCGCATACTCCCCGCAACAGACTCGAAAGATGCAACATTTTCGATCAAATCAATAAAAGCGGATCAAAACATGAAATTTGCGAGATCATTTTGTTGAAATAGTGTCCTAAACCCAATCGGGTTGGACCGGATCCGACCGGGTCGGATCATTTGTACTATTTCTTTATGTTTATACATATATTAAATGGCTTTTCTGTTGTCATATATATGTTCTTTTAAAGAACCAATTATAAATTGTTATATTATAACGTCCTTAATATTAAACTGTGATAGAGAAACCATGATAGGCGGTTATGGTTGATGAGATCTCTAATCACTTTAATGAGTTTGATACTTAAATGTCTCTAGGCTGATGTACTATTAAACAGGGCATTGATAGTATAAACAGACTAGCACGTATTAGATGTCTTCTGTCTTTAAGGGTAGGGATAGATCTCGTCTATCGAAGTGTAGAGACACTTGGACTGTACGTGGACGTGTATTAGAGAATGCGTATGTTAGATCGACCCACTTACACGGATAAGTGTCACACTATGTGGCGGTTGTGTAATTATCCTTAAGACCTGAGTCTTCATGGCATCACGGTGTGGATTGTCATGCTTTGACACTATTGAGGTTTCCCCTAGCCACGGGGCGATCATGCGGTAGTGATTGGGTATGATACTGAAGCATGCGGAGTATACATGATTGGTCGTCCGGGAATCGCGTATCTTATGTTTGGGATCGAATATCCGAAATGGCCTTCTTATAAGGAATGTCTTACTCTCGTGAATCTTTGCAAAGTGGGAGTAAACGAGTTACTTCGAGATAGCATGATATCCAGATTATAAGATACGGTCGTTAATGTTTGACACTCGACGTACGACCGTATGGATATTATTACAGCGATAGGATTGTAAGTTACACGGTAACTATTTCACATGAAAGGTAGTAGTCATTGCATTTGACTCTTCCGATGATTGGGGGTCACGATGTGTTGCTAGACGCTATCCCGCGATCGTTAGGCATGAAGGGCATTTTCGTAATTTGCACTTTGTGTCTACGGCCAACATATTCGGAAGCCTATCGGGTCACACACATAAGAACATCTAGCCGGATTAAAATGTGGTTATAGATGATAACCAAATAAGGAAAGTTTATGTCACGACTATAAAGGTTATAGTGGTAAATTAATATGGTGGTATTTATTTATTATGAATAAATTAAATACAAGATATTAATTAAGTTGATTAATTAAATACACTTATTTTGATAAGTGGTGCCACATATGTGTATGTGTGATATACTTGGATTGTGCAATTTAATTAATGGTATTACCTATTATTGATATTAGATATTAATAAAATAAAATAATATATATATATATATATATATATATATATATATATATATATATATATATATATATATATATATATATATATATATATATATATATATATATATATATATTATGCATACATGCGTGTGTGTGTACACATTAAATGCAAATTAGTTATTTGCTTTTATGCGCACCAATGTATGATATTAATAGATTTTTTATTTGTGTAATATATATGTGATATATACACATGTGTAAATTGATTTATGGTAATAAGATAAATATAGTCAATATAAGATATTGACAATATCTTGGGAATATTCAATATAAGATATTGACAATATCCTAGATTTATTTGATATAAGATATTATAATAAATGAGATAAATCAATCAATTATATTTTTCTTATTTTATTGGGAAAATGTTTTCTTCTCCTCCACACCTAGATGGGGCGCCCCATACACTATAAATAAGAGGTGAGTGTCAAGCTCTTTTGAACATCACAATTCCAAGAACTAATAGTTCTTGTGTAAAATAGAGAGCGTCCTATAGAGAGTTGGAGAGAGGGGAAAAGGGCCGGTCTAGCAACCGGAGTTTTCCAATAGCAATCCATGATGGGATTCCGGCGGGCTGTTCGTGTGGACTAGCGGTAGAGGCCGAACACTTGGGCGGCTCCATGCAGAACTACTCTCCTTAGACGGTCAAAGCGTCGATCTTTTAGATCAACAAAGGTAACCACCGTCTTTAGCTTATTTGTTTATTGCTTAAACGAAGTCGATCTTGGGTCGATAGGAAATAAATTTTTGAATTCCGCTGCGTTCACGCGTAGATTTCCTAACAGTGGTAGCAGAGCGAGCTTCGAGCTTAAGCAACAAGCATGTTATTGTGCGTAGTTAATTTTATCGTTTAAATCACGTGATTAAAAGATGAAAGATTTTTGATTCGCAAAAGTGATACATGAAAAGAAAAAAAAACGAGATCAGGTGGTGCTCGGCCGACTGGCGGCGGCGGCAACAGGGCAGCCTGCTGCCGGCAGTCGGTTGACCGGTCAATGCTGGCGGATCTCCAAATTTTTTTGTTTTGTGTATTTTGTGATTCAATATGGTTCATAGTTGTGATTGGTAATTCGTCTTTTGTTTAGTTGTGTCATATGGCTAACCAATGGTTCAAATAGTTTGGGCGATTGGGATGCCACATGGCATTAAAATAATAATAGCCTTTCCAAATTTTGTTTGGAATAGGCCTAGGCCCTTTCCAAATATTTGATTTGGGAAAAGGCCTAGGCCTAGGTCACTTCCAAAATTTTGATTTTGGAAAGTGGCCAGGCCTAAACCAAAATTATTTGGCCTTTCCAAATATTTGATTTGGAATAGGCCTAGGCCCTTTTCAAAATTTTGATTTGTAAAAGGCCTAGGCCACTTCCAAAATTTTGATTTTGGAAAGTGGTCAGGCCTAAGCCAAATTTGGTTTAGGAAACCAAAGACATCCTTTTTGATTACGAATCAAAAGGAAAGAAACAAAAGAGAAATAATTTTAATTTTGATTTATTTTGGAATAGTTCTAATTAAGATTAAAATTAAAATCGGTTTAAAATTAATCGTTAATTTTATTTCGATTAAAATCATTTAATTAATTAAATGTTAATTAGTTAATTGATTGGAGAAAATTATTTAATAGATTAAATGTTAATTGATTAATTAAGACGCAAGTAGTTAAATTTTAATTTTATCTTTTTCATAAGATTTTATTGTATGGATTAGATATAGTAGATATAATATGATTATAAGGACCCCGATTGATCATGGACTCGACCGATAGGATAGATGTGAATGATTTAATTTTTCTGTTGGTTTAAAAAATTGTCCTAGGCCGTTATGAAGAACGTGACCTAGTTTATTTTCTGCATTCATCCCATTCCCGTTAGCTCCCCCCGTGTGCGGCGGGTGTATTTATTTTATTAGATAGAATTAAATGTTACAAGAATGGAGCAGAAGATGAAGACCAAAGAAAGATGAAAAATAAAGATCCCATTGGAGAATGGAGCATTAAAGATCCTATTGGCGGTTGTAGCTACCCTTAGATTGTGACCTGCGGTTTCATCAGTTTGTATTTGAAACCGCACCTAGGAAAAGTCCATGATCATACCGGTTACTTTACGCATTTATTTATTTTGTGCTTGTATTTATTTTATGTGATACGATAGATGCATGACTAGGCACGATCTAGATAAATGTGTAGGATGTATGTCTATAGAGATAGATATATTTGATGAGACCACAATTAAATTAATTAAGTGAATTAATTTACGTAAATACTTCCACAACAAAAATCAAGTCGAAATATTGTCTCCCAATATTATAGCGACGGTGAAGAGCCTTTGTTCGGATCCAACTGATCGGCCCTCGTCGGGAGTTGACCTACCACGGGTATATCGTCATTATTGAGATATGATCGTATGAGATCTCGCGAATATTGGGTTATGACTTGACTAGAGTATTGCGGTGATTGGCCCTCGTCAGGACCGTCTTATTCTAGAGCCAAGGGGTTGACTACCACATAAAGATGTGAATTATCAAAGATTTGACTAGTCAACCACCAAGAGTCACATAGAGATGTGATTGGTAAGAGTTACATACCTTTCGAATTATTCCGGTTGATCGGCCCTCGTCGGGAATCGGGGTAACCAGATGGGATCTTGGCCACTAAAGAAATTTGAAAGATTCTTGAAAGTCAATTGGTAGTAGTTGACTAGTGGGAGCAAAATCATAAATCAAAAGACCATTTTTGATTTTTCATGTATAAACAACAACACTCATTTATTTTCATTTTTATGTTATAGTTTTAGCAAACTTTATATTTATGTTTAATTCTCGATTAGTAAAACCAAATTATGACTGTTAATTTTGAGAAACGTTCTCAAATATGGTTAAGTAATTTTAATCCTTTTAAAATAAGCAATGACATGAGCCATCCCGTTATAGTAGTTAGAGACAAGGAGATTACATAATTGATGCAATGCTCCGAGACTTTAATTATTAATGAAAGCGGAATCTCATGATATGATTAAATCATTTGAAATAAGTTTCAACGAATTAGTCATATATTGGATACGATCCAAGATGATCATTCAGTCATACGATGACAATTAATTCAAACGTTGGATAAGAATGACCACATCTAATTTTGGAAAGGTTGTTTTCAAAATTGTAAGATTTAAGTATCGACTTAATTCTATCATTGCTTAAAGGTTAATTAAATAGTCAATGTTTTGAATACGATTCAAAAGGATAAATAAACTATTTAATAAACTTTAGATTTTCTTTATGAAAGGAAATCAAAGACACAGCTTTTGTGATCCTTATTAAGTCTTATGAAGACTACACTAAGAAACATTTACAAGTGCTTGAAGGATTAAAATGAAAGTTAGGGCATGTGCTTAAATAGAGAACTTATAGGAGTTTCTATTCTAGGAAAATGAGTTGAGATAAATCTATCTAAGTTCAAACTCAACTCTAAGATATATGATACCTTATGAGTGTGATTAAATTAGAAAGATTGAATACAGATATGGAAGGTGAAACAAACGTTGTGACACTTACCATATGCTGAATCTAGTAAACTGATAAGGGAACTAAATAAATGTTATTATGTTCCGGTTCTTATGAAGAACATACTTTCAGTTATTTGTTAGGATTTAGTAGACATATTCAATTGTAAAGAATAAATGTTATTCCGATAAAGTTGGAAGGTCACTGAATCTAACATACTAGATTGTTGTCACTATATAGTTGATATGTGTGATGAAATCTCAACTAAATATTTGTATAGCTGTTATCCTTGATATTTGTAGTTGTTCTAGATGTCGACTCTCTGGAAGAGAAACGATCAAATGTCATTCAGATGATGTCTGAACCATGTGATTATGAATCATGTGGGAGATACGTATCTTATCTAAAGATGACTAAAAAATACCCTTTAATGAAAAGGTTGTAAAATCTAGAAAAATTGTCTAAAGCCTAAACATACCGGTGTTTGTTGGCTTGTGACAATTAATGCCACAAATAATTGTTTATTAGTCTCTACGACTATGACGATACCGAATATCGCACCTCCACGTGGCGTCACGAGATAGTCCTCCTGAAACGAGAATAAGTGATAGCCCAAGGGTCGAGTTACGAGTTGAGACATCGACAACCGACATGATCAGAGAACCGAGACGATGGGCCTCACAGTTGGTCCCCGCAATACGAACAAACGTCCACATGCAAGGTCGGTTCCCCGACTCGGGAATACGACGATCGACTCTAACCAAAGGTAGGATAAGGGTCCCGAGCTCGACTAACGCAAGTCGATTAAGTCGGCCTCGAGGACGAGTCCGCACCGGCTGAAGAGGCCCATTATCCATAGGATAACTAGGGCAGTGGGCAAAGCCCATATAAGCTAGTAAAAGCCCAAGGGGCTAATACGGTATTTTACCCAAACCGACATGGTTTAGGGTTAGGGTAATGAACTCCCTATAAATATACACTTCCAGGAACTACGTGTGACTTGATTCCTGGAATAATAACAGGATACGTAGGCAACCTGAGAGAGACTCTCAGGCTCAGTCTAAAATCACCCCCAAAATCATCCTTGATTCAATCATCCCTAGATTAAATTGACCCGAAATTATTCATAGACGAAATCCAACATCGTCATTGTCACTGGAGGGTCGAGCTATCTTATTTCGGAACTCACCCTACCTAATTGGCGGGTCGAGCTATATTATTTTGGAACTCACCCTACCGAACTGGAGGGTCGAGCTATCTTATTTCGGAACTCACCTTACCGAATTGGTGGGTCGAGCTATATCATTTTGGAACTCACCCTACCGAACTGGAGGGTCGAGCTATCTTATCTACGAATCCTCGACATGTTGAAGTCTGAATAAAATAGTCAATAAAGCCAAGTCAATGACAGTGCTTATATCACTCCCAATCTGCCGATAAGCCACGATGCGAGGCAGTTGGAAGATCCCACGATGGATACCTTATTCGACCAGTTCATAAGCACCACGAAGTGCGATAGTCGAATAAGGAGTTATTTAATTCGACCAGTTCATAAGCCCGGCGAGGCACGACAGTCGAATCGAGCTCCGACCAAATAGCCAAGTCAAGCCCATGAGGCAATACAAAGCTAGGTCGACTCATATTCAAGTGTACCATGAGTCATGCACTCATACTACACTTCGAGGGGCAAGGGAATTAAGTCCAAAGGACTACACCCTAGGCAAATATTCAACAACGAGTACGAAATCCGCAAGTCGGACATCTCGGACACCAAGCAAAGTTAGCCTAATGGGCGACGAATGCAAAGGCATAGAGACGGTTCGCAGGGTCGGGCCAAAGGTCCAAGCTAAAAGCCGAACGAGCCCAAGAGGCGAACGAGGCTAAAGCAAAGGACGGTTCGCATGGTCGGGCCAAATGTCCCAGTCGAAAGCCGAATGAGCCTAAAAGGCGAAAAAGGTCTGGACAAAGGACGGTTCGCATAGTCGGGCCACCTGTCCCAGTCGAAAGCCGAATGAGCCCAAAGGGCGAAAAGGCTGGACAAAGGACGGTTCGCATAGTCGGACCACCTGTCCCAACCGAGAGCCAAACGAGCCCAAAGGGCGAAAAAGGCCAAGGTCAGGAGACAGTTCACACAGTCGAATTAAAACGCTCAGCCGGAAGTCGAATAAGTCTATGAGACAAAAAGGCTAAGGCAAGCGGGCCGATCACAAGTGCAATAAGAACCGAGAGGTTCATAATACACACTGGGGGGCAACATGATATCGATAAAGCAAAAGCGAACAGAGCCAAAGGCTCGACAAGCGAAGAGCTAAAAAAGCATCGACACGTGAAAGAAGAGGAAATAAAATACTGCAAAAATTGAAGCAAAATAAAGCTCGGCATCGTATTTGGAGCTCACCGATGAGCGCATCTTTAATAAGTCTGAGTTCGACTCGGCATCTCATCTTAATACTATCTTATTTTGTAACTCTCCTAGCCGAGCGTGGCGGGATGAGCCTCCTTATTTCAGGAACTCTCCCCACGTCGGGATCGACCTATCTTATCTTGGAACTCTCCTAGCCGAGCATGGCGGGACGAGCATTCTTATTTCGGGAGCTATCCCCACGGTTATTGTGACTTTTTGACTAGTATCTTACGTATCTTGAGAATCCACTCCCCAAAGAATCTACTCAACGGTCTACGAGGACCCGCAAGTCGGACTCCTACAGTGTCGACATCCAACGTCTATAAGTCCTAATGGGACGAAAACGCAATGGCATCGAAGTCCGAGTCAACAGCGACGTAATCTGACTCCTAAAGGAGAGGATTTACCAGGGCATCGAGGTCGGGCAACATGATCATTTCAATCGACAGCCACTAAAGCTAAAAGTTCCATGGAACCAAAAAGCTAAGGCATCGAGTTCAGATCATGTCCAAATCTCTCGGCAATCATGTGTCATGAGTCATGAACGACAAAGAAACACCACGACGCCGAGATCCGGAGCGACGATCACGCATTACCGCCTTTTTAGACAAGTAATTACTAGGACATCGTAGCCGGAAATATATATCGACAGCCGAAAGGGCATCGATTTCGACAAACGAAAAGAGACAGCCAGGGGCATCTCCTTTACTACGCAACAACAAAGAAAAGTCCAAAAAATGCTAAGGCAAGGAAGACAATTGCGTGAATTCCGACTGGGAAGACCCCTACCAGGCTCTTAAAGCTCTCCCATTGGGTTCTACTCGCCTAGGTCGAACAAAGGGTCGACAGCTCCTCGACATTGGCATGCCGACAATCTGAGGAAATACTATGCCTAAGTATAGGATAAGTTAAGTCCGCAAGTCGGACAATACTAAAATCGATACAGTCAAGGCTCATTTTCTAACAATTTCAAGGCCCTTTCAGTCCGACGGGACAAAAAGGTCAAGGCAAATAAGCTAAGTCCGCCGGTCCGGATAATGCTCAACTATATAATAAAGTCAAGGCATTTCAACGTCCGACGGGATAGGAATGTCAAGGCTTAAATAGTAAGTCCGCAGGGCAGATTTAAATTCAGAGCATTGGATGACAGTGGCCGAGATACACCTTTGACAGATCAGACCTGACCTCAAGAGCTCAGATAGATCTGGGGGGCTTATGACGATACCGAATATCGCACCTCCACGTGGCGTCACGAGATAGTCCTCCTCAAACGAGAATAAGTGATAGCCCAAGGGTCGAGTTACGAGTTGAGACATCGACAACCGACATGATCAGAGAACCGAGACGATGGGCCTCACAGTTGGTCCCCGCAATACGAACAAACGTCCACATGCAGGTCGGTTCCCCGACTCGGGAATACGACGATCGACTCTAACCAAGGTAGGATAAGGGTCCCGAGCTCGACTAACGCAAGTCGATTAAGTCGGCCTCGAGGACGAGTCCGCACTACCGAAGAGGCCCATTATCCATAGGATAACTAGGGCGAGGGGCAAAGCCCATATAAGCTAGTAAAAGCCCAAGGGGCTAATACGGTATTTTACCCAAACCGACATGGTTTAGGGTTAGGGTAATGAACTCCCTATAAATATACACTTCCAGGAACTACGTGTGACTTGATTCCTGGAATAATAACAGGATACGTAGGCAACCTGAGAGAGACTCTCAGGCTCAGTCTAAAATCACCCCCAAAATCATCCTTGATTCAATCATCCCTAGATTAAATTGACCCGAAATTATTCATAGACGAAATCCAGCATCGTCAGACTATTTTTAGAAATAGTCAAGTGTACTCAGTGAAGTGCATAATTCGGAAAGCCTGAAAAGTTCGAGCTAGTACGAATATGAGATTGATGAGCTACTTAGGAATTAATCTTCAATTGGATTGAAGTAATTAATACCTGAAGAGTGTTTCAGAAGTCGTCTGAAAAGGAATAAGATTCTCCCTTGAAGGATACCATCATTGAGATACACAATTAGATTGTGTTCCCAAAATGGAAACAACACTTTATATGATAAAGGTGTGATGCAAGCCATGCGAAGTATCCCTTACCCGTTTCGGGATAGTGCCCTTATACTTAACCGAGTTCCAAAGAATAAAGGTTGAATAAATTCCATATTAGATATGGAAGGGGATAATGTTGAATCTATCTTAACCGATGATTTGAAGTTGTCACAGTCAAAGTCAGAAAGGCTTGGAGCCTAGTACGACGTATGAGACTTTGTGGAATATCTTAGCAAGTACGCTAGATATTATTTACTTGTCCGTGGAGCAAAATGTTTGTCTCCAAACATGTTGTCTTCTAAAGGAAGTGTTTCTTCCAAAAGAAACAGTGGGAGTGAATCAGATCTCAAAAGAGTTTGAGAACCACAAATATACATTCAACCAATTGGAGCATGAGCAGACGCCGCATAGCGATGAGGTGTAAAACACTGCTCAGTGCACACAAAAGTTCTATAAGTCTATAGATAACCTCAAGCCTGAAAGGGCTGCAGGTACGTTCATCTTGAAGAATGAATATCTCACGACTCATGAATGAATGTTTGAAAGGCAAGATTGAGAGATATGGCTAGGAGCCATAATATCTGAATTAGATTCCATCAGTGACAACCAGGTTGTGAACCTAGTATGTCTTACTTAGAGGGAATGTCCCCGTAAGCCTGAGCCCAGTGCTATTCAGATAATACTTGTTAGAACTTCGTATCATAACTATATGATAGTGTTGAAGACGTTGGGTAGAAAGATCGATGTTCATAGACGATAACATGATATGTAAGCCCACGAGATCCATTTATGGACTCAAACAAGTTTCTCTAGACGATTTCTTTGTTAGATAATCAAAGGAGTTTGATTTAGTCAAAAGAAGGATATGCCCCATGTGCAATATGGATAGAGGGAGTGTGTTACGATTTTCGAGTAAGGTATTGGATATCTCTCTCAGAATTGTCACCCCATGTTATAGTCTATTAATGTTTGGGAGTTCAAGGTTTTTACGAAAGCAATTGGATTGGCAGTTCTTAATTTTGGAAATAAGAATCTCTAGCGATAGATTTAACTGCTATTAGATTATAGTTTACCTATATAGATGTGATGCTAAAAGGAGTTTAGCATAGATCGCGACAGGGATACTTGTTCGATAAAACTAGTTTTAAATTTATTTTATCGAAACACCCCAAGTATAAGGTTCGTAGTATAGGGTGTTACCGAGTCGTCCTAAGGGAATCGTATAATTATCGGATTAAGGTGCAGTTATTATATTGACTATGTCACTAATTATTATCTAAAACTAGGGTATATATTACCTATAATATAAAAACGATGAATAATGACTAAAATAAAACAGGAAACAGTGAAAATTCGACACTGGACGGCCGTTCACTGAAGGTGGACGGGCGTCTAATATCGTTCTGCGAACAGAAATATGCAGAAAAAAAACACCAGGTAAAAAACTAGAATCTTTAAAATAACTAAGCGTAGCAATAAAAGTTGATAACGAACGATTTGATTTATCAAAGAATTAAAAGAATAGTAGAACAGCTAGGATCAACCACACAACAATCACACAACCATTTTATGATCAGAATACGATTTTATTGGTATGATCAATCTCAAAATCGATTAAATTCCTTTAACTCAATTTCTAGGATTTTGTTTCTTTTCCAAGCAAAACAATTTAACATACATCACAAGATCATCAATTTGTTCCCAAATTACATAACCCAATTAATAACAAATGATTCCTCAAGATATTATTAATTGTATCAATCGAAAAGGTTCTATTGTTGAATTATATTTCCATACAAATTCAAATCCACATGTGGTTTCATTGACATTCCTATCTAACAAAACACTTAACAATCAATCCAAATACCAATCGATAAATAAAATACAATATTCGAATTCATAAATAGAGATAACCTAACAATTCGTGGTTGTGGTGATGTTAATGTGGTATCCTCCAGCTATTCTACCGCTATATGCTTATCCTTGCATCCTTGTGATGATCCAAGACACGGTTGAAGGAAAGAAATTCATCTGTGAATATGCGGCTGCTTAGGGTTTTGGTGCGGCTACTGTGTATTGTGTGTTTTTAGGGTTGTGATATCGCATTTATTTATAGAAAACTAAGGCGGCAAGGGTTAAGTCGGCACCCGGACGCCCGTCCACTCTCTTGGATGCCCGTCCATCAAAATCCTCACAACTCTGAATCAAATTTCCTCTCCTGGACGCTCGTCCAGGATTTCAAACGCCCGTCCACCCTGGACGCCAGTCTAAGGATTCAAACGTTCGTCCAGCTTGATTGAGCAACCAAACGCACGTCCAACATTGTAAACGTCCGTCCAGAGCACGATTAAACACTTCAAATCATCTTTTCCAGTCGCATTTAACACCTGCAAGTCATTGAAAGCACACCAGAGTGTAACACAACTCAAACCAACATAAAATCATCATTTTAAGCACGTAATTGGCACGTTTTACACTTTTTATAACTTTAAAACCATTTCTTCAATCTATTCATTTAATACGTAATTTTCTATAAAAATTACTAAAACACGGGGATTATTTCTATGAAATATTGCAATATAAATCATAAAATTCACCGAGAACAACTCCCCCACACTTAGCTTTTTGTTCGTCCCGAACAAAACAATCAAAACTGGCTCAATGTACATGTAATCCACATAGGCTCTCGACTCACGTAACCAAAGATACGACAATGATAGCAATTAATACCACCATAGAGATAGATTATGTGTGTGTGTGAAAAGCCCTTTTCAATCTCCACCATTCTTTCACACAAAAATCCTTTCAAACAATCCTAATGACTTTCCTAGGTGTAGGCATTAACTGTTTCACACAAAGTCTTCCCGTGTACTTATTAGGATAATCCCTAAAGAATATCATTCAGTTTATACTGGGGATAGTCAGGAGATAACTACGGTTCCTACCAACTTTACTAACCTTCCACATTGCCCTTTGCTAATTTCCTTTTAAAGTTCACTTAATACCACATGTATAGCATATGCCCTCATTCCCAGAAATAGGATGTTTCGTGATAACACCCTAGCTGGACTACTATCATAAGGCAGTCGGGAGCTATTGAGCCTCATAGTGGTATAGGACATTTCGTGATAATGCCCTATCGCACTCAAATCATCGGCAGCTACATCCGACATATACATATATATAATTCATCTTAGATTGGTATACAAACCTTAAGATATATCCCTCCTATCACATTCAAACCTTCAGATATTCACAGTATACGTTCAGAATTTAGGTGATACGTTTACTGTTACTATTAAGCACAAGTCTCTCTAGGATAAACCACTAGGATCGTGAATGGATAAAGTTTAAAGAAACTTCGCTTCAATTTCAAAGGCTTACGTGAATATGAAATGAATACTATCTCGTATTAGTAAAAACATGCTATAGTTATCTCACAGAAGTTACAGACAATCATCGTCAAGAAACTACAACTAGCGAGCCTTTTTGTTTCAATCATATGCTCGCAACTCACAAAAAATTTTAAATTTGGCATGAAATCCACATTTACTCATTTTCCAATAAATATAACATGAAAACATGTAGACACCCCCCCCACACACTTAAATCACATTATGTCCTCAGAATGTGCAAATGAAAGAAAAGAATACTTAGCTGGTTGCAAAGTGGTTGTCGGCTGGAACATTAATGTACCGCTGCAACTCGTATCAAGAATAGACAACACTGAAGGAATAGCTGGCAAAAACCGCTCAAAAGTATCTGCAACACTCGACATAGCGTATAATCTCAGGGGAGAAGTGGTATATGAGTAAACATGGAACCATGAAACAAGGCACGTGGTGCAAGTAGGTAACGGGACAACCACCACACAACAAGTTTTATTAAAACTAAGTAAGGAAATAAAATACTTGAAAGGATATCTAGGATGCCTCCTAGTATCGCTCCTTTTATGTCGGTAGCTGACAGAGTCAGCAAAGTCAACCCGGATCGGGCCACTTTGGTTTGATCAGGGCCACTCCTTCATCAGAGTCAGAGTGGAGAGCATCGGTGTGGTCACAGCAACAACAAGTCAAGTGAGCGACTGAGTCCTGGAACTTAGCCATCCAAACAGCACTGATTTTCTTCTTCGTGTTGTTGCTTAAATATGGCATTGGCATACTGATAGGTGCAGGAGTCGTGGTAGAAGCATCTTTAAGGTTAAGGGCAATAATGTCATCATCCGAAGTAAAGAAGTCGGATGGGATCTCATCACAAATCAGCACATCAGTCATGTCAACCAACTCTTGAAAGTATAGGACTTCAGGTGCTTCATAAGGCTATCCGAAATACTTTTTCAGTCTATGACCGTTCACTTTAAAAGGTTGACCGCTGTACCCTTTCAAGGAAATTGCTCCACCCGGATGAACTTCGACAATTTCAAAGGGTCCGGACCATCTGGACTTAAGCTTGCCAACAAACAGATGTAATCTGGTGTTGTAAAGCAAAGCCATCTCTCCTACCTTGAAATCTCTATCTTTGCATCGTGGAGCGCCTTCATTCTCTCCTTTCTCAACTTGGCATTCTCGTAGGCCCTGAGTCTGAATTCATCGAGCTCATGTAGCTGCAGTAATCTTTTCTCCCCACAGAGTTGGCTATCGAAGTTTAAGAATTTAATAGCCCAGTAAGCTCTGTGTTCCAGCTCGACTGGTAGATGGCAAGCCTTGCCATAAACCATTTGAAATGGTGACGTACCCATAGGGGTCTTGAACGCAGTGCGATAAGCCCAAAGTGCGTCGTCCAACTTCAGACTCCAGTTGGATCTATTTGAATTTACCGTTTTCTCCAAAATCCGCTTTAGACTTCTATTGCTCACCTCGACTTGGCCACTGGTTTGGGGGTGGTATGGTGTACCGATTCTATGCTTGACACCATATCTCTCAAGAATATTATCCAGTGGTGCATTACAGAAATGCGAACCTTCATCACTGATAAGGGCTCTAGGACAGCCAAATCTAGTAAAGATATTCTTTTGCAAGAATTTCTTTACAACTTTGTGATCATTGGTTTGGGTGGCTATGGCCTCTACCAACTTGGAAACATATTCCACACAGACCAGAATATATTTGTTAGAGCATGATGATGGGAACGGTCCCATAAAATCAATGCCCCAGACGTCAAAAACTTCACATTCCAAGATAGGCCTCAAAGGCATCTCCATCCTATTACCGAGTCTCCCTACTCTTTGGCATCTATCACAAATTTCTTTGCAAAAGGCTTCGACATCTTTAAACAAAGTAGGCCAGTAAAAACCAGCTTGAAGGATTTTTGTGACTGTCTTAGGTGCTCCGTAGTGTCCACCAGCGGGACCACTATGACATTGCTCCAGAATATCCAATTGTTCATGCTCCGGAACGCACCTTCGAAGCAACCCGTCCTTGCAGACTTTAAACAGATATGGATTCTCCCATACGAGATATTTTAAGTCGCTGAAAAATTTCATCTTTTCCTGATACGTCATCTCTTCTAAATGCCCACTTGCCAAGTAGTTGACGTGATCAGCATACCACGGCCTCACAGTCTCTATCTTCATTAATTGCTCAGTCGGAAAGTCAATGCCTATCTCCTTAGGGATTTCGCCACCCTCGTTCACTAGGCGAGATAAGTGGTCAGCTACAACATTATCACTACCTTTCTTGTCCTTAATTTCAAGGTCAAATTCCTGTAGTATCAGAATCCATCTAAGTAACCTTGGTTTAGCGTCTGTTTTTCCCATAAGGTAGCGTAGTGCTGCGTGATCTGTCCAGGACCACAACTTGAGACCCGAGAAGGTAACTTCTAAATTTATCCATAGCAAAAACGACAGCTAGGAACTCTTTCTCCGTAGTAGTGTAGTTACACTGAGCTGGGTTCAAAGTTCGGCTCGCATAGTAGATCGGCCTGAACTTTTTGTCAATCCTCTGCTCTAGAACTGCGCCCACTACGTAGTTAGAGGCATCGCACATTAATTCAAAAGGCTTAGTCCAGTCAGGTGCGATTAAGATAGGGGCATTTATGAGCTTATCCTTTAGGCAATTAAAAGCTTTCTTACACCCATCATCAAACAAGAACTCCACTTCCTCTTTCAGCAGGTTGGATAACGGCTTTGCTATCGTCGAAAAATCTTTAATGAAACGCCGATAGAAGCCCACATGTCCCAGAAATCCTCGTACCTCCTTCACTGTCTTCGGGTACGACATTCTCTCAATGGCTTCTACTTTAGCCTTATCCACCTGAATACCATCACTGGACACCTTGTGTCCCAAAACAATCCCTTCTTCGACTAGAAAATGGCACTTCTCCCAGTTAAGCACCAGATTTTTCTCAACACAACGTTGGAGCACCATATCTAGATTCTCTAAGATTTCATCAAAGTTGTCGCCATAGACTGAGAAGTCATCCATGAAGGCCTCCATGCACTTCTCCACAAGTCCATCAAAAATGGCTAACATGCACCGTTGAAAAGTCGCGGGTGCATTGCATAAACTGAATGGCATTCTGCGAAAAGTAAAAGTGCCAGATGGACACGTAAACGTGGTCTTCTCCTAGTCATTAGGGTCAATGGCTATCTGGAAGTAGCCAGAATATCCATCAAGGAAACTATACTACTTGTGACCACTCAGTCTTTCGAGAAGCTGGTCAATGAAGGGTAAGGGGAAGTGATCTTTGGCAGTAACCTCATTAAGTCTACGATAATCTATGCAGACTCTATACCCTGTCACGAGGCGTAAAGCTACTTCTTCTCCTTTTTCATTTTTTCCATTGTAATTCCCCCTTTCTTTGGCACAACTTGAGTGGGGCTGACCCACTCACTATCAGCTATGGCATAAATAATTCCCATGTCAAGCCATTTGATGATCTCCTTTTTGACAACCTCCTGCATGTGCGGATTTAGCCTCCTTTGAGGTTGTCGACCTTTTTCGCTCCTTCCTCCGTTCGAATCTTATGCATGCACACGTCCGGGCCGATTCCTCGATATCGCCCACCCGCCATCCGAACGCGAGGATACGTTTCTCAAGCACTTTGATTAATTCTGCTTCTTGCTCCGGCTCGAGTTTAGACGAGATGATCAAGGGCAACTTATCACCGTCTTTAAGGAAGATGTATTTTAGGTGCTGCGGAAGTGGTTTCAACTCTAAGTCAACAGGTGGTTGCTCGGTACTAGATTTTAAGGGAACACCTTTTTCCTTGTGCGCTTGGACCGGTTGACTGAAAAACACCTCATCTTCCTGAGGTGTAACCCCAGAAAGGTATTGAATGACATCATCTAGAGGAATCTTCCTGTCAGCTTCCGTTTTTTCTTTCTTATGCTTAACCATCTTCTTAAGTTCTTTTCTTCAAGCTCTTCTGCAAGCTGCTCCCAATCATCCAACTCCCAAGTGGTAGTTTCTCTCCAGAAATCTATTTCGTCCCAACTACCCATTAAAACTTCCTCCTCTGCCAGGTTAAAGTCTGCCTGGTTGAGCTCCTTCAAATCATTGCTTCTCATCCCTGGAATGTCCCAGATTATCCGTTCACTCATAGGCTCAGTGTGCGCAAGTTGTTGAGACAACTCTATAGTGATTACGGCCCGTGAACAGTTATTTCCTTCTTCGTGAATTATAACATCCAAGGCTCCTATCTCCGTGAGCTCTTCATCAGGGTCGAATTCATCTCCATAGATTGCTTCAATGAATGAAATCTCCTGGGTTGGGGCTTCCGCAGAACTTTTTCCTTGCTCGAGGGTAACAGAATTGTCCTCTACTCTCAGAGTGATTTGGCCAGTTTGGAAGTCAATGGTGGAGGCAGAAGTGTTTAAGAAAGTCCGGCCCATAATCAGGGGCATCTCCTTGTCAGACTGGTAATCCAGTATGACCCAGTCAGTTGGAAAAACTAAGTGTTTAACATGGATAAGGACGTTGTTAACACAACCAGCTGCTAAACGGCTAGATCCGTCCACCAACTGAAGAGAGACGGGGCGCTCCCTTAGCCTTTTGTCCAACCCTAGACTCTTGCAGACGTTCAATGGCATCACATTGACAGAGGCCCCTGAGTCGCATAAGACATTGTGGAACGTGTCGCCTTCAATCATGCAAGAGATTGAAGGTCGTCCGGGGTCACCTCGCTTGATTGCAACGCTCTGTGAAACCGTTGAGCATTCTTCTCTTAGCACCTCTTCTGCCATCCCCTTTAGCTTCTTCTTACTTCCACATGCATCCTTAAGATACTTAAAGCATTTAGGCATCTCAGTTAATACCTCAGCAAGTGGCATAGTCACCATAGTATCTTTAAGCATCTTTCTCACTCCGTCATACTGTTTGTCAGAGTTCAAGATATTCTCTCTTTTCTTTGCTGGATAAGGAAGGGTTTTCGAATGATTGATTATAGTTTGACTTTTAATGGCTTCGTCCTTCTTATCCTTCCATCTGACAAACTTCTCTGTTTTCTTTTTAGTCAGGGGTTCAGCTACCTGACTTCTCTTCTCCACATCCTCATCACTATCCCCCGAAGAATCATCATCATTCAGCTCTTCCTCACTATTGCATTCTTTGGCATTTGTCTCCTGCTTACCCCCTCCTGAACTCATGGCGTCAGGAGGGGCTACTCGTTTCCCGATAACTTTTCAGGTTCAGCTTTCTTACCGCTTCTGAGGGTGACTGCATTCAACTCCTCCTCTTGTCCATAATCCCATTGCGGTGTGATGGCATTACAAGCACTGACATCTGCCTTAGGGTTTTTATCTCGTATAACTAGGCGGTCGTCCTTGAGGTCGCTCGCTTGTTGATCGGCCCATCCGACCAATCTGTCTCTCCATCGTTTTTTGACCGGTGGCTAGTGTTTTCACCATGTCTACTACCTCATCAAATTTCTTCGAGAGACATAGGTGGGCTGTTGATTTTGCGTTTGAGCCCGCTTACCTTGGGGTCTTTGGTTATTGGATGCACCGGTGGTGTATAATAACTATTTCGCGGGTTTGCCGAATAGTTACGGTTTTGAGTGTGGCTCGATTGACCGAATTTTGACCGAAGCCTCGAAAGGTTGATTCTCGGTTCTCCATGGCATGCACTTCCTCATTCATCATATTCCCGGCCCGCATGCCCGAGTAATTCACCTCTCGCCGGCCCCTCTTGTCGCTTCATTTGTAGGTTGGCTAGTTGCTTGTTCATTATTTCCATTTGAGCAACTAGCATTTTTGTCTCCGAGTTACTTGCGCAGCCCTCCTTTTTGCTTCCACTAACATGGGTCTTCTTTTGAGTAGCCTACATGTTATTCTTAGCTATTGTTTCTGCTACCCTGTAGGCAGCATCATCTCCTCCCCCTAAAAACGATCCATGAGCTGTGGAATCTAGGTAATCTCTATTGGGTTGAGAAACACCCTGATAGAATAATTCTAGAAGTTCATGTCGATTGTATCCATGGTTAGGGCATTTCCTCATTAACAAATTCAACCTCTCCCAGGCCTTTCCCACACTCTCTCCTTCTAATTGCTCGAAAGTAGCTATATCTCGTTTACGGTCCATTATCGTTCCAGGTGAAATGAATTTCAGAGCAAAGGCTCTTTTAACATCAGCCCAGTTATGAAGAGAGTGATGGGGTAAGGACTTAAACCATCGATTTGCTTCACCTTTCAAGGCAAATGGGAAAAGTTTCAATTTAACAATTTCTGAAGGAACGCCAGGGTAGTGACCTGCTTCACGTATTTGCACAAAAGTAGACAAGATGTCATGCGGGTCTTCTGGAGCAGTGCCATGGAATGAACTATTTTGGACCATCCCCACAACTCCATTCTTTAAATCAAAATGCATTCCTCCCATCTCCGGAGGCCGAATTGGTCTATGCCCGTCCAAGAAGTCTTGATCAAGATATGGCGCATAAGGGTCTTGCTGCACAACAGCTACAGCCGCCTGGGGCTGTTGCTGTTGAACATTCTGATTTACTGGTGGATGTGCAACTGGTGCATGGGGCTGTTGTTGTTGCATCTGCTGGTTTATCCAGGCTTGCTGCTGTTGCTGGTTCTGCAACATTTGCATCAGAATTATGTTTAATTGAGCGGGATCCATGCCAGGAGGATTTTGGTTATTATTCCCTTGGTCCTCCGGTTCGTTATCGCTAGAACCGTGTTCGCTCATGTTGTCAGGATTTAGGAAAAGTCTTCTCTTGACAATGTCCCGTTCAGGTTCAGGACAGTATAATAACGGTCCCTTTTTGCTCCTGGTTTGCATAAACCAGGGGAGCAAAACAGAAAAGTCAACACTGACAATAGGTCAGGTTGACGAAAGAGTTTCAACCTTGTAAGCAAAGGTTAAGAGAAGGAAAGAACATAATAGAATGAATTTGAATAAAATAGAATAAGAAAGAGGAAGCAGACGGGCGTCCAAGGTCTTGGACGGACGTCCTCCTGAAGAGATAACCGGATGGGCGTTTGATACTCCGGACGCTCGTCTGATCTGCTAAACTAATACAGGATACAAAATTTTAGAATGGACGCCCGTTCAGGTCACTGAACTAGCGTTCAGAAGACAAATTGGGGGGGCAAACGGGTGTTCAAATTCTGGACGCCCGTTCAGAAAGTTTCTCTTTATTATTATTATTATTAATTTTTTTTATATTAATTTAGAAAAGATATAGAAACAGAAACAGGAAAGGAAACCTACCTACGAAAAACTTAAAACAGGAAAAACACTAAGACGGTGAAAAAAAACGTGTTGAAATCTTCTAGGGCTAAAATGGAAGGGAAAATAGTAGATTTTGACCTCGAAAACGGTGTCAAACGGCCTTCGGAACGAGCTTTCTGAATTGGGGTCCTGCGCGCCAAACGGACACTCGAGCCGAAAGTTATTGCCAAAATACTGGCGACACAGAAAACTGCACTACGAAGAATCCGACAACCGTTACCGATTCCCCGGCAACGGCGCCAAAAACTTGTTTGATAAAACTAGTTTTAAATTTATTTTATCGGAACACCCCAAGTATAAGGTTCGTAGTATAGGGTGTTACCGAGTCGTCCTAAGGGAATCGTATAATTATCGGATTATGGTGCAGTTATTATATTGACTATGTCACTAATTATTATCTAAAACTAGGGTATATATTTCCTATAATATAAAAACGATGAATAATGACTAAAATAAAATAGGAAACAGAGAAAATTCGACACTGGACGGCCGTTCACTGAAGGTGGACGGGCGTTCGATATCGTTCTGCGAACGTAAATATGCAAAAAAAAAACACCAGGTAAAAAACTAGAATCTTTAAAATAACTAAGTAGCAATAAAAGTTGATAACGAACGATTTGATTTATCAAAGAATTAAAAGAACAAGAGAACAACCAGGAGGATCAACCACACAACAATCACACAACCATTTTATGATCAGAATACGATTTTATTGGTATGATCAATCTCAAAATCGATTAAATTCCTTTAACTCAATTTCTAGGATTTTGTTTCTTTTCCAAGCAAAACAATTTAACATACATCACAAGATCATCAATTTGTTCCCAAATTACATAACCCAATTAACAACAAATGATTCCTCAAGATATTATTAATTGTATCGATCGAAAAGGTTCTATTGTTGAATTATATTTCCATACAAATTCAAATCAACATGTGGTTTCATTGACATTCCTATCTAACAAAACACTTAACAATCAATCCAAATACCAATCGATAAATAAAATACAATATTCGAATTCATAAATAGAGATAACCTAACAATTCGTGGTTGTGGTGATGTTGATGTGGTATCCTCCAGCTATTCTACCGCTATATGCTTAGCCTTGCATCCTTGTGATGATCCAAGACACGGTTGAAGGAAAGAAATTCATCTATGAATATGCGGCTGCTTAGGGTTTTTTTTGGGTGCGGTGCGGTGTCTCATGTGTGTTTTAGGGTTGGGATATCGCATGTATTTATAGAAAACTCGAGGCGGCTAGGGTTAACGTCGGCACCCGGACGCCCGTCCACTCTCTTTTGACGCCGAGCCGTCCATCAAAATCCTCACAACTCTGAATCAAATTTCCTCTCATGGACGCTCGTCGAGGATTTCAAACGCCCGTCCACCCTGGACGCCAGTCTAAGGATTCAAACGTTCGTCCAGCTTGATTGAGCAACCAAACGCACGTCCAACATTGCAAACGTCCGTCCAGAGCACGATTAAACACTTCAAATCATCTTTTCCAGTCGCATTTAACACCTGCAAGTCATTGAAAGCACACCAAAGTGTAACACAACTCAATCCAACATAAAATCATCATTTTAAGCACGTAATTGGCACGTTTTACACTTTTTATAACTTTAAAACCATTTCTTCAATCTATTCATTTAATACGTAATTTTCTATAAAAATTACTAAAACACGGGGATTATTGCAATGAAATATTGCAATATAAATCATAAAATTCAGCGAGAACAACTCCCCCACACTTAGCTTTTTGTTCGTCCCGAACAAAACAATCAAAACTGGCTCACTGTACATGTAATCCACATAGGCTCTCGACTCACGTAACCAAAGATACGACAATGATAGCAATTAATACCACCATAGAGATAGATTATGTGTGTGTGTGAAAAGCCCTTTTCAATCTCCACCATTCTTTCGCAAAAAAATCCTTTCAAACAATCCTAATGACTTTCCTAGGTGTAGGCAGTAACTGTTTCACACAAAGTCTTCCCGTGTACTTATTAGGATAATCCCTAATGCATATCATTCAGTTTATACTGGGGATAGTCAGGAGATAACTACGGTTCCTACCAACTTTACTAACCTTCCACATTGCCCTTTGCTAATTTCCTTTTAAAGTTCACTTAATACCACATGTATAGTATATGCCCTCATTCCCGGCAATAGGATGTTTCGTGATAACACTCTAGCTGGACTACTATCATAAGGCAGTCGGGAGCTATTGAGCCTCATAGTGGTATATGACATTTCGTGATAATGCCCTATCGCACTCAAATCATCGGCAGCTACATCCGACATATACATATATATATAATTCATCTTAGATTGGTATACAAACCTTAAGATATATCCCTTCTATCACATTCAAACCTTCAGATATTCACAGTACACGTTCAGAATTTAGGTGTTACGTTTACTGTTACTATTAAGCACAAGTCTCTCTAGGATAAACCACTAGGACCGTGAATGGATAAAGTTTAAAGAAACTTCGCTTCAATTTCAAAGGCTTACGTGAATATGAAATGAATACTATCTCGTATTAGTAAAAACATGCTATAGTTATCTCATAGAAGTTACAGACAATCATCATCAAGAAACTACAACTAGCGAGCCTTTTTGTTTCAATCATATGCTCGCAACTCACAAAAAATTTTAAATTTGGCATGAAATCCACATTTACTCATTTTCCAATAAATATAACATGAAAACATGTAGACACCCCCCCACACTTAAATCACATTATGTCCTCAGAATGTGCAAATGAAAGAAAAGAATACTTAGCTGGTTGCAAAGTGGTTGTCGGCTGGAACATTAATGTACCGCTGCAACTCGTATCAAGAACAAGACAACACTGAAGGAATAGCTGGCAAAAACCGCTCAAAAGTATCGCAACACTCGACATAGCGTATAATCTCGGGGGACAAGGGGTATATGAGTAAACATGGAACCATGAAACAAGGCACGTGGTGCAAGTAGGTAACGGGACAACCACCACACAACAAGTTTTATTAAAACTAAGTAAGGAAATAAAATACTTGAAAGGATATCTAGGATGCTTCCTAGTAGCGCTCCTTTTATGTCAGTAGCTTGACAGAGTCAGCAAAGTCAACCCGGATCGGGCCACTTTGGTTTGATCAGGGCCACTCCTTCATCAGAGTCAGAGTGGAGAACATCGGTGTGGTCACAGCAACAACAAGTCAAGTGCGCGACTGAGTCCTGGAACTTAGCCATCCAAACAGCACTGATTTTCTTCTCCGTGTTGTTGCTTAAATGTGGCATTGGCATACTGATAGGTGCAGGAGTCGTGGTAGAAGCATCTTTAAGGTTAAGGCAATAATGTCATCATCCGAAGTAAAGAAGTCGGATGGGATCTCATCACAAATCAGCACATCAGTCATGTCAACCAACTCTTGAAAGTATAGGACATCAGGTGCTTCATAAGGCTGTCCTAAATACTTTTTCAATCTATGACCGTTCACTTTAAAAGGTTGACAGCTGTACCCTTTCAAGGAAATTGCTCCACCCGGATGAACTTCGACAATTTCAAAGGGTCCGGACCATCTGGACTTAAGCTTGCCAGCAAACAGATGTAATCTGGTGTTGTAAAGCAAAGCCATCTCTCCTACCTTGAAATCTCTATCTTTGCATCGTGGAGCGCCTTCGTTCTCTCCTTGCTCAGCTTGGCGTTCTCGTAGGCCATGAGTCTGAATTCATCGAGCCCATGTAGCTGCAGTAATCTTTTCTCCCCACAGAGTTGGCTATCGATGTTTAAGAATTTAATAGCCCGGTAAGCTCTGTGTTCCAGCTCGACTGGTAGATGGCAAGCCTTGCCATAAACCATTTGAAATGGTGACGTACCCATAGGGGTCTTGAACGCAATGCGATAAGCCCAAAGTGCGTCGTCCAACTTCAGACTCCAGTTGGATCTATTTGAATTTACCGTTTTCTCCAAAATCCGCTTTAGGCTTCTATTGCTCACCTCGACTTGGCCACTGGTTTGGGGGTGGTATGGTGTACCAATTCTATGCTTGACACCATATCTCTCAAGAATATTATCTAGTGGTTCATTACAGAAATGCGAACCTTCATCACTGATAAGGGCTCTAGGACAGCCAAATCTAGTAAAGATATTCTTTTGCAAGAATTTCTTTACAACTTTGTGATCATTGGTTTGGGTGGCTATGGCCTCTACCCACTTGGAAACATAGTCCACACAGACTAGAATATATTTGTTAGAGCATGATGATGGGAACGGTCCCATAAAATCAATGCCCCAGACGTCAAAAACTTCACATTCCAAGATAGGCCTCAAAGGCATCTCCATCCTATTACTGAGTCTCCCTACTCTTTGGCATCTATCACAGCCTTTGCAAAAGGCTTCAGCATCTTTAGACAAAGTAGGCCAATAAAAACCAGCTTGAAGGATTTTTGTGACTGTCTTAGGTGCTTCGTAGTGTCCACCAGCAGGACCACTATGACATTGCTCCAGAATATCCAATTGTTCATGCTCCGGAAAGCACCTTCTAAGCAATCCGTCCTTGCATACTTTAAACAGATATGGATCCTCCCATATGAGATATTTTAAGTCGCTGAAAAATTTCTTCTTTTCGTGATACGTCATCTCTTCTAAATTCCCACTTGCCAAGTAGTTGACGTGATCAGCATACCACGGCCTCACAGTCTCTAGCTTCATTAATTGCTCAGTCGGAAAGTCAATGCCTATCTCCTTAGGGATTTCGCCACCCTCGTTCACTAGGCGAGATAAGTGGTCAGCTACAACATTATCACTACCTTTCTTGTCCTTAATTTCAAGGTCAAATTCCTGTAGTATCGAATCCATCTGAGTAACCTTGGTTTAGCGTCTGCTTTTCCCATAAGGTAGCGTAGTGCTGCGTGATCTGTCCAGACCACAACTTGAGACCCGAGAAGGTAACTTCTAAATTTATCCATAGCAAAAACGACAGCTAGGAACTCTTTCTCCGTAGTAGTGTAGTTACACTGAGCTGGGTTGAAAGTTCGGCTCGCATAGTAGATCGGCCTGAACTTTTTGTCAATCCTCTGCCCTAGAACTGCACCCACTGCGTAGTTAGAGGCATCGCACATTAATTCAAATGGCTTAGTCCAGTCAGGTGCGATTAAGATATGGGCATTTATGAGCTTATCCTTTAGGCAATTAAAAGCTTTCTTACACCCATCATCAAACAAGAACTCCACTTCCTCTTTCAGCAGGTTGGATAACGGCTTTGCTATCGTCGAAAAATCTTTAATGAAACACCGATAGAAGCCCACATGTCCCAGAAATCCTCGTACCTCCTTCACTGTCTTCGGGTACGACATTCTCTCAATGGCTTCTACTTTAGCCTTATCCACCTGAATACCATCACTGGACATCTTGTGTCCCAAAACAATCCCTTCTTCGACTAGAAAATGGCACTTCTCCCAGTTAAGCACCAGATTTTCTCAACACAACGTTGGAGCACCATATCTAGATTCTCTAAGATTTCATCAAAGCTGTCGCCATAGACTGAGAAGTCATCCATGAAGACCTCAATGCACTTCTCCACAAGTCCATCAAAAATGGCTAACATGCACCGTTGAAAAGTCACGGGTGCATTGCATAAGATGAATGGCATTCTGCGAAAAGCAAAAGTGCCAGATGGACAAATAAACGTGGTCTTCTCCTGGTCATTAGGGTCAATGGCTATCTGGAAGTAGCCAGAATATCCATCAAGGAAACTATAGTACTTGTGACCACTCGCCTTTCGAGAAGCCGGGTCAATGAAGGGTAAGGGGAAGTGATCTTTGGCGGTAACCTCATTAAGTCTACGATAATCTATGCAGACTCTATACCCTGTCACGAGGCGTAAAGCTACTTCTTCTCCTTTTTCATTTTTTTCCATTGTAATTCCCCCTTTCTTTGGCACAACTTGAGTGGGGCTGACCCACTCACTATCAGCTATGGCATAAATAATTCCCAGGTCAAGCCATTTGATGATCTCCTTTTTGACAACCTCCTGCATGTGCGGATTTAGCCTCCTTTGAGGTTGTCTGACCTTTTTCGCTCCTTCCTCCGTTCGAATCATATGCATGCACACGTCTGGGCTGATTCCTCTGATATCGCCCACCTGCCATCCGAACGCGAGGATACGTTTCTCAAGCACTTTGATTAATTCTGCTTCTTGCTCCGGCTCGAGTTTAGACGAGATGATCAAGGGCAACTTATCACCGTCTTTAAGGAAGATGTATTTTAGGTGCTGCGGAAGTGGTTTCAACTCTTTGTCAGCAGGTGGTTGCTCGATACTAGATTTTAAGGGACCACATTTTTCCTTGTGAGCTTGGACCGGTTGACTGAAAAACACCTCATCTTCCTGAGGTGTAACCCCAGAAAGGTATTGAATGACATCATCTAGAGGAATCTTCCTGTCAGCTTCCGTTTTTTCTTTCTTATGCTTAACCATCTTCTTAAGTTCTTCCTTCAAGCTCTTCTGCAAGCTGCTCCCAATCATCCAACTCCCAATTGGTAGTTTCTCTCCAGAAATCTATTTCGTCCCAACTACCCATTAAAACTTCCTCCTCTGCAAGGTTAAAGTCTACCTGGTTGAGCTCCTTCAAATCATTGCTGCTCATCCCTGGAATGTCCCAGATTATCCGTTCACTCACAGGCTCAGTGTGCGCAAGTTGTTGAGACAACTCTATAGTGATTACGGCCCGTGAACAGTTATTTCCTTCTTCGTGAATTATAACATCCAGGGCTCCTATCTCCGTGAGCTCTTCATCAGGGTCGGATTCATATCTATAGAATGCTTCAATGAATGAAATCTCCTGGGTTGGGGCTTCCGCAGAACTTTTTCCTTGCTCGAGGGTAACAGAATTGTCCTCTACTCTCAGAGTGATTTGGCCGGTTGGAAGTCAATGGTGGAGGCGAAGTGTTTAAGAAAGTCCGGCCCAGAATCAGGGGCATCTCCTTGTCAGACTGGTAATCCAGTATGACCCAGTCAGTTGGAAAAACTAAGTGTTTAACATGGATAAGGACGTTGTTAACACAACCAGCTGCTAAACGGCTAGATCGGTCCACCAACTGAAGAGAGACGGGGCGCTCCCTTAGCCTTTTGTCCAACCCGAGACTCTTGCAGACGTTCAATGGCATCACATTGACAGAGGCCCCTGAGTCGCATAAGACATTGTGGAACGTGTGACCTTCAATCATGCAAGAGATTGAAGGTCGTCCGGGGTCACCTCGCTTGATTGCAACGCTCTGTGAAACCGTTGAGCATTCTTCTCTTAGCACCTCTTCTGCCATCCCCTTTAGCTTCTTCTTACTTCCACAGGCATCCTTAAGATACTTAAAGCATTTAGGCATCTCAGTTAATACCTCAGCAAGTGGCATAGTCACCATAGTATCTTTAAGCATCTTTCTGACTCCGTCATACTGTTTGTCAAAGTTCAAGATATTCTCTCTTTTCTTTGCTGGATAAGGAAGGGTTTTCGAATGATTGATTATAGTTTGACTTTTAATGGCTTCGTCCTCCTTATCCTTCCATCTGACAAACTTCTCGGTTTTCTTTTTAGTTAGGGGTTCAGCTACCTGACTTCTCTTCTCCGCATCCTCATCACTATCCCCCGAAGAATCATCATCATTCAGCTCTTCCTCACTGTTTCTTTCTTTGGCATTTGTCTCCTGCTTACCCCCTCCTGAACTCATGGCGTCAGGAGGGGCTACTCGTTTCCCGATAACTTTTCGGGTTCAGCTTTCTTACCGCTTCTGAGGGTGACTGCATTCAACTCCTCCTCTTGTCCATAATCCCATTGCGGTGTGATGGCATTACAAGCACTGACATCTGCCTTAGGGTTTTTATCTGTATAACTAGGCAGTCGTCCTTGAGGTCTACTCGCTTGTTGATCAGCCATCTGACCAATCTGTCTCTCCATCGTTTTTTGACCGGTGGCTAGTGTTTTCACCATGTCTACTAGCTCATCAAATTTCTTCTGAGAGACATAGGTGGGCTGTTGATTTTGCGTTTGAGCCCAGTTACCTTGGGGTCTTTGGTTATTGGATGCACCAGGTGGTGTATAATAACTATTTCGTGGGTTTGCCGAATAGTTACGGTTTTGAGTGTGGCTCGATTGACCAGAATTTTGACTGAAGCCTCTGAAAGGTTGATTCTGGTTCTCCATGGCATGCACTTCCTCATTCATCATATTCCCGGCCTGCATGCCCGAGTAATTCACCTCTGCTGGCCCCTCTTGCTGCTTCATTTGTAGGTTGGCTAGTTGCTTGTTCATTATTTCCATTTGAGCATCTAGCATTTTTGTCTCCGAGTTACTTACATTTTTTTTGCCACTTTCTTCTTATGAGTAGCAACTAGCTATTGTTTGTCTCCGAGTCTCCTCCCCCTAAAAATGATCCATGAGCGAATCTAGGTAATCTCTTTTGGGTTGAGAAACACCCCGATAGAATAATTCTAGGTTCTTCGATTGTATCCATGGTTAGCATTTCCTCATTAACAAATTCAACCTCTCCCAGGCCTTTCCCACACTCTCTCCTTCTAATCGCTCGAAAGTAGCTATATCTCGTTTATGGTCCATTATCGTTTGAAACATTTCGGCAGCAAAGGCTCTTTTAACATCGGCACGCTTATTATGAAGAGAGTGATGGGGTAAGGACTTAAACCATCAATTTGCTTCACCTTTCAAGGCAAATGGGAAAAGTTTCAATTTAACAACTTCTGAAGGAACGCCAGGGTAGTGACCTGCTTCACATATTTGCACAAAAGTAGACAAGAAGTCATGTGGGTCTTCTGGAGCAGTTCCATGGAATGAACTATTTTGGACCATCCCCACAACTCCATTCTTTAAATCAAAATGCATTCCTCCCATCTCCGGAGGCCGAATAGGTCTATGCCCGTCCAAGAAGTCTTGATCAAGATATGGCGCATAAGGGTCTTGCTGCACAACAGCTACAGCCGCCTGGGGCTGTTTCTGTTGAACATACTGATTTACTGGTGGATGTGCAACTGGTGCATGTGGGTTGTTGTTGTTGCATCTGCTGGTTTATCCAGGCTTCCTGCTGTTGCTGGTTCTGCCACATTTGCATCAGAATTATGTTTAATTGAGCGGGATCCATGCCAGGAGGATTTTGGTTATTATTCCCTTGGTCCTCCGGTTCGTTATCGCTAGAACCGTGTTCGCTCATGTTGTCAGGATTTGGGAAAGTCTTCTCTTGACAATGTCCCGTTCAGGTTCAGGACAGTATAATAACGGTCCCTTTTTGCTCCTGGTTTGCATAAACCAGGGGAGCAAAACAGAAAAGTCAACACTGACAATAGGTCAGGTTGACGAAAGAGTTTCAACCTTGTAAGCAAAGGTTAAGAGAAGGAAAGAACAGAATAAAATGAATTAGAATAAAATAGAATAAGAAAGAGGAAGCAGACGGGCGTCCGAGGTCTTGGACGGACGTCCTCCTGAAGAGATAACTGGACGGGCGTTTGATACTCCAGACGCTCGTCTGATCTGCTAAACTAATACATGATACAAAATTTTAGAATGGACGCCCGTTCAGGTCACTGAACTAGCGTTCATAAGACAAATTGGGGGGGCAAACGGGTGTTCAAATTCTGGACGCCCGTTCAGAAAGTTTCTCTTTATTATTATTATTATTATTATTATTATTATTATTATTATTATTTGTTTTTTTATATTAATTTAGAAAAGATATAGAAACAGAAACAGGAAAGGAAACCTACCTACGAAAAACTTAAAACAGGAAAAACACTAAGACGGTGAAAAAAAAACGTGTTGAAATCTTCTAGGGCTAAAATGGAAGGGAAAATAGTAGATTTTGACGTCGAAAACGGTGTCAAACGGCCGTCGGAACGAGCTTTCCGAATTGGGGTCCTGCGCGCCAAACGGACACTCGAGCCGAAAGTTATGGCCAAAATACTGGCGACACAGAAAACTGCACTACGAAGAATCCGACAACCGTTACCGATTCCCCGGCAACGGCGCCAAAAACTTGTTTGATAAAACTAGTTTTAAATTTATTTTATTGGAACACCCCAAGTATAAGGTTCGTAGTATAGGGTGTTACCGAGTCGTCCTATGGGAATCGTATAATTATCGGATTATGGTGCAGTTATTATATTGACTATGTCACTAATTATTATCTAAAACTAGGGTATATATTACCTATAATATAAAAACGATGAATAATGACTAAAATAAAACATGAAACAGAGAAAATTCGACACTGGACGGCCGTTCACTGAAGGTGGACGGGCGTCTGATATCGTTCTGCGAACAGAAATATCCAGGAAAAAAAAGACCAGGTAAAAAACTAGAATCTTTAAAATAACTAAGCGTAGCAATAAAAGTTGATAACGAACGATTTGATTTATCAAAGAATTAAAAGAACAGTAGAACAGCCAGGATCAACCACACAACAATCACACAACCATTTTATGATCAGAATACGATTTTATTGGTATGATCAATCTCAAAATCGATTAAATTCCTTTAACTCAATTTCTAGGATTTTGTTTCTTTTCCAAGCAAAACAATTTAACATACATCACAAGATCATCAATTTGTTCCCAAATTACATAACCCAATTAACAACAAATGATTCCTCAAGATATTATTAATTGTATCGATCGAAAAGGTTCTATTGTTGAATTATATTTCCATACAAATTCAAATCAACATGTGGTTTCATTGACATTCCTATCTAACAAAACACTTAACAATCAATCCAAATACCAATCGATAAATAAAATACAATATTCGAATTCATAAATAGTGATAACCTGTTGATGTGGTATCCTTCAGCTATTCTACCGCTATATGCTTAGCCTTGCATCATTGTGATGATCCAAGACACGGTTGAAGGAAAGAAATTCATCTGTGAATATGCGGCTGCTTAGGGTTTTGGTGCGGCTGCTGTGTATTGTGTGTTTTTAGGGTTGGGATATCGCATGTATTTATAGAAAACTGAGGCGGCTAGGGTTAAGTCGGCACCCGGACGCCCGTCCACTCTCTTGGACGCCCGTCCATCAAAATCCTCACAACTCTGAATCAAATTTCCTCTCCTGGACGCTCGTCCAGGATTTCAAACGCCCGTCCACCCTGGACGCCAGTCTAGGGATTCAAACGTTCGTCCAGCTTGATTGAGCAACCAAACGCACGTCCAACATTGCAAACGTCCGTCCAGAGCACGATTAAACACTTCAAATCATATTTTCCAGTCGCATTTGACACCTGCAAGTCATTGAAAGCACACCAAAGTGTAACACAACTCAAACCAACATAAAATCATCATTTTAAGCACGTAATTGGCACGTTTTACACTTTTTATAACTTTAAAACCATTTCTTCAATCTATTCATTTAATACGTAATTTTCTATAAAAATTACTAAAACACGGGGATTATTGCTATGAAATATTGCACTATAAATCATAAAATTCACCGAGAACAATACTGCTGGCCAGTGTTCTCAAGATCTATCTATGTTAGGACGTTAGTCCTAAAGATAAGGTGAAAGATGATGCTTATGGAAGGTTTCCTTCGCTACTGCGATAGAAACCATCATAAAGGTAATGCCGGATGTTCATAGTCCATGAATAGCCATGAGGCAAGTATGAAAGTAAATCTGGTGAATGTCGAGAATATCCTTAAACTAGTTAAGGAAAGTTTCCTAGTTTATTGAAACTTGGAACTAAATAAATATAGATATACAGACGTATATCCTGAGTCTTATGAAGGCGAGTGGGAGCTACAGTATGGGTTTGCAGTCACTATGAATAAGTGATACAGTGAGCTGGAAATGTTCTTAGCGATGGGTCACTGTAAATTCTACAACCAAGCCAAAACACAGTAGTGCCTTGGAGGCGCAGCGGGAGCAGAGCATGGATCTAGAAGGTTCATTCCTGAACCTTATACGGTTCTTCCACCTTTTCTATATAGTTGATATAGAAAGTGGATTCATTGCTTGAAGCAAGGACCAGGGTCTCGTCAGAGATTCGTGTGTGTGTTGAGGCGGTTCCTTTGACTTGGTGATTTGGAACATGATATGAAGATAGTCTGAGTCCCCACGGATAGCGATCCGTTCATGGCTAGGGCTAGTTGCGGGTATTGCATGAGATTCTTGTGTTTCAACTTGGTCTTGTGTGTGCGAGTGATTGGTTTTAGGCCATGTGGGAGATTGTTGAAATAGTGTCCTAAACCCAATCGGGTTGGACCGGATCCGACCGGGTCGGATCATTTCTACTATTTCTTTATGTTTATACATATATTAAATGGCTTTTATGTTGTCATATATATATATATGTTCTTTTAAAGAACCAATTATGAATTGTTATATGATAACGTCCTTAGTATTAAACTGTGATAGAGAAACCATGATAGGTGGTTATGGTTGATAAGATCTCTAATCACTTTAATGAGTTTGATACTTAAATGTCTCTAGGCTGATGTACTATTAAACAGGGCATTGATAGTATAAACAGACTAGCATGTATTAGATGTCTTCTGTCTTTAAGGGCAGGGATAGATCTCGTCTATCGAAGTGTAGAGACACTTGGACTGTACGTGGACGTGTATTAGAGAATGCGTACGTTAGGCGACCCACTTACACGGATAAGTGTCACACTATGTGGCGGTTGTGTAATTATCCTTAAGACCGGAGTCTTCATGGCATCACGGTGTGGATTGTCATGCTTTGACACTATTGAGGTTTCCCTTAGCCACGGGGCGATCATGCGGTAGTGATTGGGTATGATACTGAAGCATGCGGAGTATACATGATTGGTCGTTCGGGAATCGCGTATCCTATGTTTGGGATCGAATATCTGAAATGGCCTTCTTATAAGGAATGTCTTACTCTCGTGAATATTTGCAAAGTGGGAGGAAACGAGTTACTTCGAGAGAGCATGATATCCAGATTATAAGATACGGTCGTTAATGTTTGACACTCGACGTACGACCGTATGGATATTATTACAGCGATAGGATTGTAAGTTACACGATAACTGTTTCACATGAAAGGTAGTAGTCATTGCATTTGACTTGTCTATGAACTTGTCGTCGGCATCTTGCGTCTTTATCTCCTGCAAATGCTGTGTGTTACTGGAATTTGCAGGGATCTTCGGAAAGGGCCAACCTAGGATTCCTTCAGAACAGAATTTTCACAAGCACAACAAGTAGGATTCCTTCAGAACAGAAGCACTGCTCCGATACCAATTGTTGGTCCCTTGAAAAGGCTTTGGTTAAGTTTAGAGGGGGGGGGGGGGTGAATAAACTTAACACTCAAAACTTTGGAGTTAACAAATTCGCAACTTCGGCGGCTGCGATACTTCGATAGTCTGCGAGACCTCGATAACTGGCGATAAACGATGTAGTCTACGACGGTTCGGTTGCTGAATTTGTGCAGCGGAATTGTATCAAAATTAAGCCTTAATACTTGTTGTTAAATATGATACTAAGTATTAGATACTCAGTAGTGCAAGTGTGTGATTTTAGTTGCTAGATTCAGTAGGTTGATGTGTGTAATAAACCAAGTGCAGAATATAAATGCTGAAAGTAAATGGCCAGATTTTATAGTGGTTCCAGATGGTGTAATCCTGTCAGTCCACTCTTCTCCTGTGATGTTGGAGGAAATTCACTAGAGATCTTTGATGTAGCTGTTACAAAGATTCCTAAGTTGTTTGTCCTTCACCAATAACTATGGCTTCACAAACTGAAAACTGGGAACAGTAGGATTGTCGCTCACGAGTCTTCCACTTGGTCCTTGAAGAGTAGGATTGCCTCTTCACCGGCTCCACCACAAACAACGATCTTTCACACCCAATAGATGCTTCACTGTCTTCGGCGGGTTCTTTATAAAATAAAGAGTGAATCAAGTAAATGATTCGGTTGCGACGGAGTTGATTAGGATGATGTAATCGGCGGCTTGCGATCTTCAAGTGTGTAATCTTGATGTAGCTTGAATACGAATGCACTTGAAGAAATTCACTAGATCAGCAGCCTTATGCTCAGTAAGTTCAGCAGGGTGTTTTTCAGCTCAGTATTATCTGTTCAAAGTTTGTTAATTTTCATCATTTTGTTTCTGAGTTGAAAGTCCTGTATTTATAGGCAGGAATGCATGTGACTTGTATTTGAAATTCAAATATGAACGTTCCTTGTTTTTGTCCCATCTGATTTGCATTCTGTCACTATTCATAGGATTTACACTGTCAGAATTCCTTTTTGACAGTGCAGTCTGTCCACCCCTTTGACTTGTATCCAATGGATAAAAATATAAATCATCCCAACGTCTTTTTAATCTCAGCCTTTGATTTTCTTGATAAGTCAGAGGTAGTTGGCTGTCCTTATCCATGTAATCTTCCAAAATAATCTTGAGTTGATCGAGGTATATATCAGCAGGTTCATCAGTCTGCTGAAATACCTATCAGTCTGCTGAACATCATATTTCTGTGTATAAAATATAATGCAGCTGATTTCTTTTATCTAACTTTTATTTGTGATGTTAGATTACACCATTTTAATTATAACCAAGTTCCAAACATCATCCAACTTATTGAACTTAGACCTTCTACACAAGGTATATGTAATCAGTTTAGGTCATCACAGACTTGCCTAAATTCTGATTCCATATACTTGACTTTAAATACTAAGTTTGATCCCTTAGCCTTCATTTACTGAGTTTGAACCCTCAGCCTTCAGTCTTCAGCAGGTTCAATACTAGTCTACTGACCTATCTACCCTACTGACCTAGACCAGTCTGCTGATATCAACCAGCAGTCCTTTACAGTGCTTGTTTGATCAAACCTATTTATGAATCAAACTCTAATAAACCTATACATTTGATCTAGACATCTTTTTGCCTTTGCACTATAACAGCTAGTATGGCACTCATCATCAAAACATAGAAATAAGTCCAACAATTTCCCCCTTTTTGGTGATGATGCCACTACCCTCACCTAATCAGCAAAGCAAAAAGATTAAGACAAAAAATAGAACAAGTATTCATCTTCCATTAAAATCATTTGTTCAAAGCTATTACAAACTAGATACAGCAAAGATAAAGTAATGTAAGTATGCTGATCTATTGTCTCTTTTCTCTTTCTTGTCTAGCCTTCTCAGCTTGCTCTTGATAGGCTCTGATTTGTTCTATCATATCCCTCATCCACTCATTTTCAATCAAAGTAAAATCAATGTAGGGATGAACTTGTTTCCACCAGTTCCATGCTTCAGGCAGGATAAGATTGATATCATTCACTCTGAATCCAAACTTCATGTATAGTTCCTTGAATTCATCAAGTGAGTCCTTTGCTTTTATGATAGGTAAGATCCTATCACCTCTGCCACTTCTTCCACCTCTGCCTCCTCTGTAAGTTGCTCTTAAGGCTCTGACTCTTGCTTCCCAAAATTTCAATCCCAAGAAAGAGTTTAGACCATCATGAAATCCCATGTCATGATAAGGTCTTCTTCTGTTATAGTATTCTTTCTTGTATTGTCTAAAGAGATCATCAGTAAGTTGAACTCTGCCGGGTGCAGGTTGCCTGAAAGCATTGGTATCATCTTTCCATCTCTTCTGTGCAAAAAGTCTTGCAGCCTTTTTTGCTGCAGCTGATTGGCCCTCTTCCCCCTTATTGACATCATCAACAAAACGGGATATGAGGCCATGAATACCCTCCTGTGAGATGACCACTCTATTCAATTGACCTTCTATAGCTTCAGTTCTTGTATCAAGTGAAGTAATTCTTGATTGCAAGGTCTCCTCCAGTAGGTTGATCCTTTCAGTAAGTTTGGGATCAGGCATAGCAGGTTGTTGTGCAGCAGCAGGCTCAGCAGGTTTAGGTGCAACAGTAAGGTTGTCAAGTTTCTGATGGATAGAAATGAATTGGTCTTTCTGAAATTTATCTTTTGCAGTATTTCCAACCTTGATGCCTCTCACATCTAGTATCAGATCATTCACAGCATTTTGAGTAGATGTGAAGTTTGAAGCAACTGTGGCAGTTGATTGTCAGTTTTCATTTACCATCTTCATCAGTTCTTCCAATCTCTCTTCCTGTCTATCCAGTTGTGTCCTTAACTATTGCATATCATGCCTTACAGTCCTCAACTCATTTAACACTTCAACTGGCACTTCACTGGTCATTCTTCCACCAGTGGCTTCATCAGCAGGCTCCTCCACATTGTACTGTGGCCTCTGATTGCTTATTACCATTGCCCAACTCCTATCCAGTCCAGCAGGGTTAGGTCATTCGTATTCATCCAGGATAGGATCAATGGCAGGCTCCTCAAAAATAGGTACAAATGCCTGAGGGGGATCAACACCAATAATTTCTTCTTCAGGCATCTGAAACTCCTCATCACTGAAATCATAGTCCAGCATCTGCTCATCTTCATTAACAGCAGTCTGCTGGCTATCTTTCCCTTCAGTGGTCTTGCCTCCAGTAGGCTCCACTACAGCAGCCTCATCAACAACAAGGGTTTCCTCCAAACCCAAATCAGGTTCCAACCTTTGTCCGAGTCTTGTTTGAGACTCGGCGGCTTTGTACCTCTGTTCCAACCTTTGTGCGAGTCTTGTTTGTACTCCAAAGAACTTTGTACCTCCTCTTCAAAGCTCTGTGGATTGAATATAGTGTCATTATCCACTTGGAATCCTTCTGCATGACCAATCTTGTGTAGGATGATGGCAGTTTTAGTAAGAGTGCCCTCAAAGTCAAATCCATCTTGATATTCAATGGACTCTTCTGAGTTGGCACTAGGTTCATTGAAATCAGTAATCCTTTCTCCATCCAAATCCTCACTCTGTTCAGCTTCAGTTTGTGCAGTAGGCTCTACAACATGGAATGTAGAAGATTCATCAGCTAGCCTACCAGCACTCAAATTAATTCTTTCATTGATCAATGCTTCCAGATCATCCATGGTGAGATCCTGCAGATCCTCATCCATCTCACCAATCTGCTGGCCCTCAGCAGACTTACCAGTATCAGTGGGCTGTTGTACAGGTGGTTCTTTTAACATTGCAGTCCCACTGGTTCCTCCTGGTCCAGAGGGAAAATCTCCTCTAGAATCTAATGATGAGGATGAATCATCATTGTCATCTCTTGGATCCCTAAACTTGATACCCTCCTCCTTCTGTTGCTCATCAAATAAGTCCATCAGTCTGGACTGCAGCAGAGTGGTGTCAACTAGGTCCAACAAATTCTCTACTCCCAACTTGTTAAAAGCCCATTCCTCAAAATCTGTCATAGGTTCAGCAGCTGGCTTTTGTCTCTTGTAGAAACCAAACTTCCATTGAAAATAATCAGCAATTTGCTGAAGTTTGGGATCCACATACTCTTCAATTTTCTTTCTTTCTTTCACATGCCTTTCAAAGGGCATAAAAGATCTCTTGGGAGCAGCTCCAGTACCTTGTTGACCTCCAAAGGTTCCAACAAGTAGGTTCATGGTTTCTTCAACAGATGTTTGAAAGTCAGTAGGTTGCTAAGGTTGTACATTTGTGCCTACTACTTCCATCTGTACCACACTTAGTTCCCTCTGACTTACATGCTCATCAGCAGGGTTAGCAGCAGACTGCTCTTCCCCCTGAGTTCTTGCCACACTTGCAGGGTCTTCAACCAAGTCTTCAATTACCTCTTCAACTACCACAGCAGGTTCAGGTTCAGTGGTTTGCTGTGGTTCTTCAGTAGATGCTACGGCGGGCTCGGGGTCGGTGGGCGATGTATATCTTCAACAGATTGCTCAACAACAACCTGTCCATCATCAGTAGACTTGACTACCTCTTCAGGTGAGGAGTAATTTCCACAGGCCTGATTATGGTCAAGGGCTCAGCCTCAACAACCTCTTCTTCCTCTTCTACTGATGCTTCCTCTTGGATTCTTTGAGCCTCCAAGTTTTTGAGTTCTTTCCCTTTTCCATGTTTTTGTTTATGGACAATCTCTTTTCTCCTCTTGGAAATGGGTTCATCATTCTTTTCAGTCATAGTAGACTTCCTCTTTTTACTGGCTTATTTCTGTTGTTCCCTCAATATTTCAACAACAGTTTTTCTTGCAGCAACAGCAGGGTCAGTAACCTCCACTGGACCCTCAGCAGACTCAGCAGTCTGTGCTGTTTGCTTCCTTGTTTTCTTTGAAGGTTTTAATACTTCAGTTATCTTTCTTGTATCTCCACCTTTTCTTTTCTCAGCAGCTTTCTTTGGTGCAGCAGGTTTAACAGATTTCTTTTTAGGTTGCTTGACCTGCTCACCACCAGCATCACCATCATCTCCATCATTATCATCAATCAGCAGCCTCTCCAGCAATCTCTTCATCATCATCTAGACCAGGAATAACATAATCAATTTCCTTCTTGTATCTAGACTGATTGATCTTTTCAGGTGCTACATCAGGGATTTCCAGATGATTCAGCAGGGTCTGAACCATCAATCCTAAGGGCAGGGCCTTGGATTTCCTCTTTCCCTCTTTATCTTCCTTGAAAACCTTCTTCATATAATGGATGAAGTATCTAGCCCAATCAAACTTCATGCTCCTGCAGATGATTATCATCAATTCTATCTTGGGCCCTGATAGAGTATCCATACTTCCAATTAGTCCCAATATGTTTTTAGCAATCGGTTGCTCGGTAGATCGTATTCACTTCCAATATGTTTGCGGTTGATGCAGGTACGGATTTGGTGGCTGCATTTGTTTTAATCGATCAACAAACGCCATTTTGTCCAATCCCATTGCTTCGGGATTGACCGAGCCATCCACCACTTCAACAAATCCAAAAACTTCCCTCGGTGGCGGGGAAACTTCAATTTCTTGCCCATTCACGGCGCTTTTAAATGCTTCGGTTCCTTCCGTATATGAATGTTTCTCTAGCCGACAACATTTGTGTATGAAATTGTTTCCAGTCTTATATTCAACACATTCTCCAGACCGGCATATCTCCTTATTCTTCGACCAATGTTAATGGCCAGTTCAGTTCTGTTTGCATCTTCAACAAAACCTCTAACACTTTGGCTTGATTCAATCTGGACATCAACCTTTTCCGCCATTTGTATGAGAAGAATAAGATGAAGAAGATTGATTCTCAAATCTGTGTTCACACAGTGTAGAAATCACAGTGATAAAGCAGATTTGCAAGTAGAGATTCTTCTGTATGATAGCCTGTATAAATAGACAGTGAGTGGTTGTAATTGTCAGTGCACGTACATCCATGTCAACCATGATTAATCTGAATAAATGCTGGCTTGACACGTGTTCCATAACGTTTGATAACCGTTAGATCGTGTTAACTGCGGTTATAAAGATAAAATAAATATCCCGCCAATATGCTTTTTGACTTAAATAACTTTGACTGTGTAACGTTCCATCCAGCAGGGTAGTCCTCAGCAGGGTAGGCTCAGCAATCTGCTGATAAATAGGCTTCAGCAGCCTGCTGACATAAGTACTCTGCTGATCCTTGTTTTCTTCTTGTTTTGTTCAATTGATAATACACGATGAAGTTTAATACCAATGACTGATCTGTCAAGTGAGCTCACCCAAAATGACAAAGACCAATCCCCTTGGCAACCTCATTTGCTCAATTGTCCAAACATAAGTACATGGAATTGTTGATACCAATGACTAATCTGCTAAGTGAGCTCACCCAACATAGCAAAGACTAATCCCCTTGGTGAATTCCATTACATTGCTGAATGTCAGTCAACTTTTATAATTCCAAGTTCAGTCCTTAGTTTAGCAAATCTTTCACTATCAAGTGGTTTAGTAAAAATATCAGCACGTTGATCTTCAGTAGGAATGTATAGAACCACCACATCTTTCTTTTCAACATGATCTCTTATAAAATGATGTCTCACATCAATGTGCTTGGTTCTTGAGTGCAAGACATGATTTTCTGTGATTGCAATTGAACTTGTGTTATCACACATAATTGGAATTTCCTTTTCTTCAATTCCATAATCCCTTAATTGTTGTCTTAGCCATAGTACTTGTGCACAGCAACTTCCAACGCAGAATGTATTCAACTTCGGCGGGGAAGTTGATATAGAAATCCGTTTCTTGTTGAACCGGGAAACCGGTCTATTTCCCATTAACGACGGGTTCTGAGGTGCTTTTTCTATCAATCTTGCATCCAAGCATAATCCGAATCGAGTAGGATATAACTTTGAAGCTTCCTTCCTTGGAATACCATATCCCTACTCCCAAAGTCTCTTTTAAGTACTTGAGAACTCTTTTGACTGCACCTAAATGACTTTCTTTAGGTTTAGATTGAAATCTTGCACAAACACCTACGACAAAGGATATATCAGGTCTGCTGGCAGTAAAGTATAGCAGACTGCCTATCATCCTTCTGTATAAGGTCTGATCAACATCTTTGCCTTCTTTGTCTTCATCCAATATGATATTTGTACTCATAGGGGTTGAGTTTTTAGTGCTATTTTCCATACCAAATTTCTTCAGCAACTCCTTGGTATACTTGGTTTGATGAATGAAGATTCCATCTTTCATTTGTTTAACTTGCAATCCCAAGAAGTAATTCATTTCTCCCATCATACTCATTTGAAATTTGCTCTTCATTAGATTTGCAAACTTTTCACAAAGTAAGTCATTTTAAGAACCAAAGATTATGTCATCAACATAAATCTGTACCAGCAGGTTGCTGTCCCCTTCACTGATTCTGAAAAGTGTCTTGTCAATGGTGCCTTTTGTAAATCCATTGTCCACCAAGAATTGAGATAGAGTCTCATACCAAGCTCTTGGTGCTTGTTTTAATCCATAAAGTGCCTTGTTGAGTCTATACACTTTATCTTCTTGATCTTTAACTTCAAATCCGGGAGGTTGCTTGAACATACACTTCCTCCTCTAGAATACCATTCAAAAATGCGCTTTTGACATCCATTTGATATACTTTGAAGTTCTTATATGCGGCATGTGCCAAGAATAATCGATGGCTTCCAATCTTGCAACGGGTGCATAAGTTTCATCAAAATCTATTCCTTCGCTTGAGAATAGCCTTTTGCAACTAGTCGGACTTATTCCTCACAATGGTACCGATTCATCAAGTTTATTTCTGTATACCCACTTAGTACCAATGATATTTGCATGACTTGGCCTTTCAACTAGTGTCCAAACTTGATTTCTTTCAAATTCATTCAATTCTTCTTGCATAGCTATTATCCAATCTGGATCTGAAATAGCTTCTTCAACAACTTTTGGTTCCATTTGAGATAGAAAACAAGTGAACATAGCTTCCTGTTGTCTTCTAGTCCTCACACCTTGCTGTACATTGCCAATAACTTGTTCAGCAGGGTGATTCCTTAACCATTGTGGATTTTGGTTATTTTGATTTTCAGGAACATCATCTTCAGTAGGGTCTGCTGTAGCTTCTTCTACAGGGGGGTCAGCAGATCCTTGAACTGCTTCAGTTGTTGCATCAGTAACATTATCAGCAGGGTGTTCAGCAGGGGCTAGTATCAGAAACTTTTAAGTCATTGAATCTTTCCAAAATTTCAACACAATCTGGATCAGTGACTTGTTGATTCTCAGCAGGTCCACAATCTTCATCTTCCATACCAGTAAACTTAGGTTCATCAAACACAACATGGATTGTTTCTTCATGTTTCAGTGACCTCTTGTTCAGTACCCTGAATGCTCTTCTGACTGAAGAATATCCCAAGAATATTCCTTCATCTGATTTTGGTTGGAATGTTATCAAATGAACTTTATGATTTAGAATAAAACATTTGCTTCCAAATGGATGGAAATAGGATATGTTAGGTTTCCTTCCATTCCAAACCTCATAAGGTGTCTTCAGCAGCTTCTTGTTTACTGATGTTCTGTTTTGTGTATAGCATGCTGTATTTACTGCTTCAGCCCAATATCTTTCAAGTAGCAATGCTTCACAAATCATTGTTCTTCCTGCTTCCTTTAAAGTTCTATTTCTTCTTTCAGCAACCCCATTTTGCTGAGGTGTACCAGCAGCAGCAAGTTAATGTAGTACACCATTCTGTTCACAATATTCTATTATAACTTTGTTGAGAAATTCAGTACCCTGATCTGACCTTATCTTTATTACAGTTAAACTTTTCTCATTTTCTAATCTCTTCAAAAGATTAGGCATGCTTTGAAGTGTTTCACTTTTCTTGTTCATAAATATCACCCAAGTGTACCTTGAATAATCATCCACAACCACTAAAGTGTACTTCTTTCCTGTTACACTTGTTGGAGTTATTGGTCCAAAAAGATCCATATGCATCAGCTCCAACACTCTATTAGTTGATTGTTTGGTCTTTGATTTGAAACTTGACTTTATCTGTTTACCCTGCTGACATGCATCACATATAGCATCCTTTTTGAATGTGATCTCAGTTAAACCAATCACCAGCTTCTTCTTTACCAACTGATTGATGTCATCAAAGTTTAAGTGATTCAACTTCTTGTGCCATAACCAATTGAGTTCAGACTTTGTATGCACAATCAGGCAGGTTTACGGAAATGCGAGACCAATCCACAACATACATGTTCTTTGTCTTCTACCGACAAGTACAACTTGATCACCTCTTTCACTAATGACAATACGAGTTGTTTTTGTCAAAAGTGACCTTGTATCCCATGTCACAGAACCTGTCCGGTGCTCACCAAGTTGTAGTCCAGTCCTTCCACATATGCAACATTCTTGATTGTAAGTCCATTTCTGATAAGTGTGCCATATCCTCTTGTATATCCAGGTGTATTCTTGTTGCCAAAATTCACCTTTGGACCATCTTTTGTCACGAAGTTTGACAAACAGTGCTTATTCTTTGTCATGTGTCTGGAACATCCACTGTCAAAGTACCAGACACCCTACAAAACAAAGTAAATGCATTTTAGGTACCCAAACCTGTTTGGGTCCATAGTGGTCAGTGGCAAGCATGACCCTTGGTATGTTTCCATAAGGTCTTCTCCTGAATGTGTCATACTTTGGTTCATACTTTGGTTCATACATGTATTCCACACATCCATAAGTTCTAACAGTAGGTTGTGTAGGAATCACATATGTTTTCTGGCCTTTTGATTTATAATCTGTTTAAAGTGATTCTTGGTGTTAGAAGCATTAGTATAACCATTTGTTTGCTGTCTGTTAGGAACAGCCCTGTAATATGGAGTCTGCTGAGGTCTTGTGTAAGTCCTCTGCTGATCCCATTGCCTAGGTTTTACCCTAGTAGCATGGTTATACTTACTGTTTCTAGCATTAGATGCAGGAATGTTCCAATCATCATCAGTAGGGAACAGTCTACCTTTCCCCCTGAGATAAGTATCCCTTGAATGATTAACATTTTTGGGTTTAGGATTCTTATCCTTGGAACATTTCTGTTTCTTACCCTTCTGTGGTTCAGCAGACTTGGTAACAGGACTGCTATCACTAGGCTTAGAAGGCACATCAGTCCTCTTTTTAGATTTATTCTTTTTATTAGGAGCTGTTGACTTCTTTGACTTCTGATTATGCTTCCTTGAAGCATTCTCATTGGGTTTTACTGCTTCAGCCACCTTCCTGGGAGTTGGATTTAGTGCAGGTACAAACTTAGGACCAATTCTGGTAGTAGGTTCAGTAACCTTACTGGATCCATTCTTGTTAGATTGCTGAGTTCCAAATCCAAGCCCTGTTCTATCCCCATAAGGCTTTCCTGATTTGTATGCAGTATTGGAACAAGATGGTTCAGCAGATTCAGGGGCTGCTGGATGATCGGCGGGCTTACACTGATTCTGTCCAACATCTTTTTCTTTACCTTTGAGAACCCTTAATTCAGCTTTCAATCTTCCAACTTCTAACTCTAGAGCTTCTTTTTCAGCCTTCACAATCTCATAACCAGATTGTATTATCCTCGATTGATTAAGGATGGCATCCAAAGTCTCATTGTTGTCGAATTTCTAGGATTTGAACCACAAGTTGATTCACAATCACTTCCGGCGGGAGTATTGATGGATACGGTATTGTATACCTCCTCGGTTTCATCCATATTGGCCATCAAAGCATAATCTTCCATATCGGCAACCGATCTTTGTGTCATCGATTCATTTCCCTTTTCGATTCAACTTCATACCACGATTCAACTTCGGCAACCATAGCCTTCTTGCCATGTCTTCTTTGTTGACTCTTAGTCTTCAGTAGGTCTGGACAATCAGGTCTAAAATGTCCAGGCTTCTTGCAGTTGAAGCAAAGATAATCAGGTTCCTTGCCTTGTTTTAATTCAGGACAGTCAGGTTTGAAGTGTCCTGGTTTCTTGCAATGAAAGCACAGATAGTCATTATCTTTCTTTGGTTCTTCTTTCTTCTTTCAGTAGGCCTCTTTGTAAAATTTCTTGAAGTAGCCTTTCCAGTCTTCATAATTCTGATTTTCTTGCTCAGTAGGGCAATCTGCTCTTGCATTTCATCTAGCATATCATCCTGTCCTCCTGATGTTTCTTCATGATGTGAAGCAGCCAATGCAGTGGTCTTTGGCTCTTCTTTTTCAGTTTCAGGCACAAGCTTTTTGCTGAATTCATAAGCCTTTAGATCTGAAAACAATTTGAAGGTGTCTTCTTCATGCAACTTTCTCATTTCTTCAATTGCAGTCTCCTTCATTTTCCAAACATCTTTTGCAGGTAGAGCTTCCAAGATTTTGGTGTTTATTTCCTCTTTTGAATAACTTACACTCAGTAGAGTAAGTTCATCCAGGATTGCATTGAATCTAGATTCCATTTGCTCAATGGTTTCATTTGGCAGCATCTTGAACTTTTGGAACCTCTTTCTGGCCACACTGATTTTATTCTTCTTTATTGCATCAGTGCCTTCACAGATCAGATGTATCTTGTCCCAAAGTTCCTTAGCAGTTTTGCAATCTTTAACCTTCATGTACATATTGCTATCCAAAGTTCTATAAATGATATCAATAGAAATGTTGTTGAGGTTTGCTCTTTTTCTGTCTTCTGCATTCCATTCTCTTTTTGGTTTAGGTATGTACTCAGTTGTATCACCCACTGTTACTGCCTTGGTAATCTCCAGTGGTCCATCAGTTAGTACATCCATCATCTCATCATGAGTTGCAGCAAGCTAAGCCTGCATTCGACGTTTATACTCATCAAATCTATCTAGAGAACACATCAACATAGTTCTAGCATACCGTGTGTTATCCATGATGCAAGTCTTTGAAAATCAGTAACTTGAAAGAAAGTTTTAAAGAATTTTCACAAGCACAACAAGTAGGATTCCTTCAGAACAGAAGCACTTTGCTCCGATACCAATTGTTGGTCCCTTGAAAAGGCTTTGGTTAAGTTTAGAGGGGGGGGGGGGGGGGAGTGAATAAACTTAACACTTAAAACTTTGGAGTTAACAAATTCTGCAACTTCAGCAGCCTGCTGATACTTCAGTAGTCTGTTTGAGACCTCAGTAGCCTGCTGATAAACAGTAGTCTACTGACAGTTCAGTTTGCTGAATTTGTGCAGCGGAATTGTATCAAAATTAAGCCTTAATACTTGTTGTTAAATATGATACTAAGTATTAGATACTCAGTAGTGCAAGTGTGTGATTTCAGTTGCTAGATTCAGTAGGTTGATGTGTGTAATAAACCAAGTGCAGAATATAAATGCTGAAAGTAAATGGCCAGATTTTATAGTGGTTCCAGGTGGTGTAATCCTGTCAGTCCACTCTTCTCCCGTGATGTTGGAGGAAATTCACTAAAGAACTTTGATGTAGCTGTTACAAAGATTCCTAAGTTGTTTGTCCTTCACCAATAACTATGGCTTCACAAACTGAAAACTGGGAACATGTAGGATTGCTGCTCCTAAGTCTTCCACTGGTCCTTGAAGGGTAGGATTGCCTCTTCACCAGCTCCACCACAAACAACAGTCTTTCACAACCAACAGATGCTTCACTGTCTTCAGCATGTTCTTTATAAAATAAAGAGTGAATCAAGTAAATGATTCAGTTGCAGCAGCTTGATTAGGATGATGTAATCAGCAGCTTGCAGTCTTCAAGTGTGTAATCTTGATGTAGCTTGAATACAGAATGCACTTGAAGAAATTCACTAGATCAGCAGCCTTATGCTCAGTAAGTTCAGCAGGGTGTTTTTCAGCTCAGTATTATCTCTTCAAAGTTTGTTAATTTTCATCATTTTGTTTCTGAGTTGAAAGTCCTCTATTTATAGGCAGGAATGCATGTGACTTGTATTTGAAATTCAAATATGACCATTCCTTGTTTTTGTCCCATCTGATTTGCATCCTGTCACTATTCATAGGACTGACACTGTCAGAATTCCTTTTTGACAGTGCAGTTTGTCCACCCCTTTGACTTGTATCCAATGGATAAAAATATAAATCATCCCAACGTCTTTTTAATCTCAGCCTTTGATTTTCTTGATAAGTCAGAGGTAGTTGGCTGTCCTTATCCATGTAATCTTCCAAAATAATCTTGAGTTGATCGAGGTATATATCAGCAGGTTCATCGGTCTGTTACCTATCGATCTATCCTATCGATCTGTGAACATCATATTTACGTGTATAAAATATAATGCAGCTGATTTCTTTTATCTAACTTTTATTTGTGAAGTTAGATTACACCATTTTAATTATAACCAAGTTCCAAACATCATCCAACTTATGGAACTTAGACCTTCTACACAAGGTATATGTAATCGGTTTAGGTCATCACGGTACTTGCCTAAATTCGATTCCATATCCTTGACTTTAAATACTAAGTTTGATCCCTTAGCCTTCATTTACCGAGTTTGAACCCTCGGCCTTCTTCGGTCTCTTCGGCGGGTTCAATACTAGTCTACCGACCTATCTACCCTGCGACCTAGACCGATCTGCGATATCAACCAGAATAGCCTTTACGATGCTTGTTTGATCAAACCTATTTATGAATCAAACTCTAATAAACCTATACAATTGATCTAGACATCTTTTTGCCTTTGCACTATAACAGCTAGTATGGCACTCATCATCAAAACATAGAAATAAGTCCAACAGTTGTAGATGCGGGGCGCAAAACTTTTGCCGAAGTTGGAAAACCGGTAATTGCCACGGATTTCATATGCCATTGGGGATGGGGTATAGTCAGTTTGCCCACAAAATTCCTTCCATCGGGCACTCACATCATGGTCGAAACGCTTTTGAGCCGCCAACACTCTAAGAGCTTCCATGGACCTCTTCTTGGGAGCTCTTTTGTTTGGCTCGGTTGCTCCAGATTTCTTCGACCCCTCTTTCTTTGTTACCGTCCCTCTGGTCATCTTAACAAGGTTACTTAGAACGGCAATATCCTAATCGCTTACCTCATAGTCCGAGCCAGACTCTTCGATATCGACTACCTCTTGCTCGCTCGTACCAACCTCCACATAAGAATCGTTGCCCAAAGTAGCTTGTGTTTTTTAATCAGATTGGGTTTCTTAATCAGGTGTAGCAGTTAGTTCCCTAGACATGGAAGTTGCGCAGAGGTGAGCATCTTCACACCCCGACTCCTCGCCCTCCATTCAACAAACAAAATATAAACCTTAACGAACCCTAACCCATCTAGGCACCTACTTCTTGGAAAGGATGAGGACATGGTCATGGCACAAGAACTCAACTACACACTAGAATCCTTTAAAGGAACCACATATCAAGCAGATACGTTCAAAAGGTCTTAAATGCACAATATGTTTATATCCTAGCTTGTTTGGGGCAGTAGGCTCTCATAAATTAAAGACGGGAGTAAGGCCATACCTGGAACAATTGGAAGAATCTAGGTTGAAACTTGAATATCGGCCGGAAATAACAAAGGCTCGCCGGAAACTGCTTGCGCACGCTAGATTTCTTGCTAAGGAGATTTTCAGAATTTGAAAAAGTATATAAGTGGGGATAGGGGCCTCTTTATATAGGCAAGGATGAGATCCGAAGCGTCAGTTCAAATTTTGAAATTCAAAATGCAATAATGGCAGGACACGGTTTTCGAAACCATTAAACCAATCAGAGCAAATGATGCTTCACGTGAACCATCATGTCAGTTATGGAACCGAGGCAATGCCTCTGAATTTCACTGATTATAACAGTTGGGAAACGGCTTACGGCCATATCCCGTGAATGGCTTATGGCCTTATCATGCGAATGGCTTACGGCCTAAGAAATCCATCCACTACATAGCACGACACATAAGCTCGACAATTCTTAAAATCGGCACCTCAAGCCCATATGCTTCATAGCACGTCACTTCATAGCAAGTCATTTTATGCCATAAAAGCTGCCGAAACTCATCCGTATAATAGTGGGTGCCAAAGATTTTTCACTATACCGCACCGCATCTCTCAGCAGACCGCTTCGCGGCATCACTGTTGAACAAAAGCCCTATCACCAATATCGGCATCTGTCCACTCCACAAGGAAACATCGAGGCAAGAAACTTCTCATGCCGGCAAACTCTACTCTATGCATCTCCTGGAAGATACGCAAGGCACAGAGTATAGGGCATTGATTTGCCTGACCCGGTATTATACCCGAGTATCCTAGGACTGGAGATTTCGCATGCACGTTCAGATGGTTATTGTTCATGAAATATCTTAATACAATGAGTGAAGGTTGGTTATTAGATTCTTATGATCGGAAAGTGATGGTTGTACTGTCACTGCCTTTTTGAAAGAATGTTAAAAACAACAATCTTGGGCCTTGAAGTAATGTTACTCAAGGAGTTACTATCTGATTTAATCAGACCACATCCAACATTGGTTATTGGGGTTTAAGCTAATAAATACTACTACACCAGATCAGAATGTAGATCCACCCAAATGCAGTAGGAGGATGGTTTAACCATTGACCCACTGTGATCATGCAAACCTTACAGTTTGCTGGGGGTGATTGATCACCTATGGCCTATTTAGGCTGTATATGATTCCGACAATAAGAGGTTGGTTTAAAGCCATAAACCTGTAAAGGGATTTTTGGTACTCCAGTTCTGTTAACAATCTCGTAGAACAACTTGAGTGTCTCAGGCCCAGTGGGAGTAATTGGATCTACGTGATGAGAATGAATGGAAAGTTTATCTTTCAAGGCAAAGCCAAGTGGTCTAAGGGTAATTCCCTGAGAAGTAGATAGTTTAAAAAGGGGTGATGCCCTTAAAATTTCTCACCACTCAACCTTGCTTGACTTCATGGAAAGCAGAAAGATTACCAAGGGTGATTCCCAGAAACTTTCTTGCGGAACAATGGAGCTTGAATTCATTCAGAACAGAAGAGTTTAAGCTTAAATCCAATGGCAGATTGACTGCCTATGCCTATATACATTGGTGGATTAAAGCAAACCTCTAGGTCATCAAATGTCATATGTGGGCCTGACCTAAATATTGATAAGTCTTTTGTACACTAGGATATGAATATTGGTAAAGTAGTGAGTATTAGTGTTAATGACAATGATAACATTGCAATAGTTGAGAACAACATGAGTGTGTTATATAAAGCCAGAAACTGACGTGCCAAGATTCTCTGAATCAGAGAAGTGGACTATATTCTTAGAATTTGATTCGGTCGAATTCATGAGAACAAGTTGTTGGGAATATCCCATGCATCTTATTGGTTAAGATGATAATCCATTTTTGTATGCAAAATTCAATGAGAGGTTTCCTACCCAACCCCTCACGGAATAATTCTCTCGATCTTCAGATACAGAGAAAATATGATATATTCTTGTTTGGATAGAGAAAGTCAGGTTATTAAAAGTCAATAACAGTCGATTCTCGGATTCGAGCAATGGAGAGAAGCATAGTGCATCCTCAAGTACCTTCGGAGAACGAGGACTAATATGCGTATATATTCAGGTGCATACCTGAGTTGTTGACTACACTGATTCTGACTTACAGTCAGATTAAGGATGATTGTAAGTCGATCTCGGGATCAGTGTTTTCTCATAGTCAATCCATCACTACCAATTTGACTCTATTAGTCGAATACATAGCACCTTTCGGAGAAGTTAAAGAGCCGGTATGGCTTGAAAAGTCCTTTGTTGGATCGGAAAGTGATTTCGGGTCACGGTGAGCCGATACCCGTTTACTGTGAAAACGGTAGAGAAGTAGCTCATGCAAATGATCTTCACAGTCACAAGAGGTCAAAATCATATTGAAAGTAAATACCATCTGATCAGACAGACAGTGTAGAGAGGCGATATTTCGGTCCTAAAAGATCTCCTCGAGCCGAAAACCTAGCTGATCAGTTCACCAAGTTGCGTTACATTTTGTGTAAATGATAAGCGATTGGCGGGTATGAATTAGGGAGATATGTCTCATCTGCTTTAGAGCAAGTAGGAGAATGTTGTGGATAGATAGAGTAAGTGTGTGGTGCTCTAAAAACAATCATTGCTTTTTCCTTATGGACAAGTGGGAGATTGTTAGATATAGTGTGCCCGATAGTCTTGTTGCTAGTCTATACGGGCAAGTGGGAGATTGTTGGAAATAGCGCCTGAAAGACAATTTATGTAATTATTTTTATAATTAATAAATGACAGATTTATTCTCATCTTATTATTTTCAGCGTGCTTATAAGTAATACACTGTTGAAAACCCCAAGTCATATCATGTAGCCATATAACTTAGTATGTGTCGCACGTGAGGATTTAGTTTATGGTGATACACTTGAAATGTTAGTCTGTGGTGAACTTAGTTAGAGTATGTGGTTTATTGATTAAACCACCATTGATGCATCCTGAACACTTTATGGTGTGACCGTCTTATCCGGACCGTCAATATTGGTTATCTAAGTGGGGCATTTATATGTGATGTAGTCATATAGGATTGGACCGATTTAATATGTATTTCTCATATATTTCCGTGATTGAGAAATCTTATTAAATCACAAGATGATCATATATAGATTAACCTTAATCCTAAAGTGATTACAGACTCCTACTTGTTTCAGGATAGGGTTTGATGTGTTCGTTAAGGATCGCTAAGAGGCGCGGTCTGAATCACTTTCACATTGGCACTATTCTGGGATGAGTGAGAAGTGTGTGTCTCACAGATATGGAATCCATTTCTTCCGAAGGGAAGTAGAAAGACTATCTCCTTATTTGTTAATCCTAGAAACTGATCGATCCAAGGAGTTCGTATTGGTTATGAACTATTTGATCACTAGTGGGTTAATGGTAAATAAGGATAAGATGTATTGAAGAAGTATTACAGAAATAATCCTGCTTCATTACGGATAATCTATGGAGGGTTAGTCTACATGTAATGATTATATCAAAGGACACTTATCGACTCGACTCGACATTTTGAGAATAAGTTATATCTATAATCGATAGAGTTCCGTTTCAGATTTATGGTGGCGTAATTTCGAAATTAATAAGTTGAGTAGAAATATTCTATACGATGAATATTTTATTCAATTTATTGCAGCTACTGGTTATGGGTCCATGGTCCCCGGGTTGGCTCCTAACATGTGAGTATTTTCTCGTTTTATAGAACCTCGAGAATAAATTAAATAGTTGGCCTATTTAATGAATATGCAATATTATTTATTTGGTAAATAATATGTATAATAGAAAAGACATTTTCTAATAAAATAATGACTATTGTGGCGCCATTTTGTGATAAATTAGGAAAAGAAATTTTCCTAGATTATGTCACATGTGTAATTAATTGATTATATATTTGTTGGATTAAGGGAAAAATAAGAGATTGATTTTTTGGGAATTATCTCTTATCTTTTGGCAAAAATCTTTTCCTTAAGGGAATAGGTAATTGTGGTGTGAAAAGGATAAATCTCTTGACTAGTTATTTTCCTATATAAAGAGAGTTCCTACTAGCACAAAATACACACCAAATTTGCGCCACACTTGGAAAATTTGAAAGAAAAATTAGTTTCTTGTTCTAGTCATTAAGGGTAGAAAAAAATAGGGTTTTTCTTGTGGATATTCGAGGAGGTTCTACTGCGAGGATCGACGTCCACCAGTCGTCGTTAGGAGATACAATCTGGAAGACTATGGCTTCTCCATCAGTCGATTTACTATTCCTCTTAAATAAGGTAAATCTTCAACCTTCTCACAGTTGTATTAATTATTTATGCGAATCAAATCGTGGTATTATCCCATGCGAATTTATTCGTAGCTTCCACTGTGCAAGATCGAGTGTCTCGATCGGTGTTGGAATCAGATCTGATGATCCAGTTATGGATCGGATCCGGATTTTGCTTGCAGTATATCCAGCAAATCTCAAGCCTTATAACAGTAATAAGTTCAACTACGGATATCATCGAAAAAATAAAGGTGGTGGTAGCGGTGTTTTAAGGTGGATAACTGGCTAGTTATAGATGATTTGTCTGGGAAGAAGTGGTGTTGTGTATGAAATGTATGAAGAATTGTAGGTCGGATACAGACTCGTTGAAAGCGGGCACGATAGTCGACAATTTGGCAGAGTAGCTCTGCTTGTATTAATATTTAGATCATTTATGAGCTATAGGGAGCCACTATGAAATGACATAATAAAGTACAATTAGAGAGTTGTCAATCCGCAGAGCTGGTATTGTGGCTTATATTGTATCGGGTCCGATGTCTTGATCGTCTTTCATGGCAACCTTGTAAATGTCAAGAGTGAATCATGTTCTACTTGATAAGCGGGCGTGGTCCGGTTAGGCGGACTATGGACTATAGAACATTGAACATATCTCTCAGCCCTATGATGATGATAAGTTATCCATCTACGCGGTTTCTAACACGGCCCGGCCCATGATCATGCGGACAAACAGGGGCAACACCCTGCTGCTCATTTTGGGGGCCCCAGCTCGGGTTTACTGGTGGATTCAAAGGTCTAAAAGCTAGTTTGTCATACCAATGTCCCCCTACTCCATGCCTTGTGTATCTTCCCAGAGAAGAAAGGCAGGGAGTAGAGTTGTTTGCGAAGTGACATACCGTATCCCGTTGTTCTTCCATTGAGTGGTTAGAAGCCAATCTTGAAGTGATCGGGATTAAATTAGCGGTTATGGCGTGAAACTACAGGCTGAAATATGTTGCACAATAGAGCGGACATGCTTAGGGGCCGCGCTATTAAGCGGACGGGTTATGGAACCGCACTATTAAGCGGACAGGTTTGTGCAACTTTTATGGCATAAAATGACTTATTGCAAGATGGTGTGCTACGAAGTACACAGGCTTGAAGTCGATGATGGTCACGTTTGTTATGGGAGTTATACGAGGCATAACCTCGATCCCATAACTGACAAGACTGTTGATATAAGAGGCGGCAGTTTCTGATTGGTGGGAGACGTTACGATAACTGTTCCACCATTATGACGTTTGAATTTTGAATTTTTAGACGCATCGTTTCAGTTCCTGCCTTGCCTATATAAGGAGGACCCCTCCAACACTTAAACACTTTTACGACCTCGATACTCTTCTAGAAGAAATCTCCGGTGAGCTTTGAAGTTTCCGGCTTGTTCAAGAGGTTTCCGACGACCTTGTTGAAGTTTCTGGCACGAGTAAGAAGATTCAGGAGACCTCTTTGATGTTTCCGGCATGTTTTTGAGATTTCCAGCCGATATTCAAGTTTTTCAACCCAGATTTCTTCAAATCTCCATCTAAACTTATGATTTCTTCAAAGTTTTCCGATCTTGTGGCTTAATGTATGCTCCTAAATACAAAGTACATGTATAAATCACATAACTCATGAATATTTGAGCCTATTTTGGTATAAATTCCTCTTTTTACTTCGATTCGTCATATTTTACTTGCGATTGCATTTCCACACTCTTGAATTGTTCATTCACATAGATTTTTGTGATGTTGTTTCGCTTTCCTGAGAGTCAAATATTGCATCATCTTCTTAGATTCCATGTTTATGATTTAGGGTTTAGCTTCATATTTTTGCAGAGACCTGAAGGGGCGAGGTGTTGAGATGAGCGGACCCATATGTATCGGCCCGACTTCCAAGCCTAGGTGATTAATAATCCTCCTCAACCCTTTTATTTTTCCGGATAACCTCAGAGTGCACTCACGGTGAGGAAGACAATGTGAGGCCATCTGCTATGAGCGTGAAGAGGTAGGCCATGGAGGGCATGAGATGGATGAGGTTGACAAGCAAGCTGGAGTTGGCGAGCAATCTAAGGCCGAGGGTTCAGGGCCCGGTGAGCAGGTTGAGGGTGGACCTAGCCGACGCGCTGCAAGGTCCAAGAAGAAGGATATAAAACTATGGCCCCCAAAGAAATATACCGATGAGGGGCTGAATGAGCTGGCCCTCCAGAAGGATTTCGACAAGGTAGTGGAGGCCCGATGGAAGGGTTACGGATAAACGACATCCACACTTCTTTTCTATCCGCATATGACATTCCACAGGACTACCGCTGTGTGGTATTCATAATGAATAAGGACAAGAAGTGGATCTGCATCCGATCAAAGCTGGAATTCATATGGTTGCATTATGATCATTTGGTGGCCAGACTCCGGCCCCTATCAAATCTGTTCTTTGTTAGATTCTTGGAAGAGACCATGTCTCTTCCTTGCGACCTCAATCTTTGACTAGTGAGGGTTGTGATGGCCTTTATTGTCCTGAGTCGGCTGTTAGGGAAAGAGCCATACATACCAATGTTTTCGCACTTCTTCACCCTTACAATGCTCGGCGACACCGGACAGCTTGCGCCCCGAAGGCGAACATGCCAATTATTCTTTGATCTCCCCTATTAAGTCAATGCCTAGAATACCCGGTGCATGAAACTTGAAACCCAGGTAGGCTGGCAGTTCCAGAAGATTCCTGCGGGCAAGAGGATACATAAAGTATAAAGAAGCACAAGGAGCAGGACAACGATAAAACCTTTATAAAAAGGATAAAAGAGATATTAAGTTTTGGTGAAACTCCTTTATCCGAAAAGTGAACCTTCAACTTGAGAGCCCTGCTTGATACCAATGAGTCCTATAGTCGGGCTGCAGGGATCATCGGACCAAAGAATGGGTACGTGCTTGCCCTAATCGTACCGATGCTATGTGACCCGGACTAGTATGCATAGTGCCATCATAGGAGGTGTAAGCCCTCTGAGTGTACGGATTTTGGTGGCAATACTGATAAAAAGGAAAAACTAGGTAACCGCATCATTTTTATTGCACATAGTTTTTTCCTTGCTTGCCTTTTAATACTTGCTTGTTTTTCTTTCTTTTTCATGTACTAATGAGTTTGATTTTGCAGCCATGGTGAACGTGAGCCGCATGCGTAACCAACGGACTCAACAAAGGTAAACAACTTAGATTTAAAGGTCAAAGCTGTTGCCGAAGACCGTGGAAAATGAGCAGCCTTTGGTGTCTTTCCCCTCTACATCTGAGGTTGTGCCTTCGAAGGCGAAGGGCAAGGCCGCTACCCCCACTTCTAGAGGACCCAGAAAATATGCTGCGACTAGGATAGGAGCTTTATAGAAGAGGACACGGTCGCAGATTGGCGAAGTGTCTGATGATGCGGCAACGGCTCGGCAGCCGATTGGGATTGACAGTCCGGACCCAAGAGGTCGAAAACCAGAGATGGACAAGGTAAGAAATTTTCTCTTGGCACTGACAAGTCTAAAGATCAACCCGCTGCTCAGGGAAATGTCGCTGCTGATATGGCCAGACGGTCCTTAGTGAAATCCTCTACTCAGGTCTCTATACAGTCGGCCTTGAATCAAAATCCTGTTGTGTCTTCTTCCCAAACTGCATCTAAGCAGGCCCCGTGGTTGTAACCAGACATCAAAAGGCCGGAGACAAAGCTGAGATTCGATGGGCCCGATGAAGTAGCTGTGGAGATTGGTAAAGGAATTGCTTCCCGCTCGGTGATGACCAATCAGATTAATCCTAAAACCGAGCTTTTGAAAAGGCATAGAGATCTGGCGGGTCTGATGGGAATGCTCACATCCTTGGTAAGTTATTTTTATGTGTTTCCTTCATTTGCAACTTGATTTTGTTCAACTTTTTTTTAGTTGGATTTTTTTTTCTCGTATAGGCGAACACAGCAAAATCTGATCACATGGATGCAGCCGAACGCGAGCTGGAAGAAGCTGTTGGCAAAGTTAATAAACTTGAGGAAGAACTGAGTGAGGCCGAATTTAAGGCCGGGCAGGCCGAAAGTCGCCTTGATGCCCAGAAAAAAAGATGAATGATGATTTTGAGGCAGCAAAGATGGCACGGGTCTAGCTTTAATCCCCCTATGAAAAAAAAGCTTCCAACTTAACAAAGCGTTAAACAACGTGCGAGCCACATCGGACCGATCGAAAGAGCTATGAGACCAGGAGCGGTCTGCCTTTGAGAAGAAGATAACTGATGTCACTGCTAAGGTTGACGCAGAGGTTACGGATTAGCTAGAGGCCGCCAAGAGAGGGGCTATGGAGGCTTACAAATCTTCTCCTGAGTATTCGAAGGTTCTCAGCAATTCAGGTGTAGCGGGCTATAACGAAGGGTTTTATCACATTGCGTGCTACATTAAATAGGCCCAATGAAGCAGTGCCTCTTATTTGAGGATGCTACAAGATTGGTCCTTCACTGATCAGCATGATGCAAGGTTAATGGATTTTCTCTCTGACATCTCGTATACTGCCGAAGAGCTTGCTGCGATTTCCAAGGATTGTGGAGCAGAATCCTGAACCGTGGAGTCTCATGATCGAGAAGAACCTGAGGTTTTTGGTTGGCGGTTCCTCTGGTGCGGCTCCAACAATTATGAATCCACCAGCTGGTGACCTCACTGACTTGCTGCTGCTTCCATCCTTAAACGAAGAGAATGTCAGCGATGATAGTATGTGGCCTGATCATGAAACAATTATTGGTCCCAGAGAAGGGTGAGTATATAGTCAGAGGTAGGGGGGTGAATGACTATATATGGATTTCAAAACAATTTCTTGATGTAAAGCTTTTGTGCAGTGGATAAAACCCTTTCAAAGTTGTTTCAAAGTAATTAACCAAAGACACACAATCGAAATAAATAACAGAAAGTGTCGAATTGTATAGAGCAGAAAGTAAATGAACCCAAAAACTTATAGTGGTTCAGGGTGGTGTAATCCCTTAATCCACTATTCTCCAATGATGGTTGGAGGAATTCACTAATGTTTTTCACCACTACAATAGTTATGATTGTCCTTTGCTACACAAGATTCACAATCTACAGACTATCACTCTCTGGCTACACAGCTTTAGTGATTGAGTCTTCACATACTTCTTCTTAAGAACAAATCCTTCCGCAGGTATCAAACTTCTACAATTCTTTCTCAGTTGGACTGATTCAATTGTTGATTACAAAGATGCTAATTGGATTCACAAAACTTGATCAATACTCAATTCTGGGTTTGAATTTTGAGGCTCTATTTTCTGATTGATTTTCTGGATATTTCATTGAAGTTCATATATGAAGGCTTGTAATTTTGACAGAATTTTGGTCCTTTGAAAATATGAATAAACTTGTTTTTTATTTCTCATTCTTTTTGTCAATGCCTTCTATTTATAGCCGTAAATCCCTTGATTTTGAAATTCTGTCCATTGGCTATTTAATGTACCAAATAATCCTCAATCCTGTCTTGATTCGATCTTCCTTGATTTCAGTGACCTGGATTTTAATAAAACATTCATCATAAAATACGTCCTTAAATGATTCTACATTAATTGATTGATCTTCCATATTTTCCATGTTTTTGTAATAGCTTACATCACTTAGTTGTTTCTTCTTTACTTCTATGGCTAAGTAACTTCTTAACTTGATTGCTTCTGTAGTTACTTCACAGTCAAGTGACTGCTTTTACTTGGTTGTGTGATCTTTACTAAGTTGTTGTTTCTCCGCTCTTATTTATCAGCTGATAATCATTTGCTTCACTGATCCTTGGTTTTGTGTGAGATCAGTGTACACCATATTAAAGAAAACTTTGAGTTTCATCACTTGTGACATATTTTAGACTTACCCAATGTCATCACAGACTTGGTTGTAAGTCGGTCCATAGGTCTTCACTTCACTGTGATGGTGCCTTGGCTGTCTTCACTCTGCTGGTCTTACTGAGCTGGCCTACCAGTCTAGTACAGTGCTTGTCTGACTGGTCCTATACAAGATGTCAGACTTCTAAGTAAAACCTATACAATTAATTCTAACTTATTTCAGGCTTGTTTTAACAGCTATCATGGCCATCATGAAAACTATAAAATGTTTCTAACAATTTCCCCTTTTTTGATGATGACAATGTTAGGTTTTATGCCTGAAAGACAATTTTTAATTGTTTTATTTAAATAAATGACAAAATTTATTTCATCTTATTTATTCGTATTTATTGCCAATATTAATACACTATAGAAAACCCTAAGTATATTGATTATGTAATCACAACTCAGTGTATGGCTATACACACGACGATTGAGTTTGTGAAATTAACTTAAAATTAAATTAATCCGTAGCGTTTATTAATCGGAGTACGGGTCTCTAGATTAATTTGCTAATAATGCGCCCAGAACACTTTAGGTGTGACAGTCTTATCCGGACTGTCGGTAATAGGGTACCTAGTGGGGCATTTATATATGATGATAATCATATAGGGCTGGACCGATTTGATTTGATTTCTCGATATAATTCCGTAATCGAGAAGTCTTATCGAATCACAAGATGATCATATATGGATTAATCTTAATCCTGAGGTGATCACAGACAACTGCTTAGACTATGGTGGAGTTTGATGTGTTAGTAAGGATCACTTCGTAGTATGTGGTCCAACACTTCTCGTTGGCTCTATTCTAGAATGACTGAGTAGTCTGTGCTATCACATATATGGAATCCATTCCTTCCCTCGGGAAGTAGACAGACAGTTCCCTTATTTGTTGACCCTAGAAACTGATCGATCGGCCGAGTTCGTATTATATTGAATATGAACTAATTGATCACTAGGGAGTTAATGGTAAATAATGATAATATGTTTCGAGAAGGGTTTAAGGAAATATCTCGAATCGAAGTGAACAGTCTATGGAGGATTTATCCGTATGTAATGATTATATCAGTGGACGCTTTCGACTCATAAATTGAGTGTAAGTTATCTATATTCGATAGAGTTCAGTTTCGGTTTTATGGTGGTGTAATCCCGGAATTAATAGGTTGGATATAATTATTCTGTCTGACGAATAATATAATCTAATTTATTGTAGCTACTGAATATGGGTCCATTGTCCCCGATGTGGCACCCGAAATAGAATAATTGGATTTCTCGTCGTTTCACCTCAATTATAATTAAATAGTGGATTGGGCTATTTAATTTGATATGTGGATTAATTGTTTAGTTGGACTAGATAATTAAATACACGGAAAAGACATTTTTCGTGGACTCGGCCCAAATAATTGTGTTGACCTTTTGACCACATTGGTCAAATATAGAAAAAATGTGCGTGTGACCTTTTTATTCCAATTAAAGGTGGCACAAGTTTTTGATTAAATAATTATTAAGGAATTAGTTTTCTTGGATAATTATTTAACATGTGATTTATCTTTTATTTGTTAATTGATAAATAATGGAATATTAGATATTAATATGATTTATCTTTATTTGTTTGGGATAATCATTTTATTTATCTTTTATTTGGAAAATGATTATTATAATTGATTTTGTATTAATTATTTAATCCTTGGAGGTTAAGTTTTACTCTCCTATATAAAGAGAGTTGTTCCAAGCCTTTTGACACACATTAAAACACGCCATTATTGACAAATACTTGGGTTGATATTTCGACCAAGTATTTCGGGTTTCGAGTTGGAATAATCTTCGGGATTATTCCGGTAGCATATCAAGGAAGTCCGGCGGCGGGAAACACCATCCACTTGGTGTTGCTGGGAGACACACGTTGGAAGACGGTGGCTGCTCAATCACATGTTCTTGGAGCCTTTTTGTTCTTGGAGTTAAGCACCATAAAAAGGTAGGCTCTTATACCCCTTGTAGATTTAGATCTTAAATTTATGTTATTTGTTTCGTTTAGATCTAGATCCAATACTTCCGCTGCGTAATCGGGTCAATCTATGATTGATCCGACGATATTACATCTAACAAGTGGTATCAGAGCCTTTGATCTAACGATCAAAGTATATGAATTTTAGATCTTGGAGTGGAAAAGCATGTTTTAGATGTTTTATTTCGTTTTTTTTTTGGTAAATTTCGAAATTTATCATGATGCACGCATGTGATTGTTGTGGTTGAAGAGATGGATTGGGTTGGTATTGTTTACTCGTAGATCTATTTTGTAGCTCTTTTGTTTTGTAACAATTGAGCATAGGATTTGTAATTTTTTTTATGTCTTTTTCGAAATTCAATGTAAAGTAGCACCTTTTATTGTAATTTTGATGTTCCGGGCTCGAAAAGATGAAGATCTTGAAGAAAAGTTGAAGATCAAGGCGAAACCCAAGGTATGAACGAGGAGAAACGGTTAAAAACCTGATTAAAAATTCTGCTACAGGACTTTCAGCGACGCTGAAAAGCGTCGCTATAAGTCTGTTTTTTTTTTTTTTTATCAACTAGCATGCGGCTAGGGTTTTTTTGGCGGCTGTACATAAATTTTTTTTTTATAAGTCCAATGAATATTTTTTCTGATTGTTTTTTTTATTCTGCCGCTTGGCAGAAAAAAAATTTTTTTTTTTTTAATTTTGGGAAATAATTATATTTCAGCCGAATGAAAAAAGAAAGGTTTTATTTAATTATAATAAATTGGTTTTATTTGATTAAAAGCCTTTCTCCTCTCGGGTGTTCGTAGTTCGTGATCCGGCGGTTCGAGTTCAAGACTCGAAGACATAGATTATTTTTTATTACTTTTCCTTAGAAAATATTTAGTCGGGGGTACCAACGGTTCATCTCGGTGTTTACTTTTCGGTATAATTTTGTGTTTGATCAAGATTACGTGCTTAAAACCGGAAAATTGCCATGACTTGCATCTTCATGATTCCACTCCAATGCATACACGTAGTTTTTAATTTCGAATTAAAATAGACGTGTATAACTCGAATAATTAGTATGAATGCTTATTAATTTAATATGTGGTAGTTAAATAATAAGTAACTAATTATAAAAACCGAGGAACCGGGTTTTGTCAATCGTTACGATTTTAGTGATGGATTCTCGGTGAATCCCACTTGGATAAATCGTAGAGCTTTTCGGTGATGACTTCTTAGTGAACCCACCTTAAACAGAAACGAGATTACGCTTTCGGTGACAATTTAGAAATCGGAGAATATTAGTACATGGGTTCGGAAATGGTCTAACCATGGTTGGGCGAGTTCAACCGAGCTTCGGCTCAATCGACTCCCCTCCACGTGTGATGTACGTTACAGCAGTTCGACAGGACTTAGCATAGCCGATAAGCCTTCGGGCTAAACGGGGCTTCTCTTGCCGGATTGGCCTGAACTGTCACATATGTTCCAACGAATAAGACGGCGTAGGCTTGCCTACATAACCGACCCTATTCGGAGTACTTTGATTTATTGTTTCTTAATGTCAAGGCCAAAACCGTAATCAGTAAACCCACCACTTTTTCAAAATATTGAGTGGGAGCGGGGAAGGCGACAACCAACCCCACGGCCTCTACTATAGATGCAAGCACGTGAGAGAATGGTGACACCTCGTGCCGCTTTGATTTCGGCCCCCTTCGGATGGTGTTCACCGCTATCAAAATTCAAGGCTTGGTCTCCGAAAGGATAGGATATCGGGTACTCGCCGGGTCATCGACACCGCCCTCGTAGGCATACTCGGGGCGTACTATAGATCTGATATAGTAGGTCACACTCTTTATGGATATTTTTGAAATATCTAGGCTAGAAAAAGGAAGGTAATCAATGATTAAGGTCCGGGATGTCTGATTCCCGAGAGATGTTCGATTCTCGAAGCTTAATCATTGAGAGAGATTGTCTTAGTTTAACCATCATAGTGCGGATATCGACCCTCTCGGACAGTACTATACGGGTTAAATCCTTGGAATGGTAGGATAGACTTTATATAGTTTATTATTCCTAAAATACAAAATATAGTAGTGTATATTTGATTAAGTTTCTGTCATTTTATTTACAGCAACATGTCTTCGCAAATTCAAACTTTACTGAATGATAAGCTAAATGGCGACAATTTTACTAAGTGGAAAAGTAACGTAAACGTGGTGCTCGTATTTGAGAATGCACAGTTTGTTTTGACTGAGGAGTGCCCTGTTCTTCCCCCTCAAAATCCGCCTAAACGCATTTGCGATCAACATCAAAAAATGGCAAGAGGCGAATAATAAGGCAAGAGGCATCTTCTTAGCCTCAGTGTCGGATGTCATTCGGAGCAAGATTGAGGGTTTTAATATTGCACGAGAAATCCTGCAGCATTTAACCACCATGTTTGGCAAACCGTCTGATCAAGCAAGACACGAGGCCATGAGGAAGGCAGTCAATGCCAAGATGAGGCAGGGTCAGTCGGTTACTGGTCATGTGATGAACATGATTAGTTACTTCACTGATGCAGCAACTCATGGTGCGATTATAGACGATGCTACCCAAGTGTCAGTGATTCTCGAATCTCGACATCTGATTTCCTGACGTTCAGGACCAGCTACGTCATGTCTAAGGCTCACCTTTCCATGACGGAGTTGATCAATGAACTCCAAGTCTATGAGGGTCTTTCTTCGAAAGATAAAACCCAAGAGCGAGGAAAAGAAGGCCGAGGCCAATGTGGTCTCGACCAAGGCGTCTAAGTCAAACCAGCAGGGTAAACAAAAGAATAAGAAACAAACTGCGCCGGCGCCTAAACCTATGAAGAAGAAGGCTAAGCCGAATACACCATCCAAGCCCATGGGCAAGTGTCATTACTGCATTGAGATAGGGCACTGGCGTCGTCACTGCCCCGTATATCTCAAAGATGTAAAGGATGGGAAGGTAAAGGCTAGCAATGGGAAAGATAAGAAAGGTAATCTTGAATTACTCGTCTTGGAATCTTTCAATGTAGCTAAAGATGTATCAATTTGGATACTGGATACTGGAGCTACTAACCATGTATGTTCTTCTTTGCAGATCCTTAGTTCGTTTCAGGAGCTAGAGGAAGGAGCTCAAGTTATGAGAGTCGGCACCGGGGCGTTAGTTTCAGCAAAAGCAGTGGGAGCTATGGTTTTACATTTTGGAAATAAAGTTTTACATTTAGACAATGTTTATTTCATTCCGAATTTTCGTAGAAATTTAATTTTGTATTCTGCTTTGAAAGACCAAATGTACTCTGTTTCTTTTATGAATGATGAGTTTACTATTTCAAAGAATGGTTTTACTTTGTGTACTACTGTATTAGAAAACGGATTGTATTTCATTAAACCCACGCAAACACCCCTGTTAAATACTGAAATGTTTAAAGTAGCGCATCAAAAATCTGCTAAAAGGCAGAAAATTTCTCATAAAGAAGATATTACATATCTTTGGAACCTTAGGCTAGGTCACATTTCCTTGGAAAGACTCAAACGACTGGCTAAGGGTGATACCTTAAAAGAGTTATCTGTTGACTCATTGCCGGTTTGCGAATCTTGCCTGGAAGGAAAAATGACTAAACGTCCCTTCTCGTCAAAAGGGAATAGGGCCAAAGAACCTCTAGAGTTAATACATTCAGACCTTTGTGGTCCAATGAATGTGCAAGCTAGAGGCGGATTTGCGTATTTTGTGACTTTCATCGACGATTACTCGAGATTCGGATATGTTTATCTGCTGCATCGAAATCCGAGACTTTTGGCAAGTTTAAGGATTTTCAAGCAGAAGCCGAAAGGCAGTTAGGCAAGTCTTTGAAATGCCTTCGCTCTGATCGCGGAGGAGAGTACTTAGATACTGAGTTCACTGACTACCTACTTGAACATGGGATATGTTCCCAACGTTCTGCGCCTAGGACACCTCAGCAAAATGGAGTTGCTGAAAGGAGAAATAGAACATTGATTGACATGGTCAGATCAATGATGAGTTATGCCTCGCTACCGATATCCTTTTGGGGATATGCTTTAGAAGCAGCGGTATACATAATTAATGTAGTACCGTCAAAGTCTGTCAATAAGACACCCTTGGAATTGTGGAATGGACGTCGTGAAAGCATGCGTCACTTCCGAATTTGGGGTTGTCCTGCACATATACTGGTTGACAAGACTACGAAACTACAAAAGCATACGAAAGTATGTTTGTTTGTTGGTTACCCCAAGGGAACACGTGAGGTATGTTTTACGATCTGGAAAATAACAAGGTGATAGTTTCGACTAATGCCACATTTTTGGAGGATCAGTATATGACAGACTTCAAGCCTCGAAGTAAAGTCGTACTTGAGGAGTTACTTTCTGACAAGGTCAGACCACAAGTGCCACCTAGTGTCATTGTAGACAACACTGCGAATGCAACAGTCACCCCTCCTCCTAATCCACCCAGACGTACTGAGAGAGTGGTTCGGCCACCAAATCGGTATGGACAATTAGAGGCTAACGTAGCCGTCTCTGATGGTGTGGAAGATGATCCATTATCTTTTCGCAAGGCCATGGATGATCATGACAAGGATCTATGGGTTGACGTGATGAATCAAGAGATAGAGTCCATGTACTCTAACTCAGTCTAGAAACTTGTAGATTGCCCCGAAGGGGTAAAACCCTTAGGGAGCAAGTGGCTCTACAAGAGAAAGCGAGGAGTTGATGGTAAGGTGCAAACCTTCAAAGCACGGCTAGTAGCTAAAGGCTACACACAGAGAGAGGGTATAGACTACGAAGAGACCTTCTCCCCTATGGCCATGCTTAAATCCATCCGGATCCTTCTTTCTATTGCTGCATGACTAGATTATGAAATCTGGCAAATGGATGTCAAGACAGCGTTTCTTAACGGCTTTCTCGACGAGGAAATCTATATGTAGCAACCAGAAGGATACATCGAGCAAGGCCAAGAGCACAAAGTGTGCAAGTTGCTGAGATCCATTTATGGGTTGAAGCAAGCATCTCGGTCTTGGAATCATAGATTTGATGACACCATTAAGTCATATGATTTCGAACAAAATCCTGATGAACCTTGTGTATACAAGAAAGTCATTTAGGATAAGGTTGCGTTTCTAGTGTTGTACGTAGATGACATTCTCCTGATTGGAAACGATAAGGGGATGTTGTCGGATGTTAAAATTTGGTTGGCCAGCCAATTCCAAATGAAAGATTTGGGAGAGGCGAATTATGTTCTCGAGATCCAATTACTACGGGATCGTAAGAACAGGATGTTAGCTCTTTCACAAGCCACTTACATTGATAAGGTGATGGCTAGATATAGCATGACGGACGCAAAGAAGGGTTACCTACCAACTCGTCACGGCGTCCATCTCTCTAAGACTCAGAGTCCTCAGACTCCTAAGGAAACAGAGGCTATGGGAAGAGTGCCTTATGCTTCGGCTGTAGGTAGTCTAATGTACGCTATGCTGTGCACTAGACCTGACATCTGTTATGGCATTGGACTCGTCAGTCGTTATCAGTCGAATCCAAGCAATGAGCATTGGATTGCAGTAAAGAACCTCTTAAAGTACTTGAAGAAGACTAGGAATTATATGCTGGTATATTCGGGTGCAAACCTGGATGTACAGGGGTACACTGACTCTGACTTCCAGTCAGATAGAGATGATTTCAAATCTACCTCAGGCTCAGTGTTTACCATTGGTGGTGGTGCAGTTATTTGGAGAAGCGTCAAGCAATCCAGCACGGCTGATTCAACTATGGAAGCTGAATACATAGCGGCCTCTGAGGCAGCTAAGGAAGCAGTTTGGCTCAGAAAGTTCCTGAGTGGTTTAGGGGTCTCTCCAAATCACAACAATCCGATCACTCTCTATTGTGACAACAATGTGGCTGTATCAAATTCGAAGGAACCCCGTAGTCACCGCAAGTCGAAGAATATCGAGCGAAAGTACCATTTAATCAAAGAGATAGTCCAAAGAGGTGACATTTCCATCAAGAAAATCGCCTCTGCTGACAACCCTGCTGATCCATTCACCAAGACATTGCCGCTAGAAGTCTCAACCGGCACTTGGAAACTATTGGTATTAGGGACATGACTTATTTGCTTTAGAGCAAGTGGGAGTTGTATTGCTGTAATATAGATATCGGGTGTGCTCTAAAACAATTAATCCACTTGCCTTTCGTGCAAGTGGGAGATTGTTAGGTTTTATGCCCGAAAGACAATTTGTAATTGTTTTATTTAAATAAATGACAAAATTTATTTCATCTTATTTATTCGCATTTATTGCCAATATTAATACACTACAGAAAACCTTAAGTATATTGATTATGTAATCACAACTCAGTGTATGGCTATACACACGAGGATTGAGTTTGTGAAATATACTTAAAATTAAATTAGTCCGTAGCGTTTATTAATCGGAGTACCGGTCTCTAGATTAATTTGCTAGTAATGCGCCCAGAACACTTTAGGTGTGACAGTCTTATCCGGACTGTCGGTAATAGGGTACCTAGTGGGGCATTTATATATGATGATAATCATATAGGGCTGGACCGATTTGATTTGAGTTCTCGATATAATTCCATAATCGAGAAGTCTTATCGAATCACAAGATGATCATATATGGATTAATCTTAATCCTGAGGTGATCACAGACAACTGCTTAGACTATGGTGGAGTTTGATGTGTTAGTAAGGATCACTTCGTAGTATGTGGTCCAACACTTCTCGTTGGCTCTATTCTAGAATGAGTGAGTAGTCTGTGCTATCACATATATGGAATCCATTCCTTCCCTCGGGAAGTAGACAGACAGTTCCCTTATTTGTTGACTCTAGAAATTGATCGATCTGCTGAGTTTGTATTATATTGAATATGAACTAATTGATCACTAGGGAGTTAATGGTAAATAAGGATAATATGTTTCGAGAAGGGTTTAAGGAAATATCCCGAATCGAAGTGAACAGTCTATGGAGGATTTATCCGTATGTAATGATTATATCAGTGGACGCTTTCGACTCATAAATTGAGTGTAAGTTATCTATATTCGATAGAGTTCAGTTTCGGGTTTATGGTGGTGTAATCCAGGAATTAATAGGTTGGATATAATTATTCAGTCTGACGAATAATTTAATCTAATTTATTGTAGCTACTGAATATGGGTCCATGGTCCCCGACGTGGCTCCCGAAATAGCATAATTGGATTTCTCGTCGTTTCACCTCAATTATAATTAAATAGTGGATTGGGCTATTTAATTTGATATGTGGATTAATTGTTTAGTTGGACTAGATAATGAAATACACGGAAAAGACATTTTTCGTGGACTCGACCCAAATAATTGTGTTGACCTTTTGACCACATTGGTCAAATACATAAAAAATGTGCGTGTGACCTTTTTATTCCAATTAAAGGTGGCGCAAGTTTTTGATTAAATAATTATTAAGGAATTAGTTTTCTTGGATAATTATTTAACATGTGATTTATCTTTTATTTGTTAATTGATAATTCATGGAATATTAGATATTAATATGATTTATCTTTATTTTTTTGGGATAATCATTTTATTTATCTTTTATTTGGAAAAGGATTATTATAATTGATTTTGTATTAATTATTTAATCCTTGGAGGTTAAGTTTTACTCTCCTATATAAAGAGAGTTCTTCCAAGCCTTTTGACACACATTAAAACACGCCATTATTGACAAATACTTGGGTTGATATTTCGACCAAGTATTTCGGGTTTCGAGTTGGAATAATCTTCGGGATTATTCCGGTAGAATATCAAGGAAGTCTGGCGGCGGGAAACACCATCCACTTGGTGTTGCTGGGAGACACACGCTGGAAGACGGTGGCTGCTCAATCACGTGTTCTTGGAGCCTTTTTGTTCTTGGAGTTAAGCACCATAAAAAGGTAGGCTCCTATACCCCTTGTAGATTTAGATCTTAAATTTATGTTTTTTGTTTCGTTTAGATCTAGATCCGATACCTCCGCTGTGTAATCGGGTCAATCTATGATTGATCCGACGATATTACATCTGACAGACAAAACCCTCATAAGCCTGAACATAAGTAAAACATTTTCATATAGTAAACAAGAATAAAATCCATGATTATTATACATCCACAAAGGGCAAAAAGATTCAAACTAAAATAAACTGGTTACACCAACTAATTCTTTTGATTCTCCATGTATTTCATGAACTTTTTAGTGTGAATGCTTATGATGTCCTTGAAATCCACTTCTTGAAACTTCCACTTCTAGTAGCCAAAGGCAGTTTCTCTAGGTTGACTACAAATGATCTTTTATTAAAAAGCCTATTAAAATCTGGCAAAGTCTCATGTGCCTATGGCTTGCCAAAGTAATCTTCCAGTCTTTTCTTGGCCTCAGCAATATCACCATCAGCAAGTTTCAGTTCTCTGAACATTTACCATTGTTCCTAACTTGATTTACTAGACATATGTCTAAGTTTCCTTTTCAGATCTTCAAATTATAATCTCCATTTCTCTGTATGATCTTCGGGGCTTTTTAATTCCTTAAAGGCCTCAGCTGATCATCTCTTTTCCAGAATAGGTTCCCTCTCAGCTGGTGCTCTTTTCTGAGCTATATAATCCCTTTTTAGATCATTGTACATGCTTGCCATATCCACTGTTAATTCATCATCTTGGAATCCAAGACAGTCTGCCCAAGCTTTATCTTGTGGCTTATCTGGGAAATCATCATCTGGAACTTAAAAAAATTCTCTAACACTTCTCATTGCTTCAGCCTCTTTCTCTTCTCTATTTCTGAAATTGGTGGAATGCCTTCTTTTATGATATCTACCAGTAGAGTGAGTAGAGTGCTTTCTATTTCCACTAATTTATGAGTAACTTTGACCACCTTCACTGCCTCTGCTGGTGCTTGATCTAAGTTGATTACAAGATCCCCTTTGCTGATTCACACATCCAGGCTTTTGTTGGTTGCCTGATCTGTCTCTATCATCATCAGGTTTTCTTTGAATACGATGAGGAAATCCAGACAAGGTTCATTTTTGGATTTCTCCCATTCTTCGTGCAGCCATCTTTGCTGTTCATCAGCTTCTGCTCTCATTTTCATTTTTCTTTCCCTTTCTCTTATCTGTTCTGCTGAGAAGTGAGGTGGGCTACTCCTACTTTCAGGCTTATCACTACCTTACCCCTTTTTGGAATTATAAGTGGCGGAGTTGCAACAGTATGTTGTTGGTGGTCTTAGTTGTAGATAGTAGACTATCCACCTTTCCTTCAATGAAAGTGAATCTGGTACCATGCTCTCTTAAGGTTTCAGAGATAGGTTGGAGCCTGGTCCTGACAACACTATCAAAAGCTTGCATCTCTAGAGATATATGGTCCTCAATGCCTATACATCTATTGGTGAGATTTGTATTCATATGAGTTGTGAGTGATGCCATTTGTCCGATCACATGATTTTGCCTTCGTATATATTCAGTTACAACCTCAAATCTTGTGTTTAAAGTGGAACTTTCATCTTGTAGTGCACGTTGCATGTTTCTCAAGCATATGGATTACTATTCCAATTCATATATCATTGAATCCACAATTGTTTGAAAAGTCTGATCAGAAATACCAACAGTTTGATGTGGCTGAACTGGTGGAACTTCAGTCTGCTGTGCTGGTTTTTGGTGTTGTAGTGGGGTGAATGCCAGTGTATGTAATGTGTCAACTGGTATAGTCAAAGCTTGATGAGAAACATCCTCTCCTTCTACATCTTCAAGTACTTGAGTAGCAGAGAGGGCTTGTGAAGGACTTGCCACCATTCCCTTTGCTTTGTGCTGGGGATGTTCAGTTTTATGAACATTTACCATTGTTCCTAACTTGATTTACCAGACATAGGTCTAAGTGTCCTTTTCAGATCTTCAAATTATAATCTCCATTTCTCTGTATGATCTTCGGGGCTTTTTAATTCCTTAAAGGCCTCAGCTGATCATCTCTTTTCCAGAATAGGTTCCCCCTCAGCTGGTGCTCTTTTCTGAGCTATATAATCACTTTTTAGCTCATTGTACATGCTTGCCATATCCACTGTTAATTCATCATCTTGGAATCCAAGACAGTCTGCCCAAGCTTCATCTTGTGGCTTATCTGGGAAATCATCATCTGGAACTTAAAAAAATTCTCTAACACTTCTTATTGCTTCAGCCTCTTTCTCTTCTCTATTTCTGAAATTGGTGGAATGCCTTCTTTTATGATATCTACCAGTAGAGTGAGTAGAGTGCTTTCTATTTCCACTAATTTATGAGTAACTTTGACCACCTTCACTGCCTCTGCTGGTGCTTGATCTAAGTTGATTACAATATCCCATTTGCTGATTCACACATCCAGGCTTTTGTTGGTTGCCTGATCTGTCTCTATCATCATCAGGTCTTCTTTGAATAGGATGAGGAAATCTAGACAAGGTTCACTTTTGGATTTCTCCCATTCTTCGTGCAGCCATCTTTGCTGCTCATCAGCTTCTGCTCTCATTTTCATTTTTCTTTCCCTTGCTCTTATCTGTTCTGCTGAGAAGTGAGGTGGCCTACTCCTACTTTCAGGCTTATCACTACCTTACCCCTTTTTGGAATTATAAGTGGCGGGGTTGCAACAGTATGTTGTTGGTGGTCTCAGCTGTAGATAGTAGACTATCCACCTTTCCTTCAATGAAAGTGAATCTGGTACCATGCTCTCTTAAGGTTTCAGAGATAGGTTGGAGCCTGGTCTTGACAGCACTATCAAAAGCTTGCATCTCTAGAGATATATGGTCCTCAATGCCTATACATCTATTGGTGAGATTTGTATTCATATGAGTTGTGAGTGATGCCATTTGTCCGATCACATGATTTTGCATTCGTATATATTCAGTTACAACCTCAAATCTTGTGTTTAAAGTGGCACTTTCATCTTGTAGTGCACGTTGCATGTTCTCAAGCATATGTATTACTATTCCAATTCACATATCATTGAATCCAAAATTGTTTGAAAAGTCTGATCAGGAATACCAACAGTTTGATGTGGCTGAACTGGTGGAACTTCAGTCTGATGTGCTAGTTTTTGGTGTTGTAGTGGGGTGCATGCCAGTGTATGTAATGTGTCAACTGGTATAGTCAAAGCTTGATGAGAAACATCCTCTCCTTCTACATCTTCAAGTACTTGAGTAGCAGAGAGGGCTTGTGAAGGACTTTCCACCATTCCCTTTGCTTTGTGCGGGGGATGGTCTTCGCTGATGTGGCAGCAGCGAATCTAGTGTATTGGACTGGTGTTGGATCTACTGTTCTTTCAGGTGTACCAACTGACATTTGTTGAGTGTGCTCAGCGGGTGGTATAATGCCTCTTTCACCACTTTTTTTACTGGTGGAGTGTTCTCAGCCGGTGCACTCTTCGGATGTTCTTGTGCTATAGCAGTTTGCTGCACTGACTCAAAAAGAATCAACTTATCATCGTCCATTGCATCAACTTCTCCACTATTTCCACCATCACTGCCACCATCCTGATCATCATCTTGGTCATGAACATCATCATCTCCATCATTATGATGATGATCATCTTCTTCTTCGGAATGCAGCATCCTTGCTTTAGCTGCCTCAACCATTTCTCATATTTGCCTCTCATCCACGAGGCCTATCAGGCTGGTTATCCACATGAATGAGAAGAACCACACTTCTTCAGTAAATATCATGTTCAAATTTGAAAATGGGACATGTGAATCACTCAATTTCTTGTCTAGATAGTCGCCAACTCTTTTATCAATATCCCTCTTAGGGATTTCCTCAGTTTCCTCTTCCATACCATCTCCTACTCCAGTTCCTTGTTCTTCTTCTATGTGAGTGGTTTGGTCTTCCACTGTTTCTTTTTCTTCTTCATCAATAAGCACAAATTCTGCTTCAGTGCTTCTTTGCAGATTTATCCTAGTTGATGACCTAGTTCTTTTCTTTGTTCAGAGCTAGGGGCATAATTTGGTTTCCTTTTCTGGCCTGTTTTCCCCTTTTTTACGTTGGGGTTCAACACTCTGCCCACCTGCGTGGCTTCGAACAATGGCGCTTCCAGGTTGTGGTATAAGGAAATAAGTAGCATATAAACAAATACCAATTGGTTTTAGTAGAACAATAAGAACCAGATCCTAATAACTGGTAGCAGATCAAGGTCATAGGTTCGAATCCCGGCAACAGCATGGTATGCAATTGAGACTAGCAGGTGCTGAGGGAGAGATTGTTGGGGTTTATCACTCGCCCACCCTGTGCGGGTTCGAACCATGTCACTTCTACGGTGTGGCCTAAGGAAATAAAATAGAACCTTAACTAATACCAATTGGTTTTAGTAGAACGGTAAGTGCTTCATCCTAACAGTTGCTTCATCAAAACAATTGTTCCTAACAACCAGTTAAGTTGACTTCGCTGGTACCAGTGATTGACTTGCCAAGTGAGCACACCCAAAATTCCAAAGGTTCAGTCAGTTGGTGAAGTCACTTAGCTGGTTACTCCAGTTAGCTGCTCCATATAACCTAGACAATTTCAATCGTTCCCAATTCTGCTCTTAATTGGTTAAACGTTTCAAGACTGGGTGGCTTTGTGAATATATCATCTAATTAATCTTCAATAGATATATACCTTCAAGATTACATCTCCATTTTCCACTTGATCAATTATAAAATGATCTTTTACATCAATATGTTTTGTTCTCGAGTAGAGTACTGGATTCTCTATGATTGATATTGCTTTAGTGTTGTCACACATGATAGGAATCTTCTTCTCATCTATTCCATAGTCTCTTAGCTTCTGTCTAATCCACAGTACTTATGCACAATAGCTACCAGTTGCTATACATTCTCCCTCAGCTGTTGAAGTAGTTATAGAGTTTTGCTTTTACTAAGCCATGATACTAGTCTGCTACCGAGCATCTGACAAGTTCCTGAAGTGCTTTTTCTATCCACTTTACATCCAGAATAGTCTAAATCAGAGTATGAGATTAATTTGAATCAAGCTGGATATACAGAAACCCGAATCAGGATCCGAAACACAAGAAAAACCGGATCCGGAAAAATTTCCCGTAGCTCGTAATTGCAGGGAGGGTCCTCGCAATTTCTGGAGCAATTTTTCCATTTTTCTTCAGATCTTCAGATCTGATTCACAGCACCGATCGAGACTCTCGATCATGCACAGCAGAAGCAATGAATCGAAATTCGTTTACGATTTTACCACGACATGATTCGCATATTTAATTAATCAAATCTATATGAAGGTCGAACTTTTACCCAACGGAAGAGAAGCCATGATTTTCCGAGTTGTACCTCCAAGCGACGACTTGTGGACGTCGATTGCGCATTCGAACCTCCTCGAATATGCTCCAAGAAAAACTCCAAATTTTCTTCTTCCCAAAGGCTAAGGCAAGAAACTAATATTTCTTCCTTTTAGATCTAATGAGGTGCACATGATGGTGTGTCTGCTGTGTTGGGATGACTCTCTCTATATAGGAAAATAATTGTGCAAGAGAGAGTTATCCTTTTCACAAGACACTTATATTTTTCCCAAAGTAAAAGATATTTACCATAAATAAGAGATAATCACCATAAATGAGATAATCATCATTAAATGATAAAATCATTTTATCCATTAATTATTTAACAAATAAATAATTAATTACACGTGTGAAATATTTCAGGAAAATTTCTTTTCCTAATTTTCTACACATGTGATTGTGCCTTGGAAAAATAGAAAATGTCTTTTCTATTTACATATTGTTTACCAAATAAATAATAATTCACATATTCATTAAATAGACCAACTATTTAATTTATTCTCGAGGCTCCATAATACGAGAATTCACTCTCGTGTTAGGAGCCAACCCGGGGACCATGGACCTATAACCAATAGCTACACAACATTGAATAAAATATTCATCGAACAAAATATTTTGTATTCAACTTATTAATTTTGGAATTACGCCACCATAAATCCAAAACTGAATTCTATCGATTAAGATATAACTTATTCTCAAAGTGTCGAGTCAATAAGTGTACATTGATATAATCATTACATATAGACTAACCTTCCATAGACTATCCACATTGAAGCAGGAATGTTTCCATTAACTTTCTTCATTACATCTAATTCTTATTTACCATTAACTAACTAGTGATCAATTAGTTCATAACCAATATGAACTCTCGGGATCGATTAGTTTCTAGAATAACAAATAAGGGTATTGTCTTTCTACTTCCTACAGGAAGAAAGGGATTCCGTATTGGTCAGACACATTCCCAACTTTTCACTCTCGATAGTGCCAACATGAAAGTGATTTGGACCGCTCCTCTTAGCAATCCTTAATGAACACAAATAACCCTATCTTGAAACAAGCAAAAGTCTGCAATCACTTCAGGATTAAGGTTAATCCATATATGATCAACTTGTGACAATATTGTGATTTAATAAGATTTCTCAATCATGGAATTATATGAGAAACGCAGATTAAATTGGTCCAGTCCTATATGATTACATCATAGATAAATGCCCCACTTAGATAACCAATATCGACGGTCTTGATAAGACAGTCACACCATAAAGTGTTATGGACGAATTAATGGTGGTTTAATCAATAGACCTCATACTATGATTAAGTTCACCACGGACTAACAGTTCAAGTGTATCACCATAAACTTAATCCTCACGTGTGACACACACTAGGTTATATGGCTACATATATATAATACAACTTAGGGTTTTCAGTAGTGTATTACTTATGAGCACGAAGCAAATAATAAGATGAGAATAAATCTGTCATTATTAATTATATAAAAAATTACATAAATTGTCTTTCGGGCACTACTTCCAACAAATCCACCATCTTTTGGATACCAAATACCAACATTCATTGTATGCTGCTAGTAAGTAAGATTCCTTTGGTTGTGATTGGAATCTTGCACATACATTTGCTGCAAATGCTATATCTAGTCTGCTGGCAGTGAAGTAGAGTAGTGAACCAATAATGCCTCTGTACATCATCTGATGCACATCCTTTCCATATTCATCTTTTCCAAGAATGACTCTTGCACACATTGGTGTTTATGATGTTCCACTTGTGTCCATACCATAACTTTTTATCAAGTCCTTTGTATACTTGTCTTGTTTATGAATATGTCATCTTTCATATGTTTCACTTGTAATCAAAGAAAATAGTTGAGTTCTCCCATCATACTCATTTGAAATTTTCTCTTCATTAGATTTGCAAATGTCTCAAATAGATTTTCATCTTATGATCCAAATATGATATCATCCACATATATTTGGACAAGTAAAGTTCTTGATCCATCATGTAACTTGAAAAAAGTCTTGTCAATGGTTCCTTTGCTGAATACATTGTTAATTAAGAATTGAGAAAGTGTCTCATACCAGGCTCTAGGTGCCTATTTAAGTCCATACAATGCTTTCTTGATTTTGTACACTTTATCTTATTTTCCTTTGATTTGAAATCTAGGGGGTTGCTCCACTTATACTTCTTCTTGTAGTAGTCCATTCAGAAATGCATTTTGACATCCATCTGATAGACTTTGAAGTCTTTATGAGCTGCAAATGCTAGGAATACTCTAATTGCTTCCAATCTGGCCACTGATGCAAATGTTTCATCATAATATATGTCTTCTTCTTATGAGTATATTTTTGCTACCAGTCTTGCATTGTTTTTTACAATTTCTCCTTGTTCTTCCACCTAGTTTCCGAATAACCACTTGGTTCCAAGGATATTTGCTAGGTTTGGTTTTTCCACCAGTTCCCAAACTTCATCTTTTTCAAACTCATTTAGCTCTTCTTGCATTGTTGTTATCCAATCAACATCTTCAATAGAATCAACTATTGTTTTAGGTTCAACCTGTGATAGAAAACAAGTTAGCATTCTTTCTAGTTGTCTTCTACTTCTGACACCAATGTTGACATCTCCAATGACTTGCTCAGTTGTATGATCTCTGAACAAGTTGACATCAGGTTGTAGTTGTGTCTGTGATGCTGCCTCTTCATGTGTATCAGCTAGTACATCTTCTTGTTCATCATTTGCTTCATCTAGTAGTGCAGTTGGTGTCTCAGCTTCCACATAAGCTTGTCCAAAGTCTTGTTTTCTTGTCTCTTCTTCTTCTGGAGTGTGTTGATCTTCACAAATAGTGTTTGGTTCATGTGTTTGGTTCATCAAACACTACATGAATTGACTCTTCAATTACCAAGGTTCTCTTGTTTTGTACACTGAAATCTTTGATGGTGTCGTAGTATCCCATAAAATTGCTTCATCATCTTTTTCATCAACAGTGTGTAATTGATTTCTATTTAAGGAAAACATTTTGCTCCATACATGTGTAAGTGAGATATGTTTGGTCTTCTCAAATTCCACACTTCATAAGGTGTTTTTCCATGATGCTTGTTGATGATTGATCTATTCTATGTGTAGCATTATGTGTTTGCTGCTTCTGTCCAAAATCTTTTTGGTAAGCTGTCTTCTTCTATCATTGACAACTTCTTTTAGAGTTCTAATTCTTCTGTCAGCTACTCCATTTTGTTGTGGAGTTCCTACTGCAAATATGTTGGACTTATTTCTTAGTTTTGATGATGAGTGCCATACTAGCTGTTATAGTGCAAAGGCAAAAAGATGTCTAGAGTAAATGTATAGGTTTATTAGAGTTTGATTCATAAATAGGTTTGATCAAACAAGCACTGTAATGGTCAGCTGACTCTTGTCGCCACGGATCGGTCTAGGTCGAGGGGTAGATAGGTCGGTAGACTAGTCCGGAACCCGCCGAAGACCGAAAACCGAAGGCCGAGGGTTCAAACTCGGTAAATGAAGGCTAAGGGATCAAACTTAGTATTTAAAGTCAAGGATATGGAATCGAATTTAGGCAAGTCTCGTGATGACTGAACCGATTACATATACCTTGTGTAGAAGGTCTAAGTTCCATAAGTTGGATGATGTTTGGAACTTGGTTATAATTAAAATGATGTAATCTAACTTCACAAATAAAAGTTAGATAAAAGTAATCGGTACCGCATTATATTTTACATACGAAATATGATGATCGACGAGACGATTGGTACTTCGACGGACTCATGAACCTGCTGATATATTACCTCGATTAATTCAAGTTTATTGGAAGATTACATGGATAAGGACAGACAACTACCTCTGACTTATCAAGAAAATCAAAGGATGAGATTAAAAAGACGTTGGGATGATCTCTATTTTTATCCATTGGATACAAGTCAAACGGGTGGACAGACTGCACTGTCAAAAAGGAATTCTGACAGTGTCAATCCTATGAATAGTGACAGAATGCAAATCAGATGGGACTAAAACAAGGAACGGTCACATTTGAAATTCAAATACATTCACATGCATTCTTGCCTATAAATAGAGGACCTTCAACTCAGAAAAAGATGATGAATTTTGGGATAAACTTTAAGTGATAATACTGAGCTGAAAAACACCCTGCTGAACTTGCTGAGCATAAGGCTACTGATCTAGGTAATTTCTTCAAGTGCATTCTGTGTTCAAGCTGCATCAAACATACACACTTGAAGACTGCAAGCTGCTGATTACATCATCCTAATCAAGCTGCTGCAACTGAATCATTTATTTGATTCAATCTTTATTTTATAAAGAACCTGCTGAAGACAGTGAAGCATCTGTTAAGTGTGAAAGACTGTTGTTTGTGGTGGAGCTGGTGAAGAGGCAATCCTACCCTTCAAGGACCAGTGGAAGACTCAGGAGCAGCAATCCTACCTGTTCCCAGTTTTCAGTTTGTGAAGCCATAGCTATTGGTGAAGGACAAACAACTTAGGAATCTTTGTAAAAGATGCATCAAAGATCTCTAGTGAATTTCCTCCAACATCACAGGAGAAGAGTGGACTGACAGGATTACATCACCTGGAACCACTATAAAATCTGACTATTTACTTTACTTTCTACACTTAGTTTGTTTTATACACCAGCCTACTGAATCTAGCAACTAAAATCAAACACTTGCACTACTGAGTATCTAATACTTAGTATCATATTTAACAACAAGTATTAAGGCTTAATTTTGATTTAATTCCGCTGCACAAATTCAGCAAACTCAACTATCGGTAGACTACGTTTATCCGCGAAGCTACGAAGTCTCGACGGACTCTGAAGTATCGACGATCTGCCGAAGTTGCGAAATTTGTTAACTCCAAAGTTTTAAGTGTTAAGTTTATTCACCCCCCTCTAAACTTAACCAAAGCCTTTTCAAGGGACCAACAATTGGTATCGGAGCGATTAGCTTCGTTCGAAGGAATCCTACTTGTTGTGCTTGTGAAAATTCTTTAAAACTTTCTTCCCAGTTCCTGATTTTCAGGATTTGCATCATGGACAACACACAGTATTCTAGAACTATGTTGATGTGTTCTCTTGATAGATTTGATGAGTATAAACGTCGAATGCAGGCATATCTTGCTGCTACTCATGATGAGATGATGGATGTACTAACTGATGGACCACTTGGAGATTACAAAGGCGAATAACGAGTGGGTGACGAACGAGTACATTCCTAAACCAAAAAGAGAATGGAATGCGAGAAGACGAGAAAAAGAGCAAACCTCAACAACATTGCTATTGATATCATTTACGAACCTTGGATAGCAATATGTATATGAAGGTTAAAGATTGCAAGACTGCAAAGGAACTTTGGGATAAGATTCACTTAATCTGTGAAGGCACTGATGCAATAAAGAAAAATAAAATCAGTGTGGCCAGAAAGAGATTTCAAAAGTTCAAGATGCTGCCAAATGAAACCATTGAGCAAATGGAATCAAGATTCAATGCAATCCTGGATGAACTTACCCTGCTGAGTGTAAGTTATTCAAAAGAGGAAATAAACACCAAAATCTTGGAAGCTCTACCTGCAAAAGATGTTTGGAAAATGAAGGTGACTGCAATTGAAGAAATGAGAAAGTTGCATGAAGAAAACACCTTCAAATTGTTTTCAGATTTAAAGGCTTATGAATTTAGCAAAAAGCTTGTGCCTGAAACTGAAAAGGAAGAGCCAAAGACCACTGCATTGGTTGCTTCACATCATGAAGAAACATCAGGAGGACAGGATGATATGCTGGATGAGATGCAAGAACAAATTGCCCTACTGAGCAAGAAAATCAGGATGATGAAGACTGGAAAGGCCCCTGCAAGAAAATTTACAAAGAGGCCTACGAAAGAAAGAAAGAAGAACCAAGGAAAGATAATGATTATCTATGCTTTCATTGCAAGAAACCGGGACACTTCAAAACGATCGTCCCGAGTTAAAACAAGGCAAGGAACACGATTATCTTTGTTTCAACCGCAAGAAGCTCTGGACATTTTAGACACGATTGTCCGGACCTACGAAGACCAAAAGTCAACGAGAGAAGACATGGCAAGAAGGCTATGGTTGCGAGAAGATGAATCGGGGTATGAAGTGGAATCGAAAAAGGAAATGAATCGGATGACACAAAGACGCGGTTGCTTTGATATGGAGGATTATGCTTTAATGGCCAATATGGATGAAACTGAGGAGGTATACAACACTGTATCTATCAACACTCCTGCTAGAAGTGATTGTGAATCAACCTGTGGTTCAAATCCTAGAAATTCTGACAACAATGAGACTTCGGATGCCATCCTTAATCAACTGAGGATAATACAATCTGGTTATGAGATTGTGAAGGCTGAAAAAGAAGCTCTTGAATTGGAAGTTGGAAGATTGAAAGCTGAACTAAGGGTTCTCAAAGGTAAGGAAAAAGATGTTGGACAGAATCAGCATAAGTCTGCTGAACATCCAGCAGCCTCTGAATCTGCTGAACCATCTTGTTCCAATGCTGCATACAAATCAGGAAAGCCTTATGGGGATAGAACAGGGCTTGGATTTGGAACTCAGCAATCTAACAAGAATGGATCCAGTAAAGTTACTTGAACCTAGTACCGAAATTGTCCTAAGTTTGTACCTGCACTAGATCCAACTCCCGATAAGGTTCTTTGAAGCGGCAAAAAACCCAATGAGAATGCTTCAAGGAAGCAAAATCGAGAGGTCAAAGAAGTCAACGACCCCTAGTAAAAAGAATAAATCTAAAAATAGGATCGCCGCGCCTTCTAAACTCTGCCGATAGCGACACTGCTACTAAGTCTGCCGGACCACGAAGGGTAAGAAACGAGAATATTCCAAGGATAAGAATCCTAAACCCAAAAATGTTGATCATTCAAGGGATACTTATCTCAGGGGGAAAGGTAGATTGTTCCCTACTGATGATGATTGGAATATTCCTGCATCTACTGTTAAAAACAGTAAGTATAACCATACTTGCTTGGGTAAAACCAAAGCAAAGGAATCGACAAAGATCTCGGCGGAGGACTTATACAAGGCCTCGGCGGAGACCTCGACGGACTCCTTATTATAGGGTTGTTCCTAACGGACAAGACACACTATGGTTATGCACATGTTTCTAACAACAACAATCATTTCAAACAAAGCATTATGTACCAAAAGGCCAGAAAACATATGTGATTCCTACACAACCTACTGTTAGAACTTATGGATGTGTGGAATATATGTATGAACCAAAGTATGACACGTTTAGAAGAAGACCTTATGGAAACATACCAAGGGTCATGCTTGCTACTGACCACTATGGACCCAAACAGGTTTGGGTACCTAAAAAGCATTAACTTTGTTTTGTAGGGTGTCTGGTACTTTGACAGTGGATGTTCCAGACACATGACAAAGAATAAGCACTGTCTAACAAATTTTGTGGCAAAGGATGGTCCAAGGGTGAATTTTGGCAATAAGAATACACCTGGACATACAAGAGGATATGGCACACTTATTGGAAATGGACTCACAATCAAGAATGTTGCATATGTGGAAGGACTGGACTACAACTTCCTGAGCACTGGACAATTCTGTGATATGGGATACAAGGTCACTTTTGACAAAGACAACTCGTATTGTCATTAGTGAAAGAGGTGATCAAGTTGTACTTGCTTTGGTAGAAGACAACGAGAACATGTATGTTGTGGATTGGTCTACTGCGCAGTTCCGAAACTCGCATGATAGTGCATACCAAGTCTGAACTCAATTGGCTATGGCACATGAAGTTGAATCACTTAAACTTTGATGATATTAATCAGTTGGTGAAGAAGAAACTGGTGGTTGGTTTACCTGAAATCACATTCAAGAAGGATGCTATATGTGATGCTTGTCAGCAAGGTAAACAGATAAAGTCAAGTTTCAAATCAAAGACCAAACAATCAACAAATAGAGTGTTGGAGCTGATGCATATGGATCTTTTTGGACCAATAACTCCAACAAGTGTAACAGGAAAGAAGTACACCTTAGTGGTTGTGGATGATTACTCTAGGTACACTTGGGTGATATTCATGAACAAGAAAAGTGAGACACTTCAAAGCATGGCAAATCTTTTGAAGGGATTACAAAATGAGAAAAGTTTAACAATCATAAAGATAAGATCAGATCAGGGTACTGAATTTCTCAACAAAGTTATAAGAGAGTATTGTGAACAAAATGGTGTACTACATCAACTTGCTGCTGCTGGTACACCTCAGCAAAATGGGGTTCTTTGAAAGAAGAAACAGAACTTTAAAGGAAGCAGGAAGAACAATGATTTGTGAAGCATTTCTACCTGAAAGATATTGGGCTGAAGCAGTAAACATAGCATGCTATACACAAAACAGAACATCAGTAAACAAGAAGCTGCTGAAGACACCTTATGAAGTTTGGAATGGAAGGAAACCTAACATATCCTACTTTCATCCATTTGGAAGCAAATGTTTTATTCTAAATCATAAAGTTCATTTGAAAACATTCCAACCAAAATCAGATGAAGGCATATTCTTGGGATATTCTTCAGTCAGCAGAGCATTCGGGTACTGAACAAGAGGTCACACAAACATGAAGAAACAATCCATTTTGTGTTTGATGAACCTAAGTTTACTGGTATGGAAGATGAAGATTGTGGACCTGCTGAGAATCAACAAGTCACCGATCCAGTTGTGTTGAAGTTTTGGAAAGATTCAATGACTTGAAAGTTTCGATATCTGCCCTGCCGAACACCTGCCGATAATGTTACTGATGCAACAACCGAAGCAGTTCAAGGATCTGCTGACCCCCCTGTAGAAGAAACTACAGCAGACCCTACTAAAGATGATGTTCCTGAAAATCAAAATAACCAAAATCCACAATGGTTAAGGAATCACCTGGTTGAACAAGTTATTGGCAATGTACAACAAGGTGTGAGGACTAGAAGACAACTGGAAGCAATGTTTACTTGTTTTCTATCTCAAATGGAACCAAAAGTTGTTGAAGAAGCAATTTCAGATCCAGACTGGATAATTGCTATGCAAGAGGAATTAAATGAATTTGAAAGAAATCAAGTTTGGACACTAGTTGAAAGGCCAAGTCATGCAAATATCATTGGTACTAAGTGGGTATACAGAAATAAACTTGATGAATCTGGTACCATTGTGAGGAATAAGGCCAGACTAGTTGCAAAAGGCTATTCTCAAGCAGAAGGAATAGATTTTGATGAAACTTATGCACCTGTTGCAAGACTGGAAGCTATCAGATTATTCTTGGCACATGCTGCATATAAGAACTTCAAAGTATATCAAATGGATGTCAAGAGTGCATTTTTGAATGGCATCCTAGAAGAGGAAGTTTATGTTCAGCAACCTCCTGGATTTGAAGTTAAAGATCAAGAAGATAAAGTGTATAGACTCAACAAAGCACTTTATGGATTGAAACAAGCACCAAGAGAATGGTATGAGACTCTATCTCAATTCTTGGTGGACAATGGTTTTACAAAAGGCACCATTGACAAGACACATTTCAAAATTAGTGAAGGGGACAGCACCCTGCTGGTACAAATTTATGTGGATGACATAATATTTGGTTCTGAAAATGATTTACTTTGTGAAAAGCTTGCAAATCTAATGAAGAGTAAATTCCAAATGAGTATGATGGGAGAAATGAACTACTTTTTGGGATTGCAAGTTAAACAGATGAAAGATGGAATCTTCATTCATCAAACCAAGTATACCAAGGAGTTACTGAAGAAGTTTGGTATGGAAAACATCACTAAGAGTTCAACTCCTATGAGTACAAACATCAGATTGGATGAAGATAAAGAAGGTAAAGATGTTGATCAGACCTTATACAGAAGGATGATAGGCAGTCTGTTGTACCTAACTACCAGCAGACCTGATATATCCTTTGCTGTAGGTGTTTGTGCAAGATTTCAATCTAAACCTAAAGAAAGTCATTTAGGTGCAGTAAAGAGAGTTCTCAAGTATCTTAAAGAGACTTTGGGAGTAGGGATATGGTATCCCAAGGAAGGAAGCTTCAAAGTTATATCCTACTCAGATTCTGATTATGCTGGATGCAAGATTGATAGAAAAAGCACCTCAGGAACACAATCGAGTTAATGGGAAATAGACTGGTTTCCTGGTTTAGCAAGAAACAAAATTCTATTTCAACTTCCACTGCTGAAGCTGAATACATTGCTGCTGGAAGTTGCTGTGCACAAGTACTATGGCTAAGACAACAATTAAGGGATTATGGAATTGAAGAAAAGGAAATTCCAATTATGTGTGATAACACAAGTGCAATTGCAATCACAGAAAATCCAGTTTTGCACTCAAGAACCAAGCACATTGATGTAAGACATCATTTTATAAGAGATCATGTTGAAAAGAAAGATGTGGTGGTTCTATACATCCCTACTGAAGATCAACTTGCTGATATTTTCACTAAACCACTTGACAGTGAAAGATTTGCCAAATTAAGGACTGAGCTTGGAATTATCAAAGTTGACTGATAATCAGCAGTGTACTGGAATTCACCAAGGGGATTAGTCTTTGCTATGTTGGGTGAGCTCACTTAGCAGATTAGTCATTGGTATCAACAATTCCAAGTACTTATGTTTGGACAATTGAGCAAATGAGGTTGCCAAGGGGATTGGTCTTTGTCATTTTGGGTGAGATCACTTGACAGATCAGTCATTGGTATTAAACTTCATCTTGTATTATCAATTGAAAAAAACAAGAAGAAAACAGGGATCAGCAGAGTACATTTGTCAGCAGGCTGCTGAAGCCTATTTATCAGCAGATTGCTGAACCTACCCTGCTGAGGATTACCCTGCTGAATGGAACGTTACTCAGTCAAAGTTATTAAAGTCAAAAAGGCATATTGGCGGGATATTTATTCTATCCATTATTACCACAGTTAAACCATCCAACGGTTACAAACGTTATGGAGGAGTAATGGGCCACGTGTCAAGTCAGAAATTATTCAATTTAATCGTGGTTACCTCAATGTACGTGCAATGACAGTTTCAACTACCCACTGTCTATATAATCAGACTGTCACACAGCGAATTCTCTACTTGCAATTTCTGCTTTATCTCTGCAAATCCTACATTGTGTGAACATAGATTTGAGAGCAATTCTTCTTCATCTTTTTCTTATTTCAATGGCGGAAAGGATTGAAGTTCAAATCGAATCAAGCCAAAGTGTGAGAGGCTATGTTGTTGATGCAAAACAAACGAGTTGGCTATTAATATAGGTCGAAGAATAAGGAGATTTGCGGGCTTGGAGAACAAACTCAATATCAGATTAGAAACAATCTCATACACCAATGTTATTGATTTCTGGAAGAATATGGTTGTGGAAGAAGGAACTGAAGCATTCAAGACAACAGTGAATGCTGAGGAGCTTGTAATTTCCTCCAGTCTACTGAGGGAAGTGTTTGGATTTGAAGAAGTGGTGGATGGTTCAGTCAATCCTGAAGCAATGGGATTGGACAAATTGACGTTTGTTGATCAGATTAAAACAAATGCAGCCACCAAATCCATACCAGGCATCAATTGCAAACATATTGGAAATGAATACAGTCTGCTGAGCAAGCTCATTGCAAAGAACATACTTGGACTAGTTGGGAGTATGGATACTCTATCAGGACCTAAGATAGAGCTGATGATAATCATCTGCAGGAGCATGCGGTTTGACTGGGCTGGTTATTTCATTCATTATATGAAGAAAGTGGCCAAGGAGGAGAAATTAGTGAAAAGGAAATCAAAGGCCTTACCCTTGGGATTGATGATTCAGACCCTGCTGAATCATTTGAAAGTTCCTGATCTTGAACCTGAGAATATTAATCAGTCTAGATACAAGAAGGAAATTAATCATGCTATTCCTGGTCTAGATGATGATGAAGAGGTTGCTGGAGAGGCTGCTGGTGATGATAATGATGATGATGATGGTGATGCTGGTGGTGAGCAGGTTCAACAAACTAAGAAGATATCTATCGACCCTGCTGCACCAAAGAAGACTGCTGAGAAAAGAAAGGGTGGAGGTACAAAGAAAGTAACTGAAGGTTCAAAGCCTTCAAAGAAAACAAGAAAGGAAACAGCACAGACTGCTGAGTCTGCTGAGGGTCAAGTGGAGGTTACTGACCCTGCTGTAGCTGCAAGAAAAACTGTTGTTGAAATTTTGAGAGAACAACAGAAGGAAGCTAGTAGAAAGAGAAAATCTACTGGAAAAGATGATGATGAACCCCTCTCCAAAAGAATGAAAGAGATTGTCCATAAACAGAAACAAGGAAAAGGGAAAGAACTCAAAACTTGGAAGCTCAAAGAATCCAAGAAGAGGCATCAGTAGAAGAGGAAGAAGAGGCTGTTGAGGCTGAGCCCTTAACTATCATTCCGCCTGTAGTAATTAGTGACTCCTCACCTGAAGAGGTTGTCAAATCTACTGATGATGGACAGATTGTTGTTGAGAAATCTGTTGAAGATACACAGCAGTCTACTGACCCTGAGCCTGCTATAGTATCTCCTGAAGAACCACATCAAACTGCCGAACTCGAACTGCTTTGTGGTAGTTGAAGAAATAATTGAAGACTTGGTTGAAGACCACGCAAGTGTGGCAAGAACTCGGGGGAAGAGCGATCTGTTGCTAACCCCGATGAGCATGTAAGTCAGGGGAAACCAAGTGTGATACGGATGGAGTAGTAGGTACAAATGTACCGTCTCAGCAACCTACCGACTTTAGAATGTCTGTTGAAGAAACCATGAGCTTACTTGTTGAAGCTTTTGAAGGTCAGCGAGCTGCTGAACCTGCAATTAGGAAGCCATCTATGCCATATGAGAAGGCATCCAAAAAGACCAAAGTAGATCCTAACTTCAAAAAGGTGCAAAACTATTTTCAGTGGAAGTTCGGATTCTACAAGAGACAGAAACCAGCTGCTGATCCAATGAGTGGATTTGAAGAACGGGCATTTGAGCAGCTAGGTGTGGACAGCCTGCTGGATTTGATAGACACTAGCATGTTGCAATCCAGGCTGATGGGTATGTTGGATGAAGGAAAGAAAAGTGGAGCTATTATGTTCAGAGATCCAAAGTTCACACCAGATAGTGATTCATCAGATTCTGATGATGATACCCCTATGTTTCCTGGGGAGGCCAGTGGAGTGGCTAGAGAAACAACAACTGAAGCCACTGGTCAAGAAACTACTGAGACTGGTAAGTCTGCTGAGGGCCAGCAGACTGGAGAAATGGATGAGGATCTACAGGATCTCACCATAGATGATCTGGAGGCATTGATCAATGAAGGTATTACTCTGAGTGCTAGTAGGCTGACTGATAAACCAAGTACATTCCATATTGTAGAGCCTACTGCACAAACTAAAGATGAACAGAGTGAGGATTTGGATGGAGAAAAGGTTACTGATTTTAATGAACCTAGTGCCAGTTCTGAAGAGTCAATTGAATATCAAGGTGGATTTGACATTGAAGGCACTCTGACTAATACTGCCATCATCCTACACAAGATTGGTCATCCTGAAGGTTTCCAAGTGGATAATGGCAATATATTCAATCCACAAGGAATTGAAGAGGAGGTACATGTTGCTTTGGGATACAAACGAAAGACTGGACAAAGGTTGGAACGGGAGGTACGCAGTGCGAGTCTCAAACGACTGGACAAAGGTTGGAACTGATTTGGGTTTGGAGGAAACCCCCGCTTGTTGATGAGGCTGTTCTTGTAGTGGAGCCTTCGGAGGCAAGACCACTGAAGGGAAAGATGGTCAGCAGACTGCTGTTAATGAAGATGAGCAGCTGCTGGACTTTGACTTCAGTGATGAGGAGTTTCAGGTGCCTGAAGAAGAAAATATTAATGTTGATCAACCTCAGGCATTTGTACCTGTTTTTGAAGAACCTGCCATTGATCCTATCCTGGATGAATACGAAGGACCTAACCCTGCTGGACTGGATAGGAGTAAGGCAATGGTAGTAAGCAATCAGAGGCCACAGTACAATGTGGAGGAGCCTGCTGATGAAGTCACTGGTGGAAGGATGACCAGTGAAGTACCAGTTGAAGTGCTAAATGAGTTAAGAACTGTAAGGCATGATATGCAACAGTTAAGGACACAACTGGATAGACAGGAAGAGAGATTTGAAGAACTGATGAAGATGGTAAATGTAAACAGACAATCTACTGCCACAGTTGCTTCAAACTTCACATATACTCAAAATGGTGTGAATAATCTGATATTAGATGTGAAGGGCATCAAGGTTGGAAATACTACAAAAGATCAATTTCTGAAGGATCAATTTATTTCTATCCATCAGAAACTTGACAACCTTGCTGCAACACCTAAACCCGCCGAGCCTCGCTTTGCGCACAACAACTTTCGCCGTGCTCGATCCCAAACTTACTTGAAAGGATCAACGGAGATTTGGAGGAGACATTGCAATCCATGATCACTTTGCTATTGATACTAGAACTGGAACTATGGAAGGTCATTTGAATAGAGTGATAGTATCACAAGAAGGTATTCATGGCCTTATATCCCGTTTTGTTGATGATGTCACTAAGGGGGAAGAGGGCCAATCAGCTGCAGCAAAGGAGGCTGCAAGACTCTTTGCACAGAAGAGATGGACATATGACACTAATGCTTTCAGGCAACCTGCACTTGGCAGAATTCAACTCACTGATGATCTTCTTAGACAATACAAGAAAGAGTACTATAACAGGAGGAGACCTTATCATGACATGGGGTTTCATGAAGGTCTTAACTCTTTCTTGGGTTTGAAATTTTGGGAAGCTAGAATCAGAGCCTTAAGGGCAAGCAACAGAGGCAGAAGAAGTAGCAAAGGTGATAAGGTGCAACCTATTTCAAAAGCAAGGGACTCACTGGATGAATTCAAGGAGCTGTATATGAAGTTTGGATTCAGAGTGAATGAAATTAATCTTATCCTCCCTGAAGCATGGAACTGGGTGGAAGCAAGTCAATCCCTACATTGATTTTACACGATTGAAAATGAATGGATGAGGGATATGATAGAACAAATCAGAGCCTATCAAGAACAAGCTGAGAAGGCTAGAAGAGAAAGAGAAAAGAGACAATAGATCAGCATATACTTATTATTCTTTATCTTTGCTGTATCTAGTTGTAATAACTGAACAATGATTATAATGAGAATTGACTGAATTTGTTCTGTTTTTGTCTTTATCTTTTTGCTTTGCTGATTAGGTGAGGGTAGTGGCATCATCACCAAAAAGGGGGAAATTGTTGGACTTATTTCTTAGTTTTGATGATGAGTGGCATACTAGTTGTTATAGTGCAAAGGCAAAAAGATGTCTAGATTAAATGTATAGGTTTATTAGAGTTTGATTCATAAATAGGTTTGATCAAACAAGCATCGTAATGGTCGGTGACTCTTGTCGGCGATCGGTCTAGGTCGATAGGGGTAGATAGGTCAGTAGACTAGTCTGGAACCTGCTGAAGACTGAAAACTGAAGGCTGAGGGTTCAAACTCAGTAAATGAAGGGTAAGGGATCAAACTTAGTATTTAAAGTCAAGGATATGGAATCGAATTTAGGCAAGTCTGTGATGACCTGAACTGATTACATATACCTTGTGTAGAAGGTCTAAGTTCCATAAGTTGGATGATGTTTGGAACTTGGTTATAATTAAAATGATGTAATCTAACTTCACAAATAAAAGTTAGATAAAAGTAATCAGCTGCATTATATTTTACATACGAAATATGATGATCGACGACGATTGGTACTTCAGCAGACTCATGAACCTGCTGATATATTACATCGATTAATTCAAGTTTATTGGAAGATTACATGGATAAGGACAGCCAACTACCTCTGACTTATCAAGAAATTCAAAGGCTGAGATTAAAAAGACTTTGGGATGATCTCTATTTTTATCCATTGGATACAAGTCAAACGGGTGGACAGACTGCACTGTCAAAAAGGAATTCTGACAGTGTCAGTCCTATGAATAGTGACAGAAAGCAAATCAGATGGGACTAAAACAAGGAACGGTCACATTTGAAATTCAAATACAGTCACATGCATTCTTGCCTATAAATAGAGGACCTTCAACTCAGAAAAAGATGATGAATTTTGGGATAAACTTTAAGTGATAATACTGAGCTGAAAAACACCTTGCTGAGCATAAGGCTGCTGATCTAGTTAATTTCTTCAAGTGCATTCTGTGTTCAAGCTGCATCAAGCATACACACTTGCATACTACAAGCTGCTGATTACATCATCCTAATCAAGCTGCTGCAACTGAATCATTTATTTGATTCAATCTTTATTTTATAAAGAACCTGCGAAGACAAGTGAAGCATCTGTTAAGTGTGAAAGACTGTTGTTTGTGGTGGAGCTGGTGAAGAGGCAATCCTACCCTTCAAGGACCAGTGGAAGACTCAGGAGCGACAATCCTACATGTTCCCGCTTTTCGGTTTGTGAAGCCATAGCTATTGGTGAAGGACAAACAACTTAGGAATCTTTGTAAAAGCTGCATCAAAGATCTCTAGTGAATTTCCTCCAACATCACAGTAGAAGAGTGGACTGACAGGATTACATCACCTGGAACCACTATAAAATCTGACTATTTACTTTCATCATTTACTTTCTGCACTTAGTTTGTTTTATACATCAGCCTACTAAATCTAGCAACTAAAATCACACACTTGCACTACTGGGTATCTAATACTTAGTATCATATTTAACAACAAGTATTAAGGCTTAATTTTGATTTAATTCCGCTGCACAAATTCAGCAAACTCAACTATCAGTAGACTACGTTTATCAGCAGCTACTGAAGTCTCAGCAGACTCCTGAAGTATCAGCAGACTGCTGAAGTTGTAGAATTTGTTAACTCCAAAGTTTTAAGTGTTAAGTTTATTCACCCCTCCCCCCTCTAAACTTAACCAAAGCCTTTTCAAGGGACCAACAAAATAATTGATGTAACACTCCATTTTCTTCACTGATAACCTTATTTAAGAATTTTGTTCCTCTTTTGATCTAATCTTGATGATATTCAACTGTTGCTCATTTTGAAGTGTTGGAAATAAAATTTATGTTTTGATAATGATTCATCACTTATTCAGTCATTGTTTTAGACACCATTGATGAAGTGTCATAAATATCTATTATAGTGCAAAGCAAAAAGATGTCTAGATATCAATGTATAGGGTTTAATAGAGTCTGATATTTGTTTAAGTTAAATCAGACAAGCACTGTAATATTTCTAGGTTGAGAACTGAGATAACAAGGAACTGAGATAACAAGAAATTGAGATAACGGGAAACTGGAAATTAGTTAAACTGGAAAACAGAGCACACCTATATGAAACTGAAGAAGATAAGTTCGCTGAGGGACACAAACTCGGTTTGCTTATCTAGAATATAGAAGAACTGAGGGTTCAAACTCAGTTGATGAAGAACTGAGGGTCACAGACTCAGTTATTGAAGATAGAAGAACTGAGGGTTCAAATTCAGTTTATGAAGACTACGTCGAGACTTTAAAGTTAGACTTCATGCAAGATTGTGATGACCAGAACTAACTTTATGGATCTTGTATAGGGAAGCTAAGACACAAAAGGACAATAATGTCTTTGTAGATTAATTCTTTGGTGTACTCTAGTTAGATCAATAATAATCAGATGAAAGGAAGAGTACTGAGTTGTTGAAGAAGAGTAAAATTAAACTCAGTTAAAGCTCTTAGAAACTGAACTGACAATGTTCTCAGTAAATCAGTTTTGGAACTAAGGTTTAACTAAACTGAAGAAGAATCCAACCGTTACAATACAAGAATCAAGATCGGAGGATAATATATCCGTTCTGACAAGTAACGTACAAGCAAGAAAGCAGGACTAGTAACGGCTACAAGGATTCGAATTCAATCTGACCGTTAGATAAACGCCTATAAATAGACCACTTCTATCATAAGAAGAATGGGGGGAGGGGGGAATTCTAATAATCAATCAAGTCAATAAAGCTCATATCAAGGGGGAAATTAGATCAAGAGAATTCTATAAAATAATTAATTGCAAGATCAAGAAATTTCTTCAAGTGTTCATTAGTTCAAGCATATCAAGATTTGTCATTTGAAGAAATTAGACCTGTTCATAAACCGTCTTTATCTTGACGAAAAGCTTATATCACAATTCAATCATAGTCATTGATTCAAGTCTCAAATTTGATTCTATCAAAGGTTCTAGACTGTGAAACACCAAGAAGGTGTGAAGGACAGTTGAGTGCAGTCAGGAAGACTGTGTTTGTGATGAGTTGGTGAAGAGGCAATTCAACCCTCCAAGGACCAGTGTTTCAAACAGCTGAAGAGCAACCATTCTACTAGTTCTACAAGTGTTTAGATAGTGAAGCTAGGGATTAGTCACGGACTATCAGTTTATAACTTTTTGTAACCGGGCCACCTCAAAGAAGTTCAAGTGGAATTTTCCTCCGCATCACATGGGAAGAGAGGAATGACAGGATTACACCACCTGGAACCTCTTTAATTCTTGTTTACTTACTTTACGCATTTACTTACTACATTACAGTCATAATTATCTAGCTCTTACTTTCAGCAAACATAAGAAACTGACTCAACACGTTATCTGATAATTCATATCTTTTAAAGGCTAAATTAATGTGCTACCAGTTAACTAGACAAAGGATAAGTCACTATTGACTTATACTCATTTGAGTTAGCTTAACTCCACACAAGTTTTAACTGAACCTTAATTTGTTTTAAATCCAGTTTTTGGTGACAAGTTTATTCACCCCCCCTTCTAAACTTGTGTTAGCCTTTCCAAGGGACCAACAATTGGTATCGGAGCAGTTCTTCCTTTTGGAAGTGATCCAAAGACAAACCAGTTGTTGAAAACCCCTTACTATATCAGTTTTAAAAGCATTTCATTAAAATTTAAATGGATACATCTTGAATTAGAAGTTTGCTGAATAACCCCTGACTGACTATTTACAAAATGTTGTTTCTGACTTTCAGGATCAAGTATTTGAAAGTTTCGGCACTACGAGCTCACATACAAATCCAGAACCTCTTTTTAGTAATGATGTGGATATTGACTTTAACTCATATGATGATGAATCCAGAGTATTTCCATCCCTAAGTGATCTCTCAGAAGAAACTGAAAAGGAGTTGCTACAAGTAGCTGATTACATAGATGAAAAACTGACTAAAACCGTCATTGAAGATCCAACCTTCGCAAAAGCCAAAGATATTGTTGAGATTCTACCCATGAGCTATGGAGGTGAAAGTGATGAGGAAATCATACTGCTAGGAGCAGCATAGGCAAATATCAATGACAAAAGGAAACAAGTTCTAAATGATGAAAATTCCTCAAATAAGAATTTATCTATCAAACACCAGGACGTAATTGCATTTACATCTAGCACTTACATCGCCAAAAACAATCAGAGAAATGAATATTTAAATAAAACCATGGGCATACTCATAAAGGAATTGGAGGTAATTCAGAAGAATTATGAGAATGTCAAAAAGGAGAAAAATTTATTGAAAGCTGAAGTTTCGAGATTGAATGCTGAGATCAATTTAATCAAGGATAATAATGGAACCAAAGTAATTCAACCAAATGATGAACTGACATAAGTAATAAACATCACAGAATCATCAGTTGATCCAATCCCAGTGTTCAGTTCAAACCTGGAAAACCATTTAGAGACAGATCTGGTTTAGGGTTTGTTAATCGGCATAATTCTAAGTTCATACCAAGTTCAGTTGCAATGAAATTTTTTACTACACAACAGTCAGGAACTCAAAAAACTGATAAAATTATCAGAACTGACAAAAACTCGGCACAGCCAAATACACAAACTGACAGAACTGAAAAATCAGTTGGTAAAAAACACCAAAACAACAGATTTTACAGGAAGGCTCAGAAGGCTAAAAAAGGCAAGACTGATCAGAGATCGGTAAGAAAAATCTTCAAGTAATATCCATCTATGAATGAAGAACATTCATGGATTAACATACTCAGAGGGAAAGGGAGACCGTTTCCCACTGATGAAGACTGGAGTGAACCATCACCTCAGTTCCACAAACTGAACAAACCAAAAACAATTAGGACAAAACAACAAATTAAAAGTTTGTGAAAACTGACTTTACTCAGTCAAAATATCAAGAGAGGTATAAAGTCAAAAATAAAATTATATCATCTAAAACTAATCAGTTAGGACCCAAACAGATATGGGTACCGAAAATCCCTCATTTTGTTTTGTAGGAGAATATCACTAACTGAGAACAAGAAAGGTGTGATTCACAAAACTTAGTTGTATTCACAACTGAGTTTTTGAATTCAGTATAAATACAAGACTGAACGTGTACAGCTGGAGATACACCGCATCTACTCTATTTTCTAGCTACGGATGTCAGGAAAAGACGTGATCTTTTCTAATCTCAACCGTCCATCTTTTCCACTCATCTTCATTTTCGCAATCTCTAAACATTTATGACAAGACGTTTTGAGTCCCACTCAATTCTTAACTACCCTTGCTACCATTTATAAATAACCCTAAAATTTCTTCCATAATTCTCTGCACTTGAATTTTGAATCTACTTCATTATCTTCTTTAATCCCCAAGAATTTTCAAATTTCAATTAAATCCAGAAAACAATGACTTCTACTCATATTGAACCTAGAATGATCATATCACTTGATCAATTTATTGCCAAGTTTACTGATCAAACTCTAGCCAAAGTAATTGCAACAAAAATACAGCAAATCAAAGGTTTGGATGCTGTATTCAACATCAATCTGAAGAGTGTCTGTCTGGAGAGCATTGTCGACTTCTATGAATTTGGAAGTACAGCTCTAGAAGGAGAGGGCACACACACTTTTACCACATCTATCAATGGTAAACAAATCAAAGTTACTGAAGACCTAATTGCAAATATTTTTGGGTTCGACAAATCTAGAGGAACGTCATCCATCAAATTAACTAAAGAACCGAAGGAGAAATTATGGAAAGATATAATTGATGCAGACTCCACAGTTTCACAGACTGGGAGCACAAGCTTACTCAAACCGGAATTCAATTTTCTCACCAAGATGTTAGCAAATTGCATAATTGGAAATGCGGGAAACTTTAGCAATCTCTCTGGAGCAAAATTGGATTTATTATATGTGATTTGGTTTGGAGAAAGTTTCAATTGGCAAAGATATATTTTTGATCAATTAGTAGCACAATCAATTGACACACCCAAAAGGAAGACCGATGTTAAGAAAGGTCGATTCTATCACAAGATGACTCTTGCACTGGTGGTCCAAAGAATTCTCGATCACTTTGGAATTGCAAAGAGAAAAGAAACATTGGTTGCTAATAGGAAGATTGTTGTTAAAGAAGAAAGATCTGGAAAAAGAAAAGCTGAAGGTTCTGTGAGTGAACCTAAAAAGAAGAAAAGCAGGAAGTCGAAGAAAGTTGTAACTGGAAATGAAGCCTTGGAACAAGTTGAAGAAATAAGGAAAAGAAGGAAAAAGTATAGAAGATGTAGAAAAAGCCAAATCTGATCTTGTTACTAAGAAATCAGTAGAAGTATCACCAACAAAAGTCACTACTTCAGTTGCTGAACGATCAGAACAAAAAGTCAGGACTGAAGTTACTCTCACCAAATCTGTTTCAGCATCTGTAACTGAAGTTTTACCAATTCAAGAACTAGTTCAACATCCAGAAGAAATTGAAATGACAAAGGAAACTGATGTTGTCAACAGAGAATAGAATGTTGAAGCCGACTTACAGAAAGAAGCTGACACTCAGGGGGAACAGACCCTGAGAGTTGAACACGACGATGAAGGATCTGACAGTGAAGAAAGATTAATTGACAAAGCAACTATGGACATGCTTTTGTTACTTTCAAAATCTAGATCCACACCTCAAAAAGCTGCTTCCAGATTAGAATTTGAGGAATCAGTCAAAGAATTTTTAGCTTCTCACTCTGAAGATAAAGGAGCTGAAGTAGAATCAAGATCGACTAAAGTCATCCACTTGGATGAGCTAGTCAATGAAGAAGAACTTATTGAATCCATGATGAAAGAAGTTCCAGTTACTAAATTGGAACTTGAGCCTGCTGGAGAACAAGTTGTTGAAGAACTTGTTAGTAAAAAAGATTTGAGAACTGAGCCGATAATCTCCGTTTCAACTATTGAAAAAGATTCATCAGTCATCCCAGTTACTGCTGAGGGAGGAACCAGCAATACCAACCCAATGCAAACTTAAGAAGTTGTGAGAACTGGAGATATTCTGGAAGTTGACCAGGAGATCTCAAGAGGATCTGATGAGATTGTCACTCAATCTAAGTCCTCACCTGATCATGGAAAACTAATGGCAACTGATTATGAACGATTAAGCAAATACCAAATCTGGAAATTCAGTTCAATCGCCAATAAAAGGAGTCAGCTAGGTGAAATGGAAGTTACTGAAAAATAGGTATTTGATCTCTCAACATTACCAATCTATTCGAAGTGATCAATACCGATGAATTCTTAAATCGTGGATATGCGCTAATCAGAAATAGTTATTGGAAGGAAGCCACAGCTGGTGGAAGCTCCAAATAGAATGATTATGATAATGATTCATAGGAAGATCCCAATTTGCAGAAAGGGATTCTCGCCTCTTTACTAGAAAAGAAGACTGAAACTGATCAGAATACTCATGATGATTCTTGTAATTCTGAAGAAAGTAGTGGAAGTTCTATCTCTAGAACTAAATCTGATGAACAAGAAGAAGAAGGAGGTTATCAATCTCCCACTGATAAATCTATGCTAGAAATAGCAAGAACTGTAGCAAACATGGCTGGAGAAGGATCAGATGATGAATTCAACGTACAAATTTCACCCGCAAGAAATGTTGATCAATCTAGTCTGGAAGAAATTAGAAAACAATCTGAAGAAAGGAGAAGATCGGTAGAATACAAAGAAAAACTGAAGCATGTTGTTCTCTCACCTCTGAAGCAAGCTAAATCAACTGAGGCTGAGACAAGCAAAGCCAATGAACAACAAGATGGAAGCGATAACAATTTGTTTGGAAAAGTTCTAAGGTCCTTAGAGGCTAGCAAAAATGAAAGGAGCGAACTGGAAAAAAAGTTGGATATCGTCACTAGCAACTGTCAAGACACTCTAATTGAGCTTTAAAAAACAACCATTGAAAATGACGCAAGAAGAGATGAAACCAAGACAGATGGGAAGGGATTCTCAATAATTTGGTTGATATAATGATTCTTATGGAAAATGGCATGAAGGACTCAGTTGTAGCTCAAACCATTTTGGCATCAACTCAGCAGAACCAAAACAATTACATCAAAAGCCTGATTGCTAAAGATGATGTCAATAAGGGGGAAGTTTGGATGTCTTAAAAGTCCATGCAATTGAGATGCCACGAGTCCTTGCAAACATTGATGACAAGCTGACTGAACGGAAGAAAGCTAGAGAAGGAGATTTAGCAAATTGCTAAATACTCAGAGCCAATTGACAAAAGAATTGTCTTGGATTCTCGTCCCTACAGCTTATTCAAAAATCTACCAGCCAGAGAATGAGAATCAAGACAAGAATCTCTAGAAATATTTCTACATATGCAAAAGATTCTCGTGCACAACTGGAACAAACTTAAGAAATGGGAAATGGATGGTATTTTAGACAAAGAATCAGATAAGGTTGAAAAGACTGAAAATGATTTATTTCAGAATTTACTAAAAATAGCCACCAGTGAAAGACTGAGGACATCTGTTTTCACTTTCACAATTCTGTTCAAAAGCAAATTCTTCGGCAAACACAATTTATCTGAATCATTGAGCATATGGGCAAGCATCCATGGAATCGAAAGTACTACAACAAATGATGCTATGAGGAATATTGCTGAAACTTATGACATCAATTTAGTTTAACTATTAAGTAAAAAGAAGCTGCTTTCTTGTTCTTTTTATTATGTTGTATTCAATTACCCAACTTTGTAACTCAGATATCAATAAATTCTCAGTTTCTCAGTTCATTGTGTTAGTCATTATCTTGTTTTATCTTTTTGCATTGCTTTTAAGAAGGGTATTGGCAACATCAAAAAGGGGGAAATTGTTGGAAATAAAATTTATGTTTTGATGATGATTCATCACTTATTCAGTCATTGTTTTAGACCCCATTGATGAAGTGTCATAACTAGCTGTTATAGTGCAAAGAAAAAAGATGTCTAGATATCAATGTATAGGATTTAATAGAGTCTGATATTTGTATAAGTTAAATTAGACGAGCACTGTAATATTTCTAGGTTGAGAACTGAGATAAAAAGGAACCGAGATAACAAGAAACTGAGATAACGTGAAACTGGAAATGAGTTAAACTAGAAAACAGAGCACACCTACATGAAACTGAAGAAGATGAGTTCGCTGAGGGACACAAACTCGGTTGGCTTATCTAGAAGATATAATAACTGAGGGTTCAAACTCAGTTGATGAAGAACTGAGGGTCACAGACTCTGTTATTGAAGACAGAATAACTGAGGGTTCTAACTCAGTTTATGAAGACTACGTCGAGACCGTAAAGTTAGACTCCAGGCAAGATTGTGATGACCTGAACTGACTTTATGGATCTTGTATGGGGAAGCTAAGACACATAAGGACAATAATGTCTTTGCTGATTAATTCTCTGGTGTACTCTTGTTAGATCAATAATAATCAGCTGAAAGGAAGAGTACGGAGTTGTTGAAGAAGAGTAAAAATAAACTCAGTTAAAGCTCTTAGAAACTGAACTGACAATGTTCTCAGTAAATCAGTTTTAGAACTAAGGTTTAACTAAACTGAAGAAGAATCCAACCGTTACAATACAAGAATCGTGATTGGAGGATAATCTATCCGTTCTGACAAGTAACGTACAAGCAAGAAAGCAGGACCACTAACGGCTACAAGGATTCGAATTCAATCTGACCATTAGATAAAACCCTATAAATAGACCACTTCTATCATAAGAAGAAAGGGGGGAATTATAATAATCAATCAAGTTAATAAAGCTCATATCAAGGGGGAAAGTAAATCAAGAGAATTCTATAAAACAATTAATTGCAAGATCAAGAAATTTCTTCAAGTGTTCATTAGTTCAAGCATATGAAGATTTATCATTTGAAGAAATAAGAGTTGTTCATAAACAGTCTTTATCTAGAGGAAAAGCTCATATCACAATTGAATCATAGTCATTGATTCAAGTCTCAACTTTGATTCTATCAAAGGTTCTAGACTGTGAAACACCAAGAAGGTGTGAAGGACAGTTGAGTGAAGTCAGGAAGACTGTGTTTGTGATGAGCTGGTGAAGAGGAAATTCAACCCTCCAAGGACCAGTTTTTCAAACAGTTGAAGAGCAGCCATTCTATCTGTTCTACAGGTGTTTAGATAGTGAAGCTTGGGATTAGTCAAGGACTATCAGTTTAGAACTTTTTGTAACCGGGCCACCTCAAAGAAGTTCAAGTGGAATTTTCCTCTGCATCACAGGGGAATAGAGGACTGACAGAATTACACCACCTGGAACATCTATAATTCTTGTTTACTTACTTTACACATTTACTTACTACATTACAGTCATTATTATCTAGCTCTTACTTTCAGTAAACTTAAGAAACTGACTCAACATGTTATCTGATAATTCATATCTTTTAAAGGCTAAATTAATCTGCTTCCAGTTAACTAGACTAAGGATAAGTCAGTATTGACTTATACTCAGTTGAGTTAGCTTAACTCCACACAAGTTTTAACTGAACATTAATTTGTTTTAAATCCAGTTTTTGGTGACAAGTTTATTCACCCCCCCTCTAAACTTGTGTTAGCCTTTCCAAGGGACCAACATGAAGTCTTCTTAATAGATCTGGAAGTTTCTCGGGTGTCTCTTTCTTCATATTCATGTATATGGTCCATGTGTATTTGGAGAAGTCATCAACCACCACTAGAGTGTACTTCTTTCCACTTACACTTACTTGTGTAACTGGTCCAAATAAATCCACGTGTAAAAGTTGCAGAATTCTTGTTGTTGACTTGTGTGGCTTTGATTTGAATGAGCTCTTGATCTGCTTTCCCTTCTGGAATGCATCACATAGACTTTGTTTCTTGTATGTGATTTCAGATAGGCCTTCCACAATATTGATTTTTGCTAATTTGTTGATAGTCTTGAAATTCAGGTGGTTCAGTCTTCTGTGCCAAATCCAGCTTGGTGATTGCTTATGTTTAACTAGAGACAAGTTTCTACTTTTGATGTCTTCCAATCCACCACATACATGTTGTCTTTTCTTTTTCCTACAAGTACAACTATATTTTTTGTTTGTGAATCACCTTGCCACCTTATTTTCTAAAGTGCACATTGTAGCTTTTGTCACAGAATTGACGAATGCTCAAAATGTTGAAGCTCAATCCCTTGACATATGCCACATTCTGAATCTTCATATTGTTATTTAGCATTGTGCCTTCCCCCTTAATCTTTCCAGATTTTTCTTTGCCTCCAAAGGTGACTTTAGGACCATAAAATTCTTGAAAATAAGTCAACCATCCCTTGTTGCCATTCATGTGTCTGGGACATCCACTATCTATGTACCAGACATCCTACAAAACAAATTAAGCATTATTAGGTACCCAACACTGTTTGGGTCCATGCTTGTTAGCAGTCATGCCTCCTACCCCAAGTGGAAATCCAAAGGATCTTCTCCTTGGAGGGTTGAAATCATCGACCACATATGTATAAGGCATGGTAGAATAACTTCTAATTGTGTTACTAAAGTTATTCTAATACACTTTCCTACTTTTTGGCGTTTGTGCATTTTGTTTCACTTTCCAGTAAGTAGGAGGTGACCTATTCTCACCTTGTCTCTTGTATCTAGGACCAGGTCTCTCCTTGTTTTTCCTATATACATTTGACTGTATATAAGCTGGTCTCCTTTTATGTGTTGGAGGTGGAACATTCTAATCATCTTTTGAAGGGTAAAGTCTTCCATTACTTTTAAGTATGCCTTTTCCTTTAGTAGGCTAGTGGTAAGATGATTTACTCTGCTATTTCACTGCACTGATTTTTTTCCTCACTAGTGATGAGTAGTTGACTCAACGGTCCGTCCTTTCCTGAATTTGGGACCATATTTTTATCTTTGATTCAGTTTTGTATTGACCATTGTGTCTTCCCTCATCTTGACTATTATAGCCAAGACATAATCAGGATCCCAACTGATATACCGTGGCCTAACACAGTATATCGGGCAACCTTGGACCCACCACAACCGTCTCGTCTTAGCCTCTGACCCCCATCGCCACCAGCCCGGCTAGAAATAAAATGATTGGGCCATCGAGCCTGCATAATCATCAGCTATCAAACTGGGGGCCGAATGCGCCGCCCCCTATCTGCCACTACGATTGGATTGACCAAGCCCTCTACCCGCAGGCGAGTATGATCCATGCTTGGCATTAACAAGGAAAAGGCAGTCTCGATATGAAGACGTTAGAGCTACCCCCGGTCTACTCAGCGTGACCCTCTACCTCTGCATGTCTCCTTAATTACGCTTAATTATGTCTTGTCATTGTTAATCTAAATCGCGATTAACGTCTTACCTATAAATAGAGGCCTCATATCACCTGTAAAAAGACTTCAAATTCAATATAAGTAGATAAGCTCTGTCAATTTGCCGACCAGGATTTTTATTCATGTCACCATTCGTGCTCACTGGCTGAGCTCCGTCGTGAGTTCTTCTCAGCCACCACCCACTCAAATCATAAATCATCCCTTCCATTCAGATATCCACCGTATAAGTTCTAATACAACCACCGTGATATTCTAAGCAATATCAGTTGGCTCCGTTACCGGGAAACTCATCAAAATCCTTACTCACAGCTTTTCCGACGACATGCACCGCCATCTTTAAAACATCTCAGTCAAGAAAAAGTTTCGACCTTCGGGTTGTACAGCCTAGAAATCACAGCTTTCACGGTTATCTCAAAGGAGTGGTGGAAAAGGTTTTCGATCCTAGACACCGAGACCTTTTACACAGAGCATGCTTGCCAGAAAGAGGGAGCTCACTAACGGTAGATTCACAAAACATGGAGGAGAATCGTCAGCACCCATGGATCAGCGCATGCATGTTCCCAGTTTCTAAAGTAGAATCATTGTCAGTTGGCACAACCGGCTCAGTTGAGTTTTTTTACCAAAATCTAGGTAAGCCTTCGTTTGTTGCAAAGAATTTGGCTAGTTAGCGTATAGTGCAAGTTTCCTTTCGAATCAAATGACTGGAGGGAAACTCATAAACCCTGAGACACTGAATAAAGGAACAGATCATGATCCACCACGTGACACAGCATCACATCAGAGTGGACGTAGCACGGGTTCACACACCGCTGGCTGGAACAGCGGCTACAAGAATGACCCCGACATCCGTGGGGTGCTGTTAGAAAAGGCGAGGGCACGGGAATTAGAGGCCATGGCAATACGGAAAAGCCAGGGCAAACAAGCCTTAGGATCGCATCATCAAAACTTGGAGCCAAGGGCAACCCCTGACATAGGACCAGACTCTCATGTCCACGCTCTGAAGTCTCACATGGAATATGTAGTGGACATGCGGATATACAATCTACAGCTTATAGCCAATGGCCACCCTCATTTGCCGGTGAGTAAGTTCTCTCTGCCAATACCGGCTCCGACTGAAGTGCAACTCACTCACAACCCCACCAAGAGAAAAGACCCAGTGGGGACTGGCCATGGTCATCAGGCACAACAGAGCAGTCATGCCACCTCTGTCCCGGAAAAAAGTAGATGATCGGTGCTCCATCGCCTTGGGCCCGTGGATAAGGTCTGCGGTGCAGCCCCTACACGTAGTCAACTAAGGATAGAGAATACTCGACAGGTGCGGCCCCGAACCAAGGTAATTGACGACTCAGATTACACGGAAAGCACAGTCAAGTCAACACTTCCCCCGGAAGTGAGGGATGAATTTGAGCTAATGAAAAGGAAAATCGCGAACTTAGGAAAAGGAAAGGCAGTATTCTAGGAAACACCCACCTGGGGAACATGTGTTCTTCACGAGAACATACTAAAGGCGGCCCCTAGAGGAGGAATACACTATCCCACAGCCACGAATTACCATGGGACCACAGACCCTCTCAATTGGTTGTCCGACTTCCAGAGTAAGTTCAGTTTAGCCACGCCCAGTGAAGAAGCGTTGTGAATTGCATTTTTCGGAGCAATGCAAGATAGGGCGGCCACATGGGTTCACAGTTTTCCTCCTAGGTCAATTACATCGTCGGATGACCTGGTGAACAAATTTACAACAGAGTTTAGATCCGTTGGTCAGCCCAAGAAAACTCACACAGACTTGCATGAAATCCGCCAAGGCGAGACTGAGACTACGCGTAGTTTCTTTGATCGTTTTACCAGAATCTATGAGTAGACCCACGGATTGCCCGAGAAATTGGTAATGACTAGCTTTGAAGAAGGGCTGGGAAAGCATTATCTCAAGTCCCACTTCGCTCTCAGCGCGCCCGAAAACCTCCAAGATATGTTGGCTGAAGCAAGAAAATATGTAGCGACTGAGGCACCAACAGTTGCGTCTATAACTCGGCATGGTAGATAGAGAGCAGACCGAAGCCCACTGAGAGAAAGTCACAGGAACCGAGGTTGCGATCTCAGGAAACCTGAGAAATTTACGGATGATAACTTCACACCCATTACTATCTCATATACTCGACTGCTAGCTGAGGTAAAAGATGTGCTACCCGACCCTACTCCGATGAGGCCCGATAGCCATCACAATACCTTCAAATACTGCCGATATCATAAAGATCATGGACATACCATGGAGGAGTGCTGGCAATTGAAAATTGAGATCGAAAAGCTTATACAAAGAGGAAGACTTGATCAGTATATAAAGGATGGCGGCGGGGCGAACAAGGATAACCGTCAACCCCATCAATATAATAGAAAGATTCATATTATTACTGAGGGTGCACCTAGTAATAACCAGATCAAGCACCGAATCAACTCAATTCGAAAGCGCGTCGAGCGACCAGCTTTCTTGCTCGGACAGGAACAACCTATTACATTTACCCGCAATGAATTGACAACCGTTCATACTGAGGATTCATGCTTAAGTATCTCGGTCATTGTCAACCGAGCACTGTTAAACAGGGTAATGATTGACCGGGGGCCTGCAGAGATATCATGTACTACAACTGCTTCAGGGAGCTCAGCTTTAGTGATTCCAACTTGAGGCCGCATAATGGCACCCTTGAGGGGTTCACCAATCACTGAATTCAGGTCAAGGGCCATCAATTTGGATGTGCAGATAGGGGACCATGCCTCTTTTTGCACTGAGAAGGTAAACTTTCTTGTCGTAGACCTCCAATCAAGTTACAACATGAACATACGAGCCCCAGCTCTATGACAGTTCCAAATGGTTGTGTCGATCCCTCATCAACGCATGAAATTTTATACGGAAAATAGGATCGGGGTAAGTATTAGCGACCCTGAGTCAGTCTTGACATATTCCAAGCTTCAAGAACTAAGGACAAAAGGCCACGCCTCGAGCAAAAAGAGGAGCCTGCACGAATGACCGCGATCCGGATGGTTGGACAACTCCCTCTTACAGAGGTCGAGTGTGAAATGATAAAAATTTGAGTTCTCCTGTCCACGTCTGATAAGGAGGTCTTAATTTGCGTAGGTTGTGACCGATATGAGAGGAGTAGAGCCAGAGGTTGCGCTTCATCACCTAAATGTAGACCCGACATTCAAAGCGATTCAGCAGCGAGCCCGACAGTTCACTCCGGAGAAAGAAGCTGCTATCAAGGAAGAGATTGACAAACTTTTGCAAGCTGGAATCATTAAAGAGATTTCTTACCCAACCTGGCTGGCCAACGTAGTCATGGTGAAAAAGCATAATGGAAAATGGAGAATGTGTGTCGATTTCGCTGACATAAACAAAGCTTGCCCAAAGGATCCTTACCAGTTACCTAGGATTGACATATTAGTTGACTCCATCGTAGGATTTGATACCTTATGCTTCCTTGATGCATAATCTGGTTACCATCAAGTCAATATGGCAGAGTGTGACAAAGATAAAACGGCCGTCAGAGCAGCCGGGGGTATGTATTATTATGAGATAATGCTCTTTGGGTTAAAAAAACTCAGGATCGACATATCAACGGATGGTAAATAAAGTTTTCACGGCACAAATCGGCAAAAATATGGAAGCATATATAGATGACATGGTGGTCAAGTCAGCCAGTTGCAACCATGTCTCCGACCTTGCTGAGACTTTTGAAAATGACCGAAGACATTCTATGAAGCTTAATTCGGCAAAATGCACATTCGGCGTGCAAGCGGGCAAATTCCTAGGTTTCATGGTTAGTCATCGAGGCATAGAGGCCAACCAAGAAAAGATACAAGCTTTGCTCGAAATGAGGGAGCCGACGTGCATGAAAGAGATTCAAAAGCTTAACGGAAGGATAATTGCTTTGGGCAGATTCAAATCAAAATCCACAGAAAAATGTCTTCATTTCTTCAAAATATTAAAAGGCAACAAAACCTTCTCGTGGGATGAAGAATGTTCCCGAGCATTTCAAAATCTCAAGGAATATCTGGGGAAACCCCCCTTGCTGGTTAGCCCAATAGCTGGAGATGTTTTATTTCTATATTTGGCGGCGTCAGATCGGGCAGTAGCCGTTGTACTTGTAAAAGAGGCCGGAACCCTCCAAAACCCCGTTTTCTATGTGAGCAAGGCTCTCAATCCGGTAGAGGGCCGCTATTTTAATGTTGAAAAGCTTGCATACTCGCTAGTTATCGCTGCCCGCAAACTCAGGGGATATTTTACTTCCCATGCTATTGTCGTTGTCATGAATGTCCATTACGTCAAGGACTACACAAGCCGGACATATCGGGTCACATACTTCGATGGGCAATCGAGCTCACGGTATCCGATATACACTAACAACCCCGAAAGGCGATCAAACCTCAATCACTAGCAGATTTCGTCATGGAAACAAGCTTCAACAGGGAGCTTTCAAGCTCGCAAGAAATGAATGACCAAGCCCGAGCTAAAACCGCAGAACCAAAATGGCCAAAGAACTTCTGGTAATTGTATATCGATGGTGCCTCCCGTATAAACAGATGCGGGGCCAGATTTGTATAATCCGAACCAGGGACTACTGAGGAGACTGAGAAAGCATTCTGATTCGAGTTCAACGCATATAATAATCAAACGGAGTATGAGGCAGTCATAGCCGGACTCGATCTTGCAAAAGAAATGAGAGTTCATAACGTCGAAGTCTATTGTGACTCATAGCTAGTGGTCAATCAAATATCGGGAGATTATGGCACACATTGTGACATCCTGGGCAAATATTGTGAGGTAGTCAGGCAGCTACAAAAAGAATTCAATTACTATGAGTTCAAAAGGATTGATAGGAAAGAAATTTTGAGAGCAGACTTCTTATCAAGGTTATCAGGGGGGACGAGTTCACAGATCCATCCATAATGGTTGAGTATCTAATGGCACCTTCTATCAACAGAAACTGAGTGATGGATGTAGACAAACAGGCGCCAGATCAAGGCTGGGTCGATGATATCTGGGCATACTTTGAATCAGGATGGTTACCATTGGATAGGAATGAGGCTCGCTCACTGATGAGAGACAAATTAATGATCATTATTACGACATTTTACCCCAATATTGATACCACTTTGAGCATTATTGTACCAGTTTAAGTCAATAATTACTTAATTTTATCCAAATGTATAAGTAGTAATTATTATATAAAATATCGTATTTTTATAGGTTTTGTACCGGTTTAGTAACCGGAGTGTCGTGTCGGATTTACGTTTGGTATTTTGGTAATTTATTGCAGGATTATAGGTTTACCAAGATCCCAAGTGACGACACTTTTTGAGCCTAAAAGATGTATTTTGATGGATGGAAGAAGGTGCCATAAGCTTATGAGTTCAAACGGATCAATTGTCCTGAATGCTTCTACCGTAATTTATCTACGACGGATATTTGACCCAACTTAAATGCATTTTCTGGGGAAGAGTTCTTCATAAAAGTTGTAGATATTCAAATGAGCTTTCCAACGCATTTTGAATCACGTCAATTGGAGGTCTACAACTCAAGTTATGGCTATTTTATCGATAGGCGCCGCAATAGAAACGCCGGGAAAAGTGGAGATATTTTCCCAACTTGATTTTATTCATCTAATGGTGCATGTGGTGCATGTGAGGACTCGTCATTACATCCCACATGCTTCTAACAAACTTGCAAGGATATCCATCGCCTATATATATATATATATATATATATATATATATATATATATATATATATATATATATATATATATATATATATATATATATATATATCTCCCCCTATAAATACCTCTCCATATCCATCAAAAACCTTGCCCCACTTCTTTCCTATTTCTTTGTTTCTTCTCGTCAATCTTCTTCTCTTTCATTTTTTATTTTGTATACACTTTATATATATATAGATATATCTATATATATATACACACACACACACACGTCCCAAAATATATATATATACATCCATATATATATATATATATTTTTCATCTATCTTATTTTCTTTTTACTTTGGGGCCCTTATATATACATATGTCTATGTATGTATATATATGTTTTTATATATATAAATAAAGTAGTTATAGTACCGTTGTAATGGCGGAATAATTATCGAAGATTGTTAAAATCGAAGCTTTGTTATACTACATCCGGTGGAAACGACCCCGATTCAAATAGCGGTTGTAATCGGTAATATATTCTAATATTATTATGTTTACTATTTCTATTTCTATTTATATATTATATATGTTAATTGTGTTAAGCTAAAAATATATCTAGCCAAGATATGAATCTGAATTAGTTCATCTTTTTGGTAAAATGAATGATCGACTCTGGTAATATTGATTAAAACCAATTATAATGAATCTCTTTCTATTTGCACTTAATGAAAGTAAAAATTGAATTAGCCACTCGATTTTTACTAGAAACGTAATCTAATGAATTGACAACTCGCGATTAGAATACGAGATCGTAATAGAAAGACCCGAGGGTAAAATTGGCCGAGTGAAAATGTGACAACGGAATCCGATTTCCTACCCAGGGGGCAGATTTGTCTTGGGAGAGATAAATCTTATTAAAATTGTGCTCACGATATTATTACGTTAAATCACATGTTTAATTGATATCTTAAAACTGGCCGTATGACAAAACGGGTGTGACCCATGCTTAAGATGACATTGGACAGAGGACTAGACATATGACAATTGCATACGCTCGTGTAAGGAGGAGTTGTCTAGCTTAGGAGTACACCGGTTCATACATAATTGACCTCCTTGCATCAAGGAAAAGATCTGTCTCATTCAATTTCACTACAAAAAGATATTGATTCAGTAAAGTATTCTTGGCTAGATCCAAAAATATATATATTATCTATTTTTATATTTATATATTTATTTACTGCTTTACTAACAATCTAACTAATCTAACTATCTAACCCGAGGAAAATGGTAAAAACTGCGACTTAGATCGAGTTAATAATAGCTTCTTGGTGTTTAACCACACTTTGAATTATGCCTTCATTTCCCTGAGGATACGACCTGACTCACCAGACTAGAACTACAATTTGACTCGGTACACTGCCGGTAAGGATTGATAGCCTAGAAACAATCCATCAGCTTTCTGGCGCCGTTGCCGGGAAATGACGCTAAATCATTGTGTTCGAATGGTTTCTACTTGCTTTAGCTCAAAATTCTCGAGGATAAGTCAACACTCTTCTGATCACATTTCTTTTTTATTTTCCGTTGGTACCTACCTTCTTTTAGTTACCAATTTTCTTCTTCTACCAATTTCCAGTTATTTTCTATTTTCGATAGTAGAAAGTAAACGCGGTTCGTTTATTTTTGTTGGTACCTACCTATTGGTAAGATACCAAATAAATAAAAAATACATTAGGTAAATACCGAGTGGATTCGGTAATTACCGAGAGAAGAAAAAAATGTGGTTTTTTTTTTTATCGATTTCGTGTTATTTTCTATTCGATATTTTCTATTCCACAAGAATTGTCAAATCGAGTTACGAAAATGGTCGAAACCGTTGGTGAAACACCTGAACAAGGGATTGCTCATGCTCAAGGGCATGCCCAAAACCTTAATCGAATTTACCTCAACCTAATAACCAGAATCAGAATAATAGAAATAATCAGAATCGGAATAAGCATACTCGTCGAAACCAGCATAACTCGAGACCTATATGTGATCAGACCGTAAGAAGGTACCGGATTAATAATCCAATTCGTTTACCAATAAAGGAGCAATTAATTTCGAAATAAAATCTCATCTTTTTGGTTTAATTGACACAAGAGCCCAATTTCTAGGAGAAAATGATGAGGATCCACATCATCATCTCTATCTTTTCGAAGAATTGTGTAATACAGCCAAAAGTCATGGTGCTCATCGGAAATTAACGAGGATGTCTATGTTTCCTTTTTCTTTAAAAGGAAGAGCACAAGATTGGTTTCTGTCACTTCCACATCATTCATTGACTAGTTGGGAGGATATTCAAACCGAGTTCTTAAAGCAGTATTTTACTCCTGGTAGAAAATTGGAATAATAGTCGAGATTGCTAATTTTAGACAAGGATCTAAAGAAACGTTTGGGAATGCATGGGAAAGATTTAAAAAGCTATTTCGAGCTTGTCCCGATCATGGTTATTCCTTAGATATGCAAATCCAACTTTTCTGTCGTAAATTAAGGAGAGACTCATGTGCAGATGTAGATCATGCATGTGGTGGTTCGTTAATGATGAGTGAAGCCCAAATAGTTTACGATGCTGTAGAAAAGATTTCCAAGAATAACAGAATGTGGGAAACCGGTTCTAGCACCAGAAAAGTAGCATTTGCAGGAGAAAGTACATCGAATACAGAAGTCCTAGCCCACTTGGAGAATTTGAGTAGGAAATTTGACGGCTTATTAGCCAGTAAAACGATAAACTCAGAAAATATCATATCGAATGAATACTCAAGTCATGATAATGTGTCATTAGGGATGGAAGAACCAGAAGGATATTCAAGGGAAAAGGTGAGTTTTTTACAACAGCATAGGAATTTGAACGATGCATATTCAAACTCTTTTAATGCTATTAGAAGAGATCACCCTACTTTTCGTTGGTCCGGAAACCCTAGTAAGCAAGGACAACCACCGTATCCAGCTCAATACGAAAATACATATAATAATCAAGTTTATCAAGGAGATACCTCGAATCGAACCTACAATCATTACCTAGACCGTATCCACAACATACCACTCAAAGCATACCAAATCACCCAAAGTTCAACTCAACTTTGAAGGAGTTGATAAATGGGAGAAATTAATCGAAAATCGATGGTTATGATGTCAACTCAAACTCAAAATATGGAAACCATGATGACTTCTATAGGTACGAGTCACTAAGGATATGAGTACGTTGAAAACATCTATAAGTGGACATGATACCAGAATGAGAATTGTAGAAGCTTCATTACGGAATTTGGAATATCATTTGAGTAGAGAAGAGGAACGTAAAAACAGTAAACCTCCAGGAGAGCTGCCAAGTAATACTGAAAGAAACCCGAAAGAGGTAACTGCTGTTATTACTAGAAGTGGAAGGATCTATGGAAGTAATGGATTAGAAAACATCGGAATTAATGAAGTAGAGAATGATTTAGATGGTAAATATGAGAAAAACATGGAATCTAAAGAGGAAGAGGACATTATTGAAGATTTCCTAAGACAAAACAGATATATTGAACTTGAAAGTGAGAGTGAGGAATGGGTCAAGGTTCCTAGAATATTGAAAAATCCAAGAATGAGTAGGACCTTGACCAATGATCATGTTGAGAATGAATCAAGTTTGGAAAGGCCAATTCAAACCGAACCTTATCCGGCTCAACCCAAATTCACCTCGATTCAATCTGATAGGGCAGCACCATATCCAGTGCATATTTTGAAGAAAAAGGTACAGAATGATGACACACAGTGTCCTCAAAAGGCACAATCATTCCAGGAAGCTTTACCATCTTCATTTAACGACAAGGGTAAGGGAGGTATACATTCTAACCCTACTTTAATTGATCTTGAATTACTCCCCCATTCCCCGAAAAAGGAAATCAAAGAGATGAAGTTGGATAAGAAGTATGCACATTTTCTTGACACTTTTCGGCACTTAACAATTAATAGCCCTTTCATCGATGTTTATAAGGGAGAGGTTAGTTTGGGAATGAATAATGAGCGCGTTGTCTTCAACATTTACAATTCATTGAAATATCCATACACTACACTAGAATCTTGTTCTTGTGTGGACCCTTTGTGTCCTTTTGATGTGGATCGTACTAACACGCAGGTAATTGAAGAAGATGACTTCAGCAATAATGTGAAAGCTCGCAAACCCAAAGCTCGAAAATCAAAGGAAAAGGTCAAGAATCGCTTGGATTGGTGGAAATTGTCTGCTCTATGTTGGAGACCGGTATTAAAGACGGATGCGGTGCGTGAGGATGGCCCACCACCTGTGCATTAAAAACTGAAGCAAGGAAAAGTCTAGCTATAGACTATAAATATAGTGAAATCACAGGTATTATCCTTCCTATTTACTCATTAAGCATTTATTTCTAGTTGATTCGTGTGCTTAATTGTTACATGCTTTGGTGAGTAATTGTTAGAAGTATCCCATTTAATTTAGTATATTATATTAGTTGCTTAAGTTTGTCGAGCAAACGACGTTAACCAAAAGCACTACCGGGAGGCAGCCCGTAAAAATGTTAAATATAATAATTACTCATACTTTGGATGATACTTTGCTAATACTTAGGATTGATTTTCATTTTGTTTCACCAAGTCTCAGGATGAATGTATGAATGTCATTAAAACGGGAACGATTAGGTGGTTATCCGAAAATCCCGATGGAAATCAAAGAAAAAAATTCAAATGCGTCATTTCTTAGACTTAGGTTGTTAGAACGATTTGAAATAACCCTTGAGGATCTGGGTATAAAAGACTCAGAGTTAATACTTTGTCACATATTTCATATCATGATCTAGTCTGTTTTAAATTTCAAATAATGTGTGACATGTATTAGTTCAACTACTATGGAATATTATGTGTTTTAAACCAATAAAAGTGTGTGGAGTGTGACAGTACAGTGTAGTAACAGAAGGTAGATACACACTTTTATTTTATTTGCACACACAACGGTCATAACTTTGACCCACCCACCCACCCTTTTTTTATAATCCCAGTATTTGTTTTAACTTGTTTTAGTGCACCATTGCTTTCCCAAAAACATTTTTTACACTAACTTTACATTGGGGACAATGTAAGTTCGTAAGTGGGGAGTGGAGTCATGGTTGGTCTAGCAATGGCATTAGTGCTTATTTTGTATCAATAAATCCCTTAGTTTTCGATTTTTTTTCGAGCATTATTTAGTTGATTAAAATAAATTGTATAAGGTATATATTTCATGGATTTGAAGATATAATGATCAATTTGGATGTGTATAACCAACGTGAACCGTAAGTGCATTTTAACCCCAAATTTATTTGTGTAACATGAATTCTTTCACGTAAGCCTTTGATATTAAAGCAAAAATTTTAAACTGTAACCATTCAGTATCCTAGTGGTTTATCCTAGAGAGACTTGCAGTAACTTAGTACCTAACTTTTGAACGTGTACTGTGAATATCTGAAGGTTTGAATGTGATAGAAATGTTATAAGTTAAGTTTATTGGGAAATGGAATGAAAGGAAGAATACCAAACTAAGATGAACTATTTATATGTCGGATGTAGCTACCAATGATTTGAGTGCGGTAGGGCGTTATCATGAAACGTCCTATATCACTATGAGGTTTAAAAGCTCCCGACTGCCTGATGATAGTAGTCCAGCTAGGGTGTTATCACGAAACGTCCTATTGCTGGGAATGAAGGCATATGCTACAAATGTGAAAAAAAAAATGACAATATGGAAATATGGTTGAAAACTTAGTTATCTTCTGACTATCCCCAGTATAAACTGAATGATATGCTTTAGGGATTATCCTAATAAGTACACGGAAGGACTTTGTGTGGAAATGTTACTGCCTATACCTAGGAAATTCATTAGGACTGTCTGAATGGATATTTGTGCGTTTGCTTGAATTATTCAAGAGAGGATAGTGGAAATTGAAAAGGCTTGTCACACACACAAACTCTGTTATACATTTATATTGAGGTTAACACCAGGTTGTAATTCTAATGGTTGCAGGATCTGGTTGTCCCTTATATCTTATATCGTCATGAATTTGTCCCACATTCAATTTGTTTTATCGCTTGTTTTGCTCGAGGACGACCAAAAGCTAAGTGGGGGGTTGTGATGAGAGACAAATTAATGATCATTATTACGACATTTTACCCCAATATTGATACCACTTTGAGCATTATTGTACCAATTTAAGTCAATAATTACTTAATTTTATCCAATTGTATAAGTAGTAATTAATATATAAAATATCGTATTTTTATAGGTTTTGTACCGGTTTAGTAACCGGAGTGTCGTGTCGGATTTACGTTTGGTGTTTTGGTAATTTATTGCAGGATTATAGGTTTACCAAGATCCCAAGTGATGACACTTTTTGAGCCTAAAAGATGTATTTTGATGGATGGAAGAAGGTGCCATAAGCTTACGAGTTCAAACGGATCAATTGTCCTGAATGCTTCTACCGTAATTTATCTACGACGGATATTTGACCCAACTTAAAGGCATTTTCTGGGGAAGAGTTCTTCATAAAATTTGTAGATATTCAAATGAGCTTTCCAACTCATTTTGAATCACATCAATTGGAGGTCTAAAACTCAGGTTATGGCTATTTTATCGATAAGCGCCGCAATAGAAACGCCGGGAAAAGTGGAGATATTTTCCCAACTTGATTTTAATCATCTAATGGTGCATGTGGTGCATGTGAGGACTCATCATTACATCCCACATGCTTCTAACAAACTTGCAAGGATATCCATCGCCTATATCTCTAATATATATATATATATATATATATATATATATATATATATATATATATATATATATATATATATATATATATATATATATCTCCCCTATAAATACCTCCCCATATCCATCAAAAACCTTGCCCCTCTTCTTTCCTATTTCTTTCTTTCTTCTCGTCGATCTTCTTCTCTTTCATTTTTTATTTTGTAAACACTTTATATATATATATATATAGATATATCTATATATATACACACACACGCACGTCCCAAAATATATATATACATATATATATATATATATATATATATATATATATATATATATATATATATATATCTATCTTATTTTCTATCTTATTTTGGGGGCCCTTATATATACATATGTCTATGTATGTATATATATGTTTTTATATATATAAATAAAGTAGTTATAGTACCGTTGTAATGGCGGAATAATTATCGAAGATTGTTAAAATCGAAGCTTTGTTATACTACATCCGGTGGAAACGACCCCGATTCAAATAGCTTGTAATCGGTAATATATTCTAATATTATTATGTTTACTATTTCTATTTCTATTTATATATTATATATGTTAATTATGTTAAGCTAAAAATATATCTAGCCAAGATATGAATCGAATTAGTTAATCTTTTTGGTAAAATGAATGATCGACTCGGTAATAATGATTAAAACCAATTATAATGAATCTCTTTCTATTTGCACTTAATGAAAGTAAAAATTGAATTAGCCACTCGATTTTTACTAGAAACGTAATCTAATGAATTGACAACTCGCGATTAGAATACGAGATCGTAATAGAAAGACCGGAGGGTAAAATTGGCCGACTGAAAATGTGACAACGGAATCTGATTTCCTACCCGGGGGCAGATTTGTCTTGGGAGAGATAAATCTTATTAAAATTGTGCTCACGATATTATTACGTTAAATCACCTGTTTAATTGATATCTTAAAACTGGCCGTATGACAAAACGGGAGTGACCCATGCTTAATATGACATTGGACAGAGGACTAGACATATGACAATTTCATACGCTCGTGTAAGGAGGAGTTGTCTAGCTTAGGAGTACACCGGTTCATACATAATTGACCTCCTTGCATCAAGGAAAAGATCTGTCTCATTCAATTTCACTACAAAAAGATATTGATTCAGTAAAGTATTCTTGGCTAGATCCAAAAATATATAAATTATCTATTTTTTATTTATATATTTATTTTATGCTTTACTAACAATCTAACTAATCTAACTATCTAACCCGAGGAAAATGGTAAAAACTGCGACTTAGATCGAGTTAATAATAGCTTCTTGGTGTTTAACCACACTTTGAATTATGCCTTCATTTCCCTGAGGATACGACCTGACTCACCAGACTAGAACTACAATTTGACTCGGTACACTGCCGGTAAGGATTGATAGCCTAGAAACAGTCCGTTGCTCACTTCAGAAAAGAGCGGCAAGGTACACCGTCTTGGATAACATGTTATACAGAAGATCCATCACAAACCCTTACTCAGATGTGTCGGCAAGGAAGAAAGCCAGAAGATCCTAGCAAAGCTGCATCAGGGAGCGTGCCGCAGGCACCCCGCCAGTCGGTCCCTCGCCCAAAAGGTCATATTCACTGGGTACTATTGGCCGACGATTCTAAAGGATGCCGAGACTTTAGTCTAGACATGCCAAGCAAACCAAAAATTCACAGATATACCACGGTTACCATCTGTAGAGCAGAGCATTGTTATAACAGCATGGCCGTTTGATATGTGGGGTTTAGATCTCATTGTGTTAGGAACATTTTATTATGTTTTGATGATGGCCATACTAGTTGTTATAGCAAGCCTGAAATAAGTTAGAATTCTCTGTATAAGTCTTGACTTAGAGTCTAACATGTTGTATAAGTTGAGTCAGACAAGTATTGTACTAGTTGGTAGGACGGCAAAGCAAAAAATAGATATTCGGCAGAGTGAAGCCAGCCAAGCACCAGCAGAGAAGCTATGCAGACATTAAAGTTCTGACTTGTAACCAAGGAAGTATGTGATGACCTTGGACAAGTCTAAGTTATACTACAAGCGATGCACATTAATATTCGAATATGGTGTACACTGATCTCACCCCAATCAAAGATCAGTGAAGTAAAAAGATTCTCATCAAACAGAAACAAAGAAGAAAACAGTGAATCGGCAAAGCAGACTCACTTTCGGCTGAGTAAAGACGAAACGGTGAAGGAAAAGCTAAAACGGCTAAGTCGAAGGATCACTCGACCGTTCTAAAAACGGCGAAGTAACACTTACCGGATCGATTTAATATACGTTGAAGATTCGAAGATCATGCATTAAATGCATAATCAATAGAGGATCAATCAAGGACGATTTTCTCGCTATACGTTTGAAGAAAGAATCCGATCACTGAAATCAAGGAGGATGCAATTAAGGGGGAATCAAGAATAAAATCAAGGATTATTCCCTCATTAATATAGCCAACGGACGGAATTTCAAAATCAAGGTTATTCAAGGCTATAAATAGAAGGCATTGACAGACAGAGAAGGTGATGAACTAAAAAGAAAAATCAAGTGAAAACTCTGTCAATTTGAAAAGCCTTCTCTCTGAACTTACAAGGAAACATCTAGTGATCAACTCAGATATCAGAGCTACAAAGTCGTACTTGGTGCTGAGATTAATCAACCAAGTGTGTGAATCACATTCACATCAAACTGAAGCAACTGAATCAGAGGCAATCTGAGAAGGAGTTGAATCTGTGATAGCTGTTGAAGGATTTTGATCTCAAGGAGCGAAAGCAAGGAAGACCGAATCACCGAAGGCATTGCGATCAAGGAGTGATAGTCTTGTAGATTGTGAAGCTTGGGAAGCCAAGGACAATCATACTTGTTGTATCCGTGAAAACAATAGTGAATTCCTCCGATCATCACAGGAGAAGAGTGGATTAAGGGATTACACCACCCTGAACCACTATAAGCCTTGTGTCAATTTAATTTCTGCAATTTACTTTACATCATTTATTTAATTTGCCTACATCATAACTTATATCTGTGATTTCCTAAACTGATTTGAAAACAACATAGTAAGAAGGGACTTATCTGCTGCCCAAAAGATTTTAAATAAATGAAAAGTTTTTGAAACTCCACTATAGTCATTCACCCCCCCCCCTCTGACTATAGTTTCACCCTTCTCTGGGACCAACAATTGGTAGCAGAGCAGTGTTCCTAGTATCAGAACCTGTTCAGATCTAATTTCTGGTAACAAGGAGATCACTTATTTTCAAAGTTGTTTTCAAATCTGAGTTTTCTATACGCTTACATTTATATCTTCATTTGCACTGATGGATTCCTCAAACTTCTTGTCAAAAGTACCTGTTTTTAATGTTAATAATTTTGATGAATATAAAATAAGAATGCTATCTCATCTTGCAGCAACTCATGAAGAGATGCGGGATGTAATTAATGATGGACCAATCACAATCACTACTGTGGTAGGCGCATGAGCAAATCAAGGAAAGGAAATTGACAAACCTAAAAAGGATTGGACCAAGGATGACATGAGAAGAGCAAATCTGGACTTTGTTGCAAAAGACATGATCTTGAAGACCCTAGATAGCAACATGTTCATGAGAATCAAAGACTGCAAAACAGCAAAGGAGATGTGGGACAAGCTATCATTGATAAATGAAGAATCTGAAGCAGTTAAAGAAAACAAATTATCTGTTGCAAAACAGAAATTTGAGAACTTTAAAATGAAGGCTGGTGAATCCATTGATCAAATGGACAACAGATTCTCAAGCATCATCAGTGAATAGCTTGGACACATATATCCCCAGAAAGAAGTATGCTTGAAGATCTTGAGAGGACTACCTGAAAGATGGAAGATCATAACATCAGTAATCAGAGGAACAACAAATCTTGCATGCACTGACACTCTGACACTGATGTCCCAATTAAAAGCTCATGAATTCGAATTGAACGGTGAAGATGGTGCTCCGGCAGAGACACACAAAGTCACTGCATTAGCTGCACCCCAGCAAAGTAATTTTGCCGAATGCATCAGCAAAGACACATATGAACTAAAAGAACAGGTAGCTTTATTAGTTAAACGCTTTGACAGGTTTAGCAGAAAGAAGCCCTTCAAAGGAAATTCATCATCAAACAAGAGGTGAAGCTCAAACAAAGATATGAAGAAGAAAGATGATGAATACAGATGCTTCAACTGCAACAAGAAAGGTCACTTCAAGGCTGATTGTCCTGAAGAAAATGACAAAGATGATGAAAAGAAGAAATACAAAGCATCTAAAAAGAGAAAAAGCAAGAAGGCACTCAAGGTAGAATCCAGCAGTGAAAAGAATGAAGAATCATCTGATAACGATTCAGATGATAGTGATGAAGAAGACAGCTCAGAAAATGAAAATGCACGTCTATGCCTCATGACCATAGAATTGGATGAAGATAAAAGTGATAGCTCAGACACTGAGGAAACAAGCCTATGTTTAATGACTAAAGAATCAGATGAAACTGAGGTAACATCTAGTTCCTGTTCCTCATCAAATGCATCCACATCTAACACTGCACAATCTTCTAGTCTCCCATTAGATACAGCAGACCTAGTCCAAAATCTCATGACTAAATTTGATGAAATTGAAAAGAATCATGAAATTCTGGAAAAGGAATGCAAGGATCTAAGAAAAGAGAATAAGAGATTAAAGAAAGAACTGGATAAAGCAAAAGCTAAATTAACTAGTAAGGAGACCTACTTAAATGATCAACAAAAAGTAGATGATCATACATCTCTTATTAACAGATCAGTTAAGAAAATCTCCTCACCAGTAAAGGTAACCACTACACCACTAAAAGCACCAGCTTACAAACCCTCAAAAAGGTTTGGATCCGGATCGGTCTTGGCTACAACGATCGGGATGAAAGTAGGAATAATGGTCAACACAATTCTAAATTCGGGACTATTAATGGATCAAAATTTAGAAAGGGACGGACCATAGTTCCAACGGATCATCTGTTCCGGTGAAGTCAAAACCTAGTGTAGTGAAACAACGGACTAAATCCTCATTCCGGTCAATCAAGAACAATAGCCATCGAAAGGTAAAGGCGGACTTTACCCTTCGAGGATGATTGGAATGTTGCACCTCCAAAATACAAGAGGAAACCATTCCATAAAATGCATCATGTGTTTAAGAAAAACCAATCGTTCTAGACACATGAAGCAAGAAAGGTTTCTTACTGCATATTGGAAAGTGAAGAAGGATGTAAATGCACCAAAAGGTGGAGAAAAGTATCAGAATACCTTCAGTAAAAATATTAGAAGCTATTCTGCCAAGCCTTATACATATGAAGTTGATGACTTCAATTATCCAAAAAGAAGACCTTTTGGATACACACTTGGTATGGGAGGTATGATTGCTAACAGGTATGGACCCAAACAGTGTTGGGTACCTAAACTTAATTAATCTGTTTTGTAGGATGTCTGGTACATAAACAGTGGATGTTCCAGACACATGACAGGAAACAAGAAATGGCTCACTGACTTCAAAGCTTTTGATGGACCCAAAGTCACATTTGGAGGCAAAGAAAACCCTGGCAAGATTAAGGGGGAAGGCATAATACTCAAGAACAATCTAAAGATTCAAAATGTGGCATATGTCAAGGGACTTAACTTCAATCTGATGAGCATCAGTCAATTCTGTGACAAAGGCTACAATGTGCACTTCAACAAAGAAGGATGCAAAGTAATTCACAGCCAAACCAACACAGTAGTTCTTGCAGGTAGAAGGCAAGACAACATGTATGTGGTGGACTGGAGAACAGGCAAGGCAGAAACATGCCTACTTGTCAAGAATAAACAATCAATAAGCTGGATTTGGCACGAGAAGATTAAATCACACGAATTTCAAGACCATCAACAAACTATCAAAGAGCAAGTTAGTTGAAGGCCTGCCAGAGATCACATTCAAGAAAGAAAGTCTATGTGATGCATGTCATAAAGGAAAACAGATCAAAAGTTCATTAAAGTCAAAGCCTTATCAATCTACAACAAGAGTTCTACATCTGTTACACATGGACCTATTCGGACCAGCCACACCAGTAAGTGTGAGTGGTAAGAAATATACTCTTGTAGTGGTGGATGACTTCTCAAAGTACATCTGGACCATTTTCATGAACAAGAAGAAAGAAACACTCAAGAAGCTGCCAGATTTGCCGAGAAGACTCCAAAATGAGAAAGAGCTAAAGATTATCAAGATCAGATCAGATAGAGGCACTGAATTTCTAAATGAAATTATCAGAACCTATTGTGAAGAAAATTGAGTGTTACATCAACTATCTGCAGCAGGAACTCCACAACAAAATGGTGTAGCAGAAAGAAGAAACAGAACTCTCAAAGAAGCAGTTAGAACAATGATTGCTGAAGCATACTTGCCAAAGAGGTTTTGGGCTGAAGCAGCAAACACAGCATGTCATACACAAAATAGATCAATCATCAACAAATATCATGGAAAGACTCCATATGAAATATGGAATGGTAGAAAACCCAATATCTCATATTTTCATATGTTTGGATCAAAATGTTTTGTCTTAAACGGAACCAAATTTGCATACCTTTGATGAGAAGGTCGATGAAGCAATCTTCATGGGATACTCGGACACCGACAAAGCATTCGAGTACTCAATAAAAGAACATTGGTGATTGAAAAATCAATACATGTGGTTTTTGATGAACCAAATACAAATGGTGAAGATCTTTAAGACCAAGAAGAGAAAGCGACACGAGAGGAAATCTATACAAATGCAACCATACCAACTACTATCCCGAATCATCATTTTGAAAATCAAGAGGAGCCACATATCAATACAACGGAAGAAGCACACGAAGTTGAAGTTCATGCTCGCATGAAGGTATGGAAGCACCAAGTGAGGAACAACTTCAACCGGATCTAAATTGGCTAAGAGACCATCCTGAAGAACAAGTTATTGGAGATATTCACACAGGAGTTAGAACCAGAAGACAACTGGAGCACATGCTAACTTGCTTTCTATCACAAGTGGAACCCAAAACCATAGATGATGCAATCCAAGATGCAGATTGGATCACAGCCATGCAAGAAGAAATAAATGAATTTGAAAGAAATGAAGTCTGGGAACTTATTGACAGACCAGATATGGCCAACATCATTGGTGCAAAATGGGTATTCAGGAACAAGATGGATGAGCAAGGAACTGTTGTCAGAAACAAAGCAAGGCTAGTTGTAAAAGGCTATTCTCAAGCAGAAGGAATAGATTATGATTAAACATTTGCACCAGTAGCAAGATTGGAAGCAATCAGACTCTTTGTAGCATTTGCTGCATACAAAGAATTCAAAGTCTATCAAATGGATGTCAAGAGTGCATTCCTAAATGGACTTTTGGAAGAAGAAGTTTATGTAGAACAACCTCCTGGATTTCAAATCAAAGGAAAAGAAGACAAAGTATACAAACTCAAGAAGGCCCTCTATGGCCTCAAACAGGCACCTAGAGCATGGTATGAAACACTATCACAATTTCTGATCAAGAATGGATTCAACAAGGGAACTATTGACAAGACTCTATTAAAACTAGAGGAAGGAGCAAGCACATTGCTAGTACAAATCTATGTTGATGATATAATCTTTGGATCAGAGGATGAAAAGCTTTGTGAGAAATTTGGAAACCTGATGAAGAGCAAATTTCAGATGAGCATGATGGGAGAATTAAACTATTCCCTTGGACTTCAAGTAAAGCAAATGAAGGATGGCATTTTCATTAGTCAAGCAAAGTACACAAGAGATTTGATACACAAGTATGGGTTGGATACAAGTGGCACAGCAGACACACCAATGTGTGCCAGAGTCATACTTGGAAAAGATGAAGCAGGAAAGGATGTTGATCAGAAAATGTATAGAGGAATCATTGGATCCTTATTATACTTAACTGCAAGTAGACCTGATATAGCATTTGCAGTAGGAGTGTGTGCAAGATTTCAAGCTCAACCAAAAGAATCACATCTTCTAGCAGCTAAAAGGATAATCAAATATTTGAAAAACACTATAAATGTTGGAATTTGGTATCCAAAAGATGGAGGATTTAAATTGATATCATATTCAGACTCTCACTATGCTGGATGCAAAATAGATAGAAAAAGCACCTCTAGAACATGTCAAATGCTAGGAACCAGACTAGTCTCTTGGTTCAGTAAAAAGCAAAACTCCATATCTACATCAACAACTGAAGCAGATTATATAGCAGCATGTAGCTGTTGTGCACAAGTGCTTTGGATAAGACAACAGCTAAGGGACTATGGAGTGGAGGAGAAAACAATTCCAATCATGTGTGATAACACAAGTGCAATATCTATTACTGAAAATCCAGTATTGCATTCAAGAACAAAGCACATTGATGTAAGAAATCATTTCATCAGAGACCATGTTGAAAAGGGGGATGTCATCCTAAAACACATACCCACTGAAGATCAATTGGCTGACATCTTCACTAAACCACTCAGTTATGAAAGATTTAGTATGTTGAGAACTGAGTTAGGAATGATTGAAATTGAATATGTATCAAATAGCGGCTAACCGGAGTAATCGGCTAAGTGACTTCATCAATCGGTACAACCTTTGCCGTTACGGGAGATGTAGCGAGTAAAGGCACCGGTATCCGGCGAAGGTAACTTAACGATTGTTAGGAACAGTTAAATGGAGCAGCTCTGTGAAGAACTCATTGGATCGGCTAAGTGACCAGCCAAGGCACTTCACCGAAATAAAGACTTGGATAAATTAAAAGTGTGAACAAAATCAATTCTGATTACACACGTGGAGAATAAGGAAATTATGGAGGATTATTCTATGAAAGATTACACACGTGGAGATCAACTTATGATCATGGAGGTAATTATATTATTTTTCGAATTATAAACTCCTCGATTCCCGGGCTCTATCATTACTTACCTCAAACCACTCCCCCATTACGCTCGAATATCGCAATTCACATACACAAAATCATGCCATTATGTCACAAAATCCTTCCATATTCAAACCACGTTCACACTACCCAAATCACACTATATAAACAAGATTTAGAGAGTGTCAGAAATCTTTACGCTTTCTTGCAAACTTACAAACCCTATTTCTGATTTTCACTGAAAACTTGAAGAACTCTTTCTAAACATCTATCTACTATCAATGGCTTCATCTTCTACAATCTCTCCCACTAAAAAATACTATGAGAAGTCAATCATCACTAGTTCATTCTTCAAACCAGAACATTATCTCTCGTATTGTGATAATGATGCGAAAGCTCAACGCTTGGTTGACTGCTGTTCAAATTTGGGGCTGATGACCTTCCTAAACCCCCCAATCACTGGAATTTGTTATGAAAATCTGATTGCGTTTTGGAAAAACGCCAAATTTGTGCCCAGCACAATGAAGACTGAATTCGACCGCATCACGAGCTCAATCTTTGGAAGAGACATAGTCATAACGCCTGGTACACTAAACAGATATCTGCAACTTCCCATAATCGGTCCAGCCAATGTCAAGTTTGTGACGGTTGATGTCCAGAAATTATGGGCTGAAATAGCCAAGAATCCCAGCAGAAACAGCAAAACATACAATCTGCCCAGATCAACGCTCAAACTTCCATTCGCGGAATTTGCACTAGTCATCACCAAGAATATCGAGGGCAGAAAGGGGTCTATGGAAAATCTGACTGAAGTTCGGATCAGACTGATGGCCATCATCTACGAAGGTACCAAATTCGACTGGGCAACGTTTGTTTTCAATCGATTGAAGGACCAAATTCAAAAGGAAATTGATATATGAACAATGGCACCAAGCAAGGGTTTACAGAAAAAGGGCGATTTCTGGGAGAGGAAATCATATGGGTTCCCTCTTCAACACCTGTTCAACGAATTGAAGGTAAAACCCACCAATCTACAGTCCCCACACAAGTCAAAAACCATGTTTACCTACATCAAGGCTTCCTTGAAGCCCAAACCCATTGCTGGGAGCAAAAGAAAGCGACCTGAAGGCAGTAGATCGGGAGTGGGACGAAGAACTAGATCCCAAACGGCATATGAAAGCACCTCTCTGACTGGAATCAGCAATTTGAACGAACCTGTGACAATAAGTGACGACACAGCAACTGAAGAAGAAAAGCAACAAGAGGAAATCACCTATCTGGAGAAAGGCGAGGAAGGATACAGAATCACCTCATCTGAAGAGGAAGAAATAGATGAGGCAGAAGATGAGTCAGAGGATGAACACCTAGGAGGTAGAAATCTTGAAGCAAATCAGGAAGATTTGGGGATTTCTGATGATGAACTGACTCTCCAAGAAGTGCTTTTCAAAAGCATTGGTACAGTTGACAAACAGCTCAGTGAGCCAGCTGATAAAGCTCACTCAGCCGAAATTGTCAACTCCCCCACAATTACACAAGGCAGAACAGTAGCAGATGAAGAAGCTCACACTCAACAACAACCTCTACATGACCCTGTGTCTAATGAGGCAGAACAAGAGCAGATGGAAGAAAAAGAAGAAGCACAAAATGAAAAGGAAGAAGAGGAAAATGAAGAGCAAGAAGTTGAAGTGGAAAATGAGGAGAAGCAAGGTGAAGATGCTGAGGTTGAAAATGATGAGGATGAAGAGGATGCCCATGTGACACCAGAAGAAATTGATCCAGAAAGAGTCTTCAATCTGAAATTCAACCCCTCATTGTGGACATGGAAAGGCAATACTACAACAGGCAAAATTTGAAGCATGCCTTAAGGAGTGAAGCTACCTCCTTCAACCACAAGATTGAGGCCCTCATTAATCACATCAAGATTCAGGATGAACTCATGGAAAGGCAAGGGAACTTACTTTGCAACTTACAGCAACTCATTCCTCATCATGTCCAAACCAATCTTGAATTCCATGCTGAGACAATGGACAACAATCTTAAGCCATTGGTGGACACTCTCAATGCTCATACTCATCAAATTCAGCATCTGAATGAGGTAATGGAGCATTCTGGCAAGCAATTGGACCTTCTACTCAAAGTTGGTGAGGCCAACAACAAGATACTAGAGAGACGATATGGACCTCTCCCTGATTCTGATACAGCACCAACAAATCTTGAAGCCTTTTTTAGTGCTGCCAAAAAGGGGGAAGGAAGTTCTAACCATGAAAGCAGTAAAGAGAAGACAAGCCCAACAGAAAAGGGCAAGGGCAGCAAAGGCAAAGGCATCAGGGTTGAAGATGTGAAGAAGTAGATCTTACACTCAATCTGAATGATTTCTAGATTACTTCTTTGTGACATGTCTTTAAATAAAAAGATGCAATATCTTATTGCCCTATGATGGATGAATAAAATTGCTAAATTTGTGTTCTGTTGTTATGAAAATTTTGATTACTTATGTTCAGGCCTATGAGGGTTTTTGGCATCATCAAAAAGGGGGAAATTGTTAGGAACATTTTATTATGTTTTGATGATGGCCATACTAGCTGTTATAGCAAGCCTGAAATAAGTTAGAATTCTCTGTATAAGTCTTTACTAAGAGTCTGACATGTTGTATAAGTTGAGTCAGACAAGTATTGTACTAGTTGGTAGGACGGCAAAAGCAAAAAACAGATATTCGGCAGAGTGAAGCCAGCCAAGCAACAGTAGAGAAGCAATGCAGACATTTAAAGGTCTGACTTGTAACCAAGGAAGTCTGTGATGACCTTGGACAAGTCTAATTTATACTACAAGCAATGCACATTAATATTCGAATATGGTGTACACTGATCTCACCCAAATCAAAGATCAGTGAAGTACAAAGATTCTCCTCAAACAGAAACAAAGAAGAAAACAGTGAATCGGCAAAGCAGACTCACTTTCAGTTGAGCAAAGACGAAACGGTGAAGGAAAAGCTAAAACGGCTAAGTCAGAAGGACCACTCGACCGTTCTAAAAACGGCGAAGTAACACTTACCAGATCAGATTTAATATACATTGAAGATTCAGAGGATCATGCATTAAATGCACAATCAATAAAGGATCAATCAAGGACGGATTTTCTGCTATACGTTTGAAGAAAGAATCCGATCACTGAAATCAAGGAGAATGCAATTAAGAGGGAATGAAGAATAAAATCAAGGATTATTCCCTCATTAATATAGCCAACGGACGGAATTTCAAAATCAAGGTTATTCAAGGCTATAAATAGAAGGCATTGACAGACAGAGAGAATAAGAAAAAAATAAGAAAAATCAAGTGAAAACTCTGTCAATTTGAAAAGCCTTCTCTCTGAACTTACAAGGAAACATCTAGTGATCAACTCAGATATCAGAGCTACAAAGTCATACTTGGCGCTGAGATTGATCAACCAAGTGTGTGAATCACATTCACATCAAACCGAAGCAACTGAATCAGAGGCAATCTGAGAAGGAGTTGAATCTGTGATAGCTGTTGAAGGATTTTGATCTCAAGGAGCAGCAAGGAAGACTGAATCACTGAAGCTGTTGCAGTCAAGGAGTGATAGTCTTGTAGATTGTGAAGCTTGGGAAGCCAAGGACAATCATACTATTGTATCTGTGAAAACAATAGTGAATTCCTCCGATCATCACAGGAGAAGAGTGGATTAAGGGATTACACCACCCTGAACCACTATAAGCCTTGTGTCAATTTAATTTCTGCAATTTACTTTACAGCATTTATTTAATTTGCCTACGTCATAACTTATATCTGAGATTGTCTAAACTGATTTGAAAACAGCATAGTAAGAATGGACTTATCCGCTGCCTAAAAGCTTTTAAATAAAAGAAAATTTTTTGAAACTCCACTATAGTCATTCACCCCCCCCCCCCCTCTGACTATAGTTTCACCCTTCTCTGGGACCAACACATCTGATTATAATTGACTTAATCAGAGTACACCATGAAACATCATCATCTAAGAATTCATTGTCCTTATGATTCTTAGGTCTTCATACAAGATCCATAAAGTCATTTCAGGTCACCACAATCTTGCCTGAAGTCTAACCTTACAGTCTCGACAAAGTCTTCATAACGAGTTTGAACGCTCAGTTCTTCGATCTTCAATAACCGAGTCTGTGACCCTTAGTTCTTCAGTCTTCTAGATAAGCCAACTGAGTCCGTGTCCCTCAACGAACTTACCTTATTCAGTTTTCATGTTGGTGTTCTCTGTTTTTCAGTTTCTCATTGAATCTCAATTTAACTAAATCTCATATTCTTATTTTCTCAGTTCACAGCCTAGAACTATAACAGTGCTTGTCTGATTCAACCTATACAAATATCAGACTCTATAAAGTCTTATACATTATTCTCTATACATCTTTTTGCTTTGCACTATAACAACTAGTTATGACACTTTATCAATGGGGTTAATAACGATAACTGATTAAGCGATGAATCATCATCAAAAAAATAAATTTTATTTCCAACAATTTCCCCATTTTTGATGATGTCAATACCCTCCTTAAAAGCAATGCAATGTGATAAAACAAAATACAGTAAATAACACAATGAACTGAGAAACTGAGAATTTATTTGATAACTGAGTTACAAAGTAGAGTAATAAAATACAACACGATAAAAAGAACTAAAAGATAGTTTCTTTTTACTTGGAAGTTAAAGTAAATTGATTATCATAACTTTCTGCAGCAGTTCTCATAGCATCATTTGTAGCTGAGCTTTCAATTCCATGGATGCTTGCCCAAATGTTCCATGATTCAGATAAATTGTGTTTCCTGAAGAATTTGCTTTTGAAGAGTACCGCGAAGGTGAAGACAATTGCCCTTAGTCTTTCATTGGTGGTGTTCTTCTTAGTAGATTTTGAACAAATTCGGGTTCGGCCTTTTCAATTTTCTCTGATTCCTTATCAATAATACCATCTGCTTCCCATTTCTTGAGTTTATTGAAGTAGTGCATGAGCAACTTCTGTATATGTAGGAACGATTCTAGAGATTCTTCTCTTGATACTCCTTCTCTTGCTGGTAAATATCTGAATAGATTGAATAGGCGAGAATCCAAACCAACTCTTTTATCACTGGGCTCTGAGTATTTAACAATTAACTCCATTTCTTCATCAGTAAACTCTCCTCTAGCTTTCTTTAGTTCATTCAATTAATCATCAGCATTTGCAAGGCTTGTGAAATCTCAGTTGCATTGACTTTTAGGAAGTCCCAACTTTCCCCCTTATTGACATCATCTTTATGGATCAGGCTTCTGATGTAAGCGTTCAGATTTTGTTGCGTTGATGCCAAAATGGTTTGAGCTACAACTGAGTCTTTCATTCCACTTTCCATTAATATCATTCTGTCAACCAGATTATTGAGAATGCCTTCCCATCTGTCTAAAGTTTCATCTCTTCTTGTGTCATTCTCAATAGTTGTCTTTCGAAGCTCAATCAAAGTGTTTTGACAATTTTCAGTGACAGTATCCATTTTCTTTTCAAGTTTGCTTCTTTCATCTTGACTGGCCTCTAAGGACTTTAAGACTTTTCCGAATAAGCTGTTGTCATCCTTTGGAATTCTGATTATCTCATTGTGATAATACTTAATGAGATCAGCCTGAGTGGGAACATCTTGTGAACTTCCAGCTTGTTGTCCATTGGATTTGTTTTTCTCAATTTCAGTTGATTTATCTTGCTTTGGTGGTGAGACAACAACTTGCTTCAATTTTTCCCTGTATTCTGCCGATCTTCTTCTTTCTTCAGATTGTTTTATAACTTCTTCCAAGTTTGATTGATCAATACTCTTGCAGGTGATAACTGAACATTTAATTCTTCATTTAATTCTTCATTTGATTCTTCTCCAGCCATTCTTGCCACTGTTCTTGCTATTTCTAGCAATGATTTGTCTGTAGGAGATTTATAACCTTCTTTTTCTTCTTGATGTGCATCAAACACACTTTTAGAACTAGAACTTTCACTGGATTCATCAGAACTACTAGACTCATCATCAGTAGTCTGATCAGTTTCAGTTCTCTTTTCTTGTAAAGAGGCTAGAATTCCTTTCTCCAGATTAGCATCATTCTGAGAATCATCATCATCATTATTCTTTTTGAAATTTCCACCAACTGTGGGTTCCTCCCAGTAGCTATTTCTTATCAGTGCATATCCCTGATTCAGAAAATCTTCAGTATTGATTATCTCTGATAGACTTGTAATATTGTATAAATCAAATACCCATCTTTCAGTAGCTTCCATTTCTACTAGCTGATTTCTTTGATTGGCAATGGAACTGAATTTCCAAGCTTGATACTTGCGCAATCGTTCTTAATCAGCTGACATCAGTTCTCCATGATCTCTTGGTGATTGAGTGATGATCTTTTCTGATTCTCTCGCGACTTCCTCACCACTTCTGGAATAACATCTTCAGTTTGCATAGGGTTAGTTCTTGCAACCTCTTCAGTTTGCATAAGATCAGTTGTTGCAGCATCTTCAGTTTGCACAATATCAGTTCTGCTGATTCCTTCCTCAGTAGTGATTGGGATTTCTGACGTCTCTTTTTCAAAGACTGAAACTAAGATTGTCGGCTCGGTTTCCAAAACTTTTTCACTTACAATTTCTTCAGCAGCTTGTTTTTTGGTAGACTCAAGTTCCAATTCAATAGCTGGAACTTCTTTCAAGGTTGGTTCAATGAGTTCTTCTTCATTGAATTTCTCATCCAAGTTAATGATTTTTGTTGATCTTGAGTCTGCTTCGGCTCCTTTTTCCACAGATTTATATGCTGAAAATCCTTTGGCTGATTCTTTAAATTCTAATCTGGAAAAAGATCTCTGGGGGCTAGATCTGGATTTTGAAAGTAACGACAACATTTCCAATGTTGTTTTATCGATCAATCTTTCATCACTGTCAGAATCTTCGTCAACATGTTCAACTCTCAGGGTCTGTTCCCCCTGAGTCTCAGATTTCTTCTGTGATTCAGTTTCAACAGTCAGTTCTTTGTTGACAACTTCAGTCTCCTTTGTCATCTCAATTTCTTGTGGATGTGAAACTGGTTCTTGAATGGGTAAAGCTTCAGTTATTGGTGTTGGGGTAGACTCAGCAAGAATAACTTCAGTTTTTTCTATCTGTGCTGATCCTTCAGCAACTGATGTGGTGATATCAAGTGTTGATGAAACAAGGTCAGATTTATTTTTCTCTAAATCTTCCAATTGTTTTCTTCTTTTGCTTAATTCTTCAATCTGTTCCAACACTTTGTCTCCAGTTGTAGGTTTCTTCAATTTTCTGCTTTTCTTCTTCATAGGTTCACTTTCTGAACCCTTAGCTTTCCTTTTTCCGGCCTTTTCTTCTTTAACAACAATCTTCCCATTAGCAACTGATGTTTCTTTCCCCTTTGCGATTCCGAAATGGTCGAGTATTCTGTGGACCACTAATGCAAGAGTTTTCTTGTGATAGAAACGACCTTTCTTAACATCAGTCTTCTTCTTCGGTAAGTCAATTGATTGTGCCTCTAATTGATCAAATAGATATCTTTGCCAATTAAAACTTTCTCCAAACCAAATTACATAAACTTGCTCCAGATAGATTGCTATAGTTTCCTGCATTTCCAATTATGCAATTTGACAACATCTTTGAGAGAAAATTGAATTCTGGTTTGAGTAGACTTGTGCTCCCGGTTTGTAAAACTGCGGATTCTGCATCAAATGCTATATCTTTCCATAGTTTTTCCTTTTGTTCTTTGGTCAACTTGATGGCTGTTGTTCCTCCGGATTTGTCAAACCCAAAGATTTCTGCAATTAGATCTTCGGTGACCTTGATCTCCTTACCATTGACAGTAGTGGTATAGGTGTGTGTGTCTTCTCCTTCAATAGTTGATCTACCAAACTCATAGAAGTCTCCAATGCTTTCCAGACATACACTTTTCAGATCGATGTTGAATACAGCATCCAATCCTTTGATCTGTTTAATTTTTGCTGCAATTGTTTTGGCTAGTGTTTGATCATATATTTTGCAATAAACTGGTCTAGAGATATGATCATTCCGGGTTCAACAAGAGTGAAAGTCATTATTTTCTGGATCTGATTGAGAATTTGAAAATTTGGTGATTGAGAAAGCAAATTCAAAATTCAAGTGTAAAGAATTATAAAAGAAAATTATGGGTTATTTATAATTTGTAGGAAAGGTAGTTATGAATTGGGTGGGACTCATAACGTCTTGTCATAAATGATTTGAGATTGCGAAAAAGGTGGATTAGTGGAAAATATGAACGGTTTAGATTGAGAAGGACCACGTCTTTTCTTGACATCTGTAGCTAGACTGTAGTGAATAGGTTAGATGAGGTGTATCTACAGTTGTATACGTTCAGTCTTGTCCTTATACTAAATTCAAAAACTCAGTTGTGAACAAAACTTAGTTCTTCGGCCTCCAGTTACCGATATTTTCCTGCAAAAAAAATTTGGACATTTTTGGTACCCATCTCTGTTTGGGTCCTAATTGGTTAGTTTTCAATGATACAATTTTATTTTTGACTTTGTACCTCTCTTGACATTTTGACTGAGTAAAGTCAGTTTTTACATGCTTTTCCTGTTTTGTCCATACAGTTTTTGATTTGATCAGTTTGTGAAACTGACGTGAAGGTTTATTCCAATCGTCATCAGTGGGAAATAGTCTTCCTTTCCCTCTGAGTTTATCATTCCATGAATGATCTTCATTTTCGAATGGATATGGCTTGAAGATTTTCTTACTGACCTCTGATCAGTTCTGCCTTTTTCAGCCTTCTGAGTCTTTCTGTAAAATCTGTTGGCTTGGTGTATTTTTCCAACTGATTTTTCAGTTTTATCAGTTTGGGCAAATGGCTGTGCTGAGTTATTATCAGTTCTAATAATTTTATCAGTTTTCTGAGTTCTTGACCGTTGTACAGTCACAAATTTTAATGCAACTGGACATGCTCCGGACTTAGAATTATTCTGATTAAATAATCCTAAACCAGATCTGTCTCCAAAAGGTTTTCCAGGTTTGAATTGAACACTGGGAATTGGATCAACTGATGATTCTGTGATGTTTATTACTTCTGTCAGTTCATCAGTTGGTCGAATTACCTTGATTTCATTATTAGTTTTGATTAAATTGATCTTAGCATTCAATCTTGAAATTTCAGTTTTCAATGACTTTTTCTCCTTTTTGACATCCTCATATTTCTTTTGAATTTCCTCTAATTCCTTTATGAGTGTGTCCAAGGATTTATTGAAATCTTCATTTTTCTGATTGTTCATGGCAGTGTGAGTGCTGTATGTAGATGCAATTACCTCCTGATTTTTTATGGATAGATATTCTGTTGAGGAATTATCATCAATTAAAACTTGCTTCCCTTTTTCATTAGCATTTGCCTGTGCTGCTCCCAGCAGTATGATTTCCTCATCACTTTCACCTTCATAACTCATGGGTAGTATAGCATTTTTGACCTTTCCAACGGATCGATCTTCAGCAATGTTTTCAGTCAATTTGTCTTCTACATAATAAGCTACTCGTAGCCATTCTTTTTCTACTTCTTCTGAAAGATCACTTAGGGATGGGAATCCTCTTGATTCATCTTTATATGCGTTAAAGTCAATATCTTCGTCATAACTGAAATGAGGTTCCGGATTTGTGTGAGAGCTTGTAGTACTGAATCTTTCAAATACTTGATCCTGAATATCATAAACAACATTTTGCAAGTAGTCAGTCAGGGGGTTATTCAGCCAGCTTTAAATTCTAGATGTATCAATTTAATTTCACTAAAGTATCTCTATGACTGATACGGTAAGGGGTCTTCAACAACTGGTTTGTAAGATATCGTTGAATCACTTCCAAATAGAAGAACTGATCCGATACCAATTGTTGGTATAGAAAATAACTGATGATCAGCTATCTTACAAAGTAGTAGATCTCCTCCAAAAAGAAGGAACCGCGATCCGATACCAATTGTTGGTCCCTTGGAAAGGCTAACATAAGTTTAGAGGGGGGGGGGGGTGAATAAACTTGTCACCAAAAACTTTTCTTGAACTAGAATTGCCCCAGGAACTGAGTTTCTCCGAAACTCAAACTGATGCTTAGTTCAGTTTTGTTCATGTCCCTTAACTTGTGCGGAGTTCAGCTAACTCAACTGAGTATAAGTCAATACTAACTTATTCTTAGTCCAGTTAACTGGCAGCGGATAAGACTAGCCTTTAGATATCAAACAGTTTGTTGACTTGGATTTATCACGAGTACTAGATAATTATAACTGATATGAAGTAAATAAATGCGTAAAATAAATAGACAAGAATTATAGAGGTTCCAGGTGGTGTAATCATGTACATCCTCTCTTCCCCTATGATGCGGAGGAAAATTCCACTAGAACTTCTTTGAGTGGCCCGGTTACAAAAAGTTCTAAACTGATAGTCCTTGACTAATCCCTAGCTTCACTATCTAAACACTTGTAGAACAGGTAGGATTGCTGCTCTTCAACTGTTTGAACACTGGTCCTTGAAGGGTAGAATTGCCTCTTCACCAGCTCATCACAAAAACATTCTTCCTGACTGCACTCAACTGTCCTTCACACCTTCTTGTAGTTTCACAGTCTAGACCTTTGATGAAATCAAAGTTGAGACTTGAATCAGTAACTATGATTCAATTGTGATTTGATCTTTTCTTCTGGATAATTAAATTTTGCACAGCTCTGTATTTCTTCAAATGGTAGATCTTGATTTTGCTTGATTGTGCTTGGACACTTGAAGAAATTTCTTGATCTTGCAATTAAGTACTTAGCAGGAATTCTTTTAAAATTGGCTTTCCCCCTTAATTAGATCTTTTATTAAATCTGTTTTTAATTCCTCCCGCTTGCCTCTACTTTATTGTTATTGTGGAAGTAGTCTATTTATAGGGGTTTATGGCTCCTGCTTGAATCTTGTAACGGCTATTTTTCTGACCGTTCTGCTATGTCAGTATTTCATCCAATAAGATTGCTTCCTTTACAACGTTCGACTGTACTATCAATTTATCGGATGACTGACCTATAAAACTGAGTATCCGTATCAGTTTTATACTGAGTTTATCACTTGTCAGTTTATTGGAGCGTTAACTGAGATTTTAATCTTCTTCAAATATAGTACTCCAGTCTTTTATCTGATTATAATTGACTTAATCAGAGTACACCATGAAACATCATCATCTACGAATTCATTGTCCTTATGATTCTTAGGTCTTCATACAAGATCCATAAAGTCAGTTCAGGTCACCACAATCTTGCCTGAAGTCTAACCTTACAGTCTCGACAAAGTCTTCATAACTGAGTTTGAACCCTTAGTTCTTCGATCTTAAATAACTGAGTGTGTGACCCTTAGTTCTTCAGTCTTCTAGATAAGCCAACTGAGTCTGCGTCCCTTAGCGAACTTACCTTCTTCAGTTTTCATGTTGGTGTTCTCTGTTTTTCAGTTTCTCATTGAATCTCAGTTTAACTAAATCTCAGTTTCTTATTTTCTCAGTTCACATCTTAGAACTATAACAGTGCTTGTCTGATTCAACCTATACAAATATCAGACTCTATAAAGTCTTATACATTATTCTCTAGACATCATTTTGCTTTGCACTATAACAGCTAGTTATGACACTTCATCAATAGGGTTAATAACGATAACTGATTATGCGATGAATCATCATCAAAACATAAATTTTATTTCCAACAAAATAGTTGCAACTGATGCTTCTGATCTTGATTATAGAGGAATCTTGAAGCAGGAACAAGATTCCAAAAAACTAATTGTTCAGTTTACATCTGCACATTGGAATGATGCCCAAATGAATTATTCTACAATTAAAAAGGAGATTTTAAGCATTGTTTGATGCATTCAAAAATTTCCAAGTGATTTATTAAACAAATTTTTTTATTACGTACAGACTGTAAAAGTGCAAAAGAAATTTTACAAAAGGATGTTCAAAATCCTGCGTCAAAGCAAATATTTGCACCACGGCAGGCAATTTTAAGCATTTTCGATTTTGATATTGAATTCATAAATGGAGATACTAATTCAGTTCCCGATTTTCTTACCTGAGAATTCCTACAAGACAGATCCGATGGCCCCAAAGATTGACAAGGGAAAAAATGTTACAAAGGTTACAAATACAAGTACTACAAAACCAAAGATGTCTTGGTATGACATCTTCAAAAAAGATGAAGTAATGTAAAATAATTTGTAACTACAACATATAAAATTTTTACGTAAGTAATATGCAAAATAATGGAGGGAAAGTATGATAATGCTTAAAATAACATATGAAATTTGTAAAAGCTTTATACCTTAATTAAAAGGTTTTGAATATGAGATACAAATGTTGGAACTCTCGTCTTAGAATTTGTAAATGGATAAATGATTGCTCCTATCTTGCAGAGAAAATAAGCTTTGTAAATGGTAATCTAAGGAGTCTGTCCTTTCCCCCTTCTGCCCCTTACTATTTATATTACAGATAGAATAATTATAGCGATGTAATAATGTAAAGTCTTGTCCTCTTTTGTGGGTGGTGTCTGCCAATATGGTATGGCTGAGCTGTTTTGTTGTCGTCTTGTGTGAAGTGATGCCCATTATTTTTGAGTGGTGTCTTATCTTGTCTGCCATTGTATAGTGGAAGACCTTTGCTGAGTCGTCTTTTGTCGTTTTGTGATGAATAATCTCCTTTAATTTTAGTGACGTCGTGTCATGTCTGCCATGTTGATTTTTGATGAGCCGTGTGTTGTCGTCTTTTGTGAAGAGTTGCAGTGTAGTCTTTGCTGAGTTTTGTATAACTATGTGTATTTTGTACGTATATAATTATAAGTATATGTAGATATCTTTTTGTATATATATATATATATATATATATATATATATATATATATATATATATATATATATATATATATATATATATATATATATATATATATGAAATTTTTGTAGTGATGTGCTGTTCTTTGTATTCTTCCGGAGACGCAATTGGCGCAGATGGATCTACGTAACAATCTTTTGGAGAAATAACTTGGTGAATTTTACATGTTGAAAATACAAGTGTGCCTTGGTTATTTTGATAGTATTTGTGATCAAAGCTCGCTGATTGCGTAGTTTGTAATATTGTTTGGTAAAAAATTGGTGTTTTTTTGTAAATCCCAAGGTTTGTAAAACCAATCTATGCCAAAGTAACGTTGGAGAGTTTGAAAGGGGTCTTGGCTATGAAAACCGGCTTCAATCGTAGTAATATTTTGTGAGTATTGTTTAACTATGTAAACCGTCTTTTGTGTTCTTGTATTTTGTGTAGTAGTAGGTCTTGCTAGTGGTTGCAATGAATTTGAAGTTAAAACAATGGGTCTCGTGGATGATGATGCAGTAGGTCTTGGTGATGGTACTGTGGGTAACTGTAGCAGGTTTTGTGTGTTTGGTAAAGGTTGAGTTAAATGCATGTTTCTGAATTCTGGGCTTTGTAATAATTTAAGAAATTTTTGTGACTCTAGATCGAATGAACTTGTTTCTTGGATGTCAGCATTTTGTTCTTCTTTTGTGACGATGTCATACCAAGACATTTTTGGTTTTGTAGTACTAGTATTTGTAACCTTTGTAACCTTTTTTCCTTTGTCAATCTTTGGAGCCATCGGATCTGTCTTGTAGGAATTCTCGGGTAAGAAAAACGGGAACTGAATTTGTATCTCCATTTATGAGGTCAATATCAGAATCGAAAATGCTTAAAATTGCTTGCCATCGTGCAAATATTTGCTTTGACGCAAGATTTTGTACATCCTTTTGTAAAATTTCTTTTGCACCTTTACAGTCTATACGGAATAATAACTTTTTGTTTAATAAATCACTTTGAAATTTTTGAATGCATAAAACAATGCTTAAAATCTCCGTTTTTATTATAAATAATTCTTTTGGGTATCATTCCAATGTGCAGATGTAAACTGAACAATTAGTTCTTCAGAATCTTGTTTCTGCTTCAAGATTCCTCCGTAACCAAGATCAGAAGCATCAGTTTCAACTATTTTATGTAGGTTAGAATCGGCTAAGTGTAGACAAGGAATTTGTGTGACCTATTTCTTAATTTGCTGGACAATTTTTTGATTAAGAGATTAATTTTTTGGTTTCAAGGTCTTGTATTTCTTTTCTGCAAAATTGTTCAAGGTCTTTACTCATTTGTATCGGACGGGTTTTAGTAGGTATATCTTTTTCATGAAAAGATGTATCATAGGGCAAATCAACCATATGTTACTTTTTATTCCAGAACAAATTAGGTAGGTCAGCACAAACTTTTAATGTAAATATGTTTTGTAATCTTAGTATATTTTCTTTTATAGTGGGTAGATTTAGTAACATATTTATTCCTTGTATGGAGGCATCTTTTTGTAATTCATTGAGCTGAAATTGTTTGTTATATATTATATTATTGATGTTGTTTTCATGTATAGATGAAGCTTTTAATAAATTTAATCTTCTAGTTCTTTGTTTTACTAAGAATGGAAACTTGTGTTTTTTTTTATTTATATTGAAGGTAAGGGAATCTGGACAAACCTTGTATAGTGTGATAAGGTTTATGAATGGAGTGCCAAGGATTACGGAATGATGGATGTCATTGACAACCACAAAGGATGTCATCAAGGAGACCCCAATATTGATGATGGAAGCTTCTATCTTTGCAGAGATTACTATTTTTGATTTGTTTGTTGCTGAAATTTTTTCATGGGTTTGTTGTAGGAATTTTATAGGGACAAAACATTCTTTTATACAATTTAAGTCGGCTCCAGTCTCAAATAGTGCAATGGTATTAAGTTCGAAATCATTTAAAAATTTGATTGTAATATTTATGATATATTTTCTCGATGTAATTTCTTTTAAAACAAAAAGGAAATCAGTTGGGGCTGTTGTAAGGTTTTGTAATTCTTGGGTAATATCTTCATTTTCTGTATGCGTGTCACTATTGTCTTTTTTTGTTTCAATAATGGTTTTGATTAATAATGAATTATTTTTCTGTTTCTCTTTTAGTTCTCTTAACTCATTTTTTATTTCTTTAATTTGTTTTTGTAGATCGTGATTTGTAATATTATCTTTATTATTTTTATTCATGTTTAGGATTGTTGTTAAATCATATGTACTTCTGGAAGTACTTGGTGCTAATGGCTCATGTTTAAAAGTGTCTAATAATTTTTCGAGGTATTGTTGTTGAAGAGCTGGGTCATTAATCTGTTGTAATATATCAATAAAGATTTGTTGTTCTTTGGAGATAACATTTAGCATTTTTTCATTGTCTCCTTCTGATTCTGAAGTATTTGTTAATGTATCGTCTATTTTTGCTTTTCTATTGTTATCTGTATTTTCTTCATTAGATGTGTCACTATCAGAATTTATAAGTAAGTTCGAGATTTTGTTCATAATGTCGTCTTCTAGACTTAGTTCATTAAGCTTTCTTTTTAGCTTTACGTAATTTGTTGTATATCCTTTTTTGTGGAATCTATAGCATTCAATGTCTTTTTTCCAATTTGGTTTTGACCTATTACATTTTTTATTTTTGTAGAAATTATTGTTCGAGGGTTCTTTATTTGCTTGTTATTTCTGTATAAATTCCTACATAGAATAGTTGCAACTGATGCTTCTGATCTTGGTTATGGAGGAATCTTGAAGCAGGAACAAGATTCTAAAGAACTAATTGTTCAGTTTAGATCTGCACATTGGAATGATACCCAAAAGAATTATTCTACAATTAAAAAGGAAATTTTAAGCATTGTTTGATGCATTCAAAAAATTCAAAGTGATTTATTAAACCAAATTTTTTTATTGTATATAGGCTGTAAAAGTGCAAAAGAAATTTTACAAAAGGATGTACAAAATCATGCATCAAAGCAAATATTTGCACCATGGCAGGCAAGTTTAAGCATTTTCGATTTTGATATTTAATTCATAAATGGAGATACTAATTCAGTTCCCAATTTTCTTACCCGAGAATTCCTACAAGACAGATCCGATGGCCCCAAAGATTGATAAAGGAAAAAAGGTTACAAAGGTTACAAATACAAGTACTACAAAACCAAAGATGTCTTGGTATGACATAGTCAAAAAAGAAGAACAAAACCCTGACATACAAGAAACAGGTTCGCTCGATCTAGAGTCACAAAAATTTCTTAAATTATTACAAAGACCAGAATTCAGAAACATGCATTTATCTCAACCTTTACCAAACACCCAAAACCTACTATAATTACCCATAGTACCATCATTAAGACCTACTGCATCATCATCACAGCCTATAGCATCATCATCCATGAGACCCATTGTTTTAACTTCAAATTCATTCCAACCACTAGAAAGACCTACTACAACCCAATATAAAAGAACACAAAAGACGGTTTACACAGTTAAACAATACTCAATAAATATTACTATGGTTGAAGCCGGTTTTCATAGCCAAGACCCATTTCAAACTCTCCAACGTTACATTGGCACATGTTGGTTTACAAACCTTGGGATTTACAAAAAACACCAATTTTTTACCAAACAATATTACATGCTCCAAAATTAGCGAGCTTTGATCACAAATACCATCAAAATAACCATGCCACACCTGCATTTTCAACATGTAAAATTCACCCAGTTATTTCTCCAAAAGATTGGTACGCAGATCCATCTGTGCCAATTGCATTTCCGGAAGAATACAAAGTACAGCCCTTTTATAATATTACTTTCAACTATTGGGAGTACCAATAGGCACGGTTCAATGCATTCTTCATAAAAAATCAAAACAATCAGCATACTTGGTTGATGCACTACGATGCAAAAATTGCAGTCATTTCCAAATTTCCATCATGGTGGATTCAAGGGTGGGAATGTTTTGGTTCAGTCCCAGAAATACAAAAAGCAACAGTGGTTGAATCTTTCAATCTTTTCAAAGCAAAATACAAGCCTTCAGAGGCAGAAAAGAGATTTCCTGCATTTGCAACATTATGTGCAAAATTCTATCTACCATGGATAGTAAACTGGTATTTAGATTATTCTGATAATCCCATTCTACTTATCCGATGAAGATTTCGAGTCAGATGGTGGGAAAAATGCAACATCATCCAATGTTTACTACCCAGAAACAGGGAAAAATGGTTACAGGCAATGCCAAAACCCCAGCAATCTCAAATAAAACCTACTGCGACTTCAAAATTTTCAGAGAGAAAAGCAAAAATGGCGGCATTATTAGCGGCGTCAAAGACGGATGAAGAATTACAACAAGTCCTATCTCAGTATGCCTCAAATTCACAGACATCACCTATAAGTTCCACAGCATCAGTCAATATTGACGAAGAAGTCGAAGACTATACACCAACACAATAAATAAAAAAATTAAAAAAACAACTAAAGGACAAAAGAATTACCTGCGCATTACTTTCTCACAATCACTCACCTGCACACAAACTTCTCCACCTAATACACAAATATACATTAATATATTATGCACACACATATATATGAACACGACGTCACTACAAAAAATTTCATATATATATATATATATATATATATATATATATATATATATATATATATACACAAAAAAAGATATCTACAAATACATATAATTATATACGTACAAAATACACACAGTTATACAAAACTCAGCAAAGACTATGCTACAACACTTCACAGAAGACGACAACACACAGCTCAGCAAAAATCAACATGGCAGACATGACACGACGTCACTAAAATTAAAGGATGTTATTCATCACAAAATGACAAAAGACGACTCAGCAAAGGACTTCCACTATACAAAGGTAAACAAGACAAGACACCACTCAAAAATAATTGGCACCACTTCACATAAGACGAAAACAAAACAGCTCAGCCATACCATTATGGTAGACACCACCCACAAAAGAGGACAAGACTTTACATTATTACATCACTACAATTATTCTATCTGTAATATAAATAACAAGGGGGGAAGGGGGAAATGACAGACTCCTTAAATTACCATTTACAAAGCTTATTTTCTCTACAAGATAGGAGCAATCATTTATCCATTTACAAATTCAAAGACGAGAGTTCCAACATTTGTATCTCATATTCTAAACCTTTTAATTAAGGTATAAAGCTTTTACAAATTTCATATGTTATTTTAAGCATTATCATACTTGCTGTCCATAATTTTTCATATTACCTACGTCAAAATTTTATATGTTGTAGTTACAAATTATTTTACATTACTTTATCTGCCGTCCATTATTATATTGTTTCACTACCTGCAATCCTCTATATTTTTATTGATTTGTTATATACAATCCTTTCATTGATCCCCTAGGCGCTCTTTGGTAGTGAAAGGGGATCAACGAAAGGATTGTATATAACAAATCAATAACAATACAGAAGATTGCAGGGAGTGAAACAATATAATAATGGACGGCAGATGAAGTAATGTAAAATAATTTGTAACTACAACATATTAAATTTTGACGTAAGTAATATGCAAAATAATGGACGGCTAGTATGATAATGCTTAAAATAACATATGAAATTTGTAAAAGCTTTATACCTTAATTAAAAGGTTTTGAATATGAGATACAAATGTTGGAACTCTCGTCTTAGAATTTGTAAATGGATAAATGATTGCTCCTATCTTGCAGAGAAAATAAGCTTTGTAAATGGTAATCTAAGGAGTCTGTCCTTTCCCCCTTCTTCCCCTTGTTATTTATATTACAGATAGAATAATTGTAGCGATGTAATAATGTAAAGTCTTGTCCTCTTTTGTGGGTGGTGTCTTCCATAATGGTATGGCTGAGCTGTTTTGTTGTCGTCTTGTGTGAAGTGATGCCCATTATTTTTGAGTGGTGTCTTGTCTTGTCTGCCATTGTATAGTGGAAGCCCTTTGCTGAGTCGTCTTTGAACGTTTTGTGATGAATAATCTCGTTTAATTTTAGTGACGTCGTGTCACGTCTGCCATGTTGATTTTTGATGAGCCGTGTGTTGTCGTCTTTTGTGAAGAGTTGTAGCGTAGTCTTTGCTGAGTTTTGTATAACTATGTGTATTTTGTACGTATATAATTATATGTATTTTTAGATATCTTTTTGTATATATATATGAAATTTTTGTAGTGATGTGTGTGTTCATATATATGTGTGGGCATAATATATTAATGTATATTTGTGTATTGGGTGGAGAAGTTTGTGTGCAGGTGAGTGATTGTGAGAAAGTAATGTGCAGGTAACTCTTTTGTCCTTTAGTTGTTTTTTTTATTGTGTTGGTGTATAGTCTTCGTCTTCTTCGTCAATATTGATTAATGTTGTGGAACTTATAGGTGATGTCTATGAATTTGAGGCATACTGAGATAGGACTTGTTGTAATTCTTCATTCATCTTTGATGCAGCTAATAATGCAGCCATTTGTGCTTTTCTCTCTGAAAATTTTGAAGTCGCATTAGGTTGTATTTGAGATGGCTAGGGTTTTGCTTGTAATCATTTTTCCATGTTTGTGGGTAGTAAACTTTGGACGATGTTGCATTTTTTCCACCATTTGACTCGAAATCTTCGTCGGATAAGTTGCATGGGATTATCAGAATAATCTAAAAACCAGTTTACTATCCATGGTAGATACAATTTTGTACATAATGTTGCAAATGCAGGAAATCTCTTTTCTGCCTCCAAAGACTTGAATTTTTCTTTGAAAAGATTGAAAGATTCAATCACTGTCGTTTTTCATATTTCTGGGACTGAATCAAAACATTCCCACCATTGAATCTACCATGATGGAAATTTGGAAATGTCTGCAATTTGTTTTTATCGAAGTGCATCAACCAAGTATGCTGATTCTTTTGATTTTGTATGAAGAATGCATTGAACCATGCATGTTAGTACTCCCGATAGTTGAAAGTAATATTATAAAAGGGCTGTTCATTGTATTCTTCCGAAAACGCAATTGGCACAGATGGATCTACGTACCAATCTTTTGGAGAAATAATTTGGTGAATTTTACATGATGAAAATACAGGTGTGGCTTGGTTATTTTGATGGTATTTGTGATCAAAGCTCGCTGATTATGTAGCTTTTACTATTGTTTGGTAAAAAAATTGTGTTTTTTGTAAATACCAAGGTTTGTAAAACCAACCTGTGCCAAAGTAACGTTGGAGGGTTTGAAAGGGGTCTTGGCTATGAAAACCGGCTTCAACCATAGTAATATTTTGTGAGTATTGTTTAACTGTGTAAACCGTCTTTTGTGTAGTAGTAGGTCTTGCTGGTGGTTGGAATGAATTTGAAGTTAAAACAATGGGTCTCGTGGATGATGATGCTATAGGCTTTGATGATGATGAAGTAGGTCTTGGTGATGGTAGTTTGGGTAACTGTAGTAGGTTTTGTGTGTTTGGTAAAGGTCTTGATGATGATGAAGTAGGTTTTTTTGACTCTAAATCGAACGAACCTGTTTCTTTGATGTCATGGTTTTGTTCTTCTTTTGTGACGATGTCATACCAAGACATCTTTGGTTTTGTAGTACTTGTATTTGTAAACTTTGTAACCTTTTTTCCTTTGTCTATCTTTGGAGCCATCGGATCTGTCTTGTAGGAATTCTCGGATATGAAAAATGGGAAGTGAATTTGTATCTCCATTTATGAGGTCAACATCAAAATCAAAAATGCTTAAAATTGCTTTCCATCATGCAAATATTTGCTTTGACGTAAGATTTTGTACATCCTTTTGTAAATTTCTTTTGCACTTTTACAGTCTATACGTAAGAAAAACTTTTTGTTTAATAAATCACTTTGAAAGTTTTGAATGCATAAAACAATGCTTAAAATCTCATTTTTTTTTATTGTAGAATAATTCTTTTGGGTATCATTCCAATGTGTAGATGTAAACTGAACAATTAGTTCTTTAGAATCTTGTTTCTGCTTCAAGATTCCTCCACAACCAAGATCAGAAGCATCAGTTTCAACAATTTTATGTAGGTTACGATCGGCTAAGTGTAGACAAGAAATTTGTGTGACATGTTTCTTAATTTGCTGGACAATTTTTGTGTGTGTTATTTTCAAGGTGTAGGGTTTTGTTTTTAGACGGTAATGAAGTGGTTTTACTATTTTGTTTAGATTTTGGTAAAAGTCAAGGACATAATTTAAACATCCTAAGAACCTTTGTAGTTGTTTTTTATCAGTAATTTTATCTGGAAATTTTGTGATGAAATTTAGAGATCTTTCTATGGGTGTAATAGGCCCTTGAGTAATATAGTGCCCAAGATTTTTTATTTTTGTTTGGAAAAGCTACGTTTTAGGTTCAGATATGACTAAACCGCTTTTTTCGAGTACAAATAAAATGTTTTTAAGTGCTTGAAATGTTCATCAATAGTTTTTGAAAATAGAAGTACATCATCTATGTATACAATACATAATATTGAGTAATCATTGAATATTTCGTTCATAATCCTTTGGAATTCGGAAGGAGCATTTTTTAAGCCGAAAGACATTACATTCCATTGGTATTGTCCAAAGGGAACTGTAAATGATGTTTTATATCTGTCTGTTGGTTTTATTTGTATTTGCCAGAAACCTGATTTCATGTCAAATTTTGAGAATATGAAGGCATCATGGAGTTTATTTAGAAGGTCCTTTTTATTAGGTATGGGATAACGAATCCATTTTAATGCCTTGTTGAGAGGTTTGTAATTAATGACTATTCTAGGAGTTCCTCTCTCGATTGAGGCTTTATTAACGTAAAAAGCAGAACAACTCCAAGGTGATCTGGCTTTAGAGATTAATTTTTTGGTTTCAAGGTCTTGTTTTCTTTTCTGCAAAATTGTTCAAGGTCTTTATTCATTTGTATCGGACGGGCTTTAGTAGGTATATCTTTTTCAAGAAAAGATGTATCATAGGGCAAATCAACCATATGTTACTTTTTATTCCAGAACGAATTGGGTAGGTCAGCACAAACTTTTAATGTAAATATCTTTTGTAATCTTAGTATATTTTCTTTTATAGTGGGTTGATTTAGTAACATATTTATTCTTTGTAAGGAGGCATCTTTTTTGTAATTCATTGAGTTGAAATTTTTTTTTATATATTATATTATTGATGTTGTTTTCATGTATAGATGAAGCTTTTAATAAATTTAAACTTCTAGTTCTTGGTTTGACTAAGAATGGAAACATGTGTTTTTTATTATTTATTTTGAATGTAAGGGAATCTGGACAAACCTTGTATGGTGTGATAAGGTTTATGAAAGGAGTGCCAAGGATTACGCAATGATGGATGTCATTGACAATCACAAAGGATGTCATCAAGGAGACCTCATTATTGATTATGGAAGCTTCTGTCTTTGCAGAGATTACTATTTTTGATTTGTTTGCTGCTGATATTTTTTCATGGGTTTGTTGTAGGAATTTTATAGGGACAAAACCTTCTTTTATACAATTTAAGTCGGCTCCAGTGTCAAATAGTGCAATGGTATAAAGTTTGAAATAATTTAAAACTTTGATTGTAATATTTATGATATATTTTCTCGATGTAATTTCTTTTAAAACAAAAAGGAAATCAGTTGGGGCTGTTGTAATGTTTTGTAATTCTTGAGTAATATCTTCATTTTCAGTATGTGTGTCACTATTGTCTTTTATTGTTTCGATAATGGTTTTGATTAATAATGAATCATTTTTCTGTTTCTCTTTTAGTTCTCTTAACTCATTTTTTATTTCTTCAATTTATTTTTATAGATCGTGCTTTGTAATATTATCTTTTTTTATTCCTGTTTAGGATTGTTGTTAAATCATATGTACTTCTGGAAGTACTTGGTGCTAATGGCTCATGTTTAAAAATGTCTAATAATTTTTCGAGGTATTGTTGTTGTAGAGCCGTATCATTAATCTGTTGTAATATATCAATAATGATTTGTTGTTCTTTGGAGATAACATTTAGCATTTTTTTCATTGTCTCCTTCTCATTCAGAAGTATTTGTTAATATATCGTCTTTTTTAGCTTTTCTATTGTTATATGTATTTTCTTCATTTGTTGTGTCACTATCAGAATTTATAAGTAAGTTCGAGATTTTGTTCATAATTTCGTCTTCTAGACTTAGTTCATTAAGCTTTATTTTTAGTTTATAGTAATTTGTTGTATGTCCTTTTTGTGGAATCTATAACATTCAATGTCTTTTTTCCAATTTGGTTTTGACCTATTATATTTTTTATTTTTGTAGAAATTATTGTTCGAGGGTTGTTTTATTTGCTTGTTATTTCTGTATAAATTCCTATTAGGTTGATAGGGTTTTTTGTTTTTAAAAGTGGGTTTTTTGCAATCTCCTTTGCAAGAGGAATTATTTTTAAAAGAATTGTTTCCAAATTGCTGAAAAAAGGTTCCAAGTTCTAAATTATCCTTTTTCATTTCCCATTTTATGTGTTTCTAAAGTTTTTAGTCTTAGCATATTTTCATTCCTTCTTGTTGAATTACACTGACTAGTTGTCCATATGTGTACTGATCGTATGGAATAATTTGGATACCTGAATTCTCACGAATTCTATTTCTGACTTTTTCCCCTAATAAGGTTGGTAATCCTGCTAATAATTTTTCTTTCCAAAAATGTTGATTGGATTCATCCCTTTGCATTAATCTTGTTAGGAAATTATTTTATACCTTTGGAAATCACTAAGTTATTTACAGCGTAGATTTGAAAGTAGTTTAGTATTTCTTTCTTTTAATTTTGCTGGATCTCTAAGAAAATGTATTGAAATAGTATGTATTAGTGTGGATATAGCATCCTGTAAAGGTTCTTGTTGGTCGTCAAGAATCAGATTTTGTTCTTCATCATATTTTAGTGAATTAAGTATTTGGTCATGTTGGTCAAATGTTAAATAAAAATCCCACCATCCTTTTAATTGTCCTGAAAAACGTGCAATTAGTTGTTCCACGGTAGTCCTATCTTTGACTCCGTGCTGCGTTCTATATGCATTTGTAGCCATTGTTATTTGTTGTAGGAAGGATAGAATTTGACATTCGTTCATAGCATCTAAGTTCCAATTGTAAACAGAAGATGCATTAAAACGGTTTTGAGTTTTAGTTTCTACTCGTATTATATCCAGAGGATGATTCGGAACTTGTTGTAAATTCCATCCTATTTTGTTTATTTTATTTTTATCTAGTGAGATATCGGTGTCTGTTTGTGAGTCAAAATCATTTTTTTTCCAGTCGTATTAATATGTAATGTCGTTGTGGGGGTCATTGCGGGGGTGTCAGGTGCTATCTGATTTTCAGAAGATGAGCTAGCTGTCATCTTTTGAAGTTTTTCTGGTAAATCTTTGAATAAATCCGATTTTTTTCCTTTGTATATCTTTGATAGATGAAGAAGATACTTGGTATGGTTTGAAGACTTGGGTTGTTAGGTGTTCTATAATGGAAGCATCAGTTTGTGGAGTTTTCTCTATTTGACTAATCTTCATGTGTTTTTCCATTTTCTCTAATTGTTTTTCGATTTTATAGAGATTAGTATTCGTGTAATTATTTTGGGAAATAATATTTTTTATATTTCTTTTGTCGTCTTCTCTGGGCAGTTTGATCAGATAAGCTTCTATATATTGATCTTGGTGTTGTATCATTATTCCTTGGAAAGGTGGGTGAGTAGATTTTATTTTTTCAGAATTTTGAGAAGTTTCCCATTCTGGATTCTTATTTCGAATGGTAATAGGACTAATTATGGTTGAGAAAGGATAATCGGTATGATTTTCGAGGGAGTAAATTTCAAACCAGTCAAAGAAATATATATGAAGTTTATATAGATTTTGCAGAGTCTTAGTATTTATTTTGAATTTCTTGTCGTTTTAACAGAAATTTGTCAAAGAAGCAAGTCCTTTTCTTTATATTTTTTTCAGAGTAAAAGTCATTTTGGAGAAATTTTTTATTAATTGTAAAATCTTTTTCAATTATATTTAGTTCATTAAAGTTATCAGTAATGGCTGAAAAAGAGGGGCTGGTTGGTTTTGGAGGGTTTGTTGGTTCTTGAGTGTTTGTTTCGTTGCTTCCTACATTTTCTATATGATAAAAAGATCTTGAAATTTGCGAAACATAATCTACGTTCCTTAATCTTGTAACAAGAATATCGGAGATTGAATTCCTTGGGTTTGAGGTACTTATAACTGATGGTATTTGTGATACTCTGCCTAGATCAATAGTAGCAGAAGTATCTTCAGATACAGACCTAGAATCAGTGTATCTGGCACTCGTACTTCTTTTTCTGTCAAAAAGAAGTTTTACCTTGCCATCATTGAATTGAGTAACATGTTTTAGTTCTGAATTTGGTTCTGAAAACCTATTTTCTATTCGGACTATATTTTCTAAGACCCATCGTCTGGAAGAGTAATATCTTTCCATTTGATGGTTCTAGAGGTACACTTATTAGACCTCGAAAGATCTGTTTGTAGGAGAAGTGTTTCTCCTTTTGGACTATAACATCGTACTTTTGTAGAAAAGGCTGAAATCATTGCTTTGTGGTGTAATCTAAAAATAATAGTAATAGTAATTGATCCTTCTAGCATTTTGTAATTGTGCGTTTTTATTTGAAGCACAAGTGATTTGAGGATGTTTCGATCATTTAGTGAAATTGAAATATTTGGCCAACAATCAAATGTAATTGGACACCTACAAAGACTGGGTTCAACTGAACTTAAAAGTGAATCTTCAAAGTCTAAGTGTCTTGTATCACTAAGAAGAGCTAAAATTGAAGTGTTTAACCCTTCTCTAGTTACAGGTTTTATTCCAACTTGTATTAAACCGATTTGTATATATTGGTATAATTTTTGTCGATGTTTTTGTAAGGAGTTTGCAGAAAGAAGCTGTATGCTTTCAAAAGGTTTTGATAGTTTAATATCTCTTTCCTCTGTTTTAATGTAAAATCGGATTTAAAACTGATGAATCTTGATGATTCATATATTTTGTTTTTGTTTACCTTTGGAATTTTCCAATTGTCAAGAGATTTATTAAAATCCTCAATTATTATTTCATCCGTATGTATAACCCTTATTGAACTTTCTTGAACAGAACTTGATATAGACCTAGAAGATGTATTTCTACGAAATATAGAATCCATAGTCCTTTTGTTATAAATAATTCATAAGTAAGGATTGTGAGTCAAAATTATATTCACAGTTTCGAAAAACAAATTTGAGTATGTGATCAACTTGTTACCAGAAATCCGATCTGAACAGGTTCTAATACTACGAAAACTGCTCCTATACCAAAGACATCATGGGCATTCACACTACAAAGTTCAACAAATACAAGGAGAATCTAAGGAACTGTCGGTGTAAGTTTATGTTATTTTGAATTTTTTTGCCATTTATGGATAAATAAAAATCATGGATTTTATTCTTGTTTATTATATGAAAATGTTTTACATATGTTCAAGCTTATGAGAGTCTTGGCATCATCAAAAAAAGGGAAATTGTTAGGAACATTTTATAGTTTTGATGATGGCCATGCTAGCTATTAAAACAAGCCTGAAATGAGTTAGAATTAATTGTATAGGTTTTACTTAGAAGTCTAACATGTTGTATAAGTTCATTCAGACAAGCACTCTACTATACTAGTAGGCCAGCTCGGTAAGACCAGCAGAGTGAAGACAGCCAAGGCACCAGCACAGTGATGTGAGGACTTATGGACTGACTTACAACCAAGGAAGTCTGTGATGAACTGGGTAAGTATAAGATATATCACATGTGATGAAACTTAATTTTTTCTATAATATAGTGTACACTAATCTCACACACAACCTAGGATCAATGAAGCAAATGAGTATCGGCTGATAAATAGGAGCAGAAAAGCAACAGCTTAGTAAAGATCATGCAGCCAAGTAAATGCAGTCACTTGACCGATGATGTAACTAAGGAAGCAATCAAGTTAAGAAGTAACTTAGCCAGTGAAGTAAAGAAGAAACAGCTAAGTGATATAAGATAGTAATGCTCAATCAAAAACATGGAAAGTATTGAAGATTGAGTAATTAGTGCAGAACCAATCAATGACGGATTTTATGACGAACGTTTGATTAAAATCCGGGTAACTTAAATCAAGGAAGATCAAATCAATATGGGATTAACGATTATTCTATACATTAGATAGCCAACGGAAGATATTTCAAAATCAAAGGATTTACGGCAATAAATAGAAGGCATTGACAGAAAGAACGAGACAGAAAAAACAAGTTTATTCATATTTTCAAAGGACCAAAATCTGTCAAAATTACAAGACTTAATATCGGAACTTCAAAGCAATAACCAGAAAATCAATCTCAGAAAACAGAGCCTCAAAAGTAAAATCCAGAACTGAGTATTGATCAAGTTTTGTGAATCTAGTTCACATCTTTCCGATCAACAATTGAATGAGTCCAATTGAGAAGGAATTGCATAAGTGTGATAGCTGCTCAAGGATTTGTTCTCAAGGAGTGGTGTGTGAAAACTCATTCACTAAATCTCTTGTATCTAGGGAGTGATAGTATGTTGATTGTGAAGCTTGTGTAGCCAAGGACAATCATAACTATTGCAGTGGTGAAAAACAATAGTTCATCTGGAATCCCCATATTCGTGAGATATTGAAAATCTAGCATAACACTCTATTGTCTCCCTCAATACCCTAAATATCATCTTGGAAACACCTCTAATCTTCAAATATCGGTCGCTCTTAATCTTTCTTCTTCAAGAACAACACCAACATTAGCAGACCTTCATCTCCGATACTATCATGTCAAAAACAAGGTCTGCCGAAGATCTATTGTATGAGGGCCTACCCCCGACCGCCAAAAGGGCAAGTAAGAATGCCATACAAGTTATAGATGGTGCAATAGTGGCACCAGACACCGTATGGGAGACCATAAAACCTGACCCCAAGGTACATCTGATACCCAATCCTCTGGGCGAGGAATCGCCTTAGTACATTGCACGTCCTCTCTCAACAGCCAAGCGAGATCAAATGAAACCCTCATTCAGCACACCTTCATCAATAAGCAAAACAGAGGATGGCACACGGGTGAGACATCTTGACTAACCCATTCACATCAGCAATCTCCCCACCAGGAAATAGAGTCATATGACAACCTTTACGCAAAAGCATTGGTTGCTCATGCCGCCTACGCAGAAAGGATACATCAAAACAATCAATAGCTTATCCTCCTGAATCGCCCAATGCTCCCTATCAGCGAGTTTCTTCCACACTGAGATTCCCCATACTAGATAGGTACATCGATGCCCAGGGTCTGTCGAGGGGTCAAACTATTCAACCCGATAAAAGAGAGGTTAGTGTTCACCTATCTTCCCGACGACACAAGGGTCGCAGACACGTTTTGGATCGTCTAGGCCCACCAGCCGAAAAACAAAGTGAGTCGACAAGGAAAGAAAGTATAAACGAGCTATAGTTGAGTCATAAAAACGTCAAGTCCAGATTGGGACCTCAACCCAGAGACACCAATCACCGAGCTAAGAGTTCAAGATCGGTGAGCCGTCATAGGCCACCGGCTCCTTATCCCTTTGAAGAGGTAATTGCTAGATTTCAAAAACAAATCGATGATTTGAAGAAAGATAAAAAGGGAAAGGAGGTCAAGAAGTCTTACAGAACAAGCGTCCTTGATGACAAGATTTTGAAAATAGCACTTGAGGGGTCGCACTACCCAACCATTGAAAATTATTCAGGGTCATGTTGCCCATACGACTAGCTCTCTGCGTTCCAAATCTGGTCAGCCCTAGCAATAAGGGAGGAATTAGCTTCGTGCATTGCCTTTGTGAACACGATGCAAGGAAGAGCGATGAAATTGATCAGAAATATGCTAAAGAGATCGATTTAATCTTGGGATGACCTCCAGGAAAAATTCTTCACAGAGTTCAAGTCAGCAGGACATCCAAATAAAACTCAGGCCGATCTCTATGGAATCTGTCAAGGAGAGAATGAGGTGACTTATAACTATTATGAATGGTTTATCAAACTATACGAGCAGACCAGGGGTGTAAGTGACAGCATGGTGATGAGCAGTTTTCAAAGTGGCCTCGTCAAGGGAGGCCTTACAGCCGAGTTCGCTCTCCGCCAACCCGAAACACTACAAGAAATGCTAGACAAAGCAAGGAAGTTTAGGGCATCCGAGCCTCTACTCCCTTCATCAACACCATTCAACAGGGGTAAGGCCAAGGTTGAGTCCAACCCTCCTAAAGAAAACACCATCCGAACTCGTGATTTCAAGAAGTCTGAGAATTTTCAAGAGTAACACTATAATCCACTCACCACTCCCATCTCCCAGATCATAAATGAGGTGAAAGACGAGCTGCCACCTCCCCAGCCATTGAGGCCTGATCCCCAATGAAAATTTGACCTGACCAAGTATTAAAACTTTCACAAAGATCATGGTCATGACACCGATGCATGCAAACAACTCAAGAGGGAGATTGAGAAATCGCCAGCCTGAGGGGCGTTGGATCATTACAGGGTAGACGAAGGTCAGGACAACATGGGAAACCTTCCAACTCAACAAAGAGGAAGAGATATTCATATAATAACTGAGCGATTCCCCAGCATCAACTGGTTGAAATCTCATATCAACTTCTTGAAGCATGTTGATATGGCCAAGCCAGTTGTCCTACATGGGTCCGAACAGCCAATCTCCTTCACCCATAGCGAGCAGATCAATCCACTAGGCGTGCCCGAGATGCCGCTCATCATAATAGTGGGAATAATTGATTTTATATTTAATCAAGTATTGGTCGACATGGGGGCCTGTATGGATATATTATACAATGACTGCTTTAAAGAGTTAGGCTTCCGTGACTCGCATCTAAGGCCATATTGCGGCATCCTCAAAGGCTTAACCAATGAAATGGCTCAAGTCAAAGGAGCCATCGACATCGAAGTGCAAATGGGTGATTATGAGCCCTTGATAACCAAAAAGGTAACTTTCCTTGTGGTCGCTCTCCATTAAAGTTACAATATAATCTTTGGGGTTCCAGCCCTCAGGCTATTTGAAATGGTTGTCTCCGTACCACTTCAAAGAAACAAGTTCCTAGTCGGGAATCAAGTCGGGGTTGCGGCGAGCCGACCAGGCAAAATGCTCGAATAGGTCATGTTGGTCCCTTGAAAAGGCTTTGGTTAAGTTTAGGGGGGTGAATAAACTTAACACTTAAAACTTTTGGATTTAAAAAACTCAGCAAGGTCGGTAGCATGCTGACTGCTCAATAGTCTGCTGACAGTGGATACTACTGAATTTGTTGCAGCGGAATATATTTAAATTAAGCCTTCTTACTTGTTGTTCAAATATCATACCAAGTATTAGATACTCAGCAGTGTAAGTGTGTGATTCAGTTGCTAGTTTCAGTGAGTTGATATGATTAGTATACTAAATGCAGAAATTAAATGCAGAAAGTAAGTAGGCAAATTTTATAGTGGTTCCAAGTGGTGTAATCATGTCAGTCCACTCTTCTCCTGTGATGTTTGAGGAAATTCACTAGAGATCTTTGAGGTTGCAGTTACAAAAATCCCTAAGTTGTCTGTCCTTCACCAATAACTATGGCTTCAGAAACTGAACACTTGAAACAGGTAGAATTGCTGCTCCAAAGTATTCCACTGGTCCTTGAAGGGTAGGATTGCCTCTTAACCAGCTCCACCACAAACAACAGTTCGTGACAACTAAGTGCTTCTCTGTTTTTAGCAGGTTTCTTGTAAAAGAAAGGTTGAATCAAGTAAGTGATTCAGCTTTCAGCAGCTTGATCAAGATGAAATGATCAGCAGCTTGATGTCTTCAAGTGTGTAAACTTGATGTAACTTGATAGCAGGTTACACTTGAAGAATATACTGGATCAGTAGCTTTAAGCTCAGTAATGTCAGCAGGGTGATTTCTTGATAATAAGTTTGATAGCTTAAGATTGATTGTTGTTTTTCATCATTTGTATCTGAATCAGGAGTCATGTATTTATAGTAGAGAATCATGTGGCTTATGTTTGAAATTCAAACATAGTTGTTTCAGATTTGTCTCCATCTTGACATGCTTTTCTGACTGTTCATAGTGCTGACACAGTCAGTCTTCTTTTTGTCAGTTTTCAGACTTTCTCCCTTTGACTTGTGCCCGTTGGATAAAGCTCTGAATCTTTCCAACATCCCTTTAATCTTGACCATTGATTTGTTGACAAAATCAAGACTTGTTATCTATCCTTGCCCTTGTAATCTTCCAATGTAACCTTTGATTAATTCAAAATATATATTCAGCAGGTTCCTGTGTATGTGAGTCTGCTGAAATGCTTGTCAGTCAGCTGTCTGAAGTTTGCTGTATTTGTAAAACACTTCAGCTGACTGTCTTTTATCTAACTTTTAATTATGAAGTTAGAGTACACAAATTTGAACATAACTAAGTTCCAATCACCACTTAACTTATGGAACTTTGACCTTGTACACAATGTATATGTAATTAGTTTAGGTCATCACAGACTTCCTTAAATTCTGATTCCTTATCCTTGAATTTAAATACAAAGTTTGATCCCTTAGCCTTCAATAACTGAGTTTGACCCCTCAGCCTTCAGTCTTCAGCAGGTCCCTAACTGGTCTACTGACCTAGTTCCCTTACTGGGCTAGACAGGTCTACTAATGAAAGTCAGCTGACCTTTTACAATGCTTGTTTGATCAAACCTATACAAAGATCAAACTCTAATAAGCCTATACTTTTAATCTAGGCATCTTTTTGCCTTTTGCTCTATAATAGCTAGTCTGGCACTCATCACTAAAACTTAAAATATGTCCAACAATTTCCCTCTTTTTGGTGATGATGCCAATACCCTCCTTACAACAACGCAAAAAGGATAAAAACAAAAACATAACAAATTCAGTCAATTCTCATTATAATCATATTTGTTCAACATTATTACAAACTAGATTCAGCAAAAGATAAATAAAGGTGTAAGCATGCTGATCTAGGTCCTTCTCTCTCTTTCTTGTCTCTCTTGATATTCTCTTATCTCTTTAACCATGTCTCGCATCCATTGATTTTCAATAGAGGAAAAATCAACATAGGTATTTACTTCCTTCCACCATCTTCATGCCTCAGGTAGGGTCAGATTGATTGTATGTACAAGAGTTTGAACTCTTCTAGTGACTCTTTTGCTGATGTAGTTGGTAGACTTCTTCCACCTCTTCAACCTCTTCCACCTCTGTGTGCAGCTCTTAAAGCTTTAACTCTAGTTTCCCAGAACTTAACTCCCAAAAAGGAATTTAGCCCTTCATGGAAACCCTTATCATGGTAAGGTTTCCACTTACTATAGTATAGCTTCTTATATTCTTTTAAGAGGTCATCAGTCAACTGAATCCTGCCAGGTGCAGGTTCTCTGAATGTATTAGTATCAGCCTCCTATCTCTTTTGAGCAAAAATTCTTGCAGCCTCTTTTGCTACTGTTGTTTGGCTCTCTTCCCCCTTATTGACATCATCAACAAAACAGGATAGAAGACCATGAACACTCTCCTATGTGATCACCAAGTTAGCAAGTTGACCTTCCATTATCTCTATCCTTGTGTCAACTGCACTGCTCCTACCTTCCATTGTTTGCTCCTGCAGATTGATCCTCTCAGTGACCTTAGGATCTAATACCGCAGGTTGAGGTGTTTTAGCAGACTTGGGTGCCTCAGCAAGCTTGTCAAGCTCTTTGTGTAGTGAGGCAAACTGCTTATTCAAGAACTTATCTCTGTGTGCATTGCCTTGTTTTATACCTCTCACATCTTTGGTTTAATCAGCAAGTGCATACTGAGTGGAAGTGATGTTAGATGTAGCTGTCTCAGTGGTTCTTCCTCTGTTTTCCACTAAATTCATCAAATCCTCAAATCTCTCTTCTTGTCGACTCAGTTGAGTCCTCAATTGTGTAATATCAGCTCTTCCTGCCCTTAATTCTTCCAAAACATGTGACGGTACTGCACCAGCCATATGTCCAGCACCATCATCAGCAGGTTCTTCAACATTGTAATATACCCTCTGTTTGCTGACAACCAAAGCTCCTGTCATGTTCCATTCAGCAGGTTCAGGACACTCCTCAATCACATTTCCAAACATTTCCTCCAAAATTGGATCTTGTGCATGTTGAGGTTCCAAAACATGTTCTTCTTCAAATACTACATGTGCCTGTTGAGGTTCAGCAGCAATTAGTTCTTCCTCAGGCACTTGGAACTCCTTATCACTGAAATCATAGTCCAACAGTTTTTCATCTTCATCAACATTAGCCTGCTGACTATCCTTTCCCTTAGTAGCTTTAACTTCAGTAGCCTACACTGCACTGATAGGTGTTCCAGCAACCTGTCCTATAACAGACTTTTCAACTAGTGCAGGGGTTTCCTCCAAACCCATTGTAGGTTCCAACCTTTGTCCAGGTGTTGTATGATCCTCACCAACCTGTACCTCTTGTTCCAACCTGTATTCAGGTGTTGTTTGTTCCTCAGCAACCTGAACCACCTCTTCAACAAAGATAAGAGGAAATAAAGCTAAGTTCTCTTCTAGTACTCCTCTAGCCTCGGCAACCCTTTGTAACAACAACATCATCAAGTGTGTCAAACCACTCCTGATACTGTGCTGACTCCTTTGAGCTTTCAGCAGCTTCTTCAAATACAACAACATCATCAAGAGTAAATATGATGGCCTCTTCCAAAGATGTTGCAACAACAAGCTGTCCCTCTAAATCTTCAGTAAAAATAGTTCCCAGCTCTTCATTTATCAAATCAGTCTGCTGATTTTCAGAATGTGCATCAACTGTACAACTAGTAAGGTGTCAGACATACTGACCAGCCTATTATCTCCAAGATATATTGTTGGTCACTTGGAAAGGCTAACAAAAGTTTAGAGGGGGGTGAATAAACTTGTCCTTAAAAACTGGATTTAAATCAAATAAAGGTACAGTTCAAACGTGTGTGGAGTTAAGCTGACTGAGCTGAGTTTAAGTCAAGCTGACTTAAGCAAAACTGAGTCAACCAGAAGCGGATATAATTTGAGCCTTTTTCTTGATCTTGTAATTCTATGCGAAAGCTGAGTGTGCTAAACTGAATTCTGGTGAATGTCAGTCTGTGAGCTGTGAGGAGTATAAAAATCAATTCTCAGAATGCTGTAAATAAATTCTATGTTAGTAAATAAATGCATAAAGTAAATGAGGCAAATATTATAGAGGTTCTAGGTGGTGTAATCATGTCAGTCATCTCTTCCCCTGTGGTGTAGGAGGAAAATTCCACTAGAACTTCTTGAGGTGAGCTGTTACAAAAAGTCCTAAACAATAGTCCTTGGCTAATCCTAGCTTCCCTATCTAAATAGTTGTAGAACAAGTAGAACTGATGCTCTTCAATTGCTTGAACACTGGTCCTTGAAGGGTTACGTATGCCTCTTTACCAGCTACCACCACAAACACAGTCTACCCGACTGCTATAACAACTGTCCTTGTCAGAACCTTCCCAGTTTGCTTCACAGTCTGAACCGTTGATTATGAATCAAAGTTGCGTTGAGAATCAATGAGTTGATTCTTGTTTGTGGTTCTTCAAAGTGTCTGAATCTGGATAAATTCTTTGTATCTTGAACACTTGAAGAAATTCTTGATATGATCTTGTTATAGAGCAGAGATGATAGCAATTCGAATAAATAAGACTAGTGCACAAAATGCTTATTGATCTTAATGATTCTGTTGTTTAATTTTCCTTGGTGCAAAGTTCTCTATTTATAGTGTGAGGTCCAACATTCATCTTTCTTGAATTCGAATTGTATCAACGTCTATCTTGTAACGGCTATATTTTGTGACCGTTCTGATGTGTCAGTAAATCATTCAATAATATTGCTTTCTTTATAACGTTCGATTGTACTATCAGTTTTTTGGATGACTGACTTATAACCCTGAGTATCCTGATCAGTTTTATACTGTGTTTATCATTTGTCAGTTTCTTGACTGACTTGGAGCATTAACTGAGATTTTACTCTCCTTCAAATATCAATACTCCAATTTTCATCTAATTATGATTGACTTAATCAGAGTACACCATAAGCAAATATCTTCTAAGAATTCATTGTCCTTAAGATTCTTAGGTCTTCATACAGGATCCATAAATTCAGTTCAGGTCATCACAAACTTGCCTGAAATCTAACTTTACAGTCTCGAATTGTGATCTTCATAGCTGAGTTTGAACCCTCAGTTCTTCAATATTCAATAACTGAGTCTGTGACCCTCAGCTCTTCATCAACTGAGTGTTAACCCTCAGTTCTTCAACCTTCTATATAATCCAAACGAGTTTGTATCCCTCAGGGAACTTATCTTCTTCAGTTCCATATTGGTGTAGTCTGAGTCAGTTTGTTTATCACGACACTCTAACTATTACAGTGCTTGTCTGATGTAACCTATACAAATATCAGACTCTAGTAAAACCTATACATTCAGTTCTAGACATCTTTTAGCTTTTCACTATAACAGCTAGTTTCAGCACTCCATCAATGAGGTTAACATAATATTTTGAAAAAATATGATGAATTATCATCAAAACATAGATTTTATTTCCAAAAATTTCCCCATTTTTGATGATGTCAAAACTCTCCCTAAAAGAAAATCTTAAAGATCAAAACAATGTAAAACAAGGTAAAACAGGAAAACTGGATTTCATTTGAATATGCAAAAACTAGAATAGTTACACTTTGTTCAAATAAATTTTAACTAGAGACTAAGCTCCTTTCTGTGCTTTTTGTGTAACTGTGATATACTTCTTTTCTTTGTCATGAACACGATAATCTTACTCTAGCTTAGAGTCTTCTTTAGTAAAAGTCTTGTTATAATCCACTTGACTTCCATCTTTCCATTTTCTCCATAAAGCTAACTTTGGTAAAGCTGATTCATTCATGTAGTATTTTTCGAATTCTGCTATATCAGCTTTCATTTGTTCAACTTTGTCTCTTATCTTCAGTTTGTATTCAATCCTCTTGATCTTCTTATATTGTGCCATCTTCTGATCATGATATAAGTCAGATAAGAAGTAGTTCAAGGATTCTTCAAGAGTCTCTTCCTTGTACTTGGCTTTGATAGGATTGTGATCTTTGACAAACTTTAACCACAGATCCTTTGTTAGAGTAGCTCTCTGTTCTTCAGGTTGACTGTATTTCTCAATGAGCTGCTCATCAGTTAATTTTTTCTTTAAAAACCTTGGATATGTTGCTGATTTATATTTCTCCAATTCGTCTTCAAGTTTCTTCTTTTCTTTGAGTAACCCCAGCTTTTCTTCTTCAGCTTCCCCTTTTTTGGCATCATACAATTGATCTACCAAAGCATGGGTTGCCTTTTCATCGGCTGAGATACATTGCTGAGAAGCAAGTACTTCTTTAAGCTGATTCTCTAACCCGTAGATGTGTTGATTCATATGCCAGTGAGCCTGAGCATGTGTTTCTCTATCTACTGCGGTTGAGTCGTCATGTTTCTCCTTGAGTAACAAAATTTATGAGGCAGAACTTGAACTTGACTTATGGATCATCTCTAGTCTTGCATGAACTGAGATACCTGTTTTCGTTCTATAATCTAGATATCCAGATACGTTTGACAGAAGGCCATTGTATGCATCCTTTTGGCTGAGCACAACCTTCAAGTTCACATGAACTTTGCCCAATGTTTACGACTACTTTTATGGTTTTTATCGAGTTATTTCGTAACATTATCTTCCGTGTTTTAGTGATTTTTATAGAAAATCACATGGCTAAAAGGATAAATTGAGAGAATGATGTTTTGAATAATTAAAATGTAAAACCGAGCGAATTACGTGTTTTTATCGATGGTTTTCTATCAATATATTTGTCTCTACATTTTGCGTGGTTTTGATCATCTTGTAGGCATGTATGCATGGCATGGAATGAGCTCAAATGTTGTTACATTGAGGGTTTGCATGGAAGAAAATCAGTATGAAGATTGAAGAGGCTGAATTAGGGTTTTTCATGTTCAGTTCCAGCCATGTAGAACTGGCGTCCAGGAGGTTCTGTTGCATTCAGGAAGCAGGGATTCAACTTGAACGAGCGTCCATACAGCAGACTAGCGTTCAGATTTCTAAACCAGCGTCCATGCAAAGTTTCTGATACAGTCTTGGTAATCAGCTGATGAACGAGCGTCCACATTCATTAAACGTGCGTTCAGGAGCAAAAATTCGATACAGAGAGTTCGGACGCAACCAGACTGGCGTTCTGCCCCGTCCAGAAGCAGCCAAACGGGCATCCTGCTTCCTAAACTAGCGTCCGGCGCCGACTTTGAGTGTAGCCGCCTTATTTCCTTATAAATACAAAGGTGTTTGTGATCAACCCTAATTCAACACCAATAATTCCACACGCAATTTAGAGCGAAAGGCCGCATCTTTTCCCGAGTAGCGGCCGCAATTTCCAAACCTAAAAAGAAGATGATTTCTTCCCATCCAATGATCATGATCAACATCATGGTTGTTGGCTAAGCACATCGCGGTGGGACAACGGATGAAACCGATCAACATCAACACCAACTAGAGAGATTTTTGCTACATGTTTAGTGAGTAAAGTTATAGTTTTTTTATCAATTGGATATTGTTTTTTATCGTTTACATTTTATTCGAATCGAGAGATCGATGAAACCATCTTTTATGCTTTGAATTTATATGAAAGTATTGTTCAAGTTGTGACCTTTTCAATTGATGCGATTGATTATGTTTCAAGAGATTGATCATAGTTAGTTGAGTAAGAGTATTAGAGATAATCTCGTGTTCGTGTTTTGCATGTCGTTTTGTTTTACTTGAAAAAGAAAACGAAACCCTAGAATTCGTTTAGAGAAATTTAATTGAATTCGTGATAGATCATTACTAAAAATTATATCTTTAACTTGCCGTCTAGTTGGGGTTGGGTTGGTTGATCGGTGGATTCCCATTGCCTTGCCGTTGTTTTAATTATTTGATAAACCAATTCGTTCGTCATCAACTTTGTTTGTTGAGTTTAGTTATTTTAGGAACCCTAGTTGTTAATTGTTATTTTTCTGCAAATTTACTGTTCATCATCGTTTTTACTGTTCATTATTTCATAATTAGTATAAACCCTAGTTTAATTAGTTTAAATCTAGTTTTAGTTAATGTTCGTGACATAATCGATTTAATTATTGCACTTTGATCCGATAAACATTCCACTCCTTTAGGACGACCCGTTAACACCCTTTACTACGAACCTTATACTTGGGGTGTTTCGGTTTATAAATTTTAAAACTAGTTTTTACCAAACACCCAATTCCTCCTTTGTCGAGATATCAGAAGGATCATATATGGCTTCTGTTTGAACTTTAGACTGAGTGATATCTTCAATTACCATAAGTTGTTGAGTATCAAGTCCATCAGTTGCTTGCTGATTGTCAGTTGTCTGATTTCCAACTGGAAAATCTTCTTGCTGAATTACAGTTTGCGTAGCTTGGAGTTGAGGTTGAGTATCTGTCTGCAAAACTGTAGTCATATCAGCTTCTTTCCTTCAATTATCATCTTCATCATCATCCTTCTTTTTCAAAGAATCATTGGGAAAAGATGATGTGGCTGATTCTCTTCGTTGGGCTAGTTCAATGAATCTATTGAAGCAATTTGCAAGAAACTCTGACATAGGAAACAGAGTATATAGGTCTCTAATTTCCAATTTTTCCAAGAGTTACTTTTCTTCAGATTGTAAGATAGCATCACGATAATCTTTTAGTTTGAGCTTCATCTTTATTAGCTTGATGATTCTATCATCTTCAAAAACTGGGGCTTGTTGCTGATCTTATTGGTGTTGAGATTGTTGTAACTGAGAAGTATCATCAGCAGGAATATCTTTCCGTGTGATTTCAGCTATCAGTTGTTGTAGTTCCCCCTCCGTTGGTGCTTGCTGACTCAAAATACTTGGGTATAAACATTTGACAACCGATTTTTCTTTTGCTGAGTCAGCTTTCCGCTTGACTCCTTTGTGTTCAGCTTCCTGCTGAGACACAGTTTTCTGTCTGGCTTCAGGTTGGGAAGTTGTTCATGCAACTGCTGCAATTTCCTCTGTACCAGTAGTTGGGGCTGCAGTTTGTCTTGCTTTCTTCCCTGTCTTCAGTATCTCCAAATAGTATTGAATGATTTCACTGAGTGTTTTCTTCAGTCGGAATCTTCCAACAGTTACTTGTCCTTCAGCTTGAGCTTTCGGCACACTTTCCAATTCAGCTAAATGTTGCTTCTTTATCTGATTGACGACATAACCGGCCCAATTGAATTCTAGTTCGTCCCAAATTATGTTCATCAGATAAACATTGTCATCGGATAATGTGTTGATTCCTTTGGATTTTAAAATAACATGTCTGCTGATCCATCTACTAAGGAATCCATATTCTTCCGTGAGTTTATCAATATGAATACCAACTGCTGCTGGTTCCTTAGAAAGGCTAACACAAGTTTAGAGCGGGGGGTGAATAAACTTGCTCCTAAAAACTAGATTTAAATCAACATAAGGTACAGTTAAAACTTGTGTGGAGTTAAGCTGACTGAGCAGAGTTTAAGTCAAACTAACTTAAGCAAAACTGAGTCAACCGGCAGTGGATATAATTCTAGCCTTTTTCTTGATCTTGTTATTCTATGCGAAAGCTGAGTGTGCTAAACTGAATTCTGGTGAATTTCATGAGCTGTGAGGAGTAGAACAATCAATTCTTAGAATGTTTTAAATAAATGCTAAGTAAGTAAATAAATGCATAAAGTAAATGAGGCAAATATTATAGAGGTTCCAGGTGGTGTAATCCGGTCAGCCCTCTCTTCCTTTATGGTGTAGGAGGAAAATTCCACTAGAACTTCTTGAGGTGAGCAGTTACAAAAATTCCTAAACAATAGTCCCTGGCTAATCCTAGCTTCACTATCTAAACAGTTGTAGAACAGGTAGAATTGCTGCTCTTCAATTGCTTGAACACTGGTCCTTGAAGGGTTACGTATGCCTCTTCACTAGCTACAACCACAAACACAGTCTACCCGACTGCTGTAACAACTGTCCTTGGCAAAACCCTCCCGGTTTGCTTCACAGTCTGAACCTTTGATTAAGAATCAAAGTTGGGTTGAGAATCAATGAGTTGATTCTTGTTTGTGGTTCTTCAAAGTGTATGAATCTGGATAAATTCTGTGTAGCTTGAACACTTGAAGAAATTCTTGTTATGATCTTGTTATAGAGCATAGATGATAGCAATTCGAATAAATAAGACTAGTGCACAAAATGCTTGTTGATCTTAATGATTATGTTGTTTTTCCTTCATGCAAAGTCCTCTATTTAAAGTGTCAGGTCCAACGTTCATCTTGCTTCAATTCGAATGTATCAACGTATATCTTGTAACAGCTATATTCTGTGACCGTTCTGATGTGTCATTACTTCATCCAATAATATTGCTTTCTTTGTAACGTTCGATTGTACTATCAGTTTGTTTTATGACTGACTTATAACCCAGAGTTTCCTGATCAGTTTTATATTGTGTTTATCAGTTGTCAGTTTCTTGACTGACTTGGAGCATTAACTGAGATTTTACTCTTCTTCAAATATCAGTACTCCAGTTTAGATCTGATTATGATTGACTTAATCAGAGTACACCATAAGCAAATATCTTCTAAGAATTCATTGTCCTTATGATTCTTAGGTCTTCATACAAGATCCATAAAGTCAGTTCAGGTCACCACAAACTTGCCTGAAATCTAAGTTTACAGTCTCGAATTGTTATCTTCATAACTGACTTACATGCTCATCAGCAGGGTTAGCAACAGATTGCTCTTCCCCCTAAATTATTGCAGAAATGGCAGGGTTTTGTACAGTTGTATCAATCACCATAGCAGGTGCAGATTTAGTAATATGATGTGATTCTTCAGTAAGTTTCTCAACAATAATCTCTCCAGCCTCAGTAGGCTCAACAGCTTTTATAGGTTCAGATTCAATAACATCCACAACAAGTTCTGGTTTAGCAGGTTTGTGTGGTTCTTCACTTTGTTATTCAGTTGCAACCTTAGTAGTTTCCACAGCAGGATGTTGTGGTTCGTCATAGTGTTGGTCAATAATAACACCAGCATTTGCAATAGGCTCAACAGCCTCTTCTTCTATTTCCCTTTGGTCCTCTAGGACCATTAATTAATTACCCTTTCCATGCTTCTTCTTTTTCACAACCTCTTTCATTCTCTTTTTAGGTTGTTCACTTTCAAGCTCCTTAGCAGCTTTTCTCTTTCTTTTGTCTTCTCTTATCTGCTCTCCCAAAATCTCAGCAGCAGATTTCTTCCTTATAACTTCAGTAGGGTTAGTAAATTCAATTTCAACTGGACCCTTAGTAGACTCGGCAGTCTCTCCTGGTTGCTTCCTTGTTTTCTTAGGATTTAGCATCTCAGTTATCTTCCTTGTGTCAGCAGCCTTCTTAGGTGCAGCAGGTTGTATAATTTGCTTAACCTGCTCACCACCAGCATCATCATTTCCATCATTATCACTCTCTGTTGCTTCATCATCTACATCTTCATCATCATCCAAGCCAGGGATGAGGTAACTCATCTCCTTTTTATATATGGACTTGTTCAGTTTCTCAGGTGCAACATCAGCAACATTCAAATGAGTCAACAGGGCCTGCACCATCAAACCAAAAGGCAGTGTCTTGGACTTCCTTGTCCCATCTCTGTCCTCTGATATTATTTTCTTCATGTAATGGACAAAGAATCCAGCCCAATCAAACTTCATACTCTTGCATATGATGATCGCAAATCAATCTTGGGTCCAAATAATGTGTGAAGGCTTCCACTGAAACCAAGAATGTTTTTAGCTATAATCTTACTCAGCAGATTATACTCCATTTTGATATGCTTCACATTGATACTCAGTGAGGACTTAATGGATTTGTTGGTCTTTATTATATCAACAAAATCTATTCTTGACAGCCCCATTGATTCTGGATTTGTAGGAGCATTATTTCCAGGTCCAAACCCAAACACTTCCCTCAGCGGGTTTGAGGAAATTTCAATCTCCTGGCCATTAACTGCGGTAGTAAATGCCTCTGTATCATCCCTTATCACAATGTTCCTACATAAATTTACAAATTTGTGTAAGATATGCTTTCCAATCTCAGATTAAGAACATCTTCCAGTCCTTCATATCTTTTGATTCTTCTACCAATATTGATAGCCAACTCAGTTTTGTTAGCATCAACAACGAACCCTCTAACACTTTGTCTCGTTCCAATGTGAACATCATCTTTATCCGCTATTAGAATTTTGAAAAGGAAGAATAAGAAAGCTTTCAAATCTGTGTGCACATAGTGTATATTCAGAGAAAAATTGATCTGAAGGTTGTATGCATCATCTATGTGTTTATATCTGTATATATGGAGAAAATGGGTAGTAAATGTCAGAAAAAACACTGTACCCATACTGTAGTATTTAACCATTATTAAAGTTGGAGTAAATGTGATGTTTCCATGTGTCCCACTAATTGATTCCATGAGAGTTGTAACCGTTGGATATTTGTAACCGCAGTTATAAAGGATAAGAATAATATCCAATTACTGTTGACTTTCATTTAAGTTTGACTATCTTGTAACGTATAACTCAGCAGCCTTGGTCTTCGGTAGACTTGTATCGCCTGCTAAGAAGATTCCTCAGCAGCCTGCTGAGACTGTTACTTTGTTAATCTTCATACATACTTGTTTTGTCCAACTGATAATACAAGATGATGTTTAATACCAATGAATGATCTGTTAAGTGAGCTCACCCAACAGGACAAAGACCAATCCCCTTGGCAACTTCATTTGCTCAATTGTCCAAACTTATTAGGTACATGGAATTGTTGATACCAATGACTAGTCTGCTAAGTGGGCTCACCCAACATAGCAAAGACTAATCCCCTTGGTGAATTTCATTACACTGCTGATTAATGTACATCAGTCAACTTTTATGATTCCAAGTTCAGTCCTTAACTTTGCAAATCTTTTACTATCCAATGGCTTAGTAAATATATCAGCAAGTTTATCTTCAGTAGGGATGTAAAGAACCACCACATCTTTCTTTTCAACATGATCTCTTATAAAGTGATGTCTCACATCAATATGTTTGGTTCTTGAGCGCAAAACATGATTTTCTGTGATTGGAATTGCACTTGTGTTGTCACACATTATAGGAATTTCTCTTTCTTCAATTCCATAATCCCTTAATTGTTGTCTTAACCAAAGTATTTGTGCACAGCAACTTCCAGCAGCAATATATTCAGCTTCAGTAGTAGAAGTTGATATTGAATTCTGTTTCTTACTGAATCAAGAAACCAATCTATTTCCCATCAACTGACAGGTTCCTGTGGTGCTTTTTCTATCAATCTTGTATCCAGCATAATCAGAATCTGAGTAGGATATAACTTTGAAGATTCCATCTTTTAAATACCATATCCCTACTCCCAAAGTCTCTTTTAGATATTTGAGAATCCTTTTGACTGCAGCTAAATGACTTCCCTTGGTTTGGATTGAAATCTTGCACAAACACCTACAGCAAAGGATATATCAGGTCTGCTGGCAGTGAGATACAGCAGATTGCCTATCATCCTTTTGTATAAAGTCTGATCAACATCTTTGCCTTCTTTATCTTCATCCAGTCTGATGTTTTTACTCATAGGAGTTGATACCTTGGTGCTGTTTTCCATACCAAACTTCTTCAGTAACTCCTTGGTACATTTAGTTTGATGAATGAAGATTCCATCTATCATTTGTTTGACTTGTAATCCCAAGAAGTAGTTCATTTCTCCCATCAACTCATTTGGAACTTGCATTTCATGAGATTAGCAAACTTTTCACATAGCAATTCATTTTCAAAACCAAAAATTATGTCATCAACATAAATCTGTACCAGCAGGGTGCTATCTCCTTCATTGATTCTGAAAAGAGTCTTGTCAATGGTACCTTTGGTAAAACCATTGTCCACCAAGAATTGAGATAAGGTTTCATACCGTTCTCTTGGTGCTTGTTTCAAACCATAAAGTGCCTTGTTGAGTCTGTACACTTTATCTTCTTGATCTTTAACTTCAAAACCAGGGGGTTGTTGAACATACACTTCCTCTTCTAGGATGCCATACAAAAATGCACTCTTGACATCCATCTGGTATACTTTGAAGTTTTTGTAAGCAGCATATGCCAAGAATAATCTTATAACTTCCAATCTTGCAACTGGGGCATATGTCTCATCAAAATCTATTCCTTCAGCTTGAGAATAGCCTTTTACTACTAGTCTGGCCTTATTCATTACAATGGTACCAGATTCATCCAATTTGTTTCTGTATACCCATTTAGTTCCAATTATATTTGCATGATTAGGCATTTCCACTAGTGTCCAAACTTGATTTCTTTCAAATTCATTCAATGCCTCATGCATAGCAATTATCCAGTCTGGATCTGATGTTGCTTCTTCAACAACATTAGGTTCCATTTGTGATAGAAAGCAAGTAAACATTGCTTCCAATTGTCTTATAGTCCTTACACCTTGCTGTATATTGTCAATAATTTATCCAGAAAGGTGATCCCTTAACCATTGTAGATTTTGGTTAGATTGGTTCTCAGGAACATCATCTTCAGTAGGGTCTGCTGTTGCTTCACCAGGGGTTCAGTAGATCCTTTAACTGCCTCAATTGTTGCATCAGTAGTGTTACCAATAGGTTCTTCAACAGGGGCAGAGTCAGAAACTTTTAAGTCATTTATCCTTTCCAAAACATGAACACTTTCTGGATCAGTGACTTGTTGATTCTCAGCATGTTTTGAAGCTTCTGTTGGACAATCTTATTCAAGAACGAAAGAAAAATTACAAAGAAACGAATAACAACAAATTTGAATACAATTGCAAAGGAAACGAAAAAGGATATATGATCCGAGCCCTGTGTTGCACACAGTTTCCTTAAGACAAATTCGCCCCCTCACCTTCGTGTACCGTGAGCTTCAGCAGGACGTTAATCTCCCAGGATAGAACGGATAGCAATGACAGGAAGCACAACACCTTCAATTTCTTAAGAACCTTGTAGTTTGAACTCTCAGTTTTCATGTAGAAAAGAAGTAAGAAGAAGCAGATTGCTGGTGTGTTTCAGGTATTAAGAACTGATCAAGAAGTCTGTTTATATAGGCTTTATCATGCAGAGAAGAGCTGGGAACTGATGGAATACGAAGTGGAACAGCCGCAGCTCGTATTGAATGTCATTACAGCAGGAAATGGAACAGGCACATCAGCAGCTTGGATGCCATAAGTGTTGTCAGCTGGAAGGTCTTTGAATTATCAGTTTTCAGTTCGAAAAATAAAGGTTCAGGTTGCAAAACCGAACCTTCAATGGGAGCCTTTGAATCGAGTTGCATTCGTGTCCGCGGGACGTGCGCTCGCACACAAGTTCAAGCTGAAATCCGGATGGATTTGCACCCCCCCTGCGCCCGCGCGTAGAGAACGGTGTATAAAGTTGGTAAATTCTTACCACTACACTAATACAACATCATATATATGTTGGCTCTTTTCCTTCCTTCCTTCCAATGTGGGAGAAATTGGTTTCTCCAATTTTCCCTTTATTACTAACACTTTCCATTCACCACTTAGGCACAATAGGCCAAATATGACATATCATTTAACATATGCATTTTAATCATCATTTTCCAACAATCCCCCACATGAATGGAATAGTGTTTAAACCCTAGCAAAGGCTCTAAGAATGAAATTTAGAGTTCGGCGGTAGATCAATGCATATGATAGGTAGGTGAGACCCTTTGAACCTTCCCTTGATTAAATATGTTTACTTTACTGGCTGACTAGTAGACGCGATGTCCTTGAACTATTCTGTCGTTGATGTAAATGATGACATATCAACCATACTGCATCTACCTATCAACATAGGTTCTTGCGGTTATGTCCATTTTGGCCGTGGACATCTGCCTGGTTCAGCAAGAGTTTCTAAGAATTGCGTCCTCACAATTCCCTTTGAAGCGGCCCCTCTTCTCTCTTACATAGGTGATTCGTAATTCGAATTTTCTCAAAATATTCTTCTTACACAAATCATTAAAAGCTCTTCTCGTGAGCTTATCCTCGTTCAATCTCACCGTTTCTTCATCTTAGGAATGAGCTTGAGGGTTACCCCCACAAAGTGACTTTACTTCGGCAATTAGGTTTTCCCATTGAACCAAGATCTTGGGATCTCCAATCTACAAGGTTGGGTTTTCCTTCGCAAAAGTTTTATTCCATGAGCTTTAGTCCCATTCCTCTTGATGATTTAGCAACTACCTCTCTATTTAACCCTTTGGTTAGCGGATCCGCAAGATTATCCTCTGACTTAACATAGTCTAAGGTAATCGTACCGGCTTGAGAGTAGTTGTCTAATGGAATTATGTCTTCGGCGTATGTGCCTAGACTTACCATTATACATTATATTCTGTGCTCTTCCAATCGCTGATTGACTTTCACAGTGAATACATATTCCTGGCACTGGCTTCGGCCATTGAGGAATATCCTCTAGGAATTGATGCAACCATTCTTCCTCTTCTCCATATTTATCCAATGCCACAAACTCAGATTCCATTGTGGATCTGGTTATCACGGTTTGTTTGGAAGATTTCCAAGACACGGCTCCACCGCCTAACATGAATACAAAGCCACTTGTGGTTTTGAATCCTTTGAATCTGAAATCCAATTTGCATCGGTATATCCTTCTATAACAATTGGTTCTCTTGTATAGTGAAGGCCATACTTACGAGTATATCTTAAGTATCTCAGTAACCTCACTATAGCTTTCCAATGTTCATGACTTGGATTACTAGTATATCTACTTAGCTTGCCAACAGTGTAAGCGATATCCGGTCTAACTCATTAAGTACATTAGACTTCCAATGATCCTTGCGTACTCTAATTGAGAAACACCCTCACCTTTATTTTTGAACAAAGGTTGACTTTGATCTATTGGATTTCTAGCTTCATTTGAGTCATCTTTATTGAATTTTTCCAAGATTTTATCAATATAATTAGATTGACTCAAAATGAGACCATTAGAATTTCTTGTAATTCTAATTCCCAATATCATCTATGCTAAACCCATATCTTTCATTTCAAATCTGGCGTTTAACATATATTTGGTAGATTTGATCATCTTATCATTACTACCAACCATCAGCATGTCATCCACATAAAGACATAAGATGACATAGCCATCTTTTGTTTCTTTCATGTAAATACATTTATCACATTCATTGGTTTTGAACCCTTTTTCAAGCATAACATGATCAAACTTTTGATGCCATTGTTTTGGTGCTTGTTTTAAGCCATATAATGACTTAACCAATTTACACACTTTCTTATCTTGTCCTGGACTAGAAAAACCCTCAGGTTGTTACATGTAGATTTCTTCTTCTAAATCTCCATTTAAGAAAGCGGTTTTCACATCCATTTGATGTACTTCTAAATTACGCAAAGCGGCTATAGCAAGTACCATCCTAATGGAAGTTATTCTCGTCACTGGAGAATATGTGTCAAAAAAATCAAGACCTTCTTTTTGACTATAACCTTTTATTACTAGTCTGGCCTTATATTTATCAACGGATCCATCGTGTTTCATTTTCCTCTTAAAGATCCATTTTGATCCTAGTGGCTTACATCCCGGAGGTAGATCAACTAACTCCCAAGTATGATTTTGCAATATAGAGTCTATTTCACTATTTATTGCTTCTTTCCACATTGGACCTTCAGAAGAAGTTGTCGCTTCTTTAAAGCTTTGAGGATCTGTCTCTATCATATAAGTGATAAAATCTTCACCAAAAGATTTTTCAATCCTCGACCTTTTGCTTCTTCTTGGCTCAACCTCAGTTGGCTCTTCTTCATTTACTTGTTCAGAAGGGTGATCCTGAACATGAACACGCTTTAATGAACTAGGTTCATTTGTTTTAGCCGGAAATACATTCTCAAAGAATGATGCATTTCTCGATTCCATTATCGTATTTTTATGTATTTCAGGATTATATGACTTATACACAAGAAATCGATAAGCACTATTGTTGTGTGCATATCCAATGAATATACAATCAACAGTTTTTTATCATATCTTTACTACTTTGGGTGTAGGTACGAGCACCTTTGCAAGGCACCCCCACACTTTCAAGTATTTGTAAGAAGGTGGTTTACCTTTCCACAGCTTCATAAGGAGTTTTCTCTTGTTTCTTTCGGGGTATCTTATTTAAAAGATAATTGCTAGAAAGGATAGCTTCCCCCACAAGTTTTGTGATACTCCTAAACTCAACAACATTGAATTCATCATTTCTTTCAATGTTCGATTTTTCCTTTCAGCAACTCCGTTCGATTGTGGTGACCATGGCACGGTTATTTCATGAATAATCCCATGTTCGGCACAAAAATCACTTAGTGGTGCCAAATATTCACCACCTCTGTTGCTTCGGAGTATTTTGATCTTTTTTCCATGTTGATTCTCAACTTCTTTTACGAATAGAATAAATTTATCTATCGCTTCATATTTTCCTTTTAACAAGTATACATAGCAATATTTAGTGCAGTCATCGATAAAGGTAATAAAATAATTATTTCCGCCTCTCGATTGCCAATTTTAAGATCACACACGTCGCTATGTATTAGTTCGAGTGGTTGCGTATTTCTTTCAACATTTTGAAAGGACGCTCTTGTTAATTTCACTCAACACAAGTTTCACACTTATGTTCTTTATCAATTTCGAATTTGGGGATATATTTAGACTTATTAATCTACGCAGGGAATCGTAATTAACATGTCCTAGTCTACCATGCCATAAGGAAGGTGACTCAACCAAGTAAGCAGAACCAGCAATATTATTATTGATATTGTTTGGCCTAACAAACCATTACATTCACTTGACCATGCCATTACAGACATACCCCTTACCGACATACATACCACTCTTAGTTAAAGTAAACTTGTCGGACTCTAAAACAAGACGGAATCCATTCTTATTCAATAGCACTCCATACACCAGATTCTTACGCATATCCGGGACATATAGCACATTCTTCAGAGTTAGATGCTTACCCGAAGTCATCTTCAGAATCACTTCTCCTTTTCCAGCTATAGCAGAAGTAGCCGAGTTTCCCATGAACAAAGTCTCATTACCTTGAACTAACTCGAACTTAGTAAACACTTCCCTGTCAGAGCATATGTGCCTTGTAGCTCCTGTGTCTACCCACCATTCTTTAGGATTTGAATCCACCATGTTCACTTCAGACACGACAGCACAAAGATCAATCTCTTCCATGCCTTGAACAATATTTGCTTCTGAAACCTTCTTCTTTGGTAGCTTGCAATCAGCAGATTTGTGACCAATCTTGTCACAATTGAAACATTTCCCTTGGAACTTAGGGTTTTCAATGCCACCTTTCGGTCCCAATTTAGCTTTTGGTCCCGTTTTTGATTTCTTAACAAACTTGTTCTTTTTCGAGCTTTGGCCATGTTCTACCACGTTGGCCCTTGCAAGATTCTGAGTGTAATTTCCTCTTTTATCAGACTTCTTATTGTCATCTTCAATACGAAGCCTAACAACAAGATCTTCCATGCTCATTTCCTTTCGCTTATGCTTAAGGTAATTCTTGAAATCTTTCCACGCATTTGGTAATTTCTCAATAACACAAGCGACTTGGAATGTTTCACTAAGCTCCATCTTTTCAGCTTGAATCTCGTGAAGAATCAACTGAAATTCTTCCACTTGTTCCATGAGTGGTCTAGAGTCCACCATCTTGTACTCCAAGAACCTGCCAACGACAAATTTCTTTGTACCTGCATCTTCGGTTCTATACTTTTTATCTAGTGCCTCCCACAATTCTTTTGCACTCTTTTTATCACAATAAACATCATACAATGAGTCACATAAACAATTCATTACATAATGTCTGCACAAATAATCACATTGCTTCCATTCCTCCATGGCAAACAGAAAATCTTGATTCGGCTCTCCTTTCGCTTCAGGTGTTGGTGGATCATCGGTTAGGAATTTAGCCATACGCAAAGTTGTGAGATAGAACATCATCTTTTGTTGCCATCTCTTAAAATTTAAGCCATTGAATTTTTCCGGCCTCTCATGCTGATTCATAGGAGCAGCACCTCGATTTGGCACTTGTTGCACCATAGCCAAAGGCTGAGTCTGACCATCAGCACCATTCTGAGCCGCACTGGTTGTCATTTCTGAAATTTAACACACAAATTGATTAAATTTCCTTTCAACAATTTGTAGAACAATTTTTAATTGAACTATACTCAATTAAACAAATGATTCGTTTAGAACTCGTTTTATTGAACCACTGTCGTTTTAAACCCAAAACAGCTTGGTTTTAATAATCAGCTCGTTTTTCAATAAAACATCTCGTTTAATTAACTAAACAGCTTGTTTGAATTCAGATCGTTTAAGAAACTGAACAGCTTGTTCAGAGACTAAACAGCTCAATTATCAAACAAGTATTCAGCCAACTTGTTTATAATTCAGCTTGATTCTACCAAACAGCTCGTTTTTACACAGCTCGATTCGCTTTCTTCAAGTACGGAAAACTGAATCACAAAACGGTTATGAACAGTTTATTAAGATCAAAACTGTTCAACACAAGAACCATCTCGATTCAACACAGTTATTGAAACTGTTCGTTCTCAATTTCATCGTCAATGAACAAGAATTATTAGTTTAGTCTTAAGATTGTTGGACAATCTTATTCAAGAACGAAAGAAAAATTACAAAGAAACGAATAACAACAAATTCGAATACAATTGCAAAGGAAACGAAAAAGGATATATGATCCGAGCCCTGTGTTGCACACAGTTTCCTTAAGACTAATTCGCCCCCTCACCTTCGTGTGCCGTGAGCTTCAACAGGACGTTAATCTCCCAGGATAGAACGGATAGCAATGACAGGAAGCACAACGCCTTCAATTGCTTAAGAACCTTGTAGTTTGAACTCTCAGTTTTCATGTAGAAAAGAAGTAAGAAGAAGCAGATTGCTGGTGTGTTTCGTATTAAGAACTGATCAAGAAGTCTGTTTATATAGGCTTTATCATGCAGAGAAGAGCTGGGAACTGATGGAATACGAAGTGGAACAGCCTCAGCTCGTATTGAATGTCATTACAGCAGGAAATGGAACAGGCACAGCAGCAGCTTGGATGCCATAAGTGTTGTCAGCTGGAAGGTCTCTGAATTATCAGTATTCAGTTCGACAAATAAAGGTTCAGGTTGCAAAACCGAACCTTCAATGGGAGCCTTTGAATCTAGTTGCATTCGTGTCCGCGGGACGCGCGCTCACACACAAGTTCAAGCTGAAATCCGGATGGATTTGCACCCCCCCCCTGCGCCCGCGCGTAGAGAACGGTGTATAAAGTTTGTAAATTCTTACCACTACACTAATACAACATCATATATATGTTGGCTATTTTCCTTCCTTCCTTCCAATGTGGGAGAAATTGGTTTCTCCAATTTTCCCTTTATTACTAACACTTTCCATTCACCACTTAGGCCCAATAGGCCCAATATGACATATCATTTAACATATCCATTTTAATCATCATTTTCCAACAGCTTCATCTTCCATTCCAGTGAACTTAGTTTCATCAAATACAACATGTATTGATTCTTGATGTTTCAATGTCCTTTTATTCAGTACCCTGAATGCTTTGCTGACAAAAGAGTATCCTAAAATGATTCCTTCATCTGATTTTGGTTGGAATGTCTTCAATTGCTCCTTATGATTTAGAATAAAAAAATTGCTTCCAAATGGATGGAAATAGGATATATTTGGTTTTCTTCCATTCCAAATCTCATAAGGTGTCTTCAGAAGCTTCTTGTTCACTGAGGTCCTATTTTGTGTATAGCATGCAGTATTGATTGCTTCAGCCCAATATCTCTCAGGTAACAATTCTTCACAAATCATAGTCCTTCCTGCTTCTTTCAAAGTCTTATTTCTTCTCTCAGCAACCCCATTTTGCTTAGGTGTACCAGCAGCTGCTAATTGGTGTAGCACACCATTTTGCTCACAATATTCTCTTATGACTTTATTGAGAGATTCAGTACCCTTGTCTGATATGATCTTCACTACTGTCAAACTTTTCTCATTTTGCAATCTCTTCAAAAGTTCAGGCATCTTTTGAAGTGTTTCACTTTTCTTGTTCATGAATACTACCCAAGTGTAGCTTGAATAGTCATCCACAACTACCACAGTGTACTTCTTCCCTATTACACTTGTTGGTGTTACTGGTCCAAATAGATCCATGTGCATCAGCTCCAAAACTCTTTTTGGTGATTGCTTAGTCTTTGACTTGAAGCTTGACTTGGTTTGTTTACCTTGCTGACAAGCATCACATATAGCATCCTTTTTGAATGTGATCTCAGGTAAACCAATCACTAACTTCTTTTTCACCAACTGATTGATATCATCAAAATTAAGATAATTCAACTTCTTATGCCACAACCAATTCAGTTCTGACTTAGTATGCACAATCAGGCATGTCTCTGGAACAGCAGAAGACCAATCCACAACTACATGTTTTGTTGTCTTCTTCCAGCCAACACTACTTATTCACATCTTTCACTTATGACAACACAGTAGCCTTTGTCCAAAGTGACCTTGTAACATGTCAAAAAATTGTCCAGTGCTCAGTAGGTTGTAGTCCAATCCTTTAACAAATGCAACATTCCTTATAGTTAATCCACTCCTCACAAGTGTACCATATCCTCTTGTGTATCCTGGTGTGTTATTGTTGCCAAAATTCACTCTTGGACCATCCTTTGCCACATAGTTTGTCAAACAGTGCTTATTCTTTGTCATATGTCTGGAACATCCACTGTCAAAGTACCAGACACCCTACAAAACAAAGTTAATGTATTTTAGGTACCCAAAATTGTTTGGGTCCATAGTGGTCAATTTGGTAAGCATGACCCTTGGAAAATTTCCATAAGGTCTTCTTTGAAAAGTATTATACTTTTGTTCATACATGTATTCCACACATCCATAACGTCTAATATTTGGTTGTGTAGGATTCACATATGTTTTCTGGCCTTTTGGTACATAATGTTGTTTGAAGTGATTTCTATTAATAGAAGCACTAGCATAACCATAGTTTTGCTGTCTGTTAGGAGCAGCCTCGTAATATGGAGTCTGCTGAGGTCCCTACTGAGGTCTTGTATAAGTCCTATACTGACTCCTCGATGATTCCATTGCTGAGCTTTTACCCTAGCATTATGGTTATATCTATTGTTTCTAGTAGTAGGGGCAGGATTATTCCAATCATCATCGGTAGGGAATAATCTACCTTTCCCCTTGAGATAAGTATCCTTAGAATGATTAACATTTTTAGGTTTAGGATTTTTATCCTTGGAATATTTCTGATTTTTGCCCTTTTGTGGTCCAGCAGACTTGGTAGCAGGTCTGCTATCAGTAGGTCTAGAAGGTACAGCAGTCCAACTCTTGGATTTATTCTTTTTCTTAGGTGTTGTGGACCTTTTTGACTTCTGATTTTGCTTCCTTAAAGTCTTCTCAGTAGGCTTCACTGCCTCAAAAACATTTTTGGGAGTTGGATCTTGTGCAGGCACAAACTTAGGACCAATTCTAGTACTAGGTTCAGTAACCTTACTGGATCCACTCTTATTAGATTGTTGAGTTCCAAATCCAAGGCATGTTCTATCACCATAAGGCTTTCCAGATTTGAATGCAGTGGAGGAACTAGATTGTTCGGCAGATTCAGTAGCTACTGAATGTATAACAGACTTATGCTGATTTTGCTCAAAATCATTTTCCTTGCCTTTGAGAATTCTTAATTCAGCTTTTAACCTTTCAAGTTCTGTTTGAAGAGCTTCTTTTTCAGCCTTCACAATCTCATAACCAGATTGTATTATCCTCAGTTGATTAAGGATGGAATCCAAAGTTTCTTCATTGTCAGAACTTTTAGGATTTGAGCCACAAGTTGATTCACAATCACTTTCAGCAGGAGTGTTTATAGATACAGAATTGTATACCTCCTCAGTTTATTCCATATTGGCCATCAAAGCAGAATCTTCCATGTCAGCAACAAGTGCAGTATCATCAGATTCATTTCCTTTTTCTGATTCAACTTCATACCCTAATTCATCATCAGCAACCATTGCTTTCTTGCTAGGTCTCCTTTGCATATTCTTATTCTTCAGTAGGTCTGGACAATCAGGTCTGAAATGTCTAGGTTTCTTGCAGTTGAAGCATAGATAATCAGGTTCCTTTTTTTCTATTTTAATTCAGGACAGTCAGGTTTGAAGTGTCCAGGTTTCTTGCATTGAAAACACAAGTAATCATTGTCTTTCTGGGATTCTTCCTTTTTCTTTTCACTTGATTTCTTAGTGAATTTTCTTGGAGAACCCCTTCCAATTTTCATCATTCTGATCTTCTTGCTCAGTAGGGAAATTTGCTCTTACATCTCATCCAGTAGATCATCTTGAGCTGCTGATGATTCTTCTTGATGTGTAGCAGCCAATGCAGTGGTCTTTGGTTCTTCCTTTTCAGTCTCAGGTACAAGTTTCTTACTGAATTCATAAGCCTTGAGATCTGAAAATAACTTGAAGGTGTCCTCTTCATGTAGACTTCTCATCTCTTCTATGGCAGTAACCTTCATTTCCTAAACTTCTTTTGCTGGTAAGGCTTCTAAGATTTTTGAGTTGATTTCTTCTTTTGAGGAGACTACATTCAGCAGAGTGGGTTCATTCATGATGACATTGAATCTTGACTCCATTTTTTCAATGGTTTCATTTGGTTTCATTTTGAAATCCTGAAACTTCTTTTTGGCCACACTGATCTTGTTTTTCTTGATAGCATCAGTGCCTTCACAGATTAGTTGTAACATATCCCAAAGTTCCTTTGCAGTCTTGCAATCCTTCACCTTCATGTACATATTGCTATCCAAAGTTCTGTATATGATATCAATTGAAATATTGTTGAGGCTTGCTCTTTTTCTATCTTCAGCATTCCACTCTCTTTTTGGTTTTGGAATATACCGAGTTTCATTTCCCACAGTTACTGACTTAGTGATCTCCAGTGGTCCATCAGTCAGCACATTCATCATCTCATCATGTGTTGTAGCTAGAAAATCCTGCATACGACGTTTATATTCATCAAAACGATCTAAAGAACACATCAATATAGTTCTAGCATACTGGTTGTTATCCATGATGCAAAGCTTTGAAAATCAGAAACTTGAAAAAGTTTTCAGAGTATTTTCACAAGCACAACAAGTAGGATTACTTCGAACAGAAGCACTGCTTTGATACCAATTGTTGGTCCCTTGAAAAGGCTTTGGTTAAGTTTATAGGGGGGTGAATAAACTTAACACTTAAAACTTTTGGAATTAACAAACTCAGCAAGGTCAGTAGCCTACTGACTGCTCAGTAGTCTGCTGACCACTCAGTAGTCTGTTGACAAGTGGATATTACTGAATTTGTTGCAGCGGAATATATTTAAATTAAGCCTTATTACTTGTTGTTCAAATATGATACCAAGTATTAGATACTCAGAAGTGTAAGTGTGTGATTCAGTTTCTAGTTTCAGTGAGTTGATGTGATCAGTATACTAAATGCCAAAATTAAATGTAGAAAGTAAGTAGGCAAATTTTATAGTGGTTCCAGGTGGTGTAATCCTATCACTCCACTCTTCTCCTGTGATGTTGGAGGAAATTCACTAGAGATCTTTGAGGTTGCAGTTACAAAAATCCCTAAGTTTTATGTCCTTCACCAATAACTATGGCTTCACAAACTGAACACTTGAAACAGGTAGGATTGCTGCTCCAAAGTATTCCACTGTTCCTTGAAGGGTAGGATTGCCTCTTCACCAGCTTCACCACAAACAACAGTTCTTGACACCTAAGTGCTTCTTTGTGTTCAGCTGGTTTCTTGTAAAAGAAAGGTTGAATCAAGTAAGTGATTTAACTTTCAGCAGCTTGATCAGGATGAAATGATCAGTAGCTTCATGTCTTCAAGCGTGTAAACTTGATGTAACTTGATAGCAAGTTACACTTGAATAATATACTGGATCAGTAGCTTTAAGCTCAGTAATGTCAGCAGGGTGATTTCTTGATAATAAGTTTGATAGCTTAAGATTGATTGTTGTTTTTCATCATTTGTATCTGAATCAGAAGTCATGTATTTATAGTAGAGAATCATGTGGCTTATGTTTGAAATTCAAACATAGCCGTTTCAGATTTGTCTCCATCTTGACTTGCTATTTCCGACTGTGCATAGTACTGACACAATCAGTCTTCTTTTTGTCAGTTTTCAGACTGTCTCCCTTTGACTTTTGTCCATTGGATAAAGCTCTGAATCTTTCCAACGTCCCTTTAATCTTGACCATTGATTTGTTGACAAAATCACGACTTGTTATTTGTCATTGTCCTTGTAATCTTCCAATTTAACCTTTGATTAAATCGAAATATATATTCAGCAGGTTCCTGTGTATGTGAGTCTGCAGAAATGCCTGTCAGTTAGCTGTCTGAAGTTTGCTGTATTTGTAAAACACTTCAGCTGACTGTCTTTTATCTAACTTTTATTTGTGAAGTTAGAGTACACCTATTTGAACATAACTAAGGTCCAATCACCACTTAACTTATGGAACTTAGACCTTGTACACAAGGTATATGTAATCAGTTTAGGTCATCACAGACTTCCTTAAATTCTGATTCCATATCCTTGACTTTAAATACTAAGTTTGATCCCTTAGCCTTCAATAACTGAGTTTGCCCCCTCAGCCTTCAGTCTTCAACAGGTCCCTAACTAGTCTACTGACCTAGTTACCTTCCTGACCTAGACAGGTCTCCTGATCAAAAGTCAGCTGACCTTTTACAATGCTTGTTTGATTAAACATATACAAAGATCAAACTCTAATAAGCATATACATTTAATCTAGACATCTTTTTGCCTTTGCTCTATAATAGCTAGTCTGGCACTCATCACTAAAACATAAAATACGTCCAACAGGTCAGAAAGGATAGACTGAGGTCAAAAGAGCCCGATTTGAATAGCTGCGCGCCGTTGATAGGTCCCTACCGAAAATCAACATGTTAACTGAACTCGTTCCCTCAGGGATAGAATCTAATACTTTGCAAGTAAGAGACAAATCCGATTACATGAAAGAAGATGAATTCATTGAGGTGGTCATCAACAAGGATTATCCTAAAAATAAAGTCAAGATCGGAGTTCATTTACTCATGAAAGAAAGAGATGGCCTCATCTCGCTTCTCAAGTCCAACCAAGATGCATTCGCATGGGTTGTGATAGACAAGAGAGGATTCGAGCCTAAGGTAGCACTATATCACCTATGTATTGACCTGACCTTCACCTCAATACAACAGAAAGCCAGACAGTTCTCTACTGAGAAGCAGGCAGCAAAGTCGACAAATTTCTTCAAGCTTGTATTATCAAAGAACTTACCTATCCAACCTAGCTAGCAAATGTAGTGATGGTTAAGAAACACAATGGAAAGTGGAGGTTGTGCATTGATTTCACATATCTGAATAAGGCATGCTCAAATAATCCATACGTCCTAATGAGGATTGATCTTTTAGTGGATTCTATTGCCAGTTTTGAAAGGTTGAGTTTTCTTGATGCTTACTCGGGATACCATCAGGTTAGAATGGTAGAGAGTGATAAAGTGAAAACAGCCTTTCGAGCCGCTAGAGGCATGTATTATTATGAGATGATGTCATTTGGGTTGAAGGATGCGGGATCGACACATCAAAGAATGGTTAATCGCATCTTCAACTCGCAGATCGGGAAAAACATGGAGGCTTACATCGATGATATGGTTGTGAAATCATCCCATCAAGGCCACAACGTTGATCTTCAAGAAACCTTTAAAAATGTTAAAAATCACTTGATGATGCTCAATCTGGCCAATTGTGTGTTTGTGTCCAGGTAGGCAAGTTTCTTGGATTTATGGTTAGCCAAATGGGGATAGAAATGAACCCTAAAAAAATTGAAGCTCTCCTCAACATGAATGATCCAACTAGAATAAAAAAAAGGTCCATATGATCAATAAAAGAGTCATCGCTCTTGGTAGGTTCATCTCCATGTCGGCCGAAAATGTCTTCCATTTTTCAAAGTTCTCAAAGGTGACATGACATTAACCTGGAGTGAAGAGTGTGCCCAAGCCTTCTGAGATCTCACAGAATAAATGGGGAAGCCACCTCTTCTTGTTAGTCCAGCTGTAAGAGACGAGTTATTTTGGTACTTGGTGGCTTCAGATAGGGTTCTTGCTGCCGTTCTTTTGAAGAAGTCCGGCACCCTCCAAAATCATGTCTACTATGTAAGCAAAGCTCTCAGCCCGGTGGAGAGCCATTATTTTAGTATAGAGACGTTGGCCTACTCGCTTGTCATTGCAGCCCGCAAATAAAGGGCCTATTTTCCTCGCATACCATAAATGTTTCAACAGATCGCCCGTTACAACAAGTGCTTCACAAACCGGATCTATCAGGTCGACTACTTCGTTGGGCAATCTAGCTCACCAAATCAGATATCCAATATCACCCCCAAAAAAGCAATGAAAGCCCAAGCTTTAGCAGATTTCGTCATCGAAACCAGCTTTAGTCAGGATCAGAGCGAGCTGACCATCATGCTTTAAGGGGCCACACCATCAGCCTTGACCTCAACATCTCAAAGACCCGATCATTGCTGGAAACTTTATATAGATGGTGCAGCAAGCCAATGTGGCTGCAGAGTGGAAATTACATTATTCCAGCCAAGAACCATGGAAGAGATCAAAAATCACTACGGTTCGAATTTGCCACCTCAAATAATCAGGCTGAGTATGAAGTTGTCATAGCTGGTCTAGATCTCGCCAATGCGATGAGCATATAAAATGTCAAAGTCTTCAGCGATTCTCAACTCATCGTCAACCAGATCTCATGTGCGTATCAAACTAAGGACGATATCCTTAACCGATATATGGAAATTGTCAAAAAGATAAAGAATGGCTTCAACTATTGCGAGTGTGTTAGAATTAGACGAGAATGACTATCTATCTAAGTTATACACCGAGGATGAGCTCGCAGACCCCACAAAATTGGTCGAATATCTCGCCGCACTTACCATTGACCAGGTAGAAATCATGGATATTGACATTCCCATAACATGTTGGATAGATGAAATCAAAGCTTAAATGATGTTCGGATAGACAATAGGACCGTAGGGAGTTCATCTACCCATCATTTTGTTTTCATCCACGTTGCGTTTCAGAGCTTTGAGAACCCGTTTGTTTGCGTTTTCTGCCTAACCATTTCCTTGAGGATAACATACTGAGGATTGCCAATGTTTCACGTTATGCTCAGTGCAGAACTTAGCAAACTCCCTTCTGAATTATAGACCATGATCGGATACTATGGCTTGAAGGACAACGAAGTAAGTCCGTACTTGATCATGTAAGAAATAGATTGCATCTTTTGCGGATGTTTTTACCAAAGCTTTGGCTTCGATCAATTTGGTGAAGTAATCGATGGCGATAGTTACGTATTGACAGCCAGATCGCCCCTTGTAAAACGGACCAATGAGATCGACTCCCCACACATCAAAAGGCCAGGCTAAGATAAGGATACTTTGCTCAACCGAATCCAGTCTAGGTATGTCTGTGAAGCGCTGGCATTTTTTGCAAGATTAGGCAAATTGTTATGCATCGTCGGCGAGTTCAGGCCAATAGTAGCCTGCTAGGATAATCTTTTGGGCTATGGTGCGGTTTCTGGGGTGGCCCTCATATAATACCTTATGAACCTTTGTTAATATCCCACAAACCTCTTCAGGGTGGACACATCGTAATAAAGGCTTTTTGAAGGATCGTCTGTATAGAATACCATTGACGATGGATTACCACATTGCTCTTTTGATCAAGAAGCGAGCTTGTTTTGCACCTACAGGTAGTGTTCCCGCCTCTATAAATGCCTTTATTTCATCTATCCATCATTGTGATACCAGATTGATATCAGTGATTTCGGTCAGGTTGATGGAGGGCTCAGAGAGGTATTCAACCATAACCTTCGCGTCGCTAATATATCCTTCTACTGATAATTTTGACAAGTAATCTGCCGGCATATTGTCTTCCCAGGCGATTCGGATGAACTTTCTATAATGGAAGCCGTCCTATAGATGCTTGACGATTTTGAGGTACTGACTTAAAGTTTCATCTTTTGTCCGATAGGTACCTGAGATCTGGAGTACAACAAGCTAGGAGTCGCAATAGAATTCAACATTTTAAACGTTCATGGCTTAGGAGAGTTCCATACCAGTGATTACAACATCATACTCTACTTTGATGTTTGAAGCAGGGAAATCGAACCTTATTGGTTTCTCGATTTATTCCGTAGTTACTGGCTCAAACAAGATGATTCTGGTCCTATAGCCACTTTTGCTCGCTTCCCTATTGACGTATAACTACAAGCAATGACTCAGCCGTAATGGCATGACATCGCTGAAGTGGTGGGCTCGGTAGCAGACGACGGAGTTGATGGCTCTATGCAGAAGCTGGTTTCTGTGATGAAGTCGGCTAATGCTTGTGCTTTGATTTCTTTTTTACATTGATAGCAGATATCAAACTATGTCAACTCGATTGCGCAACGAAGCAAGCAACCTAAAATGTTGGGCTTATGTAGAACTTGGTGCAATGAACTATCTGAAAGTACATGTATACTATGCGATGGAAAATAAGCCCGTAACTTGCGGGCAACGACAACAAGCGAATATGCCAACTTTTCAATATTGAAATAACGACTCTCCATCGTAATGAGAGCCTTACTTTTATAATATACGGAGTTTTTGAGGGTTTCGGCCTCCTTTAAAAGAATAGTAGCTACAACCTAGTCTGAGGCCACCAGATACAAATACAATTCATCTCCAATGATGGGACTAACCAGAAGTGGAGGCTTCCCCAGATAGTCTTTTAGAGGTTGAAATTCTTAGGAGGACTATGTATTCCATATGAAAGTTCGGTCACCCTTGAGAATTTCGAAGAAGGGGAGACACTTTTCTGTGGATTTGGATATAATGCTGCCAAGAGATATGATTCTACCATTGAGCCTTTGTACCTATTTGATGCATGTTGGATCTTGCATGTTCAGATGTGCCACTATTTTTTTATGGGTTGGCCTTAATCCCCCGTTGACTAACCATGAACCTGAAAAACTTGCCTGCCTGAACGCCGAATGTGCAATTAGCTAGATTGAGCTTCTTAGAATGCTTTTAGAAATTTTCAAAAGTTTACTGGAGGTCGGCATTATGACCTTGGCTAGTAGATTTGACAACCATGTTGTCGACATACTTTTTCCAATTTGCGGACTAAAGACATTGTTATCCATTCTCTGATAGGTGGATCTAGTGTTCTTCAGCCCGAATGGCATCATCTCATAATAATAAAAGGCCCTCAATGGCCCTGAAGGCTGTCATTTCTTTGTCTTTGTTCGCCGTCTTGACTTGGTGAATTCTGGAGTATGCATCAAGAAAACTGAGCATCTCGAACACGGCGATGCCGTCAACCATGCAATCAATCCTCGAAAGAGGATACGGGTCTTTCAAGCATGCCTGTTGAGATCAGTTAATTCGACACACATCCGTCACTTATTGTTGTGTTTCTTGACCATGAAGACATTGGCCATCCAAGTGGGTTAGGGGAGCTCTTTGATGATGCCGGCTAGGAGAAGTTTTCCAACCTCGACCTTGATGGCATGTTCCTTTTTATCAGAGAAATGTCTAGCTTTTTGTTTATGGGTTTGAAGGTCGGGTCGCATCTAGGTGATGCAGAGCGATCTTAGGTTCAACCCCTCTCATATCAGTTAGATCCAAGCAAATGCATCGAGGTTGTCCTTGACATTTAGGTCGGGATAAGCCTCATTTACAATAACCTCGACCAGTTGACCCTGCAATGAAGTCATGATCATCCCTTAATAGTAAAGTTTCGCATTCGACATCAATAGGGGAGAGCTCTCTAAAAATATTTACATGGCTTGCTCCCATCATATGATCAAGCTGATCAAACCAGGGCTTCTTGTTATCTTTACGGAAATCCATAACGTGTTCAAGCATCTTTTGGCCCTGATCCTATCGCCGACATAAAATTTGGCCCTCTGGTGTGGCACCGAGACGACCATCTGCAATTGTCTAAGGACCGGGACCCTCAAGATAATGTTATAATGATACTGAAGGTCGACCTTGAGAAATTTTACCTTTTCAGTTCGGCATGGCTCGTATCTTTAGATCCAGGTCGATGACGCCCTTAACCCATACCTTATCATCGGAGAAGCCTTCAAGTGTACTATTCTACGCACTTAGACGTGAAAAAGCCAAGCCGAGCAGCTTGAAGAAATCATAGTATAATATATCTCGGCAAGCCCCTGTGTCGACTAGAACTTGATTGAGGCCAATGTTTCATATACCCACTGTTACGATGATGGGTACGTCCATAAGGCTAGGTAGAACCGCCAGTTCGCTGTGGATGAATGATAGAGGTTGCTAAGATCCATGCAAGATGCACTACAAAAATTTGGGGAAATAGTGACCAAAAAATGGTGAGAGAATGAAATTCCGGTCACCAAAAGCCCTTTTTTTACAATTTTAGTGAGGGTTAGAATTTTACATCATTAAAAGGTGAAACTTAGTGACGGGTTTTTAATTTGGTAACCACCGATAAACAATTTGGTCACTACTCACTATGACACCTTGAATACAAAAATAAAATATGTCGTCCCTAAAATTCTAATACGAAAAGAATCGCATCCGGTTATCCTTTTCTTAGCAGGAGGTTTTTTTTTTGGCAACATCCTTAGCGAGAAGTATATTCATAAATGTCCAAGAAAATTTAAGCTCTCCCTCAGATATCATCTGATCTTCAGGGATTGAGTAGGAATTGAGGACTGCATAAATCATTCAACCCTAAGGTAGGTTTTTATTTGATGGTTAGCTATACAATTAATTAGAAGTATATACACCTAATCTACTAAATCACTTTATTTTACCCTAAATTTTCATACTTTTTCTTCGTTTTTTGTTTAGGCAGAAAAGTCGAACATTCAATTCCGGATTCGGCTCGTGTCATCGGTTTTCTTTGGGTTGATATCAGTGTAATCAGGTATGAATGTAGATTCATGGATTTTTCTGTTTATCAATATACGATTTATGTTGATTGAGGCCATTCACCCCTTTTTATATTCATTAGTGAATGTCACTTTGGATTGAATTGATTTGGAGCGGCTTCATGTTGTCCATCTTTTGGCTTGGAATTTTATAACTGCGTATATGACATATATTTGTGATGATCTTTTTATTCTCAAATGGCTGCTTTATATTTGCACCCGATTTCGATTTAGTATATTCAATTTGTTGATTTAGTTTTTTGTCATCCTTTTGAGGTGCTGTTAAGAAATTCACAAATGTTCTATGTTTGGGCCTGGGATTAGCATTCTGATTTTCGTACATTCTCCTTCATAACAATGTCTGGTGTATACTTTTTTTCTTGAAAGCTAATGTCTGATGTATACTTGATCTGTTTTACCTTTTTTTTCTTTTGTGTGTGTGTATTTTCAATACTGACGATTCAGCCTTTTGACAACATCATTATAAGCTAAAAGCTAAATCCTTTAATAATAATGTCTCCTTTGTTGAGCCCATATCAACTAGCATATCAAACGCCTCTAATTTTTTTTATTGAGTATTGTACACGGTTGCTCCTCAATGATGCCATTCGTTTCCTTTCTCTCCTAACCCAATACTTTTATATATAAACGAGTTCACCGACACTCAATAGCCAATAAGCTGGGATTAAAAGCATGGCCTCAATGTTCATCCTTCATTTCTTTGCCATTGTCCTCCGGATTGGTTTTGGATTCAGAATCTTTTTATGTATCTGATGAGGCTGGATTTAAAGTTTAAATGGGATTGTAGCATGATTTTTAAGAATTTGTAGATTGCCAACATTGTGCGGTCTGTATGAACTGTAATCAGATACAAACTCTTGTTTCCAGATGGGAAGAAGAGAAGTGTTGGGAACCCATCTTGCTTTGCTCGGGGGAGCTCATATGTTGTCCCATCCATTTTGGGAACTCCACCATCACATTCTTATTCTTACCTATAAACTCACTAAAATAGAATCCTTCAACACGAACACATCCTTCTCGTCCACCTCCGGAGGAATAGGATTCGTTGCCAAACAAATCATCAGCAATAGCATCGTCTTCAATATCCTTGTGATCTGGGACTATACTTATTTTGCATTGACACAGTTCTGTCCCTGAATTTCCATTGTTTCTTGTTAAAAGCATAGCAGCAGCTGCTTCTATAGTTTTTTCTACATTTGTCTGGCTGCACTTCCAGCCTCTTTAAATCGGCTTCCATTTCCAAGTTTGTAGCTTGAGTTGCCTCTATCTATTCAGACACCCGTGTTATCCTCCTATTATTCTTGTCCACTTCCGCAATGACATATCCGAGCTTCATTAAAGCTGCCACTTTTGCAGCTTCAAGCTCATACATGATTTCAGCACCATCTTCATTCCTTTTTCTTTATTGCCAAAATCAGTGTCTTGTTTTCAACCAGAATGTTATGTTGCTCCGTTTCCTTAATTAGAAAGTATTCTTTCAGGTTGTCTACATCTACCTTTGCTTTTTTGAATCTCTTTTTCATAGTCGGAATTGAAATTCGATTGGTGTGCTCAATAGCAAATAGTCCGGTTGATGATGCAGCTTGTTCTCATAAGTAGAAGCTCAGCTGCTCAATTCCACTAGCTGGTACACAATCAAAATCTGAGCACGTTTACTTTGGTAGTGTTTTTCATTTCAAGTGTGCCATTCAATGAAGCCTATGCACAAGAGCTTATGCTAGTGTTGTTGTTGGTTCAGTGTTTGTACTTCTTCATCTTAGAATACTCTGGTTCAGAAAATAAAAGAATTCATAAGTGAACAAATAGAACTAACAGACAACTAAACAAATATATCAATATGTAAACCGAACGTGGAAGTAATTCAATTAAACAGTTAAGCACTTATGATCAAAAAATATTCCAAACTTAGTTTACAAAATGAATATATCAAATAGCTTGTCTGCAATATTACAAATATGATTTCAATATATATCAAGTATGACAAAAATAAGGTTGCACAATTTTACTTACAGATGTAATCTTATCAACTCAAATATAGTGTAAAAGGTTCACAAAGTTTAAGTCACACAAGTTAACTACTATGAGATATTATATTGATATGCAAACCCAACAAACGCTCAACTTAGATTTAAACTGAAAATGGCTCAAATCCAATGTGTGTGTGTATATATTTATATAAGTAAGACAACTTTTAAAAACCATACTTAGTAGTGCAAGCATACTTTTAAAGCTTATGTAATAACCTTTTTTTTTTATTTACAAATTAGACATTTAGATGAGTCAAGTATTAAGTCACAATTGACATATCACATTTTGTTCACATATCACAAGTGTCATGATTCATGCTTATAACACACTGTCAAACAAGTTGCATACTCTAGGCATCATGGCAACACAAGCTGAACATATAGTTAATGTATTACTCAACACTTCAAGTCAACAAAACAGAGCATACATATTGGTTCAAGCTTAATAGGTTCATGTTTGCGATCTAAGCATGCAGTAAACTACTAAATTCTGAACATAGTTTGAGAAGCAAAAACTCAAGAAATTAGTGCTCAAACTAGTAGCTGGTACAAGTAAAGTATGCTCCTAAAATAAATTAATCACATAGTAGGTCAACTAAAGCATATAAGACATGAACTCCTAACAATTATGCAAAGCAAGTTGATGCACACATACAGAGCAGATACACAGAAGGTATTCAACAAAGTAGACTAAGACCTGATGCAAAAATGACCAAGACTAAGACATGAGCCTATACTAAACAGATTGTACAGATAAGGACAATCACCAGAACTAAACTTGCAGCGGTCAATGCAAGACTAAGACAACAACAAGACAAAAACCATGATAAAGTCCTATATAAGACCGATATTAACTCGCTTAACCGAGATTCCAAGCAGAGTGAGACTAAGACTGAAACAGATTGATCACATATTCAAGAAAATGTTAATAAATCATATTAACAGGCAAGACAACAAGCGGATTGCATTTCAGCAGGTAGATTACTAAAGCAAAAAATTCAACTAGAGTTACTGAACAGGCAGACTGACCTGACTTAAAGAAATTAATTATGCAGACAAACCATGCTATCAAAACGAAGGCATAATATAGAATCTCAACCATAACTCGAAGGATCAACTTAACCATAACTTAACTGAATATAAAGGGCTCGTTAAAGGGTTCTCTAAGACATCATAGAAAGCATAATCAAGCATCAAACATTCCTGAAAATAAATGTTGAATGTAAAGAGATAAATTAGAGAACACATTTGTTTGTTAGAGTTGTTCACCCAATTATGGCTACCTCTGTGTTATGGCCCAGCTTCTGTCTTGTATTGAACTTGTTTATCAATCTGTTTGTCAGAAACTAAAGACCAGAACAAGTGACTTGCTAGTAAGTTGTTATGTTCATGTTCTGAGGAAATGAGAATCTGGTTAACTCTATTTTCAGATTGATAAAAGGTTCAGTACATGTCAATTTGCAGTGTACTTCAAGTCTGTTTAAGGCCTTCTATGTTTATAGTTTGTTAACATGTCTCATGTCTGTTTAGGCTTGTTTGTTTAGTGTGGACTAGGTTGCAGGTCTCATCACCAGCATCATGTTTGTATATTTTTTAGGTCACTTTGCTGAGTGCTTTAAAGTCCAGTTTGACAATTTATTTGCATCAGATTCAGCCATATTTAACCTTTTTTTGGAGCAGATGTTGTCCTCAGTTTGTCTGTGTTTTTTGAACAACCTGACTGCTAAAAAAAGGAAAAAATGATTGATGCCTTATCAAACTGGAATCGAGCCACACAGACAACTCATGTATGAGATGGTAGTAAATATTTACTGTTTTTAGGATCTTTTTAGAATCGATGTGCGGTGTGATCCAAATGGGGGTTGAATGGATCACAGGGTTCTTAAGCTATTTGCACAACTTATGTCAATCAAAACAGTTTAATATGAGTTGAACAAAATAATGTTTTTGGAACACACAATAAGTCAAACACCTATTAAACCCGGAAGCTTATTTTAACAATGTTTTAAGTGATAAAATGTGATTATGTGTGACAAACCAAGTGATCAACTAATTGCTTTTCTGTTGTTGATTCAACTTAGTGACAAAGCGGATTTGTGATATATTTCTCGATCAAATCTTAAGTGAAGATTGCAGATAGATTAAACATGTTATAGATGTCTTTTGTCATAGGACGTGCCCTTTCTTTTTCTTTTGCTCTTGCGAGTGTTTAGTTTTAAATTTTATCTTACACATTTGGTAACAATTTTGCAGGGGTCTTTGGATTTATTACATACCATGCTGAAAATCGGCTCATTCACAACTATCCAAAATACAACATTGAGGATCTTGATAAGGTTGATTGTTGTATAAGCCTGAAGAACTTGCTTCATTCTAGTTTTCCTCGTAGTTTCAAATTCATTAAATGGGATAATATGAGGCGTTTGGGTGTGTGATTGGTGTAGGTGTTTTCATATACTGCTGCCATTTAGTATTACATTTGATTTTTCTTGTTCTATTGAGGTTGAAATTGTTGCTTTGCTTATTCAGTATTTGAAAGTACTGTCAACATTACGTTAATGTTTGTTCCAATAAAATCTATGATTGCTTTAATGTTCATGTATCTTTATTTATGGTTTTCAAATATATGTAATTCAATCATGGTAATTAAAGTTTTCAAGCAAAATCATTATAACGAGAGATTAATAAGTAATAGTGACCGCAATGTAAATCATTAAGACTAAATTTTAATGACGGTATAGTTAATAATGACATGTAAATATTGGCGGTAAAATGACTTATAGTGACAGAAAGATTGATGATGTAATGAGGGGTTTTATGGTTAGTATATTTATTTTTAATGAGGGGAGAATGAAGCAATAGTGATGAAAACTATCTTCATTAATATGAACTTTTAGTGAGAGTATAATATAATCATTAATTATATAAGCACCAATAGTGACAAGACACTTTACTGTCATTATTTACTTTTAGCTAGGAGGGCAGTGGTGACGGGCCATGACGGGAAATTTCCCATCATTAAACATCTTCAATGATGGGAAAATGACATTTAATGACCAATTTTCCAGTCATTACAAACCAATTTTCTTGTAGTGATGAAAGGCTTCTCAAAGCCACTCATGTTCAGAGTGTTGACTTGGCTTTTGAGTTGGTTGTTTTTGGGGAAAGGCTCAATAATAATTTTGATCTTGTTCCTATATTGGCAAAGTTGGGGGTTTGGCATCCCCTCCATCATTTGTGTACCTGTCCAGTACCCCTTGGGTCATCAGCTTCTCCATCTTACGTCTAGGAACTTGACATTCAACTGTGGTGTGGCCGTGATCCTTATATGCCCTGAAAGTTAATGATGATCTCGCTCTCCTATATGCCCTGAAAGCTAGTGACGATCCCGCTCTACAATATGCCCTGGTCTGCTCATAGACAATATTGAATCACTCATAATGACTTTGAGATGATTCATTTTCCATTTGATGGACCTCGTAGTGATCGTCAATTGTCTTCTTCGGCCTGCCTGCCAACTTGAACTCTTCGATAAATTTAGACTTTAGATCATCTGATGAGCAGATCGATCTGGCAGGCAGATTGTGGATTCATGTTCCAGCTCTTTCCTGCATGGCGCCTATAGGAGAGATGCACCATGCAGATTCATTCCTTGTAGCCAAGGTGATCATGCTCTGAAATGCAGAAAGCCAGTCATAAAGGCAGATAGTACTGTAAGGAACATTTTGCTTTGTTTTGATGATGGTCATACTACCTGTTATAGCAAGCCTGATATAAGTTTGAAATCTCTGTTTAACTCTTTACTTAGAGTCTGACATGTTGTCTAAGTTGAGTCAGACAAGTATTGTACTAGTTGGTAGGATGGCTAAGTAAAACAGAAATCCGGTAGAGTGAAAACAGCCAAGTACCAGCAGAGAATCTTGAAGACATATGGTCTAACTTATAACCAGGGAAGTCTGTGATGACCTTGTATAAGTCTAAGTTATATTTCAAATGATGAACTTTATTGTTAAGTATGGTGTACACTAATCTCACCCAAATCAAGGATCAATGAAGTATAAGGAATCTTGTAAACTCAAATAAATCAAGAAAGTAGTGAACCGGCAAAGTGAATTATCGATCGGCTGAGTAGAGACAAAGCAGTGAAGGGAGAATTAAACGGCTAAGTTAGCAGAAACACTCAACCGCTCAATCAACAGTCAAGTAAAGAAATAGCTGAGTAAGGTATATCACTGATACTTATTCATAGCATGAGATAACAAGGATGATTAAGAGGATCAAGTATTAAATGCATAATCAATCAAGAATCAATCAAAGATTGATTTTATGATAAACGTTTGGAGAAAATCCGGATCACTGATTTGAAGGAGAATATTATTAAAGGGAATCAAGAATTAAATCGAAAGATCATTCCCCACATTAAATAGCCAACGGGCGAAAATTCTAATGAAGGATAATCAAGGCTATAAATAGAAGGCATTGATAGACAGAAAGAACAACGATTGAATCTAGAAAGAACAAGCAGAAACACTGTCAATTTGAAAAGCCTACTATCTAAACTTAAAGGAAAAATATAGAGATCAACTCATCTATTAAAACTCAAATTTCACATCAAGTACTGAGATTGATCAACAACATCTGTGAATCAAATTCACACCAGTCAAGCAACTAAATCAGAGCCTTTTGAGAAGGATTTGTGTTATTGATAGCTGCTAAAGGATTTGTTCCCAAGGAGCAGTGTTAAAGACAGAGTCACTAAAGCTTTTGAAGCTAGGGAGTGATAGTCTTGGAGATTGTGAAGCTTGTGCAGCCAAGTACAATCGTGTTGTTGTATCTGTGAAAACAATAGTGAATTCCTCCAATCATCACAAGAGAAGAGTGGATTAAGAGATTACACCACCCTGAACCACTATAAAGCTCTGTGTCTATTTTACTTTCTGTACTTTACTTTATTGCACTTACTTTATTGCATAGTATATCTGTGATTGCATATCCTACTTTGAATCAACAATTTAAGAAGGGACATATCCGCTGCATAAAAGCTTTTATATTGAAAAATGTTTTTGAAACTCCAGTATAGTAATTCACCCCTCCCCCCCACTAACTATACTTTTACCCTCCTCTGGGACCAAAAATTGGTATCGGAATAGTGTTCCTAGTATCTGAACCTGTTCAGATCGGATTTTTGGTAACAAGGAGATCACATATTTTCAAAGTAGTTTTCAAATATGTGCTTTCTAAATAAATCTCTTATTTGCACTTATGGATTCCTCTAGTTGCATGTCTAAAGTACCTATATTCAATGTTAATAATTTTGATGAATATAAATTAAGGATGTCGTCTCATCTTGCAGCAACTCATGGGGAGATGCTAGATGTAATCAATGATGGCCCAATCAAGATCATGACTTTGATAGCCATAGGAGAATATCATGGGAAGGAAATAGACAAACCCAAGAAAGATTGGACAAAGGATGATAGAAGAAGAGCAAATCTCGACTTTGTTGCAAAAGATATGATCTTAAAGACTCTAGACAGCAATATGTTCATGAGGATCAAGGACTGCAAAACAACAAAGTAGATGTGGGATAAATTAGCACTGATCAATGAAGGATCAAAAGCAGTCAAGGAAAACAAATTGTCTGTTGCACAACAGAAATTTGAGAACTTTAATATGAAGACTAGTGAATCCATTGATCAAATGGATAACAGATTTTCAAGCATCATCAATGAAGTACAATAGCTTGGACATACAAACCCACAGAAAGAGGTTTGCCTTATAATCTTGAGAGGTCTACCCAAAAGATTGAAGATCATCACATCCGTACTCAGAGGAACAATAAATCTTGCAAATATTGATACTTTAAGCTTACTGGTGCACTATCTTCATACTCATCAAGTGCATCCACATCTGACACTGCACAATCTTCTACTATCCCTTTGGATTCTATAAGCTTAGTTGAAAATCTCATGAGTAAATTTGAAGAAATTCAAACAAACCATGAAATTCTGCAACAAGAGTGTGAGAATCTGAGAGAGAAGAATAAAAGTTTAAAGAAAGAACTGAATGAACTAAAATCTAAACAAACTAGTAATGTAGTTCACTCAACTGATCAACAAGTAGCAGATGATCACTCATCTAATGTTGAAAGACCAGCTGAGAAAATCTCCCTACCAGTTACGAGCACCACTACACCACTCAGTGCACCAGCTTACAAACCCCCAGAAAGGTTTGGAACCAGATCTGGTATTTGCTACAACAGTTAGGATGAGAAAAGAAACAATGGACAACACAATTCTGAATCAAGGACCAAAACTGGACCTAAATTCAGAAAAGAACAGACTATGGTTTGAACTACTCATCTTGCACCGGTGAAGTCAAAACCAAGTGTAGTGAAAAATCAGAGTAAATCATTAAACCAGCCAATTAAAGGCAAAGGCTTACTGAAAGGTAAGGGAAGACTTTACCCTTCAGAGGATGATTGGAATGTTGCACCCCAAAATACATGAAGAAAACATTTCATGCTATGCAACATGTCTTTAGGAAAATCCTACCAAGGCATGTTCCTAGACACAAGAATCAATATGAAAATAAGTTTTCTCCAGCATATTGGAAATTAAAAATTGATGCAAATGCACCAAAAAGTAGTGAATTATATCAGAGTAATTTCAATAGATCTACAAGAAATTATTTTGCCATGCCTTACATATATGAAGTTGATAACTTCAACTATCCAAGATGAAGATCCTTTGGATACATATTGGAATGGGACACATGACTGCGAACAGATATGGACCCAAACAGTGTTGGGTACCTAAACACACTTAACTTGTTTTGTAGGATGTCTGGTATATAGACAGTGGATGTTCCAGGCACATGACAGGGAATAAAGGATGGTTGACTGACATTAAAGCTTTTGATGGACCCAAAGTTACATTTGGAGGCAAAGAAAACCCTGGAAAAATTAATAGGGAGCGCACAATGCTCAAAAACAACCTGGAGATTCAAAATGTGGCTTTTGTTAAGGATTGAATTTCTATCTTCTAAGCATCGGTCAATTTTGTGACAAAGGCTACAATGTGCACTTCAGCAAAGAAGGATGCAAAGTGATTCATAACCAAACAAGCACAGTAGTACTTGCAGGAAAAAGCGAAGACAATATGTATGTGGTAGATTGGAATACAGCAAAAGCAGAAACATGTTTACTTGTCAAAAACAAACAATCAACCAGCTGGATTTGGCATAGAAGACTGAACCATCTCAACTTCAAAACCGTCAACAAATTGTCAAAGAGAAAGCTAGTTGAAGATCTTTCAGAGATTACATTCAAAAAGGAAAGTCTTTGTGATACATGTCAAAATGGGAAGCAGATCAAAAGCTCCTTCAAGTCAAAGCCCTACCAATCTACAACAAGGATCTTACGCCTACTGCATATGGACCTTTTTGGACAAGTCACACCAGTAAGTGTTAGTGGAAAGAAGTACACTCTAGTGGTGGTGGATGACTTTTCCAAATTCACTTGGACCATATTCATGAACAAGAAAAGAAAGACACTCAAAAAGCTACCAGATTTGCTAAGAAAAATTCAAAATGAAAAAGAACTGAAGATCACCAAAATAAGATCAGATAGGGGCACAGAGTTCCTAAATGAAATTATCAGAACATATTATGAAGAGAATGGAGTACTACATCAACTATCAGCAGTAGGCACTCCACAACAAAATGGTGTAGCAAAAAGAAGAAACAGGACACTTAAAGAAGCAGTCAGGACAATGATTCCAGAAGCATGCTTACCAAAGAGATTTTGGGCTGAAGCAGCAAACACAGCATGATATACTCAAAACCGATCTATCATCAACAAACATCATGGAAAAACACCATATGAAATTTTGAATGGAAGAAAACCTAACATTTCACATTTACATATGTTTGGATCTAAATGTTTTGTTTTGAACAGGAATCAGTTACATACTTTTGATGAAAACACGTATGAAGCAATTTTTATAGGATAATCAGACACCAGCAAAGCTTTTAGAGTATTCAACAAAAGAACTTTGGTGATTGAAGAATCTATTCATGTAGTCTTTGATGAACCAAATACAAATGGTGAAAGCTTACACAATCATAAAGAAACAGAAACTGTACAAGGACAAGTCTATATGAATGCAATAGTACCACATACAATCTTGGTTCTCAATTTGGCAATCAAGATGATGCACCAGTCAATACAACACAAGAGGTACCAACACAAGATCAAGGAAGTGATGCACAAGCTGATGTTGTGGAAGAACCAAATCAAGAGCAACTTCAACCTAACTTGAATTGGCTGAGAGATCATCCTGAAGAACAAGTCATTGGAGATATTCATACAGGAGTTAGAACCAAAAGACAACTGAAGAATATGATCACTTGTTTTCTATCACAGGTGGAACCCAAAACAATAGATGTTGCAATTCAAAATGCTGATTGTATTACAGCCATGCAAGAAGAACTAAATGAATTTGAGAGAAATGAGGTCTGGGAACTTGTTGACAGACCAGAAATGGCCAACATCATTGGAACAAAATGGGTATTCAGAAACAAGATGGATAAACAATGGACAGTTGTCAAAAATAAAGCAAGGCTAGTTGCAAAAAGCTACTCTCAAGCAGAAAGAATAGATTATGATGAAACATTTGCACCCGGTAGCAAGATTGGAAGCAATTAGACTCTTTCTAGCTTTTGCGGCACATAAGATTTCAATGTTTGTCAAATGGATGTCCAGAGTGCATTTCTAAATGGACTCTTAGAAGATGAAGTGTATGTGGAATAGCCTCCTGGTTTCCAAATCAAAGGGAAAGAAGATAAAGTGTACAAACTCAAAAAAGCCACTTTTTAGACTCAAACAGGCACCCAGAGCCTGGTATGAGACATTGTCACAATTCGTAATTAACAATAGATTCAACAAAGGGACCATTGACAAGACTCTCTTCAAACTAGAAGAAGGTACAAGCACATTGTTAGTTCATATCTATGTTGATGACATCATCTTTGGATCAGAAGATTAGAAGCTATGTGAGAAATTTGCAAATTTAATGAAGAGAAAATTTCAATTGAGTATGATGGGGAGCTCAATTACTTTCTTTGTTTACAAGTGAAACAAATGAAGGATGGCATCTTTATCAATCAAGCCAAGTATACAAAATACTTGTTACAGAAATATGGCATGGATACATGTGGCACAACAGATACACCAATGTGTGCAAGAGTTATTCGTAGGAAAGATGAAGCTGGAAAAGATGTTGATCAAAATTTGTATAGAGGGATCATTGAATCTCTAGACTATCTAACTGCAAGCAGACCTGATATAGCATTTGCAGTTGGAGTTTGTGCAAGATTCCAAGCCCAACCCAAGGAATTTCACTTACTTAGCAGCCAAAAGGATCATCAAATATTTGAAGCAAACAATCAATGTAGGAATTTGGTATCCGAAAGATGGAGAATTCAAACTAATATCATATTCAGACTCAGATAATGTTGGATGCAAGATTGATAGAAAAAGCACATCTGGAACTTATCAAATGCTAGGCAACAAACTAGTTTCATGGTTTCGCAAAAAGCAAAACTCTATATCCACATCAACAGCTGAAGCAGAATATATAGCAGCAGGTAGCTGCTGTGCACATGTGTTGTGGATTAGACAACAACTAAGGGACTATGGAATGGAGGAGAAGACAATTCCAATTATGTGTGATTACACAAATGAAATATCCATTACTGAAAATCCAGTATTGCATTCAAGAAGAAAGCATATTGATGTAAGACATCACTTTATCAGAGATCATGTTGCAAAATGAGATGTTATTCTAAGATACATACCAACTGAATATCAGTTGGCTGATATTTTCACTAAAACACTCAGTCATGAAGGAATTTTCAAGTTGAGAACTGAGTTGGGAATGATTGAAATCGACTAAGTCTCAAAGAACAGCTAACTGGAGTAATCAGCTAAGTGACTTCACCAGCTGACTGAACCTTTGCCACTTCGGGTGCGCTCACTCAGCAGGTAAGGCATTGGAATCCAGCAAAGTCAACTTCACTGATTGTTAGGAACAGTTCTTTGCAACATCTCAGTAAAGGAGTCACTACACCGGACTAATGACTAGCCAAGTTACTTCACCGATAAATATCTTGGAGACAACAGCAAAGTGAAGTGTAAACAAAATCAAATTTACACATGTGGAAAATCGGAGAATAATTATATGTAAGATCACCCACTTGGAGATTAGTTTATAATCGTGGAGGTAACTATATTATTTTTGAATTATAGGAATGACGGCAATGCTCAATTCCCAGGATTTCTAATTACATACCTCAATCCACTCTCCCCACTACACTCAAATACCGTGATTTATCCACACAAAATCACGCCATTACTTCATCAAATATTTCCATATTCACCCGCATTCACACTACTCAAATTCTTCTATATAAACAATACTTAGAGATTTTTCAGAATTCTTTACGCTCCCTTGCAATTCATAAACCCTATTTTCTCTAAAAAATCAAAGCTTTTTCATAATCACAATTCTCAAACACTTAAAAACAACGGCATCATCTTCCTCAATCTCCCCAACTGAGAAATACTATGAAAAGTCTATCATCACTAGATCATTCTTCCGACCTGAGCACTATCTACCCTTTTGTGAACATGATACATAGGCCCAAAGATTAGTTGATAGCGGCACAAATCTGGGACTGATGACATTCCTGAACCATTCAATCACAGGAATATGCTATGAAACCCTGATTGCATTCTGGAAAAATGCAAAATTAGTGCCCAGAAAGAAGAAAAGCAACCCAGATTGCATTTTGAGTACAATGCTTGGAAAATAAGTGGTTATCACCCCTGGTCTTCTCAAAAAATTCCTAAATATCTCCAACGTCGGTCCAGTCGATGTGAAGAAGATGTAGATCGATATCAATACCTCCTAGACTGAAATAGCCAAGAACCCCAGAAAGCATAGCAAGAAATACAACTTCCCTAGATCAGCACTTAAACGCACCTTTGCTGAATTTGCTCCTGTGATAACTAGGAATATCGAAGGGAAGAAAGGTTCCATGGAGAACATGACCGAGCTCAGTGTCAAATTAATGGCTATTATCTATCAAGGTATTGATAACGCCCTAAATGGTAATAATAATTATACCTTTATTCTCCCCGAATTCTGCTCAAGAGAGGATAGATCGGCTCGTTATTGTGTGGAATATGTGTTAAATGCTATGTGTGTGTTTCTAGGATCGTAATTCTGCATCTATGTTATTTTCCTAAAGATTTGGTACTGTTTTGTCTTGTTTTGCATGTTTTATAGGATGTACCAAATCTGGAGCATTGAAGAATGGATCTGGACCAAAAAAAAGTGCATTGGGCCAAGTGATTGAAGTCCAAGAAGAAGTCCGCTGAAGAAAACGGAGAAAATTCGGCCCGGTTTACCCGGTCTAGGTCCGGTAAACCGAGGACTTGTTGGACACGAAATAGATTATGCTGCCACTACTAGGTCGGTTAGGGTTTTAAAGAGTCATAAGTCAGTCACTGTATCTATATAAGGCCGCATTAGCATATTATTGTATAAGCTTTCATATTATTATTATCAAATCTCTTCGATACATTATAATTTGATGAAATAAAGTTATTCCAAGATTTTGAGGAGTTACTTCTTGTTTTCTCATTTTCTCCATCATCTCTAGCTTGAGTAGATCGAGCTAAATCACCAGTGTTGAAGGTATGAAAATTTGAATGTTCCTTTTTGTCTTCAATATGGTAGATATGTTCGTATTTATGTGTTTTAGTTAATCTGCATGTTTAAAGACCCCACGATTTACTTATTTTAATCGTATGTCAGCAATGTAGATCCAGGAATAGGAAAAGCCAACCCTGGTAAACCGGCGGTCTATACCAGTTTACCGTGGCAATTATTAGAAAACCTAAAACTAGGATTCACTACAGCTACGTTGATCGACAGGTTTAATTTATAGTAGGTTAGATCTGGTCAATCTGCTTATTGTAATCATAAACTATCATGAAATATGAATAGTGAAGTGCCATGTTTGGATATAGTCTTGAATGGACCCTAGGAATGTGCTGATCAATGTCGACACCTGTCTAGGTGGGTTAGCGGTATGAATTAATGCTCGATATCGGAAATTCTAGTTCTTTATGCGTATGGGCTATTACGGACCAATTAAGGAGGGTATCTTGTGTATAGATTGTCTACTACCATTGTCGGAGTAGATAGGAGTAGGAGTTGCACCCGTAGCTGATGATTAAATCAAACGCTCGCTTGATTAATTTAAGGAAATTATGTGGGGACGTAAACGTAACGATTAACTAATCCAAGTTAGTAGATCGGTGAGAAGAGAGGGAGAATTACCAAGTTTGTTTTATGTTTATTGTTGGTCCATGACCGCCTCTATATTGCTTCATAATTAGGTTAGAATCGTTTATAGTTACAGTTGCATTGTCACTGTGGGATAGACCTTGATTCACATTTACTATACTACGATGTACCTAGTATTCTTGCTAGTAATATCGACGTTAGTGACTTACACGCGACCAGGTATTCCCTTTAACTAGTCACAGTTTATTTTCAACAGATTGAAAGCTCACATTCAAAAGGAGATTAATCTGGCAATTACGGTGCCCAGCAAGAACCTGCAAAAGAAAAGTGAATTCTAGGAAAGGAAATCATATAGGATTCCACTTCAACATCTATTCGATCAAATGAAAGTGAAACCCATCTATGTGCATACACTTCACAAGGCCAAGGTGATGTTTACCTATATCAAGGCCTCCCAGAAACCACAACCAACAGCTGGAAGAAAAAGAAAGGAGCCTAAAAGCAGCAGATCTGGAATTGAGAGGAGAACCAGATCTCAAAAAGCTCAAGGACCACAAGGGAGTCAACCAAGTAACAAGGATAGCCCTCTTGAAATTAGTGATGATACTAAAGAGAAACAAGAAGAAGTCACCTATCTGCAAGAAGGTGAGGAAGGGTACTACCTTACACCCTCTGAAGAAGAAGAGGTTGAGGATGAAGAAGAATCTATTGAGGATGAGGAATAAAAGAGAGAAGAAGAAAACCAGGAAGGAGATCATCTTGAGGATGATCAAGAATAGATGGACCTATCTGATGATGACCTGATGATCCAAGAAGTGATTCTCATGAGCATCAGCAAAGTTGACAAACAGCCGGGTGAGCCAGCTGATCAAACTCACTAAGCTGAACATGTCAACGCCCCCAACATTGATCAAGGAGGACATCAGCAGAAGCAGTTGAGTCTCCGGAACATGGAGAAAAAGAGTAGTCCTCACAAGGACTGGGAAATGCAAGTGACTCTCATCAATCTCTCTCTGATCATGAGAGTGAAGAAACTAAAAACAAATAAGAGAAAGAAGAAGAAAATGAAGAAGAGAAAGAAAAAGAGGAAGAAGATGAGGAAGAAGAGCAGGATGAGGCCTCTACACCAGCAGAGGAAGATCCAGATAGAATTTTCAATCTGGATATTAAACCCCTGATTATGGACATGGAGAGGCGGTATATAAGCAGGCAAAATCTCAAAACTTCCTTAAGGAGTGATGCAACCTCCATGAATCACAAGATCCAGGCTCTCATCAGTCACATCAAGGTTCAAGATGAGGTAATGGAGAGGCAAGGAAACTTACTCTATAACCAACATCATCTAATTCCCTATCATGTCCAAACAAATCTGGAATTCCTGGCAGACAAGGTTGAGGAAAGTATTAAACCTTTGGTGGACTCATTGAATGAGCATACACAACAAATTCAACACTTGGATGAGCTCATGGACTACTCATGGCAGCAACTCAACACTCTTATTCAAGTATCTGAGGCAAACAACAAAATTCTAGAGGAAAGGTTTGGTCCTGTCCAAGTATCTGAAGCATCCAACAAAATTCTGGAGGAAAGGTTTGGTGCTGCCAAAAAGGTGGAAGGAAGCAGCAAGCCTGAAATTTCAATGATGTAGAACACCCCAACAGACAAGGGCAAGGGCATCAAAGGCAAAGGCATCCGGTTTGAAGAAAAGAAGTAGAAGTCCTTAAATAAATCTTTTTGCCATTGAATGATTTCAAATGAACTTATCATATTGCCGGGAATGGATGAATAAAATTTCTGAGTTTTATTCCATTATTATTATGAAAATTTGCATACTTATGTTCAGGCTTATGAGGGTTTTGGCATCATCAAAAAGGGGGAAATTGTTGTGAACATTTTATTTTGTTTTGATGATTGCCATACTAGCTATTATAGCAAGCCTGATATAAGTTAGAAATCTCTGTTTAAGTCTTTACTTAGAGTCTGACATGTTGTATAAGTTGAGTCAGACAAGTATTGTACTAGTTGGTAGGATGGCTAAGTAAAACAGAAATCCGGCAGGGTGAAAGCAGCGCATGTACCAGCAGAGAAGCTTGAAGCCATATGGTCTAACTTTTAACCAGGGAAGTCTATGATGACCTTGGATAAGTCTAAGTTATATTTCAATTGACGAAATTTATTGTTAAATATGGTGTACATTGTTCTCACCCAAATCAAGGATCAGTGAAGTATAAAGAATCTTGTAAACTCAAAGAAATCAAGAAAGCAATGAACCGGCAAAGCAAACTATCGATCGGCTGAGTAAAGACAAAGCAGTGAAGGGAGAATTAAACGGCTAGTTAGCAGAAACACTAAACCGCTCAATCAACAGTCAAGTAAAGAAACGGCTGGGTAAGGTATATCACGTATACTTATTCAGAGCGTGAGATAACAAGGATGATCAAGGGGATCAAGCATTAAATGCATAATCAATCAAGAATCAATCAAAGATGGATTTTGTGATAAACGTTTGGAGAAAATCTGGATCACTGATTTCAAGGAGAATATTATTAAGAGGGAATCAAGAACTAAATCAAAATATCATTCCCCACATTAAATATCCAATGGACGAAAATTCAAATCAAGGATAATCAAGGCTATAAATAGAAGGCATTGACAAACAAAAAGAACAATGATTGAATCTAGAAAGAACAAGCAGATACTCTGTCAATTTGAAAAGCCGTCTATCTGAACTTGTTGGACTTATTTTTATGTTTTAGTGATGAGTGCCAGACTAGCTGTTATAGATCAAAGGCAAAAGATGACTAGATCAAATGTATAGGTTTATTAGAGTTTGATCTTGTATAGGTTTGATCAAACAAGCACTGTAAATGGTCAGCTGACTTACATCTGCACACCTATCCAGATCCGTAAGGTACCTGAGTCGGTAGACTAGTTTAGGAACCTACTGAGGACTGAAGGCTGAGGGCTCAAACTCAATTATTGAAGGCTAAGGGATCAAACTTAGTAATTAATGTCAAGGATATGGAATCAGAATTTAGGGAAGTCTGTGATGGCCTAAACTGATTACATATACCTTGTGTACAAGGTCTAAGTTCCATAAGTTAAGTGGTGGTTGGAACTTGGTTATGATTAAATGGTGTAATCTAACTTCATAAATAAAAGTTAGATAAAAGAAGTCAGCTGCATTGTTTCATAAACACAAAAATATGGATCACCGACCGATATGTATTTTATACCGATGATGTTGGATATCACCTACGGATCCAAATAATCCTTAAAACGATTCAACAAGAACAAGAATGTATGATTAAGACTGAGCCTGAGAGTTAGTTTCTCCCAAGTTGCCTACGTATCCAATAGCTAAATTGGAATCAAGTCATTCGTAGTTCCTTAGGGTTGTTTATATAGGGAGGCGTCTCACCTCTTTTCTTGTCAAACAAGTCGTAGAATCCTTAAACCCTAAGGATCATCACGTGTTTATCTCTAACCAAAGATAATTATGATTATATTCAAATTAAGGGATTTCCTTCCGGTAATCCAGGGATTCTCCTATGATATAGGCACATGCGTTATTTGTCACTTAAGGAAAGAGCCAGTCGGCTTTCGATGGGCTCCCCGGGTCGTCTCGACCTGGGTTGAGCATCCTACCCCAGACTAGGCCGAGCTGCGCTGCAGTGCGGTAGTCGGGAGGGTCATGTACAGACCTCCCTCCTGGGGTAGGGTCTTACTGGTGTAGAGCTCCTGGCCCTAAATGCTCTTCTCTTATCTTTCCCTCTCAACCTGGATGTTATAAGGGTGACACGTGTCCAGGTCTATTTCCACCATCGTCATAAGCCCCCCAGGTCTGGCCAGACTGCCTGCGAGCTGGGTGGACCTGAGATCAGATCGGACGTTTCAAGATAATACGCTTGCCATGACACGTGTCCCTGCCACCGCTTAGACTGCCGTTTTGAGTGGGAAAAACGAAGCGTCTTTACACATAACGCAATAATGGGGCGGTTATTTCAAGACTTCTTTTTGGGGTTTTATAACTCCCTAGTCTTATCAATCCCCTCAGACGTTACTCTTTAAATCAAGTGCGAAGTCGGGACGGTTGCCATTCCATTCTTCCAACTCTCCGATTTCTTTACACAAGTAAGCTCTCTCTTTTCTCGTATTCTTCTTAGTTCTTTCTGCTGTTAATGAGCGAGCCTATAATCCTTACTGATAGTTCCATTGAGGCCTTATTTGAATCAGAGCCGGAATTAGAGGAAGAAAGTACTGCTACCGGAGTCAATCTCGAGAAGCCTGCCCTTTCTTTTTTCAATCCTCCCCCTTCTTCCTCATCCTCTAGATTTGTCTTAACCCTTAAGGCCTTTATGGCTTTGAAATCACAGGCGGCCTGCCATGGCATTGACACTAAAATAACTGCTTCCGATTTGACCCACATCTGTAAACAATACAACCTAACGAATCCGCTTTTCAAACCCACTATCCCGGCTGCCGGTGTTTACGCCTATCAGGCTCCGGCAGGGTACTGCGCCGTGTACAGGGAGCAGCTTTTTTTATGCGGCTTACGGTTTCCGATCCGCCCGGCCATTCTATCTCTGTCTTGGAGCATTACGACCTAGGGTTGGCCCGCATCGTGCCCAATGGAATAAGGGCGATAGTGGGTTTCGCCATTTGGTGTAGATGTGCCCGCATCCCCTTCAAAGTCCAAACATTTCGCCCGTTCTTTCGCCGCAAACAAGTGCCCGGGCAAGCCGGGGTACTACTACGCTTCCCTCGTCGGGGGACTTCATGCCCGACGTGTGCAATTTACGGAGCGGGAGATACTTCGTACAAAGGCCGGAAGACCGATTCTTCTTCCCGTGTCCGAGAGGTGACTCGGAACCCGGGTAGGTGGAACTCCTCGGACCTAGACAGCGATCCGCGACCAACTGACGTGGATCGGAAACTGCTAGACGACATTCGTAGAAGTGGGGTATACATCAGGGAGAAAAAATATTCCTCTGAGTTGATTTTGGCTGCCCAGTTGCCTACTGCGGGCCCTGACCCCTACAAGGAGTTAACTAAGGAAGAGTACAAGATGTGTAGGACTTTAATGTCTGTTCCTTATCGTATTTTGCTATTTGTAAAACATCCTCTAACATTTCTTGTTATTTGGCAGTGTCTTCCTTTGCGACCTCTTGGAGGACGTAGACGATGAAGTGGTTCCTTCCGCCAACACCGACGAGCCTAACCAGGGAGACCGAGCGCCAGGGACGTCATAGAGCCGGAACGTCTCCGAGCCGCCGGGATCGTCCCGACCACCACCTCGGCCCAACTCTTGTCCGGACAACCAGATGACTCATCTGGGGAGGTGGAGCGGATAAATGTAGATGAAGATCAGGAGGTAAGGGAAGATGCAATCGAGCCTAGCCGGAAAAAGAAGGTAGTCTCTCCCTCAACCCGGAAAAGTCGATCAAAGAAAAGGAAAGCGGCTCGCCAGACCGTAGAAAACGTTGAGAGTTCTCCTGAGGAGCAATCTTCCCCAGGGCACAATCGATTGTACGAACTGTCAGACCAGGATCTCGCCGCTGTGGTAAGTTCTAGTATAAATATGTCAGTTATTCCTATGCGTATTGTTTCCTTCTTACCTTTCCTCTGTCTTTTCCAGGGAGCCCAGGTCGGTCAGGAGTTTCTGGATCGCCTCGCTGAATCTGTAGCGAGTAAGGAGGCTCTGCAGGGGACAATCGAGGAGCTCCGGGCTGCACGTGATAAATATAAAGAGGCCTCAAAGGCTAAGGATCAGGAGGTTGCGGCTCTAAAGAAGGAACTCGCGGAGACCGGGGCCAAGTGTACCGCCGAGCTCCGGCCAAGCATGATGAGTATGTGGCGAGAGAACTCCGAGCTCGGCGGTGCGCCGGCCAAGGTCCGAGCCGAGCCGGCCGCTCCGGGAAGCTTCTCTTCCTCGCCCGGGATGCCCGAGTCGTGCATGAATACAAATCTTCCGATCATCTAGCTGGAGCTCTGAAGGTCTTGCTGAACCCTGTCATGCAGCATGGGTACACGACTGGTGTGGACGAGGCAAAAGAACAGCGCCCTGAGCTGGTTCTTTCAGACCTTAGACATTATCGCTCCATGTACAAAGAAGGGGCAGGTCAGATCTATGACGATCGTTTGAGAGAGTTCAGGGCAGGGGAAGACATCGGGGTAAAGTATGCCAGACGTCGTCCTGCTTCTCAAAGTGCTGGTCCAACCCCATCTTCGACAGAGCAGGCTCCAAGGACCCAGACCTGATTGTATCCAGACCTGATTGTTTATCCTTGTTACTGTTTTTCTGAAAACTTTGAAACTTTTTTGTTATCCAAGTTTATGTACTTTATTTATACTTTGTGGTGCCCTGCCCACTATATTTTGTACTTTGAATTCACTTGGTTTATTTTATGCTTAGATGTTCGCATTCTCGCCTTATTCTCTTTATAGATGTCCCTTTTCCCCCCCGCATGGCATGCATGCATTACCGATGGTTAGGATGACATACTAAGTTTTGATAAAATCCTGTCTTGGATTAGGTTAAATTCTCGGCCGACTCGAGACTTAGGAGGTTTGACTTTTGCAAACCTTCGAGTGTAACGACTCGGCTTAAAACCCCGTCCCGACTTGAGGACTCGGGAAGCTTGTGATATTCAAGCTTTCGGGTCCGACTGCGGGACTCGTAAATTCTCGGCCCGACTCGCGGACTTAGGAGGTTTGACTTTTGCAAACCTTCGAGTTAACCTGACTTGAGGACTCGGGAAGCTTAAACCCCGTCCCGACTTGAGGACTCGGGAAGCTTGTGATATTCAACCATGTCCTCGACTTGAGGACTCGGGACTCGGGACTCGGTTAAATGAGCTTCGGACTTAGGAGGTTTGACTTTTGCAAACCTTCGAGTATAACCCGACTCGGTTAAAACCCCGTCTTTGAGGACTCGGGAAGCTTGTGGTATTCAAGCTTTCGGGTCCGACTCGGGACTCGCTAAATTCGGCCGACTGCGGACTTAGGAGGTTTGACTTTTGCAAACCTTCGAGTATAACCCGACTCGACTCGGACTCGGGAAGCTTAAAGCAAAAAATAATCACAAGTACACGTCATAACACTTTATAACATGAAAGAATCATATATTTTATTAGAACTCAAAGGTGTTTGATAACACTTTTATTGAAAAAGACAACATAAAATGAAAGGAGAGAATCAAGCCCGGATTCATCTCGGGCATAAAACTTTCTAAGGTTACCGGCATTCCAGCTCTCCTCGGTATGGTCTGGCCGCTTGCGTTAGCTAGTTGGTAAGCTCCTTTGCCATGAACTTTTACTACCCTGTATGGACCTTCCCAGTTCGGGTTAAGCTTCCCCTGGGGAATCTGCTTGCTGACCTCGTTTTTCCTCAGCACCAAGTCTCCTTCCCTGAAGTATGAATGCTTCACTTTAGAGTTGTAATACTGGGATATCCTCTGCTTGTATTTTGCCATCCGGATATAGGCCACTTCCCTAGCCTCTTCCAAGTTATCCTTGGCATGTCTGAGCTCGACATCCTGGTCAGTACTTGTATGGAGCTCGGCCCTTGGGGAAGGGAGCCCTATTTCTGCTGGAATGACTGCTTCACAACCATAAGCTAAGGCAAAAGGAGTTTCTCCGGTAGCTGAGTTTGGAGTCGTTCTGTATGCCCAAAGGACGTTAGGCAAATGCTCGACCCATGCTTGTCCTTCTTCTTCCAACCTCTTTTTCAGCCCAACCTTGAGCTGCCTGTTTGTTTGCTCCACCTGGCCATTGGCCTGAGGGTAGCCGACAGAGGTGAAATGTTGGACTATGCCCAGCTCGGCGCACCATGACCTGACTGCCCTATCTTCAAATTGCGTTCCATTGTCTGACACCAGGATCTTGGGTATCCCAAAACGACAGACGATATTTTTCCACAAAAATTTCTGTATAGCCTTCCCTGTGATGGTGGTCAAGGCCTCAGCCTCCACCCACTTAGTAAAGTAGTCGATGGCCACGACAAGGTACTGTAGGTTGCCTGGAGCTCGGGGAAGGGGTCCAACCAGATCTGCCCCCCATTGATAAAAGGGCCAAGGAGAAACCAAGGGAATCATGTTCTGGGTTGGCTGGTGAAACAAATTATCATGCACCTGGCATGACTTACATCTCATTACTAGATCGTCTGCGTCTGCTTGCATGGTTGGCCAATAATACCCGAACAAACGGCATTTACGAGCTAGTGTCCGGGCTCCTGCGTGGTTTCCACAAATGCCAAGGTGGATTTCCCTGAGCAGGTAATTTCCTTCCTCCTTGGTAGCACATCTAAGCCATGGTGATATAAATGATCGTCTGTATAGGATGTCATCAAAAAGTGCGTACTGCTTGCTTGCGCTTTATCTTCTGGATCGGGCCTTGTCCGTGGGTAGAACACCATGCTTTAAATAGGACGTTATGGGGTCCATCCAGGGTGGCTTTGTTGGCAAATCGGTTGAACTTCATCCAAGATATAGCTTCGTTCGGCCGCCGCTCTACCAGAACTTTTTTGTCTGAAAAGAAATTAGATGCTAGTTTTGATAGGGCATCAGCCTTTTTGTTCCTGGATCGAGAGACCTGCTCTATATAAACTGACTTGAAATTCTTCAGCAAAACCTGCGGTCCTGCCAAATATTTCTTCATTGATTCCTCCTTTGCTTCATACTCACCCTTAATGTGATTAACCACCAACTGAGAGTCACTGAATACATGCAGGTTATCTGCCCCTAGCTTGTTGGCTAATCGGAGTCCGGTAATCAAAGCCTCATATTCTGCCTCGTTGTTTGTAGCCGCAAAGTTGAAACGCAGTGCATATGGGAATTCCTCCCCCTTCGGACTAAGGAGCAAAAGGCCTGCTCCTGCTCCTTCTTTTCCAGATGCTCCATCAACGAAAAGGGTCCATGTATCGACCTGCCCTGCGGGTCGTTCTTCATGTGTCTCGACCTGAAGTCCTTCAGCCAAGAAGTCGGCTAAAGCCTGGGCTTTGATGGCGGTCCTGGGTTGGTAGTCTAGGTCGTATTCTGCCAGCTCGATAACCCATCTGGCTAATCTTCCCGAGGTGTCTGGTCTCGCCAAGATCTGACGCAGTGGTTGATCTGTGATCACAATAATTGGATGCGCCTGAAAGTATGGTCGTAACTTTCTAGAGGCATGGACTAGAGCCAGAGCTAGTTTTTCCGCGTTCGTGTACCTGAGTTCTGGTCCGTGTAAAGCTCGGCTTACATAAAACACGGGTGTTTGTATGTGTCCGTCTTCCCTGATTAGGACCGCACTGATTGCCTCATCAACTACTGCCAAGTATAAAAGCAGAGTTTCTCCCTCCTGGGGAGACGTCAGAGTTGGTAGCTCGGCCAAGTACTCCTTCAAGTCGTCAAATGCCTTCTGACTGTCCTCATTCCACTGGAAGGGACTTGCTTTCCTCAGGATTTTAAAGAATGGTAAGGCACGCTGTGCCGACTTGGATAGGAACCTACTCAGGGCGGCCATGCGGCCGGTCAACCTTTGCACCTCCTTAATGCTTCTGGGAGGTGGCATTATTCTTAAGGCTTCAACTTTATCCGGGTTAGCCTTAATTCCTTCTTTTGAAATCATGTAACCCAGGAATTTGCCTGACCTGACCCCAAACGTACACTTTTTAGGGTTAAGTTTCATTTGGGTCTGCCTGAGTACCCCAAATACTTCCCGGACGTCGGTCATGTATTGATCTAGAGACCTGCTCTTGATCAAGAGATCATCTACGTAGACTTCCATGCATTTCCCAATCTGCTTCTCGAATATTTTATTCACTGCTCTTTGATAAGTGGCGCCAGCGTTCTTTAATCCAAACGGCATAGTGACATAGCAGAACGTTCCTTCTTCTGTGATGAATGCCGTCTTTTCCGCATCGTCCGGGTCCATGGCGATTTGATGGTATCCTTTGTATGCATCCAGAAATGCAAAGATTTCAAATCCGACCGTTGAGTCAACCAACCTGTCAATCTTAGGTAGCGGGTAACAATCCTTGGGGCAAGCTCTGTTCAGGTCGGTAAAATCTACACACATTCGCCAGCTACCATCTGGCTTTTTTACCAGGACTGGGTTGGCCAGCCAGGTCGGGTAAAACACTTCACGTATGATCCCGGCTTGTAGTAATTTCTCTACTTCCCTTTGAATGGCCTCCATTCGATCTTTTGCAAACTGTCTTTTCTTTTGTCTAACCGGTTCCCGGGCTGGGTCCACGTGCAACCTGTGCAGAGCCAGCTCGGGGGACAAGCCTGGCATGTCATCCGTCTTCCATGCAAACACGTCTCTGAACTCCTTTAAAATCTCAACGAGCTCTGTTTTAAACCGATCTGGGATCCATGATCCTATGTTGACTGACAAGCTTTCTTGTTCCTTTCCCAAATTTACTACCTCGATCGTATCATCTGACGACCAACTTTCTTCCTCCTCTGGGAGCAACTCTTCCACAGATACCTGTTGTACCATCATTTTTCCATTTACAGTGGCCGTGTAACAGCTCCTGGCTGTTTCGACGTCACCTTTGACTTCTGCTGTCCCTTCCCAGGTCGGGAATTTCATGCTAATGTGAGCCGGAGAGATTACCGCTCGCAGATCTATTAGGGCAGGTCTCCCCATGATAACATTGTAGGCTGATGGGGCCCTGACCACCACATAACTTACCATAAGGATCCCGTCCCGAGGTGCCTTTCCAAAGGTGGTTGGCAAGCTGACCATACCCACGTGGGGTGGACTGGGGGCCCTGCAAATCCGAATAGAGGAGATGACACAGGTGCTAGCTCTGCATCTTTTAATTTCATGGATTGAAAAACATTGTAGTACAGCACATTGACTGCACTTCCAGTATCTACACAAATACGCTTCACCGTATGTTTATTGATTACCGCCTCAATGACCAATCCTTCATTGTTGCTGACGAGGGGAAGAGGATCGTGAGGACCATAAACGACCTCCCCGGACAACCGTTGTCTCTTTCCTGAGTTGGTGCTGTTCGGTGCCCGGTTACCACTCTGCTCCTCAGGTCGGGACGATGTACTCGGACCGCCTGAGATGGTATTAATGGTATTGATGGGGCGATTATCTGGCTGCCCCTCCGATCCTGGGGACGGATCCCTCCTTCGTCTGTAATCATCCTTTCGGTCATGACCGAAATCTCTCCTCTTGTATTCCCGTCTTCCCCGGGGTTCTGGGTGACGGGACCTATCTATGACCTCATCGAGTTTCCCTTCCATAACAGCAGCGTCGATCTCTCTCTGTAAGTCCCTGCACTGCTCTGAGTCGTGACCAATGTCTTCGTGAAACTTACAGTATTTGGTCTGATCCCTTTTTTCCCGGGGACCCTTCATAGGAGGTGGAGTACGGGCAATGCCTTTTTTCTGCATTATGGCGAGGACCTGCTCGCGTGATCGGTTTAAGGGGATAAAGTCCCTCTCTTGAAGGGCCCCTTTCTTCCCGAGTCGGTCAGTTATTGGTGCAGCTACCCGGTCCCATACTGGTTTACGCTTTCTATCAGATCTGTCATCTGACCTCTCTTTCTTAGGGGCTTCCGACTCCCTTTTTAACCGGTTGGCCTCCTCACCCTGACAGTGTTTGTATGCCAGATCCATACACTCATCCATTGTCTTCGGAAGTCGACCATTAAGCTTTGCATACAATCTACCTTCTCGTAGGCCTGCTACGAAAGAGGTGATCAGGAGGTGTTCATCAGCATTCCCGACCTGCCTAGATTCCTCATTGAATCTTTTCGGTATTGCGAAAGATCGTTTCTTCTTTTTTTCGGCGAATTGTAAGGAGGTAAGTGACATTCCTCCGAAAGGGTTTAGTCAGACAAAAGCTTGCGAAATTTTCTTGCCGGGGTTTCAAAATTCTCAATTGATCGAGGGGGTAACTTTCGGAACCACTCACGAGCCCCGCCCGTAAGTAAGGCCGGGAAGGCTTTACACTTCATCTCCTCGGGTGCACGAAGTCTAAATTCATGTGCGTTAAATACTGAAAGAGGTGGTCCTGGGGATCTTTCGTTCCGTCATATGCCTCTAGTTTTGGGATCTTAAATCTCTCTGGGCGTGGATAGTTCAAAATCTGCTCTGAGAACGGTGATTCGATAGAGAGATCGTCCGTTTTCTTTCCCAGGATCCCATCTAATTCCGCCCTGGCAGCCTCCTGGGCCTGAGCCTTAACCTGTCTATGCTGTGTATGAGAGGTGGAGGAGAGAGTTTCTCCTCTGTCTTCTTTATTTGCCAGGTTACCTTTCGGGTCCACGTTTTGTGGAGCTTCCTCTTCTCGCCCTTTTAGGGCCAAACCTAGTACGCTTTTGAACGCCGGAACATCCAGATTACGTAGCCCCTCCAGCAAGGCCTGTTGTGCTGGATCCGCCAATGTTTCCTCGGGGTTAGCTTGGGGTTGGCTACTGGTAGCAGTTGGATCTATCTCTCCAGCATCTCTAGCTGCTGCTGTTTGAGTCCTTTTGCCGGTATTTTTCGGTGGTACCATCGCTGTTTCTTGATTAAATCGTAAAAAAGGGGCCCTCCTTCTAGCGCCAATTGATGATGTTGGATATCACCTACGGATCCAAATAATCCTTAAAACGATTCAACAAGAACAAGAATGGTTTATGTATGATTAAGACTGAGCCTGAGAGTTAGTTTCTCCCAAGTTGCCTACGTATCCAATAGCTAAATTGGAATCAAGTCATTCGTAGTTCCTTAGGGTTGTTTATATAGGGAGGCGTCTCACCTCTTTTCTTGTCAAACAAGTCGTAGAATCCTTAAACCCTAAGGATCATCACGTGTTTATCTCTAACCAAAGATAATTATGATTATATTCAAATTAAGGGATTTCCTTCCGGTAATCCAGGGATTCTCCTATGATATAGGCACATGCGTTATTTGTCACTTAAGGAAAGAGCCAGTCGGCTTTCGATGGGCTCCCCGGGTCGTCTCGACCTGGGTTGAGCATCCTACCCCAGACTAGGCCGAGCCGCGCCGCAAGCGGTAGTCGGGAGGGTCAGTCGGGGTAGGGTCATGTACGACCCTAAATGCTCTCCTTATCTCCCTCTAAATTGATGATGTTATAAGGGTGACACGGTCCGGTCTTTTCCACCATCGTGGAAGATTACAAAGAAAGGGACAGAACCTCTCGATTTTATCAAACATATCAATGGTTAAGATTAAAGGGACCCTTTAAATGCTCTTCTCTTATCTTTCCCTAGGAACGATCTCAACAAAACGGCTATGTTTGAATTTCAAACATAAGTCACAAGGATTCTACCTATAAATAGGGACTGACACGAAAGATTAAGTCTATCTTGAGCTATCTATTTCAAGCACCATCGTCGTGGTTGTTGTGGAGCCGGTGAAGAGGCAATCTTACCCTTCAAGGACCAGTGGAAGACTTTGGAACAGCAATCCTACCTGTTCCAAGTGTTCAGTTTGTGAAGCCATAGTTATTGGAGAAGGACAAGCAACTTAAGGATTTTTTTAATAGCTACCTCAAGAATCTCTAGTGAATTACCTCCAACATCACAGGAGAAGAGTGGACTGACATGATTACACCACCTAGAACCACTATTAAATCTGCCTACTTACTTTCTACATTTATATTCTGCATTTAGGATATTTAGCACATCAATCTTCCGAATCTAGCAACTAAATCACACACATACACTACTGAGTATCTAATACTTGGTATCATACTTTAACAACAAGTAATAAGGCTTAATTTTGGATATATTTTGTTGCACAAATTCAGTAAACTCAAAAGTCATCAGACTTCTGAAGTTGCTGAGTTTGTTAACTCCAAAAGTTTTAAGTGTTAAGTTTATTCACCCCCCCCCCCCTCTAAACTTAACCAAAGCCTTTTCAAGGCACCAACAATTGGTATCGAAGCAGCGCTTCTGTTCTAAAGTAATCCTACTTGTTGGCTTGTGAAAACACTTTGAAAACTTTTTCAAGTTTCTGATTTTCAAAGCATTGCATCATGGATAACAACCAGTATGCTAGAACAATGTTTATGTGTTCTTTAGATCGTTTTGATGAGTATAAACGTCATATGCAGGCTTATTTAGCTTCAACGCATGATGAGATGATGGATGTGCTGACAGATGGACCACTGGAGATAACCAAGTCAGTAACAGTGGGAGATGAGACACAGTACATTCCAAAACCAAAAAGGGATTGGACTGCTGAAGATAGAAAAAGAGCAAATCTCAACAATATTGCTATTGATATCATATACAGAACTTTGGATAGAAATATGTATATGAAGGTGAAAGATTGCAAGACTGCAAAAGAACATTGGGACAAGTTACAGTTAATCTGTGGAGGCACTGATGCTATCAAGAAAAACAAGATCAGTGTGGCAAAGAAGAAGTTTCAAGAGTTCAAATTGAAACCAAATGAAACCATTGAACAAATGGAGTCTAGATTCAATGCAATCATGGATGAACTCACACTACTGAGTGTGAAGTACTCACAAGAAGAAATAAATTCAAAAATCTTGGAAGCATTATCTACAAAAGAAGTCTGGGAGATGAATGTGACTGCCATAGAAGAAATGAGAAGTTTACATGAAGAGGACACCTTCAAATTATTTTCAGATCTTAAGGCCTATGAATTCAGCAAGAAGCTTGTACCAGAGACTGAAAAAGAAGAACCAAAGACTACTGCATTTCCTGCTACACATCAAGAAGAGACATCAGGAGCTCAAGATGATCTACTGGATGAGATGCAAGAGCAGATTGCCCTACTGAGCAAGAAAATCAGAATGATGAAAACATGAAAGGGTTCTCCAAGGAATTTCACAAAGAAATTCAGTGAAACAAAGAAGGAAGAATCAAAGAAAGATAATGATTACTTGTGCTATCATTGCAAGAAAACAGGACACTTCAAACCTGACTGTCCTGAATTAAAATAGAAAAAGGAACCTGATTATCTTTGCTTCAATTGCAAGAAGCCTGGACATTTTAAACCTGATTGTCCAGACCTACTGAAGAGCAAGAGCCAACAAAGAAGATCTGGCAAGAAAGCTATGGTTGCTGAAGATGAATCAGGATATGAAGTAGAATCATAAAAGGGAAATGAATCTGATGATACTGTACTTGTTGCTGAGATGGAAGATTATGCTTTAATGGCTAATATGGATGAAACAGAAGAGGTATACAATTCTATATCTATAAACACTCCTGCTGAAAGTGATTGTTAATCAACATGTGGTTCAAATCCTAAAAATTCTGACAATGAAGAAACTTTGGATGCCATCCTTAATCAATTAAGGATAATACAATCTGGTTATTAGATTGTGAAGGCTGAAAAAGAAGCTCTTCAAACAGAAGTTGAAATGTTAAATGCCGAATTAAGAATTATCAAGGGTAAGGAAAAAGAAGTTGGACAGAATCAGCATAAGCCTGTTGGACATTTAGTAGCTGTTGAATCTGCTGAACAAACTTGTTCCTCCACTGCATTCAAATCTGGAAAGCCTTATTGTTACAGAACAGGGCTTGGATTTGGAACTCAACAATCTAATAAGAGTGGATCCAGTAAGGTAACTGAACTTAGTGCCAGAATTGGTCCTAAGTTTGTACCTGCACAAGATCCAACTCCCAAAAGGGTTCCTGAGGCAGTGAAACCTACTGAGAAAGCTTCAAGGAAGCAAAATCATAAGTCAAAAAGGTCAACAGCACCTAACAAAAGGAATAAATCCAAAAATAAGGTTGTTATACCTTCTAGACCTGCTGATAGCAGACCTGCTACCAAGTCTGCTGGACCACACAAAGGTAAAAATCAAAAATATTCCAAGGATAAGAATCCTAAATCTAAAAATGTAAATCATTCTAGGGGTACTTATCTCAGGAGGAATGGTAGACTGTTCCCTACTGATGATGATTGGAATATTCATGTATCTACTGCTAGAAACAACAGATATAACTATGCTACTAGGGTAAAACCTAAGCAATGGAATCAGCAGAGGACTCAGCAGAGGACTTATACAAGACCTCAGCAGACTCCACACTACAGGGTTGTTCCTAACAGGCAGCAAACAAATGGTTATGCTAGTGCTTCTAACAAAAGAAATCACTTTAAACAGCATTATATACCAAAAGTCCAGAAAGCATATTTGAATCCAACACAACCAATTGTTAGACCTTATGGATGTGTAGAATACATGTATGAACAAAAGTATGACACTTTTCAGAGAAGACCTTATGGAAATTTGCCAAGGGTCATGCTTGCCACTGACCACTATGGACCCAAACAGTTTTGGGTACCTAAAATGCATTAAATTTGTTTTGTAGGGTGTCTAGTACTTTGACAGTGGATGTTCCAGACATATGACAAAGAATAAGCATTGTTTGTCAAATTATGTGGCAATTGGCAACAAGAACACACCAGGATACACAAGAGGATATGGCACACTTGTGAGAAATGGATTAACAATCAGGAATGTTGCATATGTGGAAGGACTGGACTACAACCTACTGAGCACTGGACAGTTTTGTGACATGGGTTACAAGGTCACTTTTGACAAAAACACATGTATTGTCATTAGTGAAAGAGGTGATCAAGTTGTGTTGGCTGGAAGAAGACAACAAAACATGTATGTTGTGGATTGGTCTACTACTGTTCCAGAAACATGCCTGATTGTGCATACCAAATCAGAACTCAATTGGTTATGGCATAAGAAGTTGAATCATCTAAATTTTGAAGACATCAATTTAGTGAAGAAGAAACTAGTAATTGGTTTACCTGAGATCACATTCAAAAAGGATGCTTGTCAGCAAGGTAAACAAACAAACAAAATCAAGCTTCAAGTCAAAAACTAAGCAATCAACTAAAAGAGTTTTGGAGCTGATGCATATGGATCTGTTTGGACCAGTAACACCAACAAGTGTAACAGGAAAGAAGTACACTTTAGTAGTTGTGGATGATTAATCAAGATACACTTGGGTGATATTCATGAACAAGAAAAGTGAAGCACTTCAAAAGATGCCTGAACTTTTGAAGAGATTGCAAAATGAGAAAAGTTTGATAGTAGTGAAGACCAGATCAGACAAGGGTACTGAATTTCTCAATAAATTCATAAGAGAATTTTGTGAGCAAAATGGTGTACTACATCAACTTGCTGCTGCTGGTACACCTCAACAAAATGGGGTTGCTGAGAGAAGAAACAGGACTTTGAAAGAAGCAGGAAGACTATGATTTGTGAAGCATTGCTTCCTGAAAGATATTGGGCTGAAGCAGTTAATACAGCATGCTATACACAAAACAGGACCTCAGTGAACAAGAAGCTGCTGAAGACACCTTATGAGATCTGGAATGGAAGGAAACTTAATATATCCTATTTCCATCCATTTGGAAGCAAATGTTTTATCTTGAATCATAAGGAGCAATTGAAGACATTCCAACCGAAATCAGATGAAGGAATTTTCTTGGGATATTCTTCTGTCAGCAAGGCATTCAGGGTACTGAATAAAATGACACTGAAACATGAAGAAACAATACATGTTGTGTTTGATGAACCTAAGTTCACTGGAATGGAAGATGAAGCTTCAGAACCTGCTGAGAATTGTTCTCGGTGAATTTTATGATTTATATCGTAATATTTCATAACAATAATCCCCGTGTTTTAGTAATTTTTATAGAAAATTATGTATTAAATGAACAAATTGAAGAAATGGTTGTAGAGTTATAAAAAGTGTAAAACGCGCCAATTACGTGCTTAAAATGATGATTTTATGTTGGTTTGAGTTGTGTTACACTTTGGTATGTTTTCAATGACGTGCAGGTGTTAAATGTGGCTGAGGAAAAGTTGATTTAAAGTGTGTAATCGTGCTTTGAAGATTGGGAGCTGAAGATAAAGAGATAAAGATGAAAAGTCGAATTTGAAGGCATGCTGGACGAACGTCTGAAGTATTGAACTGGCGTCCAGAAAGATGAACGTGCGTTTGATGTCCCGTCCCCTGGACGGGCGTCTGGAATAGTGGACTGGCGTCCACTGGAAGAATTTTGATTCAGGATTGACCGATTTTTAGTGGACTGGCGTCTGATTTTGCCCAATCTTGCATAGGACGTGCGTCCAACCCCAGCTCGGCCATAATTTTTGCACTTTGGACTAGCGTCCACCCCTCTGGACGGGCGTCCGGTGCCGTTTTGACCTAGCCGCCTCGTAATTCTATAAATAGGCGTGTTATTTCAACCCTAATACACACTTTATACAAACGCACTAATACACGGACAAAAGCGGCGCCCTAGAGAGTTTAGCCGCATCTTCTCTTCATGAAGATGAGTTCTTCCAATCCAACGATCATCAACATGATTGTTGGCTAAACGCATAGCAAGTGGAACAACCGGAGGATATCACATCAACGTCATCACAACCATGATTCGTTAGTTTATCTTTAGTTATGATTTTGAATACTTTGTTTTATTTATCGTTTGAATCCTGATTTAATTGTTAAGAGTTTTATTAGATAGGAATGTCAATGAAACTTTATGTTGTTTGAATTTTTATGGAAATATAATTCAACAATAGTTTTCTATTTCAATCGATACAATTGATGATGTTTTGAGGAATCATATATTGTTAGTTGGGTATTACAATTTGGGAACGAATTGTTGATCTTGTGATGAATGTTATTTGTTTTTCTTGGAAAAGTGAACAAACCCTAGAAATCGATCTAAAGGAATTTAGTCGGTTTCGCGATTGATCACACCAATTAAACTGTATTCGAATCATAAACTGGTTGTTTGATTGTTGAGTGATTGATTCTAGGTGTTCTACTGTCTCCCTTTTATAATTTGAAGACAAAGTCGTTTGTTTCAACGTTAGTCTTAAGTTAGTTAATTGAAACCTCAATCTTTGTTGTTTTATTTCCTGCATATTTCCAGTTAAATCGTATCCGGACGCCCGTCTGTCTAAGCGGACGCTCGTCTACTCTTGAATATTTCCTATTTTCTGTTTATTTTTAGTTGCTGTTTTAGTTTCTTTTCTTTAGTTTTTAGTGTATTTCTTAGGTTTAGTTTATAGTTAGATTAACCTTAGTTTTAGGTAATAATTAGTGACATATTTGATAGAATAACTGCCCTTAATCCGATAAACATTCGACTCCCTTAGGACGACCCGTTAACACCCTATACTACGAACCTTATACTTGGGTATAAATTGTAAAACTCGTTTTTACCGAACAAGTTTTTGGCGCCGTTGCCGGGGACGGTTGTCGGATTCTATTTAGGACAATTTTCTGTGTCAAAAAGGGGTAGTTAGGGCACGCGGTAGTATTTTGACCGTAACTTTCGGCTCGAGTGTCCGTTTGGAACGCAGGACCCCAATTCGGAAAGCTCGTTCCGACGCCGACGACGTGGTGAATTGCCGTAGGCCGTTCAGTGCGTTTTCGAGGTCAAAATCCACTGTTTTCCCCTCCATTTTGGCCCTAGAAGATTTCAACACGTTTTTTTTTTACCATCCTAGTGCCTTTTCTGTTTTAAATTTTTCGTAGGTAGGTTTCTTTTCTTGTTTCTGTTTCTAGATCCTTTTCTAAATTCGAAAATAAGAAAATAATAAATAAATAAAAAAATAATAATAATAATAAAAACCTTCTGAACGAGCGTTCACCCATACTGGACGCCCGTCTGCCCCCATCCTTCTTCTGAACGCCAGTTCAGTGCTCTGAACGAGCGTTCACTCCCTGAATCCTCTCTGAACTAGCGTCCACTTACACTGAACGCCACTTCAGTCCCTGAAAATTCCACTTTTCTCTTCTCTTCTCTTCTCCAATCTTCTCTAAACTCGTTCTCATCAACCCTACGGTTGATTTCTTCCTGTTCTACTTCTCTGGTTTATGCAAACCAGGAGTAAGAAGGGAAATCTTATCTTTAACCCCGAACCTGAGCGAGACATTGTCAAAATTAGATTATTTCAAGGTTCTGACAAGATGAGCGAACACGGTTCTAGCGATGACGAACCGGAGAACCAAGGGAATAATAACCAAGATCCCGCTCAATTAAACCAAATTCTGATGCAAATATTGCAGAACCAACAACAGCAGCAAGCCTGGATAAACCAGGCGGATGCAACAACAACCTCGGAATGTTCAACGGCAACGAACGACCCCCCGGCGGCCGGTGTTGTGCGGCAAAGAAGACCCTTATGCGCCATATCTTGATCAAGACTTCTTGGAAGGGCATAGACCAATCCGGCCTCCGGAGATGGGAGGAATGCATTTTGATCTTAAGAATGGAGTTGTGGGGATGGTCCAAAATAGTTCATTCCATGGCACCGCCGCGAAGACCCACATGACTTCTTGTCGACTTTTGTGCAAATATGTGAAGCGTGTCACTACCCCGGCGTTCCTTCGAAGTTGTTAAATTGAAACTTTTCCCGTTTGCTTTGAAGGGTGAAGCAAATCGTTGGTTTAAGTCCTTACCCCATCACTCTCTTCATAACTGGGGGTGATGTTAAAAGAGCCTTTGCTCGAAATTCGTTTCACCCGGAACGATAATGGAACGAAAAAGAGATATAGCCACTTTCGAGCAACTAGAAGGGGAGAGTGTGGGAAAGGCTTGGGAGAGGTTGAATCGTTAATGAGAAAATGCCCTAACCATGGATATACTCGACATGAGCTTCTAGAATTATTCTATCGTGGTGTTACGCAACCCAATAGAGATTACTTGGATTCCACAAATCATGGATCGTTTTTAGGAGGAGGAGATGATGCCGCCTATAGGGTAGCAGAAACGATAGCTAAGAATAACATGTGGGCAACTCAAAAGAAGACCCGTGTTAGCGGAAGCAAAAAGGAGGTCGCTTCAAGTGACTCGAGACAAAACTCGCTTGTTGCTCAAATGGAAATGATTAACAAGCAACTCGCCAACATGCAAATGAAGCGACAAGAAGGGCCGAGATGTGAATCACTCGGGCATACGGCCCGGGAATACGATGAATGAGGAAGTTCAAGCCATGGAGAACCGTAATCAACCCTTCGAGGTTTCGGTCAAAATTACGGTCAATCGAGTCAAACTCAAAACCGCAACTTTTCGGGAAATCCGCGGAATAGTTATTATACACCGCCCGGTGCATCCAATAACCCAAGACCCCAAGGTAATCGGGCCCAAACGCAAAATCAACGGCCCACCTACGTCTCTCGAAGAAATTCGATGAGCTAGTTGACATGGTGAAAACACTAGCCACCGGTCAAAAGACGATGGAGAGACAGATTGGTCGGATGGTTGATCAACAAGCAAGCGTACCTCAAGGAAGACCGCCGAGTTATACGGATAAAAACCCTAAGGCGAGATATCAATGCTTGCACCGCCATCACACCTCAATGGGAGTATGGAGATGAGGAGTTAAATGCGCTCACCCTCGAAGCGGTAAGACGACTGGACCCGAAAAGATGTCGGGAAACGAGTAGCCCCTCCGGACGCCATAAGTTCAGGAGGGGGCAATCAGAAGTTAAATGCCAAAGAAGGCAACAGTGAGGAAGAGCTGAGTGGTGATGATTCTTCGGGGGATAGTGATGAGGATGTTGAGAAGAGAAGTCGGAGTATCCGAACCCCGACTAAAAAGAAAACCGAGAAGTTCGTCGATGGAAGGATAAGGAGGATGAAGCCATTAAAAGTCAACCTATGATTAATCATTCGAAAACCCTTCCCTATCCGGCAAAGAAAAGAGAAAATATCCTAAACTCGACAAACAAGATGACGGAGTGAGGAAGATGCTTAGAGATACTATGGTGACTATGCCACTTGCCGAGGTATTAACCGAGATGCCTAAGTGCTTGTAAGTATCTTAAGGATGCTTGTGGAAGCAAAAAGAAGCTCAAGGAAATGGCGAGAGGAAGTGCTAAGAGAAGAGTGTTCAACGGTTTCACAGAGCGTTGCAATCAAGCGAGGTGACCCCGGACGACCTTCAATCTCCTGTACGATTGAAGGCCACACGTTCCACAATGTCTTATGCGATTCGGGGCCTCTCGTTAATGTAATGCCATTGAACGTCCGCAAGAGTCTCGGGCTGGACAAAAGGCTAAAGGAGCGTCCCGTCTCTCTTCGCTTAGTGGACCGAACTAGCCGTTTAGCGGTGGTTGTGTTAACAACGTCCTTATTCACGTTAAACATCTAGTTTTTCCAATCGACCGGGTCATACTTGGATTACCGGTCGACAAGAAGATGCCCCGATTCTCGGGGACCGGCCTTTCTTAAACACTTCGCCTCCACCATTGACTTCCAAACCGGCCAAATCACTCGAAAGTAGGGGACACTTCCATTACCCTCGAGCAAGGAAAAAGTTCTGCGGAAGCTTCGAGCCGGAGATCTCATTCATTGAAGCAATCTATGGGGATGAATTCGACCACGATGAAGAGCTCACGGAGATAGGAGCCCCGGATGTTATAATTCACGAACAGCGGGAATCACCGTAGAGTTGTCTCAACAACTTGCGCATACCGAGCCTATGAGTGAACGGAAAATCGTGATATTCCGGGGATGAGCGAATGATTTGAAGGAGCTCAACCAGGCGGACTTTAACCTCGCAGAGGAGGAATTTTTAATGGGTAGTTGGGACGAAATAGAATTCGGAAAGAAACTACTCATTGGGAGTTGGATGATTGGGAGCGGCTTGCGAAGAGCTTGAAGAAGAAGAACTTAAGAAGATGGTTAAGCATAAGAAAGAACAAATGGAAGCCGACAGAGGATTCCTCTAGATGATGTCATTCAATACCTTTCGGGGTAACACCTCGGGAAGATGAGGTGTTTTTCGACCAACCGGTCCAAGCTCACAAGGAAAAAGGTGGTCCCTTAAAATCCAAATGATCGAGCAACCACCCGCCGACTTAGAGTTGAAACCACTTCCGCAAAGACCTAAAATACATCTTCCTTAAAGACGGTGATAAGTTGCCCTTGATCATCTCGTCTAAACTCGAGCCGGAGCAAGAAGCGAGAATTAATCAAAGTGCTTGAGAAACATATCCTCGCGTTCGGATGGCAGGTGGGTGATATCAGAGGAATCAGCCCAGACGTGTGCATGCATAAGATCCGAACGGAGGAAGGAGCGAAAAAGGTCAGACAACCTCAAAGGAGGCTGAATCCGCACATGCAGGAGGTTGTCAAAAAGGAGATCATAAAATGGCTCGATATGGGTATTATCTACGCCATCGCCGATAGTGAGTGGGTCGCCCTACTCAAGTTGTGCCAAAGAAGGGAGGCATTACCGTGGAAAAGAACGAAAAAGGGGGAAGAAGTTGCCTTACGCCTTGTGACCGGCTATAGAGTTTGCATTGATTATCGCAGATTAAATGAAGTCACCGCTAAGGATCATTTCCCCGCCCTTCATTGACCAACTTCTAGAAAGACGAGTGGTCATAAGTATTATTGTTTTCTCGATGGATATTCTCGGTTATTTCCGGATAGCCATCGACCCTAATGAACAAGAGAAGACAACTTTTACCTGTCCATCGGGCACTTTTGCGTTCCGCAGAATGCCTTTCGGCTTATGTAATGCACCGGCTACGTTTCAACGATGCATGTTGGCCATTTTTGATGGACTTGTGGAGCAGTGCATGGAGGTCTTCATGGATGACTTTTCAGTCTATGGCGACAGCTTTGATGAAATCCTAAAGAATCTAGATATGGTACTCCAACGTTGTGTTGAGAAAAATCTGGTGCTTAACTGGGAAAAGTGCCATTTTCTAGTCGAATAAGGGATTGTTTTAGGACACAAGGTGTCCAAGTGATGGTATTCGGGTGGATAAAGCTAAAGTAGAAGCCATTGAGAGAATGTCGTACCCGAAGACAAAGGAAGGAGGTACGAGGATTTCTAGGACATGTGGGCTTCTATCGGCGTTTCATTAAAGATTTTTCGACGATAGCAAAGCCGTTATCCAACTTCGCGAAAGAGGAAGTGGAGTTCTTGTTTGATGATGGGTGTAAGAAAGCTTTTAATAGCTTAAAGGATAAGTTAACCGGTGCCCCCATTTTAATCGCGCCCGACCGGACTAAACCTTTTGAACTAATGTGCGATGCCTCTAACTACGCAAAGTGGACGCGGTTCTAGGGCGTAGAATTGATAAAAAGTTCGGCCGATTTACTATGCGAACCGAACTTTGAACCCAAATTCAATGCAATTACGCCACTACCGAGAAAGAATTCTTGGCAGCCGTTTTTGCTATTGACAAATTCAGAAGTTATCTTCTAGGGTCCAAAGTGATGGTATGGACAGATCACGCAGCACTACGCTACCTTATGGGCAAAGCAGATGCTAAACCAAGGTTACTCAGATGGATTCTGATACTCCAGAATTTGACCTTGAAATTAAGGACAAGAAAGGTAGTGATAATGTTGTGGCCGACCACTTATCTCGCCTAGTGAACGAGGGTGACGAAAATCCTAAGGAAATAGGCATTGACTTTCCGACTGAGCAATTAATGAGACTAGAGAATGTGAGGCCGTGGTATGCTGATTACGTCAATTACTTAGCGAGTGGTCATTTAGAGGACATGACGTATCAGGAGAAGAAAAAGTTCTTTTCTGATCTTAAATATCTCGTATGGGAAGATCCTTATTTGTTCAGAGTCTGTAAAGATGGGTTGCTTCGAAGGTGTGTTCCCGAGCATGATCGGTGGGATATCCTAGAACAATGCCATAAATCCTACCGGAGGTCACTATGGAACACCGAAGATGGTTGCAAAGATCCTTCAAGCCGGATTCTACCGGCCGACTCGTTTAAAGATGCGAAGCCTTTTGTAAAGGTTGTGATAGGTGCCGAGAACCGGACGGCGAGTAGTAGGATGGAAATGCCACTTAAGCCCATTCTTGAATGCGAAGTTTTCGACGTTTGGGGCATAGATTTTATGGGACCCTTTCCATCTTCATGCGGTAATAAATATATCCTCGTCTGTGTCGACTATGTTTCCAAGTGGGTTGAAGCCATAGCTACCCAAACTAATGATCATAAAGTCGTGAAGAAATTCTTGCAAAAGAATATCTTTACTAGATTCGGCTGTCCGAGAGCACTCATTAGTGATGAAGGTACTCACTTTTGCAATGCGCCGCTTGACAAGATCCTTGAGAAGTATGGTGTCAAACACAAAGTTGGTACACCATATCATCCTCAGACCAGTGGCCAAGTCGAGGTAAGCAACCAGAGCTTGAAAAGAATTTTGGAGAAGACCGTGAACAATAATCGATCTAATTGGAGGCTTAAATTGGATGACGCATTGTGGGCTTATCGTACGCATTTAAAACCCCGATGGGCACGTCACCCTTCCAAATGGTCTATGGAAAAGCTTGTCATTTACCCGTCGAACTTGAACACGAGCTTTACGGGCAATTAAATTCTTGAATTTCGATAGCCAACTCGTGGGGAGAAACGGTTGTTACAAACTGAACGAGCTCGACGAATTTAGACTCAGAGCATACGAGAATGCTAAGCTTAGCAAGGAAAGAACGAAGATGCTCCATGACGCTAAGATCAAGGACCGAGAATTCAAAGTTGGTGACATGGCTTTACTCTATAATACTAGACTTCACCTGTTTCCAGGTAAACTCAAGTCTAGATGGTCCGGTCCCTTTGAGATTCTCGAGGTTAATCCAAGTGGAGTAATTACTTTGAACGGGTATGGTAATCAAGCTTTTAAAGTGAATGGCCATCGACTTAAGAAATATTTTGGGCAACCAAAGGAGAAGCCTGAGACTCTTTATTTCCAAAGAAGAGATGAGAGTACAGATGTCCTGATTTATGAAGAGATTCCATCTTATTTCTTTGAGTCAGATGATGACATTCCTACCTCTACCTGTGAGGAACCTTCTCCTGAGACCCCTGAGCAGGTTAGCACACCTATGCCTATCATCCGCAAGAACAAGAAGAAGAGAGTCAGTGTGGTTTGGAGAGAAAAGTTTAATGACCTTATTGCACACTTGACTTGTTGTTGTGGTGAAAATCATTTCTGCCCCAGTACTTCTGATTCCGATATTGAGGTGGCGGTAGTCAAACCAAAGTGGCCCGATCCGGGTTGATTCTTGAACTTTGTGTCAAGCTATTGACATTAAAAGAGCGCTCCTGGGGAGGCACCTAGTTTTCTTTGTTTGTTTTCTTTTCTTAGGTTGTTTTGTTTTATTGTTTTAGAAATACTACTTTAGTTGATTATGTGTTGATGGTTATTCCTCCTACATGCATTGTAAGTGTTTTGTATGTTTGCTCATATACCCCGTGTACCCCGAGATTATATGGTATGTCGAGTGTGGCAGATACTTTTGAGCAGGTTCGCAAGCTTTTATGTCCAGTGTTGTCTATTCGAGTTGTCGCGGTACGTTCATGCTCCGGCCTGACCTCTGCCAACTTTCATCCGACAACCACTGTTGAAACCAGCTAAGTTTTTTATTTTTATTTTATTCTGCACATTCTGAGGACATAATGTGATTTAAGTGTGGGGGGGTGTTTGGGTATGTTTTTATGCTATATCCTTTGAAATATGAGTAAAAAGTGAATGTTAAATTTTCCACTAAATTTAAAATTTTTGTGAATCTCGAGCATGTGATTGAAACTAAATGCTTGCTAGTTGTAGTTTTCTAACGATGATAGTATGTGACTTAGTGAGACAATGATAGCATGTCTTTACTTTCATGGAGCTAGTATTCATTTTTCACTCACGAAAGCCTTTGAGATTGAAGCAAGATTTTTGAACTATATCCTTTCATTGTTTTAGTGATTTATCTTAGTAAGATCAGTATAGTAACACCTTAGTTAGACCGTGTGCTATGAATATCATAAAGTTCGAATGTGATGAGTGAGATGTAACTTATGTCATGAAAAAGGTGAATGAATAAGCAATCATAATAATTACGTTTGTCGGAAGTCCGGTCGATGATTTGAGTGAGGTAGGGTATACCACGTATGTCCTATTCCACTATGATGACCAATAGCTCACGACAGTCAGGAAAAGCTACCTTATGATTTGAGTAGGTAGGGGATTATCACGAAATGTCCTACTCTACTATGACGGGTAAGAGCTCATTCTGATATGCGTCAAATTAGAAAATTTTGAAAATGATGAATAAAAATAAAGTGAAGTTTTTGTTATCATGGATCTTATACCCAGTAGAACCGCATGATATGCTGTAGGGATTATCCTACTGAGTGCGTGGGGAGGCTTTGAGTGGAGCTATTACTGCCTATATCTAGGATAGTCATTGGATTCTTGAGAGGATATTTCTTTGAAAGGCTTGTTAAATTTGAAAAGGGCTTGTCACACATACACCGAATCTATCTCTATGATGGTATTACTTGCTATAGTTGTTGTATCTTCTCGTTACGTGAGTTAGAGATCTATTTGGATTACATTTAACGTGAGCTAGTTTTGATTGTTTTGTTCGGGATGAACAAAAAGCTAAGTGTGGGGGAGTTGTTCTCGGTGAATTTTATGATTTATATCGTAATATTTCATAACAATAATCCCCGTGTTTTAGTAATTTTTATAGAAAATTATGTATTAAATGAACAAATTGAAGAAATGGTTGTAGAGTTATAAAAAGTGTAAAACGCGCCAATTACGTGCTTAAAATGATGATTTTATGTTGGTTTGAGTTGTGTTACACTTTGGTATGTTTTCAATGACGTGCAGGTGTTAAATGTGGCTGAGGAAAAGTTGATTTAAAGTGTGTAATCGTGCTTTGAAGATTGGGAGCTGAAGAATAAAGAGATAAAGATGAAAGGTCGAATTTGAAGGCATGCTGGACGAACGTCTGAAGTATTGAACTGGCGTCCAGAAAGATGAACGTGCGTTTGATGTCCCGTCCCCTGGACGGGCGTCCGGAATAGTGGACTGGCGTCCACTGGAAGAATTTTGATTCAGGATTGACCGATTTTTAGTGGACTGGCGTCTGATTTTGCCCAATTTTGCATAGGACGTGCGTCCAACCCCAGCTCGGCCCGACTCAAATAAGTTTTGCACTTTGGACTAGCGTCCACCCCTCTGGACGGGCGTCCAGTGCCGTTTTTGACCTAGCCGCCTCAGAATTCTATAAATAGGCGTGTTATTTCAACCCTAATACACACTTTATACAGCCGCACTAATACACAGACAAAAGCGGTGCCCTAGAGAGTTTAGACGCATCTTCTCTTCATGAAGATGAGTTCTTCCAATCCAACGATCATCAACATGATTGTTGGCTAAACGCATAGCAGTGGAACAACCGGAGGATATCACATCAACGTCATCACAACCATGATTCGTTAGTTTATCTTTAGTTATGATTTTGAATACTTTGTTTTATTTATCGTTTGAATCCTGATTTAATTGTTAAGAGTTTTATTAGATAGGAATGTCAATGAAACTTTATGTTGTTTGAATTTTTATGGAAATATAATTCAACAATAGTTTTCTATTTCAATCGATACAATTGATGATGTTTTGAGGAATCATATATTGTTAGTTGGGTATTACAATTTGGGAACGAATTGTTGATCTTGTGATGAATGTTATTTGTTTTTCTTGGAAAAGTGAACAAACCCTAGAAATCGATCTAAAGGAATTTAGTCGGTTTCGCGATTGATCACACCAATAAAACGTATTCGAATCATAAACTCGGTTGTTTGATTGTTGAGTGATTGATTCTAGGTGTTCTACTCGTCTCCTTTTATAATTTGAAGACAAAGTCGTTTGTTTCAACGTTAGTCTTAAGTTAGTTAATTGAAACCTCAATCTTTGCCGTTTTATTTCCCGCATATTTCCGCTTAAATCGTATCCGGGCGCCCGTCCGTCTAAGCGGACGCTCGTCTACTCTTGAATATTTCCCGTTTTCTCGTTTATTTTTAGTTGCTTTTTTTAGTTTCTTTTCTTTAGTTTTTAGTGTATTTCTTAGGTTTAGTTTATAGTTAGATTAACCTTAGTTTTAGGTAATAATTAGTGACATATTTGATAGAATAACTGCCCTAAATCCGATAAACATTCGACTCCCTTAGGACGACCCGTTAACACCCTATACTACGAACCTTATACTTGGGGTGTTTCGGTTATAAATTGTAAAACTCGTTTTTATCGAACAAGAATCAACAAGTCACTGATCCAGAATGTGTTGATGTTTTGGAAAGATTTAATGACTTAAAGATTCTGATTCGGCCCCTGCTAAACACCCTGCTGGTAACACTACTCATGCAACAACTGAAGCAGTTCAAGGATCTGCTGAACCCCCTGTTGAAGAAGCAACATCAGACCCTACTGAAGATGATGTTCCTGAGAATCAATCTAACCAGAATCCACAATGGTTAAGGGATCACCCTGCTGAACAAGTTATTGGCAATATACAACAAAGTGTGAGGACTAGAAGACAATTAGAATCAATGTTTACTTGCTTTCTATCTCAAATGGAACCTAAAGTTGTTGAAGAAGCAATATCAGATCCAGATTGGATAATTGCTATGCAAGAAGAATTGAATGAGTTTGATAGAAATCAAGTTTAGACACTAGTGGAAAGGCCTAATCATGCAAACATAATTGGAACAAAATGGGTATACAAAAACAAATTGGATGAATCTGGTACCATTGTGAGGAATAAGGCCAGACTAGTAGCAAAAGGCTATTCTCAAGCAGAAGGAATAGATTTTGATGAGACATATGCCCCTGGTGCAAGATTGAAAGCTATAAGATTATTCTTGGCATATGCTACTTATAAAATCTTCAAGGTATATCAGATGGATGTCAAAAGTGCATTTTTGAATGGAATTCAGGAAGAGGAAGTCTATGTTCAGCAACCTCCTGGTTTTGAAGTTAAGGATCAAGAAGATAAAATGTATAGACTCAATAAAGCACTTTATGGTTTGAAACAGGCCCCAAGAGCATGGTATGAGACTCTATCTCAATTCTTGGTAGACAATGGTTTTACCAAAGGTACCATTGACAAGACTCTTTTCAGAATCAATGAAGGAAACAACACCCTGCTGGTACAAATTTATGTTGATGACATAATATTTGGTTCTGAAAATGAATTGCTATGTGAGAAGTTTGCAAATCTGATGAAAAGTAAATTCCAAATCAGTATGATGAGGGAAATGAACTACTTTTTGGGGGATTGCAAGTCAAACAGATGAAAGATGGAATCTTCATTCATCAAACCAAGTATACGAAGGAGCTACTGAAGAAATTTGGTATGGAAAACAACACCAAAGTATCAACTCCTATGAGTACAAACATTAGATTGGATGAAGACAAAGATGGCAAAGATGTTGATCAGACCTTATACAGAAGGATGATAGGCAGTCTGATGTACCTTACTACCAGCAGACCTGATATATCCTTTGCTGTAGGTGTTTGTGCAAGATTTCAACCTAAGGAAGTCACTTAGCTGTAGTCAAAAGTGTTCTCAAATATCTAAAAGAGACTTTGGATGTAGGAATATGGTATTCAAAAGATGGAAGCTTCAAAGATATATCCTACTCAGATTCTGATTATGCTGGATGCAAGATTGATAGAAAAAGCACCACAGGAACCTGTCAGTTAATGGGAAATAGACTGGTTTCCTGGTTTAGCAAGAAACAGAATTCAATATCAACTTCTACTGCTGAAGCTGAATATGTTGCTGCTGGAAGTTGTTGTGCACAAGTACTTTGGTTAAGACAACAATTAAGGGATTATGGAATTAAAGAAAGGGAAATTCCCATAATGTGTGACAACACAAGTGCAATTTCAATCACAGAAAATCCAGTTTTACACTCAAGAACCAAGCATATTGATGTGACACATCATTTTATAAGAGATCATGTTGAAAAGAAAGATGTGGTGGTTCTTTACATCCCTACTGAAGGTCAACTTGCTGATATTCTCACTAAACCATTAGATATTGAAAGATTTGCTAAGTTAAGGACTGAACTTGGAATCATAAAAGTTGCCTGATATATCTTTGATCAGCAATGTACTAGAATTCACCAAGGGGATTAGTCTTTGCTTTGTTGGGTGAGCTTACTTAGCTGACAAGTCATTGGTATCAACAATTCCATGTACTTATTTATGTTTGGACAATTGAGCAAATGAAGTTGCCAAGGGGATTGGTCTTTGTCCTGTTGGGTGAGCTCACTTGATAGATTAGTCATTGGTATTAAACTTCATCTTGTATTATCAGTTGAACAAAACAAGGAGGAATAGAAGATCAGCAGAGTAATTCTGTCAGCAGGCTGCTGAGGCATATTTGTTAGCAGGCTGCTGAGCCAAGTCTACTGATGACAAGGCTGCTGAAGGAAACATTACACAGTCAAACTTGCCAAAGTCAAAAAGCAAATGGCGGGATATTTATTCTATCTTTGTAACCGTAGTTACATGATCTGACGGTTACAAAATGTTATGGAAAAGTAATGGGCCACGTGTCAATACAGCATTCACTCAGATTTAATCGTGGTTAATAACACAATACATGCTCTGACAGTTACAACTACCTCTGTCTATATATACAGACATATACACAGAGTTCACACTCACAACTCTCAATCTGTGATTTCTCTGCAAATACCTTGTGTGAACACAGATTTGAACACTCTCTTCTTCATCTTATTCACTTAAAATGGCAAACAAGGATGATATTCATATTGGCACCAGTCAAAGTGTAGAGACTATGTGACTGACTGTCACTCTACGGAACTAGCCATTAACATAGGACGAAGAATCAGACGTATAGCTGGTTTGGAGAACATTATCAATAGAAGGCTGGAAAGAATTTCATATGTTAATGTGTTGGAGTTCTGGAAGAATATTGTTATACATGAAGGTAGAGAGGCCTTCACTTACAACTATTAATGGAAGAGAAATTGAAATTTCCTCAGACATACTAAGAGAGGTATTTCATTTTGGACCTGGAAATAATGCCCCCACCAATCCAGAAGCTATGAATCTGCCAAGGATGTAGTTTGTGGATGCAATAAAGACAAATGAGAAAATAGCTTCAAATCTAGGCATTAATGTGAAGCATATTGGATATGAGTACAACATGCTGAGCAAATTGATTGCCAAAACTATTTTGGGATTCATTGGGAGTCTAGATACACTGTGTGGACCTAAGATAGATATGATGATCATCATCTCCAGAAGTATGAAGTTTGATTGGGCTGGATTCTTCATACACTACATGAAGAAGGTGTTTACTGAAGACATAGATGGTGTGAGGAAGTCCAAAGTCAATCCCCTAGGTCTACTGATTCAGACCTTGTTGAATCATTTTCAGATACCTGATATTTCATCTGAAAATATTAACAAATCGAGGTATAAGCCAGAAGTTGCTACTCCTATTCCTGGCTTAGATGATGATGAAGATGTGGATGATGAGGCCACAGAAAGTGATGATGATGGAGGAGATGATGATGCTGGTGGTTAGCTAGTCAAGCAAACTGTTAAGGAAGTTACTAAGTCTGCTGCACCTAAGAAGGTTGCTGAGAAGAGAAAGGCTGCTGATACAAGAAAGATAACTGAAATGTTAAAGCCTAGGAAGACAAGGAAGCATACAGTTGAAGTTATTGATATAGCTGAAATTACAAGGAAGAGGAAAGTTGCTGAAGTTGAAGAAGAGCAACTTTCCAAGAGAATGAAAGAAATCGCCAAGAAAAAAAAACATGGCAAAGGAAAACAGTTTAGGATTTTGGAGACTCAAAGGGAAGAAGAAGAAGAAGAGGCTATTGAGGCTGAGCCCTTAACAATTATCAAACCTACTGAGAAAGAACAGGTTGTTGTTGAGCAACCTACTGGAGAATCACAGAAGGCTGCTGAACCTGAGCCTGCTGAAGAAGAAGAATCCTCCCCTGTAAAGGCTCCTGAGCCTACTGAAGCAGCACAAGTTGTTGTTGAGAAATTTGTTGAAGAACCACAGCAGACTACTGAGTCTGCACCTGCTGTGGAAATTGAGACTTTGGTACAAGACCCTGCAAGTTTTGCAAGAAGTCAGGGGGAAGAGCAGTCTGCTGCTAACCCTGCTAATGAGCATGTTAGTCAGAAGGAACCCCGTGTGGAACAGATGGAGGTAGTAGGCACTAATATACAATCTGAGCAACCTACTGACCTAGAGGCATCTGTTGAAGAAACTATGACTCTGCTGGTTGAGTCCTTTGGAGGTCAGCAGAGTGGACAAACAGCTCCTAGAAAGCCAACCATGCCCTTTGAAAGACAAGAGAAAAAGAAGAAAGAAGGGTATGTTGATCCAAAGCTCCAGCTGGTAGCTGATTACTTTCAGTAGATGTTTGGTTTTTATAAAAGACAAAAGTCAGCTGCAGAACCAATGACAGATTTTGAGGAGTGGGCTTTTGGGAAATTAGGAGTGGAGAATCTGCTGGATTTGGTTGATAACTCTCTGTTGGAAGCAAGACTGATGGATCTTATTGATGAACAAAAGAAGGAAGAGGGTATCAAATTCAGAGATCCTAGAGATGAATCAGACAGTGATGACTCTTCATCATCTGATTCTGGTGATGATCATCCATATGGTCCAGGAGGAGTCGGTGGGACTGCATTGATTATTGAACCAAGAGTAGAGCGATCTGCATCGGTGCCGACGATCCTACACGAGAGGCAAGAAAATGAACAAATGGATGAGGATCCGGAGGATCTCACCATGATGGTCCGGAGGCCTTGATAAATGATGGGATAAACCTTGGAGGCAACAGACTGGTTGGTGCATCGATACTTCATTTGTTTTAGAAGCCGCCGAACAACCCGAGGATCGACGAGAATGAAGATTTGGATGATGAGAGGGTTACTGATCATAGTGAGCCTGATGTCAGTTCTGAGGATTCAGCTCAATATCAAGCATGGATTGACACTCAGGACACTCTATCCAAAACTGCCAATTTTCTACGAATGGTTGCTGATGATAGGGAATTTCAAAGAGATAACATGGCTGAATTCCCTTCAATTCTTGTACAGAGAGTGCTAACCACTGAGGAACAGACAGTGATTGCACAGAGATTGGATATGGTGATGGGATTTGAAGGATCACATTTGATTGAGGAGGTTCAAGCTTCTAAAGATCAGACAGCACCTAAACAAAGGTTGGAACCGGTGGTACAGGTTGCTGAGTTACAAACAGCACATGGACAAAGGTTGGAACTATCTTTGGCTTCGGAGGAAACCCCTGTTGTTGATGTTGAACAGGCTGCAGTAGTAGAGCCTACTGGAGGAAAGGTCACTGGGGGTAAGAGTAGTCAGCAGACTGTTGTTATTGATGAGGATGAACAGTTGCTGGACTATGACTACAGTGATGAAGAGTTTCAAGTGCCTGAGGAAGAACCTATTGATGATGAACCTCAACAGGCATTTGTACCATATTTGAAGAACTCCGCTTCTTGATCCTATTCGGAGGAATTCCAAGGACCTAACCCCGCCGGGAAGGGATATGAGCTATGCCTTGGTTATCGCGGAGACAGAGGCAACAAGACAATGTACAAGAGCCTGCGATGGAGTCTGCTGGAGAAATGGTCTTGTGGAGTACCAAGACATGTCTTGGAAGAGTTGAGGGCATCGGGAATGACATAACACGCTTAAGGACTCAACTTGATGACGGAGCATAGGTTTGAAGAACGATGAGCCTTGTGGACAACAATAGAAAGTCTCATCGAGACAGCTTGCTTCAAACTTCACATCCACACGGTATGCTATTGCTGATCTAACACAAGATGTGAGAGGGATTAAACAGGGCAACATACTGAAAGAGAAGTTTTTGAAAGATCAACTTGCCTCTATTCATCAGAAATTGGATAATCTTGCTGAAATACACAGACCTGCTAAACCTGCTGCTGCACCCCAACCTGCTGTACTAGATCCTAAACTAACTGAGAGGATAACTCTACTGGAGCAAACAATGGAAGGAAGGATTACTGCATTTGATACTAGAACTGAAATCATGGAGGGACAACTGAGTAATCTAGTAATCACCCAGGAGAGTGTTCATGGCCTGCTGTCCCGTTTTGTTGATGATGTCAATAAGGGGGAAGAGAGCCAAACAGCAGTAGCAAAAGAGGCTGCTAGAATTTTTGCAAAGAAAAGATGGGAAGATGACACTAATTCATTCAGAGAACCTGCACCTGGCTGACTTCCACTCACTGATGATCTTCTCAGAGAATATAAGAAAGTTTACAACAGCAAGAGGAGACCTTATCATGACAAGGGCTTTCATAAAGGGTTGAACTCCTTTCTGGGACTCAAGTTTTGGGAAACAAGAGTCAAAGCCTTGAGAGCTGCACATAGAGGTGGAAGAGGTGGTAGAGGTGGAAGGAGTTTACCTACCACATCGGCAAAGGAATCACTAAATGAATTTAAAGAAGTATACATGCGCTTAGGCTTTAGAGTACATCAGATCAACCTTACTCTACCTGAGGCATGGAAATGGTGGAAAGAAGTGAATCCTCACATTGATTTGTCTCTTATTGAAAATGAATGGATGAGAGAAATGATTAGAGAAATAAGAGCTTATCAAGAGCAAGTAGAGAAGGCAAGAGAAGAAAGAGAAAGAAGACACTAGATCAGCATACCTTATCTGCTTTATTCTTGCTGATTCTAGACTGTAATAATTTTGAACAACTGATTATAATGAGAAATGTCTTAGTTTGTTCTGTTTTAGTTTTTAATCTTTTTGCTTTGCTTTAAGGAGGGTATTGGCATCATCACCAAAAAAGGGGAAATTATTGGACTTATTTTTATGTTTTAGTGATGAGTGTCAGACTAGCTGTTATAGAGCAAAGGAAAAAAGATGTCTAGATCAAATGTGTATAGGTTTATTAGAGTTTGATCTTGTATAGGTTTGATCAAACAAGCACTGTAAATGGTCAGCTGACTTACATCAGCAGACCTATCCAGATCAGTAGGGTACATGAGTCAGTAGACTAGTTTAGGAACCTGCTGAGGACTGAAGGGCGGAGGGCTCAAACACGTTTATTGAAGGCTAAGGGATCAAACTTAGTAATTAAAGTCAAGGATATGGAATCAGAATTTAGGGAAGTCTGTGATGACCTAAACTGATTACATATACCTTGTGTACAAGGTCTAAGTTCCATAAGTTAAGTGGAGGTTGGAACTTGGTTATGATTAAATGGTGTAATCTAACTTCATAAATAAAAGTTAGATAAAAGAAGTCAGCTGCATTGTTTCATAAACACAGCAAAATATGGATCAGCTGACTAATATGTATTTCAGCAGACTCATGATCACAGGAACCTGCTGATACATATTCTTCGAATTATTCAAAGGTTTCATTGGAAGATTACAAAGAAATGGACAACTAACAACCTCTGATTTTATCAAACAAATCAATGGTTAAGATTAAAGGGACGTTGGGATGATTCAGACCTTTATCCAATGGATACAAGTCAAAGGGTGGACAGACTGTATACTGTCAAAAAAGAATCTGAAAGTGTCAGTCCTAGGAACAGTCAGATAAAGCAAGTCAATATGGGACAAATCTGAAACGGCTATGTTTGAATTTCAAACATAAGTCACAAGGATTCCTACCTATAAATAGAGGACTCCTAATTCAGATACATGTGATGAACAAAAAGAAAGATTAAGGATCTATCTTGAGCTATCAGATTTATAATCGATCAAGCACCCTGCTGACCCTACTGAGCATAAAGCTACTGATCTAAAAAAGTTCTTCAAGTGTTATCTGCTTTCAAGCTACATCAAGTTTATACACTTGAAGATATCAAGCTGCTGATCATATCATCCTGATCAAGTTGCTGAAAGCTGAATCACTTACTTGATTCAAACTTTCCTTTACAAGAAAGCTGCTGAAGACAGTGAAGCATCTTTGGGTGTTGATGACGGAAAAATTCACCGTTATTTTTATAACTTTTCAACCCGTTTCTGATATCATTTCGAGTATTTTTATATCATTTCGAGTCATTAATTCCAATGTTTCATCTAAATATGTTAGTAGTAGTTATTATATAAAATATCGTATTTTTATCGTGTTTTTACTAGTTTTTTGTACCGGTTTAGTAACCGGAGTGTCGTGTCGGATTTACGTTTGGTATTTTGGTGGTTCATTGCAGGATTATACATTGACCAAGATTCCACGTAACGACATGTTTTGAGTCTAAAAGATGTGTTTAGAGGATTAGAAGAAGATGCCACAAGCTTACGAGTTCAAATGGATCAAATTATCTTGCATACTTAAAACCAAAACCTGTTTCAACGGAGATTTGACCCATCTTAGAGGCATTTTCAGGGGATGACTTATTAATGAAAGTTGTAGATCTTCACATAAGCTTTCCAACGCACTTTGAATCACGTCAATTGGAGTTCTACAACTCAAGTTATGGTCAATTGACTAATCAATTCGGATTAGTAGAAATCCCGAAATATCTTCGTAATACGAATGGCTCATCAAAACGACATTTTCGAAGAAGTTTCCTTCATAAAAGTTGTATATCTTCAAGAACGCTTTCCAATGGATTTTGAATCAAGTCAATCGGACTTCTACAACTCAAATGGTGGTCAAGTGGCTAATCGATTTGTATTAGGGAAAATCCCGAAAAAGACCGGTAATACAAATGGCTCATCAAAATGACGTTTTCTGAAGAAGAGTCCTTGATGAAAGTTGTAGAGTTTCTCGAGATCTTAATTTTGGCATTTCGTTTGCAATTTTTGGAGGTCTACAACTCAAGATACGGATTTTACAAGTTTTAATTACATAAATATAATCAATCGATCCTTCGAGAATCATGCTTGAGTCATATGCAATAATGGTACCCGGACCGGTCCGGCTCTTTCCCGGCCCGGGTCGGCCTTGACCCATTTTCTATAAATAGAAGCATTGCGGAAATAGCCGTGATCGTTTGCCCATCTTTTCCTTCATCTTTTCTTTCTTTTAATTATGGGGGGGCCTAAATTAGATATATATGTCGTTATAATGTCGGTGTAATAACCCGACTAGTTATCGTTTTAATATAATTTCGTTTCTGTCTTTTATTGCTTTCTTTTATTTTGATGCAATTAGTATAAATATATATATATATATATACGTATATTATATATATATCTATATCTATATATATCTATATATATATCTATACGTATATCTATATAGCTGTAGTTATCTTTTTCGTTTTGTTTTCTTTCGTTTTGTTATTTTCGTTGTTATTTTCGTTAATATGAGTAGTTAAACTCAACATAGCCGAATTATGTGAAAACGGGTAAAATTGATCCTCGGGAAACGAGATGGGAGTTGTGTGTGCTTAATTAAACGTTCTTATGATAAAATCATGTTCTAAAACTTGTTTTGATCATTTTCATAGTTTTGAATGAGATTGACAACCTTGTTCATTGCTATGAGATGTAGAAACAGGTATTAAAGTCATTAAAACATAGCCTTAATCGTTAGATTGACAACCTAAGTGACATGTTAGGACTATGCTTTTGTGAGGTTTTTCAGCGGTATTTTATTTTGGTCAACCATGTTAGGTATGTTATCTCTCTAAAGGGAGGGTTAATAAACCTAGTGTGGGGGTTAAGTGAGAGCTGTTCAGATCTTAACGCAAGAATAAAGAGTTGACTCCCGTGAATATCATATGAACTGAATCAAATAAAACACACTCCTTATCAAGTTTTTCCTGTGGGGAGATAACCTGTTGGATCATGGCTCGGCTATGCTTTTTAATCACCTAGTTAATCTCGTTAGTTAAAAATTTATTTTTCGCATTAGTATAATCACTCCACCTAAAACTTTGATCGCCTAGACTAAGTTCGACGTTCATTTTGGTACTCACAACCACATTTCTCTTGGGACGACCTCGTACTCCTGTAGCTATCCTAGCAATCGACCTGGTACTCGGCCAGTTAGAGAGTTAGTTTACCCACGGTTTTGCGAGTCATTATAAATGTATTTTTAGTGGGTGAATTTTTCGCTCATCATCAAAAAAATTGGCGCCGTTGCCGGGGAAATGTGTGATATTGTTGTGATATCTTGTAAGTGAACCGAAGGCTTGGGCCTAGGTTTTATAAAAATAAAAATAAAAAAACGAAAAAAAAAAAAAAAAAAAAAAAAATTTATTGTTTTCTTGTTGTTTTCTGAGATCTTGCAGATTGAGCTTAAATGGATAAATATTTCAATCAATACTACTCACCTGAACAACAATACTCCTACCAACCTCAGGCACCTGAACAATGTTATCAACAACAGTTCGTGCCTCAGCCTCAATATCAACAGCAGAATAACCAAGGTTCATGGGATTATCAGTGCTCGAGTGCATACCAGGACCAGAATTATGGTTATTCGAGTAATGATCCACCATATTACGAGGGTTACCCGAACCCTAATACTTATCAGGATTACAGTGTTCATACTCAACACGTTGATAGCTTCAACCATATTCAGCCATCTGATCAGTGTCTGGAATGGCAAGAAGACTACTACTCACCTCCGATGAATCAAAGTCAATATGATCGGTTTTCCCCATGCCACGAAGACTTCACCGACGAGTCAAATGGAGCTACTAGAACGATTGAACCGAGCCTGGAAGAGCGATTGTTGGACATGCGAGAGTTCAAGGTAAGTACTGACTCCGCTATAAGAAATCTTCAAGACAAGGTGGGGCAATTGATGGAATTAGTGAGGTATGTGAAAGAGGCAGAGACAAGTGCAATAGAGGTGGTTAGGGATGAAAATGTTATCACCGAAAAAGTTCGGGGTGAGAATGAGGTTGATAATTCAGTTTGTGAAGAAAAAGTGCAAGATTTAGAGATGACAGAGTTAGAGGAGCGAGAGATTGATTGGCCATCTTTAGTAAAGCCACTGGGAGAGTTGGTAATAGTTAATATATCGGTCCCGGATTATTACATTCGTCCACTCTGTGAGGATGAATTTTCTGCGGTCCAGTTTGTGTACTCCCCGATGGATGAACTATATGGAATAGCAAAGAAGATGGTTCGACAGGCTGATAAAAGAAGGTTCGACGGCTGGGAGGAGATAGCATCGAGAACCAAACGAGGTACATTTCTAGACAATTTAATTTCGATGGTTCTCGCTTTGATCACTTTTCTTAAGCTATTGATCTTCTTAAGTTCTGATTTTGGTTGATAACTTGTAAATACTAATTTAGTCGAGCAAACGACGTTAAACAAAAGCGCTACCGGGAGGCAGCCCGTTAAATAAATAATTTGGATAAGCCTAGTCTTAATGAAATGTAGAATCTGTAAAATGAATGATCACAATGAAATCACAACCAAGTCTCAGGATGAATGTTTGAATTTCATTAAGAGGGAATGATTAGGTGGTTATCCGAAAATCCCGATGGAAAAAAAAGATAAAAAAATTCAAATGTATCATTTCTTGGACTTAGGTTATTGAATCCTTGAGGATCTGGGTATAAAAGACTCAATACTCTTTCACACATTTCATTTTATGATCTAGTCTGTTTCAAATTTCTGGTCGTTGTAGTATAGTGGTGAGTATTCCCGCCTTAATAAAATTGTGTGCAATAAAAAATGAAACTAGGAATAGCTGACTTGATTATGACATATGCTCACATGATACTCTCTATGATACGTATATGCTTAGATGTTCTGTGCTTTACCCGTGTGGGTTATGTTTCCATCTAAAGTGATTATATTGCCTATCGAATTTTCTGACGTGACAGGGCCATTATCTCATTATTCCCATATCCATGTTCAATATTTTGGCACGAGGACCATGTCCCGTGTTTGCTTTGTTTTGGTTGTTTTCATATAGGGATTCGGGACGTGCTTTATCATGGCTGTTACGGGATTCGATAGCACCTTTCTGCCTGATTTATAAGCTAAGTCTTCTTCTCTATCATTTACACTCTGAGAATAATGCAAAATCGTAAGTGGGGGGTAGAGATGTGATTGGTTTAGTATGGCAGTAAGTGTTTAAACCCTTAGTTTTTATTCTTTTTCGAGCATTATTTAGTTGATTAAAATAAATTGTACAAGGCATAAATTTCATGGATTTAAAGATGTAATGATTAATTTGGATGTATATAACCAATTTGAACCGTAAGTGTATTTTAACCCCAAATTTATTTGTGTAACATGAATTCTTTGTTCACGTAAACCTTTGATATTGAAGCGAAAATTTTAAACTGTATCCATTCAGCATTCTAGTGGTCTATCCTAGAAATAGCAGTAACTTAGTACCTAACTTCTGAACATGTACTGTGAATATATGAAGGTTTGAATGTGATAGAAAGAATGTCAAAATAAGATAAACTATATATATGTCGGTTGTAGCTACCAATGATTTGAGTGCGGTAGGGCGTTATCACGAAACGTCCTATACCACTATGAGGTTTAAAAGCTCCCGACTGCCTGATGATTGTAGTCCAGCTAGGGTGTTATCACGAAACATCCTATTGCTGGGAATGAGGGCATATGCTACACATAAAAAAAGAAATTTAAAAAAATAAAAAAATAAAAAAATAAAAAAAGAAAAAAAAAAAGAAGAAGAGTTAGATGGGTATTAATGTATTCGATCTCACCTCATGACGCTTGAAAGATAGTCGATTTTGGCAATGAGTTCGGATATGTTAGTATTCTATGAAAAAAAAAAAAAACAAAAAGTGAAGTTATCTTCTAACTATCCCCAGTATAAACTGAATGATATGCTTTAGGGATTATCCTAATGAGTACACGGGAGAACTTTGTGTGGAACTGTTCCTGCTTATACCTAGGAAAGTCATTAGGACTGTCTGAATGGATATTTGTGCGTTTGCTTGAATTATTCAAGAGAGGATAGTGGAAATTGAAAAGGCTTGTCACACCTCCACTCTGTTATACATTTATATTGCGGTTAACGTGTAGTTATGATTCGAATGGTTGCATCATCTGATTGTCGTTCATATCTTATCTTCATGAATTTTCCCTCATTCATTTTATTTTATCGCTTATTTTGTTCGAGGACGACCAAAAGCTAAGTGGGGGGTTGTGATGACGGAAAAATTCACCGTTATTTTTATAACTTTTCAACCCGTTTCTGATATCATTTCGAGTATTTTTATATCAGTTCGAGTCATTAATTCCAATGTTTCATCTAAATATGTTAGTAGTAGTTATTATATAAAATATCGTATTTTTATCGTGTTTTTACTAGTTTTTTGTACCGGTTTAGTAACCGGAGTGTCGTGTCGGATTTACGTTTGGTATTTTGGTGGTTCATTGCAGGATTATACATTGACCAAGATTCCACGTAACGACATGTTTTGAGTCTAAAAGATGTGTTTAGAGGATTAGAAGAAGATGCCACAAGCTTACGAGTTCAAATGGATCAAATTATCTTGCATACTTATAACCAAAACCTGTTTCAACGGAGATTTGACCCATCTTAGAGGCATTTTCAGGGGATGACTTCTTAATGAAAGTTGTAGATCTTCACATAACCTTTCCAACGCACTTTGAATCACGTCAATTGGAGTTCTACAACTCAAGTTATGGTCAATTGACTAATCAATTCGGATTAGTAGAAATCCCGAAATATCTTCGTAATACGAATGGCTCATCAAAACGACATTTTCGAAGAAGTTTCCTTCATAAAAGTTGTATATCTTCAAGAACGCTTTCCAATGGATTTTGAATCAAGTCAATCGGACTTCTACAACTCAAATGGTGGTCAAGTGGCTAATCGATTTGTATTAGGGAAAATCCCGAAAAGACCGGTAATACAAATGGCTCATCAAAATGACGTTTTCGAAGAAGAGTCCTTGATGAAAGTTGTAGAGTTTCTCGAGATCTTAATTTTGGCATTTCGTTTGCAATTTTTGGAGGTCTACAACTCAAGATACGGATTTTACAAGTTTTAATTACATAAATATAATCAATCGATCCTTCGAGAATCATGCTGAGTCATATGCAATAATGGTACCCGGACCGGTCCGGCTCTTTCCCGGCCCGGGTCGGCCTTGACCCATTTTCTATAAATAGAAGCATTGCAGAGCTGTGATCGTTTGCCCCTCTTTTCCTTCATCTTTTCTTTCTTTTAATTATGGGGGGCCTAAATTAGATATATATGTCGTTATAATGTCGGTGTAATAACCCGACTAGTTATCGTTTTAATATAATTTCGTTTCTCTTTTATTGCTTTCTTTTATTTTGATGCAATTAGTATAAATATATATATATATACGTATATTATATATATATCTATATCTATATATATCTATATATATATCTATACGTATATCTATATAAATAAATAGTTATCTTTTTCGTTTTGTTTTCTTTCGTTTTGTTATTTTCGTTGTTATTTTCGTTAATATGAGTAGTTAAACTCAACATAGCCGAATTATGTGAAAACGGGTAAAATTGATCCTCGGGAAACGAGATGGGAGTTGTGTGTGCTTAATTAAACGTTCTTATGATAAAATCATGTTCTAAAACTTGTTTTGATCATTTTCATAGTTTTGAATGAGATTGACAACCTTGTTCATTGCTATGAGATGTAGAAACAGGTATTAAAGTCATTAAAACATAGCCTTAATCGTTAGATTGACAACCTAAGTGACATGTTAGGACTATGCTTTTGTGAGGTTTTTCAGCGGTATTTTATTTTGGTCAACCATGTTAGGTAAGTTATCTCTCTAAAGGGAGGGTTAATAAACCTAGTGTGGGGGTTAAGTGAGAGCTGTTCAGATCTTAACGCAAGAATAAAGAGTTGACTCCCGTGAATATCATATGAACTGAATCAGATAAAACACACTCCTTATCAAGTTTTTCCCGTGGGGAGATAACTTTGTTGGATCATGGCTCGGCTATGCTTTTTAATCACCTAGTTAATCTCGTTAGTTAAAAATTTATTTTTCGCATTAGTATAATCACTCCACCTAAAACTTTGATCGCCTAGACTAAGTTCGACGTTCATTTTGGTACTCACAACCACATTTCTCTTGGGACGACCTCGTACTCCCCGTAGCTATCCTAGCAATCGACCAGTACTGCGCCGCTTAGAGTTAGTTTACCCACGGTTTTGCGAGTCTTTATAAATGTATTTTTAGTGGGTGAATTTTTCGCTCATCGGTGTGTCAAGGATTGTTGGTTGTGGTGGAGGAGCTGGTGAAGAGGCAATCCTACCCTTCCAGGACCAGTGGAAGACTTTGGAGCAGCAATCCTACCTGTTCCAAGTGTTCAGTTTGTGAAGCCATAGTTATTGGTGAAGGACAAGCAACTTAGGGAATTTTGTAACAGCTACCTCAAGATTCTTTAGTGAATTACCTCAAACATCACATGAGAAGAGTGGACTGACAGGATTACACCACCTGGAACCACTATAAAATCTGCCTACTTACTTTCTACATTTATATTCTGCATTTAGGATATTTAGCACATCAATCTACTGAATCTAGCAACTGAATCACACACATACACTACTGAGTATCTAATACTTGGTATCATACTTTAACAACAATTAATAAGGCTTAATTTTTTATATATTCCGCTGCACAAATTCAGTAAACTCAACGGTCACGGACAGGCGAGTATCGCGGACTGCGACTAGTCGGCGGGCTCGTCGAAGTTGCAGAGTTTGTTAACTCCAAAAGTTTTAAGTGTTAAGTTTATTCACCCCCTACCCCTACCTCTAAACTTAACCAAAGCCTTTTCAAGGGACCAACAGAACTTAAAGGAAAAATCTAGTGATCAACTCAGCAATCAAAACTCAAATTTCACATCAAGTACTGAGATTGATCAACAACATCTGTGAATCAAATTCAAACCAGTCAAGCAACTGAATCAGAGCCTTCTAAGAAGGAGTTGTGTTTGTGATAGCTGCTGAAGGATTTGTTCCCAATGAGCAGTGTTGAAGACTGAGTCATTGAAGTTTTTGAAGCCATGGAGTGATAGTCTTAGAGATTGTGAAGACTGTGTAGCCAATGAAAATCGTGCTATTGTATTTGTGAAAACAATAGTGAATTACTCCAATCATCACGGGAGAAGAGTGGATTAAGGGATTACACCACCCTGAACCACTATAAACCTTTGTGTCTATTTTACTTTTAGTACTTTACTTTATTGAACTTACTTTATTGCATAGTATATTTGTGATTGCATATCCTACATTGAATCAACATTTTAAGAAGGGACTTATCCGTTGCACAAAAGCTTTTATATTGAGAAACGTTTTTGAAACTCCAGTATAGTCATTCACCCCCCTCTGACTATACTTTCACCCTTCTCTGAGACCAAGAAGTACCATGATAATTCTGGAAGGTGGGATAGTTGATGCCCCCTTCTGGTGCTATTTTTGCAATGTCCTTGGAGAGGACGCTGGTTCCCAAGTTAGCCTGTCCACTTTATCGGGTCTCGTATTTTCCATATCCTCGAGCCGCCTTTGGAGTCTATCAGCCTTATTTTCCAATGGCGGTGCGGCGGAGTGTTTAGAGATGTGCTCTGTCTGTCCCGCCCTTCCTGGCCGATAATGAGACTCGGCTTGCTTTTCTTCCAGCCTTTCTCTAATGTTACGGCGCACAGCTTCATGTTCGTCGCCCTCTAATCTAGGGGCCACAACATGGTCTCTATTTCAATGCCTAAGGCGATTTAAAGCCGATATACTTTCTATAGTTCGATCCTCAGAGGAGTGAACACTCCCTTTCCCTGAGAGCGCCTTTCTCTGTAAGAACGTTGAGAGCACTGAGAAGGATCATTGTGTGTTTGAGCGGGTTGCTCAACTGGTGCGGCGATGCCTAGTGCATGCATGGCTTTGATTGTCCTGTGAGGCAACCCCATGGCGATGAGATGTTGGTTTGCCTCAGACATTCTCTCGATGTACCCAATATGAGCCAAAACAGCAGCTGTGTTTGGGTCTAATTGAGCAGTCGGCTCCCAGTCTGGAGTCAGCTCGTGAGCTCGCCTTTTGTCGGGAGCTTTCTGTAATGTTTTTCCCTTTATGAGTTGTGAGGGCCTCTAGCGTATTCTTGGATCTGGTTTTCCCATTAAGGTATAAGCGGGCATCTTCTCCCGGGGCCGAACCTTCGTTCTATCCGCCCTAATGTTCTGCAGCATCATTCACGCTAATAATCCGTAGTATATTCTATTGGGCTCTTTTTGCGGGGGTAGCAGGCTCAACAGACTTGTTTCCGGTCATGTTGATGTGACAGGAAACTTGCAGACCACTCAAAGAGTAATCAAGTGCGTATGTTGATGTGACAGGAAACTTGTGAGATACTCAAGCTTATAGTGCCAAGTAAAGCATGCAAGCTTCTACCGACGTTCACCTGGATATTCTGGTGAAGCTAATGAGGATTCCGGCAAGATCCTAACAAGAATGTGACAAAAATCCGAAGAGTTTTGTGAAAAATCAAATGCAAACTCAAGAGATTTTGTAGTAAACATGTAGAATTTGCGGCTATTTTGTAGAAACGGTAGCAATCTTCTGGGAAGTTATGGAAATCCTGGAGATTGTACTCGCCGAAAAACAAATTTGGGTGGTTTTCCCTCGCCAGAGCCACTGCAAAAACGATTTTTGGGCGGTGTTTCTAACCGGAAAAAGCTAAATGATGAAATTTTGCCGGTAACAGAGCTAACTGATAGTGTCGGAATTATCACGGTGGTGTATGCGGTTGTTTATGGTGGATATCTGGATATTTAAGAATGATTTTGATGGTGGTGCCCGGCAATGATGAAGAATGTGGTGGTCGGACTGAAAGCTGTAAATGGGCGAGCTTGTTGTCGACAAATTGGCAGAGTGTATCATATTTGTATAATATTCGAGATGTCTATTGTGTTACATTGTGCCGCTATTTATAAGCGGATTGCTAATGAAGATTAAGCTAGGTATGACAAGACATAATTAAGTATGATGTGATATAATTAAACTAGACATCTGTGGAGGCGAACTGGTGAGGGGCGGACCCAACACTTGGCCATTCTGCTGAGTCTGAGTATGTGTATGTCTTGTAACCATCATGTATGAACCCTGTTCACCTAGTGAAGCGGGTTTGGTCTGAGTTGGCAGACTTGTGAAATGAGGGGCGGACTGGCCGGCCCCAGTTGCTTCGGGTCGCGGTTGGTAGATGGCGTGTTGAAGGCTTGTTGACTAATTCTTGGCCTCTTTGCAGCTTATGTCGGTGCGGACTCATTGGGTCAAGGACCCTATCCGTTATTGGGCTTCCTATAGGCCCAATTATGGATCCACGGGATCTTTTACGGGTGTGGCATATCACGTGTTATGATCCATTCAGACTTGTGACTGCCCAGACCCGATATCGTCCCGGATAACAACCAAACCCGCCGGGTTATGAGACCCGGACGACGCGGCCTAAAAATTGAACAGGCTGGACAATTCTTAAAATGACCCGAAACCGGCGGGTAAATCCGTTTGAATCGGCCCGGCCCGGAACCAGTCACGTCTAATGGGACTCTGGATCCCCTAATGTAGCATACAACTGTAAATGCTGTTGAACAAGTGTATACGTATTGAATCGACGTCAATTTGATAATTATGTATAAAAATAATTTACGATCGCATCTCCTTTACACTATGAATCGTTTCGATAATCATGTAAAAAAAAAAAAATCTAAGATCAGATATCCTTTTACACTATGAATCCAATGGTGAATCTCCCACACAGCACTATTCACAGCAATTCTCCACATGGGATCCTTGCCGGTCTAATGGGAGTGTTCTTTGAGGGATCATTTCTCTTTCACATATTAGACGTCGTGATGCTCTAGTGTGTTATCCATTTACGCCAAATCAAGGCAAACCAAAAGAATGGTCGTCTTTGTGGACCTCCCTGAAACATCCCACTAACCTCCCACCAACTTTACCTACTCCTACTCCTTCAGAGGTTGGTGAAACTCAAACTGTGTCACAAGAATTCGATATTTTTTTTATTTATTATTTCACAGATTCATATATTCAGATATTTGCAAATCGTCTTCTCAACTCTATATATCAAATATATAAAACTTACAAATTTCCCATCATCCATCCTATCGCCCTTGCCAAGAAATGCCTCCAGAAGCCCAGCAATCAACGCCGGCGAACTTCTGGGGTGACCTGCCGGAGGAAGAATACTATGCCTCTCAAGGTGTCCGGAACACCAAATCCTATTTCGAAACACCAAACGGAAAAATCTTCACCCAATCATTTCTACCACTAGATCCTCAACAACCAATTAAAGGCACCGTTTATATGACCCACGGCTACGGCTCCGACACCGGTTGGCTTTTCCAGAAGTTTTGTATAAATTATGCTACCTGGGGATACGCTGTCTTCGCCGCCGACCTCCTTGGCCATGGCAGATCCGATGGAATCCATGGCTACATGGGAGATATGCAGAAGACTGCTGCTACATCTTTGTCCTTTTTCAAGAGCGTGAGAAACAGCGAAGAATACAGGGATCTACCTGCTTTCTTAGTTGGTGAGTCAATGGGTGGTCTACTCACCTTGTTAATGTACCTCCAATCTGAACCTGACACGTGGACTGGCATCATCCTTTCCGCCCCTCTCCTTGTTTTTCCTGAACCCATGGTGCCATCTAAGGTATTCACCTTCCTTCATTTTCAGTTCCACTGCTATTTTTTAAACTCTGTTTTTTTTTTTTTGGGTTGACAAATTTAAACTCTGTTTTTACATTGCTAACATTTTTTAAATTTTATTTTCTGATATGGGATCATATGTAGTATACAAATAGTACATATTACATTGGATATTGTCGAAGGTCGGACTAGCTCCTGCCACAATTCCAAGTGTCATTTATAGAGTGGTTAAATAATAAATAAAAACAGAAATAATAGCATTAAGGGCCAGGTGCCTTCTGGCGAACTCGAATACAAACCTAAATCCCGGATAGGAGGTCTGATCTGTCCTTCCGAACAGACTACCGCAGGTCGGCTAGGTCATAAGGAAGGTCGGATAAACACACAAAGAGCCGAGATGGTCAGAATCATTCATTTAACACCATATTTTTTTAACAAGGGATCATATATTATTATGTAAAAGTTATGTTCGAAACATTCATTTAACACCTTTTTTTTTTTTTTTTAGAAGAACACCTTATTTTCGAATTTAAACTTCACAAGCCATCTCTAATTTTCATCCATTTAAACATCAATTATTTGCAGGCATATATCTAACTAGTTGCATAAAATACAGAGGGAAAGGATTACTGTATTAGTATTTATTCTGTGCAAAACAATGTCGTTTAATATCCAAAACAATGTCGTTTTATGATGGATACGGATTTCCTCGTACAATCATTGACATTATCCGCGAACCTAGTTACTTCATTATTTCTGGGTTCTTTTATTATCAGTTTTCCTACTTAAATCTTAAATAGAAAGACGATAAAATATGTGTAGGTACATCTCTTCCTATACGGTATGTTATTCGGCTTAGCAGACACGTGGGCTGCAATGCCAGACAATAAGATGGTTGGAAAGGCCATAAAAGACCCCGAAAAGCTAAAGATCATTGCAAGTAATCCAAGAAGATACACAGGAAAGCCTAGAGTTGGCACCATGAGAGAGCTGGTAAGGAACACTCAATACATCCAGAACAATATGGACAAGATTACAGTGCCATTTCTCACTGCCCATGGGACTGTTGATGGTCTGGCATGCCCTTCGGGTTCGAAAATGCTGTATGAGAGAGCAAGTAGCCAAGATAAGACATTGAAGTTGTATGATGGAATGTACCATTCTTTGATACAAGGGGAGCCAGATGAGAATTCTAACCTTGTGTTAGCTGACATGAGAGCATGGATTGACGAGAGGGTCGAGAAATATGGTCCCAAAAGCAATGGCGGCTCTACATGACGATGATGTTTTTCTTCGTTGGCCTTCTACCCGACCCCTACCCCACCCCGCCCCCTATTGTTGTGTTTCGTTAATGGCTTCGGAAACTGTATGGTTATTTTCTGCATCTGTGACTATAAACTGATGTCATTGTCTATCGATCGAAGGTAAAAACGAAAAGAGCTCTCTTAACGATACTATCAACAGATACATGGCATTTATGTGGAGATGTGGTAATGATTGAAAAGAGTGTTGAATTTTTTTATGCTACAAGAAACTGAAGCACCATTCTCTGCACAAACTTGCCTCTGTGCTAGCACAGAGATAGTGGATACATGTAGGGCAAAGCTTGACTCCCTCATCATAGGAGTCGCCAAAACTTTCTCGAGTGAAATGCAAAAAAAAAAAACATCTATGATCTTTACCGTATTAACTATATGGAGATGGTGTAATGAGTTGGAGATGAATTATTGACTTAAAACTAATCGTAAGATATAACGAATAAAATAATGGTTAAAAAAATAGCGAGGTTAATAAAGTGGATTACTGAGACTTTGAGAGATTGTCAACTAGCTATGATAGAGGTCTAGTGTGACGTCCATGTTCTGGATATCGAATCATTATCTGGAAAAAAATGTCTGGCATGCATATAACTAAATTTTAATCTAGTAATACACGTAAGGCTTACGTAATCAGACATTAGAAAACAAGCGGAATACAAAACGACTGACTCGGGTAACTTGAACGACTAATAAACGATCGAAAGTAACACTGGCTGCGACTAATACATCATCAAAAACTTATTATTATCATTAAATACAAATGTATCCGTTATTAAACGTTAACCATAAACCCAAACAATTGATCTCCATCGTTATAAAGGACAAGAAAATCCATACCCAAAAGTAAACTGAAAGTAAAGACAGTAGACGTCATCTGCATCATCTCCGGGTTACTCCTCAGTGGCCTAAAAAATGACCTACAAAAACACACCACCTTCTCGGGGTGGGGACAAGAGAGAAGATGGGGTAAGTACATATGTACTTAGTAAGGGGTTGAAGAAACGGTTACAATTAAAGGCAATACATGCAGATATATATAACATGAAAATCTTCTACAATCACTATCACATAGGTTGTATTGAGATCAAGCTCACCCTCTACTAGATCACATAATACAACCTCACGCACATAAGTTTGTTCCATCAATACCAAAGGACACTACGCATGGTGAAAAATGCACCACAACATGGTTTGCACCGCTCTGGGGGCATGGACTCGTGTTCCATGTGGGAGTTACATGTTGTCCCGTAGGAGTAGTAAGTGTCCCATGCTTCGATATAAAAAATGTACCTCACCAATGATATTGACGTTTTACCTTTTAGATAACCACATATGTATTTACGAGTTTAGTTCTAACCACCTGATTCATTCACATAAAAAGGCTTCATAAGGACTTCTAGTCCAAGACATTCTAATTACACTACCTAGCACATTGTAAAAGGATCAAAGAATACTAAATCAATGTTCCACAAGGCCTAAACAAAGCCTTCTGGTGCTCCCACCTGCTCCCCACAGAGTGTCTCAGTTGTTGTGCGATTTGATACCAAGACTACCATAAGTCGATGTTAGACATTGTAAATTAACATATAATGTTCTATAAGAAATACAAGCCACATCATATCGTGTAATATTTAGGAACATAAATACCACCGTTGAATATTATTATGGTTATTATTATTATTGTTGTTATTAATAACAAATCTTTTTTTTTTTTACTCACCCAAAGCTTCGACAACATACTGCTGGGAATTGTGCTATTAGTGCTAGCAAAAATTAAATATAAAATAATAATAAGACAACTACACCAATCGCTTAGCTTTGCATATATACAAGTTGGCTGCCGACGCAAATTACTAGAAACAGAATGGCTCCGTCAACACTACTTCTACCAATATTATATGCAGTACATATAATCCGACCAGATTGAAAAGTTTATCAATTACATTAACACCGAAATTACGTCTAACATAAAAATATAATTAAAACTATTTCTTTCGGTTAACATCAAAATCCTTAAAAAAACACCCTCTTATCTTTTAGCATTCCAAAGTGATTTCAAAATCAAAACAAAAAACAATAGCTTGAATCTTTCGATTCCACAACTCCTACGATCAACCTACGATGATTAAACGTTCTACTACGATTAGGAAACTTCTAATCTGTTAGAGATAATGACAAGATTGAGTTAGAATTTGTTTAAATAATATTGTTTGAATTTGAATTATGTTAGGATATATTATTTGGTTTAGATAAACTTCTACCTATCATTGTTTATGCTATCTATATTGTAATGTTCTATCAGATCAATGAAATTAATACAATCAATCTCTTTTATATTTCTCTATTATGGTATCAGAGCAGGGGTGATGGTTCGGTGTCACAACGGCGAACCCTCGCCCGATCCTTTTTCACCGAAAAAAAAATTCCAAGTAATAAAAGAAAAGAATCAGCTGCGTCCCTCTTTGTTTTTTTTTCCAATTGCCTAGAAAGTTTTTTTTTAAAATTTGTTTCAAATAAACATAATATATCCTAACATAATTAAAATTCAAACTATATTATTTAAACAAATCCAAACTCAATATTGTCATTATCTCTAACATAATTCACCAAAACTCAGTTTTTTCTCAAGAACGTACGAAAATCTAAATTAGGTCTAAAAGAGAAATCTTACCGTTTGTATAGAAACAATCCTCTTCTCGCGGTGATCAAGATTTTCTACTATTGTCTACACAAAAGCTCAACTGATCAGCCCTGGATTGGAAGATCGCGTTCTCCACTTTTTTTCCTCTGAATGCGTCGCCCCTCCCCAAAATTCAGAAAACAGAAATGATTTAATTTTGGTATTTTTTCCTTTAAATACATTAATTACTATCATTTATCATCATAAGTTAGTTCCCGTTTTTTAAATTAAACTCCTAGGTCTAATTATAAATAGAGCAATAAACATATTTTCTCCTTTTACCATTATACCGTTATTGGATTTTCGGGGTTTTACATTCCTCCCCCCTTAAGGATAGTTTCGTCCTTGAAACTGAACATACCTCGGAGATACTTGAACTCTGGAACTTCACAAACGCCTTGTCTTCTATAACATGTTGCCTCTGTCGGTGTGACTGCTTCATTGACCCAAGTCTAGCTGTATGTCTTCCTTCTTAACTTTCTTCATCTTCCGCTCTAAAGTGCACTCGATTCTTCCACATAAGTCAAGATCTCCTTAACCATTTTTTGGTCAAAACATGATTCATATCAACGTCGGTTGACCATATCCTTATCATTGACACACGAAGAATGTCATTCACCCATGAAGGGATTTTGGTAACTCTACTAGGATAAGCTAAAGGTCCTAATTTAGCCACTATCATGTAAGAGCCTTCATATCCAGGGCTTATCTTGCATTTATGCCCAAGCCATCTTGCTCTGTGGACGCGTTTAGTTGCATTCTATCTCAAACTTCAAGCCCTAACAGTCTTCTTATTCCATCTTCCCAACTCTTCCGCATGTCTCGAACCATCTCGAGGTTGTGACGGTCCACTTCAGCATCCTCCCTGGCTCGCTGTATCCACTCCGGTCTTGTAGTTTGTTATCGTTCCGCTCAACCCAAATGACTATCGTTCTAAACTTCCTTCCCTACAGAGCCTCAAACGGTGACTTCTGGATGCTGGCGCGTTAACTGGTGTTATTGGCAACTCTGCCATCTCTATCTTCACAGAAGGTGGCCGGTAGTGCCGTTTCAATTCTCTACACATCCTGGTTGCTCCAGGTGAACTGCTATTGCTATCGTGTGGGCTTCATCCGTCACTGCCTTCCTCAAATCTTCCACACCCGGAACACGAAGCCGACCTTTGACGCTGAAGAATTCCATCTTCATCTAACTCTTGACCACTGGCTGGTTTGATCCCGAAACAACAACCGCATCTTCATCTTGCTTCTTCATGATCTCTTCAACTGCCTCAAATCTTGCACCCCAACGGTATGACAAACTTTACTTGCTCTTGCTGACCTATGTCCTGAATGCCTGAGCTCTCCAACTAACCCACAATTACAGGCATACTTGACTTCTTTTGATCTCAACCTCCACCACTGCAACACAAGTCTGCTTGAGAACTGCAAGGATCCCAACTGAAGGGCTTCATAAACTTTCAAAAAGGAGGGAGCATGCAACCTCCATACTTTCTCCCTGACGGTTTTACCTAATCCCTATGCCACAGTGAGGAAGATATAAATACTTTACAAAAGATCTGAGGGTGAAACCGATGTGGAAATAGTAAAGGTCAAAATGTGGTACAAACAACACAAAGAGAGGAGCGTTTGAATTTTTTTGTACGGGTTTTCTTGGAAAGACCAAAGGTATTGAGAAGTGACAAGTTGAGCACCAGGGTCGTGAGTCAACTTGGTAAGCCAATAAGGAATAAAGTACATGAAACACGAATGGTTCAAGATTGAGTAGGGCATCATATTCTGATGCAATGGATAGCCACCAGAAGGAAGAATGAAAGAATATCATGCAGGTGAGATTCTTTTAAGAAGGTGGAATTCTGCAAGATACGGCGGTCTGTAAGGGAACTCAAACCATTTGGAAAAGAAGATAATGAGCTTTCACATGAGCCTTTAGAAAGTGTAGACATTAAGAGAAACATCTCATATTGGACCTAGGACATTTACTTCAAGAAGAAGAAATATTGGATTCGAGAAAGTTCGGCAGGTGACCTTTTGTATTAATTATTTTGATCAACAGAATGGATGTTGGCGAATTAAGAGGGTTCTCAATTCTCATAAAAGTTGTAGAAGAAGCATCCAACAATAGAAACAAATGGAAGGTGCAAGGTCGAGCACATGAAAAACTATATATCTGAGAAATACAGAAGAGGGTGAAGGTCCTAATAAGAAGAAGTTAGGGGGCCAAAACAAGCATACCAAAAGATCTTAGGAAGCATTAAAACTTGTCAAGAAGTGCCCAAGTTTTCTCCTTAGCCTCATGGGTATTGGATTATATTCTAATACTTTTTGTGCAATTTGCTAAGTAGTGTATGTAGAGTTGTTCTAAGGTCTAGTGGTCCTTAGGAATCCTATTTGTGTGCAATGGACTTAAGTGGTTAGATTAAATGTTAAAATACGTACTTGATGAGTCTAAAAGCTAAATCATGTTAGTCCTTGGTGTGGCACATTTATACCATGCTTCACGGTATTACCATGCCTCCACATGATCAGATATCAACCGGACTCATGTAGTAATCCATATGAATAGCATCCAGAGCTATCATGTCCTTTAGAGGTGTTGAGGAAATTTCTCGGTGCATTCTTACCCGAAAAAGTGTCCTTGGACTAGTGTGTGACAAATGTCTTATGTGGTCGAGTTAACTAGTGATGCTAGCAGAGTGTTGTGAGCGATTGAAACATATATGTGACCATGATCATTTGACTTGCCCTTTGATATTATTAGTATTGTTATTAATGTTAATCCTCTTGTTATAGTAGGTGTAGATTCGGTGCTTCTACCCTTTACTTTGTACGTTTGTGCTTACCCCTAAGTATGTTGTTTTCCCCACCCTGAGAAGGTGGTTTTGTTGTAGGTTGACTTTGAGATCTCTTAAGAGTGATTCCCGAAGTCACCGTAGTTAAAGTCTATCTTTCTTACTTTCTATTATGTAAATGGTATAAAATCTTCCTCTTTCTTTGGTAATAGATTAAGGTAGTTGTACCTTTGGTTTGTGAAGAATGATTGTAATAGTTGAATGGATATTCAACCTTGTGTACTATTTCTTGAGATTTTGTTTTAGTTGCAGCCCCGTGTTAGTTGTCGATCGTTGCAATGATCTTTTAAGTTTTTTCCGAGTCTATATTTTCATTTTCCGCTTGTTCTCTATTATTGATGAGGCCAGGCTTACATATAAAATTGATTTATTTTAAATATATATGTTTCGGGCGTCCTTTTCCGGTTAAGACTCGCTATCCGGATCAGGGTCGTCACAGTCTAAGAGTTAACCCTGTCAGAAATAGGGAAATTGATGTTTAGATCTGAAGAGTTCAAGGCTGAGGAGTAAGTATATGATGGCCTGAAGTTCATCCAAGTTATGAAAATATGGAGTACTTTAATCTCAACATATATAAAGATTAGAGAAACAAGATTCAGATCTGAAAGATAAATCAACCCTTATAATTTCAAAAAGAGCGAATAGTTGAATCCGGTTTAAAGACAAAATTTAGAAAAGAGGTGTTGGTCCCTTGAAAAGCATTTGGTTAAGTTTAGAGGGGGGGGGGGGTGAATAAACTTAACACTTAAAACTTTTGGAGTTAACAAACTCAGCAACTTTAGCAACTGCGATACTTCGAAGCTCCGCCGATACTCGATAGTCTGTCGAATGTGAGTTTACTGAATTTGTGCAGCGGAATTATATCAAAAATTAAGCCTTATTACTTGTTGTTAAATATGATACCAAGTATTAGATACTTAGTAGTGTATGTGTGTGAGTTCAGTTGTTAGATTCAGTAGGTTGATGTGTGTAATAAACTAAATGCAGAAAGTAAGTAGGCAGATTTTATAGTGGTTCCAGGTGGTGTAATCCTGTCAGTCCACTCTTCTCCTGTGATGTTGGAGGTAATTCACTAGAGAGATTCTTGAGATAGCTGTTACAAAAATCCCTATGTTGCTTGTCCTTCACCAATAACTATGGCTTCACAAACTGAACACTTGGAACAGTAGGATTGCTGCTCCAAAGTCTTCCACTGGTCCTTGAAGGGTAGGATTGCCTCTTCACTAGCTCCACCACAAACAACAGTCTTTCACACAGATGTGCTTCACTGTCTTCAACAGATTTCTTGTAAAAGAAAAATTGAATCAAGTAAATGATTCAGTTGCATCAGCTTGATCAGGATGCTATGATCAGCAGCTTGATGTCTTCAAGTGTGTAAAATTGATGTAGCTTGATTGCAGATTACACTTGAAAATTTTCTCTGGATCAGTAGCCTTAAGCTCAGTAGGGTCAGCAGGGTGTTTTCTTGATTTAATTCTGATTGCTCAAGACAGATTCTCAATTTTCATCAATCTTCCTCTCTTTTATCTGAATTAGGAGTCCTCTATTTATAGGTAGGAGTCCTTGTGAGTTGTATTTGAAATTCAAATATAGCCGTTCCAGATTTTGTCCCATTTGACTTGCTTTCTGTCACTGTTCATAGTACTGACACAGTCAGGCTGCTTTTTGACAGAATGCAGTCTGTCCATCCTTTGCCTTGTATCCATTGGATAATGTTCTGAATTATCCCAACGTCCTTTTAATCTCAACCATTGATTTGTTTGATGAATCAGAGGTTTTTAGATGTCCTTATCCTTGTTTTCTTCCAATGTAATCTTGAATAAATCGAGGTATATGTATCAGCAGGTTCATGAGTCTGCTGAGATACATATCAGTCAGCTGAATCATAATTTGCTATGTTTAAAACACAATGCAGCTGACTTCATTTATCTAACTTTTATTTGTAAAGTTATAGTACACCATTTAATCATAACTAAGTTCCAGTCACCATCCAACTTATGGAACTTAGACCTTGTACACAAGGTATATGTAATCAGTTTAGGTCATCACAGACTTCCCTAAATTCTGATTCCATAGCCTCGACTTTAATTACTAAGTTTGATCCCTTAGCCTTCATTAACCGAGTTTGAGCCCTCAGCCTTCAGTCTTCAGCAGGTTCCTGACTTGTCTATTGACCTAGCTACCCTACTGATATAGACAAGTCTGCTGATATAAACCAGCTGACCATTACAGTGCTTGTTTGATCAAACCTATACAAAGATCAAAATCTAATAAACATATACATTTGATCTAGACATCTTTTTGCCTTTGCACTATAACAGCTAGTCTGGCACTCATCACAAAATTAAAAATAAGTCCAACAATTTCCCCCTTTTTGGTGATGATGCCAATACCCTCTTGTAACAGCAAAGAAAAAATATTAAAAACAAAAACAGAACAAGTAGTCATCTTTCATTATAATCAAATGTTCAAAGTTATTACAGTCTAGAATCAGCAAATGATAAAACATATAAAGTATGCTGAACTACTGTCTTCTTTCCCTTTCTTCTCTTGCTTTTTCTTCTTGTTCCTGGTAAGCTCTTATTTCCATGATCATTTCTCTCATCCAGTCATATTCAATGAGAGAGAAGTTAATGTGAGGATTCACTTCTTTCCACCAATGCCATGCTTCAGGTAGAGTGAGATTTATCTGATGTACTCTAAAGCCTAAACGCATGTATACTTCCTTGAATTCATTAAGCGACTCCTTTGCATTTGTGGTAGGTAAACTCCTTTCACCTATACCACCTCTTCCACCTCTTCTTGAAGCCCTCATGGCTTTAACTCTTGCTTCCCAAAATTTTAAGCCCAGAAAGGAGTTCAAACCTTCATGAAATCCCTTGTCATGATAAGGTCTCCTTCTGTTGTAGTATACCTTCTTGTATTGTTTGAGAAGATCATCAGTGAGTGGAAGTCGGCCAGGTGCAGGTTCCCTAAATGCATTAGTATCATCTTCCCATCTTTTCTTGGCAAAAATTCTAGCAGCCTCTTTTGATACTGCTGTTTTGCTCTCTTCCCCCTTATTGACATCCTCAACAAAACGGGACAGCAGGCCATGCACACTCTCCTGTGTCAACACTAGATTGTTCATCTGACCTTCAATAATTTCAGTCTTAGTGTCAATAGCTGTGATCCTTCCTAGCATTGTTTGCTCCAGCAGGGTTATCCTCTCAGTGATTTTAGGATCCAGTACAACAGGTTGAGGTGCAACAGCAGTTGCAGCAGGTCTATGTACCTCAGCAAGGTTATCTAACTTCTGATGAATAGAGGCAAGTTGAACTTTAAAAATTTCTCCTTCAGTGTATTGCCCTGTTTAATTCCCCTCACATATTGTGTTAGATCTGCAATGGCATACTGAGTAGATGTGTAGCTTGAAGCAACTGTCTCAGTAGACTTTCTATTGTTATCCACCTTGTTCATGAGTTCATCAAATCTTTGTTCTTGTCTATCAAGTTGAGTTCTTAACTGTGTCATGTCATTCATGACAGCCCTTATCTCATCCAGGAAATGTGCTGGTACCCCACCAGCCATTCCTCCAGCAGCTCCATCAGCAGGCTCCTCTACATTGTATTGTTGCCTCTGACTGCTGATCACCACGGCATAACTCATATCCCTTCTAGTAGGGTGAGGTCCTTGGTACTCCTCCAAGATAGGATCAATAGCAGGTTCTTCCAACACTGGAACAAATGCCTGTTGTGGTTCTTCATCTGTATCTTCTTCCTCAGGCATTTGAAATTCTTCATCACTGTAGTCATAGTCCAACAGTTGCTCATCCTCATCAATATCAGTAGACTGTTGACCATCTTTACCTACAGTGGTCTTGTCTCCTTCAGTAGGCTCCACTACAGCAGCCTCTTTAACAACAACAACAGGGGTTTCCTCCAAACCCAAAGTTTGTTCCAACCTTTGTCCAGGTGCTGTTTGTACCTCAGCAGCCTGTACCTCCTAATCCAAACTTTTCTCTGGTGCTGTTTGAACCTCAGCAGCCTGAACCTCCAGTTCCAACCTTTGATCAGGTGCTGTTTGAACCTCAGCAGCCTGAACCACCAGTGCCACAACAACTTGTTCAGGAAATACATCCATATTCTTCTTTTGAAATTCCCTAAGATCAGGAATCCTTCTTATAAAATTTGCAGCCTTGGTTAGAGTGGCCTCAGTGTCAATCCAGTCTTGATATTGAATGGAATCCTCAGAACTGACATTAGGCTCACTATGGTCAGAAGTCCTTTCATCATCCAAATCTACAGCCTGCTGATCATCAGTATGCTCAGCAGGTTCAAAAATAAACAATGTTTCCATCTCACCAACCATCCTGTTTGCACCAATGTCTATTCCCTCATTGATTTGTGCCTCTATATCATCCATGGTGAGATCCTCCAGATCCTCATCCATCTGTTGATTTCCTTGTCTTTCAGCAGATTGTCCAGCACCAGTAAACTGCCCTACATTTGGTTCAATAATCATTGCAGTTCCACTGGTTCCTCCTGGACTTACGCGTCGATTTTGCAGCTTTGGGGTTCGGGGCTCGGTCGACCGAGCCTACCATTTACGTGTTTTCACACTGTTGCTTCGTATACCGTGTTCCCCACTTCACTATTTCGACCAGATTTGATTTATCCTCTCTTCAATGCTCCGATTTTCTTCTTTATTTTGAAATCACTTGATTGAATGAGATAAATCTCTCAATAAATAACATCCCCCTGCATTTCTTTATTTTCTGCAAAATTGTTGTTACACCAAGTCATCGAATAATAATAAAATGTGTAACAAAATAACATTTAACCTCAATATTTCCTCATAATTAAATTATAACCCCTCAATAACCATTATAGGAATTTAACGGTTAAAAACACGCTTTTCTCATTTATTTCCCTTAAAAATAAGGTAAATTGTTTCGGGATTAAGCCCGAAAATATAGTAAAATATACCCTAAACAACTCCCCCACAATTAGATTTTTGTTCGTCCCGAACAAAATAATCAAAACCGGCTCACTGTACATGTAATCCACATAGGTTCCTGACTCACGTAACAAAAGATACGACAACTATAGCAATTATTACCAACATAGAGATAGATTCAGTGTGTGTGTGAAAAGCCTTTTTAATCTCCACTATTTTTTCGCACAAAAATCCTTTCAAACAATCCTAATGACTTTCCTAGGTATAGGCAGTAACCGTTCCACACAAAGTCTTCCCGTGTACTTATTAGGATGATCCCTAATGCATATCATTCAGTTTATACTGGGGATAGTCAGAAGATAACTAAGTTTTCAACCATCTTTACACATTGCCATTTGCTAATTTTTTCTTTAAAGTTCACTTAGTTCCACGTGTATAGCATATGCCCTCATTCCCAGCAATAGGATGTTTCGTGATAACACCCTAGCTGGACTACTATCATCAGGCAGTCGGGAGCTGTTAAGCCTCATAGTGGTATAGGACGTTTCGTGATAACGCCCTACCGCACTCAAATCATTGGCAGCCACATCCGACATATGTATATATATAACTCATATTAGCTTGGTATTCAAACCTTAAATTATATCCCTCCTATCACATTCAAACCTTCAGATATTCACAGTACACGTTCAGAAATTAGGTGTTATGTTACTGTTACTATTAAGCACAAGTATCTCTCTAGGATAAACCACTAGGATAGTGAATAGAGATAGTTCAAAAATTTTGCTTCAATTTCAAAGGCTTGCGTGAGTGTGAAATGAACACTATCTCGCATCAGTAAAAGCATGCTATAACTATCTAACAGAAGTCACAGACAATCATCGTCAGGAAACTACAACTAGCGAGCCTTTTTTGTTTCAATCACATGTTCATGATTCACATTTGTCAATTTTCACTTCGAAAATTTTTTTAAATTTTTTCAGGAAATTCACATTTACTCATTTTTCAGAAGATATAGCATGATAACTCCCGATGTAGACACCCCCCACACTTAAATCACATTATGTCCTCAGAATGTGCAAATAAGAGAAAAGAATACTTAGCTGGTCCCAAAGTGTTTGTCGGGCTGTAGGTTGGCAGGGGTCAGGCCGTAACATGGATGAACCGCTGCGACTCGTATCATGAACAGACAACACTAAAAGTGATAACTGGCAAAAACCGCTCAACAGTATCTGCAACACTTGACATAGCATATAATCTCGGGGCATAAAGGGTATATGAGTAAACATGTATGCACACAGAAATAGGCAAATAAAGCATTCAACAAATAGTCCAAGGATAGCCACCACAAAAGTAACCAAGGTATTATTCCGAAAAATCTACAATGCATCAAAACGGCTAAAAAAAATAAAATCTACCTAAAAAGACTAGGTTGCCTCCTTGTAGCGCTTGTTTTATGTCATTAGCTTGACATGATCCTCAAAGTCAACCCGGGTCGGGCCACTTTGGCTTACTTCCTGCCACTTCGTCATCAGAATCTGCATGATGAATAGCGGTGTGGCCACAACAACAAGTCAAATGCGCGACTAAGTTATGGAACTTAGCCTTCCAGACAGCATTGACTTTCTTCCTTTTTTTGCCTCTTCTCAGATTTGGCCTAGGTATACCGACAGTTTTAGGAGTACTGTCAGATGGGTCTTCACAGGTAGGGGTAAAAATGTAATCATCCGAACCAAAGAAGTCGGATGGAATCTCATCACACGTCAGCATCTCAGCCGTTTCAATCCCCTTTTGAAAATACATGACCTCAGGCTTTTCTTTTGGTTGCCCAAAATACTTTTTCAGCCTTTGACCATTCACCTTGAACGTTTGACCGCCATACCCTTTCAACTTAATTGCGCCACTCGGATTGACATCGAGGATTTCAAAGGGTCCAGACCATCTGGATTTAAGCTTACCAGGAAACAAATGTAACCTGGTATTATACAGTAAAGCCATATCACCTACTTTGAATTCCCGATTTTTTATTTTAGCATCGTGAAGCGCTTTGGTTCTTTCCTTGCTTATCCTGGAATTTTCGTAAGCTTGGAGTCTAAATTCGTCGAGCTCGTTCAATTGCAAAAGCCTCTTTTCCCCACATAGTTGGCTATTGAAATTCAAAAATTTAATAGCCCAGTAAGCTCTGTGTTCAAGCTCGACTGGTAAGTGGCAAGCTTTTCCATAAACCATTTGAAAGGGAGACGTACCCATGGGAGTCTTATAAGCAGTGCGGTAAGCGCATAGTGTGTCATCCAACTTTAGACTCCAATTAGTTCTATTCGAGTTCACTGTCTTTTCTAAGATTGTTTTAATACTCCGGTTGCTGACTTCGACTTGACCACTTGTTTGGGGATGGTATGGTGTACCGATTTTATGTTTGACACCATATTTTTCAAGAATCTTATCAAGTGGTGCGTTGCAAAAGTGAGTGCCTTCATCGCTGATAAGCGCTCGGGGACAGCCAAACCTGGTGAAGATATTCTTTTGCAAGAATTTCTTAACGACTTTATGATCGTTGGTCTGAGTGGCAATTGCCTCCACCCATTTGGATACGTAGTCTACACAAACAAGAATGTATTTATTAGAGCATGACAATGGAAATGGTCCCAAAAAGTCGATGCCCCATACATCAAAGACTTCGCACTCCAGAATGGGCTTAAGTGGCATGTCCATTCTATTACTCTGCCTCCCAATCCGCTGGCATCTGTCGCAACCTTTGCAAAAGGCTTCGGCATCCTTAAAGAGTGTGGGCCAGTAGAAACCGGCTTGGAGGATTTTTGCAACGGTTTTAGGCGCTCCGTAGTGACCACCAGTGGGACCACTGTGGCATTCTTCCAAAATACTCCATTGTTCGTGCTCCGGAACACATCGTCGCAACAACCCATCTTTACAGACTTTGAACAGATAGGGATCCTCCCAAATGAGATATTTCAGGTCCGTAAAGAATTTCTTTTTCTCCTGATACGTCATTTCTTCTAAGTGACCACCGGCTAGATAGTTGACGTAATCAGCATACCAAGGCCTAACAGCTTCCACCTTCAGCAACTGTTCTGTAGGAAAATCGATCCCTATTTCCTTCGGACTTTCGCTTTCCTCATTTACTAGATGAGATAAATGATCAGCCACAACGTTATCGCTACCTTTTTTTATCTTTTATCTCCAGGTCGAATTCTTGCAAAATAAGAATCCACCCGAGTAATCTCGGTTTCGCATCTGTCTTATCCATAAGATAACGTAAGGCTGCATGGTCAGTCCACACCACCACTTTGGACCCTAAAAGATAACTTCTGAATTTGTCAATAGCAAAAACGACTGCCAAGAATTCCTTCTCGGTGGTGGCGTAATTGCATTGAGCTGGGTTCAAAGTGCGGCTAGCATAGTAAATGGGTCTGAACTTCTTATCGACCCTCTGTCCTAAAACTGCTCCCACTGCGTAGTTGGAAGCATCGGACATCAACTCAAAGGGCTTAGTCCAGTCAGGTGCGATTAGGATCGGGGCGCTAATGAGCTTACCCTTCAGGCAATTAAACACTTCAATACACTCCGCATCAAACGAGAAGTCCACATCGTCCTTAAGAAGGTTAGATAAAGGTTTGGCGATTTTAGAAAAGTCTTGAATGAATCGCCTGTAGAAACCAACATGGCCAAGAAAACCTCGTACCTCCTTCACAGTCTTAGGGTACGACATCTTTTCAATGGCTTCTACCTTAGCCTTATCTACCTGAATTCCATTGCTGGACACCTTGTGTCCAAGGACAATTCCCTCATCAACTAGAAAATGGAACTTTTCCCAATTTAGAACTAGGTTCTTCTCAACACATCGTTGAAGTACCATTTCTAGGTTTTCCAAAATCTCTTCAAAACTGTCGCCATAGACTGAGAAATCATCCATGAAGACTTCCATACACTTCTCTACTAGTCCATAAAAAATAGCCAGCATACATCGTTGAAATGTAGCCGGTGCATTACACAAACCGAAAGGCATTCTGCGGAACGCAAAAGTGCCTGATGGACATGTAAAACTTGTCTTCACTTGGACATTAGGGTCGATGGCTATCTGGAAATAACCAGAATATCCATCGAGGAAACAATAAAACTTATGACCGCTCAGTCTTTCTAGAAGTTGGTCAATGAAGGGTAGGGGAAATGATTCTTAGCGGTGTCTTCATTTAACCTGCGATAATCAATGCAAACTCTATAGCCAGTCACAAGGCGTAAGGAAACTTCCTCCCCCTTTTCGTTCTTTTCCACAGTAATGCCTCCCTTCTTTGCCACAACTTGAGTAGGGCTAACCCACTCACTATCGGCGATGGCATAGATAATACCCATATCGAGCCACTTGATTATCTCCTTCTTGACAACCTCCTGCATGTGCGGATTTAGCCTTCGCTGAGGTTGTCTCACCTTTTTCGCCCCCTCTTCCGTTCGGATTTTATGCATGCAAACGTCGGGGCTGATACATCGGATATCACCCACTTGCCATCCGAACGCAAGGATGTTTTTCACAAGCACTTTTCTCAGTAGTGCTTCTTGCTCGGCTTCGAGTTTAGAAGAGATGATTAAAGGCAGTTTATCATCATCCTTAAGAAAAATATACTTAAGGTGTTGAGGAAGAGTTTTAAGCTCCAAATCAGTGGGTGGTTTCTCAATACTAGATTTGAGTGGACCACATTTTTCCTCAGTGGTCAAATGAGCTTGAAGGGGTTGACTGACAAACAACTCCTCTTCCCGAGGTGTAACCCCAGAAAGATAATCGATTAGATCATCCATAGGGATTTTTCTGTCAACACCTGCTTTCTCTTTTTCATGGTCAATCATTATTCTTAACTCTTCTTCTTCTAGCCCAGCAGCTAGATTTTCCCAATCGTCGATTTCCCAGTGCGTAGTCTCTCTCCAAAAATCGACTTCCTCCCAACTAACCATCAGGACTTCTTCTTGACCAGGATTAAAATCTGCCTGATGCAGCTCTTTGAAATCAGCATTGTTCATTACTGTGAAGTTCCATGTCTTCTGTTCACTGGCAGGCTCAGGTTGAGCAAATTGTGGAGATAACTTGTCAGTGACTACGGCCTGTGATGAATCAGAAGATGGCTCACAATCATCTCTTTCTTTATGATTTATAGCATTAAAGGCACCTATCTCTATTGGCTCTTCTTCAGATTTAGGGTGGTCATTTTCATCATAAATCGCTTCGATGAATGAGATCTCTTCCACTAGGGTTTCCTCAGCGCTTTTCCCCCGCATAAAGGTGATAGATGTATCATCGAATCTCATTGTGACCTGACCCTTATGAAAATCAATAAGGGCGGCAGAGGCATCCAAAAAGGATCGGCCTAGAATTAAGGGCATTTCTTTGTCAGGCGGATAATCCAAAATAACCCAGTCGGTTGGAAAAGCCAAGTGTTTAACATAAACAAGAACATTGTTAACACAACCGGCTGCAGTTCGGCTAGATCGGTCCACTATTTGAAGGGAAATAGGGCGTTCCCTCATCCTCTTATCTAAACCAAGCTTTATACAAATGTTTAACGGCATCACGTTTACAGAGGCCCCTGAATCACATAAGACGTTATGGAACATGCAACCTTCAATCTCACAGGAGATTGAAAGTCGTCCGGGGTCACCTCGCTTTGTTGGAATTTTCGGTGAAACAATTGAACATTCTTTTTTCAAAACCTCATCTGCCATCCCCTTGAGCTTCTTCTTGCTCCCACAAGCTTCTTTGATATACTTAGAGCACTTAGGCATTTCAGTCAGTACCTCTGCCAGAGGTATACTTACTTTTGTGTCTCTGAGTATTTTTCTAACTCCCTCGTATTGTTTGTCATTACCAAGGATACCTTCCTTTTTTTTTTTGCGGATAAGGAAGATTTTTCTTTTATTTGCTCAAAGTATCATTGTTCACGGTTTGATTCTTTATAGCTTCATCTTCCTTATCTTTCCACCTAACAAACTTTCCATCCTTCTTTTTCGTCAGGGGTTCAGCCACCTGACCATTCCTCAAAGCTACATCAGAATTAATTTCATCATCCGAAGAACCCTCGTCATTCATCTCATCCTCACTCTCGCTTTCTTCGGGTTTTGAATTCTGATTTCCCCCTCCTGAACTCATGGCGTCAGGAGGGGTTACTCGTTTCCCGAGCCCTTTTCGGCTCCAACTTTCTTCCCGCCTCGCAGGGTAACTTCATTCACTTCATCATCTCCATAGTTGCACTGAGTAGTGATGTCAGTGCAAGCATTGACATCCCCGTTTGGATTTCTTTCAGTGTAGCTTGGAAGTTTACCGTGAGGTCGACTCGCTTGTTGGTCTGCCATTTGGCCAACTTGTCTTTCAATGGTCTTGACACTGGTGGCCAGAGTTTTCACCATGTCAACTAATTCATCAAATTTCTTTTGAGAGACATAAGTGGTTTGTTGGTTTTGGTTTTGATTCCAACCACTTTGGGTTCTTTGAAAATTCGAATTGAAAGATTGATTTGCACTCCCAGGAAGTGATCCTGTTGGTGCATTCTTTTGATTAAAGTTACGTTGAAACTCGGAATAATTCTGTTTTTGGTTGAAGTTTTGTTGACCAGAATTTTGATTAAAATTTTGAAAGTTTTGATTCTGGTTTTCCATTAAATTCACTTCTTCTCCCATTTCACTGCCGGCCTGCATTCCAAAGAAATTCATATCTGCTTGCCCTCCTTGCTGCTTCATTTGTAAGTTAGATAGCTGTTGGTTTAACATCTCCACTTGAGCAACTAACATCTTTGTTTCAGAATTGCTTGCAGCCGATTTCTTCTTGTCCTCACTAACATGGGTCTTCTTTGAAGTTGACCACATGTTATTTTTCGCAATGGTCTCTGCTACCCTATAGGCAGCATCGTCCCCTCCTCCTAGAAAAGATCCATGAGCAGTAGAATCGAGGTAATCTCTATTGGGTTGAGAGACACCCCGGTAGAATAGTTCTAAGAGCTCATGGCGGCTGTACCCATGATTAGGGCACTTTCTCATTAACAAGTTTAACCTTTCCCAGGCCTTTCCCACACTTTCATCTTCCAATTGCTCAAAAGTGGCAATTTCTCTTTTCCGGTCCATGATTGTCCTAGGTGAAACGAATTTTAGAGCAAAGGGTCTTTTGACATCAGCCCAAGTATGAAGGGAGTGATGGGGTAAAGACTTGAACCAGCGATTCGCTTCACCTTTTAAAGCGAACGGGAAAAGTTTCAATTTAACGACCTCGGAAGGAACAACAGGGTAATGACCTGCTTCTCAAATTTGAACAAATGTTGACAAGAAGTCATGAGGATCTTCTTGAGCAGTACCATGGAGTGAACTATTTTGAACCAACCCGACTACTCCATTCTTTAGATCGAAGTTCATTCCTCCCATCGCCGGAGGTCGAATTGGTCTATGCCCCTCCAAGAAATCCTGATCAAGATAAGGAGCGTAAGGGTCCTGCTCAACAGTTGCCTGGGGTTGTTGCTGTTGGATATTTTGATTCACCGGAATCTGATGATTCTGATGTTGGTTCGGTTGAAATTGTTGGTTCATCCAGGCTTGCTGATTTTGTTGATTCTGCATCATTTGCATTAGGAGCATATTCAATTGAACATGCGGATCCATACCGAAAGGATTTTGGTTATTGTTATTATTCCCTTGGTCGTCCGGGTTGGAATTGCTAGAGGATTCATCGCTCATATTGTCAGAACCTTGAAATAATCTTCTTTTGACAATGTCCCGCTCGGGTTCAGAGCAGTATAACAAAGGTCCTTTTTTGCTCCTGGTTTGCATAAACCAAGTGAGCAAAACAGAAAAGTCAACATTGACAATAGGTCATGTTGACGAGAGATTTTACACTAACCGAGGTTTTTTTTAATTTTTTTTATATATTTAGAAAAGATATAGAAACAGAAACAAGAAAAGAAACCTACCTATGAAAAATTTAAAACAAAAAAAAAAAACACTAAGACGGTGAAAAAAAACGTGTTGAAATCTTCTGAGGCCAAAATGGAAGGGAAAACAGCAGATTTTGACCTTGAAAACGGCGTCGAACGGCCTCCAGCTATTCATTGCGTCGTCGGCGTCGGAACGAGCTTTCCGAATTGGGGTCCTGCGCGCCAAACGGACACTCGAGCCGAAAGTTATGGCCATAATACTACCGACACAGAAAACTGCACTACGAAGAATCCGACAACCGTTACCGATTCCCCGGCAACGGCGCCAAAAACTTGTTCGGTAAGTTTTGGATTTATAATTTTACCGGAACACCCCAAGTGCAAGGCACGTTGTAGTGGGTATTACCGGGTCGTCCAAGGAATCGAATGATGTCGGAAACAAAAATACAGTTAACGCACCGGTGAATTGTCACGATAAATAATAAAGTTCCTACAAATTCTATAATCCTAAATAATTTCTATTAAACTAATAAAATAGAAGAAATCAAATTAACACTAAAGGAAATAAAGATTGAAAAACAACAAATAAAACCTAAATAAGCTATTGAATCAAAAATCCAAATTGCTATGAAAAATTACTGACTTTCTTCTTAATGTAACGAGACAGTAGGGCAACAAGGATTCTACCAAACAACCACCACCCAACCAGTTTGTGAGATGAATCAAATTTCTTGGTGTGATCTAACTTAAATCCAATCAAATTTCTTTAATCAAATTTATTTGGTTTCTGTTCCCTTTCTCAAGTGAAACAAAATTAACAATAAAAGAACATGATCATGAGTTCGTTTCCGAATCTCCTACCCAATTAACAATAAACTAATCTCTCGAATATCATTAATTGTATCGAATGAAGGGTTCTATGTAAATTTAATTCTCATCAAATTCAAAACAACAATCGTTTCATCGATTTTTCAATCTAACAAAACATACATTCAGACAATTCAAAACATTCGATAAAGAAAAATAAATTCAAACTCACTAATAATGTTTACTGAAAAATCTCCTGGTTGTGGTGATGCTGTAATGGCTTCATCCCGTTGTCCTACTGCGAATTGCTTAGCCTTCAATCATCTTCGATCTCCAAAAGAAAATTGAAAGAAAGAAACTCATGTTTTTGTGTGATGTGATGCGGCTGCTAGGGTAATGTGTGTTGTATTTTTTTGTGTCCCCTTTTCTGCTCGAATGGTGCTGCTTATATAGGAGTTTCGCAGACATAAGGAAGGATCTAGAAAAACGCGTCGATTTTGCAGCTTCGGGGTTCGGTCGACCGAATAGCACGGCTCGGTCGACCGAGCCTACCATTTACGCGTTTTCACACTGTTGCTTCGTATACCGTGTTCCCCACTTCACTCTTTCGACCAGATTTGATTTATCCTCTCTTCAATGCTCTGATTTTCTTCTTTATTTTGAAATCACTTGATTGAATGAGATAAATCTCTCAATAAATAACATCCCCCTGCAGTTCTTTATTTTCTGCAAAATTGTTGTTACACCAAGTCATCGAATAATAATAAAATGTGTAACAAAATAACATTTAACCTCAATATTTCCTCATAATTAAATTATGACCCCTCAATAACCATTATAGGAATTTAACGGTTAAAAACACGCTTTTCTCATTTATTTCCCTTTAAAATAAGGTAAATTGTTTAGGGATTAAACCCGAAAATATAGTAAAATATACCCTAAACAAGATATTTCAAAAATATCCATAAAGAGTGTGACCTACTATATCAGATCTCAGAGTACGCCCCGAGTATGCCTACGAGGGGCAGGTCAGTGACGCGGCGAGTACCCGATATCCTATCCTTTTGGAGACCAAGCCTTGAATTTTGATAGCGGTGAACACCATCCGAAGGGGGCTGAAATCAAAGCGGCAAGAGGTGTCACCATTCTCTCACGTGCTTGCATCTATAGTAGAGGCCGTGGGGTTGGCTGTCGCCTTCCCCGCTCCCACTCAATAATTTGAAAAAGTGGTGGGTTTACTAATTACAGTTTTGGTCTTGACAATAAGAAACATTAAATCAAAGTACTCCGAACAGGGTCGGTTAAGTAGGCAAGCCTACGCCGTCTTATTCGTTGGAACATATGTGACTGTCGGTCGGATCCAGCAAGAGAAACCCCATTTAGCCACAAGGCTTATCGGATATGCTAAGTCTTGTCGAACCCCCATGCAAATGTCACACGTGGAAGGGAGTCAATTGAGCCGTAGCTCAGTTGAACTCACCCAACCATGGTTAGACCATTTCCGAACCCATGTACTAAGATTTTCCGATTTCTATGTTGTCAACCAAAGCGTAATCTCGTTTCTGTTTAAGGTAGGTTCACCGAAAACTCAATGATTTATCTAAGTGGGATTTACCGATAATCCATTACTAAAATTGTAACGATTGGCAAAACCCGGTTCCTCGGTTTTAATAATTAGTTACTTAATTAATTAACTACCACATATTAAATAAAAAGATTTTTAACTAATTATACGAGTTATACATGCCTAATTTATTCGAAATAAACTAGCTACATGTATGCATTGGAGTGGAATCATGATATGATGCATGTCATGGCAATTTTCCGGTTATATCACACAATTTCGATCATACACGAAAAAATAAATGAAAAAATTAAACACTGAGATGGACCGTTGGTACCCCCAACTAACCTATTTTCTAAGGAAAAGTAAAAACTTAAACTAATCTTCGAGTCTTGAACTTCGAATCCTGAACTCGAACCGCCGGATCACGAACAACAAACACCCGAGAGGAGAAAGACTTTTAATTAAAATAAATCCAATTTATTTATTAAATAAAACCCTTTATAAAATTGTTTTTTTTTGTTTATTTATGTCGGCTGTTTTTTTTTGTTTTTTTATATTTAAAAGGTGTGCTCTAAAACAACCCTCATCATCATCAGAGTCATTTTCAGATGATTCTTCATTCTTTTCACTACTAGATTTAGCTTTGAGTGCCTTCTTGCTTTTTCTCTTTTCAGTTGTCTTGTACTTCTTTTTATCCTCTTTTTTGTCTTTTTCTTCAGCGCAGTGAGCCTTAAAATGACCATTCTTGTTACTGTTGAAGCATCTATATTCATCATCCTTTCTCTTGGTGTCTATGTTTGTGCTTGACTTCTTGTTTGATGATGATCCTCCTTTGAATATTTTCTTTTTTCTAAACCTATCAAAGCGTTTTACTAATAAAGCTACTTGTTCCTTAAGCTCATGTGTCTCTTTGCTGTTTGTATCAGCTGTTTGACTTTGCTGGGGTGCAACCAGTGCACTGGCCTTATGTGCCTCTGCTGGTACAATGTCTTCGCCGTTTAACTCAAATTCATGAGCCTTTAGTTGAGACATCATGGTCAGAGTATCAGTGTTTGTAAGATTTGTTGTCCCTCTGATTCCTGATGTGATGATCTTCCATCTTTCAGGTAATCCTCTCAAGATCTTCAAGCACACTTCTTTTTGAGGATATGTGTGTCCAAGCTGTTGCAGTTCACTGATGATGCTTGAGAATCTGTTGTCCATTTGATCAATGGATTCACCAGCCTTAATTTTGACCTTCTCAAATTTCTGTTTTGCAACAGATAATTTATTTTCTTTAACTGCTTCAGATCATTCAGTTATCAGTGCCAACTTGTCCCACATCTCCTTTGTTGTTTCGCAGTCTTTGATTCTCATGAACATGTTGCTATCCAGGGTCTTCAAAATCATATCTTTTGCAACAAAGTCTATATTTGCTCTTCTCCTGTCATCTTTGGTCCAATCTTTCTTGGGTTTGTCCACTTCTTTTCCTTGATATGCTCTTGTGGCTACCACAGTCATGATCATGATTAGGCCATCATTAATTACATCCAGCATCTCTTCACGAGTTGCTGGAAGATGAGATAACATTCTTATTTTATATTCATCAAAGTTATTAACATTGTAATCAGGTACTTTTGACATAAAGTTTGAGGAATCCATTAGTACAAATAGGATATATTTATGTATATGTGTAGAAAGCACAGATTTGAAAACTACTTTGAAAATATGTGATCTCTTGTTACCAGAAATAAGATTTGAACAGGTTCTGATACTAGGAACACCGCTTCGATACCAATTGTCGGTCCCAGAGAAGGGCAAAACTATAGTCAGGGGGGTGAATGACTATAGTGGAGTTTCAAAAACTTTTCTTGTATTTAAAAGCTCTTGGGCAGCGGATAAATCCTTCTTACTATGTTGTTACAAAGTAGTTCAGGCAATCACAGATATAGGGTATAATATAAGTAATTAAATAAATGCAGTAAGATAGATTGCTGAAAGTAAATTGACACAAGGCTTATAGTGGTTCAGGGTGGTGTAATCCTTTAATCCACTCTTCTCCTGTGATGATTGGAGGAATTCACTATTGTTTTCACAGATACAATAGCCTGAATGTCCTTGACTACACAAGCTTCACAATCTACAAGACTATCACTCCTTGACTGCAACAGCTTCAGTGACTCAGTCTCTTTCACTGCTCCTTGGGATCAAATCCTTCACCAGCTATCACAAACACAACTCCTTCTCAGATGGCTATGATTCAGTTTCTTGATTGATGTGAATTGGATTCACAAACTTGTTGATCAATCTCAATGCTTGATGTTGAAATATGGCTCTCAGTTTTGAGTTGATCACTGGATATTTCTTTTTCGCACAGATAGTAGGCTTTTTCTTTTGACAGAGTTTTTGCTCAGATTTTTATCGTACTTCTTCTTCTTTCTTTTTCTGTCAATGCTTTCTATTTATTGCCTTGATAATCCTTGATTTGAATTTTCGTCTGTTGGCTATTTTAATGAGGAGAATAAATCTTGATTTTATTCTTGATTCCCCCTTAATTATATCCTCCTTGATTTCAGTGATCAGATTATTTTTCAACCGTTTATCAAAAAATCCGTCCTTGATTGATCTTCTATGGATTATGCATTTAATGATCGATCCTCTGAATCTTCATCATATTTCAAAATCTGATTAGGTAAGGTTTACTTAGCCGTTCTCTGATCGGTCAAGTGATCCTTCTGACTTTGCCGCATGGATCTTCCTTCACTGCTTTGTCTTCACTCAGCCGATAGTCAGTTTACTTTGCCGATTCACTGTTTCCTTCATTCTTTCAGTTAAGGGAGAATCTTTTTATTTCACTGATCCTTGATTTGTGTGAGATTAGTGTACACCATATTTAAACATTAAGTTTCATCACTTAGAACATAACTTAGACTTATCCAAGGTCATCACAGACTTCATTGGTTATAAGTCAGACAATAATGTCTTCATTACTTCTTTGCTGGTACTTGGCTGACTTCACTCTGCCGAAAATCTGTTTATACATTGTCGTCCTAACAACTAGTATAATACTTGTATGACTCAACTTATACAACATGTCAGACTCTAAGTAAAGACTTATACAGAGAAATTTAACTTATTTCAGGCTTGCTATAACAGCTAGTATGACAATCATTAAAACAAAATAAAATTTTCCTAACAGACACTGACAGTGTCAGTAAGGTACATCAGAGGGATTTCCAGGAATATTCAGACAATCCTGTAACGGTTGTAATTCAAATTCAAATTCAAATCACAGGATCTACACCTATAAATAGAGGACTCCTAATTCAGGCTGCAATATACACAAGAGCAAGAATTCACACGAAGCAATTAAGTTTTTGAGCAAGAAATTGATCAAAGTGCAATCTTACCCTGCTGATACTATCTGATCTTTAATTTACTAATCAAGGATTTTCTTCACATGTTTTCTACAATCAAGTTACATTCGGTATACATATTGAAGACTACAAGCTACTGATCTTTTCATCCTGATCAAAAGCTTACTGAAAGCTGAATCACTTTCTTGATTCAACCCCTTCTTTTTCAAGAAGAACCTAAAGACAGAGAAGCACTGCTGAAGTTTCAAGGACTGTTGTGTTTTGTGGTGGAGCTGGTGAAGAGGAAATCCTAACCTTCAAGGACCAGTGGAATACTTAGGAGCAGAAATCCCACTTGTTTCTTGTGTTCAGTTTCGGAAGCCATAGTTATTGGTTAAGGACAAACAGTTTAGGGATTTTTGTAACAGTTACCTCAAGAATCTCTAGTGAATTTCCTCCAACATCACAGGAGAAGAGTGGACTGATAGGATTACACCACCAGGAACCACTTTAAAACTTGCCTACTTTACTTACTACATTTACTTTTTGCAATTTACTTTATCCACATACTTATCACATCAATCTACTGAACTAGCTCCAAAATCACACCACTTGCACAACTGATTATCCAATACTTAGTATCATCTTTAAAACAACAAGTAACAAGGCTTAATCTAAAATATTCTGCTGCAACAAATTCAATAGCTTTAATAGTCAGCAGACTATTGAACCCTGATGAGTTTGTCAACTCCAAAAAGTTTTAAGTGTTAAGTTTATTCACCCCCTCCCCTCTAAACTTAACCAAAGCCTTTTCAAGGGACCAACAGGAACAAATGGCAATCATGATGAAAATAATTAGAAGAATGAAGAGTGGCCGGCCAGTTACTCAGAAATACATCAGGAAAACTCCAGAGAGAAAGAAAGATGATGAATATTTGTGCTTCAACTGCAAAAATCCTTGACATTACAAGGCTGAATGATCTAGAACTGACTAACAAGAGATCTCAACATAGAAGAACTAGTAGAAGAACCTTATTAGCTAGTTATGAATCAGACTATGAAGGTAAAACAGAAAAGGCACTCTCAGATGACACAGATTTAATGGCTCATATGGAAGACTCAAACGGGGTATGTGAGTCTAACTCTAAGTAGACCTCAGCACAAAATTCCATAAAAATGCTTGTTCTTCAACAGTTGGTTCTAATCCAAGAAATCCAGAATTATAAGAAACTGTTGATGAATTGATGAATCAGTTGGTAGAAATACAAGTTGGTTATGAATCAATCAAAACAGAGAAAGAATCACTAATTATGGAAGTCGAATTATTAAAAACTGAATTGAACATTCTGAAACTGCTAAGACTGACCCAGCAAAGAATCAACATCAGCCTACTACTTCAGTAGCAGTAGCTGAATCTTTAGCTCAATCAAATTCTGCAACTGGATTCAAATCTGAAAATCCTTATGGTGATAGAATAGGCTTAGGATTTGACACACATCAAACTTCTAAGGAAGGAACTAGTAAAGCTGGTGACCCGAATGTCAAAACTGGCATTAAGTTTATAGCTGAACAAATTCCTCAAACTGAGAAGCATGCTGAACCAGTTAAGTCAGCTCAGAATGAAACAACCCAGTTTCAACATAAGTTTTCTAAGAATTCGGTTGCATATGATTACAAAGGTAAATCTAAAGGTAGATCAGCTGCACCTCAAAGAAACAATGATGGTAGATCAACTGTCAGATCTACAAAATCTAACTATGCTAAGAACCAGAAAAGGTCCAACCAAAGCAAATCCAAGAATGTTAATCATTCAAGGAAGTAAAAACTCAGAGGAAGAGGCAGATTATTTCCTACTGATAGGGATTGAAACTTCTCTGATCTATTGCTAAAACTGAACATAACAATCATTCAAATCAGAGAACTTATTACATGTCTCAAACAAGGACTGAACAGAGAACTTATCCTAGATCTCAGCAGAATCCTCAGTACAGAAGTTAGTTTAGACCTCAGTACAAATAGCAAAATGATTGTTATTACACACATTTCAACAATATAAGGTAATATGAAAGTCATTTTAGACCAAAAGAATTGAGAGCATATGAATAAGACAATCCATAAAAAGATACTTTGGGAATGTAGCTTATAAATATGATAATAAGTGCAACAATTTCCATAGGAGATCCTATGGGAATATCATAAATGTTGTACTTACAACTGACCCTTATTGACCCAAGCAGAGTTTGGTAGCTAAAACTCATTAACTTGTTTTGCAGGAAATATGGTACTTAGACAGTGGTTACTCTACACACATGACAAGGAACACAGACTGTTTGGTTGATTTTCAAGCTAAGGATGGACCCAAAGTAAATTTGGAGGAAAAGACAAACCTGGTTATACAAGATGTTATGGAACCCTAATCAAGAAAGGTTTGAAGATAAAAAAAATGTAGCTTATATGGGAGGACTCAATTACAATCTACACAGCACTAGTCAATTTTGTGACATGGGTTACAGAGTCACCTTTGATAAAGAGTTCTACATTGTTGTAAGTGAAACTGTATATCAAGTAGTTCTTGTTGGCAACAGGAAGGAAAATATGTATGTTGTGGACTGGAAAATAGTTGTTTCAGAAACTTGTTTACTTGTGCATACCAAATCAGAAATCAGCTGGCTATGGCACATGAAACTTAGTCATCTCATCTTTGATGACATCAATGTTCAGGTCAAGAAAGAATTATTAATTGGACTACCACAGATTTCTTACAAGAGGACATCTTATGTGATGCTTGTAAAAAATGGAAGCAAGTAAAAGCTGGTTTCGAGACCAAGTCTCAGTATTCAACAACAAGTGTTTTAGAACTATTACACATGGACTGGTTTGGACCAGTTACACCTATCAGTGTCATTGTAAATAAGTAAAACATTGGTAGTGGTTGATGATTACGCAATGTACACATGGGTAATTTTCTTAACAAAGAAGAGTGAGACCAAGCAAAGGCTGAAAGAACTGTTGAAGATACTTCAAAATTAGAAAAGTTTTACAGTTGTAAAGATAAGATCTGACAAAAGAACTCAATTTCTCTACAATGTGATCATTGAATACTGTGAAGAAAATAGAGTGTTACATCAACTTGCAGCCACAACAACACCTCAGCAAAATAGAGTAGCTGAGAGAAGAAACAGGACACTCAAAGAAGCAGGGAGGACAATGATCTGTGAATCTAAGTTACCTGAAAGGGATTGGGTAGAAGCAGAAAACACAGTCTGTTACACACAAAACATAGCCCTGATGAATAAAAGGTTAAAGAAAACACCCTATGAGATATGGAATGGAAGGAAACCAAATGTCTCATATTTTCTTGCTTTTGGAAGCAAATGCTACATCCACAACAATGGAAAAGATCAGCTCATGACTTTTCAACCCAAAGCTGATGAAGGAATATTCTTAGAATATTCAAGTGTTAGCAAATCCTTTAGAGTTTCAAACAAGAGTACTCTCAAGCGTGAAGAATCAATACATGTGGTTTTTTATGAACAAAAATTTGTTGGTGACACAATTGAAGACAAACCAGAATCAGTTTCTCAACCTCAGTCACAAAAGACTGCAGAATCAAATTTTGTGGATATGGGAACGTTAAGATTATCAGAATCTTCAGATCAAGATCAGTCATAGTTACCAACAACTGGACCTATAGTTGAACAACCAGTACAAAATGAACCTGATACAGTTCAAGCCCAGGTTAATCAAGCTCAAGCAGATCAGATCCCAGAAGCTGAAGTTCATGAAGAACAAGTTCAAGAAAATCAAGATCCAATAATGCAACCCCCAATTCTTCAATGGATGAGAGATCATCCTGAGGAAAAAGTAATTGGCGATTTTCAACAAGGAGATCGTGCAAGAAATTAGTTAGATGCAATGATAGCATGTTTTCTATCTCAAACTGAACCAAATGAGGTAGAATAAGATTTAAAAGATCCAGATTGGATACTAGCCATCCAGAAAGAACTCAATGAATTTGTGAAGAATCATGTATGGGAGTTAGTAGAAAGACCTGATGATGCAAATATAATTGGCACCAAATTGGTTTTCAGAAATAAAATTAATGAAGATGGAAACATTGTTGGAAATAAAGGAAGATTTGTGGCCAAAGGATACTCACAACCTGAAGGGATAGACTCTGATGAAACTTATGCTCCAATAACAAGATTAAAGGCAATCAGATTATTTCTTGCATTTGCAGCTCACAAGAAGTTCAAAGTTTATCTAATGGATGTTAAAAGTGCATTTTTGAATGGAGTACTTGAAGAAGAAGTGTATGTGCAACAACCTCCTGGATTTGAAATCAAAGATCAAGAAGATAAAGTTTTCAGACCAAGAAAAGTAATCTATGGACTGAAACAGGCACCCAGAGCCTGGTATGAAACTTTGTCACAGTTTCTAGTAGACAATGGTTTTATCAAAAGAACCATCGACAAGACTTTGTTCAGAATGAAGATAAGTGAAAGCACTCTCCTAGTTCAGATGTATGTGGTTGATATAATTTTCGGATCAGAAAATCAACAACTCTGTGAAAAATTTGCAAGTCTCATGAAGAGGAAATTTCAAATGAGTATGATGGGTGAATTAAATTATTTCCTTGGACTACAAGTCAAGAAAATGGACAATGGAATCTTCATTCGCCAAACAAAATACACAAGAGAATTAATCAACAAGTTTGGAATGGAGAACAGCGCAGGAATAGCAACACCTATTAGAACCAATGTAAGATTGGATGAAGACAAAGATGGAAAAGATGTGGATCAAACTCTCTATAAAAGAATGATTGGAAGTCTACTTTACCTCACAGAAAGTAGACTTGATATATCTTTTGCAATAGGTGTATGTGCAAGATTTCAGACAAAGCGTAAAGAATGTCATATGACAGTTGTCAAAAGAAGCTTGAAGTATCTCAAAGACATACTTGGAATGGGGATATGGTATTCAAGAGAAGGAGAATTCAAACTGAAATCCTACTCAGACTCATATTATGCAAGATGTAAAATAGACCGAAATAGCACATCAGGCACATGTCAGTTACTTGGAAATAGACTGGTGTCATGGTTTAGCAAAAAGTGAAACTCAATTTCAAACTCCATAGCTGAAGCTGAATACATTGCAGCTGAAAGCTGTTGTGCTCCAGTTTTATGGATTCAAAAACAATTGAGAGATTATGGAATTCAAGAAGGGTGATACCGATTATGTGTGATAACACAAGTGAAATTGCAATAACAGACAACACAGTTCTACATTCAAGGACAAAGCACATTGATGTTAGACATCACTTCATTAGAGACCATGTCGAGAAGAAGGATGTTACAGTTCTCTATATCCCAACTGAGGTACAATTGGCAGATATTTTTACAAAATCTCTGGATAAAGAAAGGTTTTCAAAATTGAAATCTGAATTGGGAATTATCAAAGTCAGTTAAGTCAATTATTCAACTGAGATTCATCAAAGGGATTGGTCTTTGTCATGATGGGTATGCTCGCTTGACAGATCAGTCATTGACATCAACGATCTCAAACTCACTATGGAACTAAACCTGGAAGGAACTGACCTCTACAAAGGACTGACTACTGAAACTAAAAATCAGTTTTACCTAGTCAAAGGTATTCAAAGGTTAAAAGGATAAATCCAACAATAGTCACATCGCAATAATTTACCGCCGAATCGGTCAGAAATTGTTGCGTTTGTACCCACAAAAAGCCAAATAGTAAATGCATCGAATACCTAAATACTCGGTGGAATTTCAAATGGTACTCCATGATCTTATAAAAGATTGTGGGATCAAATCCATAACCGTCTATTGCTATATTTATTTTCTAAAAAATATCTTCTCAACCTCTCAAAGAAAAAGCAAAATGGCCCCAAAGCAAGTTCAAGACATAAGATTGATAGATAAAGGAGAAACCTTCTCCTTGGATCAATTTGAACATGAGTGTGATGAAACCTTGTTAGCTAACCAACTTTGTGAGACTATCAAAAAGGTACAAGGGCTAGTGAATCTATTAGAAGTCAAATTGGAAAAAGATTTGGATGTTGAAGCGATTTTACAATTTTGGGTGAATATGAAGGTGGTAAAACATTCTCTACCAACAACCGTTCATGGAGAAGGAATTTGCTTCAATATAGAGATTATATGACAATTGTTTGATTTCATGAAGCTAGTTGAAAAATCAATCAATCTACTCAGTTTACGACTCAAGCGTGAAGCTTTTCTCTCTCAGATTTCTGCAACAGAAAAACCGGTAGAAGTTTATTCAATGATGTAAAGTCTCAAGCCGGAATTTTCCCTACTCAGCAGATGGATAAGCGAAACTGTCATTGGACAATATCAAGGGCTAAATTGGTTATCTGTGGATACAATCAATCTAATGAATATCATTTGGGATGAATTCAATTTCAATTGGGCATGTTATGTCTTCAATCAAATCATGAAGCAACGTATTGTAGAAATTGAAAGAATAAGTAAAGCCAAAGATGAAGGTAAGAAGAAGTCTGGAAGAATTCATCTGAAAGAATCACTCAGTTTCATAATACAACATTACCTAGAAAGACTCAGTCATGGAAAGGAAGCAGAACAAGCTGTTGCAACAAGAAAAACTGAAAAGAATTCCACAGTTGTTAGTTCAAGAGAAGAATCTTCAAATGTTGAAGGAAAGAAAACTGTCTCTCAGCAAATAGCAGAACAGGAAGGGGTCAAGCACAAAACTGACTCAGAAGATAAAAGAACAGTAGAAAGAAGCTTGTTCCCAAAAATATCAGTTAAGGGAACTGAAACAAGCATGACAGCATCAACATAGGGGAAGAACTGAAACTGACATCTAGGAATGATGAATTAGATGAAGATGTTTCTCACAAAAAGCAAAGGTTATCAGAGAAACAATTTTATGCTATGGTTACTATAGAAGAGACTCACAAGACTCAGCAACAAGAGAGTTCCATTGAACTAGAAAGAATTTTCAATCTCAGGAGAATGAAATTGAAGACTATGGACTCTCAAGAATCATTCAAAGAAACCACAAAAACTGAAGAAAATTGGTTTCCAAAGAATCTTGAAGTGGAAGATTTGTATGCATTGTTTCCTATAGAAGAATTTCTAACAAAATGCTACAAGTTACTTGAAGAAAAAGCTCAACAAAGGAAGAAGAAGTCAGTTGACTCATCAGAACCCAAGGATAAACCCAAAAAGGATGATGATGAAGATAAGGATGATGATTCAAAGAAAATGACAGAGCAAGGTTTAGTTTTGTAGCCTGAAAACGAAACTGAAACTCAAGAACAATCAGTTGCTCAGAAAGAAGGATTGCCAATTGGGTCACAGACAACTGACAATCAGTAGCAAACTGAAGATGTTGTACAAGAACGGATGATTGTGGATCATCAAACTCAGTCAACAGTCAAGGAAGAAATAGATCCAATTGAGTCCTGACAGCAGAAGAACTGAATAAAGTATAGACTGCCATAGACAGCTTACATAATCAAAAGAAAGATTACAACAATATTTTACCAAGAATCTCAGGATATTTGGACTACTTTAAAAAGAACTGATGTAAATGTGAACTCAAAGTTAGACACAATCAAGCAAGTTACATCAAACTCACAATTAGAGATCCTTCAGCTCAACGAAAAACTTTAGATAGCAACATATGAAGACCGTGAGATTCATGCTCAATCTGAATGGCACCTAAGTCAGAGACTTTATGGTCTACAGACTTAGCTTTTAGAACTCTTCACTTCACAAAAAGGCATTGCAGAAGACCAGAAACAGACATATGAATTAATCACTCAGCTGTATAATGCCAAAAAAGGGGAAGCACAAGAAGAAAATCTGAAACTTGAAGAATAAAACCTGAACCTAGAAGTTGAACTAGCAAAGCTCAGAAAACTTAGAGATGACAAAGGAAAGTCAGTCTCAGTTTCAAACAATAGAGATCCAGTAGAACTTAATGAAAAGAACCTCTTTTTGAAATTCAAAGAACCCAGAGACAAAAGAAACTCTTACCGGTGATTTATGGATAAAATGTCACAAAGATTACAGCCATGTGAAAGAAAAATACAAGCACAGATCTTTTGAAGAATCCCTTGTATATTTCTTATCAGACAAATATCACTCACAGAAGATGATGGATCACAAGAAGATAAGAACATTGGAAGAAAGATTTGGAATCAAAGAAAAGAGAGAACAGATGAAGATCGACAATGATGAATTTGAAGATTCATACAAGAACAATGATGATCTTCGAAAGTTAAGTTGTGGAGAAAATGGAAACAATCAAGTCAAGTTGATTACAACAAAGCATTCTCCAAAGAAGACACAACCAATGATGATGAATACAGCTAGTATGATAAAGAAAGGATGTTTGTCAGAGTTACACAACAAGCTTAAAAGCTTAAGTTTTAATTTTGTAATCAGTTGTGTAATTTGACCCAGTTTTTTAGAATTCTAATGATAAATCCAGTTTCAGTTTTACTTTTTTTTATCTTTAAGCTTTTCTTTTAAGGAGGGTTTTGGCATCATCAAAAAGGGGGAAATTGTTAGAAATTAAATTTGAGTTTAATTTGATTATGATTCATCTTTGATTATTTAATTGTTTGTTTATACTCCATTTGATGAAGTGTTGAAACTAACTGTTATAGTGAAAATCTAAAAGATGTCTGGAAATGAATGTATAAGATTTATTAGAGTCTGATCTTTAATAGATAGAGAGTCGTAGAACTGAAAACTGGAAATCATATGGAAACTGAAAGTGTATAAAAACATGATGACATATCAAGAAACGGAAAGTTTTACTCAGAACTAAAACTGAGATATACTCTGAACTGAAGAAGGTAAGTTCGTTGTGGGACACAGACTCAGTTGGCTTATTTGGAAGCTAAAGGATGAGAGGACAAACTCAGTTAAGAAGGCTAAGGAACACAGACTCCGTATTTGAAGAACTGAGGGTTCAAACTTAGTTTATGAAGACTAAAGCCGAGACTGTAAAGTTAGAATTCAGGCAAGTCTGTGATGGCCTGAACTAACTTTATGGAACATGTATGGACACCTAAGATGCATAAGGACAATGATATCTTAGATGACTTAAGTGTTATGGTGTACTCTGATTAAGTCAATAAAAATCAAATGACGATAGAGTACTAAGTTTTGAAGAAGAGTAACAAATCAGGTAAATATTAAAAACAGACCTACTCAATTTATAAAGCTTAAAATTGATATTTCTCAGACACTCAGTTTAAAGCTGAAATCATCCAAGAAATGAAAGAAAATAAGAATGTTGGAAATCAAGCATTCTCATTGGATGATGAACTGACATGTCAGAACGGTCACTGACAAATGACATATAGCCATTGATAGCTAAAAGGATTCAAATTCAAAAAAGATGAAGGTTGGATTACACACTATAAATAGAGGACTTAGCAACAAGGATCAAACACACACAATTTTACAAGATTTGAGCCTAAGTTCTGTTCATCTGTGCATTTCTATCATCATCATGCTTACAAAGAATTATCAAGAAGTCTTCTAAATGTTCAAGCTACAAAGAATTCATCAAGACATCAACACTTTGAAGAACCACAAGCAATAATCAGTTACTTGATTCTGAGCTTAACTTTTATTTTTAATCAAAGGTTGAGACGGTGAAGTAATCCGGTCTATAATTTGCCACGGACAGTTGTTTCTGCAGTCAAGGTTGACTGTGTTTTTGGTGGAGCTGTAGAAGAGGCAATTCAACCCTCTATGGACCAGTGAAAGCACTTGCAGTAGAAATACTACTTGTTCTTTAGTTTTTTAGATAGTGAAGCTAGGGATTAGCCAAGGTCTATCAATTTAGGACCTTTTGTAACCGATCCACATCAAAGAGTTCTAGTGGAATTTTCCTTCTACATCACAGGGGAAGAGAGGACTGACGGGTTTACACCACCCGGAACCTCTATAATTTCTCGCCTTACTTTACATTACACATTTACTTACTGTCATTTATATTTCAGTACTTGTGATTGTTTTTATATTGTTTGATCAAGCATACCGAACTAATTGTGATTCACACAGCACACAAAATGACATTCACTGGAATTCAGTTTTCCATATCAGCTTTTTCATAGATACAACAAGATCAGTTAAAAAGGTTAAAACTTAATCCGCTGCCGGTTAACTCAATTTGAGCACAAGGTCATTTTGACTTATACTCAGCTCAGTTAGCTTAACTCCACACAAGTTTAAAACTGAACCTAATCAATTTTTAAGTTATAGTTTTTTGTGACAAGTTTATTCACCCCCCCCCCCCCCTAAACTTTTCTTAGCCTTTTCAAATGACCAACACATGTGTTATGTTCTGGAATAGGTAAGTTTAAGGAGTTGGTCAAATTAACATGTAACTACACTGAGTTGTCATCAGGCCAGAAATAAGGGTTTTCAGTACATGTTTATTGAATCAGAGGTTTTAAACCAACCAGAATTGACACTAGCACTATGTGAAGAGCTATATAGCCTTACAAATCTCTAGAACCAGATACGGAGCCCGGATTGACTAATTATTTGCCTAAAACATAGTGGGCACACACACAAGGTTTAATCAATTGATAAAAATCAGACTGGTTTAGAGGATGGCCAAGAAACCGAAGGCTATCTCTGAATATAAGCTGTTAATTCATGCTTAAGGGAAACAAGAAATTCTCAATTAGCCAAGAGAGCATGAGTTAACCCATCATTGAACCATAAGGTTCTCAGGCCAGTCTCAAACCGGACCTCATAGGGTAGAAAACCTCGGTCAGGCCGTATACAAATTAAATACTATGGTCTGATCCGATTTACCAGGTAACCCGGCATAAATCGTGTTGTAGAAGACCCTAGGTGTGAAAGAAGGTGCCTTGCTTGATTGAAACTTGGAATGGATTTCAGTCTCGATTTCACATGGTTTATTGCACATGGGAATGAATCTGGACAACAATATGGAACAAGTAGCCACCTTTTACCGTTAAATGGCCATAGGAAAATATAGGGTGATGAAATCCCCAAAATCTTTGACCTTTGACTTTAGCACATGGCTGAATCAGACAAATCTTTGCTCTTATCTTTGAATAGGCAAGTTACAAGTAGCATGATTTAAAAACAGAAAAGGAAAGGAGTTATAGAGAGAATCACCAATGATCAGGGGTAGAAGCACCACATCAATGACCTTCACGATTTCAGAGAAATCATGTTTCCACCAGACTCGAATCAAGAGTATTAATTGCTATGAATCAAGGATAATGCACACAAGTAGAATGAATGCTGGATTTTTAGAGATTCAAAGGGTTTGCGATGAAGAACAAATGAGTCAGGGATAAATGGAAGATGGCTAGGTTTGTTGTGTAATATTCAAAGTCTCAAATGAGGTTGATTCAGGTGTTTAAGGTAATTGAGGGGAAAAGTCGGGTTAAAAGCAGGAAAAACCATAGAGGGCTGGGTAAATGGGCAGAAACACGGGCTTGGCTAGGAACACGGGTTCAGGCAAGGAAATTAACGGGCCGAGAAGCAAAATGAGCCCACCAACTTATTCTGACACATATTATATATAATATTGATTATATAATTAATTATCTAATTAATCAAACCAGTTGATATTACAAATTAAATATTATAAATCCTGTAAAAATCAAGTCAATCAACAAAGGGTTCCATATGATGCAAACTTTACCTTACATGGCTATTAGTGTGACAGGGGTATAATATAACACATACAATGATTATATTAAGAAAATTAATCAAACAAATACAGCAGCTGAGGAACATAATACAACATTCTCCCATTTTTGATTTATTTTCAATAGACAACATACGATCCCCTAGATTGCAACTCCCCCTGCATACATACTCCCCTCTTAGTTTGAAAACTAAGCAAAAAGGATCATAGAAGTATGAGATGTAGGTCACAACACAACATTTCAAACAATGCCTAGGGCAAAGGCTTTGTGAAAATATCAGCCACTTGTTGAACAATAGTTACTAATTCAACTGATATTGTTGGTCCCGTGAAAAGGCTGACACTAATTCAACTGATATTGTTGGTCCCATGAAAAGGCTGACAAAAGTTTAGAGGGGGGTGAATAAACTTGTCACAAAAAGTAGATCTTAAACATATTAGGTTCAGTTATAAACTTGTGTGAAGTTGAGCTAACTGAGCTAAGTGTAAGTTAAACTGACTTATGCTGAAACTGAGTCAACCGGCAGCGGATTAACTTTTCGCCTTTTTTAAACTGATCTTGTTGTATCTTTGAAAAAGCTAATTTTGCAAAACTCAATTCTGGTGAATGTCAGTTGGTGAATTGTGTGTGCATATAACAATCAAGTTTTGTATGCTTTGAACAAACTGTATAAAAAAGAATCACAAATACTGAAATGTAAAGTAAAGTAAACAAGAATTATAAAGGTTCCAGGTGGTGGAATCCTGTCAGTACTCTCTGTCCTGTGATGCGGAGGAAACTTCCACTAGAACTCTTTGAGGTATCCGGTTACAAAAAGTCCTAAACGGATAGTCTTTGACTAATCCTAGCTTCACTATCTAAACAATCGAAGAACAAGTCGGATTGCTGCTCTCCAACTGCTTGTGCCACTAGTCCTTGAAGGGTGTATTGCCTCTTCACCAGCTCCACGACAAACACAGTCTACCCTGACTGCAAACACAACTGTCCTTGGCAAATTCATGACCGGATTGCTTCATAGTCTAATCCTTTGATAAAAGTCAAAGTTGGGCTGAGAATCAAGTGAATGATTCTTACTTACGGTTCTTCAGAGTGTTGGATCTTGATTATATCTTTGAAGCTTGAACACTTGAAGAATTTTAGATATGATCTTGTTGAGCACAAAGTTGATAGCAATTCAGATGAACAGAGCTTGGTCTTAAAATGCTTGCAAACTTGTATTTGATTCGGTGTTCTATCTGTTTGATCCTTGATGCCAAGTCCTCTATTTATAGTGTGAGGTCCAATGTTCATCTTGTTTGAAATTTGAATCATTTAGCTATCAACGGTTGTATGTCAGATGTCAGTGACCATTCTGACACGGCTTTCCTTCTTCCAATGAAAGTGCTTGAATTGTAACGTTCGAATTTTTCTTTCAGTTCTTGGATGTCTTATAGCTCTAAAACTGAGTTGCTTATAAATGGTCAGTTTTAAGCTTCAGAAAACTGAGTGAGTCAGTTTTCATTATAGAGCATTAACTGGGTTTATACTCTTCTTCAAAACTTAGTACTCTATTCTTCACCTGATTCATATTGGCTTAATCAGAGTACACCATAACTCATAAATCATCTAAGATATCATTGTCCTTATGCATCTTAGGTCTTGATTCAAGAGGCATAAAGTCAGTTCAGGTCATCACAGTCTTGCCTAAAATCTAACTTTACAGTCTCGGCTTTAATCTTCATAAATTGAGTTTGAACCCTCAGTTCTTCATTCTTCATGAACTGAGTATGTGTCCCTCAGCCTTCATTTACTGAGTTTGTTCCCTCAGCCTTCTACTTCTAGATAAGCCAACTGAGTTTGTGTCCCTCGGCAAATTTACCTTCTTCAGTTCTGAGTAAATGTCAGTTCTTTGGCTCTAGGTAACACTTTTTTAGTTTGTTGTGAGTTATCAGTTGTTTGATACTCAGTTGTGTGTAATTTTCAGTTTTCTAGATGATTTCCAGTTTTCAGTTTTATGACTCTAACTATTATTGTGCTTTTCTTATATAACCTATACAAAGGTCAGACTCTAATAAATCTTATACGTTCTTTTCTTGACATCTTTTCGTCGAAATAGTGTCCTAAACCCAATCGGGTTGGACCGGATCCGACCGGGTTGGATCATTTCTACTATTTCTTTATGATTATACTTATATCAAATGGCTTTTCGGTTGTCATATAATTGTTCTTTTAAGGAACCAATTATGAATTGTTATATGATAACTTCCTTAGTATTAAACTGTGATAGAGAAACCATGATAGGAGATTATGGTTGATAAGATCTCTAATCACTTTAATATGTTTGGTACTTAAATGTCTCTAGGCTTATGTACTATTAAACAAGGCATTGATAGTAAATACATGCTAGCACGTATTAGATGTCTTCTGTCTTTAAGGGCACGGATAGATCTCGTATTTCAAAGTGTAAAGACACTTGAACTATATGTGGACGTGTATTAGAGAATGCGTACATTAGACTGACCCACTTACATTATTATGTGTCACACTATGTGGCGGTTGTGTAATTATCCTTAGGACCGTAGTCTACATGGCATCACAGTGTGGATTGTCATGCTTTGAAACTATTGAAAATTCCCATAGCCACGGGGCGATCATGCGGTAGTGATTGGGTGTGATATTGAAGCATGCGGAGTATACATGTTTATTCGTCCGGAAATCGCATACCCTATCAGTAGGGGTGAATATCCGAAAGGGCCTTCTTATAAGGAATATCTTACTCTCGTGAATCTTTGCAAAGTGGAAGTAAATGACTAATTTCGAAAGAGCATGATATCCAGATTATAAGATACGGTGGTTGATGCTTGACACTCGATGAACGACAGTATGGATATTATTACAGCGATAGGATTATATTTACACAGTAACTATTTCACATTAAAGGTAGTAGTCATTCCATTTGACTCTTCCGATGATAGGGGTCACGGTGTGTTGCTAGACGTGATCCCATGATCGATATGTATGAATGGAATTTTCGTAATTTGCACTTTGTGTCTACGGCCAACATATTCGAAGCCTTTCGAGTCACACACATAAGAACATCTAGCCGGATTAAAATGCGGTTATAGCGATAACCAAATTAGGAAAGTTTATCTCGACTATAAAGGGTTATAGTGATAAATTAATATGGTGGTATTTATTTATTATGAATAAATATGATACAAGTTATTAATTATATTGATTAATTAAAGAATATTCCGGAAACCAATTAATTGGCATATGGGGCGCATATGACTAGTGTATAAGATACACTTGGATTGTGCAATTTAATTAATAAGATTACCTTATATTAATATTAGATATTAATAAATAAATAAATAAATAAATATATATATATATATATATATATATATATATATATATATATATATATATATATATATATATATATATATATATATATATATATATATATATATATATATATATATATATATATATATATAGGGTTGGATTCCCCTACATACCATACTATCCGTACATACCTACATACCACTTAAATTAATAACCCAAACAAATCGAAACATAAGCTTCGAATTACCCTTCCTACCCTTCCTCCTTCTATTCAGCCTTCCTCCTTCGATTCTGCCACAGCCTTCCTTCTTCAAATCCGTCGACGGCGCTACTTGGTTATACGACTGCGCTACTTGGGAATCCGGCGACGGCGAACAATAACTAGTTTTGATTATTGTTTTTTTGCGTAGCATAGCAATGGATTCGGAATCGGAATATGATGATGGAAATCCGGCGATGGAGAATACTCAAATTGTTTTGTACACACCTTATCAAGCGGGTAATTTTTCACTCAAATTGTTTTGGCAAATTGTTTGTTAAAACATACAATACTAGTTGGTGATTTAGTACATGTGGTTGTTGATTTAGTGCATCTAGTTGGTGATTTTAAATTTCGTTATCATAACCTTTTCACTCGTTACGAAACTACGAAATTAAGTGAAGAAATCAACACTTCTAGTTTGACAAGTATGCGATGGCGACGTTGTACCGACATAAGTACGGTAGGTGAATTTTCTTATAATTTTACTTCTTCTTCCATATTTTTGATAGAATATCATGTAAAATAAATGAACGGGTGTGTTTAATTTATCATTCAAATAATGCGGATAGTGTGGAAGGAATCAACTATGAGTCACCTTTAGCAGAAGAGATAGTCGAACAAGATGCTACTATAGGTTATAGTTATTTATGCTCTGTTTTTACATTCGATTGCATCTTATTAGTATTTTAGTGCATCTAGTCACTTTTAATGTGCATCTGATATTAAATTTTAATGTTTTTATGAAGCTACTCCTGTCGTCACTAGAGTCCCTATCAACCAAATACCCTATGTTCTAGAGAATTTAAAGCCGGTTGTAGGGATGTTGTTTGATGACCTAAACAGTGGAATACGTTTTTATAGGAAGTATAGTGAAGTCGCCGGGTTTAACATCAGGTTGGATATAGAAAAACATGGTAAAGGACCTAACGAAATATTATATACAAGCGTTGCGTATGTAATAAGGCGGGGATAAGTAAGCCGACGGGGAAACTAAGAAGGGTTCCAATAACTAGGGTTGGTTGTCAGGCTAAAATAGTTTTCAAAATAATAGAAGATGGTGTAGAGGAAGAGAAAACAGTGAAATACATGGTTGCTACTTTTATAGAAGGCCACTCACACCATCTGAATACTCCAAATACAATGGTCCATTTGAAGCAAGCTAGAGATATAAACATCGTGCATAAGAAAATAATAATTGACAATGCAAAGGTAAATTTTGGGGCGACCAAGTCATTTAAGATGTTCAAGGAACATGTAAGCGGTTTCCGTAATATTGGTGCGTCATTAGAAGATTTTAAGAACTTCTCCGAGAGATGTCAAGAAATTTATCAAAGAGTATGATGCACGAGATGTTAATTGAAAAGTTTATGCAAAAAAAAGCAATGTGTACTTGCATTCTACTTTGATTTTGATGTGGACAAGGATGGGAATTTGAGCGAATATTCGGGCCGATCCTATTTCTATAAAAAACTACATGCTCTTTGGTGATCTCGCTTTCGTTTGATACAACTTTTAATAAGAACCAATATAAAATGGTGTTTGGTCCATTTACGGGTGTGGATAACCATAAGAGATGTGTGGTCTTTGGAGGGTCATTATCAAATGAGACCACGAGTCATTTGTTTGGCTTTTTGAAAACTTTTTGAAGGCCATGGGTGGGCGTTATCCAAACTTCATAATAACGGATCAAGATCCGGCGATCAAGGCGAGGAATAGAAAGGGTCTTTGGAGATAAAACGCAACACAAGTTTTGTGTGTGGCATATCATGAAAAAAGTGACGAGAGAAAGTAGGGTCGGCTACATGTAAAGAAACCAACTTTCTAAAAGACATTAATGCTTGTGTGTGGGGCGATGACATTGAGGTACAGGATTTTGAGCAAAAATGGGCATCGATGATTTCGACTTACAAATTAAAGGATAATGAATGGTTGGATAGCATGAAGAAATTATGTGCCTATTGGATCCCTGCCTATTCAAGGGATTTGTTCTTAGGAGGGCTTTTGAGGACGACCTCAAGATCGGAATCTGAAAACAGTTTCTTTGGAAACTTCACTAACCCCAATTTATCCTTGGTTGAATTTTACATGAGATACGAGAGCGCAATGGATTCTCAACGATGGAAACACTCCAAGTTGGTAGCAGATTCCAAAAATTCATCGCCTCAACTTATTACCCCGCTTGAAATGGAGGAGCATGCTTCTAAAATATACACCCTTGTTATATTTTACGAGTTTCTGCAGGAGGTAAAGGCTGCTTGTTTTTGATGTGGGTTTAAGAATAGCACTACAGATGGTGTGGTAGATACTATTATCATCACAGACCGGGACAGGAATAAGGATTACATAGTCCAATTTGTTATCTCGAATATAAATTGGTATGCTCTTGCAAGAAGTTCACCAGAGAAGGTCTCTTGTGTCGCCACGCGATTTGTGTGTTGAAAGATAAGGGTTTCGATGAAGTTCCGAAAGAGTACTTGTTGGATAGGTGGATGAAAAACGCAACTTGTCAGCTGGTTTTTAGTGTAGATGGAACGTTACTTGTTGATTGTTCAACATTAGACACTAAAAACAAAAAGATTGAAGAGTTGTGTACTGAAGCATTTGCCTGTGTATCTATGGTTGAAGACAATGAAGAAAAGGCAGATGAGTTGTTGAAACTACTTCGTGACTTTAGAGAGAATGTCATAGACGTTAAAGATTGTTGTGAAAATCGAAAGAAAAAAAAAGTCAACAAAGATGATGAGATTGAGAAATTGCTAGGAACAAAACTTCCAAAAGAAGTTACTATACTTCCTCCAAAACAGTCAAAAACGAAGGGTCTCGAAGATCAGGAAGAAGGATTATTTCGGAAAAGGAAAAAGCTATCGAAGAGCAGAAGAGGGACCCAAGAAAGTGCAACTATTGTGGTCAAATGTCATACCATGACTACAGAAATTGCCCCACACGTCTCCTACGAGAAGATGCCACAACGAAGGAAACATGTACATAAAAGTGTTGTTGAACATTCCACATTTGCATTTGTATTAGGTTATTTGAACATCAGAAATTAGAGGGTCATTATATTTAAAGTGCTTATAATAATATATTTGTTTTTGCAGCCTGAAAACACAGACATTGGTGGGACAGATATACGAGATGATCGATACTGCTCTATCAAGCAACTAGGAGTAGTTCCAGAGCTGCAGGGGGTGTTTACTGTCATGATTATATATGTCCTAGTTGTCAAGTAGCTGTTACTTTTCCTAAGATACAATATTTTGTATGGTGACTGTTCTCTTTTGGGTTGCAACCTAGTACTGGTTATCTATTTGGTTTCTATAGTTGATTTTGATGCAGTTGTAACTTTGTTATGTTTGTTTTCTTACTATGGATGAATTTGGATCCCCTATTAGCTCATGATCTTTTGCTTTTGATTCTGTTTATTGTTATCTTTTACTTTGCGTGTGTTGTTTTTCGATTCTGCTGCTTGTGGGGGTTGCAAGCAACCAGACCTTTGTAAGGGAACGATGTTTTGCCTGTATGCGTTGTATAAATCATACGGAACAGTGGCTGTATTTTTATATTTCCGATTCTGCTGCTTTTGATAATTTTAGTGCATCTGATCACTATTTTAGTGCACCTAGTTATTGTTTGAGTACACCTAGTTATTGTTTCAGTGCACCTGATTACTTTTGGTCCGATTTTCTTTTACCTTTAACCGTCTCGAAAGGAAAGAAAGAAGAAAGAATAATCATGGAATAAATCCTAATTGCATGAATTATTTGATGGGTTGGTTGAATTTGTGCATATGTAGATTCAATTTAGACTCATTTCACTTTTAATGATTTTAGTGCATATGATTACTATTTTAGTGCACCTGGTTATTGTTTGAGTGCACCTGATAGATGTTTTAATGCGTCTCCTTACTATTTTGGTGCACCAAATGTTAGTATCTTTTTAAATGATCAGAAAGAGTAAATATTAGTGTAATTTATTGAACAAGTGCAGAAATATAAACTAGAGAATATGATCCCTAACGCAATCTCATAAAAACATTGACATCCACTTTGTTTCCAAATACATACATGCATACATTTACAATTCAATTTGTTGAAGACTATCTTCATCCTTAAGTACTGAAGACCTTGTTCCAACTAATTCAGACTACAAACCCTTTTAATAACACTGACTAAAATCAAACACCTGCAAAAAAACAAAAAACAAAAAAAATCATAAATCCTACAAAGTGCAACCTGAGTGCATCGGATAGAAATTTTAATGTACCTAATGCATTTTTTTTAATGTAACTACTAAATTCATAAAGAAAAGTGTTTATTAAAATGTTAAAAAAATTTAAAAAGGTCTTTTAAAATATTGCTATCGGGATTTAGATGTATAATATTAAAAGACATAAAATTTGTTACCTTTCGAAAATTCATATCCCATCTGAGTAGATCGAGCATTGTGCGAGAACGGTATTCATCCAACTTCTGCACAAAGAATCATAGATAATATTATGATACAAAATTATCATAATTAAATAAATCATTAAATCAACTTGACTATGCGTACCTTGAAATAATTTGTGTTGGTCCATAACGTTTCATCAGTTGTAGCTTCCAAAAATTTCAGTACATACACTCCACAATCATACCTTACAAATTGAGCATAGAAAACAAGCATGCAATTTTTTTTTAACAAACTTGTTTCATGCCTATGTAGAATAAAAACATAGGAAATTATATATAAACTGAAGTACCCATTCTTTTGCTGGGGCACCTTAACATTCACCACTTCAAACATGTTCATCCCTTTTAACTTATCATAACCAACAAAGTTTTCGTCGATAGCCAGCTCAACATTATAAACCTTGCAAAAGTAACACAATAAACTCAGACACCAAATCAAAAACAAAACCTCATTTCCATCGACACATCTAGGAACCAATGCAGTTACGCAGCAGTTAGCATGCGAATAACGAAGCAGAGTAGAAGGAGCACGAAAGGGTGCGGAAGCGACAAGATACTTTTGCTTTGTGTACCCGAGACACTTCCGAGACACATAACAAAACAACAACAAAGAACATCCAAATATTTACCCAGGGTACATTTTAGGCTCTAAATACACTCCAACCAACATTCTCAGATTTACCTTAATATAATAGCATGATATGTCAAGGTTAACAATAGTGCATCTAACACAACTAACAATACATCTAGCCCACCTAACAATGCATCTACTAGTGCATCAACAATCACACTTTTGAAAATAATATCAGCCATGAGTAAATCATTAGCGTAATACTTAAAACTTATATGTATGTTTTAGACAAGAAAAAAAACTTACCACTTCACTGGCAAAGTGATTCTTTGCAACCATTTTCCTTTTATGCATTAGTGAGTCTAAGATGAATGTTGTCTTCTTCTCCAAATCGCAAACACAAAAAACCAATGGTCATCGTTTAATAGAGGAATAAACACTGTGCGTGCAAAGGTGAAGAAAAAGAAAACAAATGAACAAAATGGTACGGTATAACGTTACAAACTCTTGTTTGATGCATAAACATTATACATAGTTTTTTTTATTACTTTTTTGATGTCTTTTCCATCATTAGGCATGTAATGCAACTTTATATATGCATTGTGAAGTGTTTTTCTTCCATCTGGCTTCAAATCCTGAATGGTAGAAAATGCAAGTTAAATTCTGAGAATAAAACATTCTCAGGAAACTATACAAATCTGTTTGTGTTTAAAATTTTACCTTAACAATTGTAGGCATAAAGAGAAACTCTGGATTCGAAAGAGAACATTTAATTCCAACAATATCAATCACCTAAAATACGATAAGTGTTAGAATATATAATGAGAATGAAATGAAGAGCTGTTTGACTGCACCTGGTTATTGTTTGAGTGCAGCTGATTACTAGTTTTTTTTATGCTTATAATGTATTGATTAAAGGATGTCAGAATATATAATGAGAATAAACGTAGTAAAGCTTTAGAATTAAACTAAAAAAAGTTTGTAAATGCAAGTAAACTTACATTATACATTATCCATTGGCGTGGCTTTAAACTCATCATCCCTTTTCGAGTGACTTGCATCCACTCGGTATCGACAAGACTAAAAATATAAGTAAGACGATTACATATTGACAAATAACCTAATAAGCAACATAAACACATAAATAAAAAATTTCTTACATTGATGCATGGTCGCCTTTACGAACAAATTCAGTAAGATGTGCATCCGTGTATTCTATACGATTTGAGGGTGCTGGCTGACTATTACATGGAAACAAGTGTCTTATATTAGAAAAGACGGAGTAAACTAGTACATACAAGTCTAAGAACACATGTTATGAAAATGGTTCAAATTACCGTAATCCGCAAGTCATAGAGTGAGCAAATTGTTTGATTTTAAAATTCGGGATGTTTTGGTCGAAGTCGGGATCCGAAAGCATGCTCTACAACCTAAACTTCTTCAATTGAGCACTCGAACAATATAACAGGTTCCTTCCTAGTGAATTTTTTTGATTGAAATGAATATTGTAAAACAAAGTAATTTTAAAAATAGTTCTTACATCTTTAAAGCATGGAGTGTATCCTTGCTTCATGCCTTTGTAGGTGTCCATGAACCGCATCATGTAAACACCCGAATCTACACCATCAACAATATGAGGTTTCGGCACGAACTCCTGAACATCAAACCTAAAGAGGTTTTCACAAGCTTTTGCTTTCCCTTTCAATATCTCACCCATAAAATTGACGTTGTTTTTAAATTTAAAAAAACATAGCATATAAGAGCTTACATCAACGGATGATGACAAGTAGAGAAACAAACGTAGGGGGGAATCACTAGACTTGTTATACTCTCCCTTGTTTAAAATGTCACACCAGACATATATAATTGAAGGAGAAACATTATCTCCAATGACTAAAGATTTCAAATCGAGCGGGTCAATTCATGTTTGCCACTTCTTGAAGAGAATTTCCCTACACAAAAACAACATGGTAGATAATGCATAAGGCAGGAAAAAGAAAATATTCTAATGCATCTAATATAATAAACAATGCATCTAGTACTTGAAAAAGTGCATCCATCTACTAGAACAAGTTTCTCAAACACACCAAGAGACATCTAAAACAATAACCAGGTGCACCAAACTAGTTACCAGGTGCACCAAACTACTTAACAGGTGCACAAAAACATTAGCACTCCGAAAAGTGCACATATCACAGAAGAAAATACATATAGTAGTTCAAAATGTGAACCTGATATGTTAGAATAAAAATAATTGTAAAATTAGAAGACCAACCTCCACATTACAACTCTAAACATCACCTTTTTAAGAGGTCAATTTGAATTATCGAACACAGATTATGGTACCTTTGGCTAAATAATAACACTAAGAGAAGATGCAGTTTCACGAAAATAAAGTAAATAGTAATGCATATGACAGTGATATAACAAAAAACAAACCTCTCATCAGAGTTGTCTAAGAGAGCATAATCAATCACATACTTCTCAAGCTTAGTCAAATGAGAGAAGATGTCAATGTTCCTCTGCAAAAATGGTGATCGATAAACATTAGAACGAACAACGTTCTGTTTCGTTTTCAAATTTTCCTCATGCTGAACTTCCTGAGGGGAGGTGTCCTTTGTACCAGTTCCACTTGCAATTGGTACTGGTGAAAATGAGTCTTCTTCATTGAGAGCAACATCAAAGGCTACATGTGATGCGTTATATGCACCATTTCCACTATGTGTGCCACTTCCACTTGCAAGTGCAATTCGTGATGAACGCCTAAGACAACTCAAAGGAGTGGCTGTTTCAGGGGGACACTGCTGGCTCCCTTGGGTGGTCTCTTGGGTGGAGTCAAAATCAGAACCCAAAAGATCGAAAGATGGCACCGTAGGGTCGAAAAAATGAACCTTCTTCTTCTTTACCTCTCCCTCTTGCATTTGACGCTTTCCTAAAGTTTTCTCAAGCTTGAGGAACACCTCCAGTATGGCTTCGTCAGTTATTTCGCCAAAAAGATCAGCATTTTGAACATGAAAAGAGAGTAAAAATTTGATAACATAGCTCAGAATAAGAAGGATGATGACAATAATGATAAATAAGAAGATAGAGAATAGCAATATGCCTTTTCATCATTTTTCTCATCTCTTTCAACTTCCTGTCTGTCTAACTTTTCCTCCTTCTGCCTAGCCGCCACATTGCCTTCCTGTCTAGTAGCAATATACCCATCACAAACTGCTTCTGCCAGAGAAGCCATCTGCTTAACAAAATCAGAATCAGAGTTTTTCACAATTGCTTTCCTCAACTGGAAAGAAAAGTTATCATACGCCTTGGCAAACTCCAAGGCCGCCTGAGCCAACAACTTAACAGAAGAATTATCGTTCTCATCTTCTTTAGCATCGTTCTTCTCCTCCTGCTCATCTTTTTTATCCTCCTTATCCTCCATTGTCTCTTGCTTTTTATCCATCTCGTCCATAACTATAGGACCTTCTACACAAACTGACCCTTTCCAAAACCAACGGCTTTTTTCTCGCCTTCACCCTCCTTCTAATTTCATCATTGCCCCAATTTGCAAGCGTTGGGAAGATACGTTCAACAATCCTCCATCTAAAAACAACTCGTCAAGATATATAAAGACCAAAACCATTATCGGACCCTTATACACCAACGTAGAACTAGCTTCAGTATTACCTTTGCCAACCATCTTTTGCCAATTACAAATAGAGGTAACCAGCTGCCTTCTAGTAAATGAACACCAATTGAAATTCGATGCATTTGCCAGATCTCCGCCTAAGAATTTCAAAACAGTAAGCGATACTGTGTCCCCCTTAACGCCCATCAAAAGTGTAGATGCGATATAAACTATAAAATTTCTCTTGAATTCCACACCTCCCGCTCGCTGTGAAATTAATTTGTCCAACAATGATCTCTTCAAAACTTTAGGAATACAACCAAACTGTACCAACCATTTCTTTTTTTCCTCTAAAAAATCTTCTGATTTTTCACTCGACGTGGCTTCATACAACTCAATGGAACCCATTGGTAACCCAGTCGCAATATGAATGTCCGTGTCTTTTATTTGAAGTTGATTGTTCATCAGTGAACACGCACTAGTGTTAAAGTCTGACAACAACCAGCGTACTAAGGCAGTAGGAACTGTGTCCGTTTTCAACTTCAACATACCACCAAAACCAATGGCCTCAATGTCCCGTATTTGCTCATCACTTGGACAACTTTCAATAAATTTTGTGATGGCACAAGGAGACATACTTGGTTTTTAAAGTAATGGGTTTGCTTGTCGAAGGTGAATCGTTGTTATGGTGCTTCATCTTCTTCAAAATTTGTTTGGCATTCCCTAACTTCACAATCTCCTTCCTCTTCATTTGTCACAAGCCGCATTCAAACAAAAACCCCTAAAAATCAAGATTAAAAATCGGATTCAAACAATCAAACCAGAGTATAAAAATCATAAAATTAAGCCATCAAAACATCGCAATCCATCAGACTATCTTCACAATTGAAAAAGAAACGAATAAAAATACAGTAAGTAGCTTGAAATAACTGGTCGAATCAGTACCTTTAGATCAACGAGGAGAAAGGAAAACGTCTCGAGAGAATTTGATGAGACAACAATTGCAATGTCGTTGTTCTGAACTCGTCATCGCCGGAGTGCAAGGAGGAAGGAGGAAGGGTGTTGGAGCGATGTATACTTCGGAACCGGAGGAAGGAAGAGGAAATTGCGTGGGTTCTCATGGAGGAAATCGAGGATAACAAAGGCTTGAAAATTGGAAAGTTCGTAAATTGAGGGTTTTAATTAGTAGTAAGTACGGTAAGCATGGATCAATAGGTATGTATAAGAACCCATTTCTATATATATATATATATATATATATATATATATATATATATATATATATATATATGATGGTGCGTGTGTTTGAATGTATATAATATATCCATGTGCACATTTGAAATAGTTATATATAGATTTATATATGTGATATATACACATGTGTAAATTGATTTATGGTAATTAAATAAAGATAGTCAATATACTATATTGACAATATCTTGGAAATATTTAATATAAGATATTAAATTAAATGAGATAAACCAATCAAAGATACATTCTATATTTTATTAGGAAAATGTTTTGTTTTTGCTTAATCTACTAGGAAGCTAATCCCAATCAGATTGGGATAGCAAAGCGGCGTATAAAGGAGGGATTGGCTAGCTCTTTTGTAGATCACAATTCCAAGAGCTATTAGTTTTTGTGAAAAATAGAGAACTTCTTAGAGAGAGATTAGAGAGAGAGATTAGAGAGAGAGAAAAGGCCGGTCTAGCAACCGAATTTTTCTAGTAGCAATCCATGGTGGGATTCCGGTGGGCTGTTCGTGTGGATCACCGGTAGAGGCCGAACACTTGGGCGGCTCCATGCACCACTACTCTCCTTAGACGGTGAAAGCATCGATCTTTTAGATCAACCAAGGTAAGCACCATCTACTAGATTATTTGTTTATTGCTTAAAGAAGTCGATCATGGTTAAAAGGAAATAGATTTTTTTGAATTCCACTGCGTTTCCGCATAGATTTTCCTAACAATGGTATCAGAGCAAGCTTCGAGCTTAAGCACTAAGCACTAATTAATCGATAGATGCAAGATCTAGATTCGCGATAACGGAAAAAGAATATAAAAGAAATAATATTCGGGTAAGGAGCTCGGCTGACTGGTGGCGGCTCCCCACCATACGGCGGCCGGCGGCGGCAGCGCCCCTAGGGTGCTTCCGTCGGCTGGTTTTCTCGTGGGGGTCCCGATTTTCTTTTTCATTTTGCGATATTTATTGTGCATTAATATCTCCTTTGTTTAGTTGTGTCATGTGGCTAACCAATGGTTTAAATAGTTTGGGTCATTAGGATGCCACATGGCATTAATATAATAATGGCATTTTCAAACTTTGTTTAAAATAAGCCTAGGCCCTTTCCAAATATTTGATTTGGGAAAAGACCTAGGCCTGGGCCACTTTCAAATTTTTTATTTTGGAAAGTGGTCAAGCATATCAACCAAAATATTGGCTTTTCCAAATTTTGTTTGGAATAGATCTAGACCCTTTTCAAATATTTGATTTGGAAAAAGGCCTAGGACACTTTCAAAAATTTTATTTTGGAAATTGGCCAAGAAGTCAACCAAATCTTGTGTGGAAAGATGTCTTTTGGTTTAGGAAACCAAAGGCATCCCTTTTGGTTAACAATCAAAAGGAAAGGAAACAAAAGAGACCTTTTAATTTTGATTAGTTCCAAATTAATAAAATTAAAATTAAAATCAATTTAAAATTAAATTTTATTTTTATTTTTGATTTAAATCATTTAATTAATTAAAATTTAATTGATTATTTGATTTGATAAAATAAGACACATAAGTAGTTAAATTTTGATTTGATCTTTTTCATAAGATATAATTGTATGGATTAGATGTGTAGATATAATATGATTATATGGACCCGATTGATAATGGACTCGACCGATAGGATAGATGTGTATGATTTAATTTTTTGTTGGTTTAAAAATTGTCCTAGGCCGTTATGAAGAACGTGACTTAGTTTTTTTTTTCTGCATTATCCTATTCCCGTTAGCCCCCCCCACCCCCCACCCCCCTCATGTGCGGCAGGTTTATGTATTTTATTAGATAAAATTTATGTAACAAGAATAGAGCGGAAAATGAAGAACAAAGAAAGACGAAAATAAAGATCCCATTAGAGAATAGAGCATTAAAGATCGTATTGGCGGTTGCAGCTACCTTTAGATTGTGACCCGCGGTTTCGTCAGTTTGTATTCGAAACAGCACCTAGCAAAAGTCCATGATCATACCGGTTACTTTACGCATTTATTTATTATGTGCTTGTATTTATTTTATATGATACGATAGATGCATAACTAGGCATGATCTAGATGAATGTGTAGGATGTATATCTATAGAGATAGATATATTTTGGATGAGACCATAATTAAATTAATTAAGAGAATTAATTCGAAATTAATTAAGTGAATTAATTTAAACTTACACCCACATCAAAAATTGAGTTTTATTTGTCTCCCAATAATATAATGACGGTGAAGAGCCCTTGTTCGGATCCAACTGATCGGCCCTGTCGGGAGTTGACCTACCTCGGGTATATCGTCGTTATCGAGATATGATCGTTATGAGATCTCATGAATATTTGGGTTACGACTCGACTAAGAATCTTGCGGTGATTGGACCTCGTCAATGTTGGATGTAATATCGCCGGACGGATCTAGATCCGCCCGATTACGTAGCAGAATAACAAAGATCACGATCAATATAACATTAAAGCACATAATTTCAGATCTACCTACAAGAAGGTTAGATCTACTTACCAATTAGGCCGAGATCCAAAGAATAAGCCGAGATCTGAGAATCGAGAAGCCATAGTCTTCCGATGTGTATCTCCAAGCAACAACCGGTGGAAGTCGATTCTTGATGCTTGACCTCCTTGATATACTACCCGGAAAGTCCTTAAGATTTTCCCAACTCAAACCCTAAGCTTTGGCCGAACTCCTTAGCTTATTTTTGTGTGTATGTATGAGCATTATGTTCATTCAAAAGGCTTAGGAGAACTCTCTTTATATAGTAGAAAAATCCTTGTTCTCTAAGGATTTAATTATTAATACAAAATAAATTATAATAATCCTTTTCCATAAAAGATACTCCTAGAATAATCTAGAATAAATCTAGAATATTTAAGGATCAATCTAATATGTTTTCCTTAATTAATTATTTAACAAATAAACAATTAATCACATTTCCTATAATTATCAAGAAAACTAATTCCTTAATAATTACCAAGACACAAAACACGCCCCCAATACTAGAAAATTAGGGTTCACACGAAATTTCACATAATGGGCCGAGTCCACGAAAAATGTCTTTTCCATGTATTTTATTAGTTAGTCCAATAAATAATAAATCGCACATCAATTAAATAGTCCATGTACTTAATTATTATTGAGGCCCAACGTCAAGAAACATATGCATGTTAGGAGCCACATCGGGGACCACAGACCTATAACCAGTAGCTACAATAAATTAAATAAAATTATTCATCGAACAGAACAATTCTTATTCAATCTATTAATTCCGGGATTACGCCACCATAAACCCGAAACTGAACTCTAACGATTATAGATATATACTTACACTCTAATCATTGAGTAAAAGCGTCCATTGATATAATCATTACATAAGGATAAATCCTCTATAGACTGTTCGTTTTGATTCGGGATATTTCCGTAAACCCTTCTCAAAACATCTTATCCTTATTTACCATTAACCCCCTAGTGATCAATTAGTTCATAACCAATATAATATGACTCTGGCCCATCGATCAGTTTCTAGGATTAACAAATAAGGGAACTGTCTGTCTACTTCCCGCGGGAAGGAATGGATTCCTTATCTGTGAAGTGACAGACTACTCACTCATTCCAGAATAGAGCCAACGAGAAGTTTTCAGATCACATGTATCCAAGTGATCCTTAACGAACACATCAAACCCTACTTTAAACCAAGAAGTAGACTGTGATCACATCAGGATTGAGATTAATCCATATATAATCATCTTGTGATTCGATAAGATTTCTCGATCAGGGAATTATATCGAGAATTCAAGTCAAATCGGTCCAGTCTGATATGATAGACATCATATATAAATGCCCCACTAGGTACCCTATACCGACTGTCCGGATAAGACGGTCACACCGTTAAGTGTTATGGGCGCATTATTGGTATATTAATCATGAGACCCATACTCTGATTAAATTCACCACGGACTAACTAGTTTTAAGCATATCATCACTGTTAGGAACATTCTATTATGTTTTGATGATGGCCATACTAACTGTAATAGCAAGCCTGAAATAAGTTAGAATTCTCTATATAAGTCTTTACTTAGAGTCTGACAAGTTGTATAAGTTAAGTCAGACAAGAATTGTACTAGTTAGTAGGACGGCAAAGCAAGGACAGATATTCAGCATAGTGAAGCCAACCAAGCACCAGCAGAGAAGTATAAAGACATTATGGTCTGACTTATAACCAAGGAAGTCTGTGATGACCTTGGATAAGTCTAAGTTATGTTTTAAGTGATGAAACTCAATGTTCAAATATGGTGTACACCGGTCTCACCCAAATCAAGGATCGGTGAAGTACAAAGACTCTCCAAAAACTAGAACAAAGAAGGAAACGAGTGAATCGGTGAGTAAACCGACTTTCGGCAAAGAGAAAGCAAAACAGCAAAGAAAGAACTAACGGCTAAGTCAGAAGGCTCACTCGACCGTTCTAAAAACGGCGAAGAGACATTTACAAGATCAGATTTGATATACGATGAAGATTCAGAAGATCATGCATTAAATGCACAAATCATTAAAGGATCAATCAAGGACGGATTTTCTGCTATACGTTTGAAGAAAGAATCCGATCACTGAAATCAAGGAGAATACAATTAAGGGGGAATCAAGAATAAAATCAAGGGTAATTCCCTCATTAATATAGCCAACGGACGGAATTTCAAAAACCAAGGTTATTCAAGGTTATAAATAGAAGGCATTGACAGGAAAAGAAAACAATGATCAAGAAAGAAAAATCAAGCAGAAACTCTGTCAATTTGAAAAGCCTTCTCTCTGAACTTACAAAGACATATCAAGTGATCAACTCAAGTATCAGAACTACAAAGTCATACTCAGAATTGAGATTGATCAAGCAAGTGTGTGAATCACATTCACATCAAACCGAAGCAACCGAATCGAGGCAATCGAGAAGGAGTTGAATCTGTGATAGTCATTAAAGGATCTTAATCTTAAGGAACAGCAAAAGGAAGACTGAATCACTGAAGCTGTTGCAGTCAAGGAGTGATAGTCTTGTAGATTGTGAAGCTTGGGAAGCCAAGGACAATCATACTATTGTATATGTGAAAACAATAGTGAATTCCTCCAATCATCACAGGAGAAGAGTGGATTAAGGGATTACACCACCCTGAACCACTATAAGCCTTGTGTCAATTTAATTTCTGCAATTTACTTTACAACATTTATTTATTTAGCCTACATCATAACTTATATCTGTGACTGTCTACACTGATTTGAAAACAACATAGTAAGAAGGGACTTATCCGCTGCCTAAAAGCTTTTAAATATAAGAAATGTTTTTGAAACTCCACTATAGTCATTCACCCCCCCTCTGACTATAGTTTCACCCTTCTCTGGGACCAACAATTGGTATCAGAGCAGTGTTCCTAGTATCAGAACCTGTCCAGATCTAATTTTTGGTAACAAGGAGATCACATATTTTCAAAGCAGTTTTCAAATCTGAGTTTTCCATTCACTGTCATTTATATATTCAATTATACTGATGGATTCCTCAAACTTCTTGTCAAAAGTACCTGTTTTTAATGTTAACAATTTTGATGAATATAAAATAAGAATGATGTCTCATCTTGCAAACAACTCATGAAGAGATGCTTTGGATGTAATCAATGATGGACCGATCACAATCACTACGGTGGTAGGCACGGGGAGCGGATCAAGGAAAGGAAATTGACAAACCTAAAAAGGATTGGACCAAGGATGACGGGAGAAGAGCAAATCTGGACTTTGTTGCAAAAGACATGATCTTGAAGACCCTAGACAAGAAACATGTTCATGAGAATTAAAGACCGCAAAACAAAGAAAAGGAGATGTGGGACAAGCTATCATTGATAAATGAAGGATCCAAAGCGATTAAAGAAAACAAATTATCTATTGCAAAACGAAGTTTGAGAACTTTAAAATGAAGGTCAGGTGAATCCATTGATCAAATGGACAACGGATTCTCAAGAATCATCGATGAATTACAACAAATTTTGGACACATATATCCCCAAAAAGAAGTATGCTTGAAAATCTTGAGAGGACTACCCGAAAGATGGAAGATCATAACATCGATAATCGAGAACAACAAATCTTGCAAGCACCGACACTCGACACGATGTCCCGCTTAAAAGCTCATGAATTCGAATTGAACGGCGAAGATGGTGCTCCGGCAGAGACACACAAAATCACCGCATTAGCCGCACCCCAAGAAAGTAACTTTGCCGAATGCATCGACAAAAAGACACAAGAACTAAAAGAACAGTAGCTTTATTAGTTAAACGTTTTGACAGTTTAAAAAGAAGCCATTCAAAGGAAATTCGTCATCAAACAAAAAGTCAAGCTCAAACAGAGACATGAAGAAGAAAGATGATGAATACGGATGCTTCAACCGCAACAAGAAAGGTCACTTCAAGGCCGATTGTCCCGAAGAAAATGACAAAGATAATGAAAAGAAGAAATACGAGAAAGCATCCGAAAAGAGAAAGAGAAAGAAGGCACTTAAGGCGAAATCCAAAGAAGGTGAAAAGCATGAAGAATCATCGACAATGACTCGGATGATAGTGATGAAGAAGACAAATCGAAAAATGAAAAAGCATGCCTATGCCTCATGACCAAAGAATTGGATGAAGAAAAAAGTGATGGCTCAGACACTGAGGAAACAAGCCTATGTTTAATGGCTAAAGAATCAGATGAAACTGAGGTAACATCTGGTTCCTGTTCTTCATCTAATGCATCAACATCTAACACTGCACAATCCTCTAGTCTCCCATTAGATACAGCAGACCTAGTCCAAATTCTCATGACTAAATTTGATGAAATTGAAAAGAATCATGAAATTCTAGAAAAGGAATGCAAGGATCTAAGAAAAGAGAATAAGAGGTTAAAGAAAGAACTGGATGAAGCAAAAGCTGAATTAACTAGTAAGGAGACCTACTTAAATGATCAACAAAAAGCGAGATGATCATACATCCGTTACTAAAAGATCGCTTAAGAAAATCTCCTCACCAAAGAAGGTATCCACCGCACCACTAAAAGCACCAGCTTACAAACCCTCAAAAAGGTTTGGATCCAGATCTGGTCTTGGCTACAACAGTCAGGATGAAAGTAGGAATAATGATCAACACCATTCTAAATTCAGGACCACGAGGGGACCAAAATTTAGAAAGGGACATACCATGGTTCCAACAGATCATCCTGTTCCGGTGAAGTCAAGACCCAGTGTAGTGAAACAGCAAACTAAATCCTCCTTCCAATCAATCAAGAACCACAGCCATCTGAAAGGAAAAGGCAGACTTTACCCTTCAGAGGATGATTGGAATGTTGCACCTCCAAAATACAAGAGGAAACCATTCCACAAAATGCATCATGTGTTTAAGAAAAACCAAATTGTTCCTAGACACATGAAGCAAGAAAGGTTTCCTACTGCATATTGGAAAGTAAAGAAGGATGCAAATGCACCAAAAGGTGGAGAAAAGTATCAGAATACCTTCAGTAAAAATACTAGAAGCTATTCTGCCATGCCTTATACATATGAAGTTGATGACTTCAATTATCCAAAAAGAAGACCTTTTGGATACACCCTTGGTATGAGAGGCATGATTGCTAACAAGCATGGACCCAAACAGTGTTGGGTACCTAAACTTAATTAATCTATTTTGTAGGATGTCTGGTACATAGACAGTGGATGTTCTAGACACATGACAGGAAAACAAGAAATGGCTCACTGACTTCAAAGCTTTTGATGGACCCAAAGTCACATTTGGAGGTAAAGAAAACCCTGGCAAGATTAAGGGGGAAGGCACAATACTCAAGAACAATCTAAAGATTCAATATGTGGCATATGTCAAGGGACTTAACTTCAATCTGATGAGCATCAGTCAATTCTGTGACAAAGGCTACAATGTGCACTTCAACAAAGAAGGATGCAAAGTGATTCACAGTCAAACCAACACAATAGTTCTTGTAGGTAGAAGACAAGACAACATGTATGTGGTGGACTGGAAAACAGCCAAGGCAGAAACATGCCTACTTGTCAAGAATAAACAATCAACAAGCTGGATTTGGCACAGAAGATTAAATCACTTGAATTTCAAGACCATCAACAAACTATCAAGGAGCAAGCTAGTTGAAGGCCTGCCAGAGATCACATTCAAGAAAGAGAGTCTATGTGATGCTTGTCAAAAAGGAAAACAAATAAAAAGTTCATTCAAGTCAAAGCCTCATCAATCTACAACAAGAGTTCTACATCCGCGCACATGGACTTGTTTGGACCAAATCACACCGGTAGTGTGAGTGGTAAGAAATACACTCTTGTAGTGGTGGATGACTTCTCGCAGTACACATGGACCATTTTCATGAACAAGAAGAAAGAAACACTCAAGAAGCTGCCAGATTTGTTGAGAAGACTCCAGAATGAGAAAGAGCTAAAGATTATCAAGATCAGATCAAATAGAGGCACTGAATTTCTAAATGAAATTATCCGAACCTATTGTGAAGAAAATGGAGTATTACATCAACTATCTCCAGCAGGAACTCCACAACAAAATGGTGTTGCAGAAAGAAGAAACAGAACCATCAAGGAAGCGATCAGACAATGATAGCGAAGCATGTTTACCAAAGAGATTTTGGGTCAAGAAAAGAAAACACAAGATGCCATACACAAAACAGATCAATCATCAACAAACATCATGGAAAAACTCCATATGAAATATGGAATGGTAGAAAACCCAATATCTCATATTTTCATATGTTTGGATCAAAATGTTTTGTCTTAAACAGAATCAACGCATACCTTTGATGAGAAGGTCGATGAAGCAATCTTCATGGGATACTCGGACACCGAAAAGCATTCGAGTACTAAATAAAAGAACTTTGGTGATTGAAGAATCAATACATGTGGTTTTTGATGAACCAAATACAAATGGTGAAGATCTTCAAGATCAAGAAGAGAAAGCACCACGAGAGAGAAATCTATACAAATGCAACCATACCAACTACTATCCTGAATCATCATTTTGAAGATCAAGAGGAGTCACATACCAATACACCAGATGAAGCACCAAGTGAAGATCAACTTCAACCAGACCTAAATTGGCTAAGAGACCATCCTGAAGAACAAGTCATTGGAGATATTCACACAGGAGTCAGAACCAGAAGACAACTGGAGCACATGCTAACTTGCTTTCTATCACAAGTGGAACCCAAGACCATAGATGATGCAATCCAAGATGCAGATTGGATCACAAACCATGCAAGAAGAACTAAATGAATTTGAAAGAAATGAAGTCTCGGGAACTAGTTGATAGACTTCGAAATGGCCAACATCATTGGTGCAAAATGGGTATTCGGGAACAAGATGGATGAGCAAGGAACTATTGTCAGAAACAAAGCAAGGCTAGTTGCAAAAGGCTATTCCCAAGCTGAAGGAATAGATTATGATGAAACATTTGCTCCAGTAGCAAGATTGGAAGCAATCAGACTTTTTCTAGCATTTGCTGCACACAAAGACTTCAAAGTCCATCAAATAAATGTAAAGAGTGCATTCCTAAATGGACTTTTGGAAGAAGAAGTTTATGTAGAACAACCTCCTGGATTTCAAATTAAAGGAAAAGAAGACAAAGTATACAAACTCAAGAAGGCCCTCTATGGCCTCAAACAGGCACATAGAGCCTGGTATGAAACACTGTCACAGTTTCTGATCAAGAATGGATTCAACAAAGGAACTATTGACAAGACTCTATTCAAATTGGAGGAAGGAGCAAGCACATTGCTAGTACAAATCTATGTTGATGATATAATCTTTGGATCAGAGGATGAAAAACTGTGTGAGAAATTTGCAAACCTGATGAAGAGCAAATTTCAGATGAGCATGATGGGAGAATTAAACTACTTCCTTGGCCTTCAAGTAAAGCAAATGAAGGATGGCATTTTCATTAGTCAAGCAAAGTATACAAGAGATTTGATACACAAGTATGGGATGGATACAAGTGGCACAAAGAGACACACCAATGTGTGCCGCAGTCATACTTGGAAAAGATGATGGAGGAAAAGATGTTGATCGAAAAAATGTATAGAGGAATTATTGGATCATTATTATACCTAACGCAAGCGGACCCGACATAGCATTTGCGGTAGGAGTGTGTGCAAGATTTCAAGCTCAACCAAAAGAATCACATCTTCTAGCAGCTAAAAGGATAATCAAATACTTGAAAAACACTATAAATGTTGGTATTTGGTATCCAAAAGATGGAGGATTTACATTGATATCATATTCAGACTCTGACTATGCTGGATGCAAAATAGATAGAAAAAGCACCTCTGGAACTTGCCAAATGCTAGGAACCAGACTAGTCTCTTGGTTCAGTAAAAAGCAAAACTTCATATCTACATCAACAGCTGAAGCAGAATATATAGCAGCAGGTAGCTGTTGTGCACAAGTACTGTGGATAAGGCAAAAGTTAAGGGACTATGGAGTAGAAGAGAAAACAATTCCAATCATGTGGGATAACACAAGTGCAATATCTATTACAGAAAATCTAGTATTGCACTCAAGAACAAAGCATATTGATGTAAGACATCATTTTATCAGAGACCATGTTGAAAAGGGGGATGTCATCCTAAAACACATACCCACTGAAGATCAATTGGCTGACATCTTCACTAAACCACTCAGTTATGAAAGATTTAGTAACCTAAGAACTGAGTTAGGAATGATTGAAATTGAATAAGTATCAAACAGCGGCTAACTGGAGTAATCGGCTAAGTGACTTCATTAACCGGTACGACCTTTGCCGTTACAGGAGATGCTGCAAGTAAGGCACTGGTATCCAGCGAAGGTAACTTAACTGATTGTTAGGAACAATCAAATGGCGCAGCTAAGTGAAGAACCTATTGGGACGGCTAAGTGACCAGCGAAGGCACTTCACTGAAATAATGACTTGGGCAAATTAAAAGTGTGAACAAAATCAATTCTGATTACACGTGGAGAATAAGGAAATTATGGAGGATTATTCTTGTACACACGTGGCGATCAACTTATGATCATGGAGGTAATTATATTATTTTTCGAATTATAAACTCCTCGATTCCCGGGCTCTATCATTACTTGCCTCAAACCACACCCCCATTCCACTCGAATATCGCGATTTTCATACACAAAATCACGCCATTATGCCACAAAATCCTTCCATATTCAAAACCTCGTTCACACTACCCAAATCACACTATAAAAACAAGACTTAGAGATTTTCAGAAATCTTTACACTTTCTTGTCAATTACAAACCCTACTCTTGTTTCTTTCTATTGCAAACTCAAATCCATTTTCAAAACTTCTCTACTTTTCAAAAATGGCATCATCCTCCACAAACACCCAAGCTGGATATGAAATATCGATTGCCACAGGATCCTTCTTTCAAGAAGAACACTACTTGAAACTGTGTGGAAATGACGAAGATGCCAAACGATTAGCAGCAGGTTGCAAAATCCTAAAACTATCAACCTTTCTCAATCCTCCTATAGCCGAAGTTTTCTATGAAAGTCTGATTTCCTTCTGGAAATCTGCTCAATACGTGCCTGGGCTCCCTGCTGAAGAAGGTGACGAATGGGAAGAAGACAAGATTGTAGCATCTATCAACGGAAAGGAAGTGGCGATTACAGAAAAGGATGAGGCTGATGGGAATCATCTACAATAATCTGCAATTCAACTGGGAAAAATACTTCTTTATAAGACTCAAAGAGCAAATCCAAGGTGAAGTAAAAACAGCAAACAAGGGGACAAAAGAAGGAAAGACTAAGAAAGGACAATTCTGGGTGAAAAAGTCATATGGCATTCAGTTACACTACTTGTTGCAATGTCTTAAAGTCCCCACAGTACAACTCCACAAACTGCATGAATCCAAAGTCATGTTTACTTATGTTACACAACAACATAAGGTAGGAGAAGGGAAGAGGAAGAAATCCACACGCAGCACCACCGGTCAAAGAAAGAAACAAAAGATTCAGCGAAGTCTTGAAACGACAGACTTTGGACAATTGATTGATGAAGAAGAAAAGGAAGAAGGTTCTGACACTGAAGCAGAACAGCAAGAAGAAGAAATCAGTGGGGATGAACAGCACCCTAATAAAGAAAACACTGGAGAGGATGAGGAATCATCTCCAGAAGAAGCTGTACAATTATCTGCAAACGATATAGATGATCGAATTGCAGAATATCTTGAGTGGAAGGAAGGCGATTCCAAACAACAGCTTCAAGACTCAGATCACATGCTTGCTTCGCGAAGCATGGCTATTTGATTTTCTGGGAATCACAACTCTGGTAGGTGTACTTGATGAATCACCTCTATGGGAAATGGTTGATGCAGCCAAGGCAAAACTGCCCCAGATCTCTGGGAGACAAAGTGATGACTCAGAAGATGATGGAGATGATCATGATCAAGATGATGGTGATGATCATGATGACAATGATGATAATGATCATGATCAAGATGATGATGATGATTTTGGTCAAAATAAAGAAGAGAACTCTCCTGCACCATATGCAATTGATGACACTACTCTTCTCCGTACATTTTTGAAACCACAAGCCTCCGGCAAGTCTACAACTCCAGCAAAGACATCCACTCAACCGTTGTCTGTCAACGTTCCACTAACGACGAAGAACATTATGGACACCGGCTCGCCTACGCCACTCCAACAAGACAACCCCCGGCATAGAGATAGGGGGAACAAGCGGCTCCGGCCACACCAAAGATACACATCTACCCAAATACTTGAAGATCTAGATGTACATGCGGATGTCACTCAACATCAAGACAAGGGACGCAAACGGATCCGAACCACCGAAACAAGGCGAAACTCTCTCACCGAACACCGGCATTAACAAACGGCATTACACATGAAACTTTTGAGCTCCTCCAAAAACAAGTTTCAAGCGGCATTGATGCACAAAATATTGTTGTTCAACAACAAGGAGAACTGATGAAGCAACTCAACATCCATATCACTAACGGTCTTGCAGGCCTCAGGCAACACATTTAGCAAGCAATGTATCTCAGATCCATGACTTCAGCTTTTAATGACAAAAGCTCCTCCATTGAAAACAAGTTTCAAGCCATTGCAGAATACATTGATGCACAAAATATTGTTGTTCAACAACAAGGAGAACTGATGAAGCAACTCAACATCCATATCACTAACAGTCTTGCAGGCCTCAGGCAACACATTTCCCAAGAAAACGAATCACTGGCAGTAGCTTTTGGGACTAGACTTCGGAATGTCAATGAGAAATTGAATGATCACAACAAAAGGTTCAATTCCATTGAATCAAAACTTGACTCTCTGATTGGAACGGCAGAAGCCACCAATAGCATCCTACTCCAGCAAAGGGATGATGCTGCCAAAAAGGGGGAAAATCAGGATAAGCCTGAAGGATCAACAATCAGACCCCCAAACTTCACTGAAGAACAACGAGGGCAAGAGACGAGAGAAATAAGAATCGAAATGAAGCGAAGAACAAAGAAAGAAGGGTCGAGAGAAGAAAGGGAAAAGGCCCTAAAGGAACCCCGCATTGGATTTCCCCACCCTATGCAAAGAAGAGATGATGATAGAGACGAGTCCGGCCGACAGCAAAGGCCTGGATCTAGTCGAAAGAGGATCGGACGATCAACACGGACTCGGCACCGGAGGAAAAACCAAGAGCGAGAGGTAGCGGCGGCTCCAGATATACTGAGGAGCACAGGACGTACACTGGTCACCACAGCAAAGCAGAATATGATGCAGATGTACTGGACCATGTAAGAGAATTTTTTAGAGTACATGAAGGACTTTATCCTCACTCCTCACAAGATGAAGCCTGGGCTGACTGGCTAAGCTATCAGGATGAAAGGATGAGAACTGATATGGCCAAACTCTACAATAAAGTCAAAAGAGAATTTGCACTTCTCAAACAAGCCAACAAAAAAACCAAGCTCAGCCATATCACTATCTGCAAAAGGACCAGAAGACTTGCCAGCTGAACAACAAGAAGAATTCAAATATATGGCAAAATTCTTCAATCATATGGGGAGAATGGAAAAACAGGAGCAGTGGAGTCTCTAAAAAAGCCTCAAGTTTGCAGATTCACATATTGCTGAGGCAGGGAAAGACTTGAAAAATATTTTGGAGAACCTAAGGCAAACGAGACCATGCCTGATTTCAACAGACTCTTTGCCAAAAGAGTTTTCCAGGGTGTATCTGAATACACAGCTTTGGCTTACTGGAAGTGGAAGTTTCCAGAAATTGACTGGAAAGACATGGAAGAGGTTCAGACTACAAAATTCAAGAGGTACAAGGCTGAATTGAGCAAAATGTAGTTTGTAACACTTGAATAAAGTCTTAGAACTTATTACCCTATGATGGAAGAATAAAATTGTTGAACTTTTAATCTGTTGTGTATTATGAAAATTTTGATTACTTATGTTCAGGCTTATGAGGGTTTTGGCATCATCAAAAAGGGGGAAATTGTTAGGAACATTCTATTATGTTTTGATGATGGCCATACAAGCTGTAATAGCAAGCCTGAAATAAGTTAGAATTCTCTGTATAAGTCTTTACTTAGAGTCGACAATTTGTATAAGTTAAGTCAGACAAGTATTGTACTAGTTGGTAGGACGGCAAAGCAAGGACAGATATTCAGCATAGTGAAGCCAGCCAAGCACCAGGCAGAGAAGTATAAAGACATTATGTTCGACTTATAACCAAGGAAGTCCGTGATGACCTTGGATAAGTCTAAGTTATGTTTTAAGTGATGAAACTCAATGTTCAAATATGGTGTACACCGGGTCTCACCCAAATCAAGGATCGGTGAAGTACAAAGACTCTCCAAAAACTAGAACAAAGAAGGAAACAATGAATCGGCCGAGTAAACCGACTTTCGGCAAAGAGAAAGCAAAACAAAGAAAGAAAGAACTAACGGCTAAGTCGAAGGCTCACTCGACCGTTCTAAAAACGGCGAAGAGACATTTACAAGATCGATTTGATATACGATGAAGATTCGAGAAGATCATGCATTAAATGCACAAATCATTAAAGGATCAATCAAGGACGGATTTTCTGCTATACGTTTGAAGAAAGAATCCGATCACTGAAATCAAGGAGAATACAATTAAGGGGGAATCAAGAATAAAATCAAGGGTAATTCCCTCATTAATATAGCCAACGGACAAAATTTCAAAAACCAAGGTTATTCAAGGCTATAAATAGAAGGCATTGACAGGAAAAGAAAACAATGATCAAGAAAGAAAAATCAAGCAGAAACTCTGTCAATTTGAAAAGCCTTCTCTCTGAACTTACAAAGACATATTTGGTGATCAACTCAAGTATCAGAACAACAAAGTCATACTCAGAATTGAGATTGATCAAGCAAGTGTGTGAATCACATTCACATCAAACTAAAGCAACTGAATCAGAGGCAATCTGAGAAGGAGTTGAATCTGTGATAGCTGTTGAAGGATCTTAATCTTAAGGACAGCAAAAGGAAGACTGAATCACTGAAGCTGTTGCAGTCAAGGAGTGATAGTCTTGTAGATTGTGAAGCTTGGGAAGCCAAGGACAATCATACTATTGTATCTGTGAAAACAATAGTGAATTCCTCCAATCATCACAGGAGAAGAGTGGATTAAGGGATTACACCACCCTGAACCACTATAAGCCTTGTGTCAATTTAATTTCTGCAATTTACTTTACAGCATTTATTTATTTATTACATCATAACTTATATCTGTGACTGTCTACACTGATTTGAAAACAACATAGTAAGAAGGGACTTATCCGCTGCCTAAAAGCTTTTAAATATAAGAAAAGTTTTTGAAACTCCACTATAGTCATTCACCCCCCCCCCCCCTATGACTATAGTTTCACCCTTCTCTGGGACCAACAATCACTTACTCAATCCTCGTGTGTATGACATACACTGAGTTATGTGATTACATACCGATATACTTAGGGTTTTCAGTAGTGTATAATATAAGAATAAATGCAAATATTAAGATGAATTATAAATCCTGTCAGAGACAATTACAGAAATTATCTTTCGGGCACTACACCTAACAATCTCCCACTTGCACGAAAGGGAAGTGATTAATTGTTTAGAGCATACCCCTTATACACAACATTCTCCTACTTGCTCTAAAAGCAAATGAGATATATCCCTCAATTCTGTACCCGCAAAGTGCATCAAACCATTTAGATGTCAAAATACACTCCGAGTGTGCCGCCGCAAGGTCGGTCAGTGACTTGGTGAGTTTGCAACATCTAAATGCCACTCGACTTAGTACACTGATCCGTTAGGTTTTCATCTCGAGACGATCTTTAGGATCAAAACGTCGCCGGTCCATCCAATCAGGTGGTACTCTCCCAATATACTTTTTTTTTCGACCTCTCCTCTTCACTGTTTTCATAATAAAGTGGTATCGGCTTACCGGATCTGGAATTACTCCCAGATATGGAAGGAAATCCTCAATCTGACTTGAAGTAAGAATCACATGAGTAAACACTGATCCCGAGATCGACTTAACGATCATCCTTAATCTGACTTAATGTCAGAATCAGTGTAATCATTTATATTCACGTTCGCACCCGAATATACTAGCATATTATTCCTCATTCTCCAAAGATACTGGAGGACGTTCTAAACTTGCTATTTAATACAGGAATCCAAGATTCGATTAACTTGTAATTACCTGACTTTCTCTTATCAAAAGATAGTCTATCCTATTTTCTATTCATCCTCAGGTTTAGAGAAGAATTCCGTGAGAGGTAGGGTAGTACTACTTCATTGAATGTTGCATACCGATATGCAAAATCATCTTAACCATTAGGATAGATGGGATTTCCAGTCATGTATTCTCGGGAAAATTTGAAAATTATCACTTTGTAGGTTTCCATACCAAGGCTCAATCCAATTAAGTCGTTGAGTGAATCAAATCCTTTAGAATGTAGTCCGATTCTTTCATAAAGAGAATCTTGGCATGTCAGTTTCCAACTTCAGATAACACACCCATGTTGTTTCCAACTGTTTTAGTGTTACCATTCATGAACACTAATGTATATACTACTTTACCAATACTGACATCCAGTCTATGAAAGACTTGTCAATATTCAGGTCAAGTCCACATACATGAAATATGTGACTTTTAAATAACCTAGAGGTTTGCTTTGATCCTTAGAGGATATAAGCCTTTGTTCCAGAATCAATTCAGATTCCGTTTGATTGGCAAGAAAGTCTCCGGGAGTTACCCCTATTTCCTGCTTTCTAACGAAATCATGCATTTATTCTTAGCTAAACCCCTTATGTTCCGAGTGAATTCAGATTCCGTTTGTTCGGCAAGAAAGTCTTAGGGAATCACCCATATTTTCTGCTTTCTAACGGAATCAAACAAGACCGAGTGGTGAGAGAGTTCACGGTCTGGTTAACTCTCTACTTGTTCGGGTATCACCCCTAGACCACTCAGCTTTGTACCGAAATTTAAACTTTCTATTCATTCGACTCTTATCATGTAGATCCAATTACTCCCACTGGACCTGAGACACCCAGGTGGTTCTACAAGAGTGTGAAAAGAACTGAAGTACTAAAACTCCATTCACTGGGTTATGGCTTTTAAACCAACCTCTATTGATCAGCATCCTGTACAGCCCGCAAGGAACCATAGGTTATCAATCACCTCTGTAAACTGAAAAGTCTTCAGAAAACCACAATAGGTAACGGTTAAACCATACTCCCATTGGGTTCTTGCTAGACTGATATTCTGATTTAGTAGTAATTATTAGTGTTATCACCAACAACCAATGTTGGACGTGGTCTGATCTAACTAGTATAGTAACTACCTTGAGTAACCTGTTAGATGTAATATCGTCGGATGGATCAAGATCCACCCGATTACGCCGCGGAATAGTATAGATCTAGATCTAGTCAACCAAAATACATAAAATAAATAGATCTAAACCAACAAGGGGGTTTAGATTGTTTACCCTTTTATGGTGTATAAACTCCAAGAACAATCTCCAATCCAAGCTACTCGATCCAATCAGATGCCACCGTCTTCCGACGTGTTTCTCCAAGCAACACCAAGTGGATGGTGTTTCAAGTCGCCGGACCTCCTTGATGTGCTACCTTAGAAAAACCCGAAGTTTTCCTAAAACTCGAACCCAAGTATTATAGCCGAAAATTCCAAGCTATAATAGTTCACAAAATGGCATGTTTTTCATTGTGTCAAAAGGCTTGTGAGAACTCTCTTTATATAGGAGAGTAATCCTTGTCCTCCAAGGATTTAATAATTAAGAGATAATTCTTAGATTAATCCATATTCCAAATAAAAGATAAATAAAATAATTATCCCAAACAAATTAGGATAAATCATATTATTATCTAATATTCCATGAATTATCAATTAACAAATAAAAGATAAATCACACATTAAATAATTAACCAAGAAAACTAATTCCTTGATAATTAATTAACCCAATATGCGCCCCCCTTTAATTAAATAAAGGTACATGCGCATTTTTTGACACATTGGGCCGAGTCCACGAAAAATTTCTTTTCCATGTATTTAATTATCTACTCCAACTAAACAAGTAATCCACATATCAATTAAATAGTCCAATCCAACTATATAATTATAATTGAGGTGAAACGACGAGAAAACATATGCTTTGTTAGGAGCCACGTCAGGGACCATGGACCCATATTCAGTAGCTACAATAAATTAAACAAAATTATTCGTTAGACCAAACAATTATATTCAATCTATTAATTCCGGGATTACACCACCATAAACCCGAAACTGAACTCTATCGATTATAGATATATACTTACAATCTAATCATTGAGTAAAAACGTCCATTGATATAATCATTATATACGGATAAATCCTCCATAGACTGTTCGTTTTGATTCGGATATTTCCGTAAACCCTTCTCCAAACATCTTATCCTTATTTACCATTAACCCCCTAGTGATCAATTAGTTCATAACTAATATAAAATGAATTGGCCCCATCAATCAGTTTCTAGGATTAACAAATAAGGGAACTGTCTGTCTACTTCCCGAGGGAAGGAATGGATTCCATATCTGTGATAGCACAGACTACTCACTCATCCCAGAATAGAGCCAACGAGAAGTGTTGGACCACATACTGCGAAGTGATCCTTACTAACACATCAAACTCTACCCTAGTCTAAGAAATCGTCTGTGATCACCTCAGGATTAAGATTAATCCATATATGATCATCTTGTGATTCGATAAGACTTCTCTATTACAGAATTATATCGAGAACTCAAATCAAATCGGTCAATCCCTATATGATTATCATCATATATAAATGCCCCACTAGGTACCCTATTACCGACAGTCCGGATAAGACTATCACACCTAAAGTGTTCTGGGCGCATTAATAGCAAATTAATCATGAGACCCGTACTCAGATTAATAAACGCTATGGACTATGTTAAGTTTAAGTACATCTCACTAACTCAATCCTCTTGTGTATAGCCATACACTATGTTATGTGATTACATAAACGAGGTACTTAGGGTTTTCAGTAGTGTCTTAATTATAAGCATACATGCATATAATAAGATGAATTATTAATTCTGTCCTAAAACAATTATATAATTGTCTTTCGGGCACTACACCTAACAATCTCCCACTTGCACGAAAGGCAAGTGGATTAATTGTTTTAGAGCACACCTTTTACATCTATATCTACAACATTCTCCCACTTGCTCAAAACAAGTGAGACATATCCCTAAGATTCATACCCTCTGTTAGGAACATTTTATTATGTTTTGATGATGGCCATACTAGCTGTTATAGCAAGCCTAAAATAAGTTAGAATTCTCTGTATAAGTCTTTACTTAGGGTTTGACATGTTGTATAAGTTGATTCAGACAAGTATTGTACTAGTTGGTAGGACGGCAAAGCAAAAAATAGATATTCGGCAGAGTGAAGCCAGCCAAGCACCAGCAGAGAAGCAATGCAGACATTAAAGGTCTGACTTGTAACCAAGGAAGTCTGTGATGACCTTGGACAAGTCTATGTTATACTACAAGCGATGCACATTAATATTCGAATATGGTGTACACTGATCTCACCCCAATCAAAGATCAGTGAAGTACAAAGATTCTCCTCAAACAGAAACAAAGATGAAAATAGTGAATCGGCAAAGCAGACTCACTATCGGCTGAGTAAAGACGAAACGGTGAAGGAAAAGCTAAATCAGCTAAGTCAGAAGGATCACTTGACCGTTCTAAAAAAGGCGAAGTAACACTTACCAGATCAGATTTAATATACGTTGAAGATTCAGAAGATAATGCATTAAATGCACAATCAATAGAGGATCATTCAAGGACGGATTTTCTGCTATACGTTTGAAGAAAGAATCCGATCACTGAAATCAAGGAGAATGCAATTAAGGGGGAATCAAGAATAAAATCAAGGATTATTCCCTCATTAATATAGCCAACGGACGGAATTTCAAAATCAAGGTTATTTAAGGCTATAAATAGAAGGCATTGACAGACAGAGAAAGCAATGAACTGAAAAGAAAAATCAAGTGAAAACTCTGTCAATTTGAAAAGCCTTCTCTCTGAACTTACAAGGAAACATCTAGTGATCAACTCAGATAGCAGAACTATAAAGTCATACTTGGTGCTGAGACTGATCAATCAAGTGTGTGAATCACATTCACATCCAACTGAAGCAACTGAATCAGAGACAATCTGAGAAGGAGTTGAATCTGTGATAGATGTTGAAGGATTTTGATCTCAAGGAGCAGCAAGGAAGACTGAATCACTGAAGCTGTTGCAGTCAAGGAGTGATAGTCTTGTAGATTGTGAAGCTTGGGAAGCCAAGGACAATCATACTATTGTATCTGTGAAAACAATAGTGAATTCCTCCGATCATCACAGGAGAAGAGTGTATTAAGGGATTACACCACCCTGAACCACTATAAGCCTTGTGTCAATTTAATTTCTGCAATTTACTTTACTGCATTCATTTGATTTGCCTACATCATAACTTATATCTGTGATTGCCTAAACTGATTTGAAAACAACATAGTAAGAAGGGACTTATCCGCTGCACAAAAGCTTTTAAATAAAAGAAAAGTTTTTGAAACTCCACTATAGTCATTCACCCCCCCTCTGACTATAGTTTCACCCTTCTCTGGGACCAACAATTGGTATCGGAGCGGTTTTCCTAGTATAAGAACCTGTTCAGATCTTATTTCTGGTAACAAGGAGATCACTTATTTTCAAAGTATTTTTCAAATCTGTGTTTTTTATACGCTTACATTCATATCTTCATTTGCACTGATGGATTCCTCAAACTTCTTGTCAAAAGTACATGTTTTTAATGTTAATAATTTTGATGAATATAAAATAAGAATGCTATCTCATCTTGCAGCAACTCATGAAGAGATGCTGGATGTAATTAATGATGGACCAATCACAATCACTACTGTGGTAGGCACAGGAGCAGATCAATGAAAGGAAATTGACAAACCTAAAAAGGATTGGAACAAGGATGACAGGAGAAGAGCAAATCTGGACTTTGTTGCAAAAGACCTGATCTTAAAGACCCTAGATAGCAACATGTTCATGAGAATCAAAGACTGCAAAACAGCAAAGGAGATGTGGGACAAGCTATCAATGATAAATGAAGGATCTGAAGCAGTTAAAGAAAAGAAATTATCTGTTGCAAAACAGAAATTTGAGAACTTTAAAATGAAGGCTGGTGAATCCATTGATCAAATGGACAACAGATTCTCAAGCATCATCAGTGAATTGCAACAGCTTGGACACATATATCCCCAGAAAGAAGTATGCTTGAAGATCTTGAGAGGACTACCTGAAAGATGGAAGATCATAACATCAGTAATCAGAGGAACAACGAATCTTGCAAGCACTGACACTCTGACACTGATGTCCCAATTAAAAGCTCATGAATTCGAATTGAACGGTGAAGATGGTGCTCCGGCAGAGACACACAAAATCACTGCATTAGCTGCACCCCAGCAAAGTAACTTTGCCGAATGCATCAGCAAAGAGACACATGAACTAAAAGAACAGGTAGCTTTATTAGTTAAACGCTTTGACAGGTTTAGCAGAAAGAAGCCCTTCAAAGGGAATTCATCATCAAACAAGAGGTCAAGCTCAAACAAAGATATGAAGAAGAATGGTGATGAATACAGATGCTTCAACTACAACAAGAAAGGTCACTTCAAGGCTGATTGTCTTGAAGAAAATGACAAAGATAATGAAAAGAAGAACTACAAAGTATCTGAAAATAGAAAAAGCAAGAAGGCACTCAAGACAGAATCCAGCAGTGAAAAGAATGAATAATCATCTGATAATGATTCAGATGATAGTGATGAAGAAGACAGCTCAGAAAATGAAAAAGCATGTCTATGCCTCATGACCAAAGAATTGGATGAAGATAAAAGTGATAGCTCAGACACTGAGGAAACAAGCCTATGTTTAATGACTAAAGAATCAGATGAAACGAGGTAACATCTAGTTCCCGTTCCTCATCAAATGCATCCACATCTAACACCGCACAATCTTCTAGTCTCCCATTAGATACAAAGACCTAGTCCAAAATCTCATGACTAAATTTGATGAAATTGAAAAGAATCATGAAATTCTGGAAAAGGAAGCAAGGATCTAAGAAAAGAGAATAAGAGATTAAAGAAAGAACTGGATAAAGCAAAAGCTGAATTAACTAGTAAGGAGACCTACTTAAATGATCAACAAAAGGCAGATGATCATACATCTGTTATTAACAGATCAGTTAAGAGAATCTCCTCACCAGTAAAGGTAACCACTGCACCACTAAAAGCACCAGCTTACAAACCCTCAAAATGGTTTGGATCCAGATCTGGTCTTGGCTACAACAGTCAGGATGAAAGTAGAAATAATGGTCAACACAATTCTAAATTCAGGACCATTAATGGATCAAAATTTAGAAAAAGACAGACCATAATTCCAACAGATCATCCTGTTCCGGTGAAGTCAAAACCTAGTGTAGTGAAACGACGCGAGACTAAATCCTCATTCCAATCAATCAAGAACAACGGCCATCCGAAAGGTAAAGGCAGACTTTACCCTTCAGAGGATGATTGGAATGTTGCACCTCCAAAATACAAGAGGAAACCATTCCATAAAATGCATCATGTGTTTAAGAAAAACCAATATGTTCCTAGACATATGAAGCAAGAAAGCTTTCCTACTGCATATTGGAAAGTGAAGAAGGATGTAAATGCACCAAAAGGTGGAGAAAAGTATCAGAATACCTTCAGTAAAAATATTAGAAGCTATTCTGCCATGCCTTATACGTATGAAGTTGGACATCAATTATCCAAAAAGAAGACCTTTTGGATACGCACTTGGTATGGGAGGCATGATTGCTAACAGGTATGGACCCAAACAGTGTTGGGTACCTAAACATAATTAATATGTTTTGTAGGATGTCTGGTACATAGACAGTGGATGTTCCAGACACATGACAGGAAACAAGAAATGGCTCACTGACTTCAAAGCTTTTGATGGACCCAAAGTCACATTTGGAGGCAAAGAAAACCCTGGCAAAATGAAGGGGGAAGGCATAATACTCAAGAACAATCTAAAGATTCAAAACGTGGCATATGTCAAGGGACTTAACTTCAATCTGATGAGCATTAGTCAATTCTATGACAAAGGCTACAATGTGCACTTCAACAAAGAAGGATGCAAAGTGATTCACAGCCAAACCAACACAGTAGTTCTTGCAGGTAGAAGACAAGACAACATGTATGTGGTGGACTGAAGAACAGCCAAAGCAAAAACATGTCTACTTGTCAAGAATAAACTATCAACAAGCTGGATTTGGCACAGAAGATTAAATCACCTGAATTTCAAGACCATCAACAAACTATCAAAGAGCAAGTTAGTTGAAGGCCTGCCAGAGATCACATTCAAGAAAGAAAGTCTATGTGATGCATGTCAGAAAGGAAAATAGATCAAAAGTTCATTCAAGTTAAAGCCTTATCAATCTACAACAAGAGTTCTACATCCGTTACACATGGACCTGTTTGGACCAGTCACACCAGTAAGTGTGAGTGGTAAGAAATATACTCTTGTAGTGGTGGATGACTTCTCAAAGTACACCTGGACCATTTTCATGAACAAGAAGAAAGAAACACTCAAGAAGTTGCCAGATTTGCTGAGAAGACTCCAAAATGAGAAAGAGCTAAAGATTATCAAGATCAGATCAGATAGAGGCACTGAATTTCTAAATGAAATTATCGAACCTATTGTGAAGAAAATGGAGTGTTACATCAACTATCTCAGCAGAACTCCATAACAAAATGGTGTAGCGAAAGAAGAAACAAAACTCTCAAAGAAGCAGTTAGAACAATGATTGCTGAAGCATGCTTGCCAAAGAGGTTTTGGGCTGAAGCAGCAAACACAGCATGTCATACACAAAACAGATCAATCATCAACAAATATCATGGAAAGACTCCATATGAAATATGGAATGGTAGAAAACCCAATATCTCATATTTTCATATGTTTGGATCAAAATGTTTTGTCTTAAACAGGAACCAGCTGCATACCTTTGATGAGAAGGATGATGAAGCAATCTTCATGGGATACTCAGACACCAGCAAAACATTCAGAGTACTCAATAAAATAACATTGGTGATTGAAGAATCAATACATGTGGTTTTTGATGAACCAAATACAAATGGTGAAGATCTTCAAGACCAAGAAGAGAAAGCAGAACAGAGGGAAATCTATACAAATGCAACAATACCAGCTACTATCTTGAATCATCACTTTGAAAATCAAGAGGAGCCGCATATCAATACAACAGAAGAAGCACCTGAAGTTGAAGTTCATGCTCAGCATGAAGGTATGGAAGCACCAAGTGAAGAACAACTTCAACCAGATCTAAATTGGCTAAGAGACCATCCTGAAGAACAAGTTATTGGAGATATTCACACAGGAGTTAGAACCAGAAGACAACTGGAGCACATGCTAACTTGCTTTCTATCACAAGTGGAACCCAAGACCTTAGATTATGCAATCCAAGATGCAGATTGGATCACAGACATGCAAGAAGAAGTAAATGAATTTGAAAGAAATGAAGTCTGGGAACTTGTTGACAGACCAGCCGGCCAACATCATTGGTGCAAAATGGGTATTCAGGAACAAGATGGATGAGCAAGGAACTGTTGTCAGAAACAAAGCAAGGCTAGTTGCAAAAGGCTATTCTCAAGCAGAAGGAATAGATTATGATGAAACATTTGCACCAGTAGTAAGATTGGAAGCAATCAGACTCTTTATAGCATTTGCTGCATACAAAGACTTCAAAGTCTATCAGATGGATGTCAAGAGTGCATTCCTAAATGGAATTTTGGAAGAAGAAGTTTATGTAGAACAACCTCCTGGATTTCAAATCAAAGGAAAAGAAGACAAAGTATACAAACTCAAAAAGGCCCTCTATGGCCTCAAACAGGCACCTAGAGCATGGTATGAAACACTATCACAATTTCTGATCAAGAATGGATTCAACAAGGGAACTATTGACAAGACTCTATTCAAACTAGAGGAAGGAGCAAGCACATTGCTAGTACAAATCTATGTTGATGATATAATCTTTGGATCAGAGGATGAAAAGCTTTGTGATAAATTTGCAAACCTGATGAAGAGCAAATTTCAGATGAGCATGATGGGAGAATTAAACTATTTCCTTGGCCTTCAAGTAAAGCAAATGAAGGTTGGCATTTTCATCAGTCAAGCCAAGTACACAAGAGATTTGATACACAAGTATGGGATGAATACAAGTGGCACAGCAGACACACCAATGTGTGCCAGAGTCATACTTGGGAAAGATGAAGCAGGAAAGGATGTTGATCAAGAAAATGTATAGAGGAATCATTGGATCCTTATTATACTTAACTGCAAGCAGACCGGATATAGCATTTGCAGTAGGAGTGTGTGCAAGATTTCAAGCTCAACCAAAAGAATCACATCTTCTAGCAGCTAAAAGGATAATCAAATACTTGAAAAACACTATAAATGTTGGAATTTGGTATCCAAAAGATGGAAGATTTAAATTGATATCATATTCAGACTCTGACTATGCTGGATGCAAAATAGATAGAAAAAGCACCTCTGGAACATGTCAAATGCTAGGAACCAGACTAGTCTCTTGGTTCAGTAAAAAGCAAAACTCCATATCTACATCAACAACTGAAGCAGAATATATAGCAGCAGGTAGCTGTTGTGCACAAGTACTTTGGATAAGACAACATCTAAGGGACTAAGGAGTGGAAGAGAAAACAATTCCAATCATGTGTGACAACACAAGTGCAATATCTATTACTGAAAATCTAGTATTGCATTCAAGAACAAAGCACATTGATGTAAGACATCATTTCATTAGAGACCATGTTGAAAAGGGGGATGTCATCCTAAAACACATACCCACTGAAGATCAATTGGCTGACCTCTTTACTAAACCACTCAGTTATGAAAGATTTAGTATGTTGAGAACTGAGTTAGGAATAATTGAAATTGAATAAGTATCAAATAGCGGCTAACTGGAGTAATCGGCTAAGTGACTTCATCAACTGGTACAACCTTTGCCGTTACAGAAGATGTAGCAGGTAAGGCACTTGTATCTAGCGAAGGTAACTTAACTGATTGTTAGGAACAGTTAAATGGAGCAGCATGGTGAAGAACTCATTAAATCGGCTAAGTAACCAGCCAAGACACCTCACCGAAATAAAGACTTGGATAAATTAGAAGTGTGAACAAAATCAATTCTGATTACACGTGGAGAATAAGGAAATTATGGAGGATTATTCTGTGAAAGATTACACACGTGGAGATCAACTTATGATCATGGAGGTAATTATATTATTTTTCGAATTATAAACTCCTCGATTCCCGGGCTCGATTCCCCATTACGCTCAAATATCGCAATTCACATACACAAAATCACGTCATTATGTCACAAAATCCTTCCATATTCAAACCACGTTCACACTATCCAAATCACACTATATAAACAAGACTTAGAGATTTTCAGAAATCTTTACGCTCTCTTGCAAATTACAAACCCTACTCTTGTTTCTCTCTATTGCAAACTCAAGTTCATTTTCAAACCTCCTCTCCTTTTCAAGAATGGCATCATCTTCCTCAAACACCCAAGCTGGGTATGAAAAATCGATTGCCACTGGCTCATTCTTTCAAGCAGAACACTATCTGAAACTGTGCGGAAATGATGAGAATGCCAAACGATTGGCAGCAGGTTGCGAACACCTAAAATTATCAACCTTTCTCAATCCACCCATAACTGAGGTTTGCTATGAAAGCCTCATCTCCTTCTGGAAATCTGCAAAATACGTCTCTGGACCCCTTGCTGAAGAAGGTGACAAGTTCGAAGAAGACAGGATTGTTGCATCCGTCAATTGTAAAGAAGTGGTGATTACAGCAAAGGTAATTCGAAAACATCTTAAACTTTCCAATAAAGGTCAAGTGAAAGTGACATTGGTACCACAAGACTTGGACGATTTCTGGGCAACCATTGCCAAAACGGCAAACCCAGGATCCACAAAAGTCAATTGTCTTCGATCTGCGTTGAAGAAACCGTTCAATGAGTTTAGTGCCCTAATTGGCAAAACCATTGAAGGAAAGTTGGGAGCAAATAATGCTATCACAGAAATTAGAATGCGGCTAATGGGAATCATCTATAACAAGATACAATTTAATTGGCCAAAATACTTCTTTTTGAGAATCAAAGAGCAAATCCAAGGTGAAGTAAAAGCAGGCGAAAAGGGGATAAAAGAGGGAAAGACAAAGAATGGACAATTCTGGGTGAAAAAGTCATATGGGATACAGTTGCACTATCTGTTGCAATGTCTCAAAGTCCCCACTATACAACTCCACAAACTGCATGAATCCAAAGTCATGTTCACTTATGTTAAACAACAAAAGAAGGCAGGAGAAGGAAAGAGGAAGAAATCCACACACAACACCACCAGTCAAAGAATGAAACAAAAGGTTCGGAGAAGTCTGGAAAAGACAGACTTTGGGAAATTAATTGATGAAGAAGAAGTGAAGGATGCAGGTTCTTAGATCTAAACGAATTAGATCTACGCGCAGCGGATGGATCACGACTTATATATCACAATACATAGTTAAAGGACTTAAACAACTACAAGGGGGTTAAGATCAAGTTACCAATAGTAGGAAGAGAAGAAAAATATCTTTCGATGTGTTCTCCAAACGGACCCTTCTTGATACACGAACCTCCTTGATATGCAACACCAAGAAAAACTCAAAGTTTTTCTTCTTCCAAAAACCCTAGCAAGAAAAACTAATTTTCCTCTCCCTTTTTAAAGTGGTGGTCGAAATTATCAATCTAAATTACCCTTGGAATAACTCTCCTTTTATAGGAGAGTAAATCCTTGGCCTCCAAGTTTCTAATTAATTAAATAATTAATTAAAAAGAAATCACAATAAAGGATAATTCCATTTATAAAAGATTGTGATTAATCAATCAATCAATTACAAATAAATCATCTTTTATTAATCATTAATCAAATCTTCCATTTAATGAAGTATGAGGCGCCACCCCTAGGGTTTAAAAGCCCACATAAAATGTCTTTTATGTGTATTATATTATTTAGCCCAACTAAATAATATTCATGCATATCAATTAATCAGCCCAGCCAATTAATTATCACTGAGGCATAAGTAACAAGATTATTAGTCCGAATTACAGAAGCCACATCGGGGACCATGGACCTATAACCAGTAGCTCCAATAATTAATTATTCATCGAACGAGAATAAGTACATTAATTATTAATTCCGGGATTACGCCACCATAAACCCGAAACCGAACTCTACCGATTATAGATGTATACTTATACTCAACCCATAGAGTGAATAAGCGTCCATTGATATAATCACTACATACGGATTAACCCTCCATAGACCGTCCATTCGAGTGGGAAGTCTCCGTGAACCCGACTCGAATATCTTATCCTTATTTACCATTAACCCCCGATGATCAATTAGTACACATATCGACTAGTAGCTAATTAGTCAAATGTGAACTCCCGGGATCGATCACTTTCTTAGGGCTAACAAATAAGGGGACTTGTCTCTCTACTTCCCGCGGGAAGGAATGGATTCCATGTCTGTGAAAATCAGAACTACTCACTCATTAGGAGATAGTGCCAATAAGAAGTGGCTTGGAACACATATTCAAGTGAACCGTAACTAACACATCAAACACTACCCCGAGACAAGCAGCACCCTGTGATCACCTCGGGATTAAGGTTGATCCATATATGATCATCTAATGATTTAATAAGATTCCTCGATTACGGAATTATACCGAGAAATTCAGATTAAATCGGTCCAGTCCTATATGAATGCCATCATTTATAAATGCCCCACGTAGGTACCCTCTACCGACGAGTCCGGATAAGACTATCACACCCTAAGGTGTTACGGGCGCATTATTGGTGTTTTAATCAAGAGACCCTAAACTCGATTAAGTTCACCACGGACTAACGATTTAAGTATATCACCACTAACTCAATCCTCACGTGCATGCCATACACGAGTTAAGCGGTTACATACTGATATACTTAGGGTTTGCAGCAGTGTATTATTTACAAGCACAAAGCAAGTAATAAGGTGAGATAAAATCTGTCATCCATTGTTAAAAGCAATTACACAAATTGTCTTTCGGGCACTACACCTAACAATCTCCCACTTGCACGAAATGACAAGCAACGATTGTTTTTAGAGCACACCCTTTCTCATCTTATTCACTACACTCTCCCACTTGCTCTAAAAGCATGTGAGACATATCCATCAATGCCGTACCCTCCAAGCACTCGACTTGGTACACTGATTAGCTAGGTTGTCAACTCGAGACGATCTTTAGGATTGAAACGTTGTCGGTCCTTCCAATCAGGCGGTACTCTCTCTCAATATGCTTTTGACTTCTTGTGACCGAGAAGATCCTTCAAAGCTATCTCTTCACTGTTTTCACAATGAAGTGATATCGGCTTATCAGACCTGGAATTACTCCCAGACGAAAAACGAAATTCTAAGCACTATGAGTAAACACTGAGCCCGAGATCAACTTAATGATCATCCTTAATCTGACTACAAGTCAGAATCAGTGTAGTCAACCATATTCAAGTTTGCACCTGAATATACAAGCATATGATTCATCGTTCTCTAACGATACTTGAGGACGTACTAAACCGCTACTTATTGCTTGAATCCAAGATTCAACTACAATTGACTCGTTTTAAGCTGACTTGCCCTTATCCCAGAGAGACTCTATCCCATTTTCTCTTTATCCAAAGATTTAGAGAATCATTCCTGAGAGGTAGGGTAGGACTACTCTCGATGAATGTTGCATACGTATACGCATGATCGTCTTATTCAATAAGATAGGTGGGATAGCCAATGACTCATTCTCGTGAATTTGACCGAATCATATTCTTAGAATATAGTCCAATTCTCTCATCCAGAGAATCTTGGCGTGTCAGTTTCCGACTTCGAGATAGCACACACATGTTGTTTCCAAGCTTGTTTCAGTGTTATCATTCATGAACACTAATGCTACTACTTTACCAATATTGATATCCAGTCTACGAAAAAACTTATCAATATTTTGGTCAAGTCCACATATTTTAAAACATGTGACTTTTAATGACCGAGAGGTTCTCTTAAATCCACAAAGGATATAAGCCATGGCAGGCTTCCTACCAATTGTTCTTTCTGAATAAATTAAGATATCGTTAGTCTCGCAAAAAAGGTATTAGGGAATCACCCCTATCTTTTGCTTTGTAACGAATCCGTTATTCATTCTTAGCTAAAACCCTTCTGTTCTGAATGAATTCAGATTCCGTTGTTCGGCAAGAAAGTCTCAGGGAATCACCCCTATTTTCTGCTTTCTAACGAAATCTAGCAAGGCGAGTGGTGAGAGAGTTCAAGGTCCGGTTAACTCTCTACTTGTCGGGGAATCACCCCTATACCACTCAACTTTGCGCCGAAAGTTTAAACTTTCCTATTCATTCGACTCTTTTCTATGTAGATCCAATTGCTCCCCCGGGCTCCGAGACACTCGGTGGTTCTACAATAGGCGAACAAAACTAGAGTACAAAAACTCCATTTACGGGGTTAAGGCTTTCAAACCAACCTCTATGATCGAATCATATACGACCCACTAAGAGCCATAGGTTATCAATCACCCCGGACCGTAAAGTCCACAAAACCACAATGGGTCAATGGTTAAACCATACTCCCATCCGCGTGGTGGATTGACATCCCGATCTAGTAGTATTTATCGGTGTAATCACCAACAACCGATGTTGGACGTGGTCTGATTAAATCAGATAGTAACTACCTTTGGGTAACCGTACTTCAAGGTTTAAGGTTGTTACTTATAGATTCTATCAGAAGGCTTGTGACAGTTCAACCGTCACTTTCTGATCTCAAGAATCTTATAATCAACCTTCACTCGTCTCATTAAGATATTTCACGAACAGTCACAATCTGAACGTATGCGCAAAATCTCCAATCCTACCTTCAAGCATTAAATGCTAAATGCCTACATTTATGGAAGTGGTGTGAACCGAATTCACTCATTATCCATAAATTCACTGGCATCTTCTAGGTAGACTTCTCGGTTTACATAATAATGTTAACCGTTATTTTGCAACCAATTATCTTAATCGAGTTTAACAGTGTATTGTAGCACATTAATAACTATATCAGGCAAGTCTATGGTTTCTTCCTCAGTGAGAATCATTCGACTAGGAGGCAGCCCGAGCATCAGTCCCAAGACTATGCGATAGCCTATTTCTGAGCATGGAATACTCTATTCTCTGCTAAAATCAGAGACTCCTCCTCGTATTCTTTTGATAAACTAAATCACGTTTCGAGTAGTTATCAGACAAAATGTCACCACTCAAAAACTCCCACTAGCTTGTATCTCTCACTAGACCCCGAAGGTCATGGTGAACAAGCTATGTTATACCCCTTCAAATCTATTACCCTTTCCCGATTGAAAGGAAACTTAGTCATTGTTCCTTTGAGATAGTGTTCCTGGGCGGGAGATAGGAATCACCCTTAGCCGATCGTCGGTCTTATCTCTAGGATATATGCACTAATTAATAGATATTGAAAGGTCGCTTATCTTAATACGGAAACCTTTTACCTTTAATAGTTTTAGATGTGTTATACTTATTCGGCTTTTCTTAGTGGTTCGACTTTATCAAACAAAAGTCCGAGTCTTGGATTCGTACTACAAATGTCATATTCACTTTCTATGAGGCAACAATATATCGAGTTGAAAGTGAATCCATTTGTTTCAACGAATCGTAAACGAAAAATAAATTTTTCGTGATATATTCAAGGATAGAATCCGAAATTCATTTCCTTATATCACTCCCACTATTCCAAATTTGAAATTACGCCCGTTTTTACTCTATTAATCGTTAATGCACGACTTCCTTGTTCTTCCAAAGAACTAAGCTACCGAGTCAAGTTACTCGGTTAAGAAAGTCGCTAAGGATTCATTGGTTAGTGATCCGAAATCACTTTCCTTATCCTATACTTTCTTTAATTAATGTTTCAGTTTAGTCTCAAAACTTTAGTTAAGATGATTAACACTTACAGACATTCTTTCCCATTCTCAACTTTCCTTAAAAGGAAATAGTCTTGAACTAGCGGTTCTTTAGAGTAGACACTACTCGTGAACTGTGGGATGTCTAATGAAAGTGTTACCCAGTGGGACTAATTTTCTAATAAATTAGAAAAACATAGGATAAAAGCTCCCACTAGTTTATCGGTTCCAAATACCGTCTAACTAGCGACACTTTAACTTATGATTCTCCAATTTTTCTATTAGAAAATTTCTCGTGTAGACACTACACAATTAAAATTCACTAGAAGAATTTTATCGTCCCAATCATCTTTCAAACTAATTACAGTCGTCTCTCGATCAACACGATTGACAAGAGTGACATCCTTATTTACGTCACTTAAGTCTTGAAGGCTCAAGAGAAATATCTCTTCCAAAAATTAATTGCATTTAAGATTAATAAGCACAACGTTCTAGTTACTTACCACTTTTAACGAAGTCATTACTAGTCAATTTTACACTAGAAGTCTAGCACCCTAGAGAGATATATAAATAGTTGTAAATAAAATTGACAGAAGATAAATCCAAATCATACACTACTAATAAATTTTAGGAACATAAACTAAGTACTTATAGTCTATCCTACCGTTCCAAGGATTTAATCTAATGCCTCAGTGCCGCCTTAGGGTAGGTCAAAGAGGTTTCGATTAATATTGAAGATCAACTTGAGAATCGAACATCTCATTTGTGATCGTCAATCACCTTTCCTTTTTCAGCCAAGGTATTACCAAAATACCCTTTATGAGTGTGACCTACTGTTTCAGATCTTTAGATAGACCCCGAGTGTGCCGCCTTAGGGTCGGTCAGTGACTCAACGAGTACCCAAAATCCTATCCTTTCGGAGACCAAGCCTTGAATTTTGATAGCGGTGAAGGCCTTCCTTAGGGGGCCGAAATCAAAGCCGGCACGAGGCGTCACCATTCTCTCACGTCGCTTGTGTCAACAGTAGAGGCCGTGGGGTCGGCTGTCGCCTCTCCCGCTCCCACTCAATATTTTGAAAAAGTGGTGGGTTTACTGATAACGTTTTTGGACTTGATGTTACATTAAGGAACAATAAATCATAGGCCCGAATGTTGTCGGTTATGTGGGCTAGCCCACCCGACCTATTCGTTAGAACATATGTGGCCGTCGGACGGGTCAAGGCTAGGAGAGCTCCGTTGAGCCGTAGTGGCTCTTCGGATGGCTCAGTATTGCCAGACCCCCGTGCAAACGCCACACGTGGAGGGTGAAGTCGATTGAGCCGTAGCTACTGTTGACCACCCAACCGTGGTTAAACCACTTTCGAACCTTTTTGCCCGTGATTATCCAATCCTTAAACATCAAACATTCACGTAGACACTACGGAACAAAAACGTAATCTCGTCTTAGGTAAGGTGGAATTCACCGAGAATCCAACACCTTCACCACTACGGAACAAAAACGTAATCTCGTTTCGGGATTTTACTCCTTATGCTTTCGCAGAGTGGGATTCACCGAGAATCCATCACCCAACCTCGACGATTGAAAAAACCCGTGTTCCTCGGTTTTTACCCTAATTAGTTTCTAATTAATATCAAACAATTAATTAAAACTAATCGTGTGTTTTATACATGCCTAACTAATTCCTCGAATTAATTTCTACATGTATGCATATGGAGTGGAATTCATGATATGATGCATGTCATGGCAATTTTCCGGTTCTACTCATACAATCTACACATGTATACTAGTGCGGAAAATAAACACCGAGATGGACCGTTGGCACCCTCGTAACTAATCTATTCGAAAATAAATTAAAAACCCTAATCTGCAGCTGTTGAGAATCTTCGACGATCGGCATACCAAACGAACTTGGATCGGGACGAAACTTTCCAGATCTCTTCCTCACTCCTTGGGCTTCATTATGAACGGTTGGATCGGAGCTTTGACTTGTCAATCTTCTCCAGTGAGCCGCCCAACTTGCTGCTGAATCTGACTTTTACAACAGCGCATCAGAGACTTCCCGAGGCCGATCGGGGATCGAAATTAATCCCGATCGATCTGAAATTTTTATGCTACGTCAAAAACTCCATGATATGATATCTGACCGGTCGGAGTTTAATTTGAACGGTCCAATTGTTCCCAGAAAATCGAAGAAGTCACAGTTATGGTTTCTGTGAATCCTGCGTTTTTCTGTTACAGCAGCCACTTCGCAGCAATGAACGGAAACCCAAACGGACTCTGATCGATACCAAAATTTGTGGGATTGTTCAACAACTTCAAATATTAATTCTGACCGGAGGGATCTTCGTTTTAACGGCTCAAACAACGGAAAAAAACGAAAACACTATACAACTACTAAACAGATCTATTTACAGGAAATTAAACTTGCAATAATAAATAAATTACATAATTTCCAATACTCATATGAACGAATTTTCATCGTTTATATGAGTTTACAATAGATCTAACGGGAAAACGGTGCCAACCCCAATCCATCTCTTCAACCATAGCAATTTAAAAATTATTAATGCATAATAATAAGTAAAATATCACCTACATGCAATTCCACTCCTTTAAATCGTTTAACTACGATTATGATTATATAAATCGTGGAACTTGGCTCTGCTACCACATGAAGGATGCAGGTTCTTAGATCTAAACGAATTAGATCTACGCGCAGCGGATGGATCACGACTTATATATCACAATACATAGTTAAAGGACTTAAACTACTACAAGGGGGTTAAGATCAAGTTACCAATAGTAGGAAGAGAAGCCAAGATCTTTCGATGTGTTCTCCAAACGGCGGTTGGTGGACACCCTTCTTGATACACGAACCTCCTTGATATGCAACACCAAGAAAAACTCAAAAGTTTTTTTTCTTCTTCCAAAAACCCTAGGCAAGAAAAACTAATTTTCCTCTCCCTTTTTAAAGTGGTGGTCGAAATTATCAATCTAAATTTCCCTTGGAATAACTCTCCTTTTATAGGAGAGTAAATCCTTGGCCTCCAAGTTTCTAATTAATTAAGTAATTAATTAAAAATAAATCACAATAAAGGATAATTCCATTTATAAAAGATTGTGATTAATCAATCAATCAATTACAAATAAATCATCTTTTAGTAATCATTAATCAAATCTTGCATTTAATGAAGTATGAGGCGCCACCCCTAGGGTTTAAAAGCCCACATAAAATGTCTTTTATGTGTATTATATTATTTAGCCCAACTAAATAATATTCATTCATATCAATTAATCAGCCCAGCCAATTAATTATCACTGAGGCCTAAGTAACAAGATTATTAGTCCGAATTACAGAAGCCACATCGGAGACCATGGACCTATAACCAGTAGCTCCAATAATTAATTATTCATCGAACAAGAATAAGTACATTAATTATTAATTCCGGGATTACGCCACCATAAACCCAAACTGAACTCTACCGATTATAGATGTATACTTATACTCAACCCATAGAGTGAATAAGCGTCCATTGATATAATCACTACATACGGATTAACCCTCCATAGATCGTCCATTACGAGTGGGAAGTCTCCGTGAACCCGACTCGAATATCTTATCCTTATTTACCATTAACCCCGATGATCAATTAGTACACATATCGACTAGTAGCTAATTAGTCAAATGTGAACTCCCGGGATCGATCACTTTCTTAGGGCTAACAAATAAGGGGACTCGTCTCTCTACTTCCCGCGGGAAGGAATGGATTCCATGTCCGTGAAAATCGAACTACTCACTCATCGGGAGATAGTGCCAATGAGAAGTGGCTTGGAACACATATTCAAGTGAACCGTAACTAACACATCAAACACTACCCCGAGACAAGCGGCACCACAGTGATCACCTCGGGATTAAAGTTGATCCATATATGATCATCTAATGATTTAATAAGATTCCTCGATTACGGAATTATACCGAGAAATTCGGATTAAATCGGTCCGATCCTATATGAATGCCATCATATATAAATGCCCCACCTAGGTACCTCTACCGACGGTCCGGATAAGACTATCACACCCTAAGGTGTTACGGGCGCATTATTGGTGTTTTAATCAAGAGACCCTAAACTCGATTAAGTTCACCACGGACTAACAGTTTAAGTATACCACCACTAACTCAATCCTCACGTGCATGCCATACACTGAGTTAAGCGGTTACATACTGATATACTTAGGGTTTGCATCAGTGTATTATTTACAAGCACAAAGCAAGTAATAAGGTGAGATAAAATATGTCATCCATTGTTAAAAACAATTTCACAAATTGTCTTTCGGACACTACACCTAACAGAAGAAGAGGAGGATTCTGACACTGAGGCAGAACAATAAGAAGAAGAAAATATCAGTGAGGATGAATAGCATCCTAATGAAGATAACACTAAAGAGGATGAGGAATCTCCAGAAGAAGCTGTGCAATTGTCTGCAAACGATATAGATGATCGAATTGTAGAATATCTTGAGTGGAAGGAAGGCGATTCCAGACAACAGCTTCAAAACTCAGACCGCATGATAGCTGAAGAAGCATGGCTATTTGATTTTCTGGGAATCACAACTCTGGTAGGTGTACTAGATGAATCACCTCTATGGGACTTGGTTGATGCAGCCAAGTCAAAGCTGTCCCAGACCTCTGGAAGACAGAGTGATGACTCAGACGATGGTGGAGATGATCATGATGATGGTGATGATGACAATGATGGTAATGATCATCCTAATGATGATCTTGACAAAGACAGAGAAGAGGATGCTCCCGCACCAGATGCAATTGATGACACTACTCTTCTCCGTACATTTTTATGACCACAAGCTTCCAACAAGTCCACAACTCCAGCAAAGACAGCCACTCCACCGCTGTATGTGAATGTTACAACTGACAACACAAACATTGTGGAAACTGGTTCAGCTGCTGCCACACCAGTCAAGGCAACCCCCGGCACAGAGATAGGGGAACAACAGCTCAAACCACTCCAGCATACACATCTACCCAAGTTCTTGATGATTTGGAAATCGAAGCAGATGTTACTCAACGTCAAGATAAGGGACAACAAACAGATCTAGAGCCAGCCGAAAAACGGGAAAAACTCTCTCAGCTGCTCCCTGGCATTACAAATGAACTTTGAGAAAGCAGCAGATTTGCTGGCTGAAGAATTGGAGTAGCAAGCCATGTATCTCAGATCCATGACTTCAGCATTTAATGACAAAAGCTCCTCCATTGAACACAAGTTTCAGGCCATCGCAGAGTACATTGATGCACAAAACATTGTGGTTCAACAATAGGGAAATCTGATGACGTAGCTTAACATCAATATCACTAACAATCTTGCAGGTCTAAGACAACATATTTCCCAAGAAAATGAATCACTGGCAGTGGCTTTTGGCTCTAGACTTCGCAGTGTGAACGAGAAACTAAATGATCATAACAAAAGATTCACATCTATTGAATCAAAACTTGACTCTCTGGTTGGCACGGCAGAGGCCACAAACAGCATCTTACTCCAGCAAAGGGATGATACTGCCAAAAAGATGGAAAATCGGGATAAGCCTGAACCTGAAGGATCAACAATCAGACCCCCAAATTTCACTGAAGAACAATTGAGAGCAAGAGACAGAGAAATAAGGATCAGAAATGAAGCAGAAGAACAGCAAAGAAGGGTCAGAGAAGAAAGAGAAAAGGCCCTAAAGGAACCCTGCATTGGATTTCCTCATCCTATGCAAAGAAGAGATGATGATAGAGACGGATCCGGCGAGACAAAGAAAGGCCCGGATCTAGTCAGCAAAGAGGATCGGCTAGTCAACACAGACTCAGCACCAGAGGAAACACCAACAGAGGCAGCAGCAGCTCAAGATATACTGGGGCTCACAGAACTTACACTAGTCACCAAAGCAAAGCAGAATATGATGCAGATGTACTGGACCATGTAAGAGAATTATTTAGAGTACAGGAAGGACTGTATCCTCACTCCTCACAAGATGAAGCTTGGGCTGATTAGCTAAGCTATCAGGATGAAAGGATGAGAACTGATATGGCCAAACTCTACAATGAAGTCAAAAGAGAGTTTGCACTTCTCAAACAAACCAACAACAAACCAAGCTTAGCCATACCACTATCTGCAAAAGGACCAGGAGACCTGCCAGCTGAACAACAAGAAGAATTCAAATATTTGGCAAAATTCTTCAATCCTATGGGAAGAATGGAGAAACAGGAGCAGTGGAGTCTCTACAAAAGCCTCAAGTTTGCAGATTCACATATTGCTGAGGCTAGGGAAAGACTTGAAAAATATTTTGGAGAACCTAAGGCAAATGAGACCATGCCTGATTTCAACAGACTTTTTGCCAAAAGAGTTTTTCAGGGTGTATCTGAATACACAACTTTGGCTTACTGGAAGTGGAAGTTTCCAGAAATTGATTGGAAAGACATTGAAGAGGTTCAGACTACAAAGTTCAAGAGGTACAAGGCTGAATTAAGCAAAATGTAGCTTGTAACATTTGAATAAAGTTTTAGAACTTATTGCCCTATGATGGATGAATAAAATTGGTGAATTTGTGTTCTTTTGTTATAAAGATTTTTTTTATTACTTATGTTCAGGCTTATGAGGGTTTTTGGCATCATCAAAAAGGGGGAAATTGTTAGGAACATTTTATTATGTTTTGATAATGGCCATACTAGCTGTTATAGCAACCCTGAAATAAGTTAGAATTCTCTGTATAAGTCTTTACTTAGGGTCTGACATGTTGTATAAGTTGAGTCAGACAAGTATTATACTAGTTGGTAGGACGGCAAAGCAAAAAACAGATATTCGGCATAGTGAAGCCAGCCAAGCACCAACAGAGAAGCAATGCAGACATTAAAAGTCTGACTTGTAACCAAGGAAGTCTGTGATGACCTTGGACAAGTCTAAGTTATACTACAAGCGATGCACATTAATATTCGAATATGGTGTACACTGATCTCACCCCAATCAAAGATCAGTGAAGTACAAAGATTCTCCTCAAACAGAAACAAAGAAGAAAACAGTGAATCGGCAAAGCAGACTCACTTTTGGCTGAGTAAAGACGAAACGGTGAAGGAAAAGCTAAATCGGCTAAGTCAGAAGGATCACTTGACCGTTCTAAAAACGGCGAAGTAACACTTACCAGATCATATTTAATATACGTTGAAGATTCAGAAGATCATGCATTAAATGCACAATCAATAGAGGATCATTCAAGAACGGATTTTCTGCTATATGTTTGAAGAAAGAATCCGATCACTGAAATCAAGGAGAATGCAATTAAGGGGGAATCAAGAATAAAATCAAGGATTATTCCCTCATTAATATAGCCAATGGACGGCATTTCAAAATCAAGTTTATTCAAGGCTATAAATAGAAGGCATTGATAGACAGAGAAAGCAATGAACTGAAAAGAAAAATCAAGTGAAAACTCTGTCAATTTGAAAAGCCTTCTCTCTGAACTTACAAGGAAACATCTCGTGATCAACTCAGATAGTAGAACTATAAAATCATACTTGGTGCTGAGACTGATCAATCAAGTGTGTGAATCACATTCACATCCAACTGAAGCAACTGAATCAGAGACAATCTGAGAAGGAGTTGAATCTGTGATAGCTGTTGAAGGATTTTGATCTCAAGGAGCAGCAAGGAAGACTGAATCACTGAAGCTGTTGCAGTCAAGGAGTGATAGTCTTGTAGATTGTGAAGCTTGGGAAGCCAAGGACAATCATACTATTGTATCTGTGAAAACAATAGTGAATTCCTCCGATCATCACATGAGAAGAGTGGATTAAAGGATTACACCACCCTGAACCACTATAAGCCTTGTGTCAATTTAATTTCTGCAATTTACTTTACTGCATTCATTTAATTTGCCTACATCATAACTTATATCTGTGACTGCCTAAACTGATTTGAAAACAACATAGTAAGAAGGGACTTATCCGCTGCACAAAAGCTTTTAAATAAAAGAAAAGTTTTTTAAACTCCACTATAGTCATTCACCCCCCCCCCCCGCTGACTATAGTTTCACCCTTCTCTGGGACCAACACTCTCCAAGCACATCCAAGTAATTCACGTTTCCAAGTACGACCGGAGTATGCGGCCGTAGGCTGGGTCAGTGACCCGGTGCGTACTTAAAACAGAACTCCATTTGACTTGGTACACTGATCAGGTAGGTTGTCGGCTCGAGTCAATCTTTGGGATCGAAATGTCGCCTTTCCATCTAATCCGGTGGTACGATTTCAATATGCTATTGAGCCAACACTGAGGACGAGATCGACTTATCGAGCTTCCTTAATTCGACATAAAGTCAGAATCAACGTTATCATTTTTATTCTAGTTTGCACCTGAATATACTAGCATATTATTCCTCATTCTCCCGAAGAGACTCGAGGATTCACTAAACATCCCATTTAATATTCATCTGCAGGTTTAGATAATCATTCCTGAGAGGCAGGGTAGACTACATCGTTGAATGCTGCATAAATGAAAGAATATCTTAACCATGTGAATGGATGGGATTGCCAATGATCAATTCTCGTGGATTTGAGCGAATCAAATCCTTTAGAATGAATCCCGATGGCATGTCAGACTCTGACATCAGATAACACACTCATGTTGTTTCCAACTGTTTCAGTGTTTCCATTCACAAACACTAATCTGCATACTACTTTACTAATATTGATGCCTAGTCTACGAAAGACTTATCAATATTCTGGTCAAATCCATTTATTAAAATATATGAATTTGAAATGACCTAGAGGTTTGCTTTAATCCCCAAAGGATATAAGCTATGACAGGCATCCTGCCAAAGGTTCTTTCTGAATAAATTAAGATATCGTTAGTCTCGCAAAAAGGTCTTAGGGAATCACCCCTATTTTCTGCTTTGTAACGAATCCGTTATTTGTTCTTAGCTAAAACCCTTCTGTTCTGAATGAATTCAGATTCCGTTGTTCGGCAAGGAAGTCTTAGAGAATCACCCCTATTTCCCGCTTTCTAACGAAATCAAGCAAGATTGAGTGGTAAGAGAGATCGTGGTCTGGTTAACTCTCTACCTTTTAGGGAATCACCCCTAAATTACTCAGCTTTGCGTTGAAAGTTAAACTTTCCTATTCATTCGACTCTTCTCCGTGTAATTCCAATTTCTCCCACTGGGCCAGAGATACTTAGGTGGTTCTACTAGAGTTTCAACAGAATTGGAGTATCAAACTCCATTCACAGGGTTATGGCTTTTAAACCAACCTCTATGATCAGGATCCTACACAGCCCACAATGGACTATAGGTCATCAATCTACCCTATAGACCATAAGGTCCTGCAATGGGTAATGGACAGACCATACTCCCACTACGTTTGGGGTGGATCGATATACTGATCTAGTTTAGTAGTTTTTATTAGTGTTATCACCAACTGCCGGTGTTGGATGTGGACTGAACAAATCAGTTAGTAACATCTTGAGTACAAATGCTTCAAGATCCAACGTTGTTATTTATAGACTCTATCAGATCGAGTTTGATAGTATAACCATCATTCTCTGATTTTTTAGAGTTTTATAACCAACCTTTACTCAGTGCTTTATGAACGTGTACGCAAATTTTCAGTCCTACCTTCAAGCACTAAATGCTAAATGTCTATATTCACAGAAGTAGGGTGAACCAAATTCACTCCTTATCCACAAATGCTAAATACAACGTAAACCGTTATTTTGCAACCAATATCTTAAATGAGTTCAACAGCGTATCGTAGCACATCAATAACTGTATAAGGAAAATTTATGGTGTATCCCTTAGTGAAAACATTTCACTGGGAGGCTGGCCGAGCATCTGTCCCGAAGACTACGCAATAACCTATTTCTGAGTATGGAATACTCTATCTCTGGTGAAATCAGAGATTTCCTCCTAATATTTTGGATAAACTTACCGTAGTTTCGAGTAGTTGTCAGACTAAGATGTCACTACTCGGAGGATCCCACTAGCTTGTATTTTCATAAGACCCCGAAGGTCGTTATGAACAAGCTGTGCGACTTCTTTAAAACTATTACCCTTTCCTGATTGAAAGGAAACTTAGTCATTGTTCCTTTGAGACAGGGTTCCTTTGACTGGGAGATAGGAATCACCATAAGTCAGTCTGCAGATTTTGTCGTTAGAGAATATGCACTAATTAATAGTATATGAAGAAGTGTTTATCTAAATACGGAAACCATTTGCGTTCATATAGTTTAAGATGTGTTACATATACCTATTCAGCATTTCTTAGTGGTTCCGACTTTATCAAACAAAAGTCCGAGTCTTGGATTCGTGCTACGAATGTTATATTTATCGTCAATAAGACAAACAAATTATCCTATTGAAAATGAATACTTTTGTTCCAACGAATCCGAAAACAGAAAATGAATTTTCTGTGATACTTAAGACTTGAATCCGAGATTCATATCCTTATATCACTCCCACTTGTCTATCTGAAATAACTGCCCGTTGTCTATTTTATTTATCGTTTAATGCAAAGCTACCTAGTTCTTCCAAAGAACTTTAGCTCTCGAGGAAATTGCTAAGGATGCATTGGTCAGTGATCTGAAATCACTTTCCTTATCCTCTAATTTCCAATTTATTAATTTTTCGGTTTAGCCTTAAAACTACTTGGTTTAGATGACTAACAAGTATAAACATTCTTTCCCATTCTCGACTTTCCTTAGATGGAAACAGTCTTGAATTAGCAGTTCGTTTGAGTAGACACTACTCTTGCACTGTGGGATGTTCAGTGTTACTTGCTTGGACTATCGTTTTTTCTAATCGTCAAATCATAAAACCAAAGCTCCCACAAGTTTATCGGTTCAAAATACCGCCTAACTAGCAACACTTTGTTCGAATGGTTTGAGAGATCATAATAAAGCTACTACTAGTTTATCGGTTCCAAATACCGTCTAACTAGCAACACTTTGTATTTAGGATTATTCAAAGATTAGAACATCACCTAGAACTAAGCTCCCAATACTTTATCAGTTCCAAATATTGTCTAACTAGTAACGCTTTATTCTTGTTTTTCCAATGAATGGAAAAACACTTGTGCAGTCCATTACACATTTCTAATGATTCAGAAAAACAAAAAATCATAAGGCTAAGGCTCCCACTAGTTTATCGGTTCCAAATACCGTCTAACTAGCAACACCTTATGTATATGATTTTCCAATTTTTCAATTTAGAAATTTGTTGTGTAATTACACTTTTAAAATTCACTAAATGAATTTTTTCTGATAGTCCTATATAATCTTTTGTAAACTAAGTATGGTCGTCTCTCGTTCAACTCGAGTGACACCCGTGACATACCTATACTATGTCACTTAAGTTTTTAAAGGCAGAAAATCTTTTACGAAATAACTGCATTTATTGATAATTACAACGTACTTGTTACTCTCCACATTTTTAATGAAGTCTTATTACTAACATTTTAGTAGCCTAGAGATTAAAGTTGTAAATAAACATGACAGAAAGTTAAATTCAAAATTAAAGTTTCACTACTAGATTTTTATTTTAGGAATAATAAACTATAAAAAGTTTATCCTACCATTCCAAGGATTTAACCTCGCACCTTAGTGCCGCCGTAGGGTAGGTCAAAGAGGTGACGGTTAAACTGAGACAATATCTCTCAATGATTAAGCTTCGAGAATCGAACATCTCACGGGAATCAGACATCCCGGACCTTAATCATTGATTACCTTCCTTTTTTAGCCTAGATATTTCGAAAATATCCATAAAGAGTGTGACCTACTATATCAGATCTGAAAGTATGCCCCGAGTATGCCGCCGTAGGGTCGGTCCGTGACTCAACGAGTACCCAAAATCCTATCCTTTCGGAGACCAAGCCTTGAATTTTGATAGGGGTGAACACCATCCGTAGGGGGCCGAAATCAAAGCGGCTCGAGGCGTCACCATTCTCTTACGTGCTTGCACCTATAGTAGAGGCCGTGGGGTCGGCTGTCGCCTTTCCCGCTCCCACTCAATAATTTGAAAAAGTGGTGGGTTTACTAATTACGGTTTCGGTCTTGACAATAAGAAACAATAAATCAAAGTACTCCGAACAGGGCCGGTTATGTAGGCAAGCCTAAGCCGTGTTATTCGTTGGAACATATGTGACAGTTCAGGCCAATCCGGCAAGAGAAGCCCCGTTTAGCCCGAAGGCTTATCGGCTATGCTAAGTCTTTTCGAACTACTGTAACGTACATCACACGTGGAGGGGAGTCGATTGAGCCGAAGCTCCGTTGAACTCGCCCAACCATGGCCAGACCATTTCTGAACACATGTACTAAGATTTTCCGATTTCTAAATTGTCAACCAAAGCACAATCTCGTTTCTGTTTAAGATGGGTTTACCGAAAACTCAACGATTTATCTAAGTGGGATTCACCGAGAATCCATCACTAAAATCGTAACGATTGACAAAACCCGGTTCCTCGGTTTTTATAATTAGTGACTTATTTATTAACAACCACATATTAATTAAATAAGCCTTTAAACTAATTATACGAGTTATACATGCCTAATGTATTTGAAATAAACTAGCTACATGTATGCATTGGAGTGGAATCATGATATGATGCATGTCATGGCAATTTTCCGGTTATATCATGCAATTTTCGATCATACACGAAAAAAATAACAGAAAAGTAAACACCGAGATGGATCGTTGGTACCCCCGACTAACCTATTTTCTAAGGAAAAGTAAAAACTTAATCTAATCTTTGAGTCTTGAACTTCGAATCTTGAGCTCGAACCGCCGGATCACGAACCACGAACACCCGAGAGGAGAAAGGCTTTTAAATTAAATAAATCCAATTTATTTATAATTATAAAACCCTTTAATTTTTTATTGTGGCGGCTAAATAAAAAAAAATTCCAGATTTTTTATTTTTTATTTTTTATTTTATTTTTTATGTCGGCTGAATAAGTCGGCCAGTATTAAAAAAAATACAGATTATAAAAAAAATCAAAACAGCAGCATGTTTACCCTAGCCGCAAGCTAGGGTTTTAATAAAAAACTTTTGCGGCGGCAGTAAGAGCCGCTACAGGTGCTGCTGCCACCTATTTAAAGAAAACATAAGATGTTGTGACGTTTTTAGCACTGCTAAAGGTGCTGGACAACCTTTAAATCAGGGTTTTTTTTGCCGTTTCTCCTCGTTCATACCTTGGGTTTCGCCTTGATCTTCATCTTCTCTTCAAGATCTTCATATTTCGAGCCCGGGAAAAAAAAATACAACAAAGATGCTATATTTTTTTTCGATTGTATAAATAAATAAGTACAAATCCTATGCTCAATTGATACTAATCAAAAGAGCAACAGAATAGATCTACGGGTAAACAATACCAACCCCAATCCATCTCTTCAACCAAGACATTCACAAGCATACAACATGATATTTTCGAATTCATCATAAAACGAAAATAAAAACAATCTAACATGCTTATTCCACTCCTTAGATCTAAAATTTACATACTTTGATTGATAGATCAAAGGCTCTGATACCACTTGTTAGATGTAATATCGTCGGATGGATCAAGATCCACCCGATTACGCAGCAGAATAGTATAGATCTAGATCTAGTCAACCAAAATACATAAAATAAATAGATCTAAACCTACAATGGGGTTTAGATTGTTTACCTTTTTATGGTGTATAAATGCCAAGAACAATCTCCAATCCAAGCTACTCGATCCAATGAGATGCCACCATCTTCCGATGTGTATCTCCAAGCAACACCAAGTGGATGGTGTTTCAAGTCGCCGGAACTCCTTGATATGCTACCTTAGAAAAACCCGATGTTTTCCTAAAACTCGAACCCAAGTATTATAGCCGAAAATTCCAAGCTATAATACTTCACAAAATGGCATGTTTTTCATTGTGTCAAAAGGCTTGGGAGAACTCTCTTTATATAGGAGAGTAACCCTTGTCCTCCAATGATTTAATAATTAAGAGATAATTATTAGATTAATCCTTATTCCAAATAAAAGATAAATAAAATAATTATCCCAAACAAATTAGGATAAATCATATTATCATCTAATATTCCATTAATTATCAATTAACAAATAAAAGATAAATCACACATTAAATAATTATCCAAGAAAAACTAATTCCTTGATAATTATTAACCCAATATGCGCCCCCCCCCTTTAATTAAATAAAGGTCCATGCGCATTTTTTGACACATTGGGCCGAGTCCACGAAAAATTTCTTTTTCATGTATTTAATTATCTAGTCCAACTAAACAATTAATCCAAATATCAATTAAATAGTCCAATCCAACTATTTAATTATAATTGAGGTGAAACGACGAGAAAACATATGCTATGTTAGGAGCCACGTCGGGGACCTTGGACCCATATTCAATAGCTACAATAAATTAAATAAAATTATTCGTCAGACTGAACAATTATATTCAATCTATTAATTCCGGGATTACACCACCATAAACCCGAAACTGAACTCTGCTGAATATAGATATAAACTTACACTCACCTATAAGTTGATAAGCGTCCACTGATATAATCATTACATACGGATAAATCCTCCATAGATTGTTCATTTCGATTCGGGATATTTCCGTAAACCCTTCTCGAAACATATTATACTTATTTACCATTAACCCCCTAGTGATCAATTAGTTCACAACTAATATAGTATGAACTGGGCCCATCGATCAGTTTCTAGGGTTAACAAACAAGGGAACTGTCTGTCTACTTCCCGAGGGAATGAATGGATTCCATATCTGTGATAGCACAGACTACTCACTCATCCTAGAATAGAGCCAACGAGAAGTGTTGGACCACATACTGCGAAGTGATCCTTACTAACACATCAAACTCTACCCTAGTCTAAGCAATCGTCTGTGATCACCTCAGGATTAAGATTAATCCGTATATGATCATCTTGTGATTCGATAAGACTTCTCGATTACGGAATTATATCGAGAACGCAAATCAAATCGGTACAGCCCTATATGATTATCATCATATATAAATGCCCCACTAGGTACCTTATAACCGACAATCCGGATAAGACTGTCACACCTAAAGTGTTCTAGGCGCATTAATAGCAAATTAATCATGTGACCCGTACTTAGATTAATAAACGCTACGGACTAAGTTAATTTTAAGTACATCTCACTAACTCAATCCTCTTGTGTATAGCCATACATTGAGTTATGTGATTACATAAACGAGGTACTTAGGGTTTTCAGTAGTGTCTTAATTATAAGCATACAAGCATATAATAAGATGAATTATTAATTCTGTCCTAAAACAATTGTATAATTGTCTTTCGGGCACTACACCTAACATAACCGTACTCCAAAACCCAAGGTTGTTATTCATAGACCCTCTTCAGAAGGGGTTTTGACAGTATAACCGTCACTTTCTGATCTTAAGAATCTTATAACCAACCTTTACTCAACGTATAAGATATTGCACGAACGGTCATCATCTGAACGTGTACGCAAAATTTCCAGTCCTATTTTCAAGCACTAAGTGCTAAATGCCTATATTGACGAAAGTGGGGTGATCCGAATTCACTCCTTATCCACAAATTTGGAAGCATCTTCTAGGTAGACTTCTCGGTTTTACATGATAGTGTAAACCGTTATTTCGCAACCAATATCTTAAATGAGTTCAGTAGTGTATTGTAGCACATTAATAACTATATGAGGAAAATTTATGGTGTTATCCCTTAGTGGATAAATTCCACTGGGAGGCAGGCCGAGCATCAGTCCCAAGACTATGCTATGGCCTGTTACTGAGTATGGAATACTCTATCTCTGGTGAAATCAGAGATACCTCTAAATATTTTAGGTAATCTTACTGGCGTTTCGAGTAGTTGTCTGACGAGATGTCACTACTCAGAAGCCCCTTCTAACTTGTATCTTTCACAAGACCCCGAAGGTCATTATGATCAAGCTATGTTACTTCTTTAAATCTATTACCATTTCCCGATTGAAAGGAAGCTTAGTCATTGTTCCTTTCGAGACAGTGTTCCTTTACTGGGAGATAGGAATCACCCTAAGCCGGTCTTCAGATCTTGTCTTTAGGAAATATGCACTAATTAATAGAGTATGAAGAAGTGTTTATCTAAATACAGAAACCTTTTGCCTTTAATAGTTTAAGATGTGTTACATATACCTTTTCAACATTTCTTAGTGGTTCTGACTTTATCAAACAAAAGTCCGAGTCTTGGATTCATGCTACAAATGTCATATTCTCTTTCTATAAGACAAACAAATTATTGAATTGAAAGTCAATTCATTTTGTTCCGAATCTGAAAACCAAAAATAAATTTTCTGTGATATTCAAGGATTGAATCCAAAATTCATTTCCTTATATCACTCCCACTATTCTAGCTGAAATAACTGCCCGTTGTCTACTCTATTTATCGTTTAATGCATAGCTACCTTGTTCTTCCAAAGAACTTATCTTTCGAGGAAATCGTTAAGGATGAATTGTTTAGTGATCCGAAATCACCTTCCTTATCCTCTGATTTTTTATTTATTAATATTCCGGTTTAGCCTTAAAACTACTTAGTTTAGATGACTAACACGTATAGACATTCTTTCCCATTCTTGACTTTCCTTATATGGAACCAGTCTTGAACTAGCATTTCATTTGAGTAGACAATACTCGTGAACTGTGGGGTATCTAATGATATTGTTACTCGTTTGGACTATTTGATTTTTCTAATAAATCAACAAATCATAAGGTTAAAGCTCCCACTAGTTTATCAGATCCAAATACCGTCTAACTAGTAATGCTTTGTTCATGTTTGTCCAGGAATGGAAAAAAACTCTTATGCAGTCTCTTACACATTTCTAATGGTTCAGAAAAACAACAAATCATAAGAATAAAGCTCCCACTAGTTTATCGGTTCCAAATACCGTCTAACTAGCAATACTTTATTTATGATTTTCCAATTTTTCAATTAGAAATTTCTTGTGTGATTACTCACACAATTAAAATTCACTAATAGAATTTTATATAGTCCTACATCATCTTTGACTTAAGTGTGTCTCTCATTCAACATGAGTGACAACAGTGACATACCTATACTATGTCACTTAAGATTTAAAGGCTCAAGAGGAATAAATCTTCTGAAATTTAATTCCATTCTTCAATGAGTTCAACGTTCTTGTTACTTTCCACTTTTAATGAATTCATTACACTAGCAGTTTAGTAGCCTAGAGATGATAGTTGTAAACAAAATTGACAGAAAAAAATCATACATACACAACTAGATAAATTTTGGGAATTATAAATTGTAAAAGTCTATCCTACCATTCCAAGGATTTAACCTCACATCGTACCGCAGCCTAGGGGGTTGGTATCAGTACGATGACGGTTAAACTGAGACAATCTCTCTCGATGATTAAACTTTAAGAATCAAACATCTCATGGGAATCGTACATCTCATACTTTAATCGTCGATAACCTTCCTTTTTTAGCCAAGATATTTCCTAAAATATCTTGATAAGTGTGACCTACTATATCAGACCTTTAAGTACGCCCCGAGTATGCCTACGTAGGGTAGGTCAGTGACCCAGCGAGTCCTCAAGATCCTTTCCTTTCGGAGACCAAGCCTTGAATTTTGATAGCGGTGAACACCATCTGAAGGGTGCCGAAATCAAAGTGGCACGAGCGTCACCATTCTCTCACTTTCTTGCATCTATAGTAGAGGCCGTGGGGTCGGCTGTCGCCTTCCCTGCTCCCACTCAACATTTTGAAAAAGTGGTGGGTTTACTGATTGCGGTTTTGCACTTGACAATATTTTAAGAAACAACAAATCATGTACCCGAATGGTGTCGGTGATGTAGGCAAGCCTACCCGTCTTATTCGATGGAACATATGTGACTGCCGGTCAGATCTGGCTAAGAGAAGCCCCGTTTAGCCGTAAAGGCTTGTCGTATATATGCTATGTCTTGCCAAACCCCTATGCAATCGTCACACGTGGAGGGTGAGTCGATCGAGCCGTAGCTCAATTGAACTTACCCAACCATGGTTAGACCATTTTCGAACCCATGTATCATGATTTTCCGATTTCTTAAATTGTCAAAATTTCCCGTAGACACTACGGAACACACCCGCAATCTTGTTCCGGTTTAAGGTGGGATTCACCGAGAATCCATCACCGAAAACTTAACGATTGACAAAACCCGATTCCTCGGTTCTTTAATTAGTTTTTAAATTATTTAATTCCCACAACAATTAATTAAATATTAAACTAATTAATCGAGTTGAATACATGCCTAATTAATTATCCAGAATTAAATAGCTACATGTATGCATATGGAGTGGAATTCATGATATGATGCATGTCATGGCAATTTTCCGGTTAAACGCATAAATACTAAGCATACATACTAGTGTGGAAAATAAACATCAACAGGGACCGTTGGCACCCCCGTATCTAACCTATTAGAAAATAAATAAATAAAGCCCTAACTAGGGTTTACTAATTTCTAATACAATCTGCTACTGATCAGTTTCATTGACGATCGGGCATCCAAACGAACTCTGATTGTCACGAAACTTTATGGTCCTGTTCTGCACTCCTCCTGCTTCAATATGGATGGTAGGATCCGAGTTTCGATGGCCCAATTTTCTCTAGAAATCCGCCGATGCAACTGCTACATCTGTTTATAACTGCGGCGCAGCAGTGTCTTCCCGGGGCCAATCGGGCATCGAGACAAAACCCGATCGACCTGAAATTTTTAGGAATTTTTCAAAGCTCCATGTTAGGCAATCAGAATGGTCAGATCTTTGTCTCAAAGTTCCAAATTCTTCCAAAAATTCGACGAACTCACAGCTAGGGTTTTTACGGCTGCTGTGCTTTTCTGTTACAGCAGCAACTTTATTGCAGCGATCTGATTTCGAGACGGACTCCGATCGACACCAAATTTTGTGGGCTTGTTCAGAAACTTTTTATATTTATTCTGACCGGAGGGATTGTCGTTTCAACTGCTCAATAAAAGGGAAAAACATAAAAGACGAATAACAACAAAACAGATCTATTTCAAGGAAATTTTAAAATTACATCACCAAACTAATTACAAAAATTCCTATACTCATATAACGAATTTATATGAGTTTACAAAAGATCTAACGGGTAAACAATGCCAACCCCAATCCATCTCTTAAACCACAACATATCAAAGCATTCATCATCATGAAAATTTTCGAATTTAAAAAAAAACGAAAAAATAATGCAATCTAAACATGCAAATCCACTCCTAGATCTATCAATTATATATTTTAATTTATAGATCGGAGGCTCTGATACCACTTGTTGGAATTAATATCACCGGACGGATCTAGATCCGCCCGATTACACAGCGGAATAACAAGGATCACGATCAATATAACATTAAAGCACATAATTTAAGATCTACCTACAAGAAGGTTAGATCTACTTACCAATCAAAAGATTAGCCGAGATCCAAAGAATAAGCCGAGATCCGAGAATCGAGAAGCCATAGTCTTCCGATGTGTATCTCCAAGCAACAACCGGTGGAAGCCGATTCTTGATGCTTGACCTCCTTGATATGCTACCCGGAAAATCCCGAAGATTTTCCCAACTCAACCCTAAGCTTTGGCCGAATTCCTTAGCTTATTTTTGTGTGTATATATGCGCATTATGTTCATTGAAAAGGCTTAGGAGAACTCTCTTTATATAGGAGAGAAATCCTTGTCCTCCAAGGATTTAATAATTAATACAAAATCAATTATAATAATCATTTTCCATAAAAGATACTCCTAGAATAATCTAGAATATTTAAGGATCACTTTAATATATTTTCCTTAATTAATTATTTAACAAATAAACAATTAATCACATGTCCTATAATTATCAAGAAAACTAATTCCTTAATAATTACCAAGACACAAAACACGCCCCTAATACTAGAATATTAGGGTTCACACGAAATTTTACATAATGGGCCGAGTCCACGAAAAATGTCTTTTCTATGTATTTTATTATTTAGTGCAAAAAATAATAAATCGCACATCAATTAAATAGTCCAACTACTTAATTATTATTGAGGCCCAACGTCAAGAAACATATGCATGTTAGGAGCCACATCGGGGACTATGGACCTATAACCAGTCGCTATAATAAATTAAATAAAATTATTCATTGAACAGAACAATTCTTATTCAATCTATTAATTCCGGGATTACGCCACCATAAACCCGAAACTGAACTCTATCGATTATAGATATATACTTACACTCTAATCATTGAGTAAAAGCGTCCATTGATATAATCATTACATACGGATAAATCCTCCATAGACTGTTCGTTTTGATTCGGAATATTTCTGTAAACCCTTCCCAAAACATCTTATCCTTATTTACCATTAACCCCTAGTGATCAATTAGTTCATAACTAATATAATATGAACTGTGCACATCAATCACTTTCGAGGATTAACAAATAAGGGAATTGTCTGTCTACTTCCCGCAGGAAGGAATGGATTCCATATCTGTGAAGTCACAGGCTACTCACTCATTCCAGAATAGAGCCAACGAGAAGTTCTCAGATCACATGTATCCAAGTGATCCTTAACTAACACATCAAACCCTACTTTGAACCAAGCATTAGACTATATCATATCAGGATTGAGATTAATCCATATATGATCATCTTGTGATTCGATAATATTTCTCGATCATGGAATTATATCGAGAATTCAAATCAAATCGGTCCAGTCCTATATGATAGACATCATATATAAATGTCCCAACTAGGTACCCTATACCGACGGTCCGGATAAGACGGTCACACCGTTAAGTGTTTAGGGTGCATTATTGGTATATTAATCATGAGACCCATACTGTAACATCCCGACCTTTCAGAAAAGGGTAAAAAAATTCTTTTACAAAAAATTCAGATTTTTGTTTTAGTTAATTAAAGGATTTAAATTAATTTTATATATTTATTTGAAATATATATATTGAAGGGAGTTATTTTGGATTTTTGGTAGGAGTTAATGGCTTTTAAGTGGGAGGTTTTATTTGCGAATAACCTCCCCACTTACTAAAGGAGTTGTCTGAATTTCAAATCCCCTGATCATCGTGCAAACTTAGAGAAAAGAAAAGAAAGAACAGAAAAATACGAAGAATCTTCAAAAATTCATATATTCCAATCCGTAGTTCCGTTTTGCTGCTATGAATAGTCAAATCGACCGTCTCAGAGCTTAGATTATTCTAAAAATACTCTTACAGGAAGTAATCCAGGTATGGTTAACTCGTTTCTGCTGCAAAAATCGTAAAAGATCATGTTGTTTTGTGTTTTAGGATTTTGGGCATAACTTTTGATCCGTGAATCCGTTTAGAAATCCGAAAGTACTGCTGGAATCGTGAGACGACGAGGATCGTTTTGATACCAAAATTTAGGTCTGATTCTCAGGTATGTTGGAGTCGAATTTCTGCTGTGAATTCATGAAAAGGATCATGAATTCATGTTCTAGAGTTTTTGTTTCGTAGTTCTTTGTTTAGAAGCTTTGATCATCAATTAATTCATGTTAATTGTGATCTTTTAGATCTAGATTGAGGCCTATTTAAGTGCTGTAGAGATTAGTTTTTGGTTTGTGGCTTCAATCAAGTAAGAGGCTCTTCCTAATTTTTAATTAAAATTTTATGATGTTAAGTGACGATGACGAATTATGTCACCTTAATAATCCGGGCCATAATTGTATCTAGTGATGAACACACACAAAACCCTAATGCCTACGAGAGTGCGATAGTGGATTTTAGTATTGCGGCTGAGTCTAAGACTGTATCTTAGATTGCCTACGTATCTTGTTTGGTTCCAGGAATCAAGCCTTACGTAGTTCCTGGAATGAGGTATTTATAATGACAACACTTACCTAAACCCTAAGATTAAGTCGGTTTATGTTATTGTCATCTTTACACTTTAATGGGCCTTAACCCTTGCCCAAGCTATCGTTGTTAATGGGCCTAGACAGCTGGTGCGGACCCAGTCCTCGATGTCGATACTTCCGTCCTGCGGTGATCGACTGTATACTCGTTGTCCTACCCTGCTAGCTGGTATGGACTCTGTCCTTATAGACATGTCGTCCCACTCTGCTTGGTGTCGATAGTCGTTATCCCGAGTATGGGTGTCGATATAAATGCCTTGGAGCTAATTCTTAATGTGATGACCAACCGATAGATGACACGTGGAGGAAGTGAAATCATGTATCGTCATAAGCCCCCGAGACTTGAGAGAGGCGACTCCCGTTGTCCGAGATCGAGTCTGTCACATGAACCATCTCCAAGTTGAGTCGTCATTTGGGCGGGCTTTTTCCCGCCCTTTGGCAACCCTAACTGTCTATAGCCACGTGGCGCGATATCCTGGCACACAAACTCTTCGTATCCCGCAAAACGCGTCACTGCTTTGATTATCGCGATTTCCAGGGGTTATAACCCCCAACATCCACGTCTCTCCAAATCATTTGCATATCTTTTGCAAGCATAAAAGGGGAGGAGATTGCAACAGAGCGAATTTGCTATTTTCTTCATACAAACTCCAAACTTAAAACACCAAGTAAGCTCCTTTTCTCTGTGCTATTCACCTTTGCTTTGATTTCATTCATGTCTGGTAGTAGTAGTGCCACTGAATCTGACAGGGGTAGTGAAACGCCCACTCATAGCCATTCTCCGGCGCCTGTTATTTCTGATTCTCTTCTCCGGCAAGACTCCGGTGAGCCCACAGCTTCCTCACCTCCTGTCCCTAACCAACCTAAGAAACTAGTAACCAGGATGGATGGAAAGGGCGCTAAAGGGTGCCTCAGTGCCCTATCCCTTGAAGACGTTACTAGGCTTTGCCGGAGATGTGATATCGTCAATCCTCCGTTTGAAGCTCGACTTCCGTCTGGCCTTCATAAGTTTGCCAACGAGCCCCCAGAGGGATTTTGTGCTGTCTACGAGAATCAACTCGCGAGTGGATTAAGGTTTCCACTCTGCCCGGCCGTTCTCGCGATCCTCGACCATTATGAGGTAAGTGTTTCACAGCTGGCCCCGAACGGTGTCAGGACTCTGATGGGTTTTATCATCGCTTGTCGGATCACGGGGGTCTGCTTCTCGATACCTTTGTTTCGGTATTATTACCAGATGGCAGCTACGCCCGACAAGCTATGGTATACCTTTCAGAGGAGAGCGCATCGACATGAGTTCATAACCAAGGGGCCTTCTTCACACGGGGAATGGAAGCCCCAATTCTTCTTTCTTCGACATGGCTTAGAGAACGCTTACATATGACAATGGAGGTCGAGAGATGGGAAGCAAGACAAACTTGGAAAGAGCCATGTTCCTGACGAGGCCCGACTACTAGGTGGACATAGTTTCGAGGTTTGCACTCGAGACTTGAGTCTCCTCTATCCCCTAGCCCACTTGGAGGAGGCTGGGCCGGTCCCATATGCAAACATTCACGCCTAAGATCAAGAGAATCGTAGGATGTTCCTTATTTGTTTGCTTTCATACCTGCTATTTGTCGAGTCTGATAACTTGTCGTTTGTTGATGAAAAACTAACTTGTTCTTTTCAATTTGCAGTGGGAAGGTTTTCCAAGGTTAGCGATCCTACTCGTGTTCCTCTATCGGCGGTCGTGGCTGCTTCGCCTCTCGGAGGTGAGGCTGCGCCTGAAGTGCCCATGGCTGGAATCAGGGCGCCTTCTTCTTCCCGAGAGGGGGGTGCCTCTCAACCTGAAACAATCCCTGCTGCCGTTGAGACGACGGTGTCGACTCAATCCTCGGAGCCACCTACGACTACCAGCGGCTTATCGGTCTGATTTGGCTCGATCCGAGATGAGGATGAGGATGAGCTGGTCGACATGACTCTGACTGTGGAGGTTCACGTCGAGGAACGGGTGGCGCCGACAAAGAAAAGGCCGATGGTCCCTGAGTTGGTGAGAGAGCAGCATCGACAGTCGAAGAGGCCCAAAACTGTTGAAACTCCTATCGAGCTTGAAGTCGATGTGAACTGGGCCGCTGAAGATTGTGCGGCCTTGGAGGATAAGGCTTTGGCTCTGGCGGTCCGGAAGTCGAATCGTCTCGTAAGACGATTGTATTTCCTTTCTTTAAATATTTACTTTTCTCGAGGCCTATGCCTTATCTATTGTTTGAAATTTCCTTGTCTTTTTTAGAGCTACTACCTCAGTCGAGAGGCTGCCCGACGGCTGGCCAAAACGGGTGAGTCGGCAGACGATCTGCGGAAAAAGAATGGAAGGCAGTTGCAGGACATCGTTGCCAAGAATGCTGCCATCGCCGGCGTGGAGTCTCAATACCGGACGTTGATGCGTGAGTCGGTCGCAGACTGCCAGAAACTGCAGGATAAGCTGACGGTTGCTGAGAAAGAGCTGGACCGACTGCAGGCAGAGAGGCACGACCAGGGTAGGGAGCTGCTCAAGCTGGCTCAAGACTACGAGAAGGTACAAGCGCGCCACAAGGCTTCACTGGAAGACGTGGCAAAGGCTCGACATGACAGAGATGCGCTACAAGCTGAATTGGATCAAGCGCGCGCGTAGGTCGAGACAGCCAAGACGGATGCAATCATGGAATATCAGAAGTCGGCCAACCTTGATGCTGACCTGGAGGTGCTCATGCGTGCATTGATGATGGGTGGCTTTACTCTGGCCGTGAATCAAGTGAAGGCTGTCATCCCGGAATTCGACATGTCGACCCTCGAGACACCGGTGTTTTATAATCCCAACTCGGAGGATCTATACGACCGGTACGTCGAAGAGTTCCAACAGGGAAAGTCTTTGGCCATCAAGTATGGTCCTTCTACTTCTGCTCCTGCTGCCGATCCGACCACTGCCACTCCTGAGCCGACTCCTGAAGCCGACCCTTGACCGTTGTCTTTTTAAATATTTGGTTGATTTGTAGTTTGAACTTGAAACTTTGTAATGATGTTATTTCGAATCGACTTTGACTGGTCTTTGACCTGGCCAAATCTTGTAATGGCTTTTGCTTCGAATTTTTATTCGATTTTTCCATTCGATTTTGTTATGTCTTTCTTTCCTTTTCTTGTTGTTTTGCTTATCTTCTTGATATGTTGTAGTCTTCCTCTTGTCGAGCCTTTGGCTCTGCTCGTATTTTGCTTGTAGAGCATTTGGCTCTGTTCGCTATTTATTTTATTGAGCATTTGGCTCTGTTCGCTATTTATTTTATCGATGTCGTCCTGCCCCCTAAGTGTATTATGAACCCCAGGTTCTTATTGCACTTGTGAGTTTGACTATGATCGACCCGCTTGCCTTAGTCTTTTTGCCCCCTAGGCTTATTCAACCTCCGACTGAGCTTTTTTAATTCGACTGTGTGAACTGTCCCCTGACCTTGGCCTTTTTCGCCCTTTGGGCTCATTTGGCTCTCGGTTGGGACAGGTGGCCCGACTATGCGAACCGTCCTTTGTCTTGGTCTTTTTTGCCTCTTAGGCTTGTTTGACTTTCGACTGGGACAGGTGGCCCGACAATGCGAACCGTCCTTTGTCTTGGCCTTTTTCGCCTCTTAGGCTCGTTCGGCTTTCGACTAGGACTGGTGGCCTGACCATGCGAACCGTCTCTTGCCTTTGCATTTGTTGCCTTATAGGTTCACTTTGCTTTTGGCTTTATCGAGATGTCCGTCCTGCGGATTTCTCTACTCGTTGTCGATTGTTTTGCCTTTAACATTTCATATCATATTGGACTTGTACTGTTTCGGCTATAAATCCTAACAAACACAGAAAACATCTTGAGAAAACACAAGATTATTAGAATACTCATAAAATTGTCTCATAGACTTATTACAAGATTTAAAAGTAAACAAAGGTTCATCAAAGCTTATCTCCAACATAATATTTCCTCAGATTGTTGGCGTGCCAATGTCGAGGAACCGTGGTTCCATCTGCTCGCCCAAGTTGATACGACCCTTTGGGGTGAACCTTCAGAATTTGATATGGGCCTTCCCAATTCGGGGTCAATTTTCCAACCGCTTCCTGCCGACTTGCTTCCACTACTAGAATTTCGGTCTTTAATGGGGAGAAATCTCCTCATTAATTGTCCATTTCTCCTCATTAAAGTTATTTAATGAGGAGATCTCGATCCTCATTGCCGCCTCCGCCGCTAAAGATATATAATGAGGAGAACTGGAACTCCTCATTGACTATATCATACATTTAATGAGGATATATTCTACTCATTAAAATTATTTTTAAAGACGACATAACTCCTCATTAAAAGACCATTTTCTCCTCATCAAATCATGAAACATTAACAATACATCTCCTCATTAAAAGACCATTTGCTCCTCATTAAATTATGAAACATTAATAATGCATCTCCTCATTAAAAGACCATTTGCTCCACATTAAATCATGAAATATTAATAATAATTTTGAAGCCCAAAACTATATTAAATAAAGCAAGCCAATATAAGTTTTATACTGATGAAATACATCAATGATTCAATATATACAATGATAGATTATTCCCCAAAAGATAAGTTACACATAAATGTAAATTTAAAGAATTTTCTAATATATATAACATCCCTAAAAGAAACACGTTGCTTTCCGAATATGCTTACGTACTACGATAATTGGCTCATGGAAAGTGCTTGTTTATACATCTTTGATTGCTGGATTATTGTCCCAGAACACTCCTTTTCAAACGATGCAGTATTACACCTTTCAATTAATACTGTTCCACCATATCCAACTTAGCTGGACAACAAAATCTTGTCAGTATTTGATCTAAAATACTTGAATTTCTTGATAAGGCATAAGGGAATATAAAATAACTCAACACTTAACCAAATCAAAATGGAAACAAAACCACTATACACCCCAAATTACTCAAAACTTTTTATCACATAAAGCACATCTAAGATACAAATAAATTTTCTTCAAGTTGATGTCCACTTTCTTGCTCGGTGAGTTCTATAAATCAAATATCTTATTGTTCAAAAAAAACTGCAAAATAGGGACAATGAAAAGTAGACTTGATTGCACACTATAAAATTGAATAGACAAAGAATTCCTTAAGAGACATATTTATCATCATCAACATATAGATTATTATCCAAGAGAGAATATTAAGAGCACAGGGTGCTAGGCCAAGAATTGAACGATCAAATCAGAAAGTTATCTTATGAATCCTTGCTGAAACTCTCATACTACATCAGAATTCAGATTCATTTGGCTTAGATTTTTTTACTTATATTATATGTGCACCTAATTCAACATATCGATAATGCATTGAACATGATATGGTCTGCATATTTTTAATGAAAGACTCAAAGGAAAGAAAAATAAAACACCCACTTTTCGATGTTGGATAGAGGGCTCATTCATGCTGCTGAAATTCGGGATCACACCGGATCAATTCGGCCGCCAAGAATTCTTGGAGGTTCATGTTCATTTGGCCCAATTTACATGTGTCATGATGTTATAATGTTTTGTTTCACTTGTGACTGTTTTTGTTCTAGCCCAAAAGACTATTGTAAGTGGACTCATACAAGAACTTTAACTTAAGCAAACTAAGGGCTTATACAATGGCTTTATCAAATAGATTATCAAGGATCGAAACAAGGCCTAGAACAAACATATCACACTTATTGAAACAAAGGAGTGCAAACTTAGTACGATTCAATCAAATTTTTAGGCAACATAAACCAAATTCCAAGGCTCATACAAAGGTTCTCTTTGATAGAATTATAAATAAACACACAAAAAAACACCAGAACTAAAGAGTTTAAGTATAGAGTTGGCACACATAAAACGAATTCATGTTCGTGTAGTCATCATTCACCTACAAACTCTATAAAAAGATCAAGAAAAAGACTATTCTCTATATAAAATGTGAAAGGAAGCTATGACCTCACGTAATTGAAGATTATAAGAGAGCCCGAAGGGTTAAAATAATAAGGAACATGGATGGTTACCTGACTACGAGAGTCCAGCTTAACATGAGATTCATGCTTAAACCCCCGATTTTGCAGATCCTACAGTTCAAGTTTTGATCAGTAATGAGCACGAGCGCAGAGACACTAAATAAATCATAACAAGCCCAGAATCACAAGATAAACACATTCAAACAAATCACATGTTTTAGGGACTGTTGCACAACCAGGAAACTAACATGACACTAACTTAGACAAAAATAGATTGCACATTGCAGTTGGACAGTAAAATAGACTCAAACCAAGGCCTAAACATGAAATAAACTAGCCTTCAATTTGTTTTAATACAAGCTAAAACAGACAAATACATGAACTTGTTACGTGACATAATATATGCAAAATGAATGCCAAAACAGATTAGCATTTAAGGCTAAACATAGTGAATTGCAAACATGATCACTAAACATTACACAAGCTCAAAACATATTTCTAAGGCAGACGGTTATTTAACCAGGTATATCAGATAATATGACACAATTCAAACCACTAAGGAACATGTAAGCTAACAGGGACGGGACTCAAACAAGGCATCATAGCAGATCATAAAGCAACTAAAATGAAATCCACACAGATGGAAATACAGACTACTATCATGCAAATTTCAAGAGCACATAACACATTCACAAAATACAAAGGAAAACAAGATTGATTCAATGTGTTACCTCAAAAGAAGAACACCAAAGACCTCAGTTCAATGATTATGTCAAGACTATTGAGCAGTACCACACGTTTCAATAGTCGGACCAAAATCACACTTTGATTAGAGCAGTCAACCAAAGCTAGCAAACTCAACTTCTGAAAATTCTAAGCTAGAACAAGCCACCATACCTGAGCAAACCGGCTTAGAACTCGGTTTGATATTGAATCTTGACTGAGCAAGCAACATGAACGGATATGGGCTCTGAATCGGTCAAAAGTCCCTAACTTCCGTCTAAATATCCAACGGCTATAGCTGACCAAGGCAACTTTCTTCTTCTTATCTAAATCTGTAAAATAGGGTCGTTAAAGGCATGAATAAATTCGAAAATTAAAATCAGAAAATAGAAGAGATAAAGAAAGAATTAACCGATTTCGTAGCCTGGATTCTGTTAGGATCTATGCGCAGTTGTGATCCAGAGGGGGGGGGGGGGTGAATGGATCACAGTCACTTTTTCGACTTAATTCGATTTATGTTAACTTGGAGTGTGTTACTACCAACTTTTAGTCCTAATTAGCTAAGTCCCGGAAGCAAAGACTTAATTAATTATTAGACTAAGTTGTATAACCTAAATGTGATAAAAAAAAAAACACAACACAGAATCAAATAATAAATATAAGCTTAGGTGATCAACCAAAGATATCAATTAATTCAGATGGACTATCAGGTTCAGGACTTGATTAAAATAGAGATTATCAAAAGATATAATCAAGGAATCTATTTATTTAATATGGATCAAATTAGCTAACAGATATAGCTTATATTGAAACAGGTGCAGAACAGCAAGCTATAAGAATATGGTCAAATACTCCAAACAAAGTACAGCTCAAGACAAATGCAAGTACAAGACAGAATTGCAGATTCCAAGTACATGTTATATTAGAAGCAAGTACAAAAGGTACAGCAGCAATGGGGATTAAACAAGACAGACCAAGATTTATATCAGATGCAGTAAAAACAAAAGAGTACAGCTGATTACAACTTGAACAAGATTTAGTCCAAAGTTCAACAACAAACATAACAGACTTTAGCAAACAAGATACACAGAAACTGAGCTGATCAATGGCTAGGCAGATCACTCTTTTGATTTACAGTAGAGATAGTCAAGGCCAATGGCTTCGACTATTTAGGATGTCTATCAAGGCTGAGCACAGTGAGATCAGCGGATCAGTAAAACAAACTAAACCTATTACAGGATTCTAAAAACTGTAGATACACAAAGATGCTCAAGAAGGTTTAGCACCAGGCTTTTAGCACAACATATACAAATTAGGTCAGCAGGCCAACACTTTATGATCTAGCAGATTGCAAGAATATAGCAGGATGAACTTGCAGATGATAAATGTTCAGTGTATCAAAGTAGTAAGTTCAGCAAAAAAACAAGGGCACAGCAGGAGCAGCAAGTTAGTGTGCACAATGGATTCAACAAGGTAGTTCAAGGCAGCAAATTGCAATGTGCAGCAAATTTGATTCAAATTATTAAGCGTATCAAGTGCAAGGTGCAAAGAAAGTGTAAAAGTGAAAGGCAACACAACAAAGTGTATGTGTATATGATCAAGGACAGCCAAGTACGGATAAATCAAACACCGAACCGAGTAAGTAAGCTTTACCGATTCAAAGACCAAAATAGGACTAAAACAGAAACAAAAGAACAAGCTCGGACCTTGACTAATCTTATTGAAAATGAACTCGAACCTAGTCTCGCGTGTGTTTGACCTATTGTCCACCCTTGGACCACACTTCTTTCGAAATGATTCAAATCCAAACACATCCACAGACACCCACAGTTCAATGACAATAAATTAATCAAGCAAAGCACGTACACCTTAATCTAACACTTAAGGCACGAATCGAGCAAACGATCCGTTCTAAATCGAAAATAAAAGATGGGATACGATATTAACAAATAAATATATCACCTTGTTAAGGAAACGAGCGAAATCCCTTCGAATCAGAATGTAAATGCTCGAATCGGCCTCTAATTAGTGAAAGATCGAGCCTTTCACACTTACCCTTCATGAAAACACAATAGACATAAAATCAGGGCAACAAACTAATTCGAATCAGTCTAATAAGTGATAAATCAATGTCAAATTAGGAAAGGTATCACCTTGTCAAGAAATAGCTACACGTGCTGCAAATTAGAGCCTTCATATTTAAAAATACGTTGCTGAATTCAACGAGCACTGAATCGGTAGTCCTTAATCGGACATTAAAGGCAGCATCTTTGGACTATCAAGCCTTCCATAAACGTTTTACAAAACGTGGTAGCTCGATTTCAAATCAAACATATCTCTGTTCTTACCATTTGGGGAAATCGACATGAGAGAGAGAGATGAACAGAGATGAGAAAAGATAGCAGAAAATCGGGGCTCAGATTATGCAGAACAGGGAAAATCAAAAGAGTAAATGCAGACGAGGGTTTCAAAGACGAACGTTTCATTTACAGAGAATACTGGAGAGCATAATCAGTATTTGATAAATGAAGGAGGAAGGTCGGATATTAGGGATTAGGTTTAGACTATAGATTATTTGGATGTATTACACTAACGTGTTATCAAATATAAGTATACACTAGGACTTGTAATTAATTTATTAAAATACCTGTAACACATTAAAACACGGAATAATTGCCACTAATGTAAGCTTCAGCTTCGGGGCCGGTTAGTGACACATATATATAATATAAGTACTAATAAGGAAACATTAAAAGCTTTAAACACTAAAAATGGGATTTTGAAAATTAATCAACACTTTAACTACGGACCATAAAATACTCAACAGATCGATTCAAGCCTTGACGATTCTAAGAACCGTGTTACGATTTGAATCAGTCAAGAGAGCCCAACAACCGTATTTCTCTCAGAAACAAACAGCCCAAAATGATAAACCGAGGAATCGAACAGATTGTATCACATAACGGTCAGAAGAAGAAGAAAAGAGGCCGAATTTCTGGGGATTTGAGGGGAGAGCTTCGAAAGTGGCCATGGGAGGATTTCTAGGGTTGGAGATTTTACAAGAACGGCTGGTCATTTTTTTGTTTTGGGAATGTGTTGGTTTTGCATGAAATTGTATATACCTAATTAAAATAAATATGTTAAAAAAAATTAAAAAAAAAATTAAAAAATATGAATAATGAGGAGATATTACATATTGTATTTTTTATGAGGAGAAATTATGATCAATAATGAGGAGACATAAAATTTGGTCATCAATTAAGAAATTTTTTAGATCTCCTCATTATAAATATCATTTAATGACGAGATTTCCGCTCCTCGTTAATTTCTCCTCATTAAAGGGCAGTTTTCTTGTAGTGTTCGTTCTTCCTTAGGACCAGATCTCCAACTTTGAAGTATCTGTGTCTGACCCTCGAGTTGTAGTACTGAGAAATCTTCTTCTTATACCTTGCCATTCTGGCTGAGGCTATCTCTCTTCGTTCTTCAACGTTATCCCTTTCTTGTCGGAGTTCGGGATCATTTGTCTCAACGTTATAGGCCAGAACTCGAGGAGAAGGAACTCCGATCTTGGCGGGTATCACCGCTTTGCACCCATATACTAGAGAAAAAGGAGTTTCTCCTATTGATGAATTAGGAGCTGTCCTATACGACCACAGGATGCTTGGAAGTTGTATCGCCCAATCTCGACCTTCTGCCTCTAGTCTCTTTTTTAGACCCAACTTGATCTGTCGATTAGTTTGTTCAACTTGACCGTTTGCTTGTGGGTGAGCTACCGAGGTGAATCGCTGATCGATATGATATTCCCTGCACCATTCTTTAACTTTTTGATCTTCGAACTGGGTACCGTTATCTGAGATCAGAGCCTTCGGAATGCCGTACCTGCATAGAATGTCGACCCACAAGAACTTTTTGATGGTTGCAGCTCGGATGTCGGGCAAAGCCTTAGCTTCTACCCATTTCGTAAAGTAGTCCACAGCAACGACCACATATTTGAGATTTTTCCGGGGCTCGGGGTAGAGGTCCAACAATATCGACTCCCCACTAATCGAAAGGCCATGCTGACGAGATGGCATTCATGTCTTGCGCTTGTTGATAAGAAATATTATCATGAATCTGACAATAGTTGCATTTCTGGACAAGATTATTCGCATCTCGTTCCATCGATGGCCAAAAGTAACCAGCTAACTAGCATTTTCGAGCTAACATCCTAGCCCGACAGTGATTCCCACAAGCTCCTCTGTGTATTTCTTTTAAGAGATATTCGCCTTCCGTCTCAGAAACACACCTCAACCATGGGCTTACGAAGGATTTTCGGTAAAGGATGTCGTCGAAGAATGCGTATCGAGCTGATTGGAGTCGAATATTCCTAGACTGGATCTTTTCGGATGGTAGAATTCCGTCTTTGAGGTAAAGAGCGATCGAGTCCATCCACGTGGCCTGCTGAGTGATCGGCTGGGCCTCCGCTTTGATGTAACTCCTATCGGTCAATAACTCGACTAGAACCATCTTACTCAAGGCGAAATTCGATGCCAGCTTGGATAGTGCATCAGCCCTTTTGTTTCGACTTCGGAGAACTTGCTCGAACTGAACCGTTTTGAACTTAGGTATGAGGCTTTGGACCACTGCTAAGTAATTCTTCATGGTCTCTTCCTTAGCCTCATACTCCCCTTTCACGTAGTTTACTACCAATTGCGAGTCACTGTACACCAACAAATACTCAACACCCAACTTCAAAGCAAGTTTCAGACCAGTTATCATGGCTTCATACTCAGCCTCGTTGTTCGTTGCTTTAAAATAGAATCGAAGGGCGTATGGGAATTCTTCGCCTTTTGGGCTTACTAGAAGGAGCCCTGCTCCCGCCCCTTCCTTGCTCGACGCTCTATCGACTTGGAGAGTCCATTTTTCCTCCGGACTCTGCTTCACTTGGTCGAGTTGGATGGAGATCCCTTCTGCTAAAAAATCCGCCAAGGCCTGTGCTTTTATCGCAGTTCGAGGGACGAACTTGCTGTCGTACTGGGCCATTTCTACCACCCATTTCACCAATCGACCTGAGGTGTCGGGCTTTGCCAAAATCTGCTTTAATGGTTGGTGCGTGACTACCACAATAGGATAAGCTTGAAAATAGGACCTCAACTTTCTCGAGGCATGAACAAGGCATAACGTTAGCTTCTCGGCTGGTGAGTACCGTACCTCGGGGCCATGTAATGCTTTGCTGACAATGTAAATTGGCACCTGGCCATGTACCCCCTCTCGAACTAGGACCGCACTCACTGCCTCCTTGCATATTGCCAAATAAACTAACAAATTTTCCCCTTCTCGAGGTGAAGTGAGGGTAGGTAGCTCTGATAGATAAGCTTTCAACTCCTCGAAGGCTGTCTGACATTCATCATCCCAATGAAAAGGTCTGGCCTTGCGGAGAATCTTAAAAAATGGTAATGCACGCTGTACGGATCTCGACAAGAATTTGTTGAGGGTGGCCATCCGACCGGTGAGTCTCTGTACCTCCTTTGTATTTCGAGGTGCGGGCATATTCTTCAAAGTGTCGAACTTGTCCGGGTTTGCTCGAATCCCGTCTTTCGAAATCATGTATCCCAAGAACTTACCCGATCTGACCCCGAAGGTGCAATTCTTCGGATTTAATCTCATCTGCGTTTCCCTCAATACTTCAAAAACCTCTCGAGCGTCGACCAAGTATTGTTTCATAGATCGACTCTTGATGAGCAAGTCGTCTACATGCACCTCAATGCATCTACCAATTTGCTTTGCAAAGATCTTATTGACTGCCTTCTGGTATGTTGCCCCAGCATTCTTCAGTCCGAATGGCATGGTTACATAACAGAAGGTGCCAAATTCCGTGATAAACGCAGTTCTCTCTGCATCTCGAGGATCCATTAGAATCCGGTGGTATCCCTTATACGCATCCAAAAATCCAAACACTTCAAAATCGATGGTGGAGTCTACCAGCCTGTCGATCTTTGGCAACGGGTATGAGTCTTTTGGGCATGCTTTGTTTAAGTCAGTGAAGTCCACACACATGCGCCAACTGCCATCGGGCTTCTTGACCAATACTGGGTTAGCTAGCCATTCTGGATAGAACACCTCTCTCACTATCTGGGCCGCTAGTAGCTTTCCGACTTCCAACTCTATGGCCTCAAGTGGATCAGACGCAAAATTTCTCTTCTTCTATTTGACTGGCTTCTTAGCCTGGTCAATTTCGAGCTTGTGAACCGCGATATCCGTAGACAGCCCTGGCATGTTGGTAGCCTTCCAGGCAAAGACATCTCTAAACTCGATGAGCAACTCAATGAGCAACTGTTTTTCTTTCGATGGGATCCAAATCCCGATCTGCACACACTGATCGTCCTCTTCTTCCCAGAGTCGGACATTCTCAACTACATCACTGGAGACCCAGTTCTTTTCCTCTGGAATCAGTTCCTCGACTAAGACTTGTTGAACTGCCATCTTCCCATTCATAACAACGGATTTACAACTCCGTGCGGCTTCAACATCCCCCTTTACCTCGTGGGAACCGTTCCTAGTTGCAAATTTCATGCTATTGTGGAATGTTGAAATGATAGCTCGCAGGTCGAAGAGTGCAGGTCGCCCTAGAATAACGTTATAAGCAGATGGAGCTTTGACCACTACATAACTCACCTCGAGAGTCCTTTCTTTTTCACCATCCCCGACTGTGGTGAGCAGCTTTATTGATCCCATATGATGAACTGCTTGCCCCGTGAATCCAAACAGAGGGGATGCTATAGGGGCCAAGTCTTTCTCTTTCAACTTCATCGCCTGAAACGCCGAGTAATATAAGATGTTCACTGCACTTCCGTTATAGATACAGACTCTCGATACATGGGCTCGGCTAATCACGGTCTCGATAACTAACCCTTCGCTATGACTCCTAGACTTTGGGATATCATCGCGAGGGCCGTACCCGACTTCTGTCGTAAATCTGAGCTGCTTGTGCTCTCTCGAGCTACTAGCTGGCTCTTCACTGGTTTGGTCTATTCGTATCTTCGTATCTGTCTCGACCAAAGTTAACTGGTCGATTATCTTGAAGGGAGTTATTTTGGATTTTTGGTAGGAGTTAATGGCTTTTAAGTGGGAGGTTTTATTTGAGAATAACCTCCCCACTTACTAAAGGAGTTGTCTGAATTTCAAATCCCCTGATCATCGTACAAACTTAGAGAAAAGAAAAGAAAGAAGAGAAAAATAGGAAGAATCTTCAAAAATTCATATCTTCCAATCCGTAGTTCCGTTTTGCAGCCATGAATAGTCTAAGCGACCGTCTCAGAGCTTAGATTATTCTAAAAATACTCTTACAGGAAGTAATCCAGGTATGGTTAACTCGTTTCTGCTGCAAAAATCGTAAAAGATCATGTTGTTTTGTGTTTTAGGATTTTGGGCATAACTTTTGATCCGTGAATCTGTTTAGAAATCCGAAAGTACCATTGGAATCGTGAGAAGACGAGGATCGTTTTGATACAAAAATTTAGGTCTGATTCTCAGGTATCGTGAGAAGACGAAGATCATGAATTCATGTTCTAGGGTTTTTGTTTCGTAGTTCTTTGTTTAGAAGCTTTGATCATCAATTAATTCATGTTAATTGTGATCTTTTAGATCTTGTTTGAGGCCTGTTTAAGTGCTGCGGAGATTAGTTTTGGGGGGAATTGAAAATATGTACCTTTGGGTAAAAATAGTTTTTTTTGTATACTCCTATTTTTAAGTCTTACAAGCATAACCCTCAGTAGGACGGGCAATTTGACATTCAGGACGGGATATAATGTCATGAGAATGGGTTATATTTCATTGAGTTCAGATTAAAATAACACGTCCTCAGTAAATTTTCTCACTCGGCCGTGCTATAAATACCCGTCCTGAATTTTTTATTTTTTTTCCCTTACGTAATTCTTCCCCACCAAATAGCTACCAAGAAGTAGCATCTTTGATCGGAGATGGGATCACAAGCAGAGATGGGAACACAAGCTTTAAAAAAAAATATTAGAAACTGGGGCCCAGATTCAGATCTTCTGTAACTACCGGCGGCAAGACTTCATCAACAACGAGATGACGGTGATGCGGTGACTGTGAGACCAACGAGACATTAGAAGAAGAGGAACCGAAGTACTGAGAAATCATGTTGATCTCCGTACTCGGAGTGAGCTACATCTTCATTGGAAAAGGAGGGAGAGATGTATTTTTCAGCCATGGATGGCGGTGATGTCTTGGGGTGGTGGTGGGGGGGGGGGGATTTTTGAAGGCTTGCCATTGTCATTGTTTCTCCGGTAAGGGAAGTCGTCGGAGGTGATGAATGTAGCAGGTGGCCTGAAAAATTACGCCTGAAAAACGTAATTGAGGCCTTAAAAAAGAATTGTAATTGACAACGTAATTAAATATTAAAATGTCGGACAATTCAGGACGGGTTTTTTTAGCACGGTCGAGTGAGAAAATTTACTGAGGACGTGTTATTTTAGTCCGACCTCAATGAAAAATAACCCGTCCTCATGACATTATATCTCGTCCTGAATGGCAAATTGTCCGTCCTACTAAGGGTTATGCTTGTAAGGTTTTAAAATAGAGATATAAAAAAAAACTATTTTTATCCAAAGGTATATATTTCGAATTTTCGTCATTAGTTTTTGGTTTGTGGCTTCAATCAAGTAAGAGGCTCTTCCTAATGTTTAATTAAAATTTTATGATCTTAAGGTTGAGCTTTTGTGTTGATTTCTTGATTGTAAATCCTGTTAATTGTTGTTGTTGTAGTACAAGATGTTATGGTATGTTTAAAGGCTGTTTTCCTGCTGTTTTGATGTGTATTTTTGGTGATAAACATGTTAGAAAGGTTGTAGAATCGAGAGAAGTGCTAAAAATCAGGTTTAGGACATGTACAGTTAGAATGCGCACGCATTGATCTTACTTTTGGGAAATATGATGTTTGAGCTATGTGTTGAGTTTCAAGCGTTGTTTCTTGATCTACAAAAAGAAATATTAATAAACATTCATGAACATTACAAAGCCATGAATAAGCTTCTGATGCGCTTGGTTCTGCACCGGATGTATTCTTAAAGGGAATTGAAATTCGGGACCGTCGGAAGAGTAAGAATGGCCTTGTGCTTTAATGAATTAGTATTCATCGATGTCTGTGTAATTGCTAGCTTGAGTCTAAGAGTCTAAGATGAGGGAGTAGGGATATTTTTGTCCTGAATGAACCTAGGTGGCTAGCAAATCACTTAATAAACATATTTGACTAGATAAAAGGTTAAACATCATGAGAGCTTGGATAGGCACAATACAATATCGACAATGTGATGTTTGGTCAGATAAAGTGGTGATGATCACTGCCGGATTCTAGACCCGCCAGATAAAGTAATGATCATTCCGCCGGACAAACTGACGAACGAGATATGCATTCACCGGTCAGCTCTCTAGGGTTGGCCAGATAAAGTGGAATGATTATCTCATGACCGCTAGAGATTTATCTCTATAGGGTTGCGTCTTCTGTCTTAGTGCATATCTCACTAAGTGTAGTGCCCTCGCAAACATGCTGTAACAAAGATAAGTTATGTTATAAATGTTTAGTCACGACATGTTGATGAGCATGAAGTGAACCCCAGAATTGAGGTAAGTACTTTGTACTTACCTCGATTGCATATGTTGTTTTATGTGCATTTGGTGTGAGAAGACGAACAGGTTAGCCTTGAGCTCGTTGAGGAGTTCGATGGTGAATTGATGGTGTTGGTTCTATGATGATGCTTTCTTTTACTTTTCTATTAAAGGTTGTACTAGATTGCGTTAGTTTCTTTAAATAATTTGTTTCACTTTTATTCCCAGTTTGTAAGACATGGGTTGTATCTTTCTTTTGTAACCTCGTACATTGTAAGCTTTATCTCGTTGTTGTAAGTTTTTCCTTTCTACCCTTAGTCGGTTTGTATTCTATTCTCGTAGCAGTTATGAGTTTACCTGAGTTTTTTTGGGGCTTCCGTTGCTTTAATTTTGATACGAGGACGTAGAGGCTGGAGTATAATATTGGATTTATTTAATGTTATATGCGCCGAACGTTCTCTTCCGGATAAGGGCTCGGTATCCGGGAGCGGGGCGTTACACATACTCTGATTAAATTCACCATGGACTAACTAGTTTTAAGCATATCATCACTAACTAAATCCTCGTGTGTATGCCATACACTGAGTTATGTGATTACATACCGATATACTTAGGGTTTTCAGCATTGTATAATATAAGCATAAATGCAATTATTAAGATGAATTACAAATCCTGTCAAAAACAATTACAGAAATTGTCTTTCGGGCACTACACCTAACAGTCAAACCGTCTGATTTTATAGACAAGGGGTTGACTATCACATATGATGTGAATTGTAAAAGAGTTGACTAGTCAACCACCAAGAATCACATAGAGACATGATTGGAAAAGTGTTACCTACTGTTGGATCTATTTCTATGTTTTGATGATGAGTGCCAGACTAGCTGTTATAGTGCAAAGGCAAAAAGATGTATAGATCAAATGTATAGGTTTATTAGAGTTTGATTTATGAATAGGTTTGATCAAACAAGCACTGTAAAGGGCTGCTGATTCATATCAGGAGACTGATCCATATCAGTAGGGTAGATAGGTCAGTAGACTAGTCTGGAACCTTCTGAAGACTGAAGGCTGAGGGCTCAAACTCAGTTACAGAAGGTTGAGGACTCAAACTCAGTTACAGATGGCTAAGGGATCAAACTTAGTAATTTAAGTCAAGGATATGGAATTAGAATTTAGGCAAGTCTGTGATGACCTAAACTGATTACATATACCTTGTGTAGAAGATCTAAGTTCCATAAGTTGGATGATGTTTGGAACCTGGTTATAATTAAAAAGGTGTAATCTAACTTCACAAATATAAGTTAGATAAAAGAAGTCAGCTGCATTGTATTTTATACACAGCAAATTGCAGTTCAGCAGACTGATAGGTATCTCAGCAGACTGATGAACCTGCTGATAATATACCTCGGTTAATTCAAGATTATATTGGAAGATTACATGGATAAGGACAGCCAACTACCTCGACTTATCAAATAAATCAAAGGCCGAGATTAAAAGAACGTTGGGATGATTCGATCTTTATCCAATGGTTATAAGTCAAAGGGTGGACAGACTGCACTGTCAAAAAGGAATTCTGACAGGGTCAGTCCTATGAATAGTGACAGAATGCAAATCAGATGGGACAAAAACAAGGAACAGTTATATTTGAATTTCAAATACAAGTCACATGCATTCTTGCCTATAAATAGAGGACTTTCAACTCAGAAACATGATGATGAAAATTGATAAACTTTGAAGAGATATTTTACTGAGCTGAAAAACACCCTGCTGAACCTACTGAACTTAAAGCTACTGATCCAGAGAAATTCTTCAAGTGTATTCTGCACTCAAGCTTCATCAAGTATACACACTTGAAGTCTGCAAGCTGCTGATTATTTCATCCTAATCAAGCTGCTACAACTGAATCATTTATTTGATTCAATCTTTATTTTATAAAGAACCTGCTGAAGACAGTGAAGCACAGTTGTGTGAAAGACTGTTTTTTGTGGTGGAGCTGGTGAAGAGGCAATCCTACCCTTCAAGGACCAGTGGAAGACTCAGGAGCAGCAATCCTACCTGTTCCCAGTTTTCAGTTTGTGAAGCCATAGTTATTGGTGAAGGACAAGCAACCTTATGAATCTTTGTAAAAGCTACATCAAAGATCTCTAGTGAATTTCCTCCAACATCAGAGGAGAAGAGTGGACTGAAAGGATTACACCACCTGGAACCACTATAAAATCTGCCTACTTACTTTCAGCATTTACTTTCTGCACTTAATTTACTTTACACATCAACCTACTGAATCTAGCAAATGAAATCACACACTTGCACTACTGAGTATCTAATACTTAGTATCATATTTAACAACAAGTATTAAGGCTTAATTTTGATATAATTCCACTGCACAAATTCAGCAAACTCAACTATCAGCAGACTACGTGTATCGACGAGCTACTAAAGTATCGCGACTACGAAGTATCGCGGACTGCCGAAGTTGCGAAATTTGTTAACTCTAAAGTTTTAAGTGTTAAGTTTATTCACCCCCCCTCTAAACTTAACCAAAGCCTTTTCAAGGGACCAACAATTGGTATCGGAGCAGTGCTTCTGTTCTGAAGAAATCCTACTTGTTGTGCTTGTGAAAATTCTTTGAAACTTTCTTTCAAGTTACTGATTTTCAAAGACTTGCATCATGGATAACACTCAGTATGCTAGAACTATGCTGATGTGTTCTCTAGATAGATTTGATGAGTATAAACGTCGAATGCAGGCTTACCTTGCTACAACTCATGATGAGATGATGGATGTACTAACGATGGACCACTGGAGATTACCAAGGCAATAACAGTGGGTGATACAACTGAGTACATTCCTAAACCAAAAAGAGAATGGAATGCAGAAGACAGAAAAAGAGCAAACCTCGACAATATTGCTATTGACATTATTTATAGAACCTTAGATAGAAATATGTACATGAAGGTTAAATATTGCAAAACTGCAAAGGAACTTTGGGACAAGATACAGTTGATCTATGAAAGCACTGATGCAATAAAGAAGAATAAAATCAGTGTGGTCAAAAAGAGGTTTCAAAAGTTCAAGATGCTACCAAATAAAACCATTGAGAAAATGGAATCAAGATTTAATGCAATCCTGGATGAACTTACCCTGCTGAGTGTAAGTTATTCAAAAGAAGAAATAAACACCAAAATCTTGAATGCTCTACCTGCAAAAGATGTTTGGAAAATGAAGGTGACTGCAATAGAAGAAATGAGAAAGTTGCATGAAGAAGATACCTTCAAGTTGTTTTCAGATCTCAAGGCTTATGAATTTAGCAAAAAGCTTGTACCTGAAACTGAAAAAGAAGAGCCAAAAACCACTGCATTGGCTGCTTCACATCAAGAAGAAACATCTGGAGGACAAGATGATCTGCTGGATGAGATGCAGGAACAGATTGCCCTCCTGAGCAAGAAAATCATGATGATGAAGACAGGAAAGGCCCCTGCAAGGAATTTCACAAAAAGGCCTAGTGAAAGAAAGAAAGAAGAATCAAAGAAAGATAATGACTATCTGTGCTTTCATTGAAAGAAACCAGGACACTTCTAACCTGACTGTCCTGAGTTAAAACAAAGTAAGGAACCTGATTATCTTTGCTTCAACTGCAAGAAGCCTGGACACTTTAGACCCGATTGTCTAGACCTACTGAAGACCAAGAGTCAACAAAGAAGACATGGCAAGAAGGCTATGGTTGTTGAAGATGAATCAGGGTATGAAGTGGAATCTGAAAAAGGAAATGAATCAGATGACACAGCACTGGTTGCTGATATGGAAGATTATGCTTTGATGGCCAATATGGATGAAACTGAGGAGGTATACAATACCGTATCCATCAATACTCCCCTTGGAAGTGATTGTGAATCAACTTGTGGTTCAAATCCTAGAAATTCTGACAATAATGAGACTTTGGATGCCATCCTTAATCAACTGAGGATAATACAATCTGGTTATGAGATTGTGAAGGCTGAAAAAGAAGCTCTTGAATTAGAAGTTGGAAGATTGAAAGCTGAATTAAGAGTTCTCAAAGGTAAGGAAAAAGATGTTGGACAGAATCAGTGTAAGCCTGATGATCATCCAGCAGCCCCTGAATTTGTTGAACCATCTTGCTACACTACTGCATACAAATCTGGAAAGCCTTATGGTGATAAAACAGGGCTTGGATTTGGAACTCAACAATCCAAAAAGAGTGGATCCAGTAAGGTTACTGAACCTAGCACCAGAATTGGTCCTAAGTTTGTACAAGCACAAGATCCAACTCCAAGTAAGGCTGTTGAGGCGGTAAAACCTACTGAGAATACTTCAAGGAAGCAAAATCAGAAGTCAAAGAAGTCAACAGCACCTAACAAAAAGAACAAATCTAAAAATAGGACTGCTGGACCTTTTAGACCTACTGATAGCAGACCTGCTACCAAGTCTGCTGGACCACAAAAAGGTAAAGGTCAGAAATATTCCAAGGATAAGAATTCTAAATCTAAGAATGTTAATCATTCAAGGGATACTTATCTCAGGGGGAAAGGTAGATCTGTTCCCTACGATGATGATTGGAATATTCCCGCACTGCCGATAGAAACAACCAAGTATAACCATGCTTTGCTAGTGTAAAACCTAAGCAATGGAATCGCAAAGGACTCGGCGAGAGGACTTATAAAAGGCCTCAAGGGGACCTCAAATAGACTCCATATTACGGTACGTTCCTAATAGACAGCAAACAAATGGTTATACTAATGCTTCTAACATCAAAAGTCACTTCAAACAGCATCATAAACCAAAAGGCCAGAAAACATATATGAATCCAACACAACCTACTGTTAGAACCTATGGATGTGTGGAATACATGTATGAACCAAAGTATGACACTTTTAGGAGAAGACTTTATGGAAACTTACCAAAAGTCATGCTTACTACTGACCACTATGGACCCAAACAGGTTTGGGTACCTAAAATGTATTAACTTTGTTTTGTAGGGTGTCTGGTACTTTGACAGTGGAAGTTCCAGACATATGACAAAGAATAAGCACTGTTTATTAAACTTTGTGGCAAAAGATGGTCCAAGGGTGAATTTTGGCAACAAGAATACACCTGGATATACAAGAGGATATGGCACACTTGTGAGGAATGGACTTACAATCAAGAATGTTGCTTATGTGGAAGGACTGGACTACAATTTGCTGAGCACTGGACAATTCCGTGACATGGGATACAAGGTCACTTTTGACAAAAACAACTGTATTGTCATTAGTGAAAGAGGTGATCAAGTTGTACTTGCTAGTAGAAGACAACAAAACATGTATGTTGTGGATTGGTCTACTCAGCCTCCGAAACATGCTGATTATGCATACCAAGTCTGAACTCAATTGGTTATGGCACAAGAAGTTGAATCATTTAAACTTTGATGATATCAATCGGTTGGTGAAGAAGAAGTCGGTGATTGGTTTACCTGAGATCACATTCAAGAAGGATGCTATATGTGATGCATGTCAGCAGGGTAAACAGATAAAGTCAAGCTTCAAGTCAAAAACTAAACAATCAACTAATAGAGTGTTGGAGCTTATGCATATGGATCTTTTTGGACCAATAACTCCAACAAGTGTAACTGGAAAGAAATACACTTTAGTGGTTGTGGATGATTATTCAAGGTACACTTGGGTGATATTTATGAACAAGAAAAGTGAAACACTCAAAAGCATGCCTAATCTTTTAAAGAGATTACAAAATGAGAAAAGTTTAACAGTAATAAAAATAAGATCGATCGAGTACCGAATTTATCAACAAAGTTATAAGAGAATATCAGAACGAATGGTGTACTACATCAACATGCTCGTCATTGGTACACCTCAAAGAAAATGGGGTTGCTTTGAAAGAAGAAACAGGACTTTAAAGGAAGCAGGAAGGACAATGATATGTGAAGCATTGCTACCTGAAAGATATTGGGCTTAAGCAGTCAATACAAGATGCTATACTCAAAACAGAACATCAGTGAACAAGAAGCTGCTGAAGACACCTTATGAGATTTGGAATGGAAGGAAACCAAATATATCATATTTCCACCCATTTGGAAGCAAGTGTTTTATCCTAAATCACAAGGTTCATCTAAAAACATTCCAACCAAAGTCAGATGAAGGGATTTTCTTGGGATATTCTCCAGTCAGCATGGCATTCAGGGTACTGAACAAGAGGTCACTGAAACATGAAGAAACAATCCATGTTGTGTTTGATGAACCTAAGTTCACTGGTATGGAAGATGAAGATTGTGAACCTGCTGAGAATCAACAAGTCACTGATCTAGATTGTGTAGAAGTTTTGGAAAGATTCAATGACTTAAAAGTTTATGATTCGCCCCTGCTGAACACCCTGCTGGTGACATTACTGATGCAACAACTGAAGCTATTCAAGGATCTGCTGAACCCCCTGTTGTTGAAGAAGCTACAGCAGACCCTACTGAAGATGAGGTTCTTGATAACCAAGCTAACCAGAATCCACAATGGTTAAGGAATCATCCTGCTGAACAAGTTATTGGCAATGTACAGCAAGGTGTGAGGACTAGAAGACAACTGGAAGCTATGTTTACTTGTTTTCTATCTCAAATGGAACCTAAAGTTGTTGAAGAAGCAATTTCAGATCCAGATTGGATAATTGCTATGCAAGAAGAAATGAATGAATTTGAAAGAAATCAAGTTTGGACACTAGTTGAAAGGTCATGTCATGCAAATATCATTGGTACTAAGTGGGTATACAGAAATAAACTTGATAAATCTGGTACCATTGTAAGGAATAAGGCCAGACTAGTTGCAAAAGGCTATTCTCAAGCAGAAGGAATAGATTTTGATGAAACTTATGCACCTGTTGCAAGATTGGAAGCTATCAGATTATTCTTGGCACATGCTGCATATAAAAACTTTAAAGTATATCAAATGGATGTCAAAAGTGCATTTCTGAATGGCATTCTAGAAGAGGAAGTGTATGTACAACAACCTCCTGGATTTGAAGTTAAAGATCAAGAAGATAAAGTGTATAGACTCAACAAAGCACTTTATGGATTGAAACAAGCACCAAGAGCATGGTATGAGACTCTATCTCAATTCTTGGTGGACAATGGTTTTACAAAAGGCACCATTGACAAGACACTTTTCAGAATCAGTGAAGGGAACAAGACACCTGCGTACGTACATTTATGTGGATGACATAATATTTGGTTCTGAAAATGATTTACTTTGTGAAAAATTTGCAAATCTAATGAAGAGTAAATTCCAAATGAGTATGATGGGAGAATTGAACTACTTTTTGGGATTGCAAGTTAAACAGTTGAAAGATGTAATCTTCATTCATCAAACCAAGTATACCAAAGAGTTGCTGAAGAAGTTTGGTATGGAAAACATCACTAAGATATCAACTCCAATGAGTACAAACATCAGATTGGATGAAGATAAAGAAGGCAAAGATGTTGATCAGACCTTATACAGAAGGATGATAGGCAGTCTGTTGTACCTTATCGCGGCGGACACGATATATCCTTTGCTGTAGGTGTTTGTGCAAGATTTCAATCCAAACCTAAAGAAAGTCATTTAGGTGCAGTCAAGAGAGTTCTCAAGTACCTAAAGGAGACTTTGGGAGTAGGGATATGGTATTCCAAGGATGGAAGCTTCAAAGTTATATCCTACTCAGATTCTGATTATGCTGGATGCAAAATTGATAGAAAAAGCACTACAGGAACTTGTCAGTTAATGGGAAGTAGACTGGTCTCCTGGTTCAGAAAGAAACAGAATTTAATATCAACTTCCACTGCTGAAGCTGAATATATAGCTGCTGGAAGTTGTTGTGCACAAGTACTATGGCTAAGACAACAGTTAAGGGATTATGGAATTGAAGAAAAGGAAATTCCAATCATGTGTGACAACACAAGTGCAATTGCAATCACAGAAAATCCTGTTTTGCACTCAAGAACCAAGCACATTGATGTGAGACATCATTTTATAAGAGATCATGTTGAAAAGAAAGATGTGGTGGTCCTATATATCCCTACTGAAAATCAACTTGCTGATATTTTCACTAAACCACTTGACAGTGAAAGATTTGCCAAATTAAGGACTGAACTTGGAATTATAAAAGTTGACTGATATTCAGCAATGTACTGGAATTCACCAAGGGGATTAGTCTTTGCTATGTTGGGTGAGCTCACTTAGCGAGATTAGTCATGGGTATCAACAATTCCATGTACTTATGTTTGGACAATTGAGCAAATGAGGTTGCCAAGGGGATTGGTCTTTGTCATGTTGGGTGAGCTCACTTGACGGATCAGTCATTGGTATTAAACTTCATCTTGTATTATCAATTGAACAAAACAAGAAGAAATCAAGGATCAGCAGAGTCACTTTGTCAGCAGGCTGCTGAAGTACCTTTATCAGCAGACTGCTGAGCCAACCTTGCTGAATGGAACGTTATTCAGTCAAACTTTACTAAAGTCAAAAAGCAGTTTGGCGGGATATTTATCCTACCCTTTTTTACCATAGTTAACACGATCCAACGGTTACAAACGTTATGGAGGAGTTATGGGCCACGTGTCAAGACAGCATTTACTCAGATTAATCGTGGTTAACATCAATGTACGTGCACTGACAATTACAACTACCGTCTGTCCATATATACAGACCTACACTCAGTAGATTTTCACTACTTGCAAAATCTGCTATATCTCTGTTTTTACACTGTGTGAACACAGATTTACAACCCATCTTCTTCATCTCATTTTTCTCATAACAATGGCGGAAAAGATTGATGTCCAGATTGAATCAAGCCATAGTGTTAGAGGCTTTGTTGTTGATGCAAACAAAACAGAATTGGCCATCAATATTGGTAAAAGAATAAGGAGGTTTGCAGGATTGGAAAATATACTCAATATAAGGTTGGAAACAATTTCATACACAAATGTTATTGATTTCTGGAAGAACATGGTTGTGGAAGAAGGAACTGAAGCATTCAAGACAACTGTGAATGCTGAGGAGATTGAAGTTTCCCCTAGTCTACTGAGGGAAGTGTTTGGATTTGAAGAAGTAGTGGATGGTCCAGTAAATCCTGAAGCAATGGGACTATCCAAGATGGCTTTTGTTGATCAAATCAAAACAAATGCAGCCACTAAATCCATTCCAGGCATCAATTGCAGACATATTGGGAATGAGTACGGTCTGCTGAGCAAACTCATTGCAAAGAACATACTTGGACTGGTTGGAAGTATGAACACTCTATCTGGACCTAAGATTGAACTGATGATGATTATTTGCAGGAGCATGAGATTTGATTGGGCTGGTTACTTCATTCATTACATGAAGAAGGTAGCCAAGGAAGAAAAAGAGGGAAAAAGGAAATCCAAGGCCTTGCCCTTAGGATTAATGGTTCAGACCCTGCTGAATCACTTGGAGGTTCCTGACATTGAACCTGAGAAGATTAATCAGTCTAGATGATGATGAAGATGTTGTTGACCCAGCTGCTGATGATGACAGTAATGGAGATGATGATGATGCTGGTGGTGAGCAGGTCCAGCAAACTAAGAAGAAATCTACTAAACCTGCTTGCACCAAAGAAGACCACCGAGAAAAGAAAGGTCAGTAGATACAAGGAAGATCACCGAGATCTTAAAGCCTAAGAAGACAAAGAAGCAAACAACGACAGATCGTTGAGTCCGCCGAGGGTCCAAATTTCGAATCCGAAAGTACTGATCCTGCTGTTGCTGCAAAAAGAACTGTTGTTGAGATTCTGAGGGAACAACAGAAGGAAGCTAGTAGAAAGAGGAAGTCTATTGTGGTTGAAAAAGATGATGAACCACTGTCCAAGAGAAGAAAAGAAATTATCCACAAAAAGAAACATGGAAAGGGGAAAGAATTAAAAAACTTGGAGGCAGGCACAAAGAGTCCAAGAAGAAGCATCAGTAGAAGAGGAAGAAGAGGCTATTGAGGCTGAGCCCTTAACTATCATCAAGCCTGTGGAAATTACTGACTCCTCACCAGAAGAAGTTGTTAAGTCTACTTAAGCCGCACAGGTTGTTGTTGAGCAATCTGTTGGAGATATACGACGCCTACCGACCCCGAGCCCGCCGTAGTATCTACGAAGACCCACGACAAACCACCGAACTCGAACCCGCTTGTGGTAGTTGAAGAATTGGTTGAAGACCCTGCAAGTGTTGCAAGAACTCAGGGGAAAGAGTAGTCTGCTGCAAACCCTGCTGATGAGCATATAAGTCAGGGGGAACCAAGTGTTGTACAGATGGAAGTACTAGGCACAAATTTACCACCTCAGCAACCTACTGACTTTCAAACATCTGTTGAAGAAACAATAAACCTACTTGTTGGAACCTTTAGAGGTCAACAAGGCTCTAAAGCTGCTCCCAGAAGATCTTTCATGCCCTTTGAAAGGCATGTGAAAGAAAGGAAGAAAACAGAAGAGTATTTAGACCCCAAACTTCAGCAAGTTGCTGACTATTTCCAATGGAAGTTTGGTTTCTACAAGAGACAAAAGCCAGCTACTGAACCTATGACAGACTTTGAAGAATGGGCTTTTGACAAGTTGGGAGTAGAGAATTTGTTGGACCTAGTTGATACCACTCTGCTGCAATCCAGATTGATGGACTTATTTGATGAACAACAGAAAGAGGAGGGTATCAAGTTTAAGGATCCAAGAGATGACAATGATGATTCATCCTCATCATCAGATTCCAGAGGTGATTTTCCTTCTGGACCAGGAGGAACCAGTGGGACTGCAATATTAATAGAACCACCTGCACAACAGTCCACTAATACTGGTAAGTCTGCTGGGGGCCAGCAGACTGGAGAGATGGATGAGGATCTACAGGATCTCACCATGGATGATCTGGATGCATTGATCAATGAAGGAGTTAATTTAAGTGCTGGTAGGCTAGCTGATGAATCTGTTACATTCCATGTTGTAGAGCCTACTACACAAACTGAAGCTGAACAGAGTGAGGATTTGGATGGAGAGAAGGTTACTGATTATAGTGAACCTAGTGCCAGCTCAGAAGAATCTATTGAATATCAAGATGGATTTGACTTTGAGGGCATTCTTACTAAAACTGCCATTATCCTAAACAAGATCGGTCATGCTGAAGGATTTCAAGTGGATAATAAGGCTATATTCAATCCACAAAGAGCTGAAGAGGAGGTACAGGTTGCTGAGTTACAAACAGCACCTGGACACATGTTGGAACAGGAGGTACAGGCTACTGAGTTACAAACAGCACCTGGACAAAGGTTGGAACCAGTTTTGGGTTTGGAGGAAACCCCTGCTGTTCAAGAGGCTGCTGTAGTGAAGCCTACTGGAGACAAGACCACTAAAGGGAAAGATGGTCAGCAGACTGCTGTTAATATGGATGAGCAGCTGCTGGACTATGACTTTAGTGATGAGGAGTTCCAAATGCCTGAAGAAGAAAATGTTGATGTTGATCCCCCACAGGCATTTGTACCCATTTTTGAAGAACCAGCCCTTGATCCTATCTTAGAAGAATATCAAGGACCTAATCCTGCTGGATTAGATAGGAGTTGGGCATTGGTTGTTAGCAATCAGAGGCCACAATACAATGTTGAGGAGCCTGCTGATGAGGCTACTGGTGGAAGAATGACTGGTGAGATACCAGTAAAAGTTTTGAATGAATTAAGGACTGTGAGGCATGATATGCAACAGTTAAGAACTCAACTGGATAGACAGGAAGAGAGATTTGAAGAACTAATGACACTGGTGAATGAAAACAGACAATCTACTGATACAGTTGCTTCAAACTTCACATCTCCTCAAAATGCTGTGAATAATCTGATACTAGATGTGAAGGGAATCAAGGTAGGAAACACAGCAAAAGAGAAGTTTCTGAAAGACCAACTTATTTCCATCCATCAGAAACTTGACAACCTTGCTGATACACCTAAGCCTGCCGAGGCTGCTGGAACATCCCAACTTGTTGGATTGGATCCTAAAGTTACTGAAAGGATCAATCTACTGGAAGAGACCCTGCAATCAAGGATTACTGCAATTGATACCAGAACTGAGATTATGGAAGGACAACTAAATAATCTGGTAATCTCTCAGGAGGGTGTTCATGGCCTAATGTCCCGGTTTGTTGATGATGTCACTAAGGGGGAAGAGGGCCAAACAGCAGTAGCAAAAGAGGCTGCAAGACTCTTTGCAAAGAAAAGATGGGAGGATGAGACTAATGCTTACAGACAACTTTGCACTGCGCGAGTTCAACTTACGATGATCTCCTCGGACAATACAAGAAGAATACTATAACGAAGGAAACCTTATCATGACAAGGGATATCATGAAGGTCTAAACTCTTTCTTGGGATTGAAATTTTGGGAAGCAAGAGTCAAAGCCTTAAGGGCAACTTACAGAGGTGGAAGAGGTGGAAGAAGTGGCAGAGGTGATAGGACTTTGCCTATCACAAAAGCAAAGGACTCACTTGATGAATTCAAGGAACTTTACATGAAGTTTGGATTCAGAGTGAATCAAATTAATCTTCTCCTACTTGAAGCATGGAAGTGGTGGAAAGAGGTCAATCCCTCCATTGATTTTACATTGATTGAAAATGAATGGATGAGGGACATGATAGAAGAAATCAGGTCCTACCAAGAACAAGTGGAGAAGGCCAGACAAGAAAGAGAAAGAAGACAGTAGATCAGCATACTTTAACTGCATTATGTTTTTGCTGATTCTTGACTGTAATATCTTTGAACAAATGATTATAATGAAAGATGACTATATGTTCTGTTTTTGTTTTTATCTTTTTGCTTTGCTGTTATGTGAGAGTAGTGGCATCATCACCAAAAAGGGGGAAATTGTTGGACCTATTTCTATGTTTTGATGATGAGTGCTGACAGACCTAAACCTATCCCTGAGAACGGCGCCAGAAAGCTGACAGACGTTTCCTGGGTTAAACGATCCTAACCGGTAGTGTACCGGGTCAAACTGTAGTGCTAGTACGGTGAGTCAGAGTATCGTATCCACAGGGAACTTGGTAATTCTTTTATGTGTGGTTAAACACCAAAGAGCAGTTATTAACTCGATCTAAACCGCAATTTTATAATACAGATCACTACTATTCTAGTTAACATAAAATAAATACGAAAATTAAAAACTATACTAACATGATATATATAAATACATAAATATATATAGATCTTCATAAACCGCAATTTATATATATAGATATAAGTATATATAGATACCAAAATATTAAACAGATAATTTTAGAGAACTGGCCAAAACTTATATAATTGGTTTATACGATCTTTCGATTAAATGAAATGTGTTCGATCTCTCCTTTTATTTTAGGTCCAATTGAGTAAATGAAACGGTGCACTCCTGAGGTAAACAATTCCTCCTCACACGAGTATATGAAATTGTCATATGTCCATTGCATCAGTCCAAGGTCCACAACTGTTACGGTTTTTCTGAACAGGTCCCGAGTACAAATCTACCTTTAGATAAAAAGGAGTCATTCCGTTCGTCAAACGGTCAATTTTATTTAAAAGGCTCCGGTTGTCAAAGCCGGACGATTCAACTTTCCGGTTTAAGTTTCAATTAAACTGATGATTTAACATTATTACGATCTCGAGTACAAATTATAATAAGATTCATTTCTCCCAAAACAAATCTACCCCCGGGTAGGAAATCGGATTCCGTTATCATGTTGTTCACACGGCCAATTTTACCCTCTGGTTTTTCTATCTTTTATCTCATATCCTAACTATGAGGCGTCAATTCATAATTAGATTATGAATTCCTCAGATCGATTAAATATGTCAATACGAATACGATTAAAATAGAAAAAGATTCAATTAACTCAATTTTAATCATTTTAACTTAACAACATTTCTTTAACGAAAAGATCGAAATAAAACCGATTACATAGTTTTGGCCAGTATTATATTTAGCCTAAAAACATTATAACAACGAAAAATATAAAAACAAACATAAATACTTAAGAAAAGTTACCCGAATACGGCAGTTGATTCAGAAATCGTATTCTCCGGACATTACAACTTCTTCAACAAAACCGACTTCCGAGATTTTCCCGAGCATTACAACGATACTAAAATTACATTATTACGGCGTAATGCCTTATTTACAACTACAACTAAAAAAATAAAAAGAAAAGAGAGAGGAGAGGAGAATATATATATGAGATTGTATATATATTTTGGTACCCCCGACTCTGTTGAAATGAGGCCCCTATTTATAGAAATGAAGTCCTTGGCCGGACCGGTCCGAGATTAAGCCGGATCGGTCCGGACTAATGATTGCTTCCACTACTGATTGCAATCAGCATTTGCGGTGAAGATATTTATTTTTTATATATAATTATTAAACTTCTAAAATTCATATCTCGAATTCTGGACCTCCAAAAATTGCAAACGAAATGCCAAAATTAAGGTCTTGAGAAACTCTACAACTTTCATGAAGGACTCTTCTCCGGAAAACGCCTTCTTGATTACCTCGTGTTCCTCCGAAGCTATTTCGGGATTTTTATTAACTCAAATCGATTAGCCACTTGATCACTGTTTAAGTTGTAGACCTCCAATCTTCATAATTTAAATTGCATTGGAAAGCTTTCGGTAAAATCTACAACTTTCGTGAAGAACACGTTTTCTGAAAATGTCGTTTTGATGAGCCATTCGTTTGTTGAAGACATTTCTCAATTATTACTTAACCGGATTGATTGGCCACTTGACCACTTAAGCTATTCAATTGACCATTTAAGCTCGTGGCACTCTCTAAATCATTCCAGAGATATGATTATACTTCAATATGTCGATTCTCGGGGTCTCGGGTTATAAATCTGCAATAAAATACCACAAATACCCACGTAAATCTGACACGACACTCCGATTTACTAAAATCGGTACAAAATTACAACTTTTTACTATTTTTACTACTAACTACTCTAAACTATAAAGATTAATATTTCATAACATTTATATCATAATTTCATATTTACATAGAATTCGTTGATAAAACATAATAATATAACGTATATTTAATCATATAAAAGTAGTATATCAACTACTCCCCACTTAGCTTTTGATCGTCCTCGAGCAAAAATAAGCGGTAATAAAAGATAATATAATTGATCAGATTTCAGTTTTTAATGTAATTTATATTGTCAATATTATAAATATATTACTTATCTAATTTAAAATTTTAAGAAGACGAAAAAAGAGTATATAACGAAATAATTTAAACATTAAATATTATTTAGATAAAATTGTACATGTAATACTTAATAAGTATAAATAAAAATATTAGAATTATTTTTAATCGCAACTATTATGAAATCCTGGAATCGGAAACATTGATCAGGTAGTCGACAAAAATGGCTTATAGAGTTTAGGTTCAAGATGTTGGTTAATCGGAAAAATGGAAATCAAAAGAGAGAGAGGCAAGTCGTACGTACCTACATCTTCATATTCTTGAAAAAAAACATAATCTCGATTAATAGCATCTTTTTTTTTTTTTTGTATATTTTTTCCAAGATTAAGAACTAAAAGCGTGAGTGTGTGTAGAAAATCAAACTTACAGGCATTGCTTCATCAAGATTGATCGGAGTACTACTCTTTCGATCGAAAATTACAAGTCCGGTTTCCTTAAACTTGTAATAATTCCTGAGATCTTATGATTCAACTTATTCTTTTTCATCTTATCTTGTGCCTTCATTCCCAGCAATAGGACATTTCGAGATAATACCCTAGCTGGACTACTATCATCAGGCAATCGGGAGCTTAATTACCTCATAGTGATATAGGACATTTCGTGATAATACCCTACTCACTCCAATCATTGGTAGCTACAACCGATCAGTTCTTTTTATTTTTAAGTTGTTAATCACAGATAAGGAAGATACCTGGTATTCGATTAATTCTGTGTAAATAAGGTGCTTTGTTCTTAATTTAGAAAATTAATATATCCGAACTTATTACCAAAATCGACTATATTGCAAGTGTCATCAGGTAAGATCGAATATACTACTACTTATCTAATCTTTCCAATCTCAGCATATACCAAAACTTAGCTTTTATGTCTCCATCTCTTTTCATAAGTACGTACAAAACTTGCGGAATTTCAAAGAAATGTAGACCAAAATTAGCTAAAGCTTGGTTATTTAATCACAATTGACAATTTCGAGTGAGGTCCTGATCACTCTAATCAAGGCTGAGGTAGGTTATTTGGCTACAGTTATATTTTTGTGGTGCCAAAAATCAACATCCTTAATCCAATTCCAAATCATAATTCATATTGAAAATGATTCTAAAAATTTTACTTATAAATATCAACATACTTATATAATTTCATAAAAACAATATCTAATATTAATTACTCAATTATATAAACTTAAAATCTTATTAAAATCTAAATTAGGCATAAAATATAATTATAATATATCTAATATACTTTACTTAATTAAAAACTTATCCTTCCCAATTATATCATTTCTTATTCATATTTATATAAAAAATTTGAAAATAAGTAATAAAAATTTTATAATTTTATAATTTTCGAAAATTTTAATGAATTTTCTAACCTAACTCTTACTCCCCACTTACGAAGTGGCATCGTCCCGATGTTCAATGAGTAATAAATAAGTAGGTTGGAAAATAAAATTAAAATTATATATTATCGTTATTATTGAGTTCATTTTTAACGTATACTAATTATATAACAAACAAACTAAAAAAAACTAAGACTTATATATTAAACAAGATACAATATTACAAACTTAAAAGAAAAACATAAACTTAACTAAAGAAACTAAAACTTAACTTAATTTAACTAAAGAACTTATTAAAACAAACCACCAACAAACTCTCTATATCGTGGACGAACAACCCGGTGTATCAACCGGTAATAGTCCAACTCGACTATCTCTAGACGGAAAAATTTCGTCCGTCTCCAGCTCCTCTACTCCATTCAGAAGAATACACAAACGCGATATCATCCATGAATTAAGCATAGGTTTCCCCCTACTACCTCTCGTGATCCCAAACTCCAACACCGTCCTTTGAATCAATATACCCCAATCGACAAATACACCGAATGTCAAAGCATAAAGTAGAAGCATTTCATTCTCGCCCAAACTTCCAAAATCCCGTGGGGATAAACTCGAGAATTTATGAAATGCTTCCACGCCTTTAGATGTGGAAGTAGAGCTCGTGTTGACATGTCGTGATTTGTATCAAACAAAGGTGGGAACGACATTGGAACGACTCGTGTACTTTATTCAAATGATTAGAGGAATTTTGTAGTCCCCATTGCATTTCAAAATGTGGCATCGTAATCGGAGGAATTTCAAAGATTTGGTTGATAACGAGATGAAGAGAAGGGAACAACCACTCCTCTTACTAGAACAATCGAGTGATATCGACCATAGATGTCGTCATAAGTGCGAATAAAATTCTCGCACTATTGAGACATTTATCCTACCTCTCGGTGTACTGACAAATTTTTTCCAACCAAAACTTCGAATGATAGTTTTTCCCCATTGATCAATCTTATCTAAATTTAAACCTTTCTCCAATAGGATTGGAGAATTTGCAAAACGATTGTGTAAGATGATACTCTCATTAGAAGCTTGAGATTCCGGACGATCCGGGGTATTAGGCTCGTAAGAATTAACCGATGGTGAGGAGTGGTTTGACATTTTAAAATAAAAACAGAGTTGAAAGTTAAAAGAAAGGCAGTGAATGAATGTGCAATTGTTGCTCCTACCTTTACTTCTTTAAATAGATGGTAAAATATACGTACGTGGCTGCATTAGACGGACTCAAGAATGACTCACCCTTTTTTTCTTCACGGCCCGGTCCGGGAATATGCCGGACCGGTCCGGCCTCATCTTACTTTTACTGAGGGGACAGAGGTGAAAGACAAGTTGTATTTTGTTTTTTTACTTCACGTGCCTAATACTACCTATCTACTTGAAGATATTGCAAAAGATTCATATATATTGATACTAACGGATAAAATGACACATTATATTTTTGTAAAATGACGTAGTAATTCTACAAAAATTATTTTTGGGATTTTTTATTATAGTTTTTATAAAAACTAAACCGATTTAAAATACAAACCAAATTTTGATAAAAACGATTGTAAAATCAAACTAAACAAAAAATGAAAACAAACCAATATCTAAATGACAAATGTCAAACAAAAAGTGCAATAAAAATGTTTAATCAAAATTATTAAATTCAATCTTCTTCGTAGTCTTCCTCAAGATCAACTTGAAAACTCGAACTCGGAAACGACTGAGAAGCTGATGGCTGAACTGTAGTCGTGGTCCTGACTGAACTATCAAGACCCATCGAACTCATGCCAGTCGTGACATGTGCAAACTCAGTGAATCCTCCCCAACTCGACATCGCTGGTCTTTGAACACCTGTCGAAAATACACCTATCCCACTAGATTGGCTTCCAAAAGGATATGACGATGGATGAAAGCTCGAAGGTGGTGGAATAGGTGTTACCCACTCTGGTAAGGTATAAGGATCTGACTGACAAGGTGGATAGGCAGGATCATCAAAAGTAGGATTACGAAGCAACTGCTCGTTCCTCCTTAAACCTCTACGAATATCATCACACCACTGCCTAGTACTCTCGGCATACAAAGTCACATTGGCTTGACCACGTGCAACATCTGTCACTAAAGATTGAAACATGTCATATGTGATAGTGTTGGAGAAAGGAGTTTGTTGAGGCTGACTAGAAAAAGATGGAAAAGAAGAAGAAGATGTAAAAGCCGGTGGAGGGGCCGAGTTTGACGTCTTCTAATCAAAGAGCTAATACTACCATCCGGAAGACTAGTCAAACTAGGTCCAATCAGATTTCCATCCGCCAGAGATAACTTGTCATTAGGCAGGAATGGTACTCCCAACCTACGACATAAATCAGAGATAAAACAAGGGAAGTATAGATGACTCCCTGGTCTGGCGATGACAATACTTTCAAAAATTCTCTTAAACATGACCTTTCCAACATCCACTCTAACTTCGTTTACCATCGCCCAAGAGATACAAACATCTTCCTTTCCAAAAGCAGTATGTTTACGAGAAGGATAGAGATTATGGCTAATAAACCTTTTAATTGCCCTTAAACCTCTAAAACAGTTTCCGTAATTAAATCGATTTTCAACCCATACAGCGGTTGGGTCAAAAACAGTCTGAGCTCTCAGGGCAGTCTGCTCAAAGCTTGCAGGATCATCTAGATTATAAACTGCCCTGTAATCCTCCTCATCAGGAAAAACCTCAACTCCTAGAATTGCATTTATGACGGCAGGGTTAAAAGGAATATTTCTGGTTCGTAAGGGTACAGTTTGCGACTGAGTAAGCTGCTCTTCTGACAAAGTAGATAAAACTGAATAAAATTCAGCTACTAGAGTCGTGTTTATCTCCCCTTCCCTTCTGGCTGCTAAATCTAACCACTGACGTCTCGTAAAAATGTTTTTAACTTCATCACCTAAATCATCCAAGTCTAATCCTTTTTCAACCAGAACATCACATTTACTATAAATGTTCTCATACGCTTTCTTAGCCTCAGGTGATGCGGTTTTTTCAAAGCTTACGGCTTCTTCCTCAGATGATAAAATTACTGTGCCTACGACAGGAGTTGATATAGGAATGTTTGATTTTCGCTTTTTAGAGACTCTCCTACTCGACTCAGCCATTCTACGATATTGGTAATGCCAATCAACAACAAAAACAACAACAAAAACAATAAAAAAAAAATGTCACAACACACTCAAAAATCAAAACAGTTGAAATTAATCTAAAAAATTATGAAAAATACGAAATTGATAACTAAATAAACTAAATTATACCTTAATATGTAGAAAACGTTGAAAAGTAGGCCGGAAAAGTTGAAAAAGTCGCCGGAATGAAATGTAGCTTGTTTTTGCTCCCTTTTGATTTTTTTAATTGTTGTGTAGAAGAGAAGAGATGAAAAGAGGAAGAAATCAAGTAGTGGTAGTGTGAGAGGTGAATTTTTGTGGAAGAATTGATAAAAAATTTCGAGTGGTGGGGTTTGGTGTGTGGGGTGCGGCTGTTGAAGAAAATTAGGGAAGAAGAAGAAGAAAAGAGGTCCCCGTCCTTTTTTTATGTTTTCAGACCCCGGACCGGTCCGGGTTAAGGCCGGATCGGTCCGTGCCCAAATTTTTCCACTTTTTCGAAATTTTTTTTTTTACTTTTTATGATTTTTGATGAAAACTTATAAAAATTCTAATAAAACTTTATTAAAACCTTAAAAATAATTTTATAAAATTTAAAACTTACTAAAAATAAAATTTGAAGGAAATTTTATAATTTTATAACAATTTCTAAAAATTTAATAAAATCTTTATAACACTGTAATAAAAAGCTTATAAAAATTTAATAAATTTATATCAACTCTTATAAAACATCTAAATTAAAACTAAAAAAAACTTTTATAAAACTTTTATAAAACTCCTCAAATTTCATAAAGATCCAATTTTATAAAATTTTCAGAAGTTATGCGAAAATTTTATAAAATAAAATATAAGAAAAGACTCGAAACTTAAGGGGTTCCTGATTCTTCGATTTCTAAATCTTCCAGAGTTCTGATATAACGCTCAATCAACCTAACACCTAAAAACGAAGCATTTGAATTATCTCTCGGAATTCCATCGGGATTTTCGGATAACCACCTAATCGTTCCCTTCCTAACAATATTCAAACACTCATCCTGGGATTTGGTTGTGTTTTTCCCACGAGCGTCCAACATGTTCACTTTTTCCACGATTCGCATCTCATTAGAAACTTTGCCCTTCTTTTTATCGCACTTCTTGATGTTCCATTACATACTTCTCTCAATCTGATCTCTCTCAACAATTTCTTGTTTTGTTCAAAAACTAAAGCTTCTATAGAAAACGCGACATCTTTATCAAGGCCTAATTTTAAAAGTAAAATAAAAACTCCTATTCTATCTAAAAAAAACATCCAGTTCTTTTACGTCTATCCGGTAAAAGACGAAAAGATTTTAAACATAATTAAAAATACAGAAAAGTAGAGTAAAGATAGATAGCACCTGGTATTCGGTGATTCTAGTTTCTCCGCTTTTCCATTCTTTTATTTTTCCTCTGCTTTTTCAATTTGTCGGGGGATCAATCAGTAGCATTATTTCTTCTTTCAGTGTGATTCCTTCTCCCTCCACAAATAACTTTACTCTGTGGCCATTGGCTATAAAAGTTGTATTTCCATCGCTTAGTTCAACACTCCGCTTTGTAAACCCGTGTTACTTTAAATGGACTGTCCATCTTGACTTAAGCTTACCTGGAAAACAACTTTAAACGTGAATTGTACAAAAGCACTCGATCACCTACATGGAACTCACGCTTAAAGATTCTCTTATCATGGAAAGATTTCGTGCGTTCCTTGTAGATTCGAGCGTTTTCATAAGAATCGAGACGAAATTCTTCTAGTTCTGTCAATTGAAGCAATCTATGATCACCGACAGCCTTAGGATCGAAATTTAAAAATCTAATAGCCCAGAAGGCTCGGTGTTCTAACTCAACTGGGAGATGACAAGACTTACCAAAGACTAGCTTATAGGGAGAACAGCCAATTGGTGTTTTAAAAGCTGTTCTGTACGCCCATAATGCATCATCTAATTTAACTGCCCAGTTTTTACGATTTGAATCAACTGTTTTTTCCACGATTCTTTTAATCTCTCTATTCGATACCTCTACCTGACCACTAGTTTGTGGATGATAGGGCGTTCCTAGTTTATGCGTTACACCATATTTCTCAACTATTTTAGTAAATGGTCTATTACAAAAGTGTGAACCTCTATCACTAATGATCGCCCTCGGAATGCCATATCTGGTAAATATATTCTTTTTAAGGAATCGTATGACAACTTTGGTATCATTAGTGGGAAGAGCTTCAGCTTCTACCCATTTTGAAACATAATCTACCATTACAAGAATAAATCTTTTTCCAAAAGATATAGGAAAAGGTCCCATGAAATCTATACCCCAAACATCAAATAACTCACATTCTAAAATAGGTTGCATAGGCATTTCATGTTTTTTAGATACATTTCCCCATTTTTGACAAGATTCACAAGATTTAACATATGTATAAGCATCTTTATATAGTGTAGGCCAATAAAAACCACATTGTAAAACTTTAAAAGCAGTTTTCCAACCTCCATGATGACCTCCTGCCTCACGATCATGACAAAACGATAAAATACTTAAAATTTCATTATCAGGCACACATTTTCGATTATCCCATCCGAACACTTACGGAAAAGGTCCGGTTCCTCCCAGTAATAAAATTTTAAGTCATAAAAGAACTTCTTTTTCTTGTTGCCAAGTCCAATGAGACGGAATATAATCACAGGTTAAGTAATTAATGATATCTCCAAACCAAGGTGACATTTCCTTAGAAGGAATTCTATTCTTTAATAACTTGCATGGTTGAAGGAGTATCTATTCTAAATAGTTGTTCATCGGGAAATGAATCTTTAATTTCATTCCCTATCTCTTCCTCGATCTCCATTCTACTTAGATGATCTCGCTACTACATTCTCACTTCCTTTTTTATCTTTAATTTCAATATCAAATTCTTGAAGTAGGAGAATCCATCTAAGAAGACGTGGTTTCGCATCCTTCTTACTCGGTAAATACTTCGGTGAATGGTCCGTATAGATTATTACCTTAGAACCAACAATATATGATCTAAACTTATCTAAGGCAAAAATTACAACCAACGCTTCTTTTTCGTAGTTGCATAATTAAGCTGAGCTGCGTTTAATGTGTGAGAAGCATAGTAGATAGCTTTGAGAATTTTGTTATACCTTTGACCTAAAACAGCTCCTACAGCTAAATCGCTTGCATCACACATAATCTCAAAAGGCAAATCCCAGTCTGGTGCTACCAATACTGGTGCAGTAATCAACCTCGCTTTCAGGGTCTTAAATGATTCCATACATTTACTATCAAACTTAAAAGGTACTTCCTTTTCAAGCAAATGACTTAGAGGCTTTGCTATCTTCGAAAAATCTGCAATAAATCTCTTATAAAATCCTGCATGTCCAAGAAATCCTCTTAGAGTCCTTAGATTAACTGGTGGTGGTAATTTTTCAATCACCTCGACTTTAGCTTTATCAACTTCAATTCCTATTTCCGAGATTCTATGACCTAGAACAATTCCTTCTGATACCATTAAGTGACATTTTTCCCAGTTTAAAACTAAATTGGTATCCTCACAGCGTTGTAACACTCTTTCTAAGTGCGACAAACATTTACCAAAAGAATCTCCGTAAACACTAAAGTCGTCCATAAAAATTTCTAGGAATTTCTCAACCATATCAGAAAATATAGACATCATACATCTTTGAAACATAGCAGGAGCATTACATAAACCAAACGGCATTCTTTTATATGCAAAAGTTCCATAAGGACAAGTGAAAGTAGTCTTTTCTCTATCTCCTGCTGCAATGAATATCTGTAAATAACCTGAATAACAATCTAAGAAACAGTAATATTTATGACCACTTAAACGTTCCAACATTTGAACTATGAATGGAAGTGGATGATGATCTTTCTTAGTATGATCATTTAGCTTTCTAAAATCAATGCACATTCGATATCCTGTAATTTCCCTTGTTGGAATCCATTCATTCTTATCATTCTCTTTCACTGTGAAACCTCCTTTCTTTGGTACAACTTGAGTTGGACTTACCCATTCACTATCTGATATAGGAAAGATTATTCCCATTTCTAATAGCTTAATCACCTCTTTCTTAACGATTAACTGTAAATTCGGGTTGAGGCGGCGTTGTGGTTGAATACAAGGTTTAGCATCTTCTTTCAGAATTATCTTATGAACACAAATCTCAGGGCTAATACCTCGAATATCGGCAATCGTCCATCCAAAAGCTTTCTTATGCTTTCTTAACATTCTAAGTAATTGATCTTCTTGTTGCTCGGTTAAAGTTGATGAAATAATAATCGGTAATAGATTATCGGTTTCAAGAAAAGCATATTTCGATTTAAAGGTAACGGTTTCAATTCCGCATTCTTCGGCGGATCTTCTATTGACGATTTAAGAACTGGTCCTTCTAGTTCTAACTCCAAATACTTATGCCATGGTGGCTTAAAAGTAAAGCTTCCTTTATCTAGAGAAAGGATTATCTCTTTCATTTCAATGTCTTCCTCATCTTCTTTATAGATAGACGAGTTAAGCATTCTTCTAATCTGTCTTCAAAAGTTGGTAACTGATTATCATAGACAGAATGAATATCTTCTATAAAAGAACATGATTCTGGTGATGTATATGGATGGTTCATAGCTTTGAAAATATTGAAAGCAACTTCATCTTCATTGACTCTCAAAATTAATTCTCCTTTCTGAACATCGATTAAAGTTCTTCCTGTAGCTAGAAATGGACGACCTAGAATAAGAGGTGCTGAATAACCTTCTTCCATTTTCATAACTACAAAGTCTACTGGAAAATAGAATTTGTCTACTTTAACCAATACGTCCTTAATAATCCCTTTAGGGTACTTAATCGATCTATCTGCCATTTGCAGAGTCATTTCAGTCTTAGTAAGCTTTCCTATGCTTAGCTTCTTATAATCCTCATAAGACATGAGATTTATACTAGCTCCAAGATCACATAAGACCTTCTTAAAAAGAAATCCTCCAATTTCACATGGAATCGTAAAACTTCCAGGATCTTTCAGTTTAGGTGGTAACTTATGCTGCAGAATTGCAGAACATTCTTCATTTAGGCATATATTCTCATAGTCCTCTAATTTTTTCTTATTTGATAGTATATCTTTCAGAAACTTTCCATAGGCAGGTATACTTATCAGAGCTTCAATAACAGGGATATTAACATGAAGATGATGAAAAGTATCAAGGAAACGAGCATACTTCTTATCAATTTTTGCCTTTTTGATTTGATCTTTAGGAGGGTAAGGTAAAGATTCTAAATCTATAACCTTTGGCTCCTTAGTTAATTTCTCCTTTCCTTTTTCCTTAAACCTTTGAGTATTACTTAGTCGCCATGTTTCAGGTTCTTGAATTTTTTCCTTTAAATTGTTCCCCGAATCAATCTCTACTTCGTACTCTTTTGGTTCTTCCCGTTTCTCATCCTTATTACCAGTTTCATTTATTCTAACATGTTCCTTGAATAAAGTCCTTAAATCTTTATCCATAGGGTCTTTCAAAATCCTAGGGATTTTTACCCATTTTTCACCTTCATTCTCAGAATCCAAACTTCTATTCCTTTTCAAGAAATTCTCTATAATTTCTTCTTCATCATCAGTGAATTTAATTTCATCTTTAGTTTCATCATTCTTACCATCTAAATCATTTTCTACTTCATTATTCCCAAAGTTTTCAACTCCATTACTACCACAGAGCTTCCTACTTCTCGTAACTACAACATTTACCTCTCTTGGGTTTCTTTCAGTGTTACTTGGTAATCCTCCAGGTGGTCTGCTGTTATTACGTTCACCTTCCCTACTCAAATGATCTTCCATATTCCTCAATGAGGCTTCTATCGTTCTCATTCTGGTATCATGTCCACTCATAGATGTTTTCATTGTACTCATATCTTTAGTGACTGTACCAATAGAAGTCATCATTGTTTCCATATTCTTAGATTGAGTAGATACTACACCCATCATATTTTCCATTAGTTTTTCCCATTTTTCAACTCCTTCTGCAGGTTGAGTTGAACTCGAGTTACTGGTATACTTTGAGTGGTATGTTGAGGATAGGATCTTGGTAATGATTGTAAATTCTGATTAGATGTATTTTCTTGATAAACTTGGTTATTATTCATATTCCTGTACTGAACTGGATATGGCGGTTGTCCTGGCTTACTAGGGTTTTCAGACCATCGATAAGTAGGATGATCTCTTCTAATAGCATTAAACGAGTTTGAATATGCATTGTTCAAATTCCTATGCTGCTGAAGAAAACTCACCTCCTCCCTTGAGTATCCTGTTGGTTCTTCACTCCCTAATGACACATCATCATGACTTGAGTATTCATTTGTTTTACTATTTTCTGAACTTTGGTTCTTATTCTGTTGTAAACCATCAAATTTCCTACTCAAATTTTCTAAATGTGCTAGAACTTCCGTATTAGACGTACATTCTCCTGCAAAAGCTACTTTTCTGGTGCTAGAACCGGTTTCCCACATTCTGTTATTTTTGGAAATCTTTTCTATAGCATCGTAAACTATTTGAGCTTCACTCATCATTAACGAACCACCACATGCATGATCTACATCTGCACGTGAATCTTTCCTTAATTTACGACAGAAAAGTTGGATTTGCATATCTAAGGAATAACCATGATCGGGACAAGCTCTTAATAGTTTTTTAAACCTTTCCCACGCATTCCCAAGAGTTTCCTCAGATCCTTGTCTAAAATTAGCAACCTCGACTTTTAATTCCAAATTTCGTTCAGGAGTGAAATATTGTTTCAGAAATTCAGTTTGAATCTCCTCCCAACTTGTTAGTGAGTGGTGTGGAAGAGACATAAACCAATCTCGGGCTCGTCCTTTTAAAGAAAAAGGAAACATAGTCATCCTCGTTAATTCCTTATGAGCACCTTGACTTTTGGCTGTATTGCACAGTTCTTCAAAAAGATAGAGATGATGATGTGGATCTTCATCATCCTCTCTTAGGAATTGGGCTCTTGCGTCAATTAAACCAAAAAGATGAGACTTAATTTCGAAATTATTCGCTCCTTCATTAGGTAAAAGTATGGGATTATTAGTCTGGTTTCTTCTCACTGTTTGATCACAGATAGGTCTCGGGTTTGGTGGATTATTTCGATTATTCTGGTTCCGATTCTGATTATTTCTATTATTATTATTATTATTATTATTATTATTAGGGTTAATAGGGTTCTATCCATGCCCTAGAGCATGTTCCAGCCCTTGTTCAGGTGTTTCATCACTGATTTCAGCCATTCTCGTATTTTTATTAGAAGATGATTCTTGCTCAGGATTTCCCTGACTAGTATGACCTCGTTTACTCTCTACTCTTAACTGCCTTTCGTAAGTGTTTATGTCAGGCTTATAAGGAGTGAGCGGGGCCTTACCACTTCTGGTCATCATCTAATGAAAATAGAAAATAACACGAAATAGATAGTAGTAGAAAAAAAATTGGTAACTTACCTATAAGGTAAGTATCAACGAAAAATAAAATAGAAATGGGATAAGAAAAGTGTTGACTTATTCTCGAGAATTTTGAGCTAATACAAGTAGTAACCACAGACACAAAAAAAAAAAAGAAATTAGCGACGTTCCCCGGCAACGGCGCCAAAAAGCTGACAGACCTAAACCTATCCCTGAGAACGGCGCCAGAAAGCTGACAGACGTTTCCTGGGTTAAACGATCCTAACCGGCAGTGTACCGGGTCAAACTGTAGTGCTAGTACGGTGAGTCAGAGTATCGTATCCACAGGAAACTTGGTAATTCTTTTATGTGTGGTTAAACACCAAAGAGCTGTTATTAACTCGATCTAAACCGCAATTTTATAATACAGATCACTACTATTCTAGTTAACATAAAATAAATACGAAAATTAAAAACTATACTAACATGATATATATAAATACATAAATATATATAGATCCGCATAAACCGCAATTTATATATATAGATATAAGTATATATAGATACCAAAATATTAAACGATAATTTTAGAGAACTGGTCAAAACTTATATAATTGGTTTATACGATCTTTCGATTAAATGAAATGTGTTCGATCTCTCCTTTTATTTTAGGTCCAATTGAGTAAATGAAACGGTGCACTCCTGAGGTAAACAATTCCTCCTCATACGAGTATATGAAATTGTCATATGTCCATTGCATCAGTCCAAGGTCCACAACTGTTACAGTTTTTCTGAACAGGTCCCGAGTACAAATCTACCTTTAGATAAAAAGGAGTCATTCCGTTCGTCAAACGGTCAATTTTATTTAAAAGGCTCTGGTTGTCAAAGCCGGACGATTCAACTTTCCGGTTTAAGTTTCAATTAAACTGATGATTTAACATTATTACGATCTCGAGTACAAATTATAAAAAGATTCATTTCTCCCAAAACAAATCTACCCCCGGGTAGGAAATCGGATTCCGTTATCACGTTGTTCACACGGCCAATTTTACCCTCCTGTTTTTCTATCTTTTATCTCATATCCTAACTACGAGGCGTCAATTCATAATTAGATTATGAATTCCTCAGATCGATTAAATATGTCAATACAAATACGATTAAAATAGAAAAAGATTCAATTAACTCAATTTTAATCATTTTAACTTAACAACATTTCTTTAACGAAAAGATCGAAATAAAACCGATTACATAGTTTTGGCCAGTATTATATTTAGCCTAAAAACATTATAACAACGAAAAATATAAAAACAAACATAAATACTTAAGAAAAGTTACCCGAATACGGCAGTTGATTCAGAAATCGTATTCTCCGGACATTACAACTTCTTCAGCAAAACCGACTTCCGAGATTTTCCCGAGCATTACAACGATACTAAAATTACATTATTACGGCGTAAGGCCTTATTTACAACTACAACTAAAAAAATAAAAAGAAAAGAGAGAGGAGAGGAGAATATATATATATGAGATTGTATATATATTTTGGTACCCCCGACTCTGTTGAAATGAGGCCCCTATTTATAGAAATGAAGTCCTTGGCCGGACCGGTCCGAGATTAAGCCGGATCGGTCCAGACTAATGATTGCTTCCACTACTGATTGCAATCAGCATGTGCGGTGAAGATATTTATTTTTTATATATAATTATTAAACTTCTAAAATTCATATCTCGAATTCTGGACCTCCAAAAATTGCAAACGAAATGCCAAAATTAAGGTCTCGAGAAAATCTACAACTTTCATGAAGGACTCTTCTCCGGAAAACGCCTTCTTGATTACCTCGTGTTCCTCCGAAGCTATTTCGGGATTTTTATTAACTCAAATCGATTAGCCACTTGATCACTGTTTAAGTTGTAGACCTCCAATCTTCATAATTTAAATTGCATTGGAAAGCTTTCGGTAAAATCTACAACTTTCGTGAAGAACACTTTTTCTGAAAATGTCGTTTTGATGAGCCATTCGTTTGTTGAAGACATTTCTCAATTATTACTTAACCGGATTGATTGGCCACTTGACCACTTAAGCTATTCAATTGACCATTTAAGCTCGTGGCACTCTCTAAATCATTCCAGAGATATGATTATACTTCAATATGTCGATTCTCGGGGTCTCGGGTTATAAATCTGCAATAAAATACCACAAATACCCACGTAAATCTGACACGACACTCCGATTTACTAAAATCGGTACAAAATTACAACTTTTTACTATTTTTACTACTAACTACTCTAAACTATAAAGATTAATATTTCATAACATTTATATCATAATTTCATATATTTTACATAGAATTCGTTGATAAAACATAATAATATAACGTATATTTAATCATATAAAAGTAGTATATCAAGTGCCAGACTAGCTGTTATAGTGCAAAGGCAAAAAGATGTATAGATCAAATGTATAGGTTTATTAGAGTTTTATTTATGAATAGGTTTGATCAAACAAGCACTGTAAAGGGCTGCTGATTCATATCAGCAGACTGATCCATATAAGTAGGGTAGATAGGTCAGCAGACTAGTCTGGAACCTGCTGAAGACTGAAGGTTGAGGGCTCAAACTCAGTTACAGAAGGCTGAGGACTCAAACTCAGTTACAGAAGGCTAAGGGATCAAACTTAGTAATTTAAGTCAAGGATATGGAATCAGAATTTAGGCAAGTCTGTGATGACCTAAACTGATTACATATACCTTGTGTAGAAGATCTAAGTTCCATAAGTTGGATGATGTTTGGAACCTGGTTATAATTAAAAAGGTGTAATCTAACTTCACAAATATAAGTTAGATAAAAGAAGTCAGCTGCATTGTATTTTATACACAGCAAATTGAAGTTCAGCAGACTGATAGGTATCTCAGCAGACTGGTGAACCTGCTGATAATATACCTCGGTTAATTCAAGATTATATTGGAAGATTACATGGATAAGGACAGCCAACAACCTCTGACTTATCAAATAAATCAAAGGCTGAGATTAAAAGAACGTTGGGATGATTCAGATCTTTATCCAATGGTTATAAGTCAAAGGGTGGACGATCGCACCGTCAAAAAGGAATTCGACGATGTGTCAGTCCTATGAATAGTGACAGAATGCAAATCAGATGGGACAAAAACAATGAACGGTTATATTTGAATTTCAAATACAAGTCACATGCATTCTTGCCTATAAATAGAGGACTTTCAACTCAGAAACATGATGATGAAAATTGACAAACTTTGAAGAGATATTTTACTGAGCTGAAAAACACCCTGCTGAACCTACTGAACTTAAAGCTACTGATCCAGAGAAATTCTTCAAGTGTATTCTGCACTCAAGCTTCATCACGTATACACACTTGAAATCTGCAAGCTGCTGATTATTTCATCCTAATCAAGCTGCTACAACTGAATCATTTATTTGATTCAATCTTTATTTTATAAAGAACCCGTCGAAGACAAGATGAAGAACAGCTTGTGTGAAAGATCGTTGTTTGTGGTGGAGCCGGTGAAGAGGCAATCCCGCCCTTCAAGGACCGAGTGGAAGACGCAGGAGCGGCAATCCTACATGTTCCCGGTTTTCGGTTTGTGAAGCCATAGTTATTGGTGAAGGACAAGCAACCTTAGGAATCTTTGTAAAAGCTACATCAAAGATCTCTAGTGAATTTCCTCCAACATCACAGGAGAAGAGTGGACTGGCAGGATTACACCACCTGGAACTACTATAAAATCTGCCTACTTACTTTCAGCATTTACTTTCTGCACTTAATTTACTTTACACATCAACCTACTGAATCTAGCAACTGAAATCACACACTTGCACTACTGAGTATCTAATACTTAGTATCATATTTAACAACAAGTATTAAGGCTTAATTTTGATATAATTCCGCCGCACAAATTCAAGAAACTCAACTATCGAGACTATCGTTTATCGGCCAGCTACCGAAGTATCGATAGACTATCGAAGTATCGCGACCGTCGAAGTTGCGAAATTTGTTAAATCCAAAGTTTTAAGTGTTAAGTTTATTCACCCCCCCCCCCCCTAAACTTAACCAAAGCCTTTTCAAGGGACCAACACCTACCTTTCGAATTATTCTGGTTGATCGGCCCTCGTCGGGAATCGGGTAACTAGATGGGATCTTGGCCACTAAAGAATTTTTGAAAGATTCTTGAAAGCCAATTGGGAGTAGTTGACTAGTGGGAGCACAATCATAAATCAAAAGACCATTTTTGATTTTGCATGAATAAACAACAACACTCTTTTATCTTTATTTTATGTTGTAGTTTTTAGCAAACTTCTATATTTATGTTTTAATTCTCGATTTGTAAAACCAAATTATGACTGTTACCTTTTGAGAAATGTTCTCAAGTATGGTTAAGTAATTTTAATCCTTTTAAAATAAGCAATGACGTGAGTAACCCCGTTATAGTAGTTAGAGACAAAGAGACTACATATTTGATGGAGTGCTCCAAGACTTTAATTATTAATGAAAAGCGGAAACTCATGATATGATTAAATCACTTGAAATAAGTTTCAACGAATTAATCATATATTGGATATGATCCAATATTATCATTCATTCATACGATGACAATTAATTCAAACGTTGGATAAGAATGACGACATCGAATTTTGGGAGGCTGTTTTCAAAATATAAGATTTAAGTGTCGACTTATTTCTTTAATCAGTGCTTGAAGTTTAATTAAATAAGTCATGTTTTGAATGTGATTCAAAAGGTTAAATAAACTATTTAATAAACTTTAGATTTTCTTTATGAAAGGAAATAGAAGACATGGCTCTTGTGATTTTCTTAAGTCTTATGAAGACTAAATTAATAAATATTTACAAGAGACTTGAAGGATTAAACTGGAAAGTTAGGGCATGTGCTTAAATAGGAGAACTTATTGAAGTCTCTATTTCAAGAAAGCACGTTGAGATAAATCCATCTAAACACAAGTCAACTCTCGGATATATGATATCCTACGAGTGTGATTAAATTTGAAAGATTGAATACAGATTTGGATGGTGAAGCAAACATTGTAACACTTACCATATTCTGAATCTAGTAAGCTGATAAGGGAACTAAATAAATATTATTATATTCCGGTTCTTATGAAGAACATATCTTCAGCTATACGTTAGGATTTAATGGACAGATTCAATTGTAAGGAATAAATGTTATTCCGATAAGGTTGAACAATTACTGAATCTAACATACTAGATTGATGTCACTATATAGTTGATATATGTGATGAAATCTCAACTGGATGTTTATATGGCTGTTATCCTTAATATTTGATGGTCGTTCTAGACATAGTCTCTATGGAGGGGAATCGTGTGATCAGATGTCATTCTGATGATGTCTGAACCATGTGGTTATGAATCATGTGGGTAATACGTATCTTATCTAAAGAGGACTAAAATACCCTTTTAAGAAAAGGGCTATAAATTCTAGAAAAATTGTCTAAAGCCTAAACATACCGATGTTTATTGGATTATGACAATTAATTGTCACAAATAATTGTTTATTAATCTCTATGAAAATTTTTAGAAATAGTTGAACGTACTCAGTGAAGTGTATAATTCGGAAAGCCCAAAAATTCGAGCTAGTACAAATATGAGATTGATGAGCTACTTAGGAATTAATCTTCAATTGGATTGAAGCAATTAATATCTGAAGGGTGCTACAGAAGTTGTCTGAAAAGGAATAAGATTCCCCCTTGAAGGATACCATTTTTGTGATACGTAATCGGATTGTGCTTCTAAAATGGAAACTACACTTTATATGATAAAGGTGTGACATATGCCAAGCAAAGTATCCCTTACATGTTTCGGGATAGTGCCCTTATACGATACATATACTTAACCGAGTTCCAAGCAATAAAGATTGAATAAATTCCATATTAGATATGAAAAGGGATAATGACGAATCTATCTTAACTGATGATTTGAAGTTGTCATAGGCAAAGTCAGAAAAGGCTTGGAGCCTAGTACGACAGATGCAACTTTGTGGAATATCTTAGCAAGTACGCTAGATAATGTTTTCTTGTCCACGGAGCAAAAGGTGTTTGGCTCCAAACATGTTATCTTCTAGAGGAAGTGATTCTTTCAAAAGAGACAGTGGGAGTAAATAAGTTCTCAAAAGAGTTTGAGAACCACAAAGATACATTCAACCATTGGAATATGAGCAGACGCCACATAGCGATGCGGTGTAGAACACAGCTCAGTGCACACAAAAGTTTTGTAAGTCTTAGGATAATCTCAAGCCTGAAAAGGCTGCTGGTATGTTCATCTTGAAGAATGAATATCTCACGACTTATGAAGGAATGTTTGAAAAGCAAGATTGAGAGATATGGCCAGGAGCCATAATATCTGAATTAGATTCCATCAATGACTACCAGGTTGTGAACCTTGACGTGGATAGTAATATGATTACCATGAGGCGATAGTGATGGCTGAATGTTACGGGGTGTAAACCTTGTAATTATCTTTATGCTGCCTGCTGAGCCCAGTTCTATTCAGACTATGCTTGTTATAACTTCATATCATGGCTATATGATAGTGTTGAAGACGTTGGTCAAACAGCCTGATGTTCATTAATCGACTCAAACATGTTTCACTAAATGATTTCTTTGTTTGATAATCAAAGGAGTTTGATTTAGTCAAAATAAGGGATATGCCCAATGTGAAATATGGATAGATGGAGCGTGTTATGATTTTTGAGTAAGGTATTGGATATCTCTCTCGGGAATCATCTCCCCATGTCACAGTCGATTAATGTTTGGTAGTTCAAGGTCTTTCCGAAAGCACTTGGATTGGCAGTTCTTATTTTAGAAATAAGAATCTATGGTGATAGATTTAACTGCTGTTAGATTATAGTTTACCTATATAGATATGATGCTAAAAGAGTTTAGCACTGATCACAACAGGATATATTGCTTGTCAGTGTTCTCAAGATCTATCTATGTTAGGACGTTCGTCCTAAAGATAAGGTGAAAGATGATGCTGATGGAGGTTTCCTTTTCTACAGCGATAGGAACCATCATAACAGAAATGCCAGATGTTCATAGTCCATGAAGAGTCATGATCAAGAATGAAAGTAAATCTGTGAATGTCGAGAATATCCATAAACAATTTAAGGACGGTTTCCTAGTTTATCGAAACATGGAATCAGATAAATATAGTTATACAAACGTATATCCTGAGTCTTATAAAGGCGAGTGGGAGCTACAGTCTGGGTTTGCGGTCACTTGATTAAGTGATACAATGAGCTGGAAATGTTCTTGGCTTTGGGTCACTATAAATTCTACAACCAGGCCTAAACACAGTAGTGCCTTGGAGGCGCAGTGGGAGCAGTACATGGATCTAGAAGGTTCATTCCCTAACCTTGTATGGTTCTTCCACCTTTTCTATATAGCTGATATAGTAGGTGGATTCATTGCTTGAAGCAAGGACCAGCGTCTAATCGGAGATTCATGTGTGTGTTGAGGTGAACGTGTGTAAGTCGCTTAACACACACGAAATACTATCAAGAGTACTAGGTCAATCGTAGTATAGCAAGGGCGAGTCAAGGTCGATCACACAGAGACTATTATTTAATAATGTTAAACACCACCACAATTTATAGGTCAACCGGATAAGGGTGGTCATTGACCAACATAATAGAAAAGTAAATAAAAGAGATGCTAAGAAACCAGTCATCAATCATATATCGAAAAGGCACTAACCACACTATTCCTAACTAATCACCCCTTAATCCGTGTTTGACTCGTGTGCGTAATTTAGCTATGGGTGCAACTCCTAACCCTATCTACTCCGACCATGGTAGTAGATAATCTATACGCCAGCTACCCTCCTTAATTGGTACATAATAGCCCATACACGTAAACAACTAGAATTTCCATTATTGAGCGCTAACTCATAACGCCAACCCGCCTAGACAGCTGTCAACACTGATCAACACGTTCCTAGGGTCCATCAAGAAAATGTCCTAACTAGCACTTCACTATTCATCATTCATGCTAATTTATTATTACAATAAGCAGATTGGCAGATCTAACCTTCTGTTAATTAAACATGTCGATCAACGTAGCTGACGCCGAACTACATAATTAGGATTTACTAGGTATTCAGATCTAGCGATAAAGATCATCGCAGATCCGAAGAGCGCAACCCATAATTCAGCATTTCCTATTAACGAATCGAATAATAAAGATTAAGTTTCGCTTAATTAATTCATCATTGATTAGATGCAATCATAATCTAGATCTATCATAAGAACAATCATGAATCTAAGAAAAGAAATAAAACATTAGAATAGATCTTACCCATAACGAAGAACAGATCCACTCTTCTATTCTCTCTCCCTCCGGCGACTCAAGACGATCCAAGAAGATCGTAAACCAAGCACAATTCAATAATGAAAGACTCGTGACTTATTTGCAATAAATGAACAGAAGAAAAGAAGAATTAATCTCCAAAAGACTACATTGTATCTAATTCATGAATAGATCAATGAATGAATGAGAGAATGGAAGATGAATGGAAGATGATTACAATTTCGCATCTTTTAATGGATTTATATAGGTGTATAAACCGACTTAGGGGTAAACCCAATGCTTGGAGGAAAAGAAAACACATTTATGGAAGATTATAGGCCTCGGTAAACCACGGGTAACTCCGGTTTGCCGAGGATATTTTCGTCTTTTTCCTGCTGCCGACTTAACTTGGAATACCCTAGGCCCAGCTTCGGTATTTGGACCATAAGCCTACGCAACTCCGATTTAAGTGATTCAAAGTGTGTGAAAATCCTTGTTTCAATCCCTACAACATTCACGTAGAAGGACAAGCCCAATTCATCTTGTAGGGATTTAGAAACTACGTTACAAAATCACCAATATGATTCTCGGGTCCAATCTCTGCTCGAAACACTTCAACCTTCAGCTCGGTTCAGTTCTCTATCGATTAACTCTCTCCTTCAGCCCAAATGATGCTCCAAACACTCGTCCATCTATCAATAAAACCATACCATACATAGTAGCTTCTATTTCTAGCAAATAACGCATAAAATACACAGTTAATACGCATAATACAAATTTAGTCACCCCGGTCGTGGCTTAAGCACATTTAGCTAATTAACCCAAGATTTCATACATATTATCACCATTGAGAACACAAATCCGGGGTAGATTGATGGTAAATAATGACACCAATTTGACCATCATCATGAGGCGGTTCCTTTGACTTGGTCACTTGGAGCATGGTATGAAGATAGTATGAGTCCTCACGCAAAGCGATCTGTTCATGGCTAGGGCTGGTTATGAGTATTGCATGATATTCTTGTGTTTCAACTTGGTCTTGTGTGTGCAAGTGATTGGTTTTAGGCCAAGTGGGAGATTGTTGAAATAGTGTCATAAACCCAATCGGGTTGGACCGGATCCGACCGGGTCGGAGAATTTCTAATATTTCTTTATGATTATACATATATTAAATGGCTTTTCTGTTATCATATATTTGTTCTTTTAAAGAACCAATTATGAATTGTTATATGATAACGTCCATAGTATTAAACTATGATAGGTGATTATGGTTGATGAGAATGCGTACGTTAGACTGACCCACTTACACTGTTAAGTGTCACACTATGTGGCGGTTGTGTAATTATCCTTAGGACCGGAGTCTACATGGCATCACGGTGTGGATTGTCATGCTTTGACACAATTGAGGTTTCCCCTAGCCACGGGGCGATCATGCGGTTGTGATTGGGTGTGATACTGAAGAATGCGGAGTATACATGTTTGTTCGTCCGGAAATCGCGTACCCTATCAGTAGGGGTGAATATCCGAAATGGCCTTCTTATAAGGAATGTCTTACTCTTGTGAATCTTTGCAAAGTGAAAGCAAATGAGTTACTTCGAGAGAGCATGATATCCAGATTATAAGATACGATCGTTGATGCTTGACACTCTACTTAGGACCGTATGAATATTATTACAGCGAATAGAATTATATTTACACGGTAACTGTTTCACATGAAAGGTAGTAGTCATTGCATTTGACTCTTCTGATGATTGGGGGTCACGGTGTGTTCCTAGACGCTATCCCGTGATCGTTAAGTATGAAGGGCATTTTCATAATTTGCACTTTGTGTGTACGGCCAACATATTCGGAAGCCTATCGGGTCACACACATAAGAACATCCAGCCGGATTAAAATATGATTATAGCGATAACCAAATAAGAAAAGTTTATCTCGACTATAAAGAGTTATAGTGATAAATTAATATGGTGGTATTTATTTATTATGAATAAATATAATACAAGATATTAATTATATTGATTAATTAAACAATATTCCGGAAGCCAATTAATTGGCATATAGGGCGCATATGATTAGTGTATAAGATACACTTGGAGTGTGCAATTTAATTAATAATATTAATACCTTATATAAATAGTATATATTAAAATATATATATATATATATATATATATATATATATATATATATATATATATATATATATATGTTGGTGCGTGTGTTTGAAGATGTATATAAGATTGGGCCAATTATTTAAAAGGACTGATTTTCAACTTATTAGGGGTAATAGGATACTCCGAAATCTTATTTAGTTATAAGGACATTCTAATTTTAAGAAGGAAACTTATTTAGTTATAAGGACATTCTAATTTCAAGTGGATAAAAAGGAAGAAGGAAAAAAAAGAAGGAGGGAAAAAAAGCGTTCAAAGTAATAAATAAATAAAAACATCACAAAACAAAAAAAAAACTTACTGTGTGCGTCGGTTTTTTTATTTTTATTTTTATTTTTATAATTCACCATATTTCTAAAGGTCATAGATTTTGATCTAAAACTCGGATCATCATAATTTTTTCACTAAAATTCATATTTTATCGTCTTCTTTATTCTAAAATCAAATTTGATATTTTTCTGAATAAATTTCATAAAATCAAATTTTTTCTTCATAAAAATCGACGTCACATATTGATCACCGTCATGCATTGACCACCTACCCGGATGCATTGGCCACCGGGATCCATTAACCACCCCGATGCATTCACCGCCGCGATTCATTGGCTATCATGATGTATTGATCGCCGCGATCCATTGACAACCTTGATCAATGACATCTCATTGTAGCGATTTATGCAATGACGTCTCATTGTAGCGATTTATGCAGTGACTTCTTATTCTAGCGATCTATGCAGTGATGTCTTATTGTATCGAATTATGCACTGACATGTTATTGTAACGATTTATGCAGTGACGTGTTATTGTAACAATTTATGAATACCTTTAGTTGTAAAAATATGCATTTAAACCAAAAAAAAACAAAAGAAATACAGTTATTTTACAAAGTTATCGAAAATTTAAACCAACACTAATCAAATAAACGAACATCAATCAAATATTTAAAGATAACAAAGAAATAAAGTTACTTTACAAAGTTATCAAATGTGTGTATCAAGTTGTATATGCGGTGACATCAATATCATTGCATCAGTTATTTAATTGTAAATACAGTCATCAATGACACTGCTTCAGACATCAATGTCACTGCAAAAGTCATCAATGTCCCTGCATCAGACATCAATGTCACTGCATAAGTCGTCAATGTCACTGCATAAGTCGTCAATGTCACTGCATAAAACCTAACAACTGCATCGGTCAGCTCTGCTCTTGTTTTGCATTTCTCCAAATGTGGATCTTTTAATATGGATAGAAGTACAAGTTTGGTGAAACTACAAAGACTCTTCACTATGACTCTTGTAATGGCCACACGTTGTTTGTGCCCTCCTGATAATTGGATTCATTATGGAATCCCTCAATTCTTTAACACGATCTTGAATCATTTGACGATCTTGTTTAGCTTAATGTCCCTGCATCATTCATCAATGTCACTACATCGGACATCAATGTCCTTATAACTAAATAAGTTTCCTTCTTAAAATTAGAATGTCCTTATAACTAAATAAGATTTCGGAGTGTCCTAAATGATCATTAATTCTCTAACGACGGCCTTATAACTAATTTGCACTATAAGATATACATGTGCACATTTGCAATAGTTATATAGATTTATATATGTGATATATATATATATATATATATATATATATATATATATATATATATATATATATATATATATATATGTGAGATATACACATGTGTAAATTGATTTATGGTAATAAAATGAAGATATTCAATATAAGATATTGACAATATCGTGGAAATATTTAATATAAGATACTAAATTAAATGAAATAAACCAATCAAAGATACTTTCCATATTTTATTAGGAAAATGTTTTCTTTCTGCTCTATCTACTAGGAAGCTAATCCCAATCAGATTGGGATAACAAAGGGGCGCCCCATGCACTATATAAAGGAGGGATTGGCTAGCTCTTTTGTAGATCACAATTCCAAGAGCTAATAGTTCTTGGGAAAAATAGAGAGCTTCATAGAGAGAGATTAGATAGAGAGAAAAGGCCGGTCTAGCAACCGGATTTTTCTAGTAGCAATCCATGGTGGGATTCCGGCGGGCTGTTCGTGTGGATCACCGATAGAGGCCGGACACTTGGGCGGCTCCATGCACCACTACTCTTCTTAGACGGTCAAAGTGTCGATCTTTTAGATCAACCATGGTAACAACCGTCTACTAGCTTATTTGTTTATTGCTTAAATGAAGTCGATTCGGGTTAGAAGGAAATTAATTTTTTGAATTCCGCTGCGTTCCCACGTAGATTTCCTTACACTTTTAGCTCTTCACTATAATAGTTAGCTTCAGCACTTCATCAATGGGGTGGAAACAAAAAGTAAGTAAATAAGATGAATCATCAAAACTCAAATTTTATTTCTAACAATTTCCCCATTTCTGATGATGCCCAAACCCTCATTAATAGAAAAGCTTAATGATAAAACAAAGAAACACAAAGTAAAACTGGAAACTGGATTTTTCATTAAGATTTAAAAAAACTGAAAATAAGTTTCACAAATGATTAGTTCATCAAATCTTTTGCACGTTGTGTAACTAGGATAAACTTTCTTTCATATCATGTAATGATATTCACTTTCCAATTTTGTATCTTCCTTGGAAAAAGTCCTGAGGTAGTCTACTTGACTTGATAGCTTCCACTTCCTCCACAGGGCTAACTTAGCAAGATCAGTGTTGTCCCTGTAGTACTTTTCAAATTCATCAATATCAATCTCGATTTGTTCTTTCCTGTTTTTGTTGGCAAACTTTTCATCCATTTTCCTCATCTGCTTGTGATTTTCCATCTTCTGACTGTGATATACATCAGATAAGGAGTAAACAAATGATGCTTCATAGGTTTTGTGCATGTACATTGCCTTGATATGATTGTAATCATTGTAAAACTTGATCCACAGATCCTGTGTAAGAGATGCCCTTTTCTCTTCAGGTTTGCTGTATTTTACAATCAGCTCTTCATCACTAAGCTCTACCGGATTCGTGATCTTTGAAACTGATTTTCCTTTCTCATTCCTGAGATCAGCTAATTCTACTTGTAATTTTAGTTTCCCTTCTTCCAATTTGATCTTTTCTACTTCTACTTCCCCTATTTTTAGCGTCATACAATTGATTGATTAACAAATGTGTTGCATTCTGATCATCTGCAATGCCTTTCTAAGAAGTTGAAAACACTGAGAGCTGAGTCTCTAACCCATAAATCCTCTTATTTTGGTGCCATTCAGCTTGAGCTAGAATTTCTCGATCTTTCATGGTTGTAATTTCAAGCTTTTCCTTCAATTGGAGAATTTCAAAAACTGAGTTAGACGAAGTTTGCTAGATAGTGTCCAGCTTTGAATGAACAGAGACATCAGTCTTCTTCCTATAATCCAAGTAAACTGAGATCTTTGACAAAAGATTGTTATAATCTTCCTTTTGGTTGAGCAAACTATCCAAAGTTTTTTGCACTTTGGTAAGTTCTTCAGGTGTCAAGGACTCTATCGGATCAACTTCTTCTTTGATAGTTGACTGAGTTTCTTTCTCCACAACTATCAATTGTTGTCTGTCTTCATCTTGTTTCTGATTGTCAGTTGTCTATGAACGAACTGACAATCCTTCTTCCCGAGCTTCAGTTTTATCTTCAGCTTTGTCTTCTAGATGTAAAACTGAACTCTGCTCTGCATCTTCTTTGAATCATCATCTTTGTCTTCATCATTGTCTTCTTTATGACATCCTTCGGTGTAGATGATTCAACTGAATTTTTCTTCCTTTGAGCTTTTTCTTCATGTTTTTATTGCATCTTGTTAGGAATTCATCCATAAGAAATAATGCATATAATTCTTCTACTTCAAGATTTTCTAGGAAAAACTTTTCTTCCGCTTTTAGTACATCTTTGATTGATTCCTGAGATTCTTAAGTATTGAGCTTCATCTTCATCAGTTTGATGATCCTTTCAAGTTCAAAGAGATTCTCTGGTTGCTGAGATTGTTTTTGCTCTTGTTCAGCATCCATAGCGGAAACTTGTTGCTTGGATAATTTTGGCTTTTTATGAGAAACATCATTAGCAAACTGATCATTTCCAGTTGTCAGTTGTTGTTCCCCCTCAGTTAGTGCTATCTTGCTTATTTCAGTTTCATTGACTGAAGTACCTGGGAACAAACGTCTTCCAACTGACTTTTTCTCTTATGAGTCAGCTTTCCGCTTCACTCATTTTTGTTCAGCTATCTACTGAGAGACGGTCTTCTTCTTTTCTTCATCGTTGGAGGGTTCTTTTCTTGAACTTACAACTGCTGCAATTTTCTCGGTATCAGTAGTTCTCGATACAACAGTTTGTTCAGCCTTCTTTCCTCGACTGAGCCTTTCTAGGTAATGCTGAATTTTCATGCTGAGTGACTTCTTCAACCGAAATCTTCCAAATTTTGTCTTCTTTCAGCTTTGGGTTTGTTGACACGTTCTACTTCCGCAATGTTTTGCTTTTTAATCTGATTAAACACATATCCTGCCCAATAATTCAAATTCATACCATATTATGTTCATCAGATATATTGCACCTGTTGATATGCAATCTAGTCCTTGATATAGACCGATTACATTTTTGCTTATCCATCTGCAGAGTAACCTGAACTCTATCTTGAGATTATTTAAAGGAGTATAAACTCCAGCTGCTTTATATGTTTCTGAAATCTAGGTATGAAAAGCTTCACGCTTGAGTGGTAAACAAGGTAGGTCTATCGACTTCACAAGTGGTTTCTTGAAATCAAATAGTTGGCTTATTATCTCTACATTGATAACAACCTTTTCTCCACGAACTTTTCTTATCAGGGAATTCTTTATCACCATCATATTTTCCCAAAATTGTAAAAGTCCTTCCTAGTCCAGTTCTTTCTCCAATTCGACCTCTAAAAGGTTTCTTAGTCCTTGTATCCTTTGGATCTTTTCACACAGAATGCTTGCTAGGAGAGTATTATCGCATAAACTTTCAAATTCTTCAAAAGAAAAGCTTTCTACTTTGGCTATTAATCTGGACTCTTGAGATTGCTTAGAAGCTGCCATATTGTAAAAATGTGTTTGAAGGAGTATGTGATTGAAAAGATATATAGAAGGGGTGGACGGTTATAGGGATGATCCCACGATATTTTGTAGATTGTGTAGTACCTTTTCAAATTCTACCGAGTGTTTTACGTAACCGATGCATGTACTATTTGCCATTATTAGGGTACACGCACAACAAATTCTGACATATTCGGCGGTAATTAAATGCGATGTAACCGTTGTCGGTTTTATCCTTTTAACCATTGAGTTATCTGACATCATGATAAAGATCAATCCCCTTGACGAATCTCTTAGGCTTAACTAACTTAACTGACTTTCACAATCCATAATTCAGTTCTCTGTTTTGAAAACCTTTTCATTTCTAGAGGTTTTGTGAAAATGTCAGCCAACTGGACCTCAGTTGGGACATAGAGAACTGTAACATCCTTTTTTTCTACATGATCCTTTATAAAGTGATGTCTCACATCAATATGTTTTGTCCTTGAGTGCAAAACAGGGTTATCTGTTATAGCTATTGCACTTGTATTATCACACATGATTGGTATCAATCCTTCTTCAATGCCATAACTTCTTAGTTGTTGTCTGATCCATAAAATTTGGGCACAACAACTTCCAGTTGTGATGTATTCAGCCTCAGTTGTAGAAGTTGAAATTGAATTCTACTTTTTACTGAACCATGACATAAGTCTATTTCCAAGTAACTGACATGTGCCTAAAGTACTTTTTCTGTCTATTTTGCATCCAGCATAATCTGAGTCTGTGTAGGATATCAGCTTGAATTATCCATCTCTTGAATACCATATTCCCACTCTTATTGTGTCTTTTAAATACTTCAAGGTTCTTTTGACAACTTTTAAGTGACTTTCTTTGGGTCTTGTCTGAAATCTTGCACAAACAACTACTACAAAGGATATATCTGGTCTACTTGCTGTAAGATATAGTAGGCTTCCAATCATTCTTATGTAGAGTGTCTGATCCTCATCCTTTCCATTTTTATCTTCATCCAGTCTGATGTTTGTTCCAATAGGTGTTGCTATTCCAGCACTGTTCTCCATTCCAAACTTATTGATAAGTTCTCTTGTGTATTTTGTTTGATGTATGAAGATTCCATTATCCATTTGCATGTCTTGCAAACCGAGAAAGTAATTCAATTCTCCTATCATACTTATTTGAAATTTGCTCTTCATTAAACTTCCAAATTTCTCATAGAGTTGTTCATTTTCTGATCCAAAAATAATATCATCAACATATATTTGGACTAGGAGAGTACTTTCTCCAGTCTACATTCTGAAAAAGGTCTTGTCAATGGTTCCATTGGTAAAACCATTGCCTACCAAAAACTGTGATAAAGTTTCATACCAGGCTCTGGGTGCCTGTTTCAGTCCATAGAGAGATTTATTGAGTTTGAAAACTTTATCCGCTTGATCTTTAATCACAAATCCAGGTGGTATTTGCACATATACTTCTTCTTCAAGTATTCCATTCGGAAATGTGCTTTTGACATCCATTTGGTAAACCTTGAACTTCTTGTGTGCTGCAAAGGCAAGAAATAATCTGATTGCCTCTAACCTTGCAATTGGAGCATAATTTTCAACAAAATCTAGCCCTTCAGCTTGTCAATATCCATTAGCCACATGTCTAGCTTTATTTCTAACAATATGTCCATCTTCATCAAGTTTATTTCTGGAAACCCACTTGGTACCAATAACATTTGCATGATCTGGTCTTTCCACCAACTCCCATACTTGATTTCTTTCAAATTAATTGAGTTCTTCTTGCCTGGCTAGTATCCAATCTGGATCTTTCAAGGCTTCTTCGATCTCTTTTTGTTCCGATTGAGATAAAAAGACATGCGATCATAACATCTAACTGATTTCATGTGCGAACTCCTTGCTGAAAATAAGGATGATCTCTCATCCATTAATACACTGGGGTTTCATTATAGGATCTTCATTTTGCTGAACTGTTATGTTCATGAAATTCAGCTTCTGAAATCTGATCTGCTTGTGCTCGATTTTCTTGAACTAGATCAGTTTCATGCTGTTCAATTATAGGTTTTGCTGTTGGAAACAGAGACTGATATTGATCTGAAGACTCTGATAGTCTTAACCTTCCCATATCAACAAAAATTGGTTCTGGAGATTTCTGTGATTGAGACTAGAAACTGGTTCTTCTTTGTCTTCAATTGTATCTCCAGTGAAGTTTGGTTCATCAAAAACCAAATGAATTGATTCTTCATTCTTGAGTGTTCTTTTGTTTAACACTCTGAAGGCTTTACTAAGACTTGAGTATCCTAAGAATATTCTTTCATCAGCTTTGGGTTGAAAGGTCTTGAGCAGATCCTTTCCATTATTATGGATATAGCATTGGCTTCCAAAGGCATGAAAATATGAGACATTTGGTTTCCTACCATTCCATATATCATTGGGCGTTTTCTCCAACCTTTGTTTATTAGGGCTCTGTTCTGAGTGTAGCAAGCTATATTTACTGCTTCTGCCCAATATCTTTCAGGTAGCTATCAGATTCATAGATCATTGTTCTCCCAGCTTCTTTGAGGGTTCTATTTCTTCCTTCAGCTACTACATTCTGCTTAGGTGTTGGTGTAGCTGCAAGTTGATGTAATACTCCATTTTCTTCACAGTATTCAATGATCACATTGTTGAAAAATTCACTTCCTTTGTCAGATCTTATCTTGACAACTGTAACACCTTCCTGATTTTGAAGTTTCTTTAGCAGCTCTTTCAGTTATTGCTTGGTCTCACTCTTCTTTGTTAAGAAAATTACCCATGTGTACCTTGAGTAATCATAAACCTCCACCAATGTATATTTCTTTCCACTAACACTGATAGGTGTAACTGGTCCAAACAAATCCATATGTAAAATTTCTAGGACTCTTGTGGTTGAGTGTTGAGACTTGGTCTTGAAACTTGCTTTTATTTGCTTCCATTTTTGACAAGCATCACATAAGCTGTCCTTTTTGTTAAAAATCTTTGGTAGTCTAATTACTTAAACTTTCTTGACCAGTAGATTGATGTCATCAAAATTGAGATGACTCATTTTCTTGTGCCATAGCCAGCTGATATACACAAGTAAGCAGGTCTCTGAAACTGCTGTTGTCCAGTCCACAACATACATATTGTCTTTCCTTCTTCCGGCAAGAACTACTTGATATGTTGTCTCACTAACAACAATGCAAAATTCTTTGTCAAAAGTAACTTTGTATCCCATGTCACAAAATTGAGAATTTTAAGTAGATTGTAGTGGAGTCCTTCAACATATGATACATTCTTGATTATGAGTCCATTTTTCACCAACTTCCTATATCCTCTTATATCCAGGTTTGTCCTTGCTTCCAAATTTGACTGTTGGTCCAACTTTGGCAACAAAATCAATCAGACAATCTTTGCTCCTTGTCATGTGACTTGAGCAACCACTGTCAAAGTACCATATTCCTGTAAGACAGATTAATGAGTTTTAGGTACCCAAATCTTTTTGGGTACATAAGGGTCAGTTGTGAGTACAAAATTTTGGATATTTCCATAGGGTCTCTTTTGGAAATTGCTGCACATGTTCTCATGCCACATTCCTATAGTTTCTTGTTGGTCCTTTGAAAAGGTTTTGGTTAAGTTTAGAGGGGGGGTGAATAAACTTAACACTTAAAACTTTTGGAGTTAACAAACTCAAAGAACTTCAAGAAATGTCAAAAGCTCGCAGTCCGCGACTACTGACTTTACTGAATTTGTTGCAGCGGGATATATTTAAATTAAGCCTTATTACTTGTTGTTAAAATATGATACCAAGTATTAGATACTCAGTAGTGTATGTGTGTGATTCAGTTGCTAGTTCAGTAGGTTGAAGTGTTAAAGTACTAAATGCATAATATAAGTGCAGAAAGTAAGTAGGCAAATTTTATAGTGGTTCTAGGTGGTGTAATCCTGTCAGTCCACTCTTCTCCTGTGATGTTGGAGGTAATTCACTAGAGATTCTTGAGGTAGCAGTTATAAAAATCCCTAAGTTGCTTGTCCTTCACCAATAACTATGGCTTCACAAACTGAACACTTGGAACATGTAGGATTGCGGCTCCGAAGTCTTCCACTGGTCCTTGAAGGGTAGGATTGCCTCTTCACCAGCTCCACCACAAACAATAGTTCTTGACACCCAAAAGATGCTTCACTGTCTTTAGTAGATTTCTTGTAGAGAAAGTTTGAATCAAGTAAGTGATTCAGCTTTCATCAGCTTGCTCAGGATGATATGATCAGCAGCTTGAAGACTTCAAGTGTGTAAACTTGATGTAGCGTGAAAGCAGATTACACTTGAAGAAGTTTACTTGATCAGTAGCTTTATGCTCAGGAGGGTCAGCAGGGTGTTTTATAGATCCTTAATTTTCATCAATGTTCATCACTTGTATCTGAATTTGGAGTCCTCTATTTATAGGTAGGAATCCTTGTGACTTATGTTTGAAATTCAAACATAGCCGTTTCATATTTGTCCCGTTTGACTTGATTTCAGTCACTGTTCATAGTACTGACACTGTCAGAATGCTTTTTGACAGTTTTCAGTCTGTCCACCCTTTGACTTGTATCCACTGGATAAAGCTCTGTTTTTTTTTCCAACGTCCCTTTAATCTTAACCATTGATTTGTTTGATAAAATCAGAGGTTGTTAGCTGTCCCTTTCTTTGTAATCTACTAATGTATCCTTTGATTAAAACAAAATATGTGTTCAGCAGGTTCCTGTGATTGTAAGTCTGCTGAAATGCATATCAGTCAGCTTGTTCCAAGTTTGCTGTGTTTATAAAAACACTTCAGCTGACTTCTCTTATATCTAACTATTTATTGTGAAGTTATATTACACCATTTTAAATATAACTAAGTTCCAATCACCACTTACCTTGTGGAACTTAGACCTTGCACACAAGGTATATGTAATCAGTTTAGGTCATCACAGACTTCCCTAAATTCTGATTCCATATCCTTGACTTTAAATACTAAGTTTGAACCCTTAGCCTTCAATAACTGAGTTTGAGCCCCCAGCCTTCAGTCTTCAGCAGGTTCCTAAACTAGTCTACCGACTCGGGTACCCTATCGATATAGACAAAGTCCGCGATGAAAGTCAGCTGACCTTTTACAGTGCTTGTTTGATCAAACCTATACAGGATCAAACTCTAATAAGCCTATACATTTGATCTAGACATCTTTTTGCCTTTGCTCTATAACAGCTAGTCTGGCACTCATCACTAAAACTTAAAATAAGTCAAACAATTTCCCCCTTTTTGGTGATGATGCCAATATCCTCCTTACAACAAAGCAAAAGGATTAAAAACAAAGACTGAACAAATTCAGTCATTTCTCATTATAATCACATCTGTTCAAAAAGTATTACAGTCTAGATTCAGCAAAAATAACATAGATAAAGTATGCTGATCTAGTGTCTTCTTTCTCTTTCTTCTCTTTCCTTTTCTTGCTGCACAGAATATGCTCTTATTTCTCTAACCATTTCTCTCATCCATTCATTTTCAATAAGAGAGAAATCAATGTGAGGATTCACTTTTTTCCACCATTTCCATGCCTCAGGTAGAGTAAGGTTGATCTGATGTACTCTAAAGCCTAAACGCATGTATACTTCTTTGAATTCATTCTGTGATTCCTTTGCTGATGTGGTAGGAAGACTCCTTCCACCTCTTCCACCTCTGCCACCTCTGCCACCTCTGGATCTCATGGATTTGACTCTTGCTTTGCAAAATTTCAAACCCAAAAAGGAGTTCAGCCCTTCATGAAAGCCCTTGTCATGATAAGGTCTCCTCTTGTTATAGTACAGATTTTTGTACTGCCTGAAAAGATCATCGGTAAGCTGAAGTCTGCAAGGTGCAGACTCTCTAAATGCATTTGTATCAGCCTCCCATCTTTTCTGTGCAATAATCCTAGCAGCCTCTTTTGCTAATGCTGTCAGGCTCTCTTCCCTCTTATTGACATCATCAACAAAACGGGACAGCAGGCCATGAACACTCTCCTGTGTGACCACTAGATTGCTTAGTTGTCCTTCCATAATTTCAGTTCTAGTATCAACAGCTGTGATCCTTCCTTCCATTGTTTTCTCCCGTAGAGTTATCCTCTCAGTGATTTTAGGATCCATTATAGCAGGTTGAGGTGCAACAGCAGGTTCAGCAGGTCTGTGTACTTCAGCAAGATTATCTAACTTCTGTTGAATAGAGGCAAACTGATCTTTTAAGAATTTTTCCTTCAGTGTATTGCCTTGTTTAATTCCCTTCACATCTTGTGTTAAATCAGCAATAGCATATTGAGTAGATGTGAAGTTTGAAGCAACTGTCTCAGTAGACTTTCTATTATTATCCACAAGGTTCATCAGTTCTTCAAACCTTTGCTCTTGTCTGTCAAGTTGAGTTCTTAACTGTGTTATGTCATTTCTGACAGCCCTCAACTCTTCCAAGACATGTGCTGGTACTTCACCAGCCACTCCACCAGCAGACTCAGCAGTAGGCTCTTCTACACTGTACTGTGCCCTATGTCTGCTGACAACCAAGGCCCAACTCATATCTCTACCAACAGGGTTAGGACCTTGAAACTCCTCCAGAATAGGATCTAGGGCAGGTTCCTCAAAGAGTGGTACAAATGCCTGTGGTGGTTCATCATCTATAGGTTCTTCCTCAGGCACTTGAAACTCCTCATCACGGTAGTCATAGTCCAGCAGTTGTTCATCTTCATCAATAACAACAGTCTGCTGACTATCTTTCCCTTCAGTGACATTTCCTCCAACAGGCTCTACTACAGCAGCCAGGTCTTCAACAACAGCGGGGGTTTCCTCCAAACCAATTTCTAGTTTCAACCTGTGTCCAGGTGCTGTTTGAACCTCAACAACCTGTACCACCAGTTCCAACCTTTGTTCAGGTGCTGTCTGATCCTCAGCAGCCTGAACCTCCTCAACAAGCAATGATGATCCTTCAAATCCCATCACCATGTCCAATATCGTTGCTACCACTGTTTGTTCCTCAGTGATCAGCACTCTCTGTACAAGAATTGCAGGGAATTCAGCCATATTATCTTTTTGAAATTCCCTAACATCAGCAATCCTTCGTAGAATATTGGCAGTTTTGGATAGAGTGTCCTGAGTATCAATCCATGTTTGATATTGAGCTGAATCCTCAGAACTGACATCAGGCTCACTATGATCAGTAACCCTCTCATCATTTAGATCTTCATTCTTCTGATCTTCAGTAAGTGCAGTAGATTCTTCAATGAAGACAGTATCTATCTAACCAACCAGCCTGTTTGCACCAATATGTATACCCGCATTGATTTGTGCCTTCAGATCATCCATGGTAAGATCCGCCAGATCTTCCTTCATTTGACTAGTCTACTGGCCCTCAGCAGACCTACCAGTATCAGTGGGCTGTTGTATACTTGATTCATTTAATAATGTAGTTCCACTGACTCCTCCTACACCAGAGGGATGATCATCACCAGAATCAGATGATGAAGAGTCATCACTGTCTGATTCATCTCTAGGATCTCTGAACTTGATACCCTCTTCTTTCTTTTGCCCATCAAAGAGATCCATCAATCTTGCTTCCAACAAAGAGGTATCAACCAGATCAAGTAAATTCTCCACTCCCAACTTCTCAAAAGCCCATTCCTCAAAATCTGTCATTGGCTTTGTAGCTGGCTTTTGTCTTTTATAAAACCCAAACTTCCATTGAAAGTAGTTTGCAACCAGTAGGAGTTTAGGATCAACATATCCTTCTTTCTTCTTCTTCTCCTTCCTTTCAAAGGGCATGGTTGGCCTTCTGGGAGTAGTTTGAATACATTGCTGACCTCCAATGGTCTCAACAAGTAAGTTAAGAGTTTCTTCAACAGATGCTTCTAGGTCAGTAGGTTCTTCAGGTTGTACATTTGTACCTACCACCTCCATCTGCTCCACACTTGCTTCCCCCAGACTTACATGCTCATCCGCAGGGTTAGCAGCAGACTGCTCTTCCCCCTGAACTATTGCAGAACTTGCAGGGTCTTGTACAGTTGTTTCAATCACCACGGCATGTGCGATTCGGTAATCTGCTGTGGGTTCTTCAACAAGTTGCTCAAAAACAACTTGTGCAGCTTCAGTAGGTTCAGCAACCTTTACAGGGGAGGATTCAACCACTTCTACATCCGGCTCAGGTTCAGCAGTCTCCTGTGATTCTTCAGTAGGTTGCTCAACAACAATCTCTACTATCTCAGTGGGCTTAATAGTTGTTAGGGGCTCATCCTCAATAGCCTCTTCTTCCTCTTCTTCCCTCTGATCCTCCAGAATCCTTAACTGTTTCCCCTTTCCATGTTTCTTTTTCTAAGCAATTTCCTTCATTCTCTTGGAAATTTGCTCTGTTTCAACTTCAGCAGCTTTCCTCTTACTTGTAATTTTAGCAATATCAATAATTTCAACTTCAACAGGACCCTTAGCAGACTCAGCAGTCTGTTTCCTTGTTTTCCTAGGCTGTAACATATCTATGATTTTTCTTGTGTCAGCAGCATTTCTCTTCTCCACAGTCTTCTTAGGTGCAGCAGACTTAACAACTTTCTTAATCTACTCACCACCAGCATCATCATCTCCACCATCATTATCACTTTGAGTAGCCTCAGCATCCACATCTTCATCATCATCCAAACCAGGGATGAGATAGTCAATCTCTTTCTTGTATCTGGATTTATTTAACTTTTCAGGTGCAATATCAGCAATTCCCAAATGATTCAGAAGGGCTTGAACCAACAATCCCAAAGGTAAAGCCTTGGATTTCCTTGTCCCTTCTCTTTCTTATGTTATCACTTTCTTCATGTAGTGGACAAAGAATCCAGCCCAATCAAACTTCATGCTTCTACAGATGATCATCAACAGTTCTATTTTGGGTCCTGATAAGGTATCCAGGCTTCCACTGGGTCCTAAGATGTTCTTTGCAATAATCTTGCTCAGCAGGTTGTACTCCATCCCTATATACTTCACATTGATGCCCAATGTTGATTTGATGGCATCATTAGTCTTGATTGTGTCAACAAAATCCAGTTTTGACAGTCCCATTATCTCAGGATTGGTTGGAGCATCAATTACTGGTGCAAAACCAAAAGCTTCCCTCAGCAGGTTTGAGGACTTCAATCTCCTGGCCATTCACCGTTGTAGTAAATGCCTCTCTATTGTCCCTTATCACAATGTTTCTCCAGAAACTAACAACATGTGTATATGATATTCTTTCCAATCTTATATTGAGCACATTTTCCAAACCTTCATATCTTCTGATTCTACGACCAATATTGATAGCTAATTCTGTTTTGTTAGATTCAACAACAAAGCCTCGCACACTTTGACTTGTTCCGATGTGAACATCATCCTTATCTGCCATTGTTTAAGAGAAAGAAGAAGAAGATAGCTTACAAATCTGTGTTCACATGGTTTATACGCAGAGAAAATCAATCTGAGTGTTTGAAAGTAACTTCTGTGTATAGGTCTGTATATATAACAGATCGTGTACTGTAGAATTAACCATGATTAAATATGAGTAAATGAGATCTTGACACGTGGCCCATAACTCATCCAAAAATATTTGTAACCGTCAGATCGTGTAACCGCGGTTATAAAGATAAGATAAATATCCCGCTATTTATCTTTTTGACTTTAGTAAAGTTTGACTGTAACATATCCTTCAGCAGCCTTGTCATCAGTAGAGTTGGTTCAGCAGCCCGCTAATAAAGATGCCTCAGCAGCCTGCTGATAAAGTTACTCTGTTGATCTTCAATCTTTCCTTGTTTTTTCCAACTGATAATACAAGATGAAGTTTAATACCAATGACTGATCTGTCAAGTGAGCTCACCCAACATGACAAAGACCAATCCCCTTGGCAACTTCATTTGCTCAATTGTCCAAACATAAGTACATGGAATTGTTGATACCAATGACTAATCTGCTAAGTGAGCTCACCCAACATAGCAAAGACTAATCCCCTTGGTGAATTCCAGTACATTGCTGATCATAGATGTATTAGTCAACTTTTATAATTCCAAGTTCTGTCCTTAACTTAGAAAATCTTTCACTGTCCAATGGTTTTGTGAAAATATCATCAAGTTGATCTTCAGTAGGGATGTAAAGAACCACCACATCTTTCTTTTCAACATGATCTCTTATAAAGTGATGTCTCACATCAATATGCTTGGTTCTTGAGTGCAAAACATGATTTTCTTTGATTGCAATTGCACTTGTGTTATCACACATGAGTGGAATTTCTTTTTCTTCAATTCCATAATCCCTTAATTGTTGTCTTAACCAAAGTATTTGTGCACAGCAGCTTCCAGTAGCAATATATTCAGCTTCAACAGTGGAAGTTGATATTGAATTATGTTTCTTGCTAAACCAGGAAACCAGTCTATTTCCCATTAACTGATAGGTCCCTGTGGTGCTTTTTCTATCAATCTTGCATCCAGCATAGTCAGAATCTGAGTAGGATATAACCTTGAAGCTTCCATCTTTTGAATACCAAATTCCTACATCCAAACTTTCTTTTAGATACTTGAGAATCCTTTTGACTGCAGCTAAATGACTTTCCTTAGGTTTTGATTGAAATCTTGCACAAACACCTACAGCAAAGGATATATCAGCTCCTCTGGCAGTGAGGTACAGCAGACTGCCTATCATCCTTCTGTATAAAGTCTGATCAACATCTTTGCCTTCTTTGTCTTCATCCAATCTAATGTTTGTACTCATAGGAGTTGATACTTTGGTGCTATTTTCCATACCAAATTTCTTCAGCAGCTCCTTGGTGTACTTGGTTTGAAGAATGAAGATTCCATCTTTCATTTTTTTGACTTGCAAACCCAAAAAGTAGTTCATTTCTCCCATCATACTCATTTGGAATTTACTTTTCATGAGATTAGCAAACTTCTCACATAGCAATTCATTTTCAGAACCAAAAATTATGTCATCAACATAAATCTATACCAACAGGGTGCTGTTTCCTTCATTGATTCTGAAAAGTGTCTTGTCAATGATTCCTTTGGTAAAACCATTGTCCACCAAGAATTGAGATAATTAAGGTCTCATACCATGCTCTTGGTGCTTGTTTCAAACCATAAAGTGCTTTATTGAGTCTGTACACTTTATCTTCTTGATTTTTAACTTCAGTACCAGGAGGTTGCTGAACATAGACCACCTCTTCCAGAATGCCATTCAAAAGTGCACTTTTGACATCCATCTGATATACCTTGAAGTTCTTGTAAGAAGCAGATGCCAAGAATAACCTGATAGCTTCCAATCTTGCAACAGGGGCATATGTCTCATCAAAATCTATTCCTTCTACTTGAGAATAGCCTTTTGCAACTAGTCTGGACTTATTTCTTACAATGGTACCAGATTCATCCAATTTATATCTGTATACCCATTTTGTTCCAAAATGTTTGCATGATTAGGCCTTTCCACTAGTGTCCAAACTTGATTTCTTTCAAATTCATTCAATTCTTCTTGCATAGCAATTATCCAATCTGGATATGATATTGCTTCCTCAACAACTTTAGGTTCCATTTGAGAGAGAAAACATGTAAAGATTTGTTCTAATTGTCTTCTAGTCCTCACATCTTGCTGTATGTTGCCAATAACTTGTTCCGCAGGGTGATCCCTTAACCATTATGGATTTTGGTTAGATTGATTCTCAGGAACATCATCTTCAGTAGGGTCTGCTATTTCTTCAATAGGTGGTTCAGCAGATCCTTGAACTGCTTCAGTTGTTGCATCAGTAGTCTTACCACCAGGGGGTTCAGCAGGGGCAGAGTCAGAAACCTTTAAGTCATTAAACCTTTCCAAAACATGAACACATTCTGGATCAGTGACTTGTTGATTCTCAGCAGGTTCTGAACCTTCATCTTCCATACTAGTGAACTTAGGTTCATCAAATACAACATGTATTGTTTCTTCATGTTTTAGTGTCCTTTTGTTCTATACCCTGAATGCCTTGCTGACAGAAGAATATCCCAAGAAGATTCCTTCATCTGATTTTGGTTGGAAGGTCTTCAATTGTTCCTTATGATTTAGAATAAAACATTTGCTTCCAAATGGATGAAAGTAAGATATATTAGGTTTCCTTCCATTCCAAATCTCATAAGGTGTTTTCAACAGCTTCTTGTTCACGGAGGTTCTATTTTGTGTATAGCAGGCTGTATTAACTGCTTCAACCCAATATCTTTCAGGCAATAATGCTTCACAAATCATAGTTCTTCCTGCTTCTTTCAAAGTCATGTTTCTTCTCTCAGTAACCCCATTTTGATGAGGTGTACCAGCAGCAGCAAGTTGATGTAGTACACCATTCTGCTCACAATATTCTCTTATAACTTTGTTGAGAAATTCAGTACTCTTATCTGATCTGATCTTCACTACTGTCAAAGTTTTCTCATTTTGAAATCTCTTCAAAAGTTCAGCCATCTTTGGAAGTGTTTCACTTTTCTTGTTCATGAATACTACCCAAGTGTATCTTGAATAATCATCCACAACTACTAAAGTGTACTTCTTTCCTGTTACACTTGTTGGTGTTACTGGCCCAAAAAGATCCATGTGCATGAGCTCCAAAACACTTTTAGTTGATTGCTTAGTTTTTGATTTGAAGCTTGATTTTGTCTGTTTACCTTGCTGACAGGCATCACATATAGCATCCTTCTTGAATGTGATCTCAGGTAAACCAATCAACAGTTTCTTCTTCACCAACAGATTGATATCATCAAAATTTAGATGATTCAACTTCTTATGCCATAACCAAAGTTCTGACTTGGTATGCCCAATCAGGCAAGTTTCTGGAATAGTAGTAGACCAATCCACAACATACATGTTTTGTTGTCTTCTTCCAGCCAACACAACTTGATCACCTCTTTCACTAATGACAATACAGGTGTTTTTGTCAAAAGTGACCTTGTAACCCATGTCACAAAATTGTCTAGTGCTCAATAGATTGTAGTCCAGTCCTTCCACATATGCAACATTCCTAATTGTTAATCCATTTTTCACAAGTGTGCCATATCCTCTTGTGTATCCTGGTGTGTTCTTGTTGCCAAAATTCACTCTTGGACCATCCTTTGCCACATAGCATGACAGACAGTGCTTATTCTTTGTCATATGTCTGGAACATCCACTATCAAAGTACCTGACACCCTACAAAACAAAGTTAATGCATTTTAGGTACCCAAAACTGTTTGGGTCCATAGAGGTCAGTGGCAAGCATGAACCTTGGCAAATTTCCATAAGGTCTTCTTTGAATGGTATCATACTTTTGTTCATACATGTATTCCACACATCCATAAGGTTTAACATTTGGTTGTGTAGGACTCACATATGCTTTTTGGCCTTTTGGTATATAGTGTTGTTTGGAGTGATTTCTTTTGTTAGAAGCACTAGGATAACCATAGGTTTGCTGTATGTTAGGAACAGCCCTGTAATATGGAGTCTGCTGAGGTCTTTGCTGAGGTCTTATATAAGTCATATGCTGAGTCCTCTACTGATTCCATTGCTGAGGTTTTACCCTAGCAGTATGGTTATATCTGTTGTTTCTAGCGGTGGGGGCAGGAATATTCCAATCATCATCAGTAGGGAATAGTCTACCTTTCCCCCTGAGATAAGTATCCCTAGAATGATTGACATTTTTAGGTTTAGGATTCTTATTCTTGGAATATTTTTTATTTTTACCCTTTTGTGGTCCAATAGACTTGGTACCAGGTCTGCTATCAGCAGGTCTAGAAGGTACAGCAGTCCTATTTTTGGATTTATTCTTTTTGTTAGGTGCTGTTGACCTTTTTGACTTCTGATTTTGCTTCCTTAAAGTCTTCTCAGTAGGCTTTACTGCCTTAGCAACCTTTTTGAGAGTTGGATCTTGTGCAGGCACAAACTTAGGACCAATTCTAGTACTAGGTTCAGTGACCTTACTGGATCCACTCTTATTTGATTGTTGAGTTCCAAATCCAAGGCCTGTTCTATCACCATAAGGCTTTCCAGATTTGAATGCCAGTGGAGGAACAAGAATGTTCAGCTGCTACTGAATGTATAGTAGACTTATGTTGATTCTGTCCAACTTCTTTTTCCTTACCCTTGAGAATTCTTAATTCAGCTTTTAATCTTTCAACTTCTGATTGAAGAGCTTCTTTTTTAGCCTTCACAATCTCATAACCAGATTGTATTATCCTCAGTTGATTAAGGATGGCATCCAAAGTTTCTTCATTGTCGAATTTTTTGGATTTGAACCACAAGTTGATTCACAATCACTTCCAACCAGGAGTGTTAATCGATACGAATTTAATACCTCCTCTTGTTTCATCCATATTTTCCATTAAAGCATAATCATCCATATCAGCAACAAGTGCAGTATCATTAGATTCATTTCCCTTTTCTGATTTTACTTCATATCCTGATTCATCTTTGGCAACCATAGCTTTCTTGCCAGATCTTCTTTGTTGGCTTTTGCTCTTCAGTAGGTCTGGACAATCAGGTCTGAAATGTCCAGGCTTCTTGCAATTGAAGCAAAGATAATCAGGTTCCTTTTTCTGTTTTAGTTCAGGACAGTCTGGTTTGAAGTGTCCTGGTTTCTTGCAATGATAGCACAGGTAATCATTGTCTTTCTTGGATTCCTCCCTCTTCTTTTCACTAAATTTTTTTGTGAAATTCCTAGGAGAACCCTTTCCAGTTTTCATCATTCTGATTTTCTTGCTCAGTAGGGCAATTTGCTCTTGCATTTGATCCAGTAGATCATCTTGAGCTCCTGATGTTTCTTCTTGATGTGCAGCAGCCAATGCAGTAGTTTTTGGTTCTTCTTTTTCTGTCTCAGTTACAAGTTTCTTACTGAATTCATATGCCTTGAGATCTGAAAATAATTTTAAGGTGTCCTCTTCATGTAGACTTCCCATTTCTTCTATGGCAGTCACCTTCATCTCCCAAACTTCTTTTGCAGGTAATGCTTCCAAGATTTTTGAATTGATTTCTTCCTGTGAGTACTTCACACTCAGTAGGGTGAGTTCATCCATGATTGCATTGAATCTTGACTCCATCTGTTCAATAGTTTCTTTTGGCTTCATTTTGAACTCTTGAAACTTCTTCTTTGCCACACTGGTCTTATTCTTCTTGATAGCATCAGTGCCTTCACAAATTAATTGCAACTTGTCCCAGAGTTCTTTTGCGGTCTTGCAATCTTTCACCTTCATGTACATATTGCTATCCAAGGTTCTGTATATGATATCAATAGCAATATTGTTGAGGTTTGCCCTTTTTCTATCTTCAGTAGTCCATTCTCTTTTTGGCTTTGGAATGTACTGAGTTTCATTATCCACAGTTATGGCTTTTGTGATTTCCAGTGGTCCATCTGTCTGCACATCCATCATCTCATCATGTGTTGCAGTTAGTTAAGCCTGCATACGACGTATATACACATCAAAACGATCTAAAGAACACATCAACATTGTTCTAGCATACTGGTTGTTATCCATGATGCAAAGCTTTGAAAATCAGAAACTTGAAAAAGTTTTCAAAGTATTTTCACAAGCACAACAAGTAGGAATACTTCAGAACAGAAGCACTGCTCCGATACTAATTGTAGGTCCCTTGAAAAGGCTTTGGTTAAATTTAGAGGGGGGTGAATAAACTTAACACTTAAAACATTTGGAGTTAACAAACTCAACAACTTCGCAGCCTGCTGATAGCTCAGTAGTCTGCTGACACTCAGTAGTCTGCTGACTACTGACTTTACTGAATTAATTGTAGTGGAATATATTTAAATTAAGCCTTATTACTTGTTGTTAAAATATGATACCAAGTATTAGATACTCAATAGTGTATGTGTGTGATTCAGTTGCTAGTTCAGTAGGTTGATGTGTTAAAGTACTAAATGCCTAATATAAGTGCAGAAAGTAAGTCGGCAAATTTTATAGTGGTTCCAGGTGGTGTAATCCTGTCAGTCCACTCTTCCCCTGTGATGTTGGAGGTAATTCACTAGAGATTCTTGAGGTAGCAGTTACAAAAATCCCTAAGTTGCTTGTTCTTCACCAATAACTATGGCTTCACAAACGGAACACTTGGAACAGGTAGGATTGCTACTCCAAAGTCTTCCACTGGTCCTTGAAGGGTAGGATTGCCTCTTCACCAGCTCCACCACAAACAACAGTCCTTGACACCCAAAAGATGCTTCACTATCTTTAGTAGATTTCTTGTAGAAGAAAGTTTGAATCAAGTAAGTGATTCAGCTTTCAGCAGCTTGATCAGATTGATATGATCAGCAGCTTGAAGACTTCAAGTGTGTAAACTTGATGTAGCTTGAAAGAAGTTTACACTTGAAGAAGTTTACTGGATCAGTAGCTTTATGCTCAGTAGAGTCAGTAGGGTGTTTTATAGATCCATAATTTTCATCAATGTTCATCACTTGTATCTGAATTTGGAGTCCTCTATTTATAGGTAGGAATCCTTGTGCCTTATGTTTGAAATTCAAACATAGCCGTTTCAGATTTGTCCCATTTGAATTGCTTTCTGTCACTGTTCATAGTCCTGACACTGTCAGAATGCTTTTTGACAATTTTCAGTCTGTCCACCCTTTCACTTGTATCCATTGGATAAAGCTCTGTTTCTTTCCAACGTCCCTTTAATCTTAACCATTGATTTGTTTGATAAAATCAGAGGTTGTTAGCTGTCCCTTTCTTTGTAATCTACTAATGTATCCTATGATTAAATCGAAATATGTGTTCAACAGGTTCCTGTGATTGTAAGTCTGCTGAAATGCATATCAGTCAGCTGCTCCAAGTTTGTTGTGTTTATAAAAACACTTCAGCTGACTTCTCTTATATCTAACTTTTTATTGTGAAGTTAGATTACACCATTTTCAATATAACTAAGTTCCAATCACCACTTAACTTGTGGAACTTAGACCTTGCACATAAGGTATATGTAATCAGTTTAGGTCATCACGGACTTCCCTAAATTCTGATTCCATATCCTTGAATTTAAATACTAAGTTGGATCCCATAGCCTTCAATAACTGAGTTTGAGCCCTCAGCCTTCGGTCTTCAGCAGGTTCCTAAACTAGTCTACTGACTCAGGTACCCAACTAATCTAGACAGGTCTGCAGATGAAAGTCAGTTGACCTTTTACAGTGCTTGTTTGATCAAACCTATACAGGATCAAACTCTAATAAGCCTATACATTTGATCTAGACATCTTTTTGCCTTTGCTCTATAACAGCTAGTCTGGCACTCATCATTAAAACATAAAATAAGTCGAACATATCTATTTCTGGATTGTGTCCTATTTATTTGCTCTCTCAAGTCTTTTGGTCTAAACTGACTTCCATGTTGCTTTTTATTGTTGAAAGTTGAGTAGTAACCATCATTCTGTTTGTACTGAGGTCTGAACTGACTTCTGTACTGATGTTTCTGCTGAGACTTTGGGTAAGTTCTCCACTGATTCCTTGACTTAGACTTGTAATAAGTCTTCTTTATTGAATGATTGTCCTTATCAGTTTTAGCAATAGGTTCAGAGAAGTTCCAATCATCATCTATGGGAAATAATCTCCCTTTCCCCCTAAATTTGTGAATCTTTGAATGATTAACATTCTTGGATTTACCTTGATTGAAATGTTTCTGGTTCTTGACATGGTTCATTTCTGTAGATGTGGCATTTGATCTACTATCCATGTTTCTTTGAGGTACAGCTGATCTACCTTTAGATTTACCTTTGTTATTTGGTGCAGCTGGCTTCTTAGAAAAGTGAAGTTGAAATTGAGTTGATTCAAGTTGAGCTGATTTAACTGGTTCAGCATGCTTCTCAGTTTGAGGAATTTGTTCAGCTACAAACTTAATGCCAGTTTTGACATTAGGTTCACTAGCTTTACTAGTTCCTTCCTTTGAATTTTGTTGTGTATCAAATCCTAAGCCAATTCTCTCACAATAGGGCTTTCTTGATTTGAATCCAGTTACAAAACTTGATTGAGTTAAAGATTCAGCTGCTGCTACTGACGTAGTAGGCTGATGCTGATTCTTTGCCTTGTCAATTCTTGTCAGGTCCAACATGTTCAATTCACTTTTTAATTTTTTGACTTAAAAAATTAGAGATTCTTTCTCTGCTTTGATTGACTCATATCCAGCTTGTATTGCTACTAGATGATTCATCAATTCATCAAGAGTTTCCTCTAATTCAAGATTTCTTGGATTAGAACCAGTTGAAGAACAAGCATTTTGTATGGAAATTTGTGCTAAAGTATACTTAGAATTGGATTCACAAACCTCATTTGAATCTTCTATGTGAGCCGTTAAAGTTGTGTCATTTGAGAGTCTTTCAGCGCCAGCTTCATAGTCTGACTCATCACCGGCTAATAATGCTCTTCTTCTAGTTCTTCTTTGTTGAGTTCATTTGCTGGTCAGTTCTGGACATTCAGCCGTGTAATGTCCAGGCTTTTTGCAGTTAAAACACAAATAATCATCATCTTTATTTCTTTTCATAAGTTTTCTTGATGTATTTTTTAGTAACTGGCAGGCCACTCTTCATTCTTCTAATTCTATTCATCATGAGTGCCATTTGTACTTCCATTTCATTCAATTGCTGAAGATTTCTAGCTGGGGTTTCCACATTTTCATTAGTTGTTGCAAGAGCTGTAGTCTTTGGCTCTTCATGTGCTTTAATTGCCGTAGAGATAACTGTGAGGTCCTCACTGAACTCATAAGCTTTCAAATCTGATAAGATTTTGAAATTGTCTTCTTCATCAAGTCTCATTGATTCTTCCATGGATGTAACCTTCGTCTTCCAGCATGGGGGTAAAGCTTTGAGAATCCTGGTATTGACTTTCTTTTTGGTGTATTCAATATTGAGAAGTGCTAGGTCATCCATTATTGCACTGAATCTTGTCTCCATTTGTTCAATGGTTTCTCCAGGTTTCATTTTGAAATCATGAAACTTTTGTTTTGCAGCTGAGATTTTGTTTTCCTTGATAGTATCAGTTCCTTCACACACCAGCTGTAGTTTCTCCAACATTTCTTTGGCAGTTGTACATTCTTTGACTTTCAGGTACATGTTGCTATCCAAGGTTCTGAGGATAATGTCCATGGCAACCTTTTTGAGATTGTTCCTCTTCCTATCATCATTATTCCATTCACTTTTAGGCTTGGGAACTCTAACTTGAGCACCTCCTTCAACTATTTGCATGTGAGTGATCTAAAATTGGTCTATCAGTAAGTACATCCATCATCTCATCATGTGTAGCATCTAGAAAAGCCTGCAACCGACGTCTATACTCATCAAAACGATCCATGTTACACATTAGCATTTGTTTAGCATACTGATTGTTGTCCATGATGCAAGATTGAGAAAAATAAGTTATGTAGAAACTGGAAATTGAAAAACAGAGTTTTGTCAGAAGATCAACTAAAGGAGAATATATGAACACGTTGTTCAAGAACATTGCTCCGATACCAATTATTGGTCCCGTGAAAAGGCTGCACAAGTTTAGAGGGGGGTTGAATAAAATTGTCACCAAAAACTAGATCTTAAACAAATTAGGTTCTGTTATAAACTTGTGTGGTGTTGAGCTGACTAAGTTGAGTGTAAGTTAAACTGACTTATGCTGAAACTGAGTTAACCGGCAGTGGATTAAGTTTTAGCCTTTTTTAAACTGATCTTGTTGTATCATTGAAAAAGCTGATTATGCAAAACTGAATTCTGGTGAATGTCAGTTTGTGAACAGCATGTGTATATAACATTCAGGTTCTGTATGCTTGAACAAACTTTATAAAAACAATCACAAATACTGAAATGTAAATAACAGTAAGTAAATGCGTAAAGTAAAGTAAACAAGAATTATGGAGGTTCCAAGTGGTGTAATCCTGTCAGTCCTCTCTTCCCATGTGATGCTGAGGAAAATTCCACTAGAACTCTTTGAGGTATCCAGTTACAAAAGGTCCTAAACTGATAGTCCTTGACTAATCCTAGCTTCATTATCTAAACAATCAAAGAATAGGTCGGATTGCTACTCTCCAACTGCTTGCGCCACTGGTCCTTGAAGGGTTGTATTGCCTCTTCACCAGCTCCACAACAAACACAGTCTACCCTGACTGCAAACACAACTGTCCTTGGGAAATCCTTGACTGGATTGCTTCACAGTGTAAACCTTTGATAAAAATCAAAGTCAGGCTGAGAATCAAGTGAATGATTCTTGCTTGTGGTTCTTCAGAGTGTTGGATCTTGATTATATCTTTGAAGCTTGAACACTTGAAGAATTCTATATAAGTTGGCAGCAATTCATATTAACAGATATTGGTCTTAAAATGCTTGCAAACTTGAATTCGATTCAGTGTTCTATCTGTATGATCCTTGATGCCAAGTCCTCTATTTATAGTGTGAGGTCCAACGTTCATCTTGTTTGAAATTTGAATCATTTAGCTATCAATGGTTGTATGTCAGATGTCAGTGACCATTCTAACATGACAGTGCTTCATCCAATGAAAGTGGTTGAATTGTAACGTTTGAATTTTTCCTTCAGTTCTGGGATGTCTTTTATCTCTAAAACTGAGTTGTTTATAAATGGTCAGTTTTAAGCTTCAGAAAACTGAGTGAGTCGGTTTTCATTTTAGATCATTAACTGAGTTTTTACTCTTCTTCAAAACTTAGTACTCTATTCTCCATCTGATTCATATTGACTTAATCAGAGTACACCATAACTCATAAATCATCTAAGATATCATTGTCCTTATGTATCTTAGGTCTTGATACAAGATCCATAAAGTCAGTTGAGGTCATGACAGTATTGCCTGAAATATAACTTACAGTCTCGGCTTTAATCTTCATAAATTAAGTTTGAAGCCTCAATTCTTCATTCTTCATTAAATGAGTATGTTTCCATTAGCCTTCATTTACTGTGTTTGTTCCCTCAGCCTTCTGCTTCTTGATAAGCCAACTGAGTCTGTGTCCCTCAGCAAACTTACCTTCTTCAGTTCTGAGTAAATGTTAGTTCTTTGGCACTAGGTAACACTTTTTCAATTTGTTGTGAGTTATCAGTTTGTCTGATACTCAGTTGTGTGTAATTTTTAGTTTTCTAGATGATTTCCAGTTTTCTATTTTATGACTCTCTAACTATTACAGTGCTTGTCTGATATAACCTATAAAAAGATCATAACCTAATAAATTTTATACATTCTTTTCTATACATCATTTAGCTCTTCACGATAACAGTTAGCTTCATCACTTCATCTGGGGTGAAACAAACAAGTAAATAAATAAGATGAATCATCATCAAAACTCAAATTTTATTTCTAACAGATATAGTACCATTTTCATGTGGTCACGTATAAAATGATATATGATATTAATATGTTTGGCCTGGGTGTGCAATACAGAATTGTTTGACAGGTTTATTGTGCTGGTAATATCACAATAAACAGGTACACAATCAATGTGAATGCTGAAATCTACTAGCTGTTGTATGAGCCAAAGGAGCCGGACTTCACAATTCCTTACTGCAACATACTCAGCTTCAGTGGCACTAAGAGAAACACTGGGTTGTTTCATTAGAAAACCACGAGATGAGTCTGTCACCTAGGAATTGGAAAATGCCACTAGTGCTCTTTCGTTCAACACGATAGCCAACATAATAAACATCACTCTACGCAAAGAGTGCAAGTGTAGAAGACCGAGAGTACCAAAGGCTTAGTGTAGGTGTGTGCCTTAGATATCGAAACACTTGTTTAACAGCATTATAGTGCGATATCTTAGGATTTTCTTGAAAACGTGCATATAGTCCTACAACAAACAAAATTTCGGGTCTAGATGATGTCAGATACAAGAGAGACCCAACCATAGATCGGTATACATGAGAGTCAAACAGGTCACTCTCTTTATCAAGGTCAAGCATGACTGATGAACTCATATGAGTCATAGCCGGTTTAAGGCCATCAAACTTGAAATTGTTCAACATGTCTCTAATGTATTTAGTTTGACTTATGTGTGTGTTGGATGGTGTTTGTTTGATTTGTAAGCCAAGGAAGAAGTTTAACTCTCCCATAGCAGACATCTCAAACTAAGAAGACATCAGGGTCTCAAACTCTGTATATAGAGCAGGGTGGGTCGAACCAAAGATCAAGTCATCGACATTTACTTGGGCAACCAGGATGTCAGAACCGGATTTCTTTATGAACAAGGTATTATCTACTTTGCCCTTAACAAAAACCGTTCTCAAGCAAATCTTATAACAATCGATCATACCAAACTCTAGGTGCTTGTTTGAGTCCATAGAGAGCTTTCTTGAGACGATAAACATAGTTCGGATGTTGTGCAGCTTTGAAACCCGGGGGTTGCCAAACACACACTTCCTTAGCCATGAAACCATTCATGAATAGACTCTTGACGTCCATCTGGTATGACTATAGTCCTAAGACGGATGCAAAAGAATTCAAGTCGGATGGCTTTTAACCAAGCAACTAGGACTTAGGTCTCCTCATTGTCAATACCCTCCTCTTGGGTATAACCCTGAGCCACCACTCTTGCCTTATACCGAACGAATATTCTATTTTCATCATCTTATTTTTCATGACCCAGCGTGTACCTTTGAGGATTTCTCCTCAACTAGGGTTACTAGTTCTAACACATCATTCATTTCGAATTGATGAAGATCTTCTTGCATAGCCATTACCTATTCATTGTCTGAAAGGGCCTCATCAATTGATTTAGGTTCGATGTGGGAAACTAATGCATGTAATGATCATTAAGAAGGAGTAAGAAAAGACCTTATGGTGATAGCACTGGAATTGGGATCTCCAATGATTAGATTTGGAGTATCAAAGCAATTCCATCTATGCATACGCTCCTCTTGATGTCCAGTAAGGGCAGCTACATCATCATTTCCATTGTGGGCACCATTTGCTAAGGTGTCATCATCAAAGGTTGTTGTTGACGCAACATCAGGTGCAACAGGTGCTACTTCAACTCCAATAGGTATGCCGTTTTGCATAGGAGGGATTATATCCTCATCATCGTCTAGAGCTAACTATTCTACAGAACTATATAACTCTTGCATACTAGAACACACGTTAGTCATGGAAGCAGAGTCAACAAATAAAACATGTATATACTCTAGAATATGTCGGGAAATGGGATCATAGCATCTATAAGCCCTAGAGGTTTCTGAATAACCACACGAAAATAAATTCGATGGACTTAGATAAAAACTTATCTAGATTTCCCTTATCATTCAGGGCAAAGCACTTATATCCAAAGACGTGAAAGTAGTTAATTTTTGGGGGTGGATTTCTAAGGACATCGTAAGGGGTCTTGTGCATTAAGCGTCTAATACACACTCGTTTGATAACATGACATGCACAAGCAACTGCTACAGGCCGAAGGAATCGAGGCATTTAAACTCGTTTAGCATAGTTCAAGTAGATTCTTGCAAGAAACGATTTTCGCAGTCGACTATGCTATTTTGTTGAGGAGTTCTAGGTGCAGAGAATTTGTGATGGATACCCAAGTTCTAATAGAACTGTATAAGTTCAGTATCCACAAATTCACCATGTTAGGAACACTTAAGTTATTTTGATGATGTCCATACTAGTTGTTATAGCAAGCTTGAAATAAGTCTAAAAGATGAGTAATGTATGTATAAGCTTTACTTAGAGGTCCGACATGTTGTATAAGTTCAGTCAGTTAAGCACTGTAATAGATTGGTAGCACGGCTCAGTAAAACCTTTGAACAGCTCAGGGAAGACAGCCAAGGAACCAGCTCTGTGAACTTAAGAACTACGGACTGACTTACAACTAGGGAAGTATGTGATGACCTTGGGTAAGTCTAAGACTTTTTACAAGTGATGGAATCTATTCATTTCAATATGGTGTACAATGATCTCACACAAATAAAATATCAGTGAAGTGCAAGCATACTTGGAAAATCAAAGAAAGAAAGGAAACAACAAAATGATGAAGCAAAAGCTCTACCGGCTGATCAAAGAAAAACAGTGAAACGGACCCAACAGCCCATAAGCAAATTTACTGCACCGGTCAAGAAACAACCAAGATAAGGAACATGCAAGTGAAGTATGCTATCTACATTTTATTCTGAACTTTAAATATATGGAAATCAAGCAATTAATGTAGAATCAAGGCATATTTTATGATGGATGTTTAAAGAAAATATGGATCACTAAAATTATGGAGAATCAATCAAGGAAAGCTCAAGAAATAAATCAAGAATGATTCTCTGCATTTAATAGCCAACGGACGGAATTTCAATTTCAAGGATAATCAAGGCTATAAATAGAAGGCATTGACAGACAAAAGAAAAATATATAAGAATACAAGTTTATGAATGTTGGTCCCTTGGAAAGGCTAACACAAGTTTAGAGGGGGGGTGAATAAACTTGTCCTTAAAACTGGATTTAAAACAAATTAAGGTTCAGTTAAACTTGTGTGGAGTTAAGCTGACTTAGCTAAGTTTAAGTCAAACTGACTTAAGCTTTAAACTGAGTCAACCGGCAGCGGATATAGTTTTAGCCTTTTTCTTGATCTTGTTATTCTCTGTGAAAACTGAGTGCAGTAAACTGAATTCTGATGAATGTCAGTTTGTGAACTGTGAAGTGTATAACAATCAATTATCAAAATGTTGTAAGTAGATGCTGAATAAATAAGTAAGTACGTAAAGTAAATAAGGCGAGTATTATAGAGGTTCCAGGTGGTGTAATCATGTACGTCCTCTCTTCCCCTGTGGTGCGGAGGAAAATTCCACTAGAACTTCTTGAGGTGAACTGTTACAAAAAGTCCTAAACAATAGTCATTTGCTAATCCCTAGCTTCACTATCTCAACAGTTGTAGAACAGGTAGAATTGATGTTGTTCAATTGCTTGAACAATGATCCTTGGAGGGTTGAATTGCCTCTTCACCAGCTACCACCACAAACACAGTCTACCCGACTGCTTGTCACAACTATCCTTGGCGAAACCTTCCTGGTTTTCTTCACAGTCAAAAACCTTTGATGTAGAATCAAAGTTGGGTTGAGAATCAACAAATTGATTCTTGTTTGTGGTTCTTCAAAGTGTCTGATTCTTGATAAAATCTGTGTAGCTTGAACACTTGAAGAATTTCTAGATATGATCTTGTTATAGCGCAGAGATGATAGCAATTCGAATGATTAATGCACACGTTAATTCTTGTTATTGTGATATATAATCCTTGGTGCAAAAGTCCTCTATTTATAGTGTGAGGTCCAACGTTCATCTGGCTTCAATTCGAATTGTATCAACGTCTCTCTTGTAACGGCTATATTTTCTGACCGTTCTGCTGTGTCAGTAACTCATCCAATAAAATTGCTTCATTTATAACGTTCGACTGTACGATCAGTTGTTGGATGGCTGACATATAAAACTGAGTATCCTTGTCAGTTTTATACTGAGTTTATTGTTAGTCAGTTTCTTAACTAACTTGGAGCGTTAACTGTGATTTTACTCTTCTTCAAATTTCAATACTCTAGTTTTCATCTGATTATAATTGACTTAATCAGAGTACACCATGATACATTATCATCTAAGAATTCATTGTCCTTATGATTATTAGGTATTCATACAAGATCTATAAAGTCAGTTCAGGTCACCACAATCTTGCCTGAAGTCCAACTTTACAGTCTCGACTTGTAATCTTCATAACTAAGTTTGAACCCTCAGTTCTTCAATCTTCAATAACTGAGTTTGTGTCCCTCAGTTCTTCAATCTTCTATATAAGTCAACTGAGTCTGTGTCCCTCAGCGAACTTATTTTCTTTAGTTTGATACTGGTGTATTCTGAGTCAGTTTATCTGTCTTAGTGATTTCCAGTTTTCTAGATGACTTCCAGTTTTTCAGTTTTACGACACACTAACTGTTACAGTGCTTGTCTGATGTAACTTATACAAATATCAGACTATAGTAAAACCTATACATTCAGTTCTAGACATCTTTTAGCTTTCCACTATAACAGCTGGCTTCAGCACTTCATCAATAGGGTTAAGATAATACTTTGAATAAATATGATGAATTATCATCAAAACATAAATTTTATTTCCAACAATGAAGAACACAAAGGAAAAAGTGCTAAAACTCTGTCAATTTCACAAGCCTTCAATTTGAACTAAAAAGCAAAATCTAGTAGATCATACTCAGAAAACATAGCATCAAATCCATATCAAGTACTGAGTTTGATCATCCTCTTGTGAATCCAATTCACACCAAACTGAAGCAATTGAATCAGATCATCTGAGAAGGAATTGCAACCTCTGTGATAGCTGCTGAAGGATTTGTTCTCGAGGAGAAGTGTTGAAGACTGAGTCACTGAAGCTTTTGTAGTCAGGGAGTGATTATTAAAGTTGCAGATTCTGTTTCTTTTATAAATAATTAGTAAACACATTAGATTGGGTTTATGATCTTTTATTTATTATGGATTTGATAAGGGGGGTACCAACGGTCCATCTCAGTGGTTTACTTTTACGCATTTATTTTCATGTTTGATCATTTATGTGAGATAATCATGCCATGACATGCATCATATTCACGAATTCCACTCCTAGCATATGCATACATGTAGATAATTAATTGTGATATTAATTAGGCATGTATGAGGTGCAATTAATTTAGATTAAATTAGGTAATTAATTAAATTAATTAAAACGAACGGAATTTTATCGGGATGTAAAATTCACATGATAAAATAGAATTTACTCGGTAAATTTAATTTTGGGATCTAAAAATCATTCGTGGATTTTAATTATGTAGTGACTACATAAAAGAATTTTAATAATTGAAAATTTGGAAAATCCGGAAAAGTTAGACACCAACTGAGCAAAAAGGTTCGAAAATTGGTTCGGGCGGTCAACAGGGCTTCGGCTTGACTCGACTTGTCTGTCCAAGCGCGGGGTTACCCACGGGGGTCCGGCAAGGTCAAGCTATCCGGCGAGCTGAGGCTCAATGGGGCAACCTTAGCCCGATTTTCAACCCAGCACCAGCACACGTGCGACGTTAGCGTCGGGGGTCCGGCAAGGTCAAGCTATCCGGCGAGTTTCGGCTCAATGGGGCAGCCTTAGCCCGATTCATCGAGCAATCGTATATGAACAAACGAAGAAGACGGGTCGGCTTAGACAATCCCGACACCGTTCGATGAACTCGGTTAAAGCTCAGCCAGGGTTTAATACCGATAAGATGGTGATTGCCTTTCAAGATTTATTGTTTTCAAATTATTGAGAAAAAATTCTACGACCCTAAAATTTTATCTTGACGATATTAGGACTATAAAATTCTTGTAGAGAATTTTAATTGTGTAGTGACTACACAAGAAATTTTCTAAATAATCGATAAATTGGAAAATCATAAATATAGTGTCACTAGGTAGACGGTATTTGGAACCGATAACTAGTGGGAGCTTTAAATTCTTGGTGAATTTTAATTGTGTAGCGTCTACACAAGGAATTTTAATAAATCCATAAAATTGGAAAATCGTGAATAAGTGACACTAGTTAGACGGTATTTGGAACCAATGAACTAGTGGTAGGATAAATTTAAATATTCATGATTTATTGTTTTTCGGATACTTAAAAAAATCTAAAAATCCTAATGAGACTACCTAATTTTCAAAATAACGACTGGGAGCAAGGAAGGTGACAACCGACCCCACGGCCTCTACTGTTGACATAAGCACGTGAAAGAATGGTGACGCCTCGTGCCGCTTTGATTTCGGCCCCCTAAGGATGGCGATCACCGCTATCAAAATGCATGTCCTAGTCTCCGAAAGGATATTATTTTAGGTACTCGTTGAGTCACTGACCGACCCTAAGGCGGCATACTCGGGGCGTACTTTGTGATCTGAAATAGTTGGTCACACTCATAAGGATATTGTTGGAAATATCTTGGCTGAAAAAGGAAGGTAATCAACAACTAAATGGAGATATTCGATTCTAAATTGGTTTAATTGTTGAGAGAGATTGTCTCAATTAAATCTTCACCTCTTTGACCTACCCTACGGTGGCACTATAGGTGTGAGATTAAATCCTTGGAATGGTAGGATAAACTGCATGCATGACATCATGTTTATTATTCCTAAAATTATTATATGTTGTGGTGTATGATTTGATTTATATTTCTGTCAAAATTTATTTTCGGAACTACATATTATCTCATGGTATGTAAACTGCTAAACATGATAAATTGAATAATGATGACTTCGTAAAAGTTGAAAAGTAACAAATTAATTTTTCAGAAGAGGATGTTCCTCTTAAGTCTTCAAATGTAAGTGACATTAATAAGTATGTCACTGCTGTCACTTTTAGTCAACGATAGACAAACGAAATTAGTTCAAAGATGACGAGAATGATTTGGCATCAATCTCACTAGACATCCCACAGTTCACGAGTACTGTCTACTCAAATGAACTGCTAGTTCACGGCCATTTCCTTTAAAGAAAGCCAAGAATGGGAAGGTAATTGTCTACAAGTCACCTAAACTAAATAGGTTAAAGGCTAAACTGAAATATTAATAAAAGAAAGTAAAGGATAAGGAAAGTGATTACGGATCACCAACCTATGAATCCTTAGAGACTTTCTTAACCGAGTAATTTTACTCAGAAGCAAAAGTTCTTTTCTAAGAACAAGGTAGCTGGGCATTCATGATGAAGAGTAGACAATGGGCAGTCATTTCAGCTAAGATAGTGGGAGTGATATAAGGAAATAAATTTCGGATTTTAATCCTTGAATATCAGAGAAATATAATTTCTATTTTTAAATTCATTGGAACAAATAGATTCACTTTCACATCGATAATATAGTTGCCATAAAGAAAGTGAATATGACATTTGTATAAGATTCTGAGACTCAGAATTTTGTCTGATAAAGTCAGAACCACTAAGTAATGCTGAAAAGGTATATGTAACACATCATAAACTATTAAGGCAAATGGTTTCCGTACTTAGATAAACGATTCTTCAACATCTATTAATTGGTGCATGTATCCTAAAGATAAGATCTTGAGACTGGCTAAGGGTGATTCCTATCTCCCAGTCTAAGAACACTATCGCAAAGGAAAAATGACTAAGTAACCCTTTCAGTTTGGAAAGGGTAATAGAGCTGAAGAAGTAACACAGCATGTTCATACTGACCTTCGGGTTCTTATGAAATATACAAGCTAGTGGGAGCTTTTGAGTGGATGACACTATGTCTGACGAATACTCAAATGCTGATTAGATTATCTAAATATTTGGAGGAATCTCTGATATTACCAGAGAAATGAGTATTCCATGCTCAGATATAGGCTATAGCATAGTTTTGGCACTGATGTTTGGCCTACCTTCGGGTGAAACGATTTCACTGAAAGGATAAACCATGTATTGTCTTGTATAGTCATTGATATGCTACATTACACTAGTTAACTCAATAAAGATATTGATCGCAAAATAACGGTTCACATTATTATGTAATACCGAGAAGTCTACCTAGAAGATGCCTATGAATTTGTAGATAATGAGTGAATTACATTTACCCCACTTCCGCAAATAGAGGCATTTAGCACTAGTGCTTGAAGGTAGGACTGGAAATTTTGTATACACGTTCAGATGGTGATTGTTCATGAAATATCTTAATGCAATGAGTAAAAGGTTGGTTATAAGATTCTTGAGATCGGATCATGACGGTTACACTATTACATCCTTTCTAAAAGAATGTTTAAATAACAACCTTGGACCTTGAAGTACAGTTACTCAAGGAGTTACTATCTAATTTAATCAGACCACATCCAACATTGGTTGTTGGGGATTACACTGATAAATACTACTGAACCAGATCAGAATATCAATCTACCCAAATGCAGTGGGAGTATGGTTTATTCATTGACTCGCTGTGATCATGCAGACTTTACAGTCTGCTGGGGGTGATTGATAACCTATGGTCTTCTTTGGAGGACTGTATAGGATTATGATAAAAAAAAGGTTGGTTTAAAGCCACATACCTGTAAATGGAGTTTTGGTACTCCATATATGTTCATACTCTTATAGATACACCTGAGTGTCTCAGGCCCAATGGGAGTAATTAGATCTACGTGGAAAAGAGTCGAATGAATGAGAAAGTTTATCTTTTAAAGAAAAGCCAAGTGGTCAAGGGGTAATTCCCTGAGAAGTAGAGAGTTAACCATGGGTGAAGCCCTGAAACTCTCTCACCATTCAGCCTTTCTTGACTCATTGGAAAGCAGAAAGATTAAAAGGGGTGATGCCCTGAAACTTTCTTCCAGTACAATGGAGCTTGAATTCATTCAGAACAGAAGGGTTTTAGCTTAAAGCCAATGGCAGATTGACTACATGTGCTTATATCCATTGGTGGATGAAAGAAAACCTCTAGGTCATTATAGGTGACATGCTTTAAATGTGTGGGCCTGGCCTAAATTTTGATAACTCTTTTGTAGACTAGGATATCAATATTGGTAAAGTAGTGAGTATTAGTGTTAATGACAGAGATGACACTGCAACGGTTGAACACAACATGAGTGTGTTATCTGAAGTCAATAATTGATGAGCCAAAGCTTCTCTGAATCAGAGAAGTGGACTATATTCTTAGAATTTCATTCGGTCGAATTCATGAGAACAAGTTGTTGGCAATATCCCATCCATCTTATTGGTTAAAGATGATAATGCATTTTCGAATGCAGAATTCAACGAGAGGTTTCCTACCCAATCCCTCACGGAATAATTCTCTTAGTCTTCGGATATAGATAAAATGGGATAGATTCTCTTTTGGATAAAGAAAGTCAGGTTATTAAAAGTCAATAAAAGTCGAGTCTTGGATTCGGACGTTGAAAGCAGTATATTGCATCCACAAGTACCATTAGAGAACGAGGAATCATATGCTTGAGTATTCGGGTGCAAACCTGAGTATTGTTGACCACACTTATTCTTATTTTTTGTCGGATTAAGGATGATCGTGAATCGATCTCAGGCTCAGTGTTTACTCATTGTGATGGAGCTACAGTCTGGAGCAATCCAGCACTACCAAATTTGACTCTGTTAGTCGAATACAATGCAGCATTTGGAGCAGCTAAAGATGCAGTGTGGCTTGAGGAGTTCTTTGTTGGACCGGGAAGTGATTCTATGTCTCAATGAGCCGATACCATTTTACTGTGAAAATAGTTGAGAGGTAGCTCATGCAAAGGCTCTTCGCAATCACAAGAGGTCAAAAGCATATTGAGAAAGAGTACCACCTAGTCAGACAGATCGTGCAAACATGCGACATATCGGTCCTAAAAGATAGCCTCGAGCCGACAACCTGGTTGATCAGTTTACCAAGTCGTGCGGCATCTAGTGTCACTGATAAGCGCTTGGCGGGTATGAAATTGGGAGATATGTCTCATCTGCTTTAGAGCAAGTGGGAGAATGTTGTGGAAAGAAAGAATAATGGTGTGGTGCTCTAAATACAATCATTTCTTGTCTTTACAGGCAAGTGGGAGATTGTTAGATATAGTGTGCCCGAAAGAAAATTGTTGCTTGTCCTTATGGACAAGTGGGAGATTGTTGGAAGTAGCGCCCGAAAGAAAATTTTGTGCAATTGTTTTAAGAATTAATAAATGACAGATTTATTCTCATCTTATTGTTTTCTTCGTGCTTATAAGTAATACACTGCTGAAAACCCCAAGTCGTATCATATGTAGCCATATAACTTAGTGTGTGTCACACATGAGGATTAAGTTTATAGTGATACACTTGAAATGTTAGTCCGTGGTGAATTTAATCAAAGTATGGGGTCTATTGATTAAACCACCATTAATGCGCCTAGAACACTTTATGGTGTGACCGTCTTATCCGGACCGTCGACATTGGTTGTCTAAGTAGGGCATTTATATATGATGTGAGTCATATAGGACTAGACCGATTTAATCTGAATTTCTCATATAATTCTGTGCTTGAGAAATCTTATTAAATCACAAGATGATCATATATGGATTAACCTTAATCCTGAAGTTATTACAGACTCCTACTTGTTTCCGGATAGGGTTTGATGTGTTCGTTAAGGATCAAGGAGCAGTGTTGAAGACTGAGTCACTAAAACTTTTGTAGCCAGGGAGTGATAGTCATGAGAGTGTGAAGCTTGTGTAGCAAAGGACAATCTTACTATTGTATTGGTGAAAGAAAATAGTGAATTCCTCCAATCATCACAGGAGAAGAGTGGATTAAGGGATTACACCACCCTGAACCACTATAAACCTTTGTGCTCATTTACTTACTTCACTTTACTTTACAGCATCTCTTAACTACATTTTTTTCATTCAATATGTGTGTTTAATCTACTTTGAAACAACTTTTAAGAAAGGACATATCTATTGCCCAAAAGCTTTTAAAAAAAGAAAAGTTTTTTAAACTCCAATATAGTCACTAACCCCCCCCCCCCCCCCCTCGACTATATTCACTCCCTTCTCCGGGACCAACACGCCACCTATATCACTTCTCACAAAAACTACAGATATATCAAAGGTGTTCTATAGTTGTTTCAAAAAAGTAGAAAATGCCTCAGTACTCTCACTTTTGTGAGACAAAAACAGAACCCAAGTTTATCTGGTGTAGTCATCAACCACTATGATCACATAATGTTTCCCAGTAAGAGTTTTGACTCTACAAGGATCAAATTGTGCAGTAACACTTCCTTATTTAGTAAAGTTTCACATGAATAAATCGTCAATTAAAATCACAAGTAGTTTGAATAAAATAATAAGATTCAGAAGAAGAATAAATCCAATCATTGAAAAGTAAACAATTCAAAGTAAGATTACAACTAGTACATTATAACAAATATTTTGAAAGTTGTGTCATTCACTGATATCAGACTTCAAGATCAGAAGCATTTCATGCATTGATGTTGTTTATAATCATTCCTTTCATTTCCGGCACTTCTTCATCTATTAATTTTGGTTGAATTGGTTGTCCTGTTACAAGTCTGTTGATGTAGTATGTTAGAAATAAAATTTGAGTTTTGATGATGATTCATCTTATTTATTTATTTGTTTGTTTACACCCAATTGATGAAGTGCAGAAGCTAGCTGTTATAGTGAAAAGCTAAAAGATGTCTAGAACTAAATGTATAGGATTTATTAGAGTCTGATAATTGTATAGGTTATATCAGACAAGCACTGTAATAGTTAGAGTGTCGTAAAACTGAGAACTGGAAATTATCTAGAAAACTGGATACTGACTTAAACTGAAAATGTCACTCAGAACAGAAGAAGGTAAGTTTGCTGAGGGACACAGACTCGGTTGACTTATCTAGAAGTTGAAGGCTGAGGGAACAAACTTAGTAAATGAAGAACTGAGGGACACAGACTCAGTATTCAGAAGAATGAAGAATTGAGGGCTCAAACTCAGTTATGAACATTAAAGCCGAGACTGTAAAGTTAGAATTCTGTTAAGTCTATGATGGCCTGAACTGACTTTATGGGTCTTGTATGAAGACCTAAGAATCATAAGGACAATGATATCTTAGATGATTTATTTTTAAGATATGGTGTACTCTGATTAAGTCAGATGAATAGAGTACTAAGTTTTGAAGATGAGTAAAAACTCAGTAAATGCTCTAAGTCAGTTGACAAACTGATAACTGACATACTCAGACTAAAACTGATCAAGATACTCAGTTATAGGGTCAGTCATCCAAAGAACTGAATCAACATATGAACGTTACAAATTGATGCGTGCAAATATATCGCCACCGTTTAGTCCGGAAATAGCCTCTCTGGCCCATCATACAGGCGGAAGGTCCGCGACTACATCGTTGGTGACGCCAATGATACCAAGTCAAGGTCGCCATCATCAAACCCCGCCTAGAGCATCACCATGACTAGGGGCCGGATCGCGACCTTGGACAAAAGTTCCGCAAAAGGCCGCACAAGACTTGAGAGGAAATATGGAGCAAGAGCAAGACAAACGAAGTCGGCGGTCTATGCGACCCCAAGAAGTCGTCGCCGAGATATTTTATCCACTTGCAGTCCAGATATTTACTAGTTTACTTGGCTATTAAGCAAGATCAGTGACTAAGCTGCTTAGTGACTTCGCTCTTTTACTTAGCTCTTAAGTTTTCTCTTCCTATAAAAGGAAGGCTTGTGTAACCTAAACAAGATATAGACATTCTAGTTCAAAAGCAGGCAAAAGCTCTGCAAAAACACCACCTCTCTCACTTTCCTCATATTGCCGCCACACATCTCCGGCTAACTTACATTCAATCACCTACAATCAGTCAGATATCCTTTAAATCCATACCGCTGTGCCACCATGATGATTTCCACATCATCAGTTGGCTCCGTTACCGGGAAACTAAGCAACAACATGCTCTTGGTCCCAGGCGTAAACATCGTCTAAAGGTCCTAACACAAGGCAGATCGAAGAAATCTCCCTTCCGCCGGCCTGGAAACGTCCGGTTGTGTCCCCTCGTCTGAGTTCACCCCGTAAAAGAGGTAATCTTACAAAGGAAACCCCCAAACTGCCTTTGTTTCCTTCCCTTAGTGATGAAAACCATCAGAAGGTGACATCTTCCACCTCAAAAACATATACCAGAAAAATCCTCATCAATACAAAACTTCTGAAAAATAGCCATACACGTTTCTGGGGTTATTGCATGCAAATCTTCGCTACTTTTCCCTCGAAAAATATATTTCCAGACGCCACATCACCCGATCTATCACTATCCAAAAAGGATCTCTGATCTAAACCACAAGCAAATCTTATCTTCCAACCAAATCGGCTTGCTAACTCAGCGATGGCAGGAAGTAAAAGACAGCTGACGCCCGAAACCCCCACAAAAGGGGGCACGCAACATCAGGCTCGTGGAGAGGTTGTGGGAGAAACACTCGACAATCTTCCCGCCGAAGGCGAAGGGTCGCAGAGAAGGGCCCTAGCCCCTAGAGACGCCCGGAACGTCATTAATCAAAAAACTAAGTCAAATGAGGCTATCGCCGCTCTAGAAAGGGCTCGCAAGGAGCTGGGAGGGTCGCAGCAAAGCCAAAGGTCGACCCCCGAAACAAGACCAGGTTTCCAGAAAGACCCGGAAATCGCAGAAATGAGGGAGTATGCGAGGTATGTTGAAACTATGTACCTGACTAACTCTCGCCTGGTGGCAAAAGGCCAAGCCCCCATGTTGATCCGACCCCCGAATCCTTCTAGAAATGAAATCGTTCCTGCGGCCCTAGATAAAGGCCGCCAGAGCCAGATCCAGGGGATCAAAATAGAGGAAAGTGTACACTCATCGGGTCGCAAGGGACTGAGAAAAGAACATTCTGTATCATAGATCATTCTCTAAACCTTTGCTATGATGCGTACGACCTGAGAAGATCGAGGGAATCCTCGCAAATCTATACGAGGGGATGTGCGGTGGCCACCCGGCTAGCCGCACCCTCGCCCAGAAAGTATTATTGGCCGGATACTACTGGCCAAAACTCGCAGAGGACGCCAAAGCATACGCTAAGTCGTGCGTATGTCAAAAATTTGCGGATATTCCCAGACTGCCATCAGTCGAGCAAAGCATCATCGTCGCCGCCTGGCCATTCAACATGTGGGCCATCGATCTCATCGGGCCGTTAAAGAGGGGTCACTCCGGATGCGAATACGTGGTGGTCGCCGTCGACTATTTCACCAAATGGATCGAGGTCAAAGCCTTGGTAAAAATCAACACCAGAGACATAATTTATTTTCTACTCAATCAAGTATGGACTAGATTCGGCATCCCCAGAGTAATAGTATTGGACCACGGACCCCAATTCAGAGAAGAGTTTGACACATTCTGCAGAGAGAATAACGTCAAACATTGGCAATCCTCAATATGCTATCCACAAGGAAATGGACCGGCCGAAAACGCAAACAAACAAGTAATGAGGGTGCTAAAGAAAAGTTTGGGTGAAAAGGCGGGTAAATGGCCTGATCACCTCCCCGCGGCCCTATGGGTGCTCAGAACGTCGCGAAAAAGAACTACAGGGGAAACTCCTTTTGCTTTGACCTATGGATCCGAAGCTATGGCCCCGGAAGAGATGGCCCTGCCAAGTCTAAGGGTCGCCCATTTCTGCGAGGCCGACAAACCGCTTGCTAGGGAGCTCGATCTTGATTTAGCGGAGGAGCGGCGAATCGAATCGTATGGCCTTTTGCTCAATTGCAAACAGGCTGCCAAACGTCACCACGACAAACATATTCGCAATCATCACTTCACCGTGGGAGATTATGTTTTGTGAAAGAGACGGGCCACAGGCCACGAGGCCAAGAAAGGAAAACTGTCGGAAGGATGGGAGGGCCCAGTAAGGATCGCTCGAGTAGTTAAGAAAGGGACTTATGAGTTAAGTGATAGTCAAGGCCGCGAATACAACTGGCCCTGGAACGCAGACAATTTGAAAAAATATTATATGTAGGCTATCCATCTACTACGTACGAGCGGAACATGCGAAGAGTGGAATCAAAATAAAGAAACATCTTCATTAACGAAAGAAGGGTACAATCGTTTCTAGCAAACCCGCGGCCGGCAACACCTATTGATTTAACCAAAAACAAGGGGGCCGCAAAATAAAAATAAAAAAATAAAAAATAAAAAACAAATTCAGGTGAACCCACAACTGTCCAACGAACGCACCGGTACCCTAGCTAAATTACACAGCCTAGGATGCAGGTTCTTAGATCTAAACGAATTAGATCTGTATGCAGCGGATGGATCACGATTTATATGACACAATTCATAATTAAAGGACTTAAGTACTACAAGGGGGTTTAAGATTATGTTACCAATAACGGGAAGAGTCGCCTTGATCTTCCGATGTGTTCTCCAAACGGCGGTTGGTGGACACCCTTCTTGATACACGAACCTCCTTGATATGCAACACCAAGAAAAACTCAAAGTTTTCCTTCTACTAAAAACCCAAGACAAGAAAAAACTAATTTTTCTCTCTTTTTAATGATGGTGGTCGAAATTATGCCATTCTCTTAAGGCTTGGGAGAACTCTCTTTATATAGGAGAGTAAACCTTGTCCTCCAAGGATTAAATAATTAAGAGATAATTATTCCATTAATCCTTTATTCCAAATAAAAGATAAATAAAATGATTATCCCAAACAAATTAGGATAAATCATATTATTATCTAATATTCCATGAATTATCATTTAACAAATAAAAGATAAATCACATGTCAAATAATTATCCAAGAAAACTAATTTCTCTCTAATCAAATGACATAAATGGCGCCACTAATAGGGTCAAAAAGCCCACATAAAATGTCTTTTATGTGTATTATATTATTTAGCCCAACTAAATAATATCCATGCATATCAATTAATTAGCCCAGCCAATTAATTATCACTGAGGCCCAAATAACAAGATTATTAGTCCGATTTACAGAAGCCACATCGGGGACCATGGACCAATAACCAGTAGCTGCAATAATTAATTATTCATCGAACTGAATAAGTACATTAATTATTAATTCCGGGATTACGCCACCATAAACCCGAAACGAACTCTACCGATTATAGATGTATACTTATACTCAACCCATGAGTGAATAAGCGTCCATTGATATAATCACTACATACGGATTAACCCTCCATAGATCGTCCATTCTCGAGTGGGAAGTCTCCGTGAACCCGACTCGAATATCTTATCCTTATTTACCATTAACCCCCGATGATCAATTAGCACACATATCGACTAGTAGCTAATTAGTCAAATGTGAACTCCCGGGATCGATCACTTTCCTAGGGCTAACAAATAAGGGGATCGTGTCTCTCTACTTCCCGCGGAAGGAATGGATTCCATGTCCGTGAAAATCGAACTACTCACTCATCCGGAGATAGTGCCAATGAGAAGTGGCTTGGAACACATATTTAAGTGAACCGTAACTAACACATCAAACACTACCCCGGGACAAGCAGCATCCTGTGATCACCTCAGGATTAAGGTTGATCCATATATGATCATCTAATGATTTAATAAGATTCCTCGATTACGGAATTATACCGAGAAATGCAGATTAAATCGGTCCAGTCCTATATGAATGCCATCATATATAAATGCCCCACGTAGGTACCTCTACCGATAGTCCGGATAAGACTATCACACCCTAAGGTGTTCGGGCGCATTATTGGTGTTTTAATCAAGAGACCCTAAACTCGATTAAGTTCACCACGGACTAACGCTTTAAGCATATCACCACTAACTCAATCCTCACGTGTAATCCATACACTGAGTTAAGTGGTTACATACAGATATACTTAGGGTTTGCAGCAGTGTATTACTTTACAAGCACAAAGCAAGTAATAAGGTGAGATAAATTTTCTGTCATTCATTATTAAAAACAATTAAACAAATTGTCTTTCGGGCACTACACCTAACACTAGCTACAAGCGAGGCAAAGGGGATGCGACAATCGGGATTCATTGAGGCCGTAAAACTGACTGCCTCGCGGTGAATCAGAATCCCCCAATCAATGTCAACCTGGGGGTCACGAATAGCATGCAGAAGGAGTGCTTCGGCCTCGCTAACAACCTCGAAATCCATGGTCGGGAGAGCACGTGAGTTGATAAACCTTTTCCTCTCACGGTTGCTGCGAGACAATTGAGACACAGAGCATAGCACGCGAGGCCGTTGAGCATCTGGGAACAGCTCGCAGATTGCCCGTCGTAAGCGAACCTGTCTACTTGCCTCATCCCTAAGGTTCCAGGCAACCTCATAATGAGCAGAGGGATCGATAGCAGGTATGCGAAGAGCCCCCTTGATAGCCTCCGGGGCAAAAATGACCGAGACACCACGAAGGGCCACACATCTAACAACTCCTTCAGAGGCAACTTCACATAAGACGGAATAAAATTCCCTTACCATGGTAAGGTTGGAAGGTGTCGAAGGTGGTAGGACAAAATCTAACCACCCAGAAAACCATACCCGGAGCAAGGAGCCATCACCCTCAACCTTGCCCTCGTTCAAGCCCCTCTCCCTCACAAGCTTAACCACATCAATGTAACGCCAGAAATGATCTTTGGCGGTAAGAGAGGCGGTAAGAAAGAAAGGGGAAACATCACGTACTGGACGGGCTTTAAACACCCGGACTGAGCTACCCTCTCCAAGTTGAGAAGACATGGCTCTCAAAACAAAGATTTATGCAAAAGAGGAATAGAATGAGGTCAGGATTGCTCCCTCCTTTTATAGCAGAAGCAAGCAAAAGGAACGGCCACGATCAACGAGATCCTACGGCCAGCATTCACGCGGTTTACCCAAGATTTGAAATTCAAAAGGGCACATTTATCGCTTCAGTTATCAGTGCAAAATTCTAGGCGCTATTAACGCCCGACAGTTATTAGCACGCGATTTTAGGCCACGTTGACCACGCATGCACTGTTGGTCAAGATAGTGCCAGTGAGCTGTCAGATCAATTCAAAACCCTTATTTCCCGGCAACACGACAGTCAAGAAAGGTTGGTTCACTCCAATCAATTCAGCTTCCAAGTTTCTGGCGAACCCCTACTCCGCCATAAACTTAGGGGGCCGCATCCAGAAAATTTCAAATTGTGGCCCGGGGGCCGCATAAATCCTTGCAAAACCTAGCCCAGAGATCTACAGCGAGCCTAGGGCGATTCTTAAAAACATAATCACCATAAGATTATTTGCCATAAGTCCACAGCGACCAAGAATCATACAAGTAGCAACGGAAACATTGTTTCGCTCAAATCGCTACCGGCCTCGCCCAAAACAAGGGGGGATAGGGAAATTTTAAACGCTCCATACGCGAGTCGATAAAGCAGATTAAGTTTTCCTAGCAACTGCTTCATCCAATGATGTTTTCGTCTCTTCATTCTCAACAACCACTGCTTCATTCTGTCCAATCAGATTCATTTGATCGTCCTTGTAAGTTTCTACAATTGATTGAAGCTCTGATATTTCCTTCTTGATGGCACTGCACCATTTCTTGAAGCTTTATTATTTCTTGTTCTTTGCCATGCACCATTGCTTGATGCATTGATATTTCTTGATGATTGCCCTATAAAAATATTGCATGTTATTGTGTTACTGCCTTACATATTTGTCTTTTATTCTCTCTTTAGTGCTTCTTTCCTTTCTCTTTCCAAGTGCCGTTGTAGTCTTAATTGCAAGATCAAGAAACATCTTCAAGTGTTCATAAGCATTCAAAGAAAGATCAAGATCAATCATTTGAAGAAAACAGAGCTGAGGACATAATTTATATATCTAGAAGAGAAAGCTCAAATCACAAATTGAATCATAGTTATTGATTCAAGTCTCAACTTTGATTTTATCAAAGGTTTTAGACTGTGAAACACCAAGACAGTCAGGAAGACTGTGTTTGGGATGAGCTGGTGAAGAGGCAAGACAACCCTTCAAGGACCAGTGTTTCAAACAATTGGAGAGCAGCCATCCCACCTGTTCTACAAGTGTTTAGATAGTGAAGCTAGGGATTAGTCGAGGACTATCATTTTAGGACTTTTTGTAACTGGACCATCTCAAAGAGTTCTAGTGGAATTTTCTTCCGCATCACAGGGGAAGAGAAGACTGACAGAATTACACCACCTGGAGCCTCTATAATTCTTGTTTACTTACATTATGCATTGTGTAAATGAAAGGTATATTGGTTCGGCTATAATTAATTTGTATTTTTAGCAATTTTTTAAATGATGTGTCATGTTTATTTATTTTGTATCAATAAATGGATTTTAGACTCTTATATCTATATTTACATTATTATTATAAATATAAACATATCTTTCATGAACCTTTATATTATTATATTATAGGAAGGACGTTGTAATTCAGTTTATTTATAATTATTATGAATTATTACTCTTGTTATTGTTATATGTATTATTATGGATCTTTTTGTTGAGATGGAGTACATATTTTTGCCACTCTATAAGATTTCATTCTTTATTGTATCTGACACGGAATTGATACTGCTCTTAGCCCCAAGCTTCTTGTTTAGCTACCTTTTTGTTTTTTTCCACAATCCTTCAACGTGGTTGTATATTTTATTGTTACCTTCTATTTCATTTCATTGCATAAACCTTTCGGCTGCTCTTCCCCATTCCCCGCCCCCATCATATTCTCTGCAAAAACCTTATCCTCCTCTCTACCAGAATCCTCTCTCTAATGCTCTCTTCTTGAAATTTCATAGTCTTTGAAGAGATTCTGGGATAAGTCAGTGAGAGGGGGCTAAAAGATGCAGGCTTTTCTTCAAACAAAAGGGCTTCTCTCCCTTCCTGCCAATCCCAAAACCAGAGCTTTTATCCAACAACCTTCACAGGGCTTGAGACTTAGAGTCAAACCCTTAGATTCCTTCAAAGCTAAAAGCTCGAATCGTTTGCCTGTATATCCAAATGGGTTGTTGAAAATTTATAGCTTTGGTACAAAGCCGAATTTGATTAGTCAAAAGAACAAATCTTTGTTCACTTGTAGGGCTGAGGCGGCTGCTGCAGCTTCAGCGGATGGCCAGCCTCTGTTTGATAAGGTCGATACACCCAAATTCTTGGGTATTGAACTGACCACCTTAAAGAAGATTGTGCCTCTTGGGTTGATGTTTTTCTGTATTCTTTTCAATTATACAATTCTCCGGGATACAAAAGATGTTTTGGTGGTCACTGCTAAAGGGTCAAGCGCTGAAATCATCCCTTTCTTGAAAACTTGGGTCAATTTACCTATGGCTATTGGGTTCATGCTCTTGTACACAAAATTAGCAAACGTGTTGTCAAAGGAAGCTCTTTTCTATACCACAATACTGCCCTTTATTGCCTTCTTTGGGGCTTTTGGGTTTGTTTTGTATCCTATGAGCAATTACTTTCACCCTACGGCTCTTGCTGATAAGCTTCTGGACACGCTTGGTCCAAGGTTCCTTGGACCAATTGCTATTATGAGAATCTGGAGTTTCTGCTTGTTTTATGTCATGGCTGAACTTTGGGGAAGTGTGGTGGTTTCTGTGCTCTTTTGGGGATTTGCCAATCAGGTACATATTCTTCACTTTCTGAATAATATGTGTACTTTAATTCACCTCTTGGCGCTTGTGAATACCAGGGGTGACTTTAATTTACCTTGTATGATGTCCTAATTTAAAGCTGACTCCAGTATTTTATTTAGCTAGAAAATTTGCAATTCTCAAAGCTGATTTGCTTCCTTTTTGTTTTATATGAAATGTATGATTTCAATCATTGATAACTGTGGTTAAAGGTCTGTAGTTCTTTTGTTTTATTTTTTTTTCTGGTTTAAGGTCCAATAGTTCTTTCATAATAATCCACACAAATAAGCCGTTCACTATCATCTTCTTCTTGATGTATTCATGTTTAATGATGATCAAATGTTGGAATTGTTGTTTCTACAGTCATCATTGTCCATGCTTTGTTATATCAATCATCAGGCATCATTTTCCACGATTAGGTGTCTCATGTTCTTATCCTTGAAACATGCTGTTTCACTTCAAATGGATTCTCTTCTAGGCTTTATGACAGATATTTTGCAGTTATTGTAGTTCTACTGAAACTTTTTAGGAGACATGTAAACAAGCACAGAAATATTGAGTTTGAACTTAATGTGTCTTAACTGCCTCCTCGTTTGTTTTCGTTTCAGATAACAACTGTTGATGAAGCCAAAAGATTCTACCCTCTATTTGGGCTTGGAGCAAATGTGGCACTTATTTTCTCTGGTCGGACGGTTAAGTATTTCTCAAATTTGAGAAAAAATTTGGGCCCTGGAGTTGATGGTTGGGCTATGTCTTTGAGGGGAATGATGAGCATTGTAGTGCTATTTGGCCTCGGCATATGCGGTTTGTACTGGTGGGTTAATCGCAACGTCCAACTGCCCACTAGAAGTAAAAAGAAGAAGGTAGTTTGTCTATGCCAGTGCACTCTTTTGTCCTCATGGTTATATGTTATTGACCGAAACAATTTATGTTTTTTTTTGGCAGGAGAAAGCCAAATTGGGAACAATGGAAAGCTTAAAGGTTTTGTTGTCTTCGAGATACATTAGGGATTTGGCTACCTTGGTTGTTGCATACGGAATAAGCATCAATCTTGTTGAAGTTACATGGAAATCGAAACTCAAAGCACAGGTAAAACATGTTACACACTATGGCTCAAATTCTTCTGTTAGCTATAACTAGTACTAACATTACGTTCTTAACGCTGCAGTTCCCGAGCCCAAATGAATATTCATCCTTTATGGGTGATTTTTCAACTGCTACAGGAATAGCAACTTTCTCTATGATGCTTTTGAGCCAATGGATTTTCGACAAGCATGGTTGGGGCGTAGCAGCCACGATTACTCCTACTGTGTTGCTTTTAACCGGAGTTGGATTCTTCTCACTCATTTTGTTTGGAGACCCTTTTGCTCCGGCTCTTGCAAATTCGGGCTCACACCACTTCTTGCAGCTGTTTATGTCGGTGCCCTGCAGAACATTTTTAGTAAGAGTGCAAAATACAGCTTATTTGATCCTTGCAAAGAAATGGCTTACATACCTTTGGATGAAGAGACTAAGGTTTGATTATCTTCCTACTTATTTTTGGCTGAACATTCGTGTCGTGATTTGTTTACTAGCCTTTCACCTCTTTTCATACAATTATTCTGACCCAATTCGAGTCGGAAAACGATAATTATTCTGATTCAACTCGAGTCAGAATTTTGAATGTTTTCCATACACAATACCACGAAAATTGAGTCAAGAAAACTTTTACCATTCTGTCTGAAATTTGGTCAGAATCAACGCGTTTGCAAATTATTCTGACCCAATTTGAGTCAAAATGATGATTATTCTGATTTAATTCGAGTCAGATTTTAGAATGTTTTCCATACCCGATACCGTTCAGAAGAGACTTAGTGACTAAAATTGAGTCTAGAATACTTTTAATGTTCTGTCTGAAATTCGTTCAGAATCAATGAGTGCAAAAAAAAAAAAAACAAAAAAAAAAAAACATTTGAAGGGTAAAAGTGGAAAAAATTGTGCGTGTTAAGACTTTTTAGTTGTGTGAAAAGACATTCCCTTTAACAACGTTAAAGATAAAGCTATGTTTTGTATATGGTCATATAAGCAGTGAAATTAATCATCTCTGCTTTATCTTGCATCACAGCTTAAAGGGAAGGCTGCCATTGATGTCGTCTGCAATCCATTGGGAAAATCTGGAGGCGCTTTGATTCAGCAGTTCATGATATTAACCTTTGGTTCACTTGCAAATTCAACTCCATATCTAGGAGGGGTACTTTTGGTAATTGTTGGTGCATGGTTGGCAGCTGCCAGGTCCTTGGATGGTCAATTCACGGCGTTACGTAGGGAAGAAGAACTCGAGAAGGAGTTGGAGAGGGCGTCGTCTGTGAAAATCCCGGTTGTATCTCAAAATCAAAATGGAAACGGTTCTCTTCCCAGTGGCGGTGAATCATCATCGTCCCTAAATCCTACCCAAGGTGACCCAACTAGTTCTGGATCGCCATCACCGCGTAATGCATGATCGATCATTTGGGGTTAATCCAATTCAATGATGATACAAGAAATACAAAGGCAATGCAAAATTACAACCACAAGAAGGTGTTTGCTGTGGAGGGTTTAGTGAAACAATAAAATCTAAAACAATAGAAAGGTTGGTTTCGGTACGATTTGTTGTATTGATAGGTTTTACAGTAATAATCGTGAGGGATCAAGGTCAAAATCCTTGAATGCTGACTTGATTTCTACATTTTCCTTGTTCCTTTTAGGAAAACATTTATTCCTCATTTGTTGCAGTAATTTCTTTGTTATGTAGAATTCATTATTCATAGCACGGGTCATTAAATAAAGATATATCTTGTCACTTCCTGCACTTCTGCATTTGTAGTGTTGTTTATTTACCTATTAATAATTTATATTTGCTGTTGAAGGTTTCATACTCGTACCCATTTCTATATCGCAGAGAAGAAACCACTTGTAGAATAGACAATGTGATTTGTTGTTTCTAAAGATTTTATGATGTAATATACAACGATTATATTGAAAAATTTGTCGTCTCACATGGTTGGAAGAGGGACGGTCAGAACTGATACTGATTTTATCGTGATCCTTCGTGTTCCGGGTGTAAGTTTTGGATAACAAATCATCAATTTTAAAAAATTTGATAGGGGTTAAGGATCCATTTTAAATCCATTAATTGTTAATCTCTCTATTTTTTTATCTGTCGTAAAGAAAAGATTTACACAGATTCAAAAAGAGATTAATGTATCTGAAAAAAATGGTTAAATATTTTTTTTAAGAAAGTGATTAATGTATCTGAAAAAATGGGAAAATAACAAAATAATTCTTCACACCTCAAGCATTTAAAATTGTACAAAAAATTGGGTATTGTAAAATGACATATAAATAAAAACAAAATAAATTCTGAAAAATGACATTTTAAAAAAAAAACAAATGAGGTATTTGTTTTGATAAACTATACTACACCCGTTCTTGTTTAACCGTCGCAGTTGTCAAAATCAACAATTCTTTTTTATCTGTCATAATTATATTTTGAATACATATTTTAATACTATTTCCGCTTTTCAATATTACTTTTTAGGATAATGCAACCAATCAATCTTTCATATTCAATACACTACTACACTTTTCAAATTTTTTTTAATATTTTATAATAAAAGTCAATGCAATTACTCATTTTCTTATTTTACTCCCTCCGTTTTTTTTTATCTGTCACATTTCAGTTTTTGCCATTTTTTTTATTTATCTGTCATTTTACATTTTCAATACAACATTTATTATTTTTTTCTCCTTTACCAACAAAATATTTACATCTCCAATAAAAAAACACAATTCCAATACTAAAAACTCATTTTCCAACAAAACATATACATTTCCAATAAAATAAATACATTTCCAATACATATATTAATTATTTTCTTAATCTGCGTGATTATTCTCTCTGCGACATATATATAAAAACGGAGGGAGTATGTGTTTTTATCAAATTCGACAGATAATCCATTAGGGCAATCCATTACCCTAGTGGTAATCCATTACTCGGGTACATACCCTAGTGATAATCCATTAGGGTCTAACCTGGCTCCCAACGGAGAGGCCAGGGTTCGAACCCCGTTTGGAGCTCTTTAATAGGGTGTGTGTTTCTTTCGTCTCCAGAATAAAATAAAATAAAATAATATAAAATAAAACAAAAAAATCAACATATAATAAGATACAGAGGGAGTATATGATTTTGTCAATGACCGGTCTAAAATCTGTGCAGAACCGGAGGATCGTGTAAAATTTTGATTCTTAACAAACGTCATATAAATGAGGGGTCTATTTGGATATAGAATTCTGTTCCTTATTTTTTTTAGTGGAAGAATTTTCTATTCTTGTCCGCTGGGTGTTTGGATATAGAATTTTCTGCTTTTCATTTGAAGTATATTTTCTATTCAATTTTTTTTTCAAACACTTCGAATTTTCTATTTTCTTTTTTTGACATCGAATTTTCTATTCAAGTAAACGAAATTTCAGCGGGGTGTTTGGCCCACATTATGTTTTACGTATAAGAAAAATGTTGGTTGATACAAAATTAGGATTATGACACAATCTGAAATATTTTTAAATATCAGTTCAGCCACATATTTTTTATTGAAAGAATGACAACTCTATTATTTTTATAAGCTAAAGGACAAAGCTAAAAAAAAAGGTTAAAAGAAAATCCATGCCAGTAACTTTGTTTTTTTTTTCCCTTAAACAATGATATTTTTTGATGTAGATCTCTAAACGCAACGAAACATTCACTGAATTTTTTTTTTATTTTTAACATGCTCTTCGTTTTGAGATTTGGTTCAATGTAAATACATCGTTTTCCGTTAGATTCACTGTTAAAATTCACTTAGTAAATCCCCTCAGTGAATCATGAAAAATAATGAATATCGATATTGAATTTTGAACAATAATGAATTTCGAGAGCGGATTTTCGAAAATCACGTCGGAATACGATGAATATGGTCTCAAAATAAAGAGCATTAAAAAATAAAAATAAAATTGGTGGAAATTTTTTCAAATTTGGAGTTCTAGATTGAGAGATAGTGTTTAAAAAATATAGATTAGAGAAAGTGTGTTGGTTTATTTATTTATTTTTTAAAAAGGCGTCAGAATTTATTTAAAAAAATAGTTTTGTCCTTAATGCAAAAGATCTAAAAAGTTGTCATTCTTCTTAATTGATGATGTGTCTTTGTCCTTCTCCCCAACTCCCCCTTTTCTTTAAGGGTATTTGTTTATAAGGACCAGTTTTGAGACTTAATTAGGCATTTAGAAAACTAAAAAAAGATCATCGTTTATAAGAACACGTTTTTTCTAACTTTCATAATTTACCCCTTTAATAAGAATCGTACGCGATGTGAATCTGCTCGATAAGGCTATTGACACCGCCAATGGCCATAGCCCCGGGTTTCAATAATGTTGGGTGACGATGCTGGAGACCGTTTGTTAATCAATATGGGTCAATCTCCTATGTGATAACGATCGAAAACCCTAGAAACCCTAATTTGTGCAAGAGAGGGACGAATTGTTTTCTAGACTGAGCTCTCGGATTATTTCTGAGAGTTGCCTACGTATCCAATAGTCAAATTGGAATCAAGTCATCCGTTGTTCCTTAGGGTTGTTTATATAGGCGATATCTCACCTCTATTACTTGTTGAGCAAGTATTATAATTAATAATTATTCCCTAAGTATATACACGACTTAATCCCTAAAATCAGAGATAATTATGGACGTATTTAATGCCAAGATTGGAGTCTTTATGAATGAGGATTCTGTGCATATATAATTATCCCGCATGCGGAATAACAGCGGGGCTGTACAGAGCGTCCCACGCTCAGCCCCCAGAACTAATGTGGACGAACCGGGCGCCTCCTCGCGCCGGACCTTGGCCGTCTGCGGTGGGCCGGAGGAGGAGCTCGGACCGATCTCCCGTGGTAGACGATCGCCCTCTCGTTCGGTCATTGGGGCCTTTGTGCCCTTAAAGCCCTCGCCTTTACGGAGTGGTTATTTATTAAGAACCCCTAAAGGTGACACGCGGCGTAACTCGGGTCGGGTATCATCATAAGCCCCCAGGTCTAACGCTGCTTTTACAAGTGTGCCAGATCTGCGCTACTTTGGCGGTTCGGCCGGCTTCTACCCGATCACGCGTTTCAAAATACTTGATTGCCAGCTGGTAGCCTATTTAATAGGCCATCATTATATTTGTAGGACACGAGGCATTTCACTCCTTTTCATAACTGACGTCGTCACATCTGGAGTGGGCTATAAACCCGTCCCTTCAAATCAGACTTTCCCTCTTCTCGTATTTCCTATTAATTCAAAGATTTTCCTCAAGATCCTATGCATTTCCAAGTAAGCACCTAACTTTTCTTGCGCTGTTCTTCTTTATTTCTTCTTCTCATCTGCTTTTCCCACTTCATGAGGGCTAGTACTGCTTCGAGCAGCTCTATTGATAGGGAGTTTGAGTCCCATTCTGAATCAGAAACTGAGGTCACCCAACCTTTTATTCAGTTCGGAGGCCCAATTGACATTCTGCCCTGAACACTATCGATGCTCGCATTAATACCGAGCAGATCGTTACAGATTAGCCCCCATTTAGATCTAGGTATCATTCTGCATTTGGGTTTACTTCACTAAATCAGTGTCTTAGAGCCCATATGACTGCTAGGACGGCCATAGGTTGTTTCGGCATTAGGTCCAAACTAACCCATGATGGTATCTTGCAAATCTGCAACCGGTATGGAATAGACATGGACCGATACGCCCCTCAGCGGCCAGGGGGCCCAGCTCTATGCCCATCAGCCCCCGGAGGGGTACTGCATTGTATACAGAGATCAGTTCGTCTGTGGCCTCAGGTTTCCTTTCTGTCCGGCTATTTTGGCCGTACTGAGACATTATCAGCTGGGCTCCGCCCAGGTCGCTCCTAACGGTGTTAGGGCGATTATTGGGTCCGCGATCTTCTTCCGGCTGATGGACACAGAGTTCAGTGTGGATCTATTTAGGACTTTTTACCAGCACAAGAAGATCAAGAATCATAGTGGGTGGTACTATTTTCCACGCCGCACAGACCACAGGAGGGGGGTTTCACATGCTCTCCATAGGGAAATCTTCCATTCACGAGTGGAAGAATCACTTTTTCTTCATCCGCGACGACGGGCACCCTGAGCTGAGCAACTGGAATTATTTCCAGCTTCCTGCTGATGTGTGCCCCACCACCGTTGGTGAAGGTTTGCTGAACGATATTGCCGGTGCCAATGTTCTCCTCGATTTTGAGTACTGGTCCGACGAACTGATAGAAGCTGCTCGCTCATCTGACTCCGGCCCTGAGCCCTATCGTCTCACATGGTTGGAAGAGGGACGGTCAGAACTGATACTGATTTTATCGTGATCCTTCGTGTTCCGGGTGTAAGTTTTGGACCAACAAATCATCAATTTTAAAAAATTTGATAGGGGGTTAAGGATCCATTTTAAATCCATTAATTGTTAATCTCTCTGTTTTTTTATCAGTCGTAGAGAAAAGATTTACACAGATTCAAAAAGTAATTAATGTATCTGAAAAAAATGGTTAATTTTTTTATTTTAAGAAAGTGATTAATGTATCTGAAAAAATGGGAAAATAACAATATAATTCTTCACACCTCATGCATTTTTTATTTTTTTTTTGAGAACCACCTCATGCATTTAAAATTGTAGAAAAAATTGGGTATTGTAAAATGACATATAAATAAAAACAAAGTAAATTATGAAAAATGACATTTAAAAAAAAACAAATGAGGTATTCGTTTTGATAAACTATACTACACCCGTTCTTGTTTAACCGTCGCAGTTGTCAAAATCAACAATTCTTTTTATCTGTCATAGTTATATTTTGAATACATATTTTAATACTATTTCCGCTTTTCAATATTACTTTTTAGGATAATGCAACCAATCAATCTTTCATATTCAATACACTACTACACTTTTCAAATTTTTTTTAATATTTTATAATAAAAGTCAATGCAATTACTCATTTTCTTATTTTACTCCCTCCGTTTTTTTTTATCTGTCACATTTCGCTTTTTGCCATTTTTTTATTTATCGTCATTTTACATTTTCAATACAACATTTATTATTTTTTTCTCCTTTACCAACAAAATATTTACATCTCCAATAAAAAAACACAATTCCAATACTAAAAACTCATTTTCCAACAAAACATATACATTTCCAATAAAATAAATACATTTCCAATACATATATTAATTATTTTCTTAATCTGCGTGATTATTTATTCTGCGACATATATATAAAAACGGAGGGAGTATGTGTTTTTATCAAATTCGACAGATAATCCATTACCTTAGTGGTAATCCATTACTCGGGTGCATACCCTAGTGATAATCCATTAGGGTCTAACCTGGCTCCCAGCGGAGAGGCCAGGGTTCGAACCCCGTTTGCAGCTCTTTAATAGGGTGTGTGTTTCTTTCGTCTCCAGAAAAAAAAAAAATAATAAAAAAATCAACAGATAATAAGAAACAGAGGGAGTATATGATTTTGTCAATGACCGACCTAAAATCTGTGCAGAACCGGAGGATCGTGTAAAATTTTGATTCTTAACAAACGTCATATAAATGAGGGGTCTATTTGGATATAGAATTCTGTTCCTTATTTTTTTTAGTGGAAGAATTTTCTATTCTTGTCCGCTGGGTGTTTGGATATAGAATTTTCTGCTTTTCATTTGAAGTATATTTTCTATTCAATTTTTTTTTCAAACACTTCGAATTTTCTATTTTCTTTTTTTGACATCGAATTTTCTATTCAAGTAAACGAAATTTCAGCGGGGTGTTTGGCCCACATTATGTTTTACGTATAAGAAAAATGTTGGTTGATACAAAATTAGGATTATGACACAATCTGAAATATTTTTAAATATCAGTTCAGCCACATATTTTTTATTGAAAGAATGACAACTCTATTATTTTTATAAGCTAAAGGACAAAGGCTAAAAAAAAAGGTTAAAAGAAAATCCATGCCAGTAACTTTGGTTTTTTTTTTCTTTTCTCTTCTTAAACAATGATATTTTTTGATGTAGATCTCTAAACGCAACGAAACTTTCACTGAATTTTTTTTATTTTTATCATGCTCTTCGTTTTGAGATTTGGTTCAATGTAAATACATCGTTTTCCGTTAAATTCACTGTTAAAATTCACTTAGTAAATCCCCTCAATGAATCATGAAAAATAATGAATATCGACATTGAATTTTGAACAATAATGAATTTCGAGAGCGGATTTTTGAAAATCACGTCGGAATACGATGAATGTGGTCTCAAAATAAAGAGCATTAAAAAATAAAAAAAAATTGGTGGAAATTTTTTCAAATTTGGAGTTCTAGATTGAGAGATGAGTGTTTAAAAAATATAGATTGGAGAAAGTGTGTTGGTTTATTTATTTATTTTTTAAAAAGGCGCCAGAATTTATTTAAAAAAATAGTTTTGTCCTTAATGCAAAAGTTCTAAAAAGTTGTCATTCTTCTTAATTGATGATGTGTCTTTGTCCTTCTCCCCAACTCCCCCTTTTCTTTAAGGGTATTTGTTTATAAGGACCAGTTTTGAGACTTAATTAGGCATTTAGAAAACTAAAAAAAGATCATCGTTTATAAGAACACGTTTTTTCTAACTTTCATAATTTACCCCTTTAATAAGAATCGTACGCGATGTGAATCTGCTCGATAAGGCTATTGACACCGCCAATGGCCATAGCCCCGGGTTTCAATAATGTTGGGTGACGATGCTGGAGACCGTTTGTTAATCAATATGGGTTAATCTCCTATGTGATAACGATCGAAAACCCTAGAAACCCTAATTTGTGCAAGAGAGGGACGAATTGTTTTCTAGACTGAGCTCTCGGAATATTTCTGAGAGTTGCCTACGTATCCAATAGTCGAATTGGAATCAAGTCATCCATAGTTCCTTAGGGTTGTTTATATAGGCGATATCTCACCCCTATTACTTGTTGAGCAAGTATTATAATTAATAATTATTCCCTAAGTATATACACGACTTAATCCCTAAAATCAGAGATAATTATGGACGTATTTAATGCCAAGATTGGAGTCTTTATGAATGAGGATTCTCTGCATATATAATTATCCCGCATGCGGAATAACGACGGGGGGGGCCGTACGGGCGTCCCACGCTCAGCCCCCAGAACTAATGTGGACGAACTGGGCAGCTCCTCTTCGCCAGACCTTGGCCGTCCTGCGGTGGCTGGAGGAGGAGCTCAGACCGATCTCCCATGGTAGACGATCTGCCCTCTGTTCGGTCATTGGGGCCTGTGGCCCTTAAAGCCCTCAGTTTACGGAGTGGTTATTTATTAAGAACCCCTAAAGGTGACACGCGGCGTAACTCAGGTCGGGTATCATCATAAGCCCCCCAGGTCTAACGCTGCTTTTACAAGTGGGTCAGATCTGCGCTACTTTGGCGGTTCGGCCGGCTTCTACCCGATCATGCGTTTCAAAATACTTGATTGCCAGCCGGTAGCCTATTTAATAGGCCATCATTATATTTGCAGGACACGAGGCATTTCACTCCTTTTCATAACTGACGTCGTCACATCTGGAGTGGGCTATAAACCCGTCCCTTCAAATCAGACTTTCCCTCTTCTCGTATTTGCTATTAATTCAAAGATTTTCCTCAAGATCCTATGCATTTCCAAGTAAGCACCTAACTTTTCTTGCGCTGTTCTTCTTTATTTCTTCTTCTCATCTGCTTTTCCCACTTCATGAGGGCTAGTACTGCTTCGAGCAGCTCTATTGATAGGGAGTTTGAGTCCCATTCTGAATCAGAAACTGAGGTCACCCAACCTTTTATTCAGTTCGGAGGCCCAATTGACATTTCTCGCCCGAACACTATCGATGCTCGCATTAATACCGAGCGAGATCGTTACGGATTAGCCCCCATTTGATCTAGGTATCATTCGCATTTGGGTTTACTTCACTAAATCAGTGTCTTAGAGCCCATATGACTGCTAGGACGGCCATAGGTTGTTTCGGCATTAGGTCCAAACTAACCCATGATGGTATCTTGCAAATCTGCAACCGGTATGGAATAGACATGGACCGATACGCCCCTCAGCGGCCAGGGGGCCCAGCTCTATGCCCATCAGCCCCCGGAGGGGTACTGCATTGTATACAGAGATCAGTTCGTCTGTGGCCTCAGGTTTCCTTTCTGTCCGGCTATTTTGGCCGTACTGAGACATTATCAGCTGGGCTCCGCCCAGGTCGCTCCTAACGGTGTTAGGGCGATTATTGGGTCCGCGATCTTCTTCCGGCTGATGGACACAGAGTTCAGTGTGGATCTATTTAGGACTTTTTACCAGCACAAGAAGATCAAGAATCATAGTGGGTGGTACTATTTTCCACGCCGCACAGACCACAGGAGGGGGTTTCACATGCTCTCCATAGGGAAATCTTCCATTCACGAGTGGAAGAATCACTTTTTCTTCATCCGCGACGACGGGCACCCCGAGCCGAGCAACCGGAATTATTTCCGGCTTCCCCCCGATGTGTGCCCCACCACCGTTGGTGAAGGTTTGTAGGAACTTTTTCCTTGAACGATATTGCCGGTGCCAATGTTCTCCTCGATTTTGAGTACTGGTCCGACGAACTGATAGAAGCTGCTCGCTCATCTGACTCCGGCCCTGAGCCCAGGTGTTGGAAGGTGCCATGCTAGAGCGAATAGCTCAGGCTATTCATGAGTATAAGAGCTCAGATCACTTCACCGGGGCTCTGAAGGTTTTACTTGGCTCCATTCTAAGCCATGGATATACTCTAGGTGTTAACCAAGCCAAAGAGCAGTGTCCCGAGCTGGTCATCTCGGATCTTCAACATGGCAGGCTTTGCAAGCCATCGGCAATGAGCTGTACCAGGCCAGGCTTAGAGAATTTCAAGCTGGTAAGGACTTAGCAGAGAAATATGGCCGTCGACCTGTGTCTCGTCAGACCAACACCTCTTCAGCTCAACGCTCTGGTACTCCTACCGATCAGCAACAAGAAACAAGTGCAAATCCTTAGGAACTATGCCTTTGTTATTTTGTTGAGACTTTGCAATATCTTCCAACCTTGTTATTCTTTTTTGTTCTTGACAATTTGTGCCTTTTTGGAACTTGTTTTGTAATTTTTTTCTTATTTTTGGTGTTCAGCCCTTCTTTGCCATTACTTTTGGTTTTGCCTTTGCTTTTGTTTTAAGCCTAGCTTAGGGTCCTTTCCCCACTGAAGTACATCATTTACGAAGCTTTGCTTGTTGAATGTTGTACTTCAGTGTATGCGCTGATCGTCTGTCCGCGGACTTCGAAAAGTTTATTTCAAACTTTCGAAGTATCATTAGTCTTGATCTGACCGTTTGGAATTTTTTTAACTCGTTGAGTCTGTCCTGCAGACTTATTTTGATTTGCCCTTGGAAAATTCCTTTTCTGAGACCGACCTGCGGTTCAATTCTTTTACTAAGTCCGACCTGCGGATCACTTCGTTGAGTCTGTCCTACAGACTTATTTTGATTTTCCTTTGGCAAATTCCTTTTTTGAGACCGACCTGTGGTTCAGTTCTTTTACTGAGTCCGACCTACGGATCAGTTCGTTGAGTCTGTCCTGCAGACTTATTTTGATTTGCCCTTGGCAAATTTCTTTTCTGAGACCGACCTGCGGTTCAGTTCTTTTACTTAGTCCGACCTGAGGATCAGTTCGTTGAGTCTGTCCTGCAGACTTATTTTGATTTGCCCTTGGCAAATTTCTTTTCTGAGACCGACCTGCGGTTCAGTTCTTTTACTGAGTCCGACCTGAGGACCAGTTCGTTGAGTCTGTCCTGCAGACTTATTTTGATTTGCCCTTGGCAAATTTCTTTTATGAGACCGACCTGCGGTTCAGTTCTTCTACTGAGTCCGACCTGCGGATGAGTTCGTTGAGTCTGTCCTGCAGACTTATTTCGATTTGCCCTTAGCGAATTCCTTCCTGAGACCGACCTACAGCTCAGTTACGATCAAGCAACAAAATGACAACGCACATATGCAATAAAACATTTATTCAATATTTGATGCTTGAATACACCTTATTGAGAATTTAAAATTAACAATGCATAAAATAGTCTGGAACCTGTCCTAGACATAAAACTTCCTCAAGTTAGAGGCATTCCAGCTGCGGGGCACAATTCTGCCATTTGCATCAGCCAGTTGATATGATCCTTTACCATGTACCTTGACCACCTTGTACGGTCCTTCCCAGTTCGGATCAAGTGTCCCTTGGGGTAGTTGTTTGCTCACCTCACTCTTCCTGAGCACCAGATCCCCTTCTTTGAAGTATGAGTGTTTAAGTCGAGAATTGTAGTAATGAGAAATTCGCTGTTTATACTTCTCCAATCTTATGGAGGCTATATTACGAGCCTCTTCTAGGTCGTCCTTGGTGTGCCTGAGCTCAGCTAACTGCTGATCTTTGGTGTAGAGCGCCGTCCACGGAGATGATAGGCCGATCTAAGCCGGAATCACCGATTCACAACCGTATGCCAGGCTGAAAGGGGTTTCTCTAGTTGCCGAGTTGGGGGTTTTTCTGTACGCCCATAATATGTTGGGCAAATGCTCGGTCCAACTTTCTTTTTCTTCCTCTAGGCATTTTTTCAGCCCTGTATTTTGATCTGCCGGTTGGTCTGTTCGACTTGCCCATTAGCTTGGGGATACCCGACTGAAGTGAAGTGTTGAGTGATGTGTAAACCATTGCACCATTCTCTGACAACTCTGTCTTTGAACTGAGTCCCATTGTCTGAAACCCAAGTTTTTGGTATTCCATACCTGCATACTATGTTCTTCCACGAAATTTCTGTATATGCTTCCCTGTTATAGTGGCCAGTGGTTCAGCTTCAACCCACTTGGTAAAATAATCGATTGCTACGATCAGGAATCTGACATTGCCTGGGGCTCTTGGGAGTGGCCCTACTAGATCAACTCCCCACTGGTCAAACGGCCATGGGGACACCATTGGAATCATGTTCTGGGATGGCCGATGTGACAAGTTGTCATGCACCTGGCATGACCTACACTTTTCCACCAACTCCCTGGCATCTTCTAACATTGTTGGCCAATAATAACCGAACAATTTGCATTTCCTTGCAAGGGTCCGAGCTCCAGGATGATTTCCACAAATGCCCAAGTGTTTTTCCCTGAGCATGTAATTCCCTTCTTCCTCGGTTACACATCTTAGCCATAGAGCAATATACGACTGCGATAAAGTACTTCTTCGAACAACGAGTACCTAACTGTTAAAAGCTTCATTTTCCTGGACTGAACCTTGTCCTGTGGCAGAACGTTATCTCTAAGATACAACACAATCAGATCCACCCACGTACTGGCCTGTCTAATCGGTTGTATTGCTTTTTGTTTGTAGCTTCTCTCCCTCAATAACTCCACCAGTAATTTCTTTTCTGACAAAAATTTTGAGGCTAGTTTTGATAAAGCGTCTGCCCTTCTATTCTCAGCTCGGGGTATTTGCGCAACCTTGACTTGTCGAAATTTTTCTAGGAGAGTTCTAGCTGCCGCTAGGTATTTCCTCATACGTTCCTCCTTAGCCTCGTACTCCCCATTTATATGATTTACAACGATTTATGAATCGCTGTATACCTGCAGATCATCTGCCCCAAGCTTGTTCGCCAACTTAATCCCCGTGATCAGAGCTTCGTACTCAGCTTCATTATTTGTAGCCTTAAAGTCAAACTTTAGGGCATAGGGAAACTCCTCCCCTTTTGGACTAACGAGTAAGAGGCCGGCCCCTGCTCCGTCCTTACTTGATGCCCCACCGACATATAAGCTCTATTGATGCATCTCTTTTTCCTGCTGACCATCCTCTAGACGAACAGATATTCCTTCAACCAAGAAATCTGCCAAGGCCTGTGCTTTGATTGCAGTTCGAGGTCAAAAATCAATGTCATATTCTGCCAACTCGACGACCCATTTCGCCAACCTTCCTGAGGTTTCAGTTCGTCCCAGTATTTGTTGCAGTGGTTGATCGGTGATCACGGTAATGGGATGAGCTTAGAAGTAAGGTCTCAACTTCCTTGTGGCATGCACCAATGCCAACGCTAATTTTTCCGCGTTCGAATATCTGACCTCTGGCCCGTGGAGCACTTTGCTCATAAAGAATACTGGTATCTGCTGCCCATTCTGTTCTTTAATCAGTACTACGCTCAGTGCTTCTTCACACACTGCCAAGTATACGAACAACGGTTCCCCTTCCTGAGGAACGGTCAAAGTTGGCAGTTCGGCCAGGTATATCTTTAACTCGTCAAGTGCTTCCTGACTCTGATCATCCCACTGAAATGAACTGGCTCTTCTCAAGATTTTAAAGAAGGGTAAAGCACGCTGCGCTGATCTTGATAAGAATCTACTCAAGGCAGCTATTCGTCCTATCAGACGTTGTACCTCATTTATGCTTTTTTGGTGGGACATTGTTTTTAATGCATCAATCTTATCTGGGTTTGCTCTGATTCCGTCCCTGGATATCATGTATCCCAGGAACTTCCCTGATCTAACTCCAAATGTACACTGATTTGGGTTGAGTTTCATCTGAGTTTTCCTTAAAACTCTAAAAACTTCTCAGACATCGTTTAAGTATTGGTCAAGATACTTGCTCTTGATCAGGAGGTCATCCACGTACACTTCCATACACTTTCCTATCTGATCGGCAAAGATTGTGTTGATATCCCTCTGATATGTTGCTCCTGCATTCATTAGTCCAAAAGGCATAGTGACATAACCGTACGTTCCGAATTCTGTTACGAAAGCAGTCTTTTCTGCATCTTCTGGATGCATCATGATACTGGTGATAGCCCCTGTACGCTTCTAAGAATGCGAACACCTCATATCCCACCGTTGAGTCTACTAAACGATCAATCTTGGGCAAGGCGTAACAGTCCTTTGGACATGCCTTATTCAGATCTGTGAAATCCACACACATCCTCCAGCTCCCATCTAGCTTCTTGACCAGTACAGGGTTAGCTAACCATTTAGGATATATCACTTCTTTGATTATGTTTGCCTGCAATAGCTTTATTACTTCTTGCTCGGTCGCCTCGATGCGCTCAGGGGCGAAGTGCCTTTTCTTTTGCCGAACAGGCTTCTGTTCAGGGTCAAATTGTAGTGTTTTTAATGATATATTTTACATCAATTTCCCCCGTATATGGATGTTTTTCATAGAATTCGAGCTTATAATCGATTAATTGAGTAAATGGTGTTTTTAATAGGTTAATTGCAAAATGTAACGATTTATGTGCTTAAATTGTGATTTTATGTTATTTTGGGATTGTGTTACGCTTTGGTATATTTTCCTATATTGTAGATACATATTTTGGCATGCAAGAGGATTAAATGATGAGGTTTTGCATGGAAGAGAAGTGAAATGGAAGGAAGATGGAGATAAAGCTTGGAATGAAGCTTTCAAGCAGCCGAACTTCTGATGCAGTTCTTGATATGATATACACTGATTTGACTCTCGACCTCAAGAGAATATTTGTAGGGCTTGAAGAGAGGATTCTACAGGATTTTGAATCACTTCATTCCGACTTACGAGGCCCGAGATATGAGCGTTACAAGTTTGGATGCTGTTGCTGAAACTAAGGAAAATGTCGTAATATACTCGTAATACGACGGGCTAGTCAAAAAGGCGTTTTCTGAAGAAGAGTCCTTAATGAAAGTTGTAGAGTTTTCCGAGGGCTTAATTATGACATTCGGATCATAATTTTTGGAGGTCTACAACTCAAGATATGAATTTTAGAAGTTTCATTCCTAAATTCATGCATTGAGCAGCCGACATACTCCAAATCCTAATTGGAAAAGGATTTAATTGCAGCCGCCACCGCCATATTGCTTCAACCGACTTATGCATCTATTTAAACAGCCGTTCCTAACCCTAATTACATACATTATTCGACATACGCTTTTCTTGAGAGCAGCAGCTGCAAGTTGAGGGTCTCAAGGCCGGTCACCCGAGCCTTGTGCTCGGGTGATCCGGGGTTAGATTAGATGTAGTTTTTTCCGTTCATTTCGTTGTTGATCCGTGGAGTTCATCCAATGTATCAAAACTACGTGAGTTTAATCTTTTAATTTATTCAGTCCTTTATTTATTTTCATGATGTTTAATTTGTTTTGTATTCTTTCTATGATCTTTGATGCTATTATGTGAATTACATCGGAAGATTGTTTGCTATTGATACGTTTACAACATACGGAAGTTGAGTAAGCTAGATCACCGTAGAAAGATGAGATTTTTAATCGTTAATGATGACAAGTTAATCGGTTAATTTTCTAGGTTGTTAGATTCTAAACATACGAAAGTAAACCTGAATCTACACCGAGTTTTGTATTGAAAATCAGTCTCAACATTCGAAAGACGAGAGATAGATAATTGAATTCACTACGAGAGTAGGATTTCATAGCTAGAGAAATAGGTTCGCTAAGGAATTAGGGATTTATGTCTCGCGACAAGGTGAAACCACAACTTGAATTAGAATCATGAATTGAACTAGGATTGAGATCACATAGGTTTGTTCAATGTTTGATCCCATGTTCTTTAGGTTAGATTGTTCTTCCTAGGTTAGATTTATTTTTCCTTGTTCTTTATGGTTTTATGTTTTGTTCTTTCGTTTATTTTGTTTTTCTTGAGTAGCAATTGGTAGGATTAATGAGATTAGATTGAACATACCTTTTCCCTGAGGATCGACCCCTTACTCATTACGCTTTACTAGCAACAACCCGATGTTTTGGTCGGTTAGAAGTTAGTTTTGCATGGTAGTTAGGGTTATAAATTTTCTTTTGTTTTTATTGATGCAAAATCCATCCAACAAAAGTGGCGCCGTTGCCGGGGAATAGGTGTCATGTTGAATCTAGTTTTGTTAGTTCTCGATCTTGTTACGTTTTATTTTTGTTTTTAATAAAAGTAGCGTATACCAAGTTGAGAGTTTTTATTTTGCCGTGTTTCGATGACCGTTAGGTTAAGAATGTGCAAAAGTTTTTTACTCAACTTGTTTTACGTGAAGTTTATATGTTTATGTGTTACCTAGTCTAACCCCCGTGCTTAATTTGATAAGGCCGCCGTGTCTTTGTGATCCGTGTTCTTGTGTTGTGTTCATAAGCATTTAGGGTTTTGCTGTGTTTTTCCCGCCGTCCGTGCATTCTTGTTGTATGGACGAGCGTCGTTCTGTTGGATGCCCGTCCGCTTCTTCATCTGCAGTGAACGAGCGTTGGGAAGTATTGGACGCTCGTCCGTTCAAATATTTTCAATCTGTTCGATTTAGAGGACCGGACGAGCGTCTATACTTTCGAACGCCCGTCCGGTCGGTTTTCAAGGCGGACGAGCGTCCGCAAGGTGGAATGCCCGTCCGGCCCGAACGCTAAGTGAACGTTCGTCCGGGGTTCGGTCCCAGGTTCTAAATTTCTTGATTTCATTTTCAATGCTTTTATTTGATGTGGATTTTTCATTCGAGCTTCTGTGGCTAATTGATTTTTACGTAGATGCCCTGAACTTATATGTTTTTACCTTTCCATCTATGAATCCATGTTAGATAATTGATCAATTCTTTAGATATGATTCATCTAGGCATGTTATAGTGACTGTCGGTTCTCGTATGCTATAACTGTTCTTATTGTTAATTAGTAGCTAATGTCGGTTTCCGTATGCTACATACCGCTGTGATGAATCTTTTAAGCTTTGAGACTTACGTGCTTCCTTTGTTTTTATAGTTCATATGGGTAGCTACTGTCGGTTTCCGTATGCTACGTCTTAGGCCATATGAGTTATGTCTGTTTAGTATAGCTAACTGTTGGTTTCCATAATGCTATCACCTTTGACGAGTCTTAAAGCGCGTCTACACTGCATGTAATGAACAGCACTGTCGTTTATCGTAACCTGTCATTATTTGGTAGACGTTTATTTTATACATGTCGTGTTGCATATAGCGGGCTAGTTTTCTTTCTTTTATTTTATTTTCTTTTTGCATATCATTTAAATGCATTTCATTTAGTTGCATTTCATATAGTTGCATTGTTTTTCTATTTTTCCTTTTATTTTTCTTAAGTGTGGTCACTGTCGGTTTTCGTAATACCACCTAGTTTATTTTTCTTTTTGAGTGTAGTTAACTCGTCGGTTTCCGTAATACTACCTCGTTTTTATTTTATTTTTAGGATTTTTCACGTAGATTGCATTGCAATGCATTTTCATATAGTTGCACCTAGCCCTACTATTTTGTAATATTCCATGTATATGTCCATCTTTATATGAGCTTAATCTAAAAATTCTCTAGACTTCCTTTCCTGTGCTTTATATGTTATCTTCCCCCTATCCCCGAGGTATTTCATGTTTGTCAAGTGTGCAGGGTATTTGCATTAGCTATTGTGAGTTTTTAGACGATATCAGTTTTCTGGTGGATGGTCCACAATCTACTGATTTCTTCAAGCATTTCTGGGTGAGGTCGACCCACTTCCAGAATAGCTCCCTTTCGAACAACGAATCAGCTAAGTTTTCTGTTTCTTTTTATTTTTGCACACCATGAGGACATCTTTTTAATTTAAGTGTGGGGGAGGGGATGGTTTATGTGTATCTACTTTCATTTGCTCATATTAGTTATAATTTTCTATGAAAAGTGCTAAATTTTTCAAAATTTTTGTTTTTGTCTTGAGTAACATTTCACCGACATGCTAGTTTTATAATCGGCACCTTTAGTTGTTATCGTAGTCATATCATGTTCTAAGAATAGGTTTGGTAGATCGATACTCACTTGAACTTCATTTCACGAACCTATTAGATGAAGAGCCAAATATAGAATAGTTTCCGGTTAGTTAAAGGAAAGTTAATTCTTGATACGTATAACACTTATTTAACATTGATGAAAGTTAAGAACTTGTGCTATACTCACAGCTAGAATCTCGCACCTTAGTGTTCTTGAGAACTTTGAGAGTCTTGAATGTGTTAGAAATATATTTGACCGAGAGTTTCCAAAGAGTTTGAAAAATATAAAAATATATATATCTATAAATAATAAATGAATAAAATTTCTTTGCGGGAATTTTATTTGTATTTATCACCTCGAGTCCATTTGGATACTGCCCCAATTGGGGAGTGTGGTTTACCTTGGACAGTATGGGTTTGAGTGATCTCAGGGTGACTGTCTCTAATGTAGGGGAGTGTGTTATACTTTTGAGACGCGACGATAGTATAAAATATAAAATATATGCTTTTTGGAGTTCTAAGTCAAGTTGATCTAAACCCAGTAGAGACCCGAGAGGTATTTTCTTGGCACTAAGCAAAGGAGTTTAGTTGTGAGTTAGTTACTATGTTCTTGGTAATTAGTTTTTGTAAGGTAAGTGCTGTAGATAGAATGAAGTTTTCGTTTAGTTGACCGGATAATCGTTAGTGCTTGATGTATTATATCAAGAGAGGATCGGTGGAAGTTTAGTAGGTTCTGCACACACATCACCGAGTGAGGTCGATTTGCTGAACACTAGCTTGTCACGATTTTGACTATATCTCGTGTCAGGTTATGTGGATTCTTGATGGTATGTTCTTGTTTTGTTTTACTCGAGGACGAGCAAAAGTTTAAGTGTGGGGGTGTTGTTCAGGGTCAAATTGTAGTGTTTTTAATGATATATTTTACATCAATTTCCCCCGTATATGGATGTTTTTCATAGAATTCGAGCTTATAATCGATTAATTGAGTAAATGGTGTTTTTAATAGGTTAATTGCAAAATGTAACGATTTATGTGCTTAAATTGTGATTTTATGTTATTTTGGGATTGTGTTACGCTTTGGTATATTTTCCTATATTGTAGATACATATTTTGGCATGCAAGAGGATTAAATGATGAGGTTTTGCATGGAAGAGAAGTGAAATGGAAGGAAGATGGAGATAAAGCTTGGAATGAAGCTTTCAAGCAGCCGAACTTCTGATGCAGTTCTTGATATGATATACACTGATTTGACTCTCGACCTCAAGAGAATATTTGTAGGGCTTGAAGAGAGGATTCTACAGGATTTTGAATCACTTCATTCCGACTTACGAGGCCCGAGATATGAGCGTTACAAGTTTGGATGCTGTTGCTGAAACTACTGGAAAATGTCGTAATATACTCGTAATACGACGGGCTAGTCAAAAAGGCGTTTTCTGAAGAAGAGTCCTTAATGAAAGTTGTAGAGTTTTCCGAGGGCTTAATTATGACATTCGGATCATAATTTTTGGAGGTCTACAACTCAAGATATGAATTTTAGAAGTTTCATTCCTAAATTCATGCATTGAGCGACCGACATACTCCAAATCCTAATTGGAAAAGGATTTAATTGCAGCCGCCACCGCCATATTGCTTCAACCGACTTATGCATCTATTTAAACAGCCGTTCCTAACCCTAATTACATACATTATTCGACATACGCTTTTCTTGAGAGCGAAATTGCAAGTTGAGGGTCTCGAGGCGGTCACCCGAGCCTTGTGCTCGGGTGATCCGGGGTTAGATTAGATGTAGTTTTTTCCGTTCATTTCGTTGTTGATCCGTGGAGTTCATCCAATGTATCAAAACTACGTGAGTTTAATCTTTTAATTTATTCAGTCCTTTATTTATTTTCATGATGTTTAATTTGTTTTGTATTCTTTCTATGATCTTTGATGCTATTATGTGAATTACATCGGAAGATTGTTTGCTATTGATACGTTTACAACATACGGAAGTTGAGTAAGCTAGATCACCGTAGAAAGATGAGATTTTTAATCGTTAATGATGACAAGTTAATCGGTTAATTTTCTAGGTTGTTAGATTCTAAACATACGAAAGTAAACTTTGAATCTACACCGAGTTTTGTATTGAAAATCAGTCTCAACATTCGAAAGACGAGAGATAGATAATTGAATTCACTACGAGAGTAGGATTTCATAGCTAGAGAAATAGGTTCGCTAAGGAATTAGGGATTTATGTCTCGCGACAAGGTGAAACCACAACTTGAATTAGAATCATGAATTGAACTAGGATTGAGATCACATAGGTTTGTTCAATGTTTGATCCCATGTTCTTTAGGTTAGATTGTTCTTCCTAGGTTAGATTTATTTTTCCTTGTTCTTTATGGTTTTATGTTTTGTTCTTTCGTTTATTTTGTTTTTCTTGAGTAGCAATTGGTAGGATTAATGAGATTAGATTGAACATACCTTTTCCCTGAGGATCGACCCCTTACTCATTACGCTTTACTAGCAACAACCCGATGTTTTGGTCGGTTAGAAGTTAGTTTTGCATGGTAGTTAGGGTTATAAATTTTCTTTTGTTTTTATTGATGCAAAATCCATCCAACAGCTTCCTGCTCGGATCTATCTTCAACTTATGTACTGCCAGGTCGGGAGACAGCCCTGGCATATCTTCTGCTCTCCAAGCGAACACGTCTCTGAATTCCCCTAAGATTTTCATCAAGGATTCTTTATGCGGGGGGGGGGGGGGGGGGAGGGAGTTCAATACTGACTTTGTTGGACCATTTTCCCACTTACTGTTGCAGTGTAACAGCTCCTGGCTGTTTCCACATCTCCTCTGATCTCTATCGATCCTTCCCCGGTTGGAAATTTCATGCTAACATAAGCTGGTGAGATTACAGCCCGGAGGTCGATAAGGGCTAGTCTTCCTATGATTACGTTGTAAGCCGATGGTGCCTTTACCACCACATAGTCCACCATTAGGGTCCTGCCCCTGGTTCCTTCTCCAAAAGTGGTGAACAGTTTGATCACCCTCAACGGATGAACGGGAGGTCCTGCGAAGCCGAACAAAGGAGTTGAAACAGGAGTTAGGTCGGCGTCCTTCAGTTTCATCGCTCTGAAAACGTTATAGTAGAGAACATTCACAGCACTGCCAGTGTCCACACATATTCTTTTTATCCTGTTCTTGCTAATAACTGCTTCTATCACGAATCCTTCGTTGTTGACTACCAAGGGTAGTGAATCTCTCGGACCATACACTACCTCTCCTGACATCCTTTGCCTTTTGTTCGTGGAAGTAGGAGCGGTAGACCTGTTGTTGATCATGTTCACAGGGTGGTTATCTGCGTGACCCTCAGGGTCTGGAGAACGATCTCTGCTCCTCCGATGCTCGTCTCGTTGTTCTCTATCATTGTTATTCGGCGCTTAAATTCTCGTCGTCCCTTTGGTTCGGCTTGTTGAGACCGATCTACGACCTCATCAAGTTTTCCTTCCATTATCGCTGCATCAATGTCCCGGATTAGGTCTTTGCACTGTTCTGAGTCATGCCCAACATCTTGATGATACTTCCAATACTTGCTTTGGTTTCTGTTTTCTCTGGGATCCCCTCATCGGGGGTGGGGTCCTAGCTATGCCCTTTCTTTGCATGATCGCAATGACTTGTTCATGAGGCCTGTTCAGCGGAATGAAGTCTCTGTCCTGCAGAGCTCCCTTCTTCCCAAGCCGATTAGATATAGGCGCAGTTACCCGATCCCAAACTGACTTTCTTTTCTTATCCGATCTATCCTCAGGCTTACTTCTCTTGTTCTCACCTTTTTCCATCTCTCTTTTGAGTCTATTCGCTTCTTCTCCCTGGCAATATTTGTACGCAACATCCAGATATTTTTGTGAGTTGCCTACCAATCCAATAGTTGAATTGGAATCAAGTCATCCGTAGTTCCTTAGGGTTGTTTATATAGGCGATATCTCACCCCTATTACTTGTTGAGCAATTATTATAATTAATAATTATTCCCTAAGGATACACGACTTAATCCCTAAAATCAGAGATAATTATGGACGTATTTAATGCCAAGATTGGAGTCTTTATGAATGAGGATTCTGTCCATATATAATTATCCCGCATGCGGAATAACAGCGGGGATGTACATAGCGTCCCACTCTCAGCCCCCAGAACTAATGTGGACGAACTGGGCAGCTCCTCTTCGCCAGACCTTGGCCGTCCTGCGGTGGCTGGAGGAGGAGCTCAGACCGATCCTCTCGTAGACCTGCCACAAAAGAGGCGACCAGCAACATATCATCTGCGTCCTGCACTTGTGCGGCCTCTTCATTGAAACACTTTATGAAGCGTAGTACGGACTCATCGTGTTTTTGTTTTAACATCAACAAATGAGTTTGATTTCTTTGGAATGGTCGCGCGGCAATGAAGGCATGAACGAATTTTCGGATCAAAGTTCCAAAATCTGAGATCGATCTAGGAGGAATCTTGTTGAACCATTCTCTAGCCCTTCCTGTTAGGAGTGCGGGGAAGGCTTTGCACTTCATCTCGTCTGATGCGTTGTACAAGTTCATGTGTGAGATGAACTGATGCATGTGATCATAAGGGTCCTTGGATCCATCATATGCATTGATCTTGGGAATCTTAAACCTGGCTGGACGGGGATAGTTGTCTATATGCTTAGTGAAGGGTGACGCACAGATCAGGTCGTCTGATCGTCTTCTGAGCAGAGTGTCCAGTTCGGCCTTAGCCGTGTCATTCGGGTAACGCATAGCTCCGTACTCCGTGTGGGCGCTTGATTCCACAATCTATGGTTTATTAGGGGCCTATTGCTGGAGATTTGTATCAGGCTTCTCTGGAGGATCCCTTCCTTTACGGGTCTCGTCCAGAATAATCTTAATGGTAGTATTGTCTAGATTTTTTAGGGCGTCAACCAACGCCTGATTGGTTGGGTCCTGGAGGACTAGATCTAGTTGATCTCCAACAATATCCGCCCTTTTTTGGGCTGCTGCATCTTGAGTATCTCCCTGTGTGGATGAAGTTCCTCCCTGTTGAGTCGGATCTGCGTTTTCCTTAGCAGTGTTCTTTGGTGGTGCCATAACGTCTGCAGGGGTTCTAGTTCTTTAGATAAATTATCAGTAGAAAGCCCTCCTTCTAGCGTCAATTGATGATGCTGGAAACTGTTTGTTAATCAATATGGGTCAATCTCCTATGTGATAACGATCAAAAACCCTAGAAACCCTAATTTGTGCAAGAGAGGGACGAATTGTTTTATTTGTTTAGACCGAGCTCTCGGAATATTTCTGAGAGTTGCCTACGTATCCAATAGTCGAATTGGAATCAAGTCATCCATAGTTCCTTAGGGTTGTTTATATAGGCGATATCTCACCCCTATTACTTGTTGAGCAAGTATTATAATTAATAATTATTCCTAAATGATATACACGACTTAATCCCTAAAATCAGAGATAATTATGGACGTATTTAATGCCAAGATTGGAGTCTTTATGAATGAGGATTCTGCCCATATATAATTATCCCACATGCGGAATAACAGCGGGGCAGTACAGAGCGTCCCACGCTCAGCCCCCAGAACTAATACCCTACTCCCGACCCCTAGGTCCACTGGGGTCATTCTAGGAGGGGTTGCGAAGCTCTCGCCGCGACTTCAATAACAATACTAGAAAACCCAAGATTATTCACTAAATCCACAAATTAAATTTACTATTACTTCAATAATGAATTTCATTACAATATTACCACAAATCAATTTTACATAAATCACTAACTAAATCCATTAAAAGATTACAACACATAAAATTACAATAGCTCTTTATAATAATTCAAGGTACCATCCAAAACATCAATTTCTATTTCCTCGGAACTCGATCAATATCAACGCCTATACTCTTCAATCCCCGCGATCATTAACATGTATTTATATTTATACAAGAGACAAAAGAGACGAAGAAAACAAAGAAAACGAGGCGTCAGCAAAGGGCAGGTATGAGCCACGTGTGCAAGTGTTATAATATATATATATATATATATAATAATTTATAAAAAAAATATCTTGATCAACTTTTCAAAATAACAGCGGAAGTCTTTTAATTATTAATTGATTGAACAAATGAAACGATCAATTTTTAGTATTGAAGTGCACAAGCATTAAGAAAACATATCAGGTTCATTTACAAGCACCAAGTTTTGGCCAAGCCGATGAGTCAAGTACCGCCCAAACACCGTTTTACCATATGGATTTCAACCGCACTCCACGAGAACTAGCCATGCCTGACAACTCCGGCCGATTGTCAGGGAAAAGGAATCAACCTTCGCCGTGCAAACCTCCTACACAGTTCCAGATTTTTGTGGGGTTTACTTGATTTTAGCTAGCAATATGAGCATGCCTTCTATTTCTGGTGTGATTTCCTTATCGTCACATTCAGTTTCCTCTCCAACCAATTAAGTTTCTAGAACTGGTTCCCCCTGAGTGTCAGCTTCAGGTAATTCGGAAACAATTTCTTGGGGTTCTGCAACTGATTCCTTTGTTACAGCAACTTCTTCAGGTTTAGTGGGGGTTTCTTCATCAGTTTTTGCTTTCTTTGCTGACCAGATTTCAGTGTCTGAAAGCAGTGACTTTACTGGTGAGGTTTTCTTTGTTTTCTCAATTGTTTCAGAAATCCATGTTTCTACAATTTCTTGTAGTTTTCATCTGTTCTCTTTCAGTTTTTGAACATCTTCCATTGCTTCATCTCCTGTAAGAGCTTTTTTGGAGGTTTTCTTTCTCTTCTTCTTTGGTTCAGTTTCAGAAGCATAATATTCCACTTTGCTTGACTTGGTCTTCTCCTCTTTGACTGCAATCTTTCCTTCCAACACTTCTATTGATTCTCTTTTGGTAATTCCAAAGTGATTGAGAATCCTTTGTACCAACAAGGTAAGTGTCTTTTTGTGATAGAATCTCCCATTCTTCACATCTATCTTTTTCATTGGTTTCTCTAAAGTGACTTATCCTACCAGTTGATCAAGAATATATCTCTACTAATTGAACTACTCTTCAAACCAAATCACGTAAAGTAGACCTATCTTGGTGCCAAATAGATTACTAAAGTTTCCGGCACTTACAATGACACATTTGGCCAACATTTGAGTTAGGTAGCAAAATTCTTGTTTAGGAAACCCAAGCTTCCCTGTTAATGACACATTTGTGTTTGCGTCGCTTGCAATTACTTTCCATAACTTTTCCCATTGTTCTTTATTCAACTTGATGAAAGATGAGTATCCAGAAATGTTGAAACCAAAGATTTGTTCTATAAGGTTCTCAGTAACTTTAATTTCCTTTTGATTGACTGCTGTGGTGTAGGTGTAAACATCTTCTTCTATAGCTATGGTTCCATACTCATAGAAGTCTCCTATGCTTTCCAAGCATACACTATCCAGAGCAATGTTTAAAATTCATTCAAGACCATTAACTTTTCTAATTTTATCTACAATCTTCTTGGAAAGGTCTGAATTTGCATGCTTTCCTAGGTATTGATCAAGTGACTTGATCAATCTAGGTTCCACTCTTGTGTAGGTCATGATTTCTGGAATGGTAGAATTTTTTGTAAAAAGTGAAGACGAAGTAAATTCTTCAAGTGGGGGGCGCAATAAAACTGAGTGGTAATGATTTTGATGAAAGAAGAAAATTTGTATTTATAGATTGATGGTAGATGAGCAGTTGATAGAATTTGAGTGGGTTAAACTCTTGTCAAAAATCAAAACCCGTTTTGAGATGCGGAAAAGGTGGTAAGTAGTGGAGATGAATGGTTGAGATCTGTGTAGGTTTCGACTTTTCTACCCACCGTAGCTAGTATCAATAAATACACTTGATGCGCTGTATCTCTAGCTGTGAATATCCAGCTTTGCAGCTTATCCAAACATGAGTTAGTATTCAGTTTATATCTTCTATATCCATTTCACTGTCTCAGTTGTGAAATATGACTTCATGACTCAGTTTTTGAAAGAGTAAGCTTTTGATACTTCCTGCTAGAGAAGTTAAGATCTTTTTGGTACCCATACCTATTTGGGTCCTTTCTGGTTAGTCTTTGGACCATGTAAAGATGGTTTCTTTTTCGCTGAATTAATCTCCTCTTTGAGAGCTTTGAACATATTAAGGATTTAGCTCATTTCTCTTAGATATCTTTCTTGACTTTTTGACTTCCAAGAATCATTGTTAGATCTATCAGTTTTCACATAATTCTACTGGGCTTAACAGTCTTATCGTTATGTATTTTGTGAAACTGAGTTGATTTAGCAGTGGTTGTAGGAACATTCCATGCTTCATCAGTGGGAAATAGTCTCCCTTTCCCCCTGAATCTATTATCCCTTGAATGGGAATCATTTCTTGGTATATAGGACTTGAATGTTTTGTTAACTAATCTTGGATCCGCTATGCCTTTTTAAACCTACTAAGTTTTTTTGCAGGATCTGTCAGTTTTTTTAATACCACCAACTGATCTTATAGTTTTGTCGGCTTTTTATCAAGGCTTTGCTGAATTCTTATCATTTATAATAATTTCATCATTTTTCTGACTTCTAGACTTTTGTGAACCACAAACTTAGGTGTAGCTGAACTTGGTCTGGTCTTAGAACACTGTTGATTATCAAACCCTAAGCCTGATCTGTCACGATATGGCTTTCTATGTTTGAAGTGAACTTTAGAATTTGGACCAACTGATGATTCGGTGATATTTATTACTGCTGCTATATCATCAGTAGAGCAAACATCTTGAGTTCAATTATTAGTCTTGATAAGGTCAATTTCAGCATTAAATCCTAGAACCTCAACTTTCAATAATTCTTTTTCTTTTTTGACATTCTCATATTTCTTTTGAATTTCCTCTTATTCCTTCATGAGTATGTATAAAGTTTCATTGAAATCTGATTTTCTATGATTGTTCATGGCAGTGTGATAGTTGAATGTAAAAGCATTTACCTTATGGTATTTGAATAATGAATTTTCAGTTATGGCTTCTTCACATTCCATTATCTGTTGTCCCTTGCTTGATTCTACAATGTCCTTTACTGGATCAGTTCCAAAATGTATGATTTCTTCATCTTGATCTTCTACGCTGCAAAGCTTATTGGTAGTATCTCGGCATTCTCCTTTCTACTGGTAAAAACCGGATCTCCAATGAATGTTTCAATTTGTGTATCTTAAGTATCGGCAACAAGATCCTACAATTTATTATGTATTCATCAAATCTCAAAAATGAACAGCTAAGCAAATTTCTAAAGTGATTTTGTGAATCCATGATGCAGTTTTGAAAATTTCTTTTAAATACAATTTACACGACAATTGATCTCTTCAGGTATGAAGACCCGCTACGATACCAATTGTTGGTCCCTTGAAAAGGCTGACACAATTTTAGAGGGGGTGAATAAACTTGTCACCAAAAACTGGATTCTTAAAAATAGATTAGGTTCAGTTTTAAACTTGTATGTAGTTGAGATAACTGAGTTGAGTATAAGTGAAATTGACTTGTGCTCAAACTGAGTTAACCGGCAGTGCGGATATTTTAAAGCCTTCTAATTAAAACATCAGTTATCAGTTTGTATAGAAATATGCAGTGCTGACTCTATTTCTGATTTTTGCTAAGTTTGTGATCTGATGAAATATATGGTAAAATATTGTAAATAAATCCGTAAAGTAAATAAATGAATAAGACAAAAATTATAGAGGTTCCAGGAGGTGTAATCTTGTAAATCCTCTCTTCTCCTGTGATGTTGGAGGAAATTCACTATGTTCTTGAGGTTTACAGGCAAAGACAAACTAAATTTATACACTGATTGTCCTTGACTAATTCATAGCTTCACAATCTTCGAGCCTTAGTCCTTATTAGGTTGAATTGCTACTTCACTAAGTCTGCTCAATTGGTCCTTGAAGGGTTGGATTGCCTCTTCACTAGCTCATCACAAACACAGTCTTTCGGACTGCACGTCAACTATCCTTCACAACTACTTGGTGTTTCACAGCCTAAACCTTTGATAAAATCAAAGTTGACTTGAATCAATAACTATGATTCAAATTGTGATATGAGCTTCTTCTTCTTCTGAGTGTATATGATTTGCACAATGAGCTCTGATTTCTTCATGTGTGGATCTTGATATTTTCTTTGAATGCTTAATAACACATTGAAGATTTCTTGATCTGGATCTTGCATTATGGCAAGCATGAGTTCTTTTAATTTATTTTCATTTTTATTTGAATGTTTCCTTAGTGATCTTAATCTTGGAACTCCGCACTTCTTCTTGAAGTAAAAATGATATGCTTATAGGGGTTTTTCCAACGTTCATCTTGTTTGAATTTGAATTCTTGTAGCCATTGGTGATCCTGCTATTGTTTGTTAAATGTCAGTGTCCTTTCTGACATTTCTTAACCAACCGAATTTCTCATTTCCTAACGTTCTAATTCTTCTTCAGTTTTGAGTGACTTCAGCTTGAAACTAAGCTTTTGGGGTTTGTCAGTTTCCAAATGGTATAATTGGGTGTTTCAGTTTTAAGAGCATTAACTGAGTTTTTACTCTTCTTCAAAACTTAGTACTATGTATTTATTTGATCTTTATTGGCTTGATCAAAGTACACCACATAAACTTAAATCATTCAAGATATCATTGTTCTTATGTATCTTAGGGCTTCATACAAGATCTATAAAGTCAGTTCAGGCCATCACAGACTTACATGAATTCTAACTTTAGAGTCTTGGCTTTGTCTTCACAAACTGAGTTTGAACCCTCTATTCTCTTATCTTCAATAACTGAGTCTGTGTCCTCAGCCTTCAGCTTCTTGATAAACCAACTGAGTTTATGTCCCTCAGCAAACATACCTTCTTCAGTTTCTGTGTGTGAACTCAGTTCCTTCTTTAAGGTCAGTTTCTTATCTTCAACATTTGTAAACTCAGCAGGTTTCCTAAAGTTTAGTTTCTCAGTTTTAAGCCTATTCTATTATAGCGTTTGTCTGTTTTACTTATACAAATATCAGACTCTATTAAATCATATACATTTAATTCTAGATGTCTTTTTTCTTTTCACTATAACAGCGACTTATGAAACTTCATCAATGAGGCTTAAATGAATAACTGAATAAGTGGATAAATCATCATCAAAACATACATTTTATTTCCAACAGTAGCTGACGCCGAATCTCCAGATTTAGGGTTACCTAAGGTGCCTCACAACTGCGGTAAAGACCGCCGCAATTGCAGGAGTGTGGTTCATAATTCGGGATATTATCATTTTCTTCTGATTAATTCAGGTAAATTAAGGGTTGTTTAAACATGCGGATTAATTACATCACGTTAATCTGTCGAGTCTACCATGATAAAAACATAAAGGAACGTTCCAAGCTTCATACCTTTATTAATGGCAGATCTAGATCTACCAACTTAAACTAGATGATGGCTTGGAGAAGAAAACCGAGGAAACAAACTCAAAATAAACTGAAGAACTTTCTATTTCATAAATCAGTTGATAATTTGAGTATGATAATTTTTGGCACACATATAATGAAACTGATACAGGCTATTAATAGATCTTGTAAACCGACCTTGTTCTCCAAACCCTAACCGACTTAAAACAAATCACGGCAGCTTCTGTTTCATGTCCCCCAAGTTCCACAACTGCGGCTAGAGCTTCCGTGATTGCGGGCCTAACTTCTACTTCTGTGGGCTCAGCAGACTCTTCCATGGACTTGAACATCTTGCCTCAATGTTTTTAATAGCTCGAATCCATCCTCTCAGCTCCTGAATAAGGCACACCTAAAAATCATGGAAAACAAGAAATAACAGTACCATATTTGCAGGATAAATGTATAGATGCAGAATTTATAACCAAGGAACAAGCACTAAGAAATCGACATGTATTCCATACCATAATCAAACTATCTTTAATCGATTGAGCATATTTTGGGGTAAATAATGGTGTAGTTTATAGTCCTAATTACGGTGTGATCATGTATATCTGAGATTGAAAATTTTGCAAAGAAGAAGCTAAAGGAAGCTCGAGGAAAGACTAAAAGGATGACGGATTACGTGAGCTCGCATAAGAGAGATCAAAGTGAGAAGGACAGATATGGGGATATTTCACATTTGGAAGACCCTGACGAGACGATGGTAGCAATGGAAAATGGGTTGAATGGAGAAAATGGTGCAAATAGAGTAAGAAATAGAGCAGTTGTAGTTGCAGTTAAAAGAACACTACAGAGCTATGCCCGGCCAACGATTGAACATTTTGTAATAGCGATTGTTTAGCCTGTGAATGCAGCTGAGATCTATCATTCGAAGCCAATTGTGATTCAAATGGTGACTAATTACACTACCTTTCACGGAATGACAAATGTAGATCGAAGTGCAATGTCACCAACTTTTTAGAGATAATCAACACAGTAAGGCCAACAGGAGTAGCAGAGGACAATATCAGGATAAAGAAGCTTCATTTCACATTGAAGGATAAATCAAAGCAATGTCTTTTGTCTCTAGCAGTAGGTTCTAGTGATACTTGGACCGACGTTGATGTGGTATGAATGTGACAATCGGGTAATTGGGTAATTCTAATTAGGAAAGTAATACAAGAACAAGAATATTTGGGTTTGATTGTGGACTGAACTCTTGAGAGAGCTGCCTACGTATCCAATTTAGACCATAAACTGGAATCAAGTCCCCCTCGTAGTTCAGAGTGTTCTTTATATAGTAGCAGATCGTGTCTCTCTTCCTGGACGTACTGGGAAGTTACCATCGATTATCTTACGGACGTGGGGCCTACCCACGTCTGTAAACAGTTGAGACGTTGTTGACTCGGTTTGCGCCCCGCTTCGGCCTAGTATTCGTCTAGAAACCCGTAGACCTTTCGGTCGAACACAAAGGGAATCCTGCTCCTCTGACTACTCTGTCCAGCATCTCGATCTGGTCAGCGCTTGGTGGTCCAACTTGACTGGCTCATTTATCTTCATTAACTAACTTTCATACTGGGCCCGGCCCAATTACGAATAATCCGACCCAGTGGGCCTACATATCATCATAAGTCCCCCTAGACTAGGGTGGGCTGCTCTACAGCCGCCTTAGTGAAACGTTTTGACTTCTGTCACCATCATATCACGAAACGACGCCAGGTCACGCTTGATCATCATCATAACTGTGAATCGAACCATTGTGTCGTATCCACTTCTGTCATATAATTGCCTATTTTGTCAAACGCCACTTCTATATCAGACTTTTGGAATAGCATTTCGGCGGTTACAAGTAAGTCCCTTTCTGTTTGTTCTTTTAGTTCTTTGAAATCTTCATTTCGTTCATGACTTTGAGGGCAGATACTGCCTCTAGCGATTCTATCGAAAAACTGTTTGAGTCTCCAGAGAAAATGGCTAGGGTCATAGAGAGCGAAGAAGTGAACTCCTCTAATCCTGTGTTCTGTCCTGAGACGGTAATAAATCCTAATCATCCATCTTCTTCGATCGATTTGAGGAATACCTCCACTTTTGGGGATAACCCCTTGTGTTTGTTACCTTCTCATCTTCTTCCTCCTGGGGTTTTCACTCCCACTTCAATTGTCCATCAGTACCCAGAAGACCATACCGCCTTCCTAAGCACGTTGAAGAGAGAGATAAATCGATTCGATAAAACCAAAGCGATAATGGCTTGCCACGGTGTCTCGAGCAAAATGACCAAAACAAAATGGCCAGGTTTATTGAAAACCTATAAGATTCGACGGAGCCCTTTGCGTCCTTCTTCCTAAATCCACTGAGTACGCTTATAATCCCCCAGATGGCTTCTGTACAGTGTATGCTGATCAGCTCCATAGTGGATTAAGGTTCCCTCTTTCTCCTGGGTGTATTGAGGTACTAAAGTAATACAAGTTAGGGGTTGGCCAAATACACCCGAACAACATTAAGTTCCTGGTAGGTTTTATGATTTGGTATCGCCTGAACACCACACCCTTCTCTGTGAAGTTATTCAGGAACTTTTATCAATGCAAATTGACACAGGGTAGTGGAGGGTGGTACCATTTCTGTCGTAGATCCGGTAGGTTAGCCCAAATCATCCCTCTGTCCACCAAAGACAAGACTAAGAAGAAATGGTCCGAGTGTTTCTTCTTTGTAAAACACAACACTGGGGTGGATCTTGGTCGTTGGAACTCTTCCTCCATGAAGGATAAACTAGAGGATCATATAGACGAAGCGCTGGTTAAATACCTTTCCAGCAATAACATTACTTTGACGTTGAGCACTATCAGCTCTGCACTGGTGGATGCTGCCCAGCTTCTAACTACGGGGCCTGCTGGTTACGTCGAGTTTACCAAGAAACAATATCGAAAATGTATGTTTGTCTTTGCTCCTGCTTTTGCTTTATGAATATACTTTGACTAATTTTTTTTTTTGTTTTGTTTTTTTTTGTTTGTAGAGGCCAATGTAGATGATCTGATCAGCATCAACGTTGATGAGGAGGAAGAAACAGAGCAAAACCCGGAGGATTCTGAGCGGACTCTGTCCGTTATTCCTGGAGGAGGTGAGGCTTCTGGCCAGCAAGAAGACGCGGAGAGAGGTATTGATTCTAGCAATGCCGCACAGGGGACCATCTCTACCGCCAATCCTTCTAACCAGAATACTATAAGCACAGTTTATCTTGTAGACCTGACCGTGGAAGAGGATACCTCCGGTGGCCACTCTATTGGCCTGAGTGCTATGCCCTTAAGGACTGTTGCTTTAAGACAGAAGAAAAGGCATAGGTCCAATTCCTCTAGTAGCTCTGCAAGCGATTCTACCTTCAATTTCGAGGAAATGTCTACCAATGACTTCGCTGATTCTGTAAGTTGTTTCTTATAAGGCTTCAATTTCCCTTTAATTTCTTTTTTCTGATATGTTTTTCCATCTCAGTGCTACCGCCTGGGCAAAGCTTTGCACAAGAAAACGTCTAACATGGCTAAGGACATCACTGCGCTGCAACAGAAAGTCATCCTCCTGGGTGAGGCTAATGCCAAAATAGCTAGCTTGGAATCTTCTGAGGCCGCTGCCCGCCAGGAAATTGAACAGTTGAAGACCAGTCTTGCCAAAGCTGAGGGCCTGGTATTCACCCAGGAGGAGCAAATAAAATTTAGAGATGAGCAGCTGAAAAAACTGAATGAGAAGCATCAACAACATCTTGCCACTGCGAGGAAAATGAAGAATGACTTTGATGAGACAGTAAAGCGGATGGAAGAGGCTCCTGCTCAAAATGTCGTCCAGAGAGTCATTACAGGATACAAAGCTGCTCCTGAGACCTATGAAGAAATTCAGATCATATTGGCCCCCGCTCTACGCAGAGGATACACACTTGGTGGGGACGAGGCCAAACCAGCTGACCTAATGATTAACACCCTGCCAAATCACCGGTTGTATGACAAGAAAACGGGTGAAGTCTTCACGAAACGATATGATGAATACAAGAGTGGGGAGGATATAATCAGCAAATATGCTAAGAAGAAATCCGCTCAGTCCTCAGAGAAACCTGCTCAACCTCCAGCTCCCCCTGCATCTTAATTTATTTCTTTCAAACTTTGAATTTACTGCCCTTTCGAGCAGTTTCTTCTGTAATCAATTGTATGGTATTTTGAACCTTTGACTTTGCACTTTGAATTTGATATTCTCAGTTTTTGAGTGTTGTCTTGACTTGTTGCGTTGCAGAGAAGTGAGGGTTTTCCATCCTTGGCTTATTTATTTAATATTTTCTGCTCAGGATGCTCTTGCTCTGCAAGTTTGATGTTAATACTTTTAATTACGTACTCTGCACAAAATTCTTTTGCACTGCAAGTTTAACACTTGTGTTTTTTGATTGGGTCTTCTATCCATAACGCTCTTGCGCTGCAAGTTTGGCACTTACATTTTTTAATTGGGACTTCGTTGCCCAAAATGCCCTTGCACTGCAAGTTTGGCACTTACACTTTTAAATGGGTCTTCTGCCCAGAATGCCCTTGCACTGCAAGTTTGGCACTTATATCTTTTAAGTGGGATTTCTGCCCAGAATGTCCTCGCACTGCAAGTTTGACACTATACTTTTTAAGTGGGGACTTCGCCGTAATGTCCTTGCACTGCAAGTTTGACATTTAAATTTTTAATTGGGACTTTTGCCCAGAATTCTTGCGTTGCAAGTTTGATATGTATGTTTTCTTGCACCGCCACGTTCGGTTTTTAGTTTTGTGTTTCAACACAATTTAAAACATCATATAATATTCATATAATGAATAGAGATCTATATTCAAGATAACATTACTTAAAAAATGAAATTACTTTAAGGAAAAAATTTCCTTAAATGAACAAAGATTCCAACTTCTAGAAACAGCTTTTGCCGTAGGCATTAGCTAGTTGATAAGATCCTTTTCCATGCAATTTGATAATTTTATAAGGACCTTCCCAATTTGGGTCTAGCTTTCCAGTGGGGCCTTGCTTGCTAGCCTCGTTTCGCCTCAGAACTAAATCGCCTTCTTTAAAATACGTACCTTTAACTTTGGAGTTGTAGTATTGAGCAATTCTTTGCTTGTATTTGTCCATTTGTATCAAGGCTATGTCCCTTTTGTGCTTCAGCTCATATTTGAGATGCAGCATGTCTACTTCCTGAGTTTCGGACGGTACAATTCGGTTCTGGGAGACTTGTGTCCAATCTCTGCTGGTATTACTGCCTCACATCCATATGCTAAAGAGTATGAAGTTTCATGCATAGCAGCGTTTGGGGTGGTTCTATATGCCCACAAGATATTTGGAAGGTGGTCTACCCAATGAGACCCCTCTTGTTCCAACCTTTGCTTCAGTCCCTGTTTTATCTGTCTGTTGGTCTGCTCCACTTGCCCATTGGCTTGAGGATAGGCCACTGAGGTAAAATGTTGGGAGATTCCTAGGTTGGTGCACCAAGTTTGAATTCCTTGATCTTCAAATTGTGTGCCATTATCAGAAATGAGAACTTTAGGGATCCCATACCTGCATAGAATATTCTTCCACAGGAACTTCTGTATTTGGTTGGCTGTGATGGTGGTTAAGGGTTCAGCTTCCACCCACTTAGTGAAATAATCCACTGCTACCACTAAAAACTTGAAATTTCCGGGTGGTCGGGGTAGTGGGCCCACTAAGTCCACTCCCCACTGATCAAACGGCCACGGTGACACAATTGGTATCATTTCCTGTACAGGATTATGCGATAAGTTGCTATGCACCTGGCATGTCCGGCAAGTTTTGACCAGATTCTCTGCGTCGCCTTGCATTTCTGGCCAATAATAACCGTAAAGCCTACATTTCCTGGCCAGAGCTCTTGCTCCCAAATGATTCCCACAAATTCCGAGATGTATTTCTCTTAATACATAATCTCCCTCATCCGGAGTAACACATCTTAACCAAGGTGCTGCATAGGATTTTCTGTACAGAACGTCGTTGAACAGAGCATACCTGGCCGAGAGTCTTATCAATTTTCTGGCATGTACTTTGTCTTCAGGTAGTCTTCCATCTCTTAGATATACTACAATCGGATCCATCAAAGTTTCGGTCTGTGTGATTGGTTGTACCTCGATCTCATCACAACTCTTGTGCTTTAACTCGCTCAACTAACACCTTCTTGTGGGACAAGAAATTCGATCCTAGTTTGGATAAGGCATCTGCTCTGGTATTTTGGGCTCGGGTTATCTGTTCTACTTCTATCGTTAAAAAGTTCTGCAATTTCTTCTGTGCCACTGCTAGGTACTTTTTCATGGGGCCTTATTTTGCCTCATATTCTCCCTTTATATGGTTTGTCACCAGCTGTGAGTCTGTGTAGACCTTCAAATCTTGCACGCCTAACTTTTGTGCTAAGTTTAATCCAGTTATCAAAGCTTCATATTCTGCCTCATTATTAGTAGCCTGAAAGTCAAAATGAAGAGCGTACGGGAATTCTTCACCTTTTGGGCTAATGAGTAGGAGTCCTGCTCCTGCTCCCTCTTTGTTGGAGGCTCCGTCTACATAAAGCTGCCACTGTTCAGAGTTATTCTTCTCACCTTGTTCTTCTCAAATTTTTTGCTCTATAGCCAAGGCTTTCTCTTCTCGCTAAGAAATCGGCTAATGCTTGAGCTTTAATTGTCGTTCTTGGTTTGTACTCGATATCAAATCCATCCAATTCAAACACCCACTTTTCCGCCTTTCCGACTTGTCTGGTTTCTCCAAAATCTTCTTCAAAGGTTGGTTTGTTAACACAATCACTGGATGACTTTGGAAGTACGGTCTCAATTTCCTTGTGGCATGTACTAGGGCTAAGACCAATTTCTCCACCTCAGAATATCTAATCTCGGGCCCTTGTAGGGCTTTGCTTACAAAGTATACTGGTCTTTGTATCATGCCGTGTTGCTTTACCAGCACTGTACTTATTGCTTCATTGCAAAAAGACAAGTATAGGAACAATATCTCACCTTCCTGTGGAGGAGTTAAAGTTGGCAAGTGACTGATATGATCTTTTAACTCCTGAAAATCCTGTTTACATTCTTCATTCCACTCAAACGGACTGGCCTTCCTAAGAATTTTGAAGAATGGCAATGATTTCTGTGCAGATTTCGACAAGAATCGGTTTAGAGTTGCTAGTCTTCCTGTTAATCGTTGAACTTCTTTGATATTCTTCGGTTCAGGCATGGTCTTCAAAGCTTCCAATTTATCAGGATTGGCCCTGATACCTTCTTTAGATATCATATAACCCAGGAATTTGCCTGACCTTACTCCAAAAGTACACTTTTTTGGGTTCAATTTCATTCATGTTTTTCTTAAGACTTGGCAAACCTCTGCTACATCCTTCAAATATTGTTCAAGAGTCCTGCTCTTGATCAATAGATCATCCACGTATACTTCCATAGATTTGCCAATCTGTTGTTTGAAAATGGTATTGACTGCCCTTTGGTAGGTAGCCCCCGCATTCTTTAATCCAAAAGGCATAGACACATAGCAAAGTAGGAACCAAATTCAAGTAATAAAGGCAGCTTTTACAAGATCTACAAATGGTCCATCATAATCCGATGATATCCCTTATAAGCATCTAAAAGAAAAAATCTCATAACCAACCGTAGAGTCTACTAGCCCGTCAATTCTAGGGGAAGTGTAACTATCTTTAGAACAAGCTTTGTTTAAATCTGTGAAGTCCACACACATTCTCCAACTGACATCTGGTTTCTTGACTAACACTGGGTTTGCTAGCCAGTCGGGGTAGATAACATCTTTAATCATGTTGGCCTGCATCAGTTTTTCCACTTCTTGCTGGACAGCCTGTATCCTTTCTGGGGCAAATGATCTCTTCTTTTGTTTCACTGGTTTCCTGGTTGGGTCGATGTTGAGCTTATGGACCGCCAACTCTGTTGACAATCCAGACATATCACTTGCCTTGCACGCAAACACATCTTGATAATCTTTCAAAATGCTGACCAGCATCTGCTTCTGTTCAGCCGGTATCCAAGATCCTATGCCGACCGTGGATTCGTGGTCCAGCTTGTTTCAGCATTATTGATTCCACAGGATCGTTTGACCGCCAACTTTTTTCTTCATCCGGAACCAGGTCGTCCATTGTCACCGTCGCACCTTCATTTTTCCATTGATTGTGGCTGTATAGCAGTTTTTTGCAGCATCTACGTCCCCTTTAACAGTAGCTTCTCCATCGAAAGTTGGGAATTTCATGCTGTTGTGTGCGGGGGATACCACTGCCCTTAGATCAATTAGTGCTGGTCTTCCAAGAATCACATTATATGCAGATGGAGCTTTTACCACCACATAATTCACCATCAGAGTCCTGCTCTGTTGCCCTTTTCCAAAAGTTGTCAATAATTTTAACATACCCACAGGATGTATGGGCGGCCCGGTAAATCCGAAAAGAGGAGTTGATACGGGAGTCAACTCCGAATCTGAGAGTTTCATCGCTTGGAACGCACTATAATACAGTACGTTTACTACGCTGCATGTGTCTACGCAGATCCTTCTGACCAGATTTTTCTGAATAACCGCTTCTATTGCCAGTCCTTCGTTGCTCACGACGGCTGGTAGGGCATCTCTAGGACCATATTGAACGGTTCCCATAGCCTTCTGCTTTTTCGCTTCCCGGTCTTTTTCTGCGCTGCCCCTTTTATCTTCCTGAACAGCCTTGCTACCTTCTCCTGGTCCACCCACAATTGTGTTCACGGTGTTAATCGGGGCGTTTTCTCTATGCCCATCCGCGTCCGGAGATGGATCCCCGTTTCTTCTCTCGGTTGTACCTATCATGACCGTTATTCTCGTTTTTTAAATTCTCTCCTTCCTCTGGGATTATCTCCCTGCGCTCGATCGATGCACTCATCGATCTTTCTCTTTCCATTTCCGCCGCGTCGATATCTCTGATCGATCCCTGCACTGTTCAGAGTCATGTCCAATGTCTTTATGGTACTTGCACCACCTGGTGTGGTCTCTCTTCTCCCTAGGACCCCTCAACGGAGGAGGAGTCTTAGCAATTCCTTTCTTTTCCATAATTGCCAACACTTGGTCTCGAGATCTGTTCAGAGGAATAAGATCTCTGTCCTGCAAAGCACCTTTCTTCCCTAATATTTCAGATATAGGAGCGGTTACCCTATCCCAAACAGATTTTCTTTTCTTGTCGTTCCTATCTTCAGTTTTTCCCTTCTTAGCATCCCTATGGGATTCCTCCCTCTTGGCTCTGTTAGCCTCTTCTCCTTGACAATGTCTGTATGCTATTTCCAGGCATTCTTCCATTGTGTTCGGATCTTTGTTGCTCAGCTTCGCATGTAATCGCCCTTCTCTAAGTCCTGCTATGAAGGATGCTACCAAGAACTTATCATCCAAATCTGCTATCTGGGATGATTCTCCATTGAATCTCTTGATGAACTGTAATACTGTTTCATCACTTTTTTGCCTAACTGTCAGCAAATAAGTCCGGTTTCTCTGGAAAGGTCTTGCTGCGATGAATGCATGCATGAACTTTCTGGTCAGAGTGGAGAAATCCGGTATAGATCTGGGGTTCAACTTGTTGAACCAGTCTCTTGCCTTTCCTGTTAGAAGAGTTGCAAATGCCCTGCATTTCATCTCTTCTGGAGCGTTATACAAATTCATGTGTTGAATGTACTGATGCATATGGTCGTATGGATCCTTAGTTCCATCATATGCCTGAATTTTCGGAATTTTGAATCCTGAAGGACATGGGAATGCATCGATGTCCTCAGTGAAAGGAGATAACAGCCTGAATTCATCTTGCTTAGGTTTAAGTATGGCATCTAACTCTGCTCTGGCGTTATCACCACCTGGGTGAGTAACTACCACTTGTATGCTCGATTCTGCTTCCTGCTTCTCTTTTTTAGCAGTTTGAAGCGGGGTATGTGCTTCAGTAACATCATTATCTTGATTCCTCGCTTTCAAAACTGCCTCAAATATGGCCTTTATCTCCTCTCCTTTGAGATTGGCCAAATTTTCTTCAAACATCTGTTTAACAGCATCTGGATTACTTGTCTGTCCTTCTTCCATAACCTTTTTTTCCGGTTTCTTGGACATTTTGACCTGTGCTATTATCTCCAGATTGATTTTTTTCTTTCTCTTGTTGATTTTGTTGCTTCTTCGAATTCCGTTGATTTCGTGCCATTTTACCTGCACTAATCACTCACTAACTAGAACTAGACCCTCCTTCTAGCGCCAAATGATGTGGTATGAATGTGACAATTGGGTAATTGGGTAATTCTAATTAGGAAAGTAATACAAGAACAAGAATATTTGGGTTTGATTGTGGACTGAACTCTTGAGAGTGCTGCCTACGTATCCAATTTAGACCATAAACTGGAATCAAGTCCCCCTCGTAGTTCAGAGTGTTCTTTATATAGTAGCAGATCGTGTCTCTCTTCCTGGAAGTACTGGGAAGTTACCATCGATTATTTTCTGGACGTGGGGTATACCCACGTCTGTAAGCAGTTGAGACATTGTTGACTCGGTCTGCGCCCCGCTTGGCCTACTATTCTCGTCCCGTAAACCCGAAACCTTTCGGTCGAACACGCGGGAATCCTCGCTCCTCCGACTACTCGTCCAAAGCATCTCGATCTGGTCAGCGCTTGGTGGTCCAGCTTGACTGGCTCATTTATCTTCATTATCTAACTTTCATACTGGGCCCGGCCCAATTACGAATAATCCGACCCAGTGGGCATACATATCATCAGACGTCTTCCAGAAATTCATGAATAAGTCTGTCCACCTGGGAAGTCACTTCAAATGAGGCAATAAATCATGAATTTCAAGCAAAAACCGAATGAAACATTTGAGGAGTCTTCCGAAATATTCAAGGAAGCACAGCGGTGATGCCCACATCATGACATCAATTTACCAGTGAGGATGCAAAGTTTTTACAATGGATTGTGGCCAAGTGAGAAGGTAAGAGTAGATGCGTCAAGAAATGGGAGTTTGGCACTGTTGTCCCCTGATGAGGTAGTAGAAAATTTGGAGCAGATAGCACCTACAAGTCAATAAGGAACACCTGAAGATGAGACTGCATGGTCAACTGAAGGCGTTTTTCGAGAGGGTACCACTCCACAGATCTTATACCAACTGTTAGTGATGAATGAATGGGATGCAATATCACATCGCTAAAGTGGAAAAAGTTCAAGGAGTAGAAGCAACCAACACTGAGGACGTGAATTACTTAAGAAGGCAAGGAAATACTTAAGGGGGAGGATATCGCCCGGGTTCTCATGACCATTCCGGTTTCAGATACGGTGATATTAATGATGGTGAGAGACCAAAGCAAACTTGTGGTTTCATGCCTCAATCAACTAGGTCCGGTGGTTGGGAAGCAGCTATGGACAAGATGAGCTCAACCGTGACCGATACGGTCAATCAACTTATTAAGTCCTTGAGCGAGCTTAGTGCAAATTTCACGCAAAATTGCAAAAATATTTATGCAAGACTGACAAACCAAGAAGCTTTAGTGCAGATTTTGTCTCACCAAGTAGGGCGAATAGCCAAACAGGTGTCAGCACGTCTTGTTGTGCGAAGGACTCGTGTAAAACCCATACGGAGACCTACGTCCGTGCCCTTAAGAGATGCTCAATGTGTCGTGGTGCAGTCTTCACCATGCGCAATGCCCTTTGATATTGATGTAATAAACTTACTTATGCAAGGTTATACTATGTCATCTAGTGGATGGTGACTATGATCTCATGTTACAAGCTATGTGGTAGAGTTTGTAGAACTTATCATGTTATATATATATATATTTATATCTATATATAATATATACACGAGTGAATTTGATCCAATTACCCGCTATTTGACCCATTATCCGACCCAAAACCCGGTTTTCCCCCCAAAAAAAAAAACCCAATTATGGTAAGTAGAATATCATTAATTAATTAATTACAGGATCTCAAAATTGATTCACAATTAAAAAAAAATATTTACACACATGCTGATTAAAACAAACACACGCATGTTATAATTACCCTATTTATGCCCACGTTTTAATTACCATCAAAACGTTTGAATTGCAATTTTCGACCTTTTTTCTTCATTCGATATTACAAGTGGATCAATTGCTATATTCGGTTTGCAAGGGTGTTTTCATCATCTTCTTCATCATCAATAAGGTAATTCTTAATCAAATGCATGCATGTGTTTTAATTAAATTATATATAATCAAATGCATGCATGCATGTTCTCGTTTATGATAGTATATTGTCTATATACTCGTAATTGCTATTTGTGTTTTAATTTTATTTGTGGTTATTATTTTTGTGTTTTATTTTTGGTTGTTGTTTATTCTGATTGACTGGTTTAAAATTCATGGGATGTTCGATGTGATCATACCGTCTGCATTTACAAGATTGAAGGATTCTTAGGTTGCGCAATCATTTTTTTAATCTATTCGATCAGGTATCAATTTTTTTAATCCATCGCATTATATACGTCTGTCTGGCTACTTTGACACTACATGTTCATCTGTGGTTGCACCACGTTCTAGGATTCAGATCAAGTTTGAGATCGGCCAACAGATACGTTATTTTTAATTGAAGGTTCACCACCATTCCCGTTGTTCATTTGAATCATTTTTATACATATTTTTATCGCAAAAACGAATTTAAATTTTGTTGAAATGCATGAGTATGTGTTTAGGTATTCACAATTTCTGTTAATTGATTATGATGTCATCAAGTATGTTTAGGTAAAAGCATCCATTCTTTAAGTAAAAATGAAAATATAAAAAACTAAATAAATATCAAAAAAACAAATAGGGAATAAATTCGGCCGTAATTAGAAATATCATTTAAAATTTGATTTTTCTTATAAAAAATAGGGAATATTTTGCATCTAATTCCATCAAATATTGAATTTAATGCGAAATATTATTGCATTAAATTATAATATTCAATTATTCTTACAAATGAAATTTATCTCATTTTCCTATCTTATTTCACATTAAAAAATAACTAAATTCAAAAAACCTACGATAATTATAGGGAAATCCGGCTCACAATCTTCTAATTTTGTTGGAAAAAAACTGTCATTGTTACAATAACCGCATACTATAATTAGAAAAAATATTTAAAATTTGATTTTCCTAATAAAAATAGGGAATAAATCCGGCTCATATCAATGCTAATTATTCTTACATTAAATGTGTTTTAAAAAAATAATTATATTCAAATTCGCTATTTAAAAAAATATTCATAAATTTATGTCATATCTGGCAATTTAGCCGTCTCAAAATTAAAAAAAAAAAAAACAAACCTACCATAATTACATAATTCACGTGCCCTAATTATAAAAATCATTTAAAATTTTATTCTCCTAATAAAAATAGGTAATAAATTCGACCATAATTAGAAAAATCATTTAGAATATGATTATTCTAATAATAATAGGGAATAAATTCATCCATAATTAGAAAGAACATTTAAAATTTGATTTTCTTAATAAAAATAGGGAATATTTTGCATTAAATTCAATCAAATATGGAATTAAATGTGAAATATTTTTTATTTAAAATATAATATTCAAAAAAAATATTAAATCAATTTTACCAATTAATAAAAAAGATATTAACATTAAATTAAATTCAAAAAGGAATTATTCAGACATTAAATTCATCCCTACAAATTAGATACCTCAATTAATGCTAAATATTGCTCCATTAAATTATATTTTTATTTTTCAAAAAACATAATTAGGGATATTTTTCAACTGAATAATTATTCAGACATTAAATACATCCCATATAACTGTCATTATTACAATAACTGCATACCATAATTAGAAAAATTATTTAAAATTTGATTTTCCTAATAAAAATAGGGAATAAATCCGGCTCACATTAATGCTACTTATTCTTACACTAAATGTGTTTTAAAAAAATAATTATATTCAAATTCTCTATTTAAAAAAATATTCATAAATTTATGTCATATCTGGCAATTTAGCCGCCTCAAAATTAAAAAAAAACAAACCTACCATAATTACATAATTCACCTAACCTAATTATAAAAATCATTTAAAATTTTATTCTCCTAATAAAAATAGGTAATAAACTCGACCATAATTAGAAAAATCATTTAAAATATGATTATTCTAATAATAATAGGGATTAAATTCATCCATAATTAGAAAGAACATTTAAAATTTGATTTTCTTAATAAAAATAGGGAATATTTCGCATTAAATTCAATAAAATATGGAATTAAATGTGAAATATTTTTTATTTAAATTATAATATTCAAAAAATATATTAAATCATTTTTACCAATTAATAGAAAATATCTTAACATTAAATTAAATTCAAAAAGGAAATATTCAGACATTAAATTCATCCCCTACAAATTAGATACCTCAATTAATGCTAAATATTGCTCAATTAAATTATGTATTTATTTTTCAAAAAACATAATTAGGGATATTTTTAACCTCATTAATTATTCAGATATTAAATACATCCTATATAACTGTCATTATTACAATAACGGCATATCATAATTAGAAAAATTATTTAAAATTTGATTTCCTAACAAAAATAGGGAATAAATCCGGCTCAAATTAATGCTAATTATTCTTACACTAAATGTGTTTTAAAAAAATAATTATATTCAAATTCTCTATTTAAAAAAATATTCATAAATTTATGTCATATCTAGCAATTTAGCCGCCTCAAAATTTAAAAAAAAAAAAACCTTTCATAATTACATAATTCACCTACCCTAATTATAAAAATCATTTAAAATTTTATTCTCCTAATAAAAATAGGTAATAAATTCGATCATAATTAGAAAAATCATTTAAAATATGATTATTCTAATAATAATAGGGAATAAATTCATCCATATTTATAAAGACATTTAAAATTTGATTTTCTTAATAAAAATAGGGAATATTTCGCATTAAATTCAATCAAATATGGAATTAAATGTGAAATATTTTTTATTTAAAATATAATATTCAAAAAAAATATTAAATCAATTTTACCAATTAATAAAAAATATATTAACATTAAATTAAATTCAAAAAGGAATTATTCAGACATTAAATTCATCCCTACAAATTAGATACCTCAATTAATGCTAAATATTGCTCCATTAAATTATATTTTTATTTTTCAAAAAACATAATTAGGGATATTTTCAACTGAATAATTATTCAGACATTAAATACATCCCATATAACTGTCATTATTACAATAACTGCATACCATAATTAGAAAAATTATTTAAAATTTGATTTTCCTAATAAAAATAGGGAATAAATCCGGCTCACATTAATGCTACTTATTCTTACACTAAATGTGTTTTAAAAAAATAATTATATTCAAATTCGCTATTTAAAAAAATATTCATAAATATATGTCATATCTGGCAATTTAGCCGCCTCAAAATTAAAAAAAAAAAACAAACCTACCATAATTACATAATTCACCTAACCTAATTATAAAAATCATTTAAAATTTTATTCTCCTAATAAAAATAGGTAATAAACTCGACCATAATTAGAAAAATCATTTAAAATATGATTATTCTAATAATAATAGGGATTAAATTCATCCATAATTAGAAAGAACATTTAAAATTTGATTTTCTTAATAAAAATAGGGAATATTTCGCATTAAATTCAATAAAATATGGAATTAAATGTGAAATATTTTTTATTTAAATTATAATATTCAAAAAATATATTAAATCATTTTTACCAATTAATAGAAAATATCTTAACATTAAATTAAATTCAAAAAGGAAATATTCAGACATTAAATTCATCCCCTACAAATTAGATACCTCAATTAATGCTAAATATTCCTCCATTAAATTATGTTTTTATTTTTCAAAAAACATAATTAGGGATATTTTTAACCTCAATAATTATTCAGACATTAAATACATCCTATATAACTGTCATTATTACAATAACGGCATATCATAATTAGAAAAATTATTTAAAATTTGATTTTCCTAATAAAAATAGGGAATAAATCCGGCTCAAATTAATGCTAATTATTCTTACACTAAATGTGTTTTAAAAAAATAATTATATTCAAATTCTCTATTTAAAAAAATATTCATAAATTTATGTCATATCTAGCAATTTAGCCGCCTCAAAATTTATAAAAAAAAAACCTTCCATAATTACATAATTCACCTACCCTAATTATAAAAATCATTTAAAATTTTATTCTCCTAATAAAAATAGGTAATAAATTCGATCATAATTAGAAAAATCATTTAAAATATGATTATTCTAATAATAATAGGGAATAAATTCATCCATATTTATAAAGACATTTAGAATTTGATTTTCTTAATAAAAATAGGGAATATTTCGCATTAAATTCAATCAAATATGGAATTAAATGTGAAATATTTTTTATTTAAATTATAATATTCAAAAAAAATATTAAATCAATTTTACCAATTAATATGGAGAGAGTTAATAGTTTTTATTTTTTAAATAAGGCCATTTTTTAAATCAATAATAATCGGAACATCCATTAAGTTTTTTTTTCCATTTTTTTATCCGGATTTTTTTTTATAAACGGGAAGTGCGGTTTTTTTAATGCGTTTATTTGGAGAGATCGTAGAAATGGTAGTGCAATATCATACGTAGGACTACTCACCCCTTCGCCTATATCATACGTTATGAACCATATCATACCCTACTCAAGCCAACCTTAATTCACTACATTACTCTATCAATCACTCAATGTGTCATCTTTTATATAATTTGTTTAATTCCAATCCTGCATGTTCTATTCAATTCAATTCCTGCGTAACAAATATGCCAATAAAATATTTTTTTTCATCCTTAAAAAAATTCTTCTATTGAAATATTCGTTCTCCTGTGCAATGCTAAAAGCAGTAATATAACCACAATTATTGGCATCAGTATAATTTTTGAACATGTTGTGTGGTCTGTTTTTGATTTTATCTGAGGTAATCACATTGTCATACGTCCCCGTGCAATGCACGGGTTTATGACTAGTATATATATATATACATGTATGTATGTATTAGTAATAAAATTATTTGTCTTGATGATGATTGTTTTGTTTGTTTTAACCCCATTAATGAAGTGCTAAAACTAGCTATTATAGTGAAAAGCTAAAATATGTCTAGAGCTAAATGTATAGGTTTAAAAAAGTTTGATTATTGTATAGGTTAAATCAGACAAGCACTATAATAAACATTCTATACGATTTAGTGGAGTCTAAAATTTCTGCTGAAAATCTAGTTAGTCTACTGAGGTTTCAAACTCAGCTAACTTTACCGGTCGTCTTTGAGAGCCGAAGCCCGAGGGTGAAACTCAGTTATGAAGACTGAGGAAACAAACTCAGTTTTGAAGACAGAAAGCTGAGGTTTCAGACACACTTAATGAAGATTTAAGCCGAGACTATAAGGCTAGAATTCAGATAAGTATGTGATTGCCTGAACTGATTTTATATATCTTGTATTGAAGGTCTAAGATCCACAAGGTCAATAAGATTAAATGATCATAGTTAACACTAGATGATAGTGTACTCTGATCTCACAAAATCAATATCAGGTGAAAAGAAGATACTCAGATGAGAAACTGATGAAATGCTGGGTTCTTTCAAAACCCAGCTGACTGCCAGAAATTCTAAACATCTGTACAGCTGAGTAAAAGTCAGCTAATCAGGATAACATGCTAAAATGTTTTGGAAAGTTGATGATCAAGCATTCTGATTGGTTGATAGTCTAACATGTCAGAAAGGACACTGAAAGTCTAACAAGATGATGGCATATTCAATGGAATCCAATATGACCGTTGTTCGGTAAAAACGAGTTTTACAATTTATAACCGAAACACCCCAAGTATAAGGATCTGTAGTAAAGGATGTTAACGGGTCGTCCTAAGGGAATGGAATGTTTATCGAATTCAAGTATAAATCTATAACGATTATGTCACAATTATCTACCTAAACTAAGGTTGAAACTAACTAAAAGATAAAACTATTAACTAACCTAAAACTGAAAACAAAAACGAACAGAAAACAGACAAGTTGGACGAGCGTTCGATTTAATGAACGAACGTCTGGAAACGAAATCTACTGGACGAGCGTCTGCTATTGCGGACGAACGTTCAACTACGAACAGAAAGGAAAAGTGCAGGAAAACAGCAGGAAATTAGGGTTTATAAAACTAGAACTTAAACTAAACTTAATCTAAACGATTTGATTAAAACAATTAAAGGAAAACACAGCGAGGCAACGAATCCACCCATCAACAAACAACCCCCAACTAGATGGTGATTAAAAAGACATAGTTTTTAGCAGTGATTTTTCACGAACTCGATCAAATATCTTCAATCAAATTTCTAAGGTTTTGTTTATCTTTTCAAACTAAACATGCAATCAAAACGAAATCACGAGATTGTTTCCAAACTCTTACTCAACTAATCATGCATAATCTCTTAAAACACAATTAATTGCATTACTTTGAACAAAATAGAACTTAAATAATATATTTTCATATAATCATTCAAGCATAAAATAAACCTAGATCGTTTCATCAAATCTTAATTCAACAAAACTTAAACAATACAAAACAGATCCAAAGTAATGAAAAACTATGAATTAACTCACTACTCATCTAGTATCGAACTCCTCTAGTTGGTTTTGTTGTTGATGAGCTTCCTCCGTCGACTCAACTTTGCAAGGCCTTTAGCCAACAATCATGTTGGACAAGATTGTTGGATTGGAGAAATTCATCTCTATGGAATTAGGGTTCTCTGGCCGCAGCTTTTATGTAAAAGTATGCGTGAAAGAGTTGTGTAAAAGATTAGGGTTTAAGGCTTCATAATGCGGTGCTTTTATAGAGTTTTAAGTCGGCTGGAGGTAAGTCGGCCCCGGACGCTCGTTTGAACAACCAGACGCTCGTCTGGAATTCCCAGACGCTGATTAAACGCTCGTTCGCACTGCGGCTGAACTCTCTCGTATTGATTTTATGCCTTTGAACGCCCGTTCAACTTTATGGACGCTCGTCCATCCCGGACGGAGACCGAACGCTCGGCCGGATTGGATTTGGGATCGGATTTCTTCATCTTTATCCATTCTCTTCAAGCCAATTCCAACTCTATCTTGAATAATTCGACTTGAGCTTCATTTATCCTCTTTAGCACTCGAAATTCAGCCTCCTAAAGGATAAATAAACATTGCAGAATGTAATAAAACTCAAATAATAATAATTCCATTAATTTAACACATAAAATAATCAATTTTGCAAATAACCATATTAAAATCATCCTTACTAAATAATTACACTTAAACCCTTAATTATCATGTACATTATGCAAATGCGGGGAAATAATAATGAAATATAACCCTTAATAATCATATAAATATGGCCTTAAACACCCCCACACTTAGCTTTTTGTACGTCCTCAGACAAAACAATCAAAACTATAGCTCAACTTCATGCAATCCACATAGATCTCTAACTCACGTAACAAAAGATACAACAACTATAGCAAACAATACCATCACAGAGATAGATTCAGTGTATGTGTGACAAGCCCTTTTCAAATTTAACAAGCCTTTCAAAGAAATATCCTCTCAAAAATCCAATGACTATCTCCTAGATATAGGCAGTAATAGCTCCACTCAAAGCCTTCCCACGCACTCGCAGGATAATCCCTACTAAGATATCATGCGGTTCTACCGGGTATAAGATCCATGATAACAAAGACTTCACTTTATTTTTACTCATCATTTCCAAAATTTTCAAATTTGACGCATATCAGAATGAGCTCTTACCCATCATAGTAGAATAGGATGTTTCGTGATAACACCCTACCTACTCAAATCATAAGGTAGCTTCTCCAACTGTTGTGAGCTTCTGGTCATCATAGTGGTATAGGACATACGAGGTACATCCTACCGCACTCCAATCATAAACCAGCTTCCGACAAACGTATTTATTATGATTGCTTATTCATTCTTTTTTTCAAGACATAAGTTACATCTCACTTATCACATTCAAACTTTATGTTATTCACAGCACACGGTCTAACTAAGGTGTTACTATACTGACCTTCCTAAGATAAATCACTAAAACAATGAAAGGATATAGTTCAAAAATCTTGCTTCAATATCAAAGGCTCTCGTGAACGTGAAAAATGAATACTAGCTCCATGAAAGTAAAGACATGCTATAATTATCTCACTAAGTCACATACTATCATCGTTAGAAAACTACAACTAGCAAGCATTTAGTTTCAACCATATGCTCGAGACTAACAAAAATTTAAATTTCGTGGAAACTTAACATTCACTCATATTTCAAAGGATATAGCATAAAAACATACCCAATTTCCCCCCCACACTTAAATCACATTATGTCCTCAGAATGTGCAGAATAAAAGAAAAAGAAAACTTAGCTGGTTTCAACAGTGGTTGTCGGATGAAAGTTGGCAGAGGTCAGGCCGGAGCATGAATGTACCGCGACAACTCGAATAGACAACACTGGACAAAAAGCTTGCGAACCTGCTCAAAAGTATCTGCCACACTCGACATACCATATAATCTCGGGGTACATGGGGTACATGAGCAACACATAACACAAAACACTTACAATGAATGTAGGAGGAATCAACACATAATCAACTAAAGTATTACTTCTAAAACAATAAAACAACCTAAAAAAATAAATATATAACTAGGTTGCCTCCTAGGAGCGCTCTTTTAATGTCAATAGCTTGACACAGATTTCAAAAGATCAACCCGGATCGGGCCACTTTGGTTTGACTACCGCCACCTCGCATCGAATCGGGACCGGGGCGGAAATGATTTTCACCACAACAACAAGTCAAGTGTGCTATAAGATCATTAAATTTTTCTCTCCAAACTACACTGACTCTCTTCTTCTTGGTCTTGCGGATGATAGGCGTAGGTGTGCTAGCATGCTCAGGAGTCTCAGGAGAAGGTTCCTCACAGGTAGAGGTAGGAATGTCATCATGTGTCTCAAAGAAATAAGATGGAATCTCTTCACAAATCAGGACATCTGTACTCTCATCTCTTCTTTGGAAATATAGAGTCTCAGGCTTTTCCTTTGGTTGCCCAAAATATTTCTTAAGTCGATGACCATTCACTTTAAAAGCTTGATTACCATACCCGTTCAAAGTAATTACTCCACTTGGATTAACCTCGAGAATCTCAAAGGGACCGGACCATCTAGACTTGAGTTTACCCGGAAACAAAAAGAAGTCTAGTATTATAGAGTAAAGCCATTTCACCAACTTTGAATTCTCGGTCCTTGATCTTAGCGTCATGGAGTATCTTCGTTCTTTCCTTGCTAAGCTTAGCATTCTCGTACGCTCTGAGTCTGAATTCGTCGAGCTCGTTCAATTGTAACAACCGTTTCTCCCCACAGAGTTGGCTATCGAAATTTAAGAATTTAATTGCCCAGAAAGCTCTGTGTTCAAGTTCGACAGGTAAATGACAAGCTTTGCCATAGACCATTTGGAAGGGTGACGTGCCCATCGGGGTTTTAAATGCGGTACGATAAGCCCACAACGCGTCATCCAACTTAAGACTCCAGTTAGATCGATTATTGTTCACGGTCTTCTCTAAAATTCTTTTCAAGCTCTGGTTGCTTACCTCGACTTGGCCACTGGTTTGGGGATGATATGGTGTACCAAATTTGTGTTTGACACCATATTTTTCAAGGATTTTATCAAGCGGCGCATTGCAAAAGTGGGTACCCTCATCACTAATGAGTGCTCTCGGACAGCCAAATCTGGTGAAGATATTCTTTTGCAAGAATTTCTTCACAACTTTGTGATCATTAGTTTGGGTGGCTATTGCCTCCAACCACTTGGAAACGTAGTCTACACAGACGAGAATGTACTTATTACCACAGGACGATGGAAAGGGTCCCATGAAATCAATTCCCCACACGTCGAAGACTTCGCATTCCAAAATGGGTCGAAGTGGCATTTCCATCCTATTACTCTGCCTCCCGATTCTCTAGCACCTATCGCAACCTTTACAAAAGGCTTCAGCGTCTTTAAACAGAGTCGGCCAGTAAAATCCAACTTGGAGGATTTTTGCAACAGTCTTGGGTGCTCCGTAGTGTCCTCCTATGGGACCACTATGACATTGCTCCAGAATATCCCATTGCTCATGTTCCGGAACACACCTTCTAAGCAACCCATCTTTACAAACCCTGAACAAATAAGGATCCTCCCACACGAGATATTTTAGGTTAGAAAAGAACTTCTTCCTCTCCTGATACATCATTTCCTCTAAATGTCCACTTGCTAAATAGTTGACGTAATCAGCGTACCATGGCCTAACAGTATCAAGCTTCATCAATTGCTCAGTCGGGAAGTCGATGCCTATTTCCTTGTGATTTACACCACCCTCATTTACTAGACGAGAAAGATGATCAGCCACAACATTATCACTACCCTTCTTATCTTTGATCTCAAGGTCAAACTCTTGCAAAATTAGAATCCATCTGAGTAACCTTGGTTTTGCATCCGCTTTGTCCATAAGGTAGCGTAGGGGCTGCATGGTCGGTCCAAACGACAACTTGAGACCCTAGAAGGTAACTTCTAAACTTGTCAATAGCAAAAACGACGGCTAAGAATTCCTTCTCAGTCGTAGTGTAATTGCATTGAGCCGGGTTCAAGGTGCGGCTCGCATAGTAAATGGGCCTGAACTTTTTATCAATTCTTTGACCTAAAACTGCGCCAACCGCGTAGTTAGAGGCATCGCATAATAATTCAAAAGGCTTAGTCCAAATCGGGTGCGATTAAGATAGGGGCACTTATGAGCTTTTCCTTCAAGCAATTGAAAGCTTTCTTGCATTTCTCATCAAACAAGAACACAACATCATCTTTCAGAAGGTTGATAAAGGCTTGGCGATGGTAGAAAAATCTTTAATGAAACGCCCGTAGAAGCCAACATGACCTAGAAAACCTCGTACCTCTTTCACTTTGTCTTAGGGTACGTCATCCTTTCAATGGCTTCGACCTTAGCCTTATCAACTTGAATACCAAAGATTGGACACCTTATGTCCCAAAACGATTCCTTCGTCTACTAGAAAATGGCATTTTTCCCGCTTAAGCACCGATTTTTCTCAACACACCGTTGGAGTACCATATCTAGATTCTTTAAGATTTCATCAAAGCTATCGCCGTAGACTGAGAAGTCATCCATGAAGACCTCCATGCATTGCTCCACAAGTCCATCAAAAATGGCTAACATGCACCGTTGAAAAGTCGCGGGTGCATTGCATAGGCCGAATGGCATTCTCGCGAAAAGCAAAAGTACCGGATGGACACGTAAAAGTTGTCTTCTCTTGGTCATTAGGATCAATGGCTATCCGGAAGTAGCCGAATAGCCATCAAGGAAACAATAATACTTATGACCACTCGCCGTTCAATAAGCCGGTCAATGAAGGGTAGGGGAAAGTGGTCCTTGGCGGTAACCTCATTAAGTCTACGATAGTCAATACGGACTCGTAGCTCGTCACGAGTCGTAAGGCAACTTCCTCCCCTTTTTCATTCTTTTCGACCGTGATTCCGCCCTTCTTTGGCACAACTTGAGTAGGGCCGACCCACTCGCTATCGGCGATTGCATAGATGATGCCCATGTCAAGCCACTTTATCACTTCTTTCTTGACAACCTCCCGCATATGCGGATTCAGCCTTCTCTCGAGGTTGTCTAACCTTTTTAGCTCCCTCCTCCGTTCGGATTTTATGCATGCATACATCCGGGCTGATTTCTCGGATATCACCCACTTGCCATCCGAACGCGAGGATATTCTTTTTAAGCACTTCTATCAGCTGTGCTTCTTGCTCAGGGTCGGGTTTCGAAGAAATGATCAAAGGCAATTTATCTCCATCCTTAAGAAAGATATACTTAAGGTGTTTTGGAAGCGGTTTGAGCTCTAAATTAGTAGGTGGTTGCTCAATACTAGACTTTAACGGGCCACCTTTCTCTTTATGAGCTTGGAGTGGTTGACTAAAGAATAACTCATCTTGCCGAGGCTCAACCCCAGAAAGGTACTGGATCAACTCATCCATAGAAATCCTCCGGTCAACACTCGCTTCCTTCTTCCTATGATCGATCATTTGTCTTAACTCTTCATCTTTAAGCTCTTCTGCCAGCTCTTCCCAATCATCTACTTCCCAATGAGTAGCTTCTCTCCAAAAGTCTACCTCGTCCCAACTACCCATCAGAGCTTCTTCTTCACCAGGGATGAAGTCTTCCTGACTCAGTTCTTTGAAATCATCGTTTGTTGCTGGGCATCTCCATGCTTCTAACTCACTAACAGGCTCAGTGTGAGCGAGTGAAGATGACTCGTCAATGACTATGGGCTGTAATGAATCGAAGACGGTCCGCGATCGCCGGATCCTCAATGTCTATGACTTCAAAAACACCTATCTCTCGTCAACTCCTCTCGCTTCTTCGTAGTAGGCATCTTTTTCATCCTCGTAAATTGCTTCAACAAACGATATTTCATCGCTTATGGTTCTTTCAGACTTGTCCCTCGTGTGAAGGTGACGGATGTGTCATCGACTCTAAGAGTAATCGTCCTTTGCGTGTCGATGAGAGCGCTAGAAGTGTCTAGAAAGGTTCGGCCTAGAATTAGAGGCATCTCCTTATCGTGTGGATAGTCTAGAATAACCCGGTCGGTAGGGAAGACTAAATGTTCAACTTGAAGGAGAACATTAGCTACACAACCGGCTGCAACCCGGCTAGATTTATCTACCATCTGAAGAGAAATAGGGCGTTCCCGCATCCTTTTATCTAACCCGAGCTTTTTGCATACGTTTAATGGCATCACATTAATAGAGGCCCCTGAGTCGCATAATACATTTTCGAACAAATGGCCTTCGATCTCACAGGGGATTGAAGGTCTGCCAGGGTCACCTCGCTTAACAACGACTTTCTGTGAAACCATCGCGCAATCTTCGCGTCGCACTTCTTCAGCCATCCCCTGAAGCTTTCTCTTACTCCCACAGAATTCTTTAAGATACTTAGAGCTTTTAGGCATTTCGCTTAATACCTCGGCTAAGGGCATACTAACTTGAGTGTCTCTAAGCATCCTCCTCACTCCAAAGATACCGCTTGTCATTAGTGAGGGCTTTCTCTTTCCTTTTTGGTGGATAAGGAAGGGCTTTATCATTCCCCGTAGCTTGATTCTTTATCGCCTCATCCTCCTTATCCTTCCATCTTACGAACTTTTCTTCCTTTTTCTTAGTCGTGATACAAACTTTTCTCGACTTTCCTTCCTTACCTCATCATCAGAATTATTTTCGTCCTCCGAAGAATTGTCACTAAGCTCCTCATCGTTGCTTTCTTCGGTATGTGGTTTCTGATTTCCCCCTCCTGAACTCATGGCGTCAGGAGGGGCTACTCGTTTCCCGACATCTTGCCGGGTCCAGCCTTTTTACCACTTCTCAACGTTACTTCATTGAGTTCTTCTTCCCCGTCCATACTCCCACTGAGGTGTAATGGAAGTGCAAACATTCACATCAGCTTTCGGATTTCTCTCGGTATAACTCGAAGTTTACCGTGAGGTCTCGCTTGCTTGCCGGTCCGCCATCCGACCAACTTGTCTCTCAATAGCTTTAACGCTAGTAGACAAGGTCTTCACCATGTCTACCACTCATCGAATTTGTGTTGAGGGACACATGAGGTGGTATGATTTTGATTTTGGTTCCATCCACCCCGCGGCCTTTGGGAGTTAGGAGTCGTCCTTTGATAGTTTGAGTTGAAAGAATTCGAATTGGAAGGGCCAGTGGTAACTTGGCTTGATTGAAGTTTTGTCGTGGAAATCCCGAGTAGTTCGATTCTCGGTTAAAGTTTCGGAAGGGTTGGTTTTGATTATCCATTAGATTTACTTCTTCCGTCATCTCCGTTCCTACCGCATTCCCGCATCGAAGGTCGCGTCGTCGAAGATTGGCCACCGCTTGCTTATCAATTCCATCCGAGCAACCAACACTTTGTATCGGGATCGCTTGCGTACCTTCTTTCTTAACAACATTGGTCTTCTTGGGAGTCGACCACATATTGTTCTTGGCGATGGTCTCGGCCACTCAGTAGTGGCCTCATCACCTCCCCTAAGAAGGATCCATGAGCCGTGGAGTCAAGATAGTCTCTATTAGGTTGAGAGACACCTCTATAGAACAGTTCCAGCAACTCATGTCTGTCATATCCGTGATTGGGGCACTTCCTCATCAACAGATTTAATCTCTCCCAAGCTTTGCCAACAGTCTCATCCTCTAGTTGCTCGAAAGTAGCTATTTCCCGTTTCATCTCCATAATCTTTCCCGGTGAAACCCACTTGAGAGCGAAGGCTCTTTTGACATCATTCCATGTATGGAGGGAATGATGTGCTAACGACTTAAACCATCGACTTGCTTCGCCCTTCAAAGCAAAAGGAAATAGCTTCAACTTTACGATCTCTGAATCAACACCAGGATAATGGCCTGCTTCACAGATTTGTACGAATGTGGATAAGAAGTCGTGTGGATCTTCCTGAGCAGTACCATGGAAAGAGCTATTCTGAACTAGAGCAACTACTCCGTTCTTTAGATCGAAATTCACTCCTCCCATGTCAGGAGGATGAATTGGTCTATGCCCCTCGAGAAAATCTTGATTTAGATATGGGGTGTAGGGGTCCTGGTTCAATTGATTAAGCTGGTTTTGTCTAAATTGTTGAAGTTGTTGATTTATGCCAGCTTGTTGATTCTCATTTGTTGTCGCAGCTTGCATTTGTTGCAGAATTAGATTTAACTGAGCTTGGGGATCAGGATTTGGAATTGGTGGATCTTGATCTGCCATTATGTCCAAATCAGGAAAAAGCCTCCTTCTTAGGATAGATCGTTCGTGTTCGTGGATCGAAGATCGAAGTCCCTTATTACTTCTCGTTTGCATAAACCAAGAAAAGAAAGGAAAAATCAACCTTAGGGTTGATTAGAACAGGTTTAGAAAAGGTTTGATGGTTTAGAGGGAGAAAAGAAAAGAGAAGAGAAGAGAAGATAGAAAAGAAGTGATGATTGAACAGACTGAACTGGCGTCCAGTGTTAGTGGACGTTCGTTCAGAGATGAACGCTCGTTCAAATAAATGAACGGTCGTTCGGGGGAACATGATTGAAGTGGACGGGCGTTCAAGTTATTAAACGCTCGTCCAGACTTCGAAAATCTAAAACTAAGGCTTAAAAACGAAATAGAAATAATTAAGGAAACTAAAAAGAACGTACGGAAATAAATAAAGGCTAATCTAAAATTACGAAGAAAAAAAAAACAAATCTAAAATTATAGAAACTAATATAACTATCGAAAATAAAAAAAATAATTGAAGGAAAATAAAATTAAATAAAACAAGGTAAAACGAAAACAAAAATAAACGTAATTCTAAAATTTAGACCTACGAATTAATATTAGAATCGATATAAAATTTTATACCTAAAAGAATCCGACAACCGTTACCGATTCCCCGGCAACGGCGCCAAAAACTTGTTCGGTAAAAACGAGTTTTACAATTTATAACCGAAACACCCCAAGTATAAGGATCTGTAGTAAAGGATGTTAACGGGTCGTCCTAAGGGAATGGAATGTTTATCGAATTCAAGTATAAATCTATATCGATTATGTCACGATTATCTACCTAAACTAAGGTTGAAACTAACTAAAAGATAAAACTATTAACTAACCTAAAACTGAAAACAAAAACGAACGTAAAAACGTACAAGTTGGACGAGCGTTCGATTTAATGAACGAACGTCTGGAAACGAAATCTACTGGATGAGCGTCTGCTATTGCGGACGAACGTTCAACTACGAACAGAAAGGAAAAGTGCAGGAAAACAGCAGGAAATTAGGGTTTATAAAACTAGAACTTAAACTAAACTTAATCTAAACGATTTGATTAAAACAATTAAAGGAAAACACAAGCGAGGCAACGAATCCACCCATCAACAAACAACCCCCAACTAGATGGTGATTAAAAAGACATAGTTTTTAGCAAAGTGATTTTTCACGAACTCGATCAAATATCTTCAATCAAATTTCTAAGGTTTCGTTTATCTTTTCAAACAAACTAAACATGCAATCAAAACGAAATCACGAGATTGTTTCCAAACTCTTACTCAACTAATCATGCATAATCTCTTAAAACACAATTAATTGCATTACTTTGAACAAAATAGAACTTAAATAATATATTTTCATATAATCATTCAAGCATAAAATAAACCTAGATCGTTTCATCAAATCTTAATTCAACAAAACTTAAACAATACAAAACAGATCCAAAGTAATGAAAAACTATGAATTAACTCACTACTCATCTAGTATCGAACTCCTCTAGTTGGTTTTGTTGTTGATGAGCTTCCTCCGTCGACTCACTGCAAGGCCTTTAGCCAACAATCATGTTGGACAAGATTGTTGGATTGGAGAAATTCATCTCTATGGAATTAGGGTTCTCTGGCCGCAGCTTTTATGTAAAAGTATGCGTGAAAGAGTTGTGTAAAAGATTAGGGTTTAAGGCTTCATAATGCGGTGCTTTTATAGAGTTTTAAGTCGGCTGGAGGTAAGTCAGCCCCGGACGCTCGTTTGAACAACCAGACGCTCGTCTGGAATTCCCGACGGCGATTAAACGCTCGTTCGCACCGCGGCTGAACTCTCTGTATTGATTTTATGCCTTTGAACGCCCGTTCGACTTTATGGACGCTCGTCCATCCTGGACGGAGACTGAACGCTCGGCTGGATTGCTTGGGATCGGATTTCTTCATATTTATCCATTCTCTTCAAGCCAATTCCAACTCTATCTTGAATAATTCGACTTGAGCTTCATTTATCCTCTTTAGCACTCGAAATTCAGCCTCCTAAAGGATAAATAAACATTGCAAAATGTAATAAAACTCAAATAATAATAATTCCATTAATTTAACACATAAAATAATCAATTTTGCAAATAACCATATTAAAATCATCCTTACTAAATAATTACACTTAAACCCTTAATTCTCATGTAAATTATGCAAATGCGGGGAAATAATAATGAAATATAACCCTTAATAATCATATAAATATGGCCTTAACAACCGTTGGGAATTCAAAAATTCGAAAGTTGGATTTCAATCTATAAATAGAGGACTTAGCAACAAGGATGAAAAAACCAATAGATACGAAGTTTACAAGCATTTTTGCAAGATGCTCTGAAGAACTGCTAAGTCTATACCATCATCATCTCTGAGCTTATGTTGTGGAGATCCTGAAAATATTCAAGTGTCTATTGTTCAACGATCTACTCGTTATTCGACCACTTTAAGATTCTTAAGGTGAATCACTTACTTGATCCAAAACTTGCTTTGATTCAATCAAATGTTCAAGACTGTGAGGCATCTAGTGAAGGTGTCAAGGACCGTTGTTGCAGTCAGGGAGACTGTGTGTTGTGGAGCTGGTGAAGAGGCAATTTAACCCTTCATGGACCAGTGGAACATTTTGAGAAGCGGCAATTCTAACTTTTAACCAAGTGTTTAGACTGTGAAGCTAGTATTAGTCAAGGACAATCATGCTAAGAATTTTTGTACATGTACCTCAAAGAGAACTAGTGAATTTCCTTCAACATCACAGGAGAAGAGTGTACTAACAGGATTACACCACCTAAAACCACTATAAACATCGTGTTTTATTTCTGCATTTATTCTACACATTTATTTACTGCAATTTACTTTACAGTATTTACTTTCTAGCAACTGCTGACATTCCAATTGATTAATTCACACAAAGCACTCAACTGAAGTTCACCAAACTCAGCACAACATATTTCAACAGAACAACAAGATCTTAAAAAGGCTTGATAATTAATCCGTTGTATTTAACTCAGCTGTAGAAATAGTCAGCAAACTAAATCTCAGCAAGGTTATCTTAACTCCTAGAAAAAGTTTCAAGTGACAAGTTTATTCACCGTCACTCTAAATTTGTCCATAGCCTTTCAAAGGGACCAAGAATTTGTTATTTAATTGCAACCAAATCTTCTACCCCTTACTAAGTACGCATGTACTTACCCCCTTTCTTTATTGTCTCTCACCCCAAGATGGTGGTTTATTGTAGGTTGTTTTCGAGGCCACTCAGGAGTGACCCAAAGATGGTGCAGTTGAAGTTTGTCATTCTTTATTCCGTTGTTAATTGGGTACAAACTCTATTACCTTTGTAATGATAGAAATCAATTAGTTGAGTTTGGGATATCAAGTTGTAATGGGTTTATTGTATTTTACAGTTGCAATAAAGTCTTTTGAAGATGTATTAGGTGCAGCCTGTGCTGCTTTCGATCGTTTTGTTAGTTGTTTTAGTTGCACGAGTCTGTCGTTTAATCTTCCGCCTTGGACTCTGATGTTTTCTATGCAAGAATTACGTATATAATTGGATAAAATTTAATTATATGTGTGCCAGACGTTCTTTTCCGGATAATGATTCGGTATCCGGGACAGGGGCGGCACAGGTAAAGCACTTGATACGAACAGACCATGATGCAAATAAAGGCATCCTTAACTCCTTCTGCGAGGGAAGCCTATAAAATGATCGTCTTCTCCAACCTTAATAACAACGTTGAGTAACAATACTTTACCAAAGCTTGATCCCTTAAATCTACAAGAGTACATAGGCAACCAATCCTGCATTCATCTAGTTATAGCTCACCAACAAGTCCACCCTTTGCAGTAATTGCATTATCCTTACGATGTATGAGTACCCGATTTAGGTAGCAAATATTTTGAGCATCGTCAGGTTTCAGACAAATCTTCTTATAAATATTCTGACAAAAAGCATGGAAACGCGTATTTAAGAATTGTTTAGGTTATTGAAACTTTTATTGATTTATTTTTAATAACGACGAATAAAAAAACAGGAAAAATCCTATCACCTCAACGTTTGTGTAAAATACAACATACTTTTACAACATTAATTGTAATGTAGGCGCTATTGGTTAATGTGAGACATGTTATAGTCAGGGTAATTTTGATGTATAGATTTCCTATTAGAATAGACCGTCTATTGAGGTTGCCAAGAGTTGTGTCTGCCCATGTGTAAGCAGGTTCAACCGAGACGTAGAAAATATGTGTGGTATGGCAAAATATACTTGCACATTTACTAACAAAATATAGTAACAGAAAAAAACATGTGGTATAACAAAATATAGTAGCACATTTACTATCATCAATTGGTTTAGTACCACGGTATCGGTGCGAGGTTACCTATAGCTGAAATGTGTTGTGGGGATTGTTGGGGTTGACAGCAGCCCTGCCTACCCGTGTGTAAGCGACGGTAAGCGTTTGATCCTAACACCGTCAGAAGTAAGGATATCACCAACTCTTATTTTTAGCAACACACAATATGAAATATACACAGTATTTGTTTTCACTACTTTGATTGTAATGATGGTTAAGCAATTTCAAAATTTCGAAACTCAATACGTAAAACCAATCAAATATGATGATAATAGATGGAAAAATATTATTTTATTTTGATCAGAAAAGCAAATCATTAGCTTCTTCACCAAGCAATTGCACTCACTACCTTTGCTTTACTTTAATCTTTATCCATTCGTTTTGATTACTAGACAAATTATTCTAATTGCCACCCACAATGTCGACAACGACTAAACCGTATCTAAAAGTGAAAAAGTAAACTGTAAGAATATTCTAAATCATCTTTAATAATGCAAGACGTGCCATGGTGTTTCAAAGTATATACCAATATCAGCTGAAGAAGTCAGGAATTCAGTTACCTATTTACCTTAGCTTTTTTCTTTTCCTAGCTAGTATATTCATATTCATCATATGCAATGGTATGCTTAGGGATTCTTTTTGGCTGTAGCAACTCATCTGCAGTGTCTTACATATTTTCTGCTTTCCTAATCATAAGCATACTTGTAGCCCTGCGGGTACTATGTTATTCATTATACCGGCTTTTCCAAACCCGGAGAAGGCAAGAAACAGTAAACTATTCTTCTGAAGACGTAACAGTAGAGATGCATCCACAATATATGGAGCAGTCACCCGGGAATTCCATGAGCGGAACATACTCAGAAAGTAAGCTTGTGATTCCACAGACAGGACTGCAGTGAATACGCACTACAAGAAAAACACTATTTTGCCATATTAGTTTTTGCTGCAACACAAAAATATGACTAATTTGACATACTACTGTGGTTAAAAGTATGTATATAGCAACATTTTTGGTTTTGTGAGGAAAAAACTAACATGGCAAAAAAAATGTTTCTCTTGTAACGGCCTAACGGGTTTGTTATATGTTGGTGCTTTGTGTAATTTTTTTTCGAAAAGAATCTTGTAAATCTTGATCTTATGTAGTTATGACTTTAAGAAATCATGCCATCATAAAACCTAAAATTATTCGATCATATTTACCAGTTGTACCAAATGTCATGTGTAATAGGTTGTGGCCTTCACTCTACACACTTCTGCCTTTTGAAAATGAGTAAAAGTGTAGTCTACATGTCAATGCGTGGACATAATGAATGTCGGTTAATGCAGTTAATAAACATATTTACACCGGTTTAGGAATTATTTTTTAAATATAATTATGTCTAGAATTGTGATCGCGGTGTGTGACGCCCCGTTCCCGGATCCGAGTCCTTATCCGGAAACGAACGTCCGGCATGTATAATATTAAATATAATCCAATATTATACATAAGCCTTACGTCATATATCATAAACACATTGCGGAAACGAAACGACTCGGGGAAAAATAAATTCCAAAGACCAACAAAACCAGATTCAATGCTGCACTAAAATCCAAAATGGAAATTGAAACGTCTTACATCAATTCCAAAACAAAAGAAGCCAAACGATCTAGTCTTACAACAAAGGCCACTAAACGAGCCAAACACAAAAAAAAAACAACATTCAAAATGAATTAACAACATAGTTTGTAATTAAACTTGAGATAAATAAAAGTCTTCAAAACTTCAACACAAGTTAACTTCGTATCCAAAAGCATCAAACATCTTCGTCATACTCATCTTCATCAAAAACCTGTTCATCTTCTCATCCCAAAACATATAACGGGTAAGTACATACGTACTTAGTAACGAGTAGAAGCTATTGAAATCATGCGTTTTATAAAGAAAGCAAGTAACCATCATCTTATTAATAGACCGTTTAAACATTATCTTACATCTAACTATCACGTTATATTCATAGTATAATATGAGGTCCCTAGGGTTACTAGCTTAGCTTATCTATGTTACAAAGATGTTTGCGAGGGCACTACACTTAGTGAGATATGCACTAAGACAAAAGTTGCAACCCTATAGAGATAAATCTCTAGCGGTCCCGAGACAATCAATCACTTTAACTGGCTAGCACTAGAAGCTGTCCGGTGAATGACTATTTCGTTCGTGAGGTTGTCCGGCGGTATGATCACTACTTTAACTGGCTTTGTCTAGAATCCGGCAGTGACCATTACCACTTTATCTGGCCAACCAACACATTGCCGATGTTGTACTGTGCCTATTCAAGCTCTCATGATGTTTAATCTTTTATCTAGTCAAATACGTATATTAAATGATTAGCTAGCCGCCTAGGTTCATTCAGGACAAAAGCTCCCTACTCCCTCTTCTTAGACCCTTAGACTCAAGCTAGCAGTTACACAGACATTGATGAACCCTTGTTCATCAAAGCACAAGCCCTTTCATGCCCTTCCGACGGATCCGAACTTCAACTCCCTTTAAGAGTACATCCGGTGCCGAAACTAAACGAATCGGAAGCTCAATCGAAGCTTGTTCGTTCTCATTTAAACTTATCTAAGATCATTAACAAAAAAAAAAAACCATTCAAGCTAAGCATCAAAATAACACTAGCCACTAAATCCATCATCTACCAATCATATTTATATATTACGAAAAGAAATAACACAACACAATAAACTAAACATTTAACTATACATTATATAATTATTTCATAATCTTCTCTTCTTCTTTTTTTTGTTTTATTTTATTTATTTTATTTTTTTTTATTTTTTTTTTCTGGAGACTTTCGGCTATAAGCAGCCTAGCTGCATAGATTAGGTTGATTCTTTCTTTTTTATTATCATTATTCTAATTATTATACAACATTTACACAGCTTCCGGAAAATATATACATATACCCTTTCTTTTCAAAGGCAACAAAACAAGTACTACTAACAGAGTACTAAAGTACTAAATATGAACAAAGTAAAATATGTTAAAACCAATACTTACAAGAAACGGGACGAAAATCGACGAAACAAGAAAACAATACCAACAACGACACGATTAACTACGGTTGAACACTCATTTATTTTACATTAATCAAAATAAAACATCAATCATTCAATATGAAAACCCCGTTACCTTTGTATAGCGAGCAACACAACCAAACTTATGATTTGGTAGCCAAAAACCTAGCCTTTAACACCAACCTACAAATTGATCAAACCAATTGATCAAACTACGATTCTAATCACAAAAGCTACGAAAGGAAAAACTTTGAACACTCAACTTGTTCGAAACACGTAAATCCAAAATTGATAAAAAAAAACCTAACCTTTCCCAACAAAACTTATATCAACACGATCCTTGCGTCACGTGGAGCGTTTTTCCCTTGAGAAGTCTGCGCAACCGAGCAACGGATTAGCCACGATTAACAAAAGTTTCTTCTCCTTCTTTTTTTTTCTCACAGTCTGCGCCCCTTTTCTTGTTCTCATGAATAATGAAAGCGTAGAAGTGACTAATGAGGTTTAATTTCCTATTAAACCTCCCAATTATCTTTTATTAAATTAATTCCATAAAAATAAATCTTTTAAATTTCTTTTATCTTTTTCTTTACCATTATTCTTTTATTTCTTAACCCTTTAAATATAATATTTGGATTTTCGATAAAAAGACCGAAGTGCCCTTTTTCGAAAATCGGGATATTACATTCCTTCCCCCTTAAGAGGAGTTTCGTCCTCGAAACTTGAACGTACCTGGAAGATCGACAAACTCTGGGAACTCGGCTGTCAACACATCTTCTTCTTCCCATGTCGCTTCACTTGGTGAATGATTGCTCCATTGCACCAAGACCAAAGGGATTATCCTTCTCTTGACTACCTTCTCCTTCCTATCCAGAATCTTAACCGGCTTCTCAACATAAGATAGATTATCTTGAAGCAATTCCGGATCAAACTGAGATTCCACATCCGTAGAAGATAGTACACTTTGCTTAAGCATGGATACATGGAAGACATTATGTACCCTAGACATCGATTCCGGTAACCGAAGTCTATATGCTAACTTTCCAATCCTTTCGATGATGTCAAAAGGCCCCACATACCTCGGACTCGCTTCCCTTTCGCCCAAACCTCTTAACACCCTTCATCGGAGAAGCTCGTAGATACACTCGTCCCCAACCGCAAACTCTAACGGTCTTCTTCTCGATATCCGCCCAACTCTTCGTCGGTCTTGAGCGGCTTTAAGATTCTTCCGTATCGCTCAACTTTCTCTTTAGCCTCGCGTAACTAACTCGGCCCCGTCAATCGCTTTTCCCCAACTTCGTCCCAATAAAGTGGAGTCCGGCATTTCCTACCGTACAAGGCTTCAAACGGTGGCATCCCCAAACTAGCATGATAACTGTTGTTATAAGCGAACTCTGCCACTGAGAGGAAATCATCCCATGATCCCCCTACTTCAAGAACGCAAGCTCTAAGCATGTCCTCGAGAGTCTGGATTGTCCTCTCGGACTGACCGTCTGTCTGCGGGTGAAAGGCAGTACTCAAGTCCGTCTTTGTTCCAAAAGCCTTTTGCAACCCTTTCCAGAAGTGACTTATGAATCTGCTATCTCTGTCGGATACGATAGATAAAGGCACACCATGAAGTCTCACTATATTGTCCAAATATAGTTGAGTGAACTTCTTAATAGGCATGTCAACCTTACATGGCAAGAAATGGGCTGATTTCGTGAGTCCGTCAACAATCACCCAAATCATGTCATGGCCACTCTTCGTACGCGGTAAACCGGTGATGAAGTCCATCGTGATGTTCTCCCATTTCCATTCCGGTACTTCCAAAGGCTTCAACAAACCTCCCGGCCTTCGTGCTCGCTTTAACTCTCTCGGCATGTATCACACTTTGCCACGAACTCGCGATATTCAACTTCATGCCAGGCCACCAATACCTTTCTTTGAGGTCTCGGTACATCTTGGTAGATCCCGGATGAACCGCAAAGGCAATCTTATGGGCTTCATCCATGACTTGCTTTGCCTTAGTCCATCAACATCAGGCACACACAAACGATTACCATACCAAAGATGTCCACTCTTATCCAACTGATAACCCACTGTAGGTTTCTCTCGAGCTACGCGCTTCAAATCCACTAACACTGGGTCTTTGTCTTGCTTTGCTCGGATATCATCTAACAACTCTGACCTTGCCATCAATGGCGCAAAACACTGAGCTTCACCTTCCCGTTCAACCACTTGAATCTGCAAACTGTCTAACTGATCGACCACTTCTTGCAAAGTAGTGATAGCATTAACCGGTCTCCGGCTAAGTGCATCCGCTACAACATTCGCTTTACCCGGATGGTATTGAATGTCCAAGTCATAGTCTTTCACAAACTCCAACCATCTTCTTTGCCTCATATTCAAATTCTCTTGAGTGAAAAAGAACTTAAGGCTCTTATGATCCGTGAATATTCTCGCCTTAACTCCATAAAGGTAGTGCCTCCACTGTTTCAAAGCAAAAACCACTGCTGCCAACTCCAAGTCATGTGTAGGATAGTTCTTCTCATGAACCTTTAACTCGCCTAGAGGCGTAAGCTATTACCTTTCCCGCTTGCATCGAACACATCCCAAACCTTGACTCGAAGCATCCGTATACACGTCATAGTTGTCAAAGACCTCTCGGCAAAGCTAACACAAAGCCGCAACAACTTATCCTTCAACGTCCGAAAAGCTTCCTCACACTCCTTTGTCCACTCAAACTTGATGTTTTTCGAGTAAGTCTAGTGAGAGGAGTTGCTATCTTCGAGAAATCTTGTACAAACTTCCCGTAGTAGCCCGCTAAACCCGTAAAACTTCTTATCTCTCGTCACCGTAGTAGGTCTAGGCCACTTAGAAACGGCTTCTATCTTCGCAGATCAACTTGAATTCCATCTCCGTAAATTACATGGCCAAGAAAACTAACTTGTTTTAACCAAAATTCACACTTTGAAAACTTGGCATACAATTTCTTTTCCTTTAAAGTCTCAGCAAAACAATCCTCGATGCTCCTCATGCTCTTTCTCATCCTTAGAGTATATCAAGATATCATCTATGAATACTACCACAAATTTATCAAGATAAGGCATGAAGACTCTTTGCATTAGATCCATAAACGCTGATGGAGCATTAGTGAGTCCAAAAGGCATGACAAGGAACTCATAATGTCCATACCTCGTACTAAATGCCGTCTTCGGTCTATCCGCAACCTTGATCTTCAACTCGGTGATAACTCGACCTAAGGTCAATCTTAGAAAACACCTTCTTCCCTTGCAACCGGTTAAACAAGTCGTCAATCCTAGGCAAAGGATACTTATTCTTGATTGTCAGGTTATTCAAGGCTCTGTAGTCGATGCACATCCTCAAACTACCATCCTTCTTCTTCACAAACAAAACCGGTGCTCCCCAAGGCGATGTACTTGGCTGAATCACATTCCTTTCTAACATGTCCTTAAGCTGTAGTTTTAACTCTTTTAATTCAGTCGGTGCCATCCTATAAGGTGCCTTGGCCGTAGGTGCTTGCTCCCGGGATTAATCGTATCTCAAACTCTATATCCCCGTCGTGCATATTTCCCGGCAACTCATCCGGAAAAACTTCGTGGAAATCCTTAACTATAGGAGTTTCTTCTAACTTAGGAGTATGCTTCTCTCGTGTCCATAGCATAAAGAACATACCCTTCACAACCCTTTTGCAAAGCCTTCATGGCTCTGACCGCTGATATTATCGGATGTCTCTTCTTACTTGGCTTATAAACGTTTCCCTGAAAGGTCTTATCTGACTTACCTGGAACTCTGAAGACCACTTTCTTACCTCTACAATCCACATGAACAAAATTCTTGGATAGCCAATCCATCCCCAGAATTACATCAAAGTCCGTGAAGTCCAAAACTCGTCAAGTCCGATTTACACCTATAAGTTCCAACTCTAACGTTGACTTGAGGTAAAACTTGTGCAACTTTAGTAACTCTTCCCAAAGGTGTAGTGATATTTAGAGGTTTCTCCAACTCCTGAAGTGGTAGATTCAACTTCCTAGCTATCTTAGAAGACACAAAAGTACCTGAGGCTCCAGTATCAAACAAGGCTGACACTGCTAAGTTATCTATGATTATGGTACCTAGCAAGTGGATCAATTTAAGTATAATAAATAACATCATATGCGTCCATATAATATTAAGTATTCATAATAAACACAAACACTTAAAATGTACCTGTAACAACAAGATCATCAGGCTCTTCTGGTTCCACATCAATAGCAAAGACACGAGTAGGTCTGCTAGAAGATCCACGGTTTGCATTCGATTCCCTCTGTTATCTGCTGGGTTCCGCTGAGATAAGTTCTTAGGACAGTTCCTGGAGAAGTGTCCCGTTTCTCCACAGTTATAGCAACTATTACCTCCCGGTCCGCATTCTCATGTATGCGTCTTGTTGCACTTAGAACAAACCGCCGGTGAACCACCTTCTCGATTAACTTGTTGCCGGTGCCGCGGTCTTCTTGAAGCTCCGCCGCGGTGCCCCACGATTACCACTCGAAAAGATCCAAACGGCCTCTTATTCCCAATCACAACCGTGGCCTTCTTCCCGAAGGTCTCAACCTCCAAAGCCTTGTTCATAAGCTCGGCCATATTCTTGGCCGTGAACCCCAACATACCCGATCGTATCTCATGCGATAACCCATCCTTGTACAAAGTGCCATCTTTCTTTCTTCAACTCTCATCAGCTCGGGATAGAACCTTCCCAACTCATTGAACTTGTTGGTATACTGAGATACCGTCAGCTGTGTACCTTGCTTATGCTTTAAGAACTGACTAGCCTTGTCTGCCTGTACTGTTATTGGGAAATACTCGTTGTAGAACATAACCTTAAATCCTTCCCAATCCGTTACTTTTCCATTACTACTCTGAATGGCATCGATCCAAGCTTCAGCTGCCCCCAAGAGAAAACTGACTGCCAACTGGGCCATCTCAGATTCGGGAACATGTATATTCCCGCAGCCTTTTCGAAACTCCTTATCCATTCTTCGGCCTTTGAATGTTCCACATTCCCGAAGAAGTCCCGAACCCCGTTCCTTCTCGCCCGGTGTACCAATCCACCGGTGGTGCTTGCTCAACTGCTGGTCTAACTGGCGAAGCTTGAGGGTACACTGGAGGGTATCCATAGGGTATCTCTTGCTGGTGAGGTTGTTGGTATGGGGGTGGTGGATATGCTTGCTGAGGTGGAAACCCTGAGTGAACAGCCCCATACGGATGATACCTCTGGTACTGCTGCTGTGGCTGAGACTGCTGATGTGCAACCTGAGGGTAGGCATAACCTGATGTCGCAAAAGTATCAGCTCCGCTCGGCGGTGGAGGAAGAACTGTAGGCTGTGGTGTGTAGTCATAAACCGGTGGCGGATAAAAAGCTGATGCAGGTGGACGGCTGTAAATCGGTTGTGACCGCCGTGCTGCTACGGATGGAGGAGGGTATACCGTAACAAATGAGTCACATGTATCGTGGGTATCTCCCCAACCACCGTCACATACAACGGTGTATCATAGCCGAGCGCGCTGCCTCGCTCAAACCGGGGAACGTCCTGTTTGTTGAACACGTCCCACTGGAGCTGACTCCGGACCCGTAGTATTAGCATTCACCCCTGAAACCTCTGGCTGACTAACTGTAGGTCCCCTGCCTCTGCCTCTACCTCTGCCCCTTCCTCTGCCTGCAAACGGATTTCGTGAACTGCCTTCACCATTATCATTGGCATTTGAACCTCTGCGTGTAGTCACCATCCTGTAGAAGAAGAGAAAGGACTCACGGATTACTAAGGGCTCTAAACTCTTATCTCAAGAAAGTCAAGTCCTAAGCAGCAAAGAAACATTGTCTCTGATACCAACTGTGACGCCCCGTTCCCGGATCCGAGTCCTTATCCGGAAACGAACGCCCGGCATGTATAATATTAAATATAATCCAATATTATACATAAGCCTTACGTCATATATCATAAACACAATGCGGAAACGAAACGACTCGGGGAAAAATAAATTCCAAAGACCAACAAAACCAGATTCAATGCTGCACTAAAATCCAAAATGGAAATTGAAACGTCTTACATCAATTCCAAAACAAAAGAAGCTAAACGATCTAGTCTTACAACAAAGGCCACTAAACGAGCCAAACACAAAAAAAAAAAACAACATTCAAAATGAATTAACAACATAGTTTGTAATTAAACTTGAGATAAATAAAAGTCTTCAAAACTTCAACACAAGTTAACTTCGTATCCAAAAGCATCAAACATCTTCGTCATACTCATCTTCATCAAAAACCTGTTCATCTTCTCATCCCAAAACATATAACGGGTAAGTACATACGTACTTAGTAACGAGTAGAAGCTATTGAAATCATGCGTTTTATAAAGAAAGCAAGTCAACCATCATCTTATTAATAGGCCAAAAACATGATCTTACATCTAACTATCACGTTATATTCATAGTATAATATGAGGTCCCTAGGGTTACTAGCTTAGCTTATCTATGTTACAAAGATGTTTGCGAGGGCACTACACTTAGTGAGATATGCACTAAGACAAAAGTTGCAACCCTATAGAGATAAATCTCTAGCGGTCCCGAGACAATCAATCACTTTAACTCGGCTAGCACTAGAAGCTGTCCGGTGAATGACTATTTCGTTCGTGAGGTTGTCCGGCGGTATGATCACTACTTTAACGGCTTTGTCTAGAATCCGGCGGTGACCATTACCACTTTATCCGGCCAACCAACACATTGCCGATGTTGTACCGTGCCTATTCAAGCTCTCATGATGTTTAATCTTTTATCTAGTCAATTACGTTTATTAAATGATTAACTAGCCACCTAAGTTCTTTCAGGGCAAAAACTCCCTACTCCCTCTTCTTAGACTCTTAGACTCGAGCTAGCAACACGGACATTGATGAACCCTTGTTCATCAAAGCACAAGCCCTTTCATGCCCTTCCGACGGATCCGAACTTCAACTCCCTTTAAGAGTACATCCGGTGCCGAAACTAAACGAATCGGAAGCTCAATCGAAGCTTGTTCGTTCTCATTTAAACTTATCTAAGATCATTAACAAAAAAAAAAACCATTCAAGCTAAGCATCAAAATAACACTAGCCACTAAAACCATCGTCTACCAATCATATTTATATATTACGAAAAGAAATAACACAACACAATAAACTAAACATTTAACTATACATTATATAATTATTTCATAATCTTCTCTTCTTCTTTTTTTTGTTTTATTTTATTTTTTTATTTTTTTTTATTTTTTTTTCTCGGAGACTTTCGGCTATAAGCAGCCTAGCCGCATAGATTAGGTTGATTCTTTCTTTTTTATTATCATTATTCTAATTATTATACAACATTTACACAGCATCCGGAAAATATATACATATACCCTTTCTTTTCAAAGGCAACAAAACAAGTACTACTAACAGAGTACTAAAGTACTAAATATGAACAAAGTAAAATATGTTAAAACCAATACTTACAAAGAAACGGGACGAAAATCGACGAAACAAGAAAACAATACCAACAACGACACGCTAACTACGGTTGAACACTCATTTACTTTACATTAATCAAAATAAAACATCAATCATTCAATATGAAAACCCCGTTACCTTTGTATAGAGAGCAACACAACCAAACTTATGATTTGGTAGCCAAAAACCTAGCCTTTAACACCAACCTACAAATTGATCAAACCAATTGATCAAACTACGATTCTAATCACAAAAGCTACGAAAGGAAAAACTTTGAACACTCAACTTGTTCGAAACACGTAAATCCAAAATTGATAAAAAAAAACCTAACCTTTCCCAACAAAACTTATATCAACACGATCCTTGCGTCACGTGGAGCGTTTTTCCCTTGAGAAGTCTGCGCAACCGAGCAACGGATTAGCCACGATTAACAAAAGTTTCTTCTCCTTCTTTTTTTTTTTTTCTCACGATCCGCGCCCCTTTTCTTGTTCTCATGAATAATGAAAGCGTAGAAGTGACTAATGAGGTTTAATTTCCTATTAAACCTCCCAATTATCTTTTATTAAATTAATTCCATAAAAATAAATCTTTTAAATTTCTTTTATCTTTTTCTTTACAATTATTCTTTTATTTCTTAACCCTTTAAATATAATATTTGGATTTTCGATAAAAAGACCGAAGTGCCCTTTTTCGAAAATCGGGATATTACACTGTGACTCCTCTGCAATACGGGTGTAATTGAAACCAAGTCGATACACTTCAGGGCTCGAGCTCGACTAGAGTCACTAGACTAAGAAAATCCGGGCGTGAAACTTTGTCCGAACTCGTTGACGCCGCTAAAAGGCACAATCGAACTCGACTCGTCAAATACTCTATGTAACTCGACTCGGCTCGTGAGCTCGATCTTCTTTTTTTTTCAATTTTTTTATTGAATATGAGAAGATCGAGCTTACTCGTCTAATACTGGCCTCGACTATTAATTAATGAAGTATATAAAATACAATTAAATACTGAATTTTATATATATAATTATTCAATATAACTCGATTAATTCGTGAGTTACTCATTACTTTATTTTGAAACTCGAGATAAGCTCGGTTAATTGTTCGAATAGCTTGAATTCAGCTCGAGCAAAGAAAAATGAATCGGGTCAAACTTCTTTTCAAATCGAGTACGAGTAGCCCGGTTCACTCACAGTCCTACCCCGCAACAAACTACGGTGAGCAAAAATGGCGTAATAATTTTAGAATTGGTTATAGAAAATGGTTAAGGAAGTGATGAACTAGAAATAGTCATTCCAACTGAACTTTCTAATATGAAATCTTCCAATGACTGAAATTTGGCCGGATTAGCTCCATTCACTAAATCTTCTTCTTCTTCTCCGCCTCTCTTTTCACCCTATTTGCCTTTTGCTTTCCTACTTTCTTCTTATATTTTCTAGTTTTCTGTCTGATTGGTAATCGTTTGTTGGGAGAGATTGCCCAGACTCTAGAAAAACAAATTGTGCAAGTATTGGACAGATTACCAACACTTGAGGGGGGGGGGGGGGGGGGGTGGGGGTGGGGGTGTTGGGACAGATTTCCCACACTCTTAAATGATAAGGAAATGAAGTAGCAATTTTATTAACACCAATTGCTTTAGTACAACAGCCAGTGCTTGATCTTAAAATGGTATCGGAGCCAGATGTCACGAGATCGAACCCTGGTTGGAACATTATTTTAAAAAAAAGTGCAAGTGTTGGGAGAGATTGCCACACTTGAGGGGGGTGTTGGGAGATATCGCCCACACTCTTGAATAACGAATTGTGCACGTGTTGGACAGATTGCCAACATTTAAGGGGGTGTTGGGACAGATTGCCCACACTCTTAAATGATAAGGAAATAAAGTATTAACACCAATTGGTTTTAGTACAATAGTAACCATTTGATCTTTAACATCGTTCGAGGGCTTTGGTGGAGAAAACATATGCTCAAGTTATTCAGCCAAATCGACCTCTTCCCTTAAAATTCATGCCGGGAAATTGCTTCTTATAAAGGGGAGATTGCAATTCGCTTTCCCAAAGAACTGATCGATAGCTTGGCATCGCCTTTCCAATATGACTTAATTGGAATGTTTTCTCAAGGTAAGCCGAATCTTGATGCGATTAAGCATTTTTTTGGAAGTACATAATTATGCAGAAAAGTACTCGGTAGGTGTTCTTGATTCGAAACATGTTCTTATCGATTTCACTAGTGAAAAGGATTTCATTCGGCTCTAATTACGTAGTCAATGTTTTGTCACTAATAAACCAATGCGTATACTTAAATGGCGCCATATTTTCATGTTGATGTTGAGTCTTCAATTGCCCCCTCTTGGATTCTTTTGTCAAAACTGCATGCACATCTGATGAAAGTTGAAGCTCTTAAAGGGATTGTATCATGTTTTGGTAAGATTTTGAGAGTCAATGCCTCAACAACATCTCTGAAACAACCCCTAATTGCTCGAATTCAGGTTGAGATTGACCTATTGAAGCCTCTCCCATGAAAACATAGGATCCAATAGGGTGATTATTCATGTTTTTGGCAACTTGTGGAGTTGGAAAAAATTGAGATGCATTAATATTGTATCAATTGTTGTCATATTGGTCATCTTGTAGAAGATTGTAGAATTAAAAACCCATAGCAAACCTATCCTCAAGAGAAACAAAATCCGAGCAGGGGTAGGATAATTGAAGAAGTAGAGCAGTAGGTCCCCCAGCCCAAGTTTGGAGAAAAAAACAACCTATAATATATGTACAAGAGCAACAACAGCAGTAGCCTAAGCAGATACATACACAGCCTATCAACACCACACCAGAAAAACAGCAACAGCCTGGGCAATTACCTGAGCAGCAGTAGACTGTGCCATCTTTTACTGATGCTATGAATGACACACAGAATCTAAGCACCATAGAAGTTGGAAATATGGATCAATATAGGCAAGTGGGGGAACAAAAAAAATCATTTAAGTCAATACACTATGCACCTTAATCCCTTAATAAATGAGGATGTCATAGATGATAGTATCCTTCCTAACTTGGATATGGAATCCCATAATCAAGGCTAAAGAGACCGATACAATGAATAAGGTTTCAGAGAATGCAAGACCAGAAATACACCATATTGACAAAGCATGCTCAGATACCTAGTCTTAAAAGCTGCATATGAGGAGTTCAATAGAAGATTTCAAAAGAAGGAAGCTATGGAAGAAAATAAAACTGTTCAAATTGACAATTAGGCTTTTAGATGGTAACTAAAAGAAGAAACAACATTCCTATGAGACATATTGTTAGTACTAGATCTTCAGTTCTTAAGGATGCTCAGCCACCATGATTAACTACCTTTTTTGGAATATAAGGGGTCTTAAGGGTAAAACATCCTTTAGAAACCTAACAAAGTTCATTAAAATCCACAAAATTTCCCTTTTAGATATTTTTGAACCCATGATATCCTTGATCAGACTTTTCTAGGTGTTCAATCTCACCGGCAGTGTACCGGGTCAATTGTCTAGTATGTTTTCAAGGTCGTATCCCATAGGGATTGTGAGGTTACGCACCGAAAAGCTATGATTATCTTGATCTAAGTCGCAATTAAACAAGAAAATAAATATTCTAAGGATCAATTATACTAAAAACGGGTGATCAAAGGATGAAAGGCCTAGCCAAAACAATGCATTGATCAAGCCAATCTCTACTAGTGTCATGGGAATGAACTACCTACCAACCTTCCAATGGTGTTCAAGTGTGTGTAATCGGTGCACTCCTAAGCTAGCAATTCCCCCTCATACGAGGGTACGGAACTACTCTTTGCCTCCTCCTTGGTCTAAGAACCCTAGACCTAATGATTCAACATGATGAAGTTCTTGAGAGCAATGAACTAACAATGACCTCAGGATAAGAAATTGAGTTCCACTTAAGGTCAATTTTACTTTCCGGTTCTCCCATCTCTTTTCCCACACCTAATATCCCCTTTCGGTCTCAACTAAGTGTGTGTGTGTGTGTGTGTGTGTGTGTGTGCAAGTATTGGAAAATTACTGCAACACGAACAAGTCATACCTCACAAATAGGAGAAGATATACAACACAAATGAAGCTACAAATCAAAACTACATTCCCAATCAACTAATAGATTAAATTATCACAAACACATTATCTTGGCTAGTGGAGAACTAGCCACTCATGGATATCAGTTTCAACATGTGAAGGATAGAATTCATATCAATCAGAACAATTAAATCAATGTAAAGACTAAGAATTTACCAACTAAAAGCTATGAACTTGTAGAAGGAAACTTCCATTCAACTTGGAGAAGATTCAATGGAGTTATACACCAAAATATATGAAAACATGGTCAACAAATAATTCTAGAAATCAAACTAAGAATTGTTAATGTTTACAATGGAATCAAAAGCTAAATTTTGAAGGATTTTGGCAATGAGAGCCTTGAGGTTGGAGTGCCTTCAATCATTGGGATAGAGTGGTAAGTGTAAAATGTTTGGTGAGAGAGTAAATGTTTTACTTAAATCATAAATCTGCACCTATTGGCGTGCGCCAATGCCTTGCTGGCGTAAACCATTGTCTCTTTGTGCGTGACTGGCGTACACCATGTATGATTCATGGACGCCAGTCTCTGACAGGTGCTGGAGGCTAACGTCAAGCATTTAATGCATCCTTAGCAAGTCTGATCTCTCAATTTGGGCATGAATTTTAAATCATTGGTGCACGCCATTATACATTTGGTGTAAACCATTTGTGAAGGAAAACTCTCTGATAGCTCTGGATGCTATTGGCGTACGCCAGAAGACGATCGGAGCAAACCATTTATCTTCAAAGTAAGCATTCCATGCCTTTGATGCATTGGATTGATCCATGATCACATCTCAAGCTTTGACATTCCAATATCTAATCCCTGGTATATGTGCTGCAAAACAAATACACAAAGATGCCATGCGTGAATCCGATAACAAAATTGGCTAATAAGCCTAGATAATCAACAAAAGAGTTGGTTTTTATAATATTTACTATATACACAAAATGGTCCAAATCATCACAATAATTGCTCGAATTGATACGAAAACATTAATAAATGCATGATGATTGGGGGTAAAACATCGTAAAATGTATCATCTATTTTACTTACATCAATCATTTACTTTTATTAGTAGCAATAAACTCAATCTAGGTTTTACTGATTGTTTTGTGGCTCACAATGATAAGCTTTGGCCTTTCTTGAATAATTGCCATGCCACAGTTTATGTAATCGGTTGTATTGAGTAGGAAATCACTCTTAAGTTCAATGCGAATAACATATTTTTGGTTTCCTTTGTCGATGGAAAGTGTACAAGCTCCTTAGGGCTGATATGTGGTCAAAATTGGATAATATTGCAAACCTTAATCTTCCTTGGATTGTAGGAGGTGAGTTTAATGCCATTAGAAGCCTAGATGATCACAATGGCCTTCCCCAACCAAATGAAGGCTCGATGAGAGACTTCAATGCATGGATTTCAAATAGTGGACTACAAGAGCTCCCTGTTACTGGCTTCTTGTTTACTTGGTTAGGTTGGAGACATGCTAGGTATGTGAAAGAAAAGCTGGACATGTTGTTGTTTAATTCTCTTTGGTTAGATGCAGATCAATTGAAATTGTTCATATTTTAAATAGAACTGATACTAATCATGCCTCCCTCTTATATGCTATCAACAACAAGCACAATTGCCCATCCTCTTTTATATTTCAAAACTTGTGGCTACTGCATGCTAATTTCAATCAGATTGTTCAAAATAGTTGGGAGCAGCCTTATGTTGTAATAGATGGTATGAATAATATGATGTATAAACTTAAAAGGCTCAAGAAATATCTTAAAGTCTGGAATAAGAATATTTTGAGGGATATTAATGAGAAAGTTAAAGCTAGTGAAAAGGAAGTGAAACACTTGGAATCTATCTATGACAACCTTCATAATATAGTCAATAGAGAAGATTTGTCCCTAGCTAAAGCCCTTTATATCCATCTTTCTCAATAGGAAGAATTAAAGAGACAGAGATCAACATTCAAATTGTTTAAAGAGGAAGATAAAAACACTGGCTTCTTTTTCTATTCCACTGCCAAAGAAAAAGTCAGGAGAATAGAAATACAAAAAGGTCAAGATGCTTTTGGGCAGTGGTGTACATCTCAGCTCCTATAGCACAAGTTGCAATGGACTTCTATAGTGCTGTTTTTAGAGGGGATAATACTACAGACACCCAAGCAATGAAAGATCTTCTTCAATTCATTCACACTATCCTTACTGATGATCTTAATGCTCAGCTCACAAAGGATGCTACTATGGAGAAAGTCAAACAAGCTATTTTTTATTTAGACCCAAACAGTTTTCGCTGGCATGGATGGTTTGTCAGGAACTTTCTTTAAGCTTGCTAGGACATTTTGGGAAATGATGTTTATGAAGCTACTAGGCATTTTCTTTTGGTGGTTATATTCTTTACGCTATTGGTTCTACTATTATTACTCTCATCCCTAGGCATTAATTTCCAGCTTCTTTTTTGAATTTCGGACCCATTTCTCTAAGTACTTTTGCAAACAAGATCTTCACCAAACTCTTGCCTACCAGGTTACAAACCGTTCTTCCTCTTCTTATTTCCATTAAAGAATCTGCCTTTTTGAAGGGGAAAGACATAGTAGACAATGTGCTATTTGTCCATGAATTGGTCTAGTTTGTGCATAGAAAAGCTAGGGGTCATAACATGATTTTTAAATTTGATGTTATAGAGGCCTTTGACAGTGTCTCTTGTCCTTTCTTAAAGGCCTTAAATATAAATTTTGGCTTCTCGGAGTTACTTTTTAGGCTGATCATGTTCAACTTAGCCTTTACTTGGTTTTCTATTCTTGTTAATGGTGTTCCTACTGCCATGTTTTAGAATACGGGGGAATGAAGCAAAGTGGCCCTCTATCCCCATTTCTCTTTATCCTTGTTTCTGAAGCTCATACTAGAGGTCTAAAATACAATTTTCAAACTCATGTTGATCATTATGCCACCCCTAGAGGCTTTACCCATGTTACACATTGAATGTATGTTTGTTGGTCCCAGAGAAGGGTAAAACTATAGTCAAAGGGGTGGGGAATGACTATAGTGGAGTTTCAAAAACTTTTCTTGTATTTAAAAGCTTTTGGGTAGCGGATAAATCCCTTCTTTTTTTTTTTGGTTAAATGTAAATATATTAAACCAAGGTATGCAAAATACAAGAAATTACATCCTAAACAAAGAAGAGAGCTAGTCTAAAACCTACAAAATGTTGAAAGGAGGTTATATTTGTTGATTCCAAGGTGCATAAGACCCCTGAGGTTATATGCATCAAGAAACAACAGCCACTAAACACCTAACAACACACAAAAATTGCAAAATAGGGTCATGTGAGAGCATAACTCACAGAGCCTATCCCAAGGTGTGTAGAGGAACAAAATAACCTCATACAACCACCAACAAGCACCAAAATAAAGCACAAAAGAAGTAAAAAAAAACCTACATATGTACAAAACCCTAACATCATAGGGTAAAAGTGTACATAGGGAAAGCAGCCTGCATTATATAGAAAATATGTGTTTTTATACAATGCAGGACATCAGCAGTCTTCATGAGAGCACACTCAAATATTTTCTTGTTCCTTGTGTGCCAAATCCAGTACACCACCACAGAAACTGAAGCAGATCTGGCAACATTCCCATGTGAAGTACCCATACATTTTCTCTGAATCCACCTAACTGCACCAACCACAGTCTCCAACCTCCTGCTCATGCCTAACCACACACTGATCTTTCCCCAAACCATATAAGTAACAGGGCATTAGAAAAACAGATGTGAGGCAGATTCATTAACCAAACCACACAAAGCACACAGATTATCTTCAAAATGAAGCCTGTCAGAGGTAAGAAGACAGTTCTTCATAGACAACCAGAGCAGAAAACAATGTTTAGGGGTGGCTCTGGGATTCCAAACAGACCTGCACCACCAAACAGTAGGTCCATGCACTCTAAAGAAATCATAAGCTCTTCTAGGGAAAAGCTTAGAACCAGCAGACCAGGACTGAAGCAGTGCCACAGAAGCATTAACAGAACCAGTACTAAGTAAGATCCTATCCTTGATTTTGAACAAAGCCTTGATCAGAGTAGAATCTCCAGGCTTGTATCTATAATCCCATACGTCTACATCATGCAAATACTCTTCACTGATCCATTTCACCCGAAGACAGTCCTTCTTGCATTGAAAGTTCCAAAGAATTCTACAAAGAAGAGCCAGATTCCAAGCATTCAACTGAAAAACCCCCAGGCCACCCTCACTCTTAGGCAAACAAACCTCCTCGCAACCAACCAAAGATTTTCTGTTAGAGTCACAAGAACCCCCCCACAGGAATCTCCTACACATTTGGTCCATTTTCAACTTAACACTGCCAATAATAGGGTAAATACCCAGCCAGAAACAGTAAACACCTTGAATAACTACAAGTATAAGTTGCAGTCTACCAGTATAAGAAATAGTATGACATTTCCAGTTACAAAAGTAATTCCTCAAAGTAGTAAACAGAGGATCATAATGGACCACATTCAGTCTCACAGCACACAAAGGAATACCTAGATACCTTATAGGTAGAACCCCAACCTTTAAACCAGTAATATCCATCAGAGCAGCTATACCATAATCATTCAAACTTGCACAGAACAATTCAGATTTAAGTAAATTAGCAACCAGACCAGAAGTCTCACCAAAATTAGTTAAACAATTCATCAAATGAGTGACAGAGGGGGGATCCCCCCTAGAAAACATCATTAAGTCATCAGCAAAAGCCAAGTGATTGATCAGCAGATTATGACAACCAGCATGGAATTTGAAATCAGCATCCTGGCCCAGGATTCTCAGCATTCTGGAAAAATACTCCATACCAATAACAAATAGGAAATGAGACAAAGGTTCACATTGTCTCAAACCCCTTTTACCAGGAAAGAACCCTTTCATCTCACCATTAATAGACAGGGAGTAAGAAGCAGTAGACACACAGAGCATGATACACAAAACAAACCTGTCAGGAAAACCAAAACCCCTCAAAACAGATTCCAGAAAAGACCAATGAACAGAATTAAAAGCTTTTTTGATATCCATTTTTATCATACACCTTGGAGGGCCCCTCTTGACACTATAATGTCTAATCAATTCCTGACAGAGGAAAATGTTATCAGTCATAGCTCTTCCATCCACAAAACCAGTCTGTGCTTCATCAATAAGATCCGGAAGACAAGCAGAAAGCCTAGTAGCCAAGATCTTAGATATCACCTTGTATGTAACATTATAGCAAGATATAGGCCTATAATCACCAACCTGAGTAGCATAAGAGGACTTAGGAATCAAAGCAATAACAGCATGATTGATCTGCTTCAACAAAACATCATTGTGAAAAAATTCCAACACAACCTTAGTGAAATCTTCACAAACAATGTCCCAAGATTTTTTAAAAAACCTAGTAGAATAACCATCAGGACCAGGGGACTTATCATTTGAGAAAGAGAACATGGCTTCCTTAACATCCATATCAGTAACCTGTCTAATCAAATGAACAGAAGTAGCCCAAGAAACTTTAGGACCATCTTTGACTATATCAACATCTATAGGTACTGCAAGAGCTTCAATACCAAGTAAGTCAGCATAAACACCTACAAAAGCTTCCCCAACCTGTTCATAAGATGTAGTAAAAGAACCATCTTGGAGCATTACAGAAGATATATGGTTCATAGCATTATTCCTTTTCACAAAATTGTGCAAAAACTTGGAACCCCTATCACTGAGTTTCATGTACATACCCTTAGACTTCTGAGACAGAAAAGAAGACTCAGTAGCCTCTAAACTATGACAAATCTTCTTCTGCTCCTGGATCTAGGAAGCCAGAGCATCATTAGGCCCCAAATTATTCAGAGATTGCAGCTCCCCTAGCAACCTACTAGCATTCTCAGACCTAACAGAGATATGAGCATAGTGCTTCCTATTCAAAATCTTCAAAGGATGCTTTAGCCTTTTAAGTCTTTTTCAAAGGTGATACATAGCTGTTCCAGAAACTTCTTCACTCCAACTCTGAGCAAGAATATCAGTATAATTTTCATGTTGCATCCACGTATTAAAAAACTTGAAGGGTTTTATTCCAGATCCAGCATCAGTAGATAAAGCAATTCTACAAGGTGAGTGATCAGAATGGAGGCCAGGAGGCTCAAAAAAAGCAAGAGCATTCAAGTTCCAATCATACCAAGATTCATTAATCAAAACCCTATCAATCCTAGTAAAAACACCAGAAGCAGACTAAGTAAAAAACTCACCTGCTGAATTTAAATCAGTGAGGTTAACATCAAGACAACAGTCAACACCATCCTGCAATTCATAATCTGAGGGAATATTCCCATTCAATTTATCCTCCACAGAAAGAACAACATTAAAATCTCCAAGAACCATCCAAGGAAGAGAAGAAGTGAAACTTAACTCCCTTATCCTGTCCCACATCGACCTTCTATCTCCTATAGTATACAAACCATACACAAAAGTAACCAGAAAGCAGTCCCCAAAGACCAAAAGCCTAACCTTGCAATGGATCCACTGAATATCAACCTCAAGAACCTCCACAACAAGAAAAGCAGGATCCCAGATAACCAACATCTTTTTACTTGTATGTAAATCAAAATTATTAACAAATTTCCAAAACCTCATTTTCTTCTCCATGAAGCTGTCATAACTATTTTGATACAACTTTGTCTCAAGGATTCCAAATAAGGCAATCTTATGCTGTCTGAGAAACTTGACAACGGTAGACTGTTTAAGAACCTTATTGAACCCTCTAACATTCCTAAACCCTATCATTTTTGTCTTCCAAGAGGTGATTTACCTCTTGAGACAACATCATTTGCTTTGGGTACATTACTAGAAACACCAGATGTGTTATTCCTCTTGTTCTTCTTTGATTTTCTGGAACTAGAAGCCACATTATCTCCTTTATCCACCAAAACATCATCCTCAGCATCACTTGCCCAAGAGCTACATTTGTCAGGATTCAAAACATCAATGTTATTAGCCACAAGGGTGGAAACCTGCTCTACATTCTCCACATTGTCTTTTGTACTTACCAAATTCTTGCCTTTATCAATAACAGAATTCTTCACATTAGATGTTGCAACAATAGGAGCACCACCAAGTTGTACAGTATCTGTAGAAGGGACCTTATCCTGCATACTATCAGCATCTAGGATTATCACTTTCTTCTTTTTTGAGGCATTAGTTTTTGTAGCACCAGATTGCTTAGACCTAGCAACATATAAAGTTGGAACATCAATCTTAGCATCATCACATCCAGCATCATTATGCCCTAGTCTATTACACTTGGAGCAAAACATAGGCATTTCTTCATACAAAATAGGATGCAAGAGGACCTTCCCATCATGCAAGGTAATAGGAATGACAGAGGGCAAATCAGACTTGAGATCAACATCCACCAAGCATCTGGCAAAACTTAACACTTTCCTAGAAGCTGTCACCTTGTCAGTGTACTGAGGACACCCCACAAACGAACAAATCTTACTCAATGCCCTACCCTTCCAAAGCCTTAATGGAAGATTTGGGAGTTGTATCCACACTAGAACCACAGAAGTAGTTTCCTTACTGAAGTTAAACATCACTGGCATCTTCTTCAAGATCATAGGCTTCCCATAAGCATAAAAGGGACCAGCTTGCAAAACTTCACAGAGATCAGACTCATGCTAAAACAAAAACACTATCCAACCAGAATTGTGATAGTTAAACCTACACTTCCTAGGCCAAGCATTAACAATTTTCTGAAAAGCATCTCTACCAGGAAATTTGCCTGGAAAAATACGAATCAGACTTAGTTTCTCCAAACTATCATCATCCTCATCTTCCTTATCTAAAATCATAGTTTCTTCACTAATAACATGGTCAGTTAAAGTAACAACTTCATCAGATTGCTCCCTATTATTCTTCACCAGTTGTACTCAAGAAGCTACCTCATCTACCGCCTTAATAGCATTAGCCCCTATAAAATCAGCAGATTGAGGATTCAAAATGACTGGAGCATGAACATCACTAGTAGGGATATTGGAAGCATTCCCACCAGTGACATTAGTAGAGACAGGATCCACCTCTAACTGAGTCCCCTTCTCCACTACACCAACTTGTCCTAAAGTATCAACCACACCATCAGTAACATGCCCTACCCCTGAAGAACCAAGTTCAACAGGTGCAGGAACCAGTCCAGCAGGTGCATTGACACTCTCACTCGCCTTATCCAACACAAGGCCTTCTTTTAAACTATTAACTAGATGAGTGTCCACCAAAGTTTGAACATGATCAGCCAATTTTTCAACTTCAATTAATTCTGAAAGAGAGTAGGTGCCTGCCATTTTAGAATCTGTCGTAGTGACATTCTTTTTTGCATTATTGACAGCCGGAGTAACAAGTTTCCCAGATTTCAACTTCATTGCCCCAAACACCAAAGGATTGCCACACTTCAAAGCAGAATCCATCACATCCACTGCAGGATGGGCCACATCCACACCACTCACACCCGGTGCAGGGCCAACTCCTACTTGCTTCCTAGAAACAAGGGGATCAAGCAACGGGTTCTTTTCCATGGTGCATCCATCTTCAACTTGAGCTGCAGGCTGTTCTACAAGGGGAGTAGAAGCTGCTGCGACCTGCACTTCAGTTGCACTTTCTTGTTCAAGAGCAACCGGAACATGAACAGTATCTTCTTCAACAGATTTCTTTATTTTGCGAGTCATAGATCAAATTTGGAGCTGTAAAAGCTGTAAGTAGAAGAACATGAAGGAACCAAACTATACGAGCAAGGAAATAGAACATAAACACAAAAACATAGGGGATTTGGCAAGCTCATTCAAAGAGAAGAAGAAGGTAGCTGAGAGAAAACATCTCTCTAAAATCCGAACATTGCAATGGGCTTTTCCGTGGATAAATCCCTTCTTACTATGTAGTTTCAAAGTAGTTTGGGCAATCACATATATAGGATATAATATAAGTAATTAAATGAATGTAGTAAGGTAAATTGCTGAATGTAAATTGACACAAGGCTTATAGTGGTTCAGGGTGGTGTAATCCCTTAATCCACTCTTCTCCTGTGATGATTGGAGGAATTCACTATTGTTTTCACAGATAAAATAGTACGATTGTCCTTGACTTCACAAGCTTCACAATCTACAAGACTATCACTCCTTGACTGCAACAGCTTCAGTGACTCAGTCTCTTTCACTGCTCCTTGGGATCAAATCCTTCAGCAGCTATCACAACCACAACTCCTTCTCAGAAGGCTCTGATTCAGTTGCTTGATCGATGAGTATTGGATTGACAAACTTGTTGATCAATCTCAATGCTTGATGTTGAAATATGGATCTCAGTTTTGAGTTGATCACTGGATATTTCTTTTTCCGCAGAGATAGAAGACTTTCACTTTTACAGAGTTTTTGCTCAGATTTTTTTTCGTGCTTCTTAATTATTTTTTCTTTGTCTGTCAATGCCTTCTATTTATAGCCTTGATGATCCTTGATTTGAATTTCCGTCCGTTGGCTATATTAATGAGGAAATAATCCTTGATTTTATTCTTGATTCCCCCTTAATTATATTCTCCTTGATTTCAGTGATCGGATTTTTCTTCAAACGTTTATCAGAAAATCCGTTCTTGATTGATCCTCTATTGATTGTGCATTTAATGCTTGATCCTCTGCGTCTTCATCATATTTTGAAATCTGATTAAGTAATGTTTACTTAGCCGTTCTTTGATCGGTCAAGTGATCCTTCTGACTTTGCCGCTTAGATCTTCCTTAACTGCTTTGTCTTCACTCAGCCGAAAGTCAGTTTTCTTTGCTGATTCATTGTTTCCTTCATTCTTTTAGTTAAAGGAGAATCCTTGTACTTCATTGATCCTTGATTTGTGTAAGATCAGTGTACACCATATATAAACATTAAGTTTCACCACTTAAAACATAAGTTACACTTATTCAAGGTCATCACAGACTTCCTTGGTTATAAGTCAGATCATAATGTCCTCATTGCTTCTCTGCTGGTACTTGGCTGGCTTCACTCTGCTGAAAATCTGTTTCACTTTGCCGTCTTACCAACTAGTACAATACTTGTCTGACTCAACTAAAACAATATGCCAGACTCTAAGTAAAGACTTATACAGAGAATTCTAACTTATTTCAGGCTCGCTATAACAACTACTATGGCCATCATCAAAACATAATAAAATATTCCTAACAATTTCACCCTTTTGATGATGCCAAAATCCTCATAAGCCTGAACATAAGTATAACAAATTTCATAATAAACAGTGGAATAAAACTCAACAATTTTATTCATCCATTAAGGGCAATAAGACATTGTATCTTCTTAATCAAAGACAAGGGCATATAGAGACAATTCAATTAATTTAATTAAATAGAACAGAGGGGCTACTTCTTCTCTTCAAACATGATGTCTTTGCCTTTGACGCCCTTGCCCTTATCTGTTGTGCTTGCCTTCCTTCTATTGGAGATCTCAGGCTTTGACCTTCCTCCCCCTTTTTGGCAGCACCAAAACGTGCTTCAGGATTTGCAGTTACTGCTTCAGACTCAGGGAGAGGGCCATACCTTTGCTCCAAAATTTTGTTGTTGGCCGTAGTGATATTTATCAAAGTGTCAAGTTGCTGGCCAGAAAATTCCATAACTTCATCCAGATGTTGAAGTTGATGAGTGTGAGCATTTAGAGTGTCCACCAGGGGTTTGAGATTTTTATCCATCATTTCAGCGTGAAACTCAAGGTTGGTTTGGACATGGTAGGGAATGAGATGTTGTAAGTTGCAAAGCAGGTTTCCCTATTTTTCCATGATCTCATCTTGTATCTTGATGTGACTGATGAGGGCTTCAATCTTGTGGTTTAAGGAGGTTGATTCACTCCTTAAAGCAGCTTTCAGATTTTGCCTGCTGTGATACTGCTTTTCCATGTCGACAATCGGGGGTTGAATGTCCGGATTGAAAAGCCTATCTGGATCATTCTCCTCTGGTGCCACTTCAACATCCTCATCTTCTGCATCTTCCTTCTTCTCTATATTCACCTCATCTTCTTCCTCTTTCTCTTCTTCTTTTTCACTTTCTTTTTCTGCCTCTTCCTCTCTTTCTTTCTCTTCAACTTTAGAATTATTGAGAGATTGCTGGGGGATGCTTGCTTCTCCATCTTTAGAAGAAGCAAGGTTTTCTTCTCCGTAAGTTGGAGACTTGATTCCTTCTGCTGGTGTTCCCACTTGATCAATAGTGGGGGTGTTGACATGTTCAGTGAAGTAAGCTTTATCAGCTGGCTCACTCGACCGGTTGTCAACTTTGTTGATGCTTCTGAGAATTACTTCCCGGATTGTCAGATCATCATCAGAAATCACCAGCTTTTCTTGATCATTTTCAAGATGACTACTGTCTATCTGTGCTTCCTCTGTTTCAGCTTTTCATCCTTAGATGTCTTTTCTTCTTCGTCATCCATCTCTTCTTCTTCAGATGAAGTAAGTTGATACCCCTCCTCACCTTCCTCCAGATATGTCACTTCTTATTGTTTCTCTTCCTCCATTGCTGTATCACCACTGATCACCACTGGATTGTCCGGATTGCTGGTACTTACCACTGGGGTGTCTTCTTGTGCTTTTTGCGATCTGGTTCATCTTCACATCCCTGATCTACTGCCTTCGAGTGCTTTCCTTTTACGTCCGGTGGTGGGTTTGGGTTTCATAGATGCCTTCATGTAGGTAAACATCACCTTTGACCGGTGTGGGGGCTGCAGATTTGTGGGTTTCACTTTTAATGAATCAAATAAGTGTTGAAGAGGGAACCCATATGATTTCCTTTCCCATAATTCACCTTTCTTCTGCAGCTCCATACTTGGTGTTGTAATCGACAGATCTATTTCCTTTTGAATCTGCTCAATCTATTGAAGACAAAGGTTGCCCAATCAAAGTGAAGGCCTTGATAGATTATTGCCATTAGCTTAACTCGTACCTCTGTCAAGTTTTCCATCGACCCTTTCTTGCCTTCGATGTTCTTGGTAATGACAGTGCGAACTCAATCAGCAAATGGAAGTTTGAGTGCTGATCTTGGGAGATTGTAGGTTTTGTTGTTCTTTTAGGGCTTTTGGCTATCTCCTCCCAGAAGGTCTTGATGTTAACCGCACAAACTTCACGTTTTCCGAGCCAATCATGGGTAGATGTAAGAAACTGTTAAGTAGGCCAGGTGTGATGACCACTTCTTTGCCAAATATTGAACTTTTTATACAGTCGATATCGGTCTTCTTTGTGCTTGGCTCAAACTTTGCATTTCTCCAAAATGCAATCACGTTCTCATAGCATATTCCAGTTATTGAGGGGTTTGGGAAGGTCTTTAACCCCAGATTTGTACATCCAACAACTAGCCATCGGGCTTGTACCTCATTATCACAGAAGGATAGATAGGGTTCAGGCTTAAAGAACGATCCAGTGATGATCGCTTTTTCATCAAATCGTTCGATGGAAGAGATTTTTGATGATGAGGCCATTTCGTGGAATTTGATAGAAGGCTTTGATTTGCAGTAAAAGAAAATAGGGTTTATAATTTTCCAGGGATGCGTAAAGAATTCTGAAAAACCTCTAAGTGTTGCTTATATAAAATGATTTGGGTAGTGTGAACGTGGTTGAATATGGAAGGATTTTGTGACATAATGGCGTGATTTTATGTATATGAATCCCGATATTCGAGTGAAGTGGGGGAGTGGATTGAGGTAAGTAATGATAGATCCCGGGAATCGAGGCGTTGGTAATTTGAAAAATAATATGGTTACCTCCAAGATTGTAAATTGATCTCCACGTGTGTAATCTTCCACAATATAATCCTCCATAATTTCTTGATTTTCCACATGTATAAAAACTGATTTGGTTCACACTTTAATTTGCTAGTGACTCGAATCTTCATTTCGGTGGAGTGCCTTAGCTGGTCACTTAGCCGGTTTAGTGACTTTTTCACTGAGTTGCTGTGTTTAACTGTTCCTAACAATCAGTGAAGTTAACTTCACTGAGTACCAGTGCTTCACCTACTACATCTCCAGTGAAGGCAAAGGTTTGATCAGCTGGTGAAGTAACTTAGCTGATTACTCCAGTTAGCCGCTCTTTGGTACTTAGTCAATTTCAATCATTCCCAACTCAGTTTTCAACATGCTAAATCTTTCATGACTAAGTGGTTTAGTGAAGATGTCAGCTAGTTGATCTTCTGTGGGTATGTATCTTAGAATAACATATCCTTTTTCAACATGATCTCTAATAAAATGATGTCTTACATCAATATGCTTTGTTCTTGAGTGCAATACTGGATTTTCAGTAATGAATATTGCACTTGTGTTGTCACACATGATTGGAATTGTCTTATCCTCCATTCCATAATCTCTTAGCTGTTGTCTAATCCACAGTACTTGTGCACGACAACTGCCTACTGGTATATATTATGCCTCAAATGTTGATGTAGATATGGAGTTTTGCGTTTTGCTAAACCATGAGACTAGTTTGGTGCCTAGCATTTGGCATGTTCCAGAGGTGCTTTTTCTATCTATTTTGCATCCAGCATAGTCAGAGTCTGAATATGATATCAGCTTGAATCCTCCATCTTTTGGATACCAAATTCCAACATTGATGGTGTTCTTCAGGTATTTGATTATTCTTTTAGCTGCTAGAAGATGTGATTCTTTTGGTTGAGCTTGAAATCTTGCATATACTCCTACTACAAATGCTATGTCAGGTCCGTTGCGATTAAGTAAAGTAGGGATCCAATGATTCCTCTATACATTTTCTGATCAACATCTTTTCCAGCTTCATCTTTTCCAAGAACGACACTTGCACACATTGGTGTGTCAGCTGTGCCGCTTGTGTCCATACCATACTTGTGTATTAAGTCTTTTGTGTACTTGGCTTGACTAATGAAGATACTATCATTCATTTTCTTCACTTGTAGACCAAGAAAATAATTTAATTCTCCCATCATGCTCATCTGAAATTTGCTCTTCATTACGTTTGCAAATTTCTCACACAACTTTTCATCCTCTGATCCAAAGATAATATCATCGACATAGATTTGCACTAGAATTGTACTTGTTCCTTCCACTAATTTGAAGAGAGTCTTATCTATAGTTCCCTTGTTGAATCCATTTTTGATCAAGAATTGTGATAGTGTTTCATACCAAGCTCTAGGTGCCTGTTTGAGACCATAAAGAGCCTTTTTAAGCTTGTATACTTTATCTTCTTTTCCTTTGAGTTGAAAACCAAGAGGTTGTTCCACATATACTTCTTCTTCTAATAGTCCATTCAGAAATGCACTCTTGACATTCATTTGATAGACTTTGAAGTCTTTGTGTGCAGCAAAAGCTAGAAATAGTCTGATTGCTTCCAATCTTGCTACTAGCGCAAATGTCTCATCATAATCTATACCTTTTGCTTGAGAGTAGCCTTTTGCAACTAGCCTTGCTTTGTTTCGACAATGGTTCCTTGTTCATCCATCTTGTTTCTGAATACCCATTTTGTTCCAATGATGTTGGCTATGTCTGGTCTGTCAACAACTTCCCCGACTTCATTTCTTTCAAATTCATTTAGTTCCTCTTGCATGGCTGTAATCCAGTTTGCATCTTGAATTGCATCATCTAATGTCTTGGGTTCCACTTGTGATAGAAAGCATGTTAGCATATGCTCCAGTTGTCTTCTAGTTTTAACTCCTATGTGAATGTCTCCAATGACTTGATCTTCAGGATGATCTTTTAGCCAATTGAGGTCAGGTTGAAGTTGTTCTTCACTTGGTGCTTATACACCTTCAGATTGTGCATGTGCTTCAAGTTTTGGTGCTTCTTCTGTTGTATTGTCATGTGGCTCATCTTGATTTTCAAAATGGTGATTCAGAATGGTAGCTGGTATGGTTGTATTTGTATATACTTCCCTTTGTGCTACTTCTTCTTCTTGATCTTGAAGACTTTCACCATTTGTGTTTGGTTCATCAAAGACTACATGTATTGATTCTTCAATCACCAATGTTCTTTTGTTGAGTACTCTGAATGCTTTTCTGGTGTCTAAATATCCCATAAAGATTGCTTCATCATCCTTTTCATCAAAGGTATGCAGCTGATTCCTGTTCAAAACAAAACATTTTTATCCAAACATATGGAAATATGAGATATTAGGTTTTCTTCCATTCCATATTTCATATGGAGTCTTTCCATGATATTTGTTGATGATTGATATGTTCTATGTATAGCATGTTGTGTTTGCTGCTTTAGACCAGAACCTCTTTGGTAGGCATGCTTCTGCAATCATTGTTCTGACTGCTTCTTTGAGAGTTCTGTTTCTTCTTTCTGCAACACCATTTTGTTGTGGAATTCCTGCTGTAGATAATTGATGTAGTACTCCATTTTCTTCACAATAGGTTCTGATAACATCATTTAGAAATTTTTTGCCTATGTGATCTGATGTTGATAATCTTTAGCTCTTTCTCATTTTGAATCCTTCTTAGCAATTCTGGCAGCTTCTTGAGTGTCTTTTTCTTCTTGTTCATGAATATGGTCCAGGGGTATTTGGAGAAATCATCAACCACTACTAGAGTGTATTTCTTACCACTTACACTTACTAGTGTGACTGGTCCAAACAAGTCCATATGTAGAAGATGTAGAATTCTTTTTGTTGATTAATAGGGCTTTGATTTGAAGGAGCTTTTGATTTGCTTTCCTTTCTGGCATGCATCACAGAGGCTTTCTTTCTTGAATGTATTCCCTGGCAGGCCTTCAACTAACTTGTTCTTTGATAATGTGTTGATAGTCTTGAAATTTAAGTAATTTAATCTTCTATGCCAAATCCAGCTGGTTGATTGTTTATTTTTGACAAACAAACTTGTTTCTGCCTTAGATGTTTTCCAATCCACCACATACATGTTATCTTCTCTTCTTCCTGCAAGAACCACTGTGTTGGTTTGACTGTGAATCACCTTGCATCCTTCCTTGTTGATGTGTACATTGTAGCCTTTGTCACAAAATTGACTGATGCTTAGCAGATTGAAGTTTAGTCCATTAACATATGCCACATTTTGAATCTTCAAATTGTTTTTGAGTATGGTGCCTTCCCTTTAATTTTTCCAGGGTTTTCTTTGCCTCCAAAGGTGACTTTGGGTCCATCAAAAGCTTTAAAGTCAGTGAGCCATCCCTTGTTCCTGTCATGTGTCTAGAACATCCACTGTCCATGTACCAGACATCCTACAAAACAAATTAATAATGTTTAGGTACCCAACACTGTTTGGGTCCATACCTGTTAGCAGTCATGCCTCCTACTCCAAGTGTATATCCAAATGATCTTTTTGGATAGTTGAAATCATCAACTTCGTATGTATAAGGCATGGAAGAATACCTTCCAATGTTTCTACTAGAGGTATTCTGATACTTTTCTCTACTTTTTGGTGCATTTGCATCCCTTTTTACTTTCCAGTATGTGGTGGAAACCTGTGTTCATGTTGCTTCATATGTCTAGGAATATGCCTAGGTTGGATTTTCTTAAACACATGATGCATGTCATGAACTGGTTTCTTCTTGTATTTTGGAGGTGCCACATTCCAATCATCCTCTGAAAGATAAAGACTTCCTTTACCTTTCAGAAAGTCTTTGCTTTTGCTTGACTGGATTGATGGTATAGTCTGCTGTTTCACTGCACTGGGTTTTGACTTCACATGTACAGGATGAATGGTTGAAACTATGGTCCGTCCCTTTCTGAATTTTGGTCCACTGTTTGTCATATATTCAGAACCGTATTGTCCATTGTTTCTATTCTAATCCTGACTATTGTAGCCAAGACCAGATCTGGATCCAAACCTTTTTTAGGGTTTGTAAGCTGGTGCATTTAAAGGTGTAGTGGTGTTCTTAACTGGTAGGGGATTTTCTCAGCCGGTCTGTCAACACCAGATGTATGATCATCTGCTGCTTGTTGATCATTTGAGTAAGTCTCCTTACTAGTTAGTTCAGCTTTTGTTTTATCCAGTTCTTTCTTTAGTATTTTATTTTACTTTCTTAGATTCCCACATTTTTGTTCCAGAATTTCATGATTCACCTCAATCTGTTCAAATTTACTCATGAGATTTTGGATTAGGTTTGCAGAGTCTAAGGGGAGAATAGAAGATTGTGCAGTGTTAGATGTGGATGCATTAGATGATGAGCATGAACTAGATGTTACCTCAGTTTCATTTGATTCTTTAGCCATAAGACATAGATAGGCCTTTTCATTTTCTGAGCAATCACCCTCATCATCATCAGAATCATCTTCAGATTATTCTTCATCTTTTTCACTGTTAGATTCAGCTTTGAGTGCCTTCTTTCTTTTTCTCTTTTCAGTTATTTTGTACTTCTTCTTATCCTCTACTTTGTCTTTTTCTTCAGGGCAATCAACCTTGAAGTGGCCTTTCTTATTACAGTTGAAGCATCTGTATTCATCATCCTTTTTCTTCATGTCTTTGCTTGTGCTTGACTTCTTGTTTGATGATGATCCTCCTTTGAATATCTTCTTCTTGCTAAACCTGTCAAAACGTTTTACCAATAAAGCTACATGTTCCTTAAGCTCATGTGTCTCTTTGCTGTTTGTATCAGCTGTTTGACTTTGCTAGGGTGCAACCAGTGCACTGGCCTTATGTGCCTCTGATGGTACAATGTCTTCACCGTTCAACTCAAATTCATGAGCCTTTAGTTGGGACATCAGAGTCAGGGTGACAGTGTTTGCAAGATTTGTTGTCCCTCTGATTACTGATGTGATGATTTTTCACCTTTCAGGTAAGCCTCTTAAGATCTTCAAGCACACTTCTTTATGAGGATATGTGTGTCCAAGTTGTTCAGTTCACTGGTGATGCTTGAGAATCTGTTATCCATTTGATCAATGGATTCACCAGCCTTCATTTTGAAGTTCTCAAATTTCTGTTTTGCAATAGATAATTTGTTTTCTTTAACTGCTTCAGATCCTTCATTTATCAGTGCCAGCTTGTCCCACATCTCCTTTACTGTTTTGCAATCTTTGATTCTCATGAACATGTTGCTATCCATGGTCTTCAAAATCATATTTTTTGCAACAAAGTCCATATTTGCTCTTCTCCTGTCATCCTTGGTCCAATATTTCTTGGGTTTGTCCACTTCTTTTCCTTGATATGCTCTTATGGCTACCACAGTCATGATCATGATTGGGCCATCATTAATTACATCTAGCATCTCCTCATGAGTTGCTGCAAGATGAGATAACATTCTTATTTTATATTCATCAAAATTATTAACATTGAAAACGGGTACTTTTGACATAAAGTTTGAGGAATCCACGAGTACAAATAAGAGATATTTGTGTATATGTGTAGAAAGCACAGATTTGAAAACTACTTTGAAAATATGTGATCTCCTTGTTACCAAAAATTAGATCTAAACAGGTTCTGATACTAGGAACACTACTCTGCTACCAATTGTTGGTCCCAAAGAAGGGTAAAACTATAGTCGAGAGGGGGTGAATTACTATAGTGGAGTTTCAAAAACTTTTCTTGTATTTAAAAGCTTTTGGGCAGCGGATAAGTCCCTTCTTACTATGTTGTTTCAAAGTAGTTTGGGCAATCACAGATATATGATATAATATAAGTAATTAAATGAATGCAGTTAGGTAAATTGCTGAAAGTAAATTGACACAAGGCTTATAATGGTTCAGGGTGGTGTAATCCCTTAATCCACTCTTCTCATGTGATGATTGGAGGAATTCACTATTGTTTTCACGGAGACAATAGTATGATTGTCCTTGACTTCATAAGCTTCACAATCTACAAGACTATCACTCTTGACTGCAACAGCTTCAGTGACTCAGTCTCTTTCACTGCTCCTTGGGATCAAATCCTTCAGCAGCTATCACAACCATAACTCTTTCTCATATGGCTCTGATTCAGTTGCTTGATCGATGTGTATTGGATTCTGTTGGTCCTTTGAAAAGGATTTGGTTAAGTTTAGAGGGGGGGTGAATAAACTTAACACTTAAAACTTTTGGAGTTAACAAACTCAGCAACTTCGGCGGCCGCGATACCTCGCAGCATGCGATACCTCGCAGCTCCGCCGATACACGTAGTCTACTGACAGTTGAGTACTGAATTTGTGCAGCGGAATTATATAAAAAATTAAGCCTTATTACTTGTTGTTAAATATGATACTAAGTAATAGATACTCAGTAGTGTATGTGTGTGATTTCAGTTGCTAGATTCAGTAGGTTGATGTGTATAGTAATCTAAATGCAGAATATAAGTGCAGAAAGTAAGTAGGCAAATTTTATAGTGGTTCCAGGTGGTGTAATCCTGTCAGTCCACTCTTCTCCCCGTGATGTTGGAGGTAATTCACTTGAGATCTTTGATGTAGTCGTTACAAAGATTCCTAAGTTGCTTGTCCTTCACCAATAACTATGGCTTCACAAACCGAACACTTGGAACATGTAGGATTGCTTTGCTCCAAAGTCTTCCACCGGTCCTTGAAGGGTAGGATTTCCTCTTCACCGGTTCCACCACAAACAACGATCTTTCACACCCAACAGATGCTTCACTGGCTTCAGCAGGTTCTTTATAAAATAAAGATTGAATCAAGTAAATGATTCAGTTGCAGCAGCTTGATTAGGATGATATAATCAGCAACTTGTAGTCTTCAAGTGTGTAGACTTGATGTAGCTTGAATACAGAATACACTTGAAGATTTTCTCTAGATCAGTAGCTTTAAGCTTAGTAGGTTCAGCAGGGTGTTTTTCCAACTTAGAATTTTCACTTATATTTTTCTCTTAAGGTTCATCAATCATCATCTCTTTCTGAGTTGGAAGTCCTCTATTTATAGGTAGGATGGAATGTGACTTGTATTTGAAATTCAAATATAGCCATTCCTTGTTTTGTCCCATTTGACTTGCTTTCTGTCACTATTCATAGGATCGACACTCATGTCGAAATCCTTTTGACAAGCGATCATCCACCCTTGACTTATATCCATTGGATAAAATTCTGAATCATCCCAATGTCCTTTTAATCTCAACCACTGTTTTGTTTGATAAGTCAGAGGTTGTTAGCTGTCATTTTCCATGTAATCTTCCAATGTAATCTTGAATTAATCGAGGAATATTACAAAGGTTCATCGATCTCTTTGTAATACCAATCGATCTGTTGAACAGCAATTTGCTGTGTATCAAATACAATGCAGCTGATTTCTTTTATCTAACTTTTATTTGTGAAGTTAGATTACACCTTTTTGCAAATAACTAAGTTCCAATCACCATCCAACTTAAGGAACTTAGACCTTCTACACAAGGTATATGTAATCAGTTTAGGTCATCATAGACTTGCCTAAATTCTGATTCCATATCCTTGAATTTAATTACAAAGTTTGATCCCTTAGCCTTCATTAACTGAGTTTGAGCCCTCGGCCTTCAGTCTTCAGCAGGTTCCTGATAAGTCTACTGACCTAACTACACTACTGACCTAGACTAGTCTGCTGAACTCAGTCAGCTGACCTCTACAGTGCTTGTTTGATCAAACCCATACAAAGATCAAACTCTAATAAATCTATACATTTGACTAGACATCTTTTTGCCTTTGCACTATAACAGTTAGTCTGGCACTCATCACTAAAACAAAGAAATAAGTCCAACAATTTCCCCCTTTTTGGTGATGATGCCACTACCCTCACCTAACAGCAAAGCAAAAAGATTGAAAACAAAAGCAGAACAAATTCAGTGAATTTTCATTATAAACATTTGTTCAAGTTATTACAGTCTAGCTTCAACAAAGATAAAACAAATAGTTATGCTGATCTACTGTCTTCTTTCTCTTTCTTCTCTTGCTTTTTCAGCTTGTTCTTGATAAGCTCTTATTTCTTCTATCATCTCTCTCATCCTTTCATTTTCAATTAAAGTGAAGTCAATGTAGGAGTTCACTTCCTTCCACCACTTCTATGCTCAGGTAGGATGAGGTTGATTTGATTGACTCTGAATCCCATTCTCATGTAAAGCTCTTTAAATTCATTCAGTGAGTCGTTAGCTTTTATGATAGATAAACTCATTTCACCTCTACCACTTCTTCCACCTCTTCCACTTCTTCCACCTCTGTAACTTGCCCTTAAGGCTCTAACCCTTGCTTCCCAAAACTTCAATCCCAAGAATGAGTTTAAACCTTCATGAAATCCATTGTCATGGTAAGGTTTCCTTCTGTTATAGTATTCATTCTTGTATTGTTTGAGGAGATCATTAGTAAGTTGAACTCGGCCAGGTGCAGGTTCCCTGAATGCATTTGTTTCATTCTCCTATTTCTTCTTAGCAAAAATCCTTGCAGCCTCTTTTGCTACTGCTGTTTGGCCCTCTTCCCCCTTAGTGACATCATCAACAAAACGGGACAGTAGACCATGAACACTCTACCTATAAATAGAGGACATGTGGGGAAATTTGAGTCCTGAGATATAATCTGCCACAAAGCTATGTCCATCACATTAATCAGTATAAATAGAGAAAATCTTCAAGTGTATTCTGTATTCAAGCTACATCAGGGTCATGAGCACAATCTTTATCTAAATGCCGCTTGCGTTGAGCTGTTAAGGCATGCCTAATGGTTACATTTCATCTTCTCTTGCAACATGTTTTATGAAATTTTCATGTCGATGTTTACATATAAGTTTGTATGAAACATGAATGGCTAGCTAATTAATTTCCAGTTGACTTCATTGGCAGCAATCGTAGCCTCTCTCAAACATTTAAAGCTTAAATATATAACACACGGCTTTATGAAATGTTTAAACACAAACTCATGGGCTACCAACTAGATGGTTACACATATTCTGAGCTTTCAACCTCTTAAGTCTCTTCTTAAGAAAAAAAATATAAAAATAAAAATAAAGTGTTAAAGTTTACTCAAAGTTAAGTATTACCCACCACACACAATTAACTATTAACTATTGTTTATGTATATGAACCCCACAGACAATAGTTTTTTCTGGTGGTGTTACACAAACTTCGGGGTTTGCAAAGTATAACATCATGCTAAAATCATAATAATCTTAAGACAACAGCATTACTTGTAATGATTGTGAAGAGTTCTAATCAATTTACCAAAAGAAAGTTGAGATAGCTTCTACTGTCCATTTTCATCAGGGCCAACTTTAGACGATCGAATCACCAGAGTCTTCTTGTAAAGAATTCTTCAGTAATCACCCCTTGGCGGAAAAGATCTACCAATTGCTTCTTTGTCGGAATATTCCAACGATTTTTAAGATTTGAGAGGAATAATTTCTCTGTGCAATACACAAGTAAAATTTATAGAACTCAGATTTAACACGAATTCACCAAAGATCTGCATCGATACACATGTAAAACATAAATCATATACCAACAAGTCCTAAGCGATTCCCGGGAAAAGAACAAACAACCCCGAATAGATTTAAAATCAAAGACAACCAAGTGAAATTGTTTAGGGGTATACATATTACCTTGCAGCCACTAAAAAAAGAGATGATTGGCGAAAATTTTCTTCTTTTAATTCGTGCCATAGTCAATCCGGTTCAATCCACAGACTCCTGGACTTAAAAAAATTAAATTTTGTTTTCATCTACATCAGCCCACAAAAGAAGAATACATCATCTGACATGTTTCTCGTAATAGAACTGTTTTGTTTCATCGGAAAAAAAATATATCTTGAAAAGGTTATCGATTCAATCATTGATCGGCTTCTCGAGTTTTCATGTTGGCCAATTCAATATTCGTTTCTATCAAAAGCACCATGTAAAACACGCGATTGCTTGAAGAGTTGAGCGGCGAGGATTTGAAGACGGCAGCGTCGGAAGAAGGTGGAAAACGAAGACTAGGGTTCTTTGAATTTAAATTTTTTTAAAGCCAAAATTCTTTGATTGATTTTAAGCGTGTTTTTTAAGGGGTAAATCATAAATATGTTGAAACATGTTTTTTTTTCTTGAATATGGATGAATAGGATAATAAATTGGGGCATCGGGTTATTTCGGCTCTTTGAGATAATAATGAATATAAGTAATTGAATAGCAAATTAAAATTCATTTAAACTTATTACATGTTTAATGATTATTATATGTAATCAAATATTGAATTGAAATTCATTTAAGCTTATAACAATGTCTAATGGTTAGTATAAGTGATTGAACATCAAATCGAATTGAAATTTATTTAAGCTTGATTACAAATGATTGAACATCAAATTGAAGTTCATTTAAGCTTATTATAGAGTTTAATGATATTATATGTGATTGAACATAAAATTTATCTTCATTTAAACTTATTACAATGTTTAATGATGATTATATGTGATTGAACATCAAACTGAAATTCATTTAAGGTTGAATATAAGTGATCGAACATCAAATTTAAGTTCATTTAAGATTATTATGTTGTTTAATAGTGACTATAAGTGATTGAACATCGAATTTGAAGTTCATTTATGTTTATTATAGTGTTAATTATGATTATAAGTGATTGAACGTTGAAATGAAGTTCATTAAAGCTTATTAAAGTGTTTAATGATGATTACATATGATTAAACATAACCCTGTAGTTCATTTAAGATTATTATAGTGTTAATGATGATTATAAGTGATTGAACGTCGAATTGAAATTCATTTAATCTTATTAGAGCATTTAATTATAATTATAGGAGATTGAACACCGAATTGAAATTCATTCAAGCATATTACAGTGTTTAATGATGATTACAAAAGATTAAACATCGAATTGAAGTTATTTTAAGCTCGTTATAGTGTTTAATGAGATTCTGAGTGATTGAACATCAAAGTGAAGTTCATTTAAAATTGTTAAAGTGTTTATTGATGAATATAAGTGAATGAACACGAAATTGTTCTTCGTTTAAGTTTATTATATTGTTTAATGATGACTATAAGTGATTGAATATCAAACAGAAGTTCATATAAGCTTATTATAGTGTTAATGGTGATTATAAGTGATTAAACATCAATCTCATGTTTATTTAAGCTTATTATAGTGTTCAATGGTGATTATAAGTGATTAAACGTCAATTTGACATTAATTTAAGTTTATCATAGTGTTTAATGACGGTTATAAGTGATTGAACATCAAATTGATTTTAATTTAAGTTTACTGTAGTGTTTAATGATGGTTATAAGTGATTGAATATCAAATTAATTTAATTTTGATGCAATGTTTAATGATGATAATAATTAATGACCGAACATTAAATTGATGTTCATTTAATTAGTGATTTAATATAAAATTGAACTTCATTTAAGCTTATTGTAGTGTTTAATGGTGAATATGAGTGATTAATCATCAAAATTGATGTCCATTATGCTTATTATAGTGTTTAATAATGATTATAATTTTATTTATACTTATTTTAGTGTTTAATGATGATTATAAGTAATTAAACATAAAATTGAATCTCTAAAAAAACAACATAAAATTGAAGTTCATTTAAATTTGTTATAAGTGATTAAACATGAATTTGATATTCATTTAAGCATATTACAGTGTTTAATGATGATTATAAGCGATTGAACATCAAATTGATGGTAATTTAATTTTATTATAGTGTTTAATGTTGATTATAAGTGATTAACCAAAAATTATTAAAGTGATTAATGATGATTTGGGTAACCATGTTATATATATACACACACGTTTTAAAAGCACCAAACTAACATTTCCGAATAGTTATCCACGTTCACCAAGCACGTTGCTTGAGTTGACCAAGTAGAAGATATATCCAAAATATAAATGGAGAAAATCAAGGAAAGGGAAAATCTTGAAATATCTGCCTTTGATAAATTATAGCAATAATACTTTTTCAATATAAACTATTTTGTTCTTAAAAACGCAATATAAACTATTTAATAAGCTATTTTTTTGAGGGGTTAATAACCTAGTTATATAAAATAATTTTTCAAAAAAAATTTATATAAAATAAAATCGGCTATATATTGTAATCCAAGGTGAATAAAATCTTTTAAAATATTTAATTCGTAAAACATAAGTTTAAAAAACCTCATATGGAAGGTTTCAAACCAATGACCTTAGGACAAATGATAAAGCTTGTAAGCAACCGAACTAAATAGATTATTGTCTAGGAATTGTCTGAAATAATACACATACACCATTTTAATATTATTAGAATGGTATAGTAGTCAATTCACGCGGAAATTTCAGTGGGGTCAATGGACCCACCCTTAACATACCGAGTCCGCCCATTTTTGGTGGCATTAAGTTCAAATGCCACGATGTTGTCATAAAGTTTCTGACATATATACAAAGTGTCGTAAATGTGACGTATTCTATACAACATAACTATAATACGCCACAAAATATGCCACAAATTTGTGACATAAACAATGACTGCCGGTTAAATGTCGGAAATTCACGACACAAAATAATATGTCGCCAAAATGCCGTAATTTTACGGCAATTAGTAACTTATGCCGGCAAATTTACTACATTTATCAAACTGCCACAAAATATTTGTCGCTAAAGGCCTGTTTTGTTGTAGTGTGTGTGATAACCAGATTACTCAGTTGTCCTTCCATAATTTCAGTTCTTGTATCAACTGCAGTAATCCTTGATTGCAGAGTTTGTTCCAGTAGATTGATCCTCTCAGTAAGCTTATGATCCAATCCAGCAGGTTGAGATGTTCCAGCAGCCTCAGTAGGCTTAGGAGTTTCAGTGAGTTTATCAAGTTTTTGATGGATAGAAGCAAGTTGGTCTTTCAAAAACTTCTCTTTCAGTGTATTTCCTTGCTTGATTCCCCTCACATCTAGCATCATATCATTAACAGCATTTTGAGTAGATGGGAAATTTGAAGCAACTGTTTCAGTAGATTGTCTGTTATCATTCACCAGCTTCATCAGTTCTTCAAATCTTTGTTCTTGTCTATCCAGTTGAGTTCTTAACTGTTGCATGCCATTCCTGACAGTCCTCAACTCATTCAACACTTCTACTAACTCCACCAGTCATTCTTCTATCAGTACCATCAGTAGGCTCCTCCACATTATATTCTTGCCTTTGATTGCTGATCACCACAGCATAACTCATATCCCTTCCAGCAGGGTGTGGTCCTTGATACTCACCCAGAATAGGATCAATTGCAGGTTCTTCAATCACTTGTTCTTCATCAGTTGACCCTTCAATCTGAAATTCTTCATCACTGTAATCATAGTCCAGCATCTGTTCTTCCTCATCAACAATAGTAGCCAGCTGACTATCTTTCCCTACAGTGGCCTTGTCTCCAGTAGGCTCCACTACATCAGCCTGTACTGAGACAACAGGGGTTTCCTCCAAACCCAAAGATTGTTCCAACTTTGTGTCCGAGTCTTTTTGCAACTCGACAACTTTGTACCTCCTGTTCCAACCATTGCTCAGGTGCTATTGGAGCCTCAACAACCTGAACCTCCTGTTCCACTCTTTGAGGATTGAATACAGCTTCATTATCCACTTGAAATCCTTCAGCATGACCAATTTTTGTTAGGATAAAATCAGTTTTGGATAAGGTCCCCTCAGTGTCAATCCAGTCTTGATATTGAATTGAGTCTTCTGAACTGGCACTAGGTTCACTGTGGTCAGTAACCCTCTCATCACTTGAATCCACAATCTGCTGATCATCAACATGCTCAGCAGGTTCTTCAACAAACATGGCATCAATCTCACCAACCATCTTATTTGCACCACCATCTATTCCTTCATTGATTTGTGCCTCAATATCATCAATGGTGAGATTTTCCAAATCCTCATTCATTTGTCCAGTCTGTTGTCTATCAGTAGACTGTCCTGTACCAGTAGACTGTCCTACATTAAGATCAATCAGCATAGCAGTACCACTGGTTCCTCCTGGACCAGATGGAAAATCACCTCTACAGTCAGATGAAGATGATGAATCATCATCATCATCTCTTGGATCCCTGAACTTGATACCCTCCTCTTTCTGTTGATCTTCAAAAAGATCCATAAATCTTGATTGCGGCACAATGGTATCAATCAGATCCAACAAATTTTCAACTCCAACCTTGTCTAAAGCCCGCTCTTCAAAATCAGTCATAGGTTCTGCAGCTGGCTTTTGCTTCTTGTAGAAACCAAACTTCCATTGAAAATAATCATCTACCTGCTGAAGTTTGGGATCAACATAATCATCCTTCTTCTTCTTCACATGTCTCTCAAAAGGCATAAAAGACCTCCTGGGAGCTGTTCCAGTAGCTTGATGACCTCCAAAGGTCCCAACAAGCAAACTCAAGTTTCTTCAATAGATGCATGAAGGTCAGTAGGTTGCTCAGATTGGATATTGGTCCCTACTACCTCCATTTGCACAACACTTGGTTCCCCCTGGGTTAACAGCAGACTGTTCTTCCCCCTGAACTATTGTAGGAATTTCAGGGTCTTGAACCAATGTTTCACTCACCACAGCAGTTGTAAATTCAGTGGTTTGTTGTGGTTCTTCTACAAGTTGCTCAACAATAACTTGTGCAGCTTCAGTAGATTTAACAGTTTCTACAGTAGGCTCTGGTGCAGCAGACTGTTGTGTTTCTCCATCAGATGGCTCAACAACAGCCTGTTCACTTTCAGTAGTCTCAGCAGCCTTAGCAGGTGAGGATTCAACAACGTCAACAGCAGGTTCAGTCTCTGTAGTTTGCTGTGACTCTCCAGCAGTTTGCTCAAGAACAACCTCTGCATCCTCAGTAGTCTTGATAATAGTCAATGGGTCAGCATCAATAGCCTCTCCTATTGCTTCTCCTTCTTCTTCTACTACTTCTTCTTCTTCTTGTGCCTTTAGAGCCTCTAAGTTTTTTCAATTGTTTCCCATTTCCATGTTTCTTTTTGTGAATAATCTCTTTCCTTCTCTTGGAAAGTGGCTCATCATCAATTTCAGCCACAGTAGGCTACATCTTTCTATTGGCTTCTTTCTATTGTTCCCTCAAAATTTCAACAACAGTTTTTCTAGCAGCTACAGCAGGGTCAGTAGGCTCAACTTCAGCTGCACCCTCAGCAGACTCAGCAGTCTGTGCTGTTTGCTTCCTTGTTCTTTTAGGCTTTAACATCTCTATTTTCTTTCTTGTGTCAGCAGCCTTTCTCTTCTCAGTAACCTTCTTTGGTACAAAGAGCTTAACGATTTCTTAACAGTTTGCTTGACCTGCTCACCACCAGCATCACCATCATCTCCATTATCATCACTATCAGCAGCTTCAGCAACACCTTCTTCATCATCATCCTGACCAAGGATAGCATAATCAATCTCTTTCTTGTATCTAGATTGATTAATCTTTTCAGGTGCTACATCAGGAATCTCCAAATGATTCAGCAGGGTCTGAATCATTAATCCTAAGGGTAAGGCCTTGGATTTCCTCTTTCCTTCTTTTGCAACCTTCTTCATGTAATGAATGAAATACCCAGCCCAATCAAACTTCATACTTCTGCAAATGATCATCATCAGCTCTATCTTGGGTCCTGATACAGTATCCGTACTTCCAACCAGCCCTAATATGTTCTTTGCAATGATTTTGCTCAGCAGGTTGTACTCATTCCCAATGTGTCTAACATTGATGCCTGGAATTGATTTGGTGTCTTTATTTGTCTTAATTTTATCAACAAAATCCATCTTGGACAATCCCATTTCCTCAGGATTTACTGAACCATCTACTACTTCTTCAAAACCAAAAACTTCCCTCAGTAGACTTGGGGAAACCTGAATCTCCTGGGCATTTACAGTTGTTTTGAATGCCATTGTTCCTTCTTTAATCACAATGTTCTTCCAAAAGCTCACAACATTTGTGTTTGACATTGTTTCCAGTCTTATATTATGCACATTCTCCAGACCTTCATACCTCCTTATTCTTCGACCAATGTTGATTGCTAGTTCAGTTTTGTTAGCATCAACAACGAAACCTCTCACACTTTGGCTTGTTTCAATCTGAACATCAATCTTTTCCGCCATTGTTATAAGAAATATAAGATGAAGAAAGATTGTAAATCTATGTTCACACGGTGTAAAAACAGAGAGTATAGATATGTGATTGTGCAAGTAGAGAATATCTGCTGTGATAGCTCTGTATAAATAGACAGGGAGAGGTTGTAACTGTCAGTGCACGTACATCCACATTAACCACGATTAATTTGAGTAAATGCTGACTTGACACGTGGCCCATTACATCTCCATAACGTTCGTAACCGTTGGATCATGTTAACTGCGGTTATAAAAGATAGAATAAATATCCCGCCAATCTGCTTTTTGACTTTAATAAGTTTGATTGTGTAACGTTCCTTTCAGCAGGGTTGTCCTTAGCAGGGTTGGCTCAACAGCCTGCAGATAAAGATGCTTCAGCAGCCTGCTGACATAGTAAGTCTGCTGATCCTTGATTTCTTCTTGTTTTGTTCAATTGATAATACAAGATGAAGTTTAATACCAATGACTGATCTGTCAAGTGAGCTCACCCAACATGACAAAGACCAATCCCCTTGGAAACCTCATTTTCTCAATTGTCCAAACATAAGTACATGGAATTGTTGATACCAATGACTAATCTGCTAAGTGAGCTCACCCAACATAGCAAAGACTAATCCCCTTGGTGAATTCCGGACACCGCTTGATTATCGTCAACCATGATAATTCCAAGTTCAGTCCTTAGTTTATAAAATCTTTCACTATCAAGTGGTTTAGTGAAAATATCAGCAAGTTGATCTTCAGTAGGGATATACAGAACCACCACATCCTTCTTTTCAACATGATCTCTTATAAAATGATGTCTCACATCAATGTGCTTGGTTCTAGAGCGCAAAATAGGATTTTCAGTGATTGCAATTGCACTTGTGTTGTCACACATAATTGGAATTTCTTTCTCCTCAATTCCATAATCCTTTAATTGTTGTCTTAGCCAAAGTACTTGTGCACAACAACTTCCAGTAGCAATGTATTCAGCTTTAGCAGTGGAAGTTGATATTGAGTTCTGTTTCTTGCTAAAACAGGAAACCAGTCTATTTCCCATTAACTGACAGGTCCTGTGGTGCTTTTTCTATCAATCTTGCATCCAACATAATCAGAATCTGAGTAGGATATAACTTTGAAGCTTCCATCTTTGGAATACCATATCCCTACTCCCAAAGTCTCTTTTAGATACTTGAGAACTCTCTTGACTGCACCTAAGTGACTTTCTTTAGGTTTAGATTGAAACCTTGCACAAACACCTACAACAAAGGATATATCGTCCGCCGGCGAAGATACGACGGACCGCCTATCATCCTTCTGTATAAGGTCTGATCAACATCTTTGCCTTCTTTATCTTCATCCAATCAGATATTTGTACTCATAGGAGTTGATATTCTGGTACTATTTTTCATACCAAACTTCTTCAACAGCTCCTTGGTGTACTTGGTTTGATGAATGAAGATTCCATTTTTCATCTGTTTAACTTGCAATCCCTAATAGTAGTTCATCTCTCCCATCATACTCATTTGGAATTTGCTCTTCATTAGATTTGCAAACTTTTCACATAGCAATTCATTTTCAGAACCAAAGATTATGTCATCAACATAAATCTGCACGTACCAAAGCGGTGTCTTTGTCCTTCTCATTGATTCTGAAAAGAGTCTTATCAATGGTGCCTTTTGTAAAGCCATTGTCCACCAAGAATTGAGATAGAGTCTCATACCATGATCTTAGTGCTTGTTTCAAGCCATAAAGTGCTTTATTGAGTCTATACACTTTGTCTTCTTGATCTTTAACTTCAAATACAGGAGGTTGCTGAACATATACTTCCTCCTCTAGAATGCCATTCAAAAATGCACTTTTGACATCCATTTGATATACCTTGAAGTTTTTATATGCGGCATGTGCTAGGAATAATCTGATAGCTTCCAATCTTGCAACAGGTGCATAAGTTTCATCAAAATTTATTCCTTCAGCTTGAGAATAGCCTTTTGCAACTAGTCTGGCCTTATTCCTCACAATGGTACCAGATTTATCAAGTTTGTTTCTGTATACCCATTTAGTACCAATGATATTTGCATGACTAGGCCTTTCAACTAGTGTCCAAACTTGATTTCTTTCAAATTCATTTAACTCTTCTTGCATAGAAATTATCCAATCTGGATCTGAAATTGCTTCTTCAACAACTTTACGTTCAACTTGAGATAGAAAACAAGTAAACATTGCTTCTAATTGACTTCTAGTCCTCACACCTTGCTGTACATTTCCAATAACTTGTTCAACAGGGTGATTCCTTAACCATTGTGGATTCTGGTTAGTTTGATTCTCAGGAACCTCATCTTCAGTAGGTTCTGCTGTTGCTTCTTCAATAGGTGGTTCAGCAGATCCTTGGATTGCTTCAGTTGTTGCATCAGTAGTATCACCACAGGGTGTTCAGCAGGGACAGTATCAGAAACTTTTAAGTCATTAACCCTTTCCAAGACTTCAACACAATCTGGATCAGTGACTTGTAGGTTCTCAGCAGGTTCACAACCTTCATCTTCCATACCAGTGAACTTAGGTTCATCAAACACAACATGTATAGTTTCTTCATGTTTTAGTGACCTTTTGTTCAGTACCCTGAATGCCTTGCTGACTGAAGAATATCCCAAGAAAATTCCTTCATCTGACTTTGCTTGGAATGTCTTCAAATGCTCCTTATGATTCAAGATAAAACATTTGCTTCCAAATGGATGGAAATAGGATATATTTGGTTTCCTTCCATTCCAAACTTCATAAGGGGTCTTCAGCAGCTTTGTGTTCACTGAAGTTCTTTTTGTGTATAGCATGCTGTATTAATTGCTTCAGCCCAGTACATTTTAGGCGAATGCTTCACAAATCATTGTTCTTCCCGCTTCCTTTAAGGTCCCGTTTCTTCTTTCAAAGAACCCCATTTTGCCGAGGTGTACCAAATAGCGAAAGGTTGGTGTAGTACACCATTCGTTCACGTATTCTCTTATAACTTTATTGAGAAACTCGGTACTTTGTCGATCTTATCTTTACTACTGTCAAACTTTTCTCATTTTGTAATTTCTTCAAAAGGTCAGGCATCATCTTGAGTGTTTCACTTTTCTTGTTCATAAATATCACCCAAGTGTATCTAGAAAAATCATCCACAACTACTAAGGTGTATTTCTTTCCTGTAACACTTGTTGGTCCAAATAGATCCATATGCATCAGCTACAAGACTCTATTAGTTGATTTCTTAGTCTTTGATTTGAAGCTTGATTTAGTCTGTTTACCTTGCTGACATGCATCACATATAGTATCTTTCTTGAATGTTATCTCAGGTAAACCAATCACCAGTTTCTTCCTCACCGAATGATTGATGTCATCAAAATTTAAGTGATTCAACTTTTTGTGCCATAACCAATTGAGTTCTGACTTGGTATGCACAATCAGACAGGTTTCTGGAACTGCAGTAGACCAATCCACAATATACATGTTTTGTTGTCTTATACCAGCCAATACAACTTGATATCCTCTTTCACTAATGACAGTACAGTTGTTTTTGTCAAAAGTGACTTTGTATCCCATGTCACAGAATTGTCCAGTGCTCAGCAAGTTGTAGTCCTGTCCTTCCACATAAGCAACATTCTTGATTGTAAGTCCATTCCTCACAAGTGTGCCATATCCTCATGTATATCCAGGTGTATTTTTGTTGCCAAAATTCACCCTTGGGCCATCCTTTGTCACAAAATCTGACAAACAGTGCTTGTTCTTTGTCATATGTCTGGAACATCCACTATCAAAGTACCAGACACCCTACAAAACAAAGTTAATACATTTTAGGTACCCAAACCTGTTTGGGTCCATAATGGTCTGTGGTAAGCATGACCCCTGGGATGTTTCCATAAGGTCTTCTCCTAAAAGTGTCATACTTTGGTTCATACATGTATTCCACACATCCATAGGTTCTAACAGTAGATTGTGTAGGATTCACATATGTTTTCTGGCCTTTTGGTTTATAATGCTGTTTGAAGTGACTTTTGTTGTTAGAAGCATTAGCATAACCATTAGTTTGTCCGTCTGTTAGAAATGTACCGTAGTATGGAGTCCGCCGAGGTCTTGTGTAAGTCCTCTCGTCGATCCCATTGCTTTGGTTTTACCCTAGCAGCATGGTTATTCTTACTGTTTCTAGCATTAGATACAGGAATATTCCAATCATCATCAGTAGGGAACAGTCTACCTTTCCCCCTGAGATAAGTATCCCTTGAATGATTAACATTTTTGGGTTTAGGGTTCTTATCCTTGGAATATTTTTGTTTCTTACCCCCTTCTGTGGTCCAGCAGACTTGGTATCAGGTCTGCTATCAGCAGGTTTAGAAGGCACATCAGTCCTATTTTTGGATTTGTTCCTTTTATTAGGAGCTGTTGACTTTTTTGACTTCTGATTTCGCTTCCTTGAAGCATTCTCAGTAGGTTTTACTGCCTCAGCAACCTTACTGGGAGTTGGATCTTGTGCAGGTACAAACTTAGGACCAATTCTGGCACTAGGTTCAGTAGCCTTACTGGATCCACTCTTTTTGGATTGTTGAGTTCCAAATCCAAGCCCTGTTCTATCACCATAAGGCTTTCCAGATTTGTATGCAGTAGAGGAACAAGATGGATCAGCAGATTCAGAGGCTACTGGATGTTCAGCAGGCTTATACTGATTCTGTCCAACATCTTTTTCCTTACCTTTGAGAACCCTTAATTCAGCATTCAATCTTTCAACTTCTACTTGAAGAGCTTCTTTTTCAGCCTTCACAATCTCATAACCAGATTGTGTTTTCCTCAGTTGATTGAGGATGGCATCCAAAGCTTCTTCATTGTAAGAGTTTGTAGGATTTGAACCACAAGTTGATTCACAATCACTTCCAACAGGAGTGTTAATTGATACAGTATTGTATACCTCCTCTGTCTCATCCATATTAGAGATTAATGTATAATCTTCCAATTCAGCAACCAATGTTGTGTCATCTGATTCATTTCCTTTTTCAGATTCCACTTCATACCCTGATTCATCTTCAGCAACCATAGCTTTCTTGCCATATCTTCTTTGTTGGCTTTTGGTCTTCAGTAGGTCTGGACAGTCAGGTCTGATATGTCCAGGCTTTTTGCAATTGAAGCACAGATAATCAGGTTCCTTACTTTGTTTTAACTCAGGACATTCAGGTTTGAAGTGTCCTGGTTTCTTGCAATGAAAACATAGATAATCATTGTCTTTCTTTGGTTCTTCTTTCTTCTTTTCACTGAATTTCTTGTGGAAATTCCTTGGAGAACCCTTTCAACCTTTCATTATTCTGATCTTCTTGCTCAGTAGTGCAATATGCTCTTGCATCTCATCCAGTAAGTCATCTTTAGCTTCTGATGCTTCTTCTGGATGTGAGGCGACCGATCTTGCAGTTTTTGGCTCTTCCTTATCGATAGCGGTGACAACTTATTTTTGAATTCATATGCCTTAAGATCTGAGAATAACTTGAATGTATCCTCTTCATGCAATCTTCTCATTTCTTCTATGGCTGTCACCTTCATCTTCCATTCATCTGTAGCAGGTAAAGCTTCCAAGATTTTTGTGTTGATTTCTTCTTTTGGGTAAATGACACTCAGCAGGGTGAGTTCATCCAGAATTGCATTGAACCTAGATTCCATTTGTTCAATGGTTTCATTGGGTTTCATTTCAAACTTTTGGAACTTCTTCTTTGCCACACTAATTTTATTCTTCTTGATTTCATCAGTGCCTTCACAGATCAACTGTATTTTGTCCCAAAGTTCTTTAGCTGTTTTACAATCTTTAACCTTCATGTACATATTGCTATCCAAGGTTCTATAAATGATATCAATAGCAATATTGTTGAGGTTTGCTCTCTTTCTATCTTCAGCAATCCATTCTCTTTTTGGTTTTGGAATGTACAGAGGCTCATCTCCCACTGTTACAGCTTTGACAATATCCAGTGGTCCATCTGTCAGCACATCCATCATTTCATCCTGAGTTGCAGCAAGGTAAGCCTGCATTCGACGTTTATATTCATCAAATCTATCTAGAGAACACAACAACATAGTTCTAGCATACTGGTTGTTATCCATGATGCAAGTCTTTGAAAATCAGTGATTTGAAAAAGTTTCAAAGTATTTTCTCAAGTACAACAAGTAGGATTACTTCAGAACAGAAGCACTACTCCGATTCCAATTGTTGGTCCCTTGAAAAGGCTTTGGTTAAGTTTAGAGGGGGGGTGAATAAACTTAACACTTAAAACTTTGGAGTTAACAAACTCGGCAAGAACTTCGACGGCTGCGATACCGCAGTCCGTCGATACCTCGCAGCTCATTCGATACACGGTATTCTACCGACGTTGAGTTTACCGAATTTGTGCAAATGGAATTATATCAAAAATTAAGCCTTATTACTTGTTGTTAAATATGATACTAAGTAATAGATACTCAGTAGTGTATGTGTGTGATTTCAGTTGCTAGATTCAGTAGGTTGATGTGTATAGTAATCTAAATGCAGAATATAAGTGCAGAAAGTAAGTAGGCAAATTTTATAGTGGTTCCAGGTGGTGTAATCATGTCAGTCCACTCTTCTCATGTGATGTTGGATGTAATTCACTAGAGAACTTTGATGTAGCTGTTACAAAGATTCCTAAGTTGCTTGTCCTTCACCAATAACTATGGCTTCACAAACTGAACACTTGGAACAGTAGGATTGTCTTTGCTCCAAAGTCTTCCACCGGTCCTTGAAGGGTAGGATTGCCTCTTCACCACTCCACCACAAACAACGATCTTTCACACCCAACAGATGCTTCACTGTCTTCAGCAGGTTCTTTATAAAATAAAGATTGAATCAAGTAAATGATTCAGTTGAAGCAGCTTGATTAGGATGATATAATCAGCAACTTGCATTCTTCAAGTGTGTAGACTTGATGTAGCTTGAATACAGAATACACATAATGATTTTCTCTACATCAGTAGCTTTAAGCTCAGTAGGTTCAGCTGGGTGTTTTTGCAACTCAGAATTTTCACTTATATTTTTCTCTTAAGGTTCATCAATCATCATCTCTTTCTGAGTTGGAAGTCCTCTATTTATAGGTAGGATGGCATGTGACTTGTATTTGAAATTCAAATATAGCCGTTCCTTGTTTTGTCCCATTTGACTTGCTTTCTGTCACTATTCATAGGACCGACACTTTGTCAAAATCCTTTTTGACAAGCAAGGTCCGTCCACCCTTGACTTATATCCATTGGATAAAATTCTGAATCATCCCAGCGTCCTTTTAATCTCAACCACTGATTTGTTTGATAAGTCAGAGGTTGTTAGCTGTCATTTTCCATGTAATCTTCCAATGTAATCTTGAATTAATCGAGGTATATTACAGCAGGTTCATCAGTCTGCTGTAATACCAATCAGTCTGCTGAACAGCAATTTGCTGTGTATCAAATACAATGCAGCTGATTTCTTTTATCTAACTTTTATTTGTGAAGTTAGATTACACCTTTTTGCAAATAACTAAGTTCCAATCACCATCCAACTTAAGGAACTTAGACGTTCTACACAAGGTATATGTAATCAGTTTAGGTCATCACAGACTTGCCTAAATTCTGATTCCATATCCTTGACTTTAATTACTAAGTTTGATCCCTTAGCCTTCATTAACTGAGTTTGAGCCCTCAGCCTTCAGTCTTCAGCAGGTTCCTGATAAGTCTACTGACCTAACTACCCTACTGACCTAGACTAGTCTGCTGAACTCAGTCAGCTGACCTTTACAGTGCATGTTTGATCAAACCTATACAAAGATCAAACTCTAATAAACCTATACATTTGATGTAGACATCTTTTTGCCTTTGCACTATAACAGTTAGTCTGGCACTCATCACTAAAACATAGAAATAAGTCCAACAGATTCAAAAACTTGTTGATCAATCTCAATGATTGATGTTGAAATATGGCTCTCAGTTTTGAGTTGATCACTGGATATTTCTTTTTCAGCACAGATAGAAGACTTTTCACTTTTACAGAGTTTTTGCTCAGATTTATTTTCGTGCTTCTTAATTTTTTTTTCTTTGTCTGTCAATGCCTTCTATTTATGCCTTGATTATCCTTGATTTGAATTTCCGTCCGTTGGCTATATTAATGAGGGAAATAATCCTTGATTTTATTCTTGATTCCCCCTTAATTATATCCTCCTTGATTTCAGTGATCGGATTTTTCTTCAAACGTTTATCAGAAAATCTGTTCTTGATTGATCCTCTATTGATTGTGCATTTAATGCTTGATCCTCTACGTCTTCATCATATTTTGAAATCTGATTAAGTAAAGTTTACTTAGCCGTTCTTTGATCCATCAAGTGATCCTTCTGACTTTGCCTCTTAGATCTTCCTTAACTGCTTTGTCTTCACTCAGCCGAAAGTCAGTTTTCTTTGCCGATTCACTGTTTCCTTCATTCTTTCAGTTAAAGGAGAATCCTTGTACTTCACTGATCCTTGATTTATGTGAGATCAGTGTACACCATATTTAAACATTAAGTTTCATCACTTGAAACATAACTTAGACTTATCCAAGGTCATCCTACCAACTATTACAATACTTGTCTAACACAACTTATACAATATGCCAGACTCTAAGTAAAGACTTTTACAGAGAATTCTAACTTATTTTAGGCTTGGTATAACAGCTAGTATGGCCATCATCAAAACATAATAAAATGTTCCTAAAAATGTTGATGATTTGATAGTTTTTCCTAAGGCCACAAAAAAATCCCTCAAAAACCTTCTATTTTTCTTGAGCAGTATGAACTGGCCTCTGGCCAGAAAAATAATGCTAGTAAAAGTTTTGTTTTCTCTCTAAACATGTCCCTTTAAACACTGTTGAAATAGTTGAAAATTTCACTGGTATGAAGAAGGATTCTTTCCCCTAAACATACCTAGGTTGCCCAGTATACGTCGGTAGACCGATTATTTCTATTTTTCTCCCCTCATTCAAAAGCTTGAAAAAAACTTCAAGGATGGTCTGCTAATTTTCTCTCCACTGGGGGCAGACTTATCCTCATAAAACATGTTTTATCCTCTATTCATATGCATATCCTTGCGGCCCTTAAATTACCTACCATTGTCTTTAAACGTAGTGAGAATATCCTTTCATATTTTCTCTGGCTAGATGATTGAGCTAAAATCCACCCTTCAAAAACAATTTATAAAAGACTCGAAACCGTGGGTAAACTAACTCTCTAACCGGCAGTGTACCGGGTCGATTGCTAGAATAGCTATAGGAGTACGAGGTCGAACCAAAGGGAAAAGTGTTTGTGAGTACCAAAGCGAACGTGTTGCTTAGTCTAGGTGAAAAATCCTTTTAAAATGTTTGTATACTACCACGACACTAAAGTCATTCTTACTAACAAATCTAAAGACGAAAAGAAAGAATGAGGATTAAACTACTAGGTTCTAAAGATAGATTGAGGGACATAGCCGAACCATGATCAAAATAGCTAGTTTCAACCCCAAGGATAGACAAAACCGGAGTGTGCATTGAACAAACGAACTCTCACATTCAATTTCACGGGTGCGTGCTCCTAATTCCGGTGCTAAGGGCTGAACAACTCTCTCCTAACACCTTATGCCATGTTAACCACCCTTCTCTTAAGAAGATTCACTAACAAGACATGTTAAGCACTAGAGCCGCTTAAATGTTAAAACGATTAACCTCACTTTGGGCTCGGGCTTAAAAACTAAGCCGAGTCTACGCCGTGATCTTAGAACCCCTTTTCCCACATCTCTCTATATGAACAACTCTTTAGAGTGATGTGTGTGATTTTGACCTAGGTGATCAATCTAGCCCAAATCTGTTATAACAAGTTCTAAGACATGAAACATGCAAGATACAACAATAAAAAGCACTACGCACTCCCAATTTCATCACCCAAAGGGTGATTTCACCAAATTTCACATGATTCGACTATGAAAAGTGATTAGCTACTCATTATACTAGTGAAAACATGGAAGAAGTAGTAAATTAAAGACATAATGAGTGAAAGAAAGAAGAAATATACCATTAATTTGCAGAAATTCAAGTTTAAGATCCAAAAGTACAAAATAGAGAATTAGTTAAAAGATGGTCTCTTAGTGTTTGAAGTAGAAATCTGAGCTAAGAAATGGAAAGATTAAGCTAAGATAGTGTGATTTAAGCTAAAAGAGTGTATTCTAAGCTATTACAAAATTTGAGCTAAGAAATGGGTAGGGTTTTGCTAAGAGAATGGTTATATCCCAAGAAATAGTCTAAGGGGGGTATTTATAGGTGATGGAAAATCTGCAAAAAGCTTGGCCTCAAACGCGCGTTTGTAAGGCTGAACTTGGCGTTTCACATCTTCGAACGCGTGTTTCTCATAGTTGAAACGCGCGTTACGCATCATTTCGGGGAGGTTATTGGCTGATCTTCATCTGGAAATGCGCGTTTGGAGGACTTGGAACGCGCGTTTAGGGCAGTTTGAAATGCGCGTTTAGAGAAGTTGAACTCTGATCAAGATTGTAGCTGCTGAAACGCGCGTTTGGGGGTTCAAACGCGTGTTTGAACCCATGTTGCCCCAAAACTTCAACTTTTCTTCCTTTTTCATCTCTACTCTTGCCTCGATCATGGTTTTCACCATAAATCATCGCCTTCCGGGTCATCGAGAAACCAATACCCTTCAACTTCATAAACAACCAAAAACATCCAAACAATTCCGGAGGGTAAAAGTGCTCGGGAATAGGTTAATATCAACAAAAAGGGGTAATAATGGATTCATTCCCCGTGCCAAAACCTCACGATAACACCTCGAAAATGGTCTAAATCACCCAAAAATGTGTTGAAAGTGTGGTAAACGGGGATAAACAATGCACCGGAGTCACGTAAAGTTGACTCCCATCAACCACCCCGCACTTAGACTTTGCTCGCCCTCGAGTAAACTAGGCGTTTTAAAACAAACCAAGGGATTCAAACCAAGGCGTTTTAAATTTGGCTCGAGTAAACTATCCACACCCTCGAGGTAATCATAAAGGAAGAAACACGAACATATACACACCGGTTATAACACTATCAAGAAAATAGAGTGTGTATGGTGCCAAGCTAAAGCCAAGTGCTCAAAAGGATTGTCGGGGCTTGAATCCCGACCAAAAGTCTACCAACTGTCTCATACGAACTAGCCTCTCCACTAATCAAGGTCACCAAGTTTGGATACAATCGGGTAGGACTTGAAGGGTTGTAACGTTAGGCTAGGGTAATTCCGGTTAATCGAAAAGGATATTTTGGGAACTGAAGAAAAAGAAGTACGAGTGAACCTAATCAACAAGTGTACCACTTCATCTCTATCTAACAAACCATCCAAACCCCTTTTTGATTAATTTAAGTACATTGGGAACCATAGAATACTTACATGCCCGAGTTCATTGCCTAAATCAACTATGTTTCAAGTTTCATGAGGTGAGGTCGAATACATTAGCACCTATCTCACTATCCCAACCGCAACATCATAAAGATAACTTTTGAGCTCATCACTTTGATTCCAACCCTTTATTTTTATATACTCCAAACTCTTATTCATTGAGAACTTTTTTGATTTATTTTGAACTAGGTTTTTTTTATTTATTTAAAGAAGAACAGATTTTCGTTTTCTTCTTGGGCCAAATTTAAACACTAGGCCCAAACGAGCTCCTCCTCTCTTTATAGCTCAAAACCGAGAAACCACCCATCCGACTCAAAACACCATTTCCCCCACCTCACACTTGCTTTAGCAAGTGTGGTCTAATAAAAGACTAGGTCCACTCGTAAGGTATAAAATGAAGGAAATATGACCTTAATTAAGGCTCAAGGGTAGTTTTCTGACTAAGTAACGAAATGGCTATAGGACGAATGGTGGTCAGACCATTCTATCAAGGCTGAGAGCGGCTACGAAGATCTAATGTTCGGGATTAGGCTTGTTTGGCTTTGGTAGGGTCAAAGAGATGCCAAGACCGTCATCCCGTATCCTACTTAGGAAAACATGCACGGTCAAGTAGGCCTCGGGGCTCAAAAATAAGTGTGTGTGCATGCCAAGTGAAGTGTATCAACAGAATAATGGAAAAATTATCAAAAGTAGCTGAAGCAAAACTAGCAAAATAAATGTAAGCATAAATGAAATGCATGAAAAACGGCTAGTCTACTCCAGTGCCCTGTCCGTCAGGAGTAGGTGTGGTAGAAGTTGGTGCAACCACAGAAGCTGCACTCTCTGGCTGTGTAGATCCCGCAGCACCTGTCCTCTCTGACTCCGTCCCAACTGTCCCAACCAGCTCCTCTAACGAGATGTCATCAAACCCCTCCTCTGGCTCATCAACAATCAAGTCCTCTGTGACCCTCTGCAAGTCTGCCTCAATATCTGGGGTATACTAAAATGGTGATACTTCCAAGTCCAACAGAGGAAGATCAATCTGTCTGGCCTGAGCGAACACCCTCTGATTCTCAACGATTACTTTAAGAGTCAGCCGCAAAATATCCATCCAGTCCTGTTGTTTATGAGCAATGAGAAGCCCCTTCCGCTCACTAAGCCATGGCCCCCCGGTTGTCGGTGTGGGAGGTGGAGGTGGAGGTGTAGGTGTGGTGGAAGGTCCAGTAGTGAATGGAGGAGGTGGGGGTATTGTGATGGTGGTGGAGGAGATGATAGGTGGAGGTATAGGTAGAGTGGTGGATGTAGTCGAGGTGGTGGGGCGAAGGACAGTGTGAATAGGTCGTGGTGTGGGCCTAGGGCTTTGGAGCAGTGCGGGCATTGAACGGCTTAGGTACCACGGGCTGATTCTTCTTCCTCAATATCTGATCGTCGGGATATTCCTCAACCGGTGCTCCCTTGCATAAGGCATAAATGAGGTAAGGGCACATGAACATATAGTAGAGCATACAACAATTGCAAGTCCTTGAAAATAGTTTTCCCAACGTTTACCTTGAGGTCATAATGTAGAGCATACAACAATTGCAAGTCCTTGATGTGGAAATGCGTAATTTTGTCCTTCGGTAGTGAGTGATTCTGGGAGAACTTAGCTTTTTCCTTCCACTCATCAGGCCAAGTAGTCGTCACCAACTGTCTCCGTGCAACTACCCCCTTTAGATATCCACTGTAAATCCGGGTTGATGTCCTTCCTCATCCTCTCTAACGGATCCTCAGTATTCCCCCAATGATGTCTTTCAGCAAACCAAATGATGTAATCTAGGCCCTCGAAAGTTGGTATCCGGTAGTAATCATTTATTGCCTTGACAGACCACGGGACATTGACTCCTCGTACCTTTATGAACCCTGACTCCAGATTGGCGACACAAAAATTCGCATACCATTACCAAACTAGTGTGAGATTGAGGTTCCCCTCTGGCTCATAAATCAGATTATTCCAACCTCTCTTCCTCAAGTCATCTATGAAGTTTTTAGGAACAGCCTTGAGATCTAACCCCCTCTCGAAAAACATGTTCTTCATAGCGATATACTCGTTATAGTTGGTCAAGGCCACCGGTGAGTTAAAACGCTGCTCGAAAGGTATGGGGTCATTAGGAGGAGGGTCTTGTAGAGGATCTTGCTCGGGGGTACTATATGGAGGAAGTGAAATAGGAGTTTGTGTGGTTTTGGCTCGCATCCGTGCTAAGGGCACAGTTTCACTATCATGATCTGTTACCTCCTCACTGTCACTGTTAATGCTCGAATTTCTCCCCTCTCTATCCGGCTCAAAGTCCTCATCGGAAGTCTCATCCCTCAACTGTCCAAAAGGCTTAAGGGCTCAGGGTTCCTACTCTCGGCACGGCCCGTATCACCAATCCGGATACCACCCTTAGGTATTCGGGGATAAACTAGGGTTTTCTGCTTTTTGGGCACGTGTTTCACCATCGGCTATTTTCCTTTCCCTTTACCCTCGGTTTCATTCCGGTTAGTCTCTCTCATTGTTTCTATACTCACCAAAACACCACCACTCAACCAAATCAAAGCAATCAAAACCAACCCGGTTAATGTCCAACCGGGATTTAAAGACAAACCAACCCAAACAACGAATCACCCCACGAAAGCCACACCATTCATCATCAACAATAAGAAAAAAAAAACAAAACAAACACAGCATACAAAATCAATAATAGTCGAAAAGAACGGGGTAGGGGTGTTAAACCAAAAGGCTAAAAACGAACCCTAACCGAAACTTAGACGTAAAACCAAAATGTACATGTACTATGCTTAAACGAGATGACACGAATGATTTGGAGCGAGGCACGAGTCCCGAAACGTCAATGGAGGTCCAATTTGACCTAGGCAAAAAGTTGCCCAAGGTCAAGATCGAATCGAGGAATATATCGGGTAATTTGTTGTTGGAATGGATAAGTAGAATCAAGAGAAGGGATTGAGAGGTGTTGTTTGGTGTTTGAATCACTTAAAACGGAGTAAAAATGAGTGAGTTACAATCGAAGGGGTGAGAAGAGGCTGCCGGCGAATTGTAGGGTTTGAAGGAAAAACTGGAATGCCGGTTTGGATTTGCAGGGTTTATAAAGAAGATGACCCCTAACGCGCATTTGGAATGCTGAAACGCGCATTTCACATAACTCAAATGCGCGTTTGAAGTCTGAAACGTGCGTTCGAGGAGGGAAATCAAAAATTGAGAGTTGGGGTCTGAAACGCGCGTTTGAAATGGTTCCAAACGTGCATTTGGGAAGGTCAGAGCTGAAACGCACGTTTAGGATGGTTCTAAACGCGCGTTTGGACAAGAAACAGGGCTACTCAAGATTTCTACCCCACACTTGATTCTAACCGCCCCGAGACCACTGGAAACACCAAACTCTCTCAACAAAAACAACGAAATGGTAGGTTGCCTCCCTCAAGCGCCTTTGTTTTACGTCGTTGGCTCGACAAGATGGATTATACGGTGCCAACTTTTTCATGTTATACCATTGGCACAAGGCGAGAAAGGGTAGAAAGAGAGATGAAATGATGGATTTAAGATTATACGGGTCAAGGTTTATAGTCCATGACAAGACTTACACGATTCATCACACGGTATGAGGTCTTCAAGGATCACTATTTCTAGTCCTTCGTCGTAAGGCAACCTCTCATACCTTTTCAACCGTAAGCCATTGGCGCTAAACGTGCCAAACCTAGGATGGGTGATTTCAATAGCACCGAACGGATAGACTTTCGACACCACATAGGGACCGGATGACTTGGACTTCAACTTCCCTTGGAAAAGATGAAGACGAGTATTGTAGAACAAGACTTCGTCACCCTCATTGAAAACACGAGGTTTGATCAACTTATCATGGAGTAACTTTGTCTTCTCTTTATACTTCATCGAAAGATCATAAGCACAAAGGCAAAACTCATCTAATTCATTCAATTGGGCCATACGCTTTTCACCAACTAAGGTGTCATCGAGGTTTAGCATTTTAATAGCCCAATAAGCCTTGTGTTCGATTTCTACGGGAAGATCACAGGATTTACCATAGACTATCATATAAGGTGACATGCCTAGGGGTGTCTTAAAGGCGGTCCTATGGGCCCATAGAGCATCATCTAACTTTAATGACCAACTCTTGACATTCATTTCTACCGTCCTCTCCAAGATACGCTTAATACCTCTATTCTTGACTTCAACTTGACCACTCGTTTGGGGATGGTAAGATGTGCCTAGCTTGTGTTTCACCCCATACTTCACTAGGAGTTTGTCAAACGGTTTATTAGCAAAATGTCTTCCATTATCACTAATTATAGCCCGAGGTACCCAAAACCGTTAAAAGATGCTTCTTTTAAGGAAACGGATAACAACATTCCTATCATTGGTGGGTGAGGCTATGGCCTCAACCCATTTTGACACATAATCACAAGTGACTAGGATATACTTGTTACCACACGAAGAAGGATAGGGGCCCATGAAGTCAATGCCCCACACATCAAAAACTTCACAAACGATGATCGGCTTTTGAGGCATTTCACTCCTCCTAGATATACGCCCGGACCTTTGACAAGCGTCACAAGATTTCACATAAGCATGTGCATCTCGGAATAAAGTGGGCCAATATAGCCCACTTTGTAACACTTTCAAAGCGGTCCTTTGCCCCGAAAAGTGGTCCTCGGCCTCTTTATCGTGGCAAAATGAAAGCGCACTCAAAATCTCACTCTCCGGGATGCATCTCCTCAAGATGCCATCCGAACACAACCTATATAAGCAAGGATCCTCCCAAACATACTTACCAACCTCACTAAGGAATTTATGCCTTTGATTTGAGTCAAAGTCGGGATCTTTAAAATCGCACTCGTGGTAGTTGACAAAAGGTGCAAACCAAGGGCTACCCTCCTTACCAACTTTCAGAAAGTTACGTTTCTTAACCGGAAGAAGGGTGTCTATTGCACAAAGTTGCTCATGCGGGAAAGAATCATTTATCTCCCTTTGTGCCTTAGCCAACTCCTCACTAAGCTCCATGTGACTCAGATGGTCCTCTACGACATTCTCACACCCTTTCCTATCACGTATTTCTAGATCAAACTCTTGCAAGAGCAAAATCCACCTCAAGAGGCGGGGCTTGGCATCTTGTTTGGCAAAGAGGTAACGCAAGGCGGCGTGATCCGTGTGCACAACTACACGAGAGCCTACAAGATGAGACCGAAACTTATCAAACGCAAAGACGACCGCTAAAAGCTCTTTTTCAGTGGTGGTGTAGTTTTGTTGTGCTGGATTCAAAGTATGACTAGCATAGGCAATCGGCTTGAAAATTTTATCGATCTTTTGACCGAGGACCGCAACAACCGCGGGGTCACTCGCATCACACATCAACTCAAATTCTTGATCCCATTTCGGGGCAACTAAGATAGGAGCGGATACAAGCAATTGCTTGAGCAACAAGAATGCCTCAATGCAAGCTTGGTTGAAATCAAACGGGACGTCTTTTCCTAGAAGAAGGGTAAGAGGACGGGCTATTTTCGAGAAATCCTTAATGAACCTACGATAGAAGGCCTAGAAAACCCCTAAGAGTCTTTAGGTTAGTGGGCATAGGAAGCTTAGCTATCGCTTCAACCTTTGCCTTATCAACTTCTATACCTTTACTAGATATCTTATGCCCTAAGACTATCCCATCCGTGACCATCAAGTGACACTTCTCCCAATTTAGCACCAAATTCGTCTCCTCACATCTACTCAACACCTTTTCTAGATTATCTAGACACTCCTCAAAGGAATCACCAAAAACGCTAAAATCATCCATAAAGACTTCTAAGAATCTCTCAATCATATCCGCAAATATGGCAACCATGCATCGTTGGAATGTCGCGGGTGCATTACACAACCCGAACGGCATTCTACGGAAGGCAAAGGTGCCGTAAGGACAAGTGTACGTAGTCTTTTCTTGGTCCTCTAAGGCCACATGTATTTGTAATACCCACTAAACCCATCAAGAAAGCAATAATAAGCATGACTACTCAATCTTTCTAACATTTGATCAATAAAAGGGAGGGGGAAATGATCTTTACGGGTTTGGTCATTCAATTTACGATAATCAATACAAATTCTATGACCACTTACCAAACGCATAGGCACCGCCTCACCTTTGTCATTGATTTCAACGGTCATGCCTACCTTCTTTGGTACCACTTGAGTGGGGCTCACCCACTTGCTATCCGAGATGGCATAAATGATCCCAAGCTTTAGCATTGTGACCACATCCTTCCTCACAACCTCTTGGAGTGTGGATTGAGCCTTCTTTGAGCTTGCCTCACCGGCATCGCTCCGTCCTCTAGAATAATCTTGTGTTGACAAATGGTAGGACTTATGCCCTTGAGGTCACACATCTTCCACCCAAAAGCACGCTTGTGCTTCTTAAGCATTTTCACCAATTCCTTTTCCTACAAGGCCGTTAGTGTAGCAGAAATAATCAAAGGAAGTAAATCATCATTCTCAAGAAAAACATACTTCAAATGAGGTGGAAGCGACTTCATTTTCAAGTCTTTTGGTGGGTCTTCAATTGATGGCTTCTCTAGTTACCTTTCAAGACCAAGATCAATCTTCTCGGTCCATTTTTCACCCACGAAAGCCGTCTCTTCTAGCTCCCTCGCTTCACTTTCCAACTCTTCCTCTTCATTGAGCTCCGTACTCGCTCTTGGCATGCATTCATCGGGCTTTTCTTTATATTCCTTCATTTCAACATGTTCCAAAACGCATGAATATATAGCATCAACAGATAAACAATCCTCGGTACTTTCCTTAGGATGTTTCATGGCCTTGTAAACATTTACCGTGACTCTTTCCTCTCCAACTCACAAGATAATCTCTCCGCTCGCAACATCTATCAAGGTCCTTTCCGGTGTTCAAAAAGTGACGTCCTAACAAAAAAGGTGTTTTGGAGTCCATCTCCATATCTAGTACCACGAAATCTACCGGGAAGGCAAACTTATTCACATTAACAATGACATCCTCTATCACTCCCATAGGCTCCCTAATCGACCTATCCATCATTTGAAGGGTCATCCCCATTGGCTCCAACTCTCCTAGGTCAAGGCATTCATATATAGCATGGGGCATTAAGCTTACGCTAGCTCCCAAATCACATAAAACGCTAGGAAAATGAGTCGTACCAATAGTAACCGGAATAGTAAAACTACCCTTGTCTCTAACCTTCGGGGGAATTCTAGATTTAGCATCAAAAATAGAGGAACACTCTTCATTCAAACAAACAACCTCTTGCATTTTACTCTTGTTAGTTAGTAACCCCTTTAAGAACTTACAATAAGAAGGCATGTTTGCAAGTGCTTCAAGAAAAGGGATATTCAAGTCAATTTTTCGCAAAATCTCAATAAATCGGGTTTGTGCTTTATTTAAGCAACTTTGTCTATGATTTTTAGGGGGAAAGGGGAGAGTGCTCAAATCAAAATCTTTAGGGGGAGGAGGGATCATACCTTTCTTTCCTTTGGTGCGTGGGGAAGACGGCTCTTTCATTGGCTCTTTCCCTTCTCTTCTAGTTGGTTCCTCCTCTTTCACATCAATCACCACATAGTCTCCCCTAGCTTGCTCTTCTTTCCTCTCAACTTCCTTTTTCTTGACATACTCTCCATGATCTTCATCATCTTCAATCCCATTAATATCGCCATCCATGGCCCCCGCTTCGGTCTCAATAGGAGCTTTTCTAGCTTTGTCTTCCAATAGGACTTTCTTCTCACCACTAGTCCTTAGCACTTTGCCACTTCGAAAACAATTTATAAAAGACTCGAAACCGTGGTTAAACTAACTCTCTAACCGGCAGTGTACCGGGTCGATTGCTAGAATAGCTACAGGAGTACGACGTCGAACCGAAGGGAAAAGTGTTTGTGAGTACCAAAGCGAACGTGTTACTTAGTCTAGGTGAACAATCCTTTTAAAATGTTTGTATACTACCACGACACTAAAGTAATTCTTACTAACAAATCTAAAGACGAAAAGAAAGAAAGAAGATTAAACTACTAGGTTCTAAAGATAGATTGAGGGACATAGCCGAACCATGATCAAAATAGCTAGTTTCAAACTCAAGGATAGACAAAACCGGGAGTGTGCATTGAACAAACGAACTCTCACATTCAATTTCACGGGTGCGTGCTCCTAATTCCGGTGCTAAGGTCTGAACAACTCTCTCCCAACACCTTATGCCATTTTAACCACCCTTCCCTTAAGATGATTCACTAACAAGACATGTTAAGCACTAGAGCCGCTTAAACGTTAAAACGAGTAACCTCACTTTGGGCTCGGGCTTAACAACTAATCCGAGTCTACGCCGTGATCTTAGTACCCCTTTTCCCACATCTCTCTATCTGAACATCTCTTTAGAGTGATGTGTTTGATTTTGACCTAAATGATCAATCTAGCCCAAATATATTATAACAAGTTCTAAGACATGAAACATGCAAGATACAACAATAAAAAACACTACCCACTCCCAATTTCATCACCCAAAGGGTGATTTCACCAAATATCACATGATTCGACTATGAAAACGGATTAGCTACTCATTATACTAGTGAAAACATGGAAGAAACAGTAAATTAAAGACATAACGAGTGAAAGAAAGAAGAAATATACCATTAATTTGCAGAAATTCGAGTTTAAGATCCAAAAGTACAAAATAGAGAATTAGTTAAAAGATGGTCTCTTAGTGTTTGAAGTAGAAATCTGAGCTAAGAAATGGAAAGATTAAGCTAAGATAGTGTTGATTTAAGCTAAAAGAGTGTATTCTAAGCTATTACAAAATTCGAGCTAAGAAATGGGAAGGGTTTTGCTAAGAGAATGGTTATATCCCAAGAAATAGTCTAAGGGGGGGTATTTATAGGTGGGGGAGCATCTGCAAAAAACTGGCCTCAAACACGCGTTTGTAAGGCTGAACCTGGCGTTTCACATCTTCAAACGCGCGTTTCGCATAGTTGAAATGCGCGTTTCGCATCATTTCTGGGCAGGTTCTTGGTTGATCTTCATCTGGAACGCGCGTTTGGAATGTTCAAACACGCGTTTGAAGGACTTGGAACGCGCGTTTAGGGCAGTTTGAAACGCGTGTTTAGAGAGGTTGAACTATGATCAAGATTGTAGCTGTTGAAACGCGCGTTTGGGGGTTCAAACGCGTGTTCGAACCCCGTTGCCCCAAAACTTCAACTTTTATTCCTTTTTGATCTCTACTCTTGCCTCGATCATGCTTTTCCCATAAATCATCGCCTTCCGGGTCATCGAGACACCAATACCCTTCAACATCATAAACAACCAAAAACATCCAAACAACTCCGGAGGGTAAAAGTGCTCGAGAATAGGGTTAATATCAACAAAAAGGGGTAATAATCCATCAAAGTAACGGATTCATTCCCCGTGCCAAAAGCTCACGATAACACCCCGGAAACGGTCTAAATCACCCAAAAATTTGCTGAAAGTGTGGTAAATGGGGATAAACAATGCACCGGAGTCACGTAAAGTTGACTCCCATCACTATACACTGACAAATCCAAAAGACACATCCGAAACGATGTGAAGATTTTTTTTCCCAACTATTAAAAATGGTCTTAAGGGTATAAAATTGAGTTAATGTTCTATGGACTGAAGACAGTTTAAAGATAGAAACTAACCTTCACCAAATGACTCATTTTAATATTAGAACTCAAACTGAAGAAGAATTCGAAAGTTGAAATCAAGCGATCTGATTGGATAATGAACTGACATGTCAGAACGGTCACTGACATTCAACAAACACTAGCAAGACCACCAACGGCTACAAGAATTCAAATTCGAACATTTGAAAAACCCTTATAAATTGACCACTCATACTTCAAGATGAAGTGCGAGTTCAAAAATAAAGATAATTAAGAAATATTCAATTAAGAAAAGAAAATTAAGAGAACTCCTGCTAAGATCTAAATTTCAAGATCCACAATTCTTCTAAGTGTTCAATCAATAAAGATAAATCCAGAAACAACAACACTTGAAGAAAACCGAGCATATAGTACATATCATATACATCCAGAAGAAGAAGCTCACACAGTTTGAATCATAGTTATTGATTCAAGATCTCAACTTAGATTTTATCAAAGGTTAGACTGTGAAGCAATCCGGTCGACGATTTTCCAAGTACAGTTGAGTTGCTGTCAGGAAGACTGTGGTTGTGTGATGAGCTGGAGAAGAGGAAATCCTACCCTCTAAGGACCAGTGGAAGCAATCGAGGAGCAGCAATCCAACATGTTCTTGAATTGTGTAGACAGTGACGCTATAGGAATTAGCTAAGGACTATTGTTTAGGACTTTTTGTAACAGGGCCACCTCAAGAAGTTCTAGTGAAATTTTACCTCTTACATCACAGGGGTAGAGAGGACTGACAGGATTACACCACCTGGAACCTCTATACGTTTTATGTTATTTAATTTATGCATTTTATTACTTAAGTACTGTGATTGATTGTTTATATTACTAATACATAACACTTTCTCAGTTAATACAAGAAACTTAGAACCACACAACATTTTTCAAACCGAACTGATAACAAACAGTTTAAAATAAAAATGCTTAATAAAATATCCGCTGCCGGTTAACTCCGTTCGAATACAAAGTCAGTATGACTTATACTCAGCTTAGTTAGCTTAACTCCACACAAGTTTTAAAGAATTTAGTTTTCGTTTTTAGTTCAAAGTTTTAGGTGACAATTTTATTCACCCCCCCTCTAAACTTGTGCTCAGCCTTTTCACGGGACCAACAATTAGTATCGGAGCAGGTTTTCACACCTGAAGAGATCAATTGTTAGTTCTTTTAGAACAAACCGGTGCATGATTATTTTTGATAACAATTTTAACAATTGGTATCAGAGCAGAGTTACTGTTCTAGATCCCTATGTAACTTTTATTAGTCTGTTGGTTTTCTTGAAGTAACTGGTTAAAAGTTTGTAAGGAATTTTCAAACTTGCATCATGGACTCACAAATCACATTAGCAACTTACTCAGCTGTTCATTTTTTAGATTTGATGAGTACAAAATTAAATTGCAAGAATTCATTGCTATTACTCAAGAGAAATTTGTTGAAGCCTTCATTGATGATTCAGTTGTTACAAATAACAAAGAAACTGCTCCAGATGGGATCTCGAATCGTTAGAAAACACATCAAATCTAGAATTAAGCTTTGCAGCAGAAAATCATGATGAGAATAATGAGGAAGTCATTTATTTGGAACTAAAACAATCCTTGAATCAAACAAAGAAAAATAGACCATGTTTGAAGAACATGAGTGGGGCCGTGAGGATAGATAAATCAATGAGATTTTACCCGCCACGAAAGAGAAGTGCATTGAAATATATACATCTATAATCTCTTTGGCAATATCTGAGTCGATGGAGCATGCATAAGACACACGACTTTTGCATAGACCGATAAACGTGAGCCTAAGAGTAATATATGCTCGGTTCTCGATCCGCCTTGCCAGCTCAATTTATTAATGAATAGCATGTTTGAGACTGGTTAGTTTGACTACGGGTTGACGTAATGTGAGATTGTCTGCATTACTATAAGGTTGTTAAAGTTATTGCACACACACATTGGCTCATGATATGTATATTGTTTAATGTGTTACTGATGGATATGAGAGGCATGATCTTAATCTTGACTTTGTGAAGCATGGTTGTTTTTAATTAACTTGTATACTGATCAGAGTGTTGTTTTATTTTCACCTTTTTGCTCGGGACGATCAAAAGCTAAGTGGGGGGTAGTTAATAACGCTCTAAATGGTACTAATAATTATACTTATATTCACCCCGAATTCTGCTCAAGAGGATAAATAGGCTTGTTATTATATGGAATATATTGTTAAATGCTATGTGAGTGTTTCCAGGATCGTAATTCTACACCTATGCTATTTTCCTGAGGTTTTGGTACTGTTTTGTCTCGTTTTGTATGTTTTATAAGATGTACCGGATCTGGAGCATTGGAGAATGGATCTGGACCGAAAGAAGTGCATTGGGCTGAGTGATTGAAGTCCAAGAAAAAGTCTATGAAGAAAAAGGAGAGAAGTAGGCCCGGTAAACCGGTGACTTGTTCAACACGAAATTGATTCTGCCGTATTATCTTGGTCGGTTACGGTTTTAGAGATCCTTAAGTCAGTCACTGTATCTATATAAGGCCGCATATACTGAGTATTACATAGTTCATTATCAATTCTTTAATTACAATACATATTTTGATGAAATAAAGTTATTTAATCTTTGGAGAGTTATTGTCGAGTTTCCTCCCTTCTTCCATCATGTATAGCTTGAGTAGATCGAGCTAGATCTCCATTGTTGAAGGTATGAAACTATGAACATTCCTTCATTGTCTTCAATATGGTAGATCTGTTCGTATTTATGTGTTTTAGTTAATCTGCATGTTTAAAGACCCCATAATTTACTTATTTTAATCGTATTCGAGCAATGTTGATCCAGAAATTAGGAAAAGATGACCTTGGTAACCCAGCGGTCTATACCGGTTTACCGAGGCAATATTTAGAAAACCTAAACTGGGATTCACTACAGCTATGTTGATCGACAGGTTTAATTAACAGTAGGTTAGATCTTGCCAATCTGTTTATTGTAATTGTAAATTAACATGAAGGACTGTTAGTGAAGTGTTAATTAGAACATAGTCTAGAATGGACCTTAGGAACGTGCTGGTCAATGTCAACAGTTGTCTAGGTGGGTTAGCGGTATGAGTTAGTGCTCAATATCGGCAGTTCTAGTTCTTTATGCGTATGGGCTATTACGGACCAATTAAGGAGGGTAGCTTGCGTATAGATTGTCTACTACCATTGTTGGAGTAGATAGGACTAGGAATTGCACCCGTAGCTGATAATGAAAATTAAATCGAAAGCTCGCGATTAATCTAATATAATTATGTGGGGAAGTAAACATAACGATTAACTAATCCAAGTTAGTACATCGGTGAGGAGAGGAGAGGAATACCATGTTTGTTTTCTTTTATGTTATTGTTGGTAATGACCGCCTCTATGTTGCTTCTTAATTAGGTTAGAATCGTTTATACTTATAGTTGCATTGTCTCTGTGGGATCGACTTTCACTCGCATTTACTATACTACGATGTACCAGTATTCTTGCTAGTAATATCGAGGTTAGTGACGTACACGCGATCAATCACCTAGCCCACTTCGCTCGATGAGCCCTCGAGGTTAATGCTCCCTCTCGGGAAACCCTGAAGAACTGGACTCTGACCGATCACTATGACACCCGACTGCTCACTTTTAATGCCGAGATCCCTTTTACTGATGAAGAGCTCGCTGCCATGGCTGTGGACATGGCCAATAGGGGAGAAGCGCCTTGGAGTCCGCCTCCGGTGATCCCTGATAACCTGAGAGCATTGGTTAATAGGGCTCCTGCCATTGTCTCGGTGAATCCTGCAGCTCCCGCAGCTCCCACAGCTTCGAGCCCGGTTGACTCATTATTGCATCCTTCACTTCAAGGAGAGAATGTTCATGACACATCTCAGGTTCCCAAAGGGGGGAGACTCAGCAGTGATGGCTTCGACGCCCTTTTTAATTTCTTTCAACTTGTAATATCTGGAAAAACATTTATTTTCTATCTTTGATGTTATTTTGTAATAACTGTTTAACTCTGGATGATGCAACGGCTGCTGTATGGTCTTCTCCTTATAAATAATTGTATGATCTCAATTTTATTTTATTGTCCTTGCTTTCCGTTGCTCCATTTATTTCTTCATTTTGCTTGAAAATGCTCAAAAATATGCCATCTTTCGAGTATACGCGACCCTTCCCGGGGGCATACAGCCCCCTTTTTTTTAATAAGCTTTGAGCCCACAGCATGTAGGGTTATTGAAAACAATTTCGGTCCGAGAGTTGAGCTTCTCTTTCCCTTGATGAGCCCATTAGGATTTTAATTGGATGAGGTCCCTGAGAGCGCTTTAAACTGAATTCAGAAAATTAAAACATGTGGCCCCGTTGTTTCGAGCATGAATCCCGTCGTGTCTTGGTCGAAATAATTTGAGTTACTCTGTTTAACTGCTCTAGGTGTGTCAGCCTTGGAAATGTAAGATGTTGGATCGATAATGCGCAAATAAACACTCTAGAGGGGGGGGGGGGGGAGGGGGGGGGGGGGGGGGGGGGGTGAATAGAGTGTTTAACCAATTATGAACTCTTTTTCGATAAATCAACACAAGTATTAAACAACTAAGGCGGAAGCTAACTTAGTCGGTTATTCGCTTGTGTTATAAAACCTTAGTGATCAAATTAATTAATTTATGTGATCAAAAGCACAACACAAATATGTTCACAAAATTGTGCACTGATTAAGGAGTAGAGAATAAATATTCGACGGTTCAGTTTCAATATATATAAACAAATTGCAGAACTAAAAGCTTAAACAATGCTGAACAGTATAGGATATATTTTACTAAAATTGCAAAAACAAGTTGTATAACAAGCTGTACAAGACAACTTAATATCTGCAGCTGATCCTAATATATTAACACAAAATTGCGGTCAAAAATATATTACAACCATCAATAATATTACAGTTCAATTTTCAATAAATTAAACTAATACAAATCAGAACAGGTGCAGCCAAAAACAAGTTCAGCAACACAACAGGTTGTTGCAAGAGAACAGATTCGGCAAATATATGCAGGCACTGATCAAGCAGGATCAAGGCAGCAAAGATGACAGGATTCAGCAAGAAAGGTGCAGCAAGATCAGCAAATCAGGTTCCACAATGGATTAAGATTCAGCAGGAAAACAGACCGACTTACAGACTCAGTAAAACACTATAAAGGGGGTGTTTCAAGCTTGATTAACAGCAACTCAAGGTATGCTGATGATCAGACTTAAAACCAGTAAATTATGGGGATCAAACACAGACCTGAATCAGAAAGACTTCAGTCTGAAACTGAGGCGAAGACTTAAGGTCTTTGATCCTTCACCAAATCAAGGCACAAACCACCAGCCTCACTAGGCAAGCTGTAATGGCACTTCAGACCAGACAGACTTAGTGTCAACTACCTTGATAGGCAATGATCAAATACCAAAATCAAAGCTTCAAACACAGATGAACAAACTCAGACAAACACAACAGCAAAATCAGTATCAAAACACAGACTACTATAATGCAGAATTCAAGGCAATCAAGACACATTCACAGATCACAGAAAAGTGCAAGGAACAGAGTCAATGTGTTACCTCCAAAATAAGAACACCAAAGACCTCAGTCCACTGATTCTGTCTAAGTTGTTGATTGGTACCACTCCTTTCAACAAGAAGGACCAGAATCAAGCTTTGATTCACAGCAGGAAGAACAAAGCACCAAACTCTACTTCTGTATTACTAGACACGAACACAGAACAGAAAACTTTAAAGTGAAAAAGGAATGTAGGATTGCTCAAGAATAGGAATTCTGAGTTGTTGCAATCTCATTCACTCTACTAGTCTATTTATAGCCTAGAGGGCATGTAAAAACCCTTAAGCAACAAGACTCTCATAAGTCAGCTCATTGACTTGAATCTCAAAAATCATTATGTACTAACTAATTAACTCAAGTGTAAAAACACTGATTTAGTACACTGATTTAACCCAAGTGCTATAACTCAGAATTGGTTCGGTTTATATGTTTTGTTAACGCAATTCACTTTGTGCCACCCGGGTTGCCAATTAAGGCCGGTAATAGGGCTCTTTAGGCTGTGAATTTTGTTGAACCTTTTAATTTGAACCAAACGAATTACTAACACTATGGGGAGCTATTTAACACTTAAGAGAGGTCTCCTAGACTAGATTAATCCGTCCCGGTTTGACCCAAAACTGAACCAAAATTATTATACACATAACACACGGGTTCAGCTTTGAAGTCAAAATTATTTTGACTCAGAGTTTGATGTAAACCGAGCATCAAACCCTGATGGTCGGGTCAAGCCACCATACCTGAGTCAAACCGGCATAAAACTCGGTTTGATTGAACCAATAGTGTGAACAGGCAACTGCAAATCTTGATTTAGCCATGTGGAGAATCAAGGGGTGATTAAATCCCCAAGATTTCAGGGCAACGGTTGTTGAGAAAACAGCAATGTAACAGTACCTTACTCAAGTCATCATTAGAATTTGAGCTATATAATATGAGATACACACATTAAGACCTATTAGTTCATACATATTAGCACACTGCATATTGACACACACATATATTATACTATAGAAGACGGCACACTAAAATAGATGAACTAGTCAACATACTTTATACAGAACAACAAGACTCATTTATGACTCCATATACGTTTTATTTAAATCAAAACACAAGGTGCAGTACATATATATATGGATGACAAATTGTCAAAAGAACAGGTAAAACATAAAATGGCTATTTACAATACACACACTTTATGATGATTTTTTCTTTAATAAAACAAAAATTAAATTAGAAACTTCCCTGAATTAGATGCATGCCGGAATTCATGGATTAAGGGCCGGATTCTTCGCAATTTGTGTGGCTGCAAATCTTATTCTCAATCTCAAACGAGGTTAAAGGTCCGATCTTTTCCCGATTTAGTGATGGGTCAAATAATTTGAACAGAAGCTTGAGTCTTTAAGATTTTGCACATGCTGAATGAACTGGAACTGAAAGACATCATCTTTTCACTTCGACGAGATCTCCACGAAATATGGGGTGATGAAATCCCCGATTTCATTTCCTAAACAGCACAATTGACCTTCGACAAGGCAGATTTATAGCCCTTATCCTTTATATCTGCAAAATCAATCAATTAGCGCATACGATCGAAATGTAACATAGAAAATGAAAGAATCGCAGCATAAATGAAACAATATCACCGTTTTCGTTTCGAATCAGAGACGGATAAGGAAAGACCGGAGCTTTCACAATATTGTGAAAGGAGCGAGAGCAAATCAAAGAAAAACAGAGCAATAACTGCTCGAAATCTTCTATATATGGAAGGAGAAGAAACGAAGACCATGATTTCCAGAAATTTCGAAGTGTTAATGCCATTAATTCAAGGATTCGAAACAATCGAACAGAAACGGCAAGAGCAGAGAAGGAGACTAGTTTTTTTTTTTTTTTTTTTTTTTTTTGGAAATTAGGGAAATGGGAAAAGGGTTTCGAATGTGGCTGAGGGAAAGATATGGGGCTTGGGCCAAAAAAATATAGTGCAGCAACATTCTTTGATATTAAATAAATTAATTAAATAATTAACATAGTAACCATATAATAGTGTTATAAAAAATACTTATGAGATAAACATACTTATAAAAGCTTTAATAGAGATGATGTTACTTTTGAAAATTAATCAACACATAACTAGAACCACAAAATACTCAACATAAGAGTCTCCCTCTGACAGGCCTCTACAGGCCTCTTTATGATTAGCTTTGATAACCGTAACTTTTACTGTCGGACTATCAACCGACCGAGCATTTAAAGGCACCAGCTTTATCTTTTATCCGTTTTTCAACATTAGAATTTGAAAAGAGCTAACCACATCCATTGGATTGAGTATATCTGGACCGTGAATCCCTCTAGCTTGTGCTATAAAAGAGTTCTCAGCTGTCATGCTTATTCACACTTGAAAATTCTAAGTTTCTTCTATCAACAAACTTTGTAGCTCTCATTTCGTGTTTATTTTAGACACATGGCTCCTTCCAATGTTCAGTCATTTTTCTTCAGACATCGTCCAAAGAAGTATTGACGAATTTTTGGGTATATTTCAGCCATTGCCCCTTGTTGATCCATAGGGGTTTAAACCAGAGCAAGATAAACAGAGGCTCTCACCTTTGTATCTCATTATATGGGTGGGAAGACTTGGTGTCCCGGCCTTCCGGCCACTACAATACGATGGTGGTGCGTGAATTTTACTCGGCTCTATCTGAGGTGGGGTCCAGATGGCCGTTATCTTCTCTGCCTATTCACGGCGTTGCCGTTCCCTTTACTCCAGCCGTTATCAACAACTTCTTCCATCTTCCCAACTTGGATCATGCCCTTCATTATGAGCGGGGCTTTGGATGAGGATGAGGTCTCCAGGCACGCACATCAGAATAGCGCTATACAATACTTGTTCCCTTTTTTGTGGGAGTTTGCTCCAGAGGGGGTCGCATCAGAGTTGCCTCAGGATGCACGGGAATGTAAGCTCTTCATCAACACTCATGTGCATCCTGCTGCTAGCTTTGAAGAGGTTACGGAAGAGGAAGGTCTACTCTTGTATGACATTGGCACCCCATCCGTAAATGTTGATTGGGATCTCTTAATGCATCGCGAGGCGGTGTCCTTTGCTACGGGCATGGAGCAGGGTCGCTCCTTCCGTTCCCATGGCTGATCTCCAACCTTTGCTCTTCTTTGGTTCCTACTTGTTCATCAGACGAGTACCTTCCCCAGCAGAACATTGTGTTTGATGAGATCCAATCTGGGTCTTTCCCCGATCCCGGCCTCTTTTCTGATGAAGAGTCGTCCAATCTTTAACCCTCCTTAGTAATTTTTTTTTTTGCTTTTGATAATAAATTTTGATTGAATTCGTGATCTATGTTCGCGTTTTACTCTTTGTGTTCGAATATTTCCTGATTTTGTATGTGAACGCACACGTAATCCTACTTAATTATGGTGGCCAGTCCTACGCGTGGTACTATCGCCCATATCGAGCACGTTCCCTATTTTGTTGGGGAGAATAGAGCATTAAAATCGAGGACTTAAAGTTTCCCTAGAAGACCGTGCGTTCAGCGTTGCATTTAATGCGGATCAGATTCCATTTTGAATTTGAACAGCCTTTGCTGATTACAACCGTAGATGCTTTTAACTCCCGCCATCGATGTATCTTCCTCCTCTATATAAATGGAAGGAAAAAACATTGCTACCTTGAAGCTCAAAATTATTTTCTGAAATCTTCCTTCCTGCTCTTAGGTTGATTATGTCGTCCTCCACTGGTTCCACTTCTCCCTCTTTACTATCCCTTTTTTTTAGTATGGCGTCAGCTAATGCCGTCAAAAAATTTAGGGATTATTTTACCAATTGTGCTCACTTGCCCTTATTCCCGAGACGACTTAGATTTAAACAAAATTTATGGGAGTGGGTCCTTGTTTCGTGTGGCATACTCTGAGTGGCGTCAATTTCTTCTTGATCCCATTGAGAGGTGTAACATCACCCTGGTCCGTGAATTTTATGCCGTTCTGTTAGAGGTTCAATCAGTCGAAGTAGTTTCCTCTGTTTCCGTCTGAGGCACTCAAGTGCGCTTCATTCTGGCGGCCATAAATGGGTCTATGCAACTCCCTACATTTGATCTGGACCTGTATTTTGAAACGGCATGGGACCTGGATATTGAGGAGCTCTATTTTGCTCGTAGGCTCGACACGTACTCACGACATTTCCCCACAAGGGACGACGAGCCTGTTCACACCAGCGTTTTCTCCGGGCTCCGTCAATGGTATCGGGAGTGGAAACGATTTTTCAACACTTGGTCTATTCCCGCTGACAATTTTGAAGTCTTAACCGATGAAGAGGCTATCCTTATACATGCTATATGCACCCCAGATGTGAATGTTGACTGGGGGCTCATCATTCATTGTGAGGCCATTAAGTTTACTAGGCATATGAGGCCTAACCGTTTGATACCCTTTTCTTGGTTGATCTCAAGTCTCTTGTACCACCATCTTCGGGATGACCCTTGCACCCAGAGATCAATATCTCTGCACGAACTATAACCGCTAGTTGTTGGCTCTTCTTTTTTCCTTTTTTTTATGCACTGTATTGGCCCTTTTGTTTTTGTAAATTAAAAGGGTGTGGCCATCTGATTTTGTGGAAATAAAAGTACTTCGAGAAAGCGTATTCATTAATGTCGTAAACATTGAAATGAAGAGCCATAACCCAAAAAGCAAAACGCCGACTCATGTACGTCATAAACGTAGTCATGGCTGTGTCCACATGCTCCTCCTTACATGTAATACCTCTTCAGGTGATCCACGTGCCAAGGACTATTAAGCTCATAGCCGTCCTTGTCTTTCATACCATATGTTCCTTTTTTGATCTCTCTAGAAATTTGATACGGGCCCTCCCAATTCACAGTCAGTTTTCCTCTGTCAGGATCGAGTCCTACAGCCTTTCTGTTGCAGAGGACGAAATCTCCATCTTTGAAATAATGACCCCAAACTCTCTTATCATGAAATCTCTTGGTGATCTTCTTGTAGTTCACGAGCCTATGGTAAGTTGCTATTCTTTTTCTTCTGCCAAGTCTAGCTCAATTTTCTTGCTGAGCTGTGTAACCCTAAGTATTGATCTCAAGTCTCTGTACCACCATCTTCGGGATGACCCTTACACCCAGAGATCAATATCTCTGCACGAACTATAACCGCTAGTTGTTGGCTCTTAGTTTTTCCTTTTTTTATGCACTGTATTGGCCCCTTTGTTTTTGTAAATGAAAAGGGTGTGGCCATCTGATTTTGTGGAAATAAAAGTACTTCGAGAAAGCGTATTCATTAATGTCATAAACATTGAAATGAAGAGCCATAACCCAAAAAGCAAAACGCCGACTCATGTACGTCATAAACGTAGTCATGGCTGTGTCCGCATGCTCCTCCTTACATGTAATACCTCTTCAGGTGATCCACGTGCCAAGGACTATTAAGCTCATAGCCGTCCTTGACTTTCATACCATATGTTCCTTTTTTGATCTCTCTAAAAATTTGATACGGGCCCTCCCAATTCACAGTCAGTTTGCCTCTGTCAGGCTCGAGTCCTACGGCCTTTCTGTTGCAGAGGACAAAATCTCCAACTTTGAAATAATGACCCCGGACTCTCTTATCATGACATCTCATGGTGATCTTCTTGTAGTTCACGAGCCTATGGTAAGTTGCTATTCTTTTTCTTCTGCCAAGTCTAGCTCAATTTTCTTGTTGAGTTCGATCTCCTCAGGATTGTGCTTTGTAACCCTAATACTTAGGAGTGCCATCTCAATTGGGGTCATGGCCTCAGATCCATATGTGAGCGCAAAAGGTGTTTGACCTGTGAGGGTTTCACCGTAGATCGGAGCGACCATAGGATGGCGGGAAGCTCGTCGACCCAATCTCATATGGTTGTGCAATCGCTCACACTTTTCTTGAGCATCTTAATTATTTCATGATTTTTTCCGGCCTCCGCCTGGCCGTTGCCTTGTGGGTAAGCTACTGAGGACTACCAGTGTTTGACATTGTAATCCCTACAAAAACTTGAGAACTCCTTCCTGAATTACGGTCTGTGATCCGTGACCGCTCTACGACTGCCGAATCTCGGCCATATCTGGTCGTGTAGGAATTAGACTGCGTCCTTAGCTCCTATTTTTGCCAAATGTTTTGCTTCGATCCACTTGGTGAAGTTGTCTACTACTACTATGATGAGCTTGCAGCAACCTCTTCCGGTCGGGAACGGGCCAATGAGGTCTAAACCCCACATGTCAAATGGCCAGGCTGTTACCACTATGCTCTGTTCTACCGAAGGCAATCGCGGTATATCTAAAAAAATTTGCATACTGGGCACATCTTGATTAGGAACTCGGCGTCTTGTAAGATCATCGGCCAGTAGTATCCTGCGGATATAACCTTTTGAGCTAGGGATCGACTAGTAGGGTGTCCGCCACATTCTCCCTGATGCAACTCTGCCAGGATCTATTCACTTTCTTCCTTGCCGACACATCTGAGCAGGGGTTTTGTGATTGATCTCCTGTATAAGATCCCTCTAGGACGGTGTACCTTGCTGCTCTTTTCTGGAGAGAGCGAGCCTCATTTTTATCCGGAGGTAACCAACCTAATTCGATATATGCTTTAATATCATCAAAACAGACTTGATGTGTTGCCCACTCGTCAATATCCATGATCCTGTCTTTGTCGATAGAAGGCGCTGTTAGATACTCAACCATTATAGAGGGATCAACGAATTCTTCTCCCTTCGACAACCTTGACAGGACGTCTGCCCTTAGATTATCCTTTCTAACAATCCTTATGAACTCGCAATAATTGAACCCTCTTTTTAACTGCCTGACGGCATCACTATATTTACTTAGAATGTCACAGTGTGTGTCGTAATCTCCTTATACCTAGTTGACCACCAGTTGCGAGTCATAGTAGACCTCGACGCTGTCTTCTTTCATTTCTTTTATGAGTTTGAGGCCGGCTATGACTGCCTCGTATTCTGCTTGATTATTCGAGGAATCGAACTCAAATCAGAGTGCTTTCTCAATTACTTCAGTTGTTCCTGGCTCAGATAAGACAATACCGGCTCCGCATCCGCACACCTGCTGGATGCTCCGTCCACGTATATTACCAACAATTTTCCGGTCGCTTTTTGTTTCTATGGTTTCGGCTCGTGGTTGGCCATCGAGCTCTGGCGGACTCGACTGCTGATGGCGTGTAAATCACTAACGTCGATATTACTAGCAAGAATACTAGGTACATCGCAGTATAGTAAATGCGAGTCAAGGTCGATCCCACAGAGACAATGCAACTTATAAGTATAAACGATTCTAACCTAATTAACAAGCAACATAGAGGTGGTCACTGACCAACAATAACATAAAAGAAAACAAACTTGGTATACCTCTCCCTCTCCTCACCGATCTACTAACTTGGATTAGTTAATCGTTACGTTTACTTCCCCACATAATTTCCTTTGATTAATCGTGAGCTTTTAATGATTATTATCATATTTATCAGCTACGGGTGCAATTCCTAACCCTATCGACTCCGACAATGGCAGCAGACAATCTATAAGCAAGCTACCCTCCTTAATTGGTCCGTAATAGCCATACGCATAAATAACTAGTATTGCCGATATTGAACGCTAACTCATACCGCTAACCCGCCTAGATAGCTGTCAACATTGACCAGCACGTTCCTAGGGTCCATCAAGACTATGTCCTAATTAACACTTCACTTGTGGTCCTTCATGTTAATTTACAAATTACGAATATTAGACAGGCTAGACCCACTACTCGTTTTAATTATTCCTGCCGATCAACGTAGCTGTAATGAATCCCAGTTTAGGTTTTCTAAAATACGCCTCGGTAAACCGGTATAGACCGCCGGGTTACCGGGGGCTGCTTTTCCTAATTTCTGGGTCTATATTGCTCAATACGATTAAAATAAGTAAATTATGGGGTTGTTAAACATGCAGATTAACTAAAACACATAAATACGAATAGATCTACCACATTGAAGACAAAAAGGAACGTTCAAAGCTTCATACCTTCAACAATTGAGATCTAGCTCGATCTACTCAAGCAGAGACGATGGAAGAAGGGAGGAAACAAAAAATAAGTCTCCAAAGCTCAAGAAACTTTTCTTCATAATAATAAAATTTAATATAATTGAGTGCTTATGAGAACTTATTCAATAATCTGTAAATGCGGCCTTATATAGATACAATGACCGACTTAAGACTCTCAAAAACCCTAACCGACCTAGATAATGCGGTAGAATCAATTTCGTGTTCCACAAGACGCCGGTTTACCAGGCCTAACCCTCGGGTTACCGGGCCTACTTTTCTCCTTTTTCTTCAGCAGGGTTCTTCTTGGACTTCAATCACTTGGCCCAATTTACTTCTTTCGGTCCAAATCCGTTATCCAATGCTCCAGTTTTGGTAAATCCTATAAAATACGCAAAACGAGACAAAATAGTACCAAAACATCAAGAAAATAGCATAGATACCGAATTACGATCCTGGAAACACTCACATAGAATTTGACATATATTCCACTAATAACGAGTCTATCTAATTTGGGGTGAATATAGGTATAATTATTGATACAATTTAGAGCGTAATCAACTACCCCCCACTTATCTTTTGATCGTTCAGAGCAAAAAAGGCGAAAAGAAAATATATGAAGAAGGAAGAAATGGTAGAAATGGTAGAAGTTTGGTGAATGAAAGAAATGAAAATGATAAGAATGATGATATTGGTGATGAAGGGATGGTTTAAATAGGAAGAATGAAGTGAATGTGGATGGTTTTAGTAGGATTGATGGTAGAGAAGTTATTAGGGTGAGGGATTTGAGGAGGTGATTGGGATTGAGGTGGAGTTATGGTGGAGTGTGGGAAAGGATGAAAAATTTGAAAAGAGGGGAAATGGTTCGGTTTTGCTGACTGGCCGTATCTGGTGCAACGTGTGTCCTCAACATGTCTATCAAAATTCAGCTTTATAAACTGACGTTCAAAAATCTAAAAACCAAGCCTCGGTAACCCATAGGTTACCCTCGAGATACCGGGGGTATCTTTTCCCCAGATTATTGATCTGCTTTTGCTGCACTTCTTACTCAACCTTTTTGCTCACTTCTGATCTCAAATTGACTAGACCTTCACTCTTCAATTGTTATTTCCGACTCAAAACCTAACCTACTTCACTAGAATCCGCAAAATCCATAACCGCCATACTCGTCGCTAAGAAAGGTCGTCCCGTGAGAACTGGGGCACTCGGGTCCTCAGGTACGTCTATGACCGTAAAGTCAATAGGATATGTGAACCCTCCTGCTTTAATTGTACACTTTCTAAGCTGACCAGCAGGCATGTCTCTAGTTCTATCTACGAAGGTCATGGTCCTATTTTGATTCAATATGACCGGAAGTCTTATCTTTTGACAGAGGGAAAAAGGTATAATATTGCAACTTGAGCCAGAGTCACAGAGACCAAATCCTACGGATATTCCATTAATAGAAACTAGGAGTCTGAACGTGCCATGGTCTCCTAACTTCACCACAGTGTCTGACTCTGGGTAATCCTCAGGCTCAGAAAACATCGTGTCAGGATCCTCTTCAGGATCGTCAGAATCATAATCCGAAGATGATATATCAATTCATTCACAAGGAAACTCACCCGGACGATACATGCAATACTCATTCAGGTCATCTTCAGGCTCTTGCTTGATTGCTTTTTCCTCTTTTTCCAACCATTTCTTTATAGTCTCATAATGCTCTCGTGCTTTAGATCCAGGATACATGGAAATCGGTGCGATATTCAATATTGTCCTAGGCATATTGCTTGGCTTGTTTGCACTTTGTCAACTCTGAATGGATCGAATCTCTGAAGTGTTTTGATCAACCTGCAAAAAAAGATAAAATAAAACAAAGAAAAGGTTAGCAACTTCCGCTTCAGCTGGGTGTGATCCCAACTGTTGCAGACCTACTAACTAAAATCAACAAGGAATACCTCAAAAAAACAGGAACTATTCAGAAATTGATTTTTCAGGCCTCGGTAACTCGGAGAATACCTTCGGGAATCCGGCCCTGAATTTTCTCTTTCTGCCAGTTTAACATATGCAGGGTTGATACAGAACAACTCAAGACTCAAAATAAAATAAAATAAAATAAAAACGACTTCTTAATTAGAATTAAAACGTTTATATTTAAAAATTGGCCATTGTCCCCGGCCCAAAAATCTTGATCGCGTGTAAATCACTAACGTCGATATTACTACCAAGAATACTAGGTACATCGCAGTATAGTAAATACGAGTCAAGTTCGATCCCACATTGACAATGCAACTTATAAGTATAAACGATTCTAACCTAATTAAAAAGAAACATAGAGGTGGTCACTGACCAACAATAACATAAAAGAAAACAAACACGGTATACCTCTCCCTCTCCTCACCGATCTACTAACTTGGTTTAGTTAATCGTTACGTTTACTTCCTCACATAATTTCCTTCGATTAATCGTGAGATTTTAATGATTATTATCATATTTATCAGCTACGGGTGCAATTCCTAACCCTATCTACTCCGACAATGGCGGAGACAATCTATACGCAAGCTACCCTCCTTAATTTGTCCGTAATAGCCCATGCGCATAAAGAACGAGAATTGCCGATATTGTGCGCTAACTCCTGCCGCTAACCCGCCTAGACAGCTGTCGACATTGACCAGCACGTTCCTAGGGTCCATTTAGACTATGTCCTAATTAACACTTCAATTGTGGTCCTTCATGTTAATTTACGAATTACGAATATTAGATTGGCCAGACCTACTACTCGTTTTAATTATTCCTGCCGATCAACGTAGCTGTAGTGAATCCCAGTTTAAGTTTTCTAAAATATGCCTCGGTAAACCGGTATAGACCGCAGGGTTACCCGGGGCAGCTTTTCCTAATTTCTGGGTCTACATTGCTCAATATGATTAAAATAAGTAAATTATGGGGTTGTTAAACATGCAGATTAACTAAAACACATAAATACGAACATATCTACCATATTGAAGACAAAAAGGAACGTTCAAAGCTTCATACCTTCAACAATGGAGATCTAGCTCGATCTACTCAAGCTAGAGACGATGGAAGAAGGGAGGAAACAGAAAATAACACTCCAAAGCTCAAGAAACTTTATTTCATAATAATAAAATTGAATATAATTGAGTGCTTATGAGAACTTATGCAATAATCTGTAAATGCGGCCTTATATGGATACAATGACCGACTTAAGACTCTCTAAAACCCTAACCGACCTAGATAATGCGGTAGAATCAATTTCGTGTTCCACAAGACGCCGGTTTACCGGGCCTAACCCTCGGGTTACCGGGCCTACTTTTCTCTATTTTCTTCAGCAGGCTTCTTCTTGGACATCAATCACTTGGCCCAATGTACTTCTTCGGTCAAGACCCGTTCTCCAATGCTCTAGTTTTGGTACATCCTATAAAACATGCAAAACGAGACAAAACAGTATCAAAACATCGGGAAAATAGCATAGATGCAGAATTACGATCTTGGAAACACTCACATAGCATTTGACTTATATTCCATATAATAACGAGTCTATCTATCCTCTCTTGACCAGAATTTGGGGTAATATATGTATAATTATTGGTACCATTTAGAGCATTATCATCTGCTCTATGCTGAAGCTTGTTTCGACGATAAAATATGCTAGTGACTGTGCTTTGATTACTTTTCGGTGCTGGTATTGTATATCAAATTCTATGAGTTCGGTCGCCCATCGAAGTAAACGGCCCGAGAGGTCCGGCCTATGCAGTACTTGATGCAATAGACTATTCGTGAGAGTGATAATAGCATGCGAAGTAAAATAGCCCTTGAGTTTGCGGGTAGCAATAACCAGCGAGTAGGCAAGCTTTCCAACATAAAAATAGCGACTCTCCACCGGATTGAGAGCCTTGCTTATATAATAAACGGGATTTTGGAATGTTCCGGACTACTTTACAAGCACAGCAGCTACAGCCCGATCTGATGTCGCTAAATACAAATACAAAACATCCCCATCTTTCGGATTGACTAGCAATAGAGGTTTCCCCAGGTATTCTTTTAGTGCTCAGAATTCTTGGGAGAATTCCTCATCCTATCAGAACGTTTTGTCACATTTTAGGATTTTGATGAAAGGGAGACACTTTTCTCCAGATTTTGATATGAACCTGCCCAGATCCATTATCCTGCCATTATGTCTTTGGACCTCCTTGATGCATGTTGGTTCCTTCATGTCAAGCAAAGCTTGGATCTTTTCTGGGTTGGCTTCCATGCCTCATGACTAACCATGAACACCAGGAATTTGCCTTCCTGGACGCCAAACGTGCATTTTTCCGGATTAAGATTCTTGGAGTGTCTTCGGACATTATCAAACGTTTTAGTGAGGTTGGAGGCATGACAGCCAGTGACTGACATGACGACCATATCATCTATATATATAAGCCTCCATGTTCTTACCGATCTATGAGTTGAAAACTTTATTCACCATCATGTGTTCTTTAACCCAAATTGCATCATCTCATAATAAAACAGGCCCCCAAACGATCTGAGACCGCACAGTCCGAGTCGTCGATCTCCTCTGCAGCCCCAGTGCCTATGATAACACTTTTTAATAGTACTCTCTGCATAGTCCGAGTCGTCGATCACCTTTGTCCGTAGTCGTACCTATCGAGTATTCTCTGCACTCTTCGGATAACTACGCGTTGGGGCTGCACCGTGGACGTTATCCATGGGCCCGAGGCGTTGGAGTGCCAACCTTCTACTCTTTTCAGGGACTGAAGTTGCATGACAGCTCTGGCGTACCTCAGTACGATGGGGTCGATTAACCCTGATCGGATTTTGAGTCGGCTGTACCTCGGTTGGAGCTAGCATAGGTGGAGAGAATTTACTACCCGTTGTGGAGGAAAGCCCCCTGTGAATGAGGTTTAAGTTGTAGACCCGCATATCTTCTACATATTCCATGTGGGACTTCAACGCCAGTGTATAGGAGCTTGGCCCCGGAGTTGGATTCGCTCCCTGCTCCATGTTTTGCTAAAGAGGATCTCCGGTACGCTTGTTGTGGCCCTTCTTTATGGCCACATCCCCTAGCTCACGAGTCTTTGCTTTTTCATTTAAGACGCTGCGCATGTTGTGTTCATTATTATTTCCACCGCTTCCCCCGGTTGTGTATACCCTTGCTACGCGTACTCTGATGTGACGTTGCGCCATGTGGAGGGTCTTGTTTCGTCCTTTTGTTCGGTGTCTCAGGCACTATTACTTTCCCTCCAGCCATTTGATTTGAAAGGAAACATGCAAAATACGGTATCTAGGCAAATTGCTTGGAACAAACGCAGGCTTACCCAGAATCCGGCGGAAAGCTCAACTGATCCGTCTCCAAATTAACCAACTGACACAACACTATTACTTTATAGAACTGAAACTCCGGAGCATGCATGCGCTGATCCAAGGGTGATAATGATCCCACCGCCAAACTTGCGAAGCTACCGGTGGTGACTTTTTTCCTTGTTTAATATGCTTGTCCAAAGAAAAGGCTCTGATTCGAAAAATCAAGAACCTTTTCACTTGTGATGTTGTGATAACGGTGAAAGGTATGATCTTTAGGCTATACAACCCAAAAATCAAAAAAATTCTGACTTTGAGGCTTGAGGGTGGCGGCGTAAGTCGCCGAAAATGTTGTAAATATGATTTTGATGATCGTTTTCCCGGTAACGGAGCCAACAGATATCGCCGGGAATATCACGATGGTGGTGTAGGTGTTTAGAAGGTGGATATATTAGCGTAGAAGTTGACTTTAGGACGGTGTGACGGTGGCTGTAAAGATTTCAGTGTGGTGCTCACCCTGGGAGCGCAATATGTAGTATAAAGAGGATCGTGGTCGACAAATTGGTAGAGTTTATCTACTTATATTGAATTGCGTATACCCCTATTCAGATTGCTTGAGGCTTCTATTTATAGGTAAAGCTCTAATTGCGATTAGACTAATAGTGACAAGACATAATTGAACACAATTAAGATGACATGCAGTTGTAGAAGGTCGGGCCGAAGGGTCCGTTGATCGCTCTTATCCCTTCTCGTTGAGACAGTCTTATCCTTGCTAATGCTAAGTATCGAGCGTGCTTTCCTAGAGATAGAGGGCATAGCCCGGCTGACCGATATATCGGACCGGGGGTAGCACGTTCGGCCCCTCTAAAGGTCGGATACGAATGTGCGAACTCGATGACCCGATCGGATTACTTACAGACGGGCTGGCGTTGATGGAGGTCAGAGGTTGATAAGAGACCGCTACGGTGAGCCTGATAGTGGTACGGTGAACCGTGTTCGGCCGCGGTGTATCAGTTCCCAAAAGGAAAATCTTGGAGGGCAAAACAAGTGTTGAAACTCATCCATTCTGACTTGTGTGGACCAATCAACCTATCATCTAATAGAGGAAAAATATACTTCATTACATTCACTGATGATTTTTCTAGGTAGACTTGGGTTGGATTCTTGCAAGAAAAATCTGAGGCCTTGAAAGCATTAAAGAACTTCAAATTTCTAAGTGAAAAAGAGACCGGTCAAAATCAAAAGTCTGAGAAGAGATAGAGATGGAGAATTTTGCTCAGCAGAGTTTGAAGAATTCTGTACTAGTAATGGAATAAGAAGGAAATTGACAGCAGCCTATAAACCACAACAAAATGGTGTATTTGAGAGGAAGAATAGGACTATCGTAAATATGGTAAGAAGCATGCTTGCATATGGAAATGTACCACAGAGATTCTGGCTTGAAGGTGTAAGTTAGAGTGTGCATATTTTGAACAGATGCCCAACATTTTCTGTTCAAAACATGACACCAAAAGAAGCATGGAACTCAATCAAAATGTAAGTCATTTTAAAATCTTTGGATGCATTGCTTATGCTCATATTCCAGATGCAAACATGAAGAAACTCAGTGATAAAAGAAAGCAATGTGTTTTCTTGGGGATCAGTTAAAAGTCCAAGGCATACAAGTTGTTTAATCATATGACCAAAAGAATAGTAATCAGCAGAGATATGGTGTTTGATGAACTAAACACTTGGAATTGGGAAACAAACAATGCTCAATTCCATCATCTCTAAAATCTTATAGATGAAGAACCTAGGGAGGATTTGCCCTAGGTTCCGCAGACTCAAGACTTAGTAGACTCGCCTGTGGACTCAAGACTCGGTTCAGCACACTCATGACACTGCTGAAGACTCAGCAGACCCACATCATGAAGCCGAAGCAGAGGGTTCAGCAGCCCGACCTCAAAGAAACAGAAGAAGGCCAGGCTGGATGACAGATTTTGAGGTAACAGGTTTACCACAAATAGAGGAGTCTACCTATTATGCTCTATTTTCTAGTGATGATCCAATCACTTATGATGAGGCAGCAAAAGACAGCAAATTGAGGCTATGGATGAAGAAATCTTGGCCATTGAAAGGAATCAGACTTGGAGTCTCATAGATTTACCAAAAGGACACAAAACTATTGGTGTCAAGTGGATCTTATAGACAAAGCTTAATGAAGATGGTAAAGTCAGCAAGTATAAGGCTAGACTAGTGGCCAAAGAATACAAGCAAGAGTATGGGATTGACTACAATGAAGTGTTTGCCCCAGTAGCAAAGATGGAAACTATCAGACTAGTGTTATCTTTGGCAGCTCATAATCATTGGAAAGTACATCAAATGGATGTGAAGTCAGCATTTTTGAATGGACAGCTGCAAGAAGAAGTATATGTGGATCAGCCATAGGGTTATGTGAAGAATGGAGTAGAAAACAAAGTGTATAGGCTTAACAAAGCCTTACATGGACTCAAGCAAGCCCCAACGGCTTGGTACAGTTGTATTGATTCTTATTTTGTGAAGGCAGGTTTCACAAGGTGCCCATATGAACCTACCTTGTATGTGAAAGTTAACAAAGAATGAGGGCTACTGATTGATTGTTTGTATGTGGATGATCTTATCTTTACCAGTGGTGAACTCAATATGATAATAGAGTTCAAAGAGGCAATGAAGACCAAATTTAGCATGACAGACATGGGACTAATGCATTATTTCTTTGGCATTGAGGTTCAGCTGCTTGAATCAGGGATATATGTATCTCAAAAGAAGTATTTGACTGAAATACTCAGCAGGTTTGAAATGAAGGACAGCAACCCACCACTCGCACCCTGTGAAACTGGTGTGAAACTCAGCAAGGAAAGTACAGGTGGTAAGGTGACTCCCACCCTATACAAACAGATGATATGGTGCCTTCTATATTTGACAGCAACAAGACCAGACATCATGTATGTTGTAAGTGTGGAAAGCAGATACATTGAGTCACCATCAGCGGATCACTTAAACTATGTGAAGAGGATCCTAAGATACTAAATGGAACCATCAATCTTGGCATCAAGTATGGTTCAACAGGGAAGGCTCAGCTGACTGGATATTCTGACAGTGATTATGCAGGAGGTATTGATGACAAGAAGAGTACTTCTTGTTTTGTGTTTATGTTTGGAACAAGTGCTATCAGCTGGTCTTAAAAAAGCAACCAATAGTCACTCTATCCAAAACCGAAGCAGAGTTTGTTGCAGCAACACATGGTGCATGTCAACTGATCTGGTTAAGAAGACTGCTAGATGTTCTAGGGCAAGTTCAGCAGACTGTGAACATTTTGTACTGTGATAACAACTCTACTATTAAGTTAACCAGGAATCCAGTGTTACACAGCATAAGCAAGCACATTGATGTGAAATACTATTTTCTGAGAGATTTATGTGAAGAATGAATCATTGAGTTGTTGTATTGCAGAAGTGAAGATCAATTGGCTCATATTATGACTAAAGGACTCAAGAGCGATCAATTTTTGAATCTTAGAGACAAGCTGAGAATGTGTGAAGTAATCTGAACTGTTAGCTCAGATTAAGGGAAGGAATGTTAGAATATTTATTTTAATTATTATGTTAATCAAGTTTTATTACCTAAGGCTATGTCAGTCATGTTATTTCCATTTTCGCATTTTCCCATTACTAGAGTAGTTGTTGTTGGTTAAAGCCATGATCACATGTTTCCTACTTTTTAAGAAGTGGCTTATTGGTTAGTTTTCTACTACTTGTATATATATACTTGTTCTATCAATGAAATTTTCAAGTTTTCCCAAAAAATATCTCTTTCATAAAAGCTATCAACAAATAGGTATTAGCGGAATAGGTAGCAAGGCGAAACATTTTTCCTAGTTTCTTGAGGTCTTTATTTTCCAATATATATATTTGAAAATTAAAACTTGAGTTTTTTATCTCACATTTTTTGAGAAACTTTTACCTTACATTTTAAATTCAAATAAGAGTCAATATGAACCACGTCTTAACTCTGATGACTCGTACTTGAATAAATATAGTGAACCTAAAAAAAACTGTTATCAGGTTTAATTTATGTACATCCACTTTTGCCATTCATCATATTAGTATTTCTCTTTGGGACTAATTTTACTTCTAGCTACATGTGTCTATATCTTAAGAATATTTTGACATTTACACGCCTATATCCCTTGCTATTTTCAAATAATTTTCATATACCTTACAATGACCCTATATATTTCAAATACTTTAAATAATATATAAATAAATAAACTTATCTATGAAAACGTATTTTAAAAAGATACTTCTCTTGATTTAGAGTTAATATGACTTTCTTGTTTTAATTAAAGTAAGTAAATTTTTATTTGTCATAATTGATGCACACGAAATGGTTGGTTCCCATGACCCTATTTCAAATACTTTTTTTTTTTTTAAAAGCTTACCTATGATAACGTATTTTCAAAAAAAAAAAATTACTTGATTCAGAAATTAGAATTAATTAGAGGACTTTCTTATTTTATTTTTTATTTTTTATAATTGATGCATCGCAAATGGCTGGTGACAACACAGTATGGTCAACAGATGAAGACAAAGCATTTGAGAATGCAATGGTGATTTATGGTGGGGAGAATCCTATAGATTCATTTCCATGGGAAAAAATAGCAGCAGCAATTCCGGGAAAATCGGTGGAAGATGTACAATACCATTATGAAATGTTAGTTGAAGATGTACAGAAGATAATTTCCGGGGCGATACCTTTGCCTTTTCAAGACATTGATGATGATGATGATGTGCAAGGAGATGAAGAAATGGTAACGAATAATTCAATGAATATTCAGAAACATGACGACGATTATTCTGGATCATACCATGATGATGATGTAGAAGGAGGAGGAGGAGAAATGGAAAAGAAAAGGCGACAGAAAGGTAAAGGATGGACGGAAAGAGAGCACAAGTTATTTCTTATTGGTTTGCAAACGATTGGATCGGGCGATTGGAAGACTATAGCAAAAGATTTCGTAAAGTCAAAAAGCTCAACTCAAGTAGCTAGCCATGCGCAGAAGTATTTCATTAGGCAACAGCAACAGAAATCCATGAACCAAAAAAATAAACGACGACAGAGTATTCATGATATAACATTTGTCGATCCAAATGAAATCGAAGAAATTCTCAACACTGTTCAACCTGTTGCGCCGCCCACCGGAATAGTATATGGTATGACTATAGACGAATCTCTCACTTGTTATGACATAAATTCCGAACATCATTATCAGGGACAAAACAGCAGCACTGTTGCACAATCACTAGTGTTTCCGTACAACACAACAAACATTAATAAACCTGAAGAAACAACTACTTTAGAGATGTCTGGGGGGCTGTTAGAAAACAACACAACTATTTTAGAGATGTCTGGGTTATTAGAAAACGGCATAAGCGATGATATTTCACGTCTCTTAAAGTCGTCGGGTGAAGACATGCCCCTTTGGCTCGATGAACTGGATGTGCCGGAAGGCCGGGGAAGCCTCTAAAGGATGCACTTTTGGCTCGATGAATCGAGTGTAGAAGCCTAGAAACATTCTCTGTTTCTTGAAATAAGAAATAAGAAATAAGAAATAAGAAATAAGCTTGGCCTAGTCACATATCCTGATAGTTTGGCTTCTTTTTTTGTTTGGTTTTGCTTTGCATTTCTTGAATTCCCACAGCATTATCTTTGTTTTTCCCATTCTAGGTTGGGTAGGTTCTGATTTGAATATAATAAATTCATTGAAAAAAATGGTTTGAATTCCCCACAGCATCGTCTTTGTTTTTCCCAGTCTAGGTTGGGTATGTTCGGATTTGAATATATTAAATTCATTGAATAAAATTGGTTAAAATGTTGCTTGGATCGTAGACTTTGTTTGGATTGTAGACTATAATAAGTTAAACCTTGTAATGTGTGTATTCAGGGGCGGACGAGTGATTGAATAACTTTGTATTGCATACTCAGGGGAAGACGCAGGATTGAATTTTCACGGGGCAAGTCTAACTAAAATGCTAAACAAATAAAAAGGTCAGAAAAATGTTATATAGCCACAATTTAATGTCAAATATGGAGATGCTGGATGTGTGGCCTAAATCATATTATGTAACTACACATATCGGGATACCGGATGTTTGGCCTAAATCATATATATAACTTTGTAACATGAAGAATTGTAGAGGAGGAATGATAATAATAATAATTATTATTATGAATAAAAAAACAATAAGTAAGATAATCTTTATAAAATAAATAAACAATTTAAAAAATGTAACGATTAAAACCTACCTTTCTTCTTTTTGCCAAAAAAATGTACTAGAGATTGTAACGCCCCCAGACCCCGCGTCTGGTAGCACTATATGAGTCATAAGCCTAGCCCTCAACCTTTATGAAACCTTTATGGATATCATCTGGGTATAGTGAATTAGACAAGGCTGAAGCGTTTGGTAGAAGATTGGTTAAGTGCGGTCCAGAAGAAGCCTACACAAATGGTTTCACTCGGAAGAACCTTAATCACTAAACCAGTTGAGAAACAACAACAGTTTACACTGACCGGAGAAAGGTTTAAAGAACTTTTCAAGCATGCTAGAAGAGCAAGTGAAGATCATTTTCTAAAAGAAAAGTTTTTCACAACAGATAGACAGGATTTAAGTCTATACAACTTCATCGAAGGGGCCGAACCTAGTCTAGTCAATGAAGTATTTAGATATGGGATGGCACGTATAATTTATCCCGAAAAACCTTCTCGAGATAGGTTCATTACCGAAGCCAACAAGACCAAGACCTTCGGGACTAAAGTCATAAAAGAAGCGATTGACCGATCTTCCTCAAAGTCACCGATACTTTACCAGGTCCGGAAAAATGGAATGTTTCAACCAACCATATCAATTAATTGAGATTGGAATATCAAAAGAAAAACTGAGTATACACCTCGTTGAGAGTCATAAGATAGATTACTTCATCTAATGGTGAAGTTTGTTTTCCATCTAGAATAGTTTCGTTCTTTTGTAGGTTGCCCCGTAAAAATAATTCTAGTTTTTCACTAATGCTCATAGCTTAGTATTTTTGGTTTTTGAGGCCCTAATCCTTTATTTCCAACCATGAAGTTGGGATAACTATACTTTCCATCGATGGAAAGGTAGGTTCAAAAGATTTTTTATGAACAACAAGTGCTCTTTCTTATGAATCACATATGATTGTGGCGGCGGTAAATTCTAAGTCTTTAACCGTGCATAAAGGATCATTTGTTTTTTGATGTAAGGCATCAAGTTTGTTTAAGATGAGCTTATTCTCTTCTATGAGTTGTTCTACCATTTTTTTAATGTTGGCAATACTCATTTTAAACGGATGGTGGTACCGGCAATTTCTTATTACCAGAAATTTCCCTTAAACAATAAGTAAGATAATCTTTATAAAATAAATAAACAATTTAAAAAATGTAACGATTAAAACCTACCTTTCTTCTTTTTGCCAAAAAATGTACAAGAGATTGTAACGCCCCCAGACCCCGCGTCTGGTAGTGCTATATGAGTCATAAGCCTGCCCCTCAACCTTTATGAAACCTTTATGGATATCATCCGGGTACAGTGAATTAGACAATGCTGAAGCGTTTGGTAGAAGATTGGTTAAGTGCGGTCCAGAAGAAGCCTACACAAATGGTGTCACTCGGAAGAATCTTAATCACAAAACCAGTTGAGAAACAACAAAAATTTACACTAACCGAAGAAAGGTTTAAAGAACTTTTCAAGCTTGTTAGAAGAGCAAGTGAAGATCATTTTCTAAAAGAAAAGTTTTTCACAACAGATAGACAGGATTTAAGTCTATACAACTTCATCGAAGGGGCTGAACCTAGTCTAGTCAATGAAGTATTTAGATATGGGATGGCACGTCTAATTTATCCCAAAAAAACCTTCGGAGATAGGTTCATTACCGAAGCCAACAAGACCTTCAGGACTAAAGTCATAAAAGAAGCAGATCGACTGATCTTCCTCAAAGTCACCAGTACTTTACCAGTCTGGAAAAATGGAATGTTTCAACCACCATATCAATTAATTGAGATTGGAATATCGAAAGAAAAACTTGAGTATACACCTGTTGAGAGTCATAAGATAGATTACTTCATCTAATGGTGAAGTTTGTTTTCCATCTAGAATAGTTTCGTTCTTTTGTAGGTTGCCCCAGAAAAATAATTCTAGTTTTTCACTAATGCTCATAGCTTTAGTATTTTTGGTTTTTGAGGCCCTAATCCTTTATTTCCAACCATGAAGTTGGGATAACTATACTTTCCATCAGATGGAAAGGTAGGTTCAAAAGATTTTTTATGAACAACAAGTGCTCTTTCTTATGAATCACATATGATTGTGGCGGCGGTAAATTCTAAGTCTTTAACCGTGCATAAAGGATCATTTGTTTTTTGATGTAAGGCATCAAGTTTGTTTAAGATGAGCTTATTCTCTTCTATGAGTTGTTCTACCATTTTTTTAATGTTGGCAATACTCATTTTAAACGGATGGTGGTACCGGCAATTTCTTATTACCGTAAATTTCCCTTAAACAATAAGTAAGATAATCTTTATAAAATAAATAAACAATTTAAAAAATGTAACGATTAAAACCTACCTTTCTTCTTTTTGCCAAAAAATGTACAAGAGATTGTAACGCCCCCAGACCCCGCGTCTGGTAGTGCTATATGAGTCATAAGCCTGCCCCTCAACCTTTATGAAACCTTTATGGATATCATCCGGGTACAAGTGAATTAGACAATGTCAAGCGTTTGGTAGAAGATTGGTTAAGTGCGGTCCGTAGAAGCCTACACAAATGGTGTCACTCGGAAGAATCTTAATCACAAAACCAGTTGAGAAACAACAAAAATTTACACTAACCGAAGAAAGGTTTAAAGAACTTTTCAAGCTTGTTAGAAGAGCAAGTGAAGATCATTTTCTAAAAGAAAAGTTTTTCACAACAGATAGACAGGATTTAAGTCTATACAACTTCATCGAAGGGGCTGAACCTAGTCTAGTCAATGAAGTATTTAGATATGGGATGGCACGTCTAATTTATCCCAGCAAAAACCTTCTGGAGATAGGTTCATTACCAGAAGCCAACAAGACCTTCAGGACTAAAGTCATAAAAGAAGCAGATCGACTGATCTTCCTCAAAGTCACCAGTACTTTACCAGTCTGGAAAAATGGAATGTTTCAACCACCATATCAATTAATTGAGATTGGAATATCGAAAGAAAAACTTGAGTATACACCTGTTGAGAGTCATAAGATAGATTACTTCATCTAATGGTGAAGTTTGTTTTCCATCTAGAATAGTTTCGTTCTTTTGTAGGTTGCCCCGTAAAAATAATTCTAGTTTTTCACTAATGCTCATAGCTTTAGTATTTTTGGTTTTTGAGGCCCTAATCCTTTATTTCCAACCATGAAGTTGGGATAACTATACTTTCCATCAGATGGAAAGGTAGGTTCAAAAGATTTTTTATGAACAACAAGTGCTCTTTCTTATGAATCACATATGATTGTGGCGGCGGTAAATTCTAAGTCTTTAACCGTGCATAAAGGATCATTTGTTTTTTGATGTAAGGCATCAAGTTTGTTTAAGATGAGCTTATTCTCTTCTATGAGTTGTTCTACCATTTTTTTAATGTTGGCAATACTCATTTTAAACGGATGGTGGTACCGGCAATTTCTTATTACCAGAAATTTCCCTTAAATAGATTTCTTCGTGAAATCCACTCCTGTTTGCGAGAATCTGAACTCTTTTTTCATGAAAAATAAGTCCTTCGCTTCTTAAGGTATCCCAGGTTACTGGTACCGTAATAGTTCTAACACTTAAAGGTTTTTTTTCTTTAAGAATTTTTTCTTTTTCAAAGATTGAATCCGTATACATTTTAATTGAATTGATATCTCGATTCAAAATAAAATGCTTGCTTTAAAGATTGTGATATCTTTAAAGGTTTTCCAGATATTTCTCTTAAATAAATATCTTTTTGGAATCTACTTATTTTACTAAGAAGCTAAATTCTTTTCTAAGTCCAAAGTTCTTAAGAACAACAAAGCTCATTCGGGATGAGGTTTCTCCAATTGAGAACCTATTACTTAATATATTAGGTGTTTCTTTAGTGTCTAATATACTTTTGTCTTTAGCAATATCCATTGCCCAAGAGTCAGTGTAAGGATCTATATTAGAAAAGTTCTTTTCTTTTATAGTTCCTATTTCTGAGAAAACATCGTCTAATTCGATGTATTCTATTTTTCTATAGTCAATGCTATAATGACTATTAGTTAAGGCATAACTTATTAAATAAGTTACACTAAAAGGTTTATCACCTTCATTCATCAGATCTTCTCGTTCGAAGTGATGTATAAGAGATAAAGCTTTGTCTAAGTTTTTGTTGTGTATACTAAGTCCAAACTTAGGATATACTGCGAACATAAACTTATTGTAAGCTAGGTTGCCTTTTGCTGCACCTAGTACACAATCTTTTCTATCATTAATCCTATTATCAATTAATGCTAGTTTGATAGGCGTATTAATGCCTTCTTGGAATTCAGATTTTATACAAATCTTTATGGCTCCAAGATGAACCATACTGATCTTTGATCTGTGTTCTTCTTTTATTTTAAGAAGATTTTTATTTATCTCTTGTTTGGTAATAAGAGGTAAATAAACTTCTCCAGAGACATCTTTAATATCTACGTGAAGTTCTTGAGTACTAACAAAATAAAAATTTTTTTCTCTTAAAGACGCTGCTTACAAAGCTAGGCATTCTAAAGATTTTTTTTTTCTTAAGCTCTAACTTAGAGGCTTTTATCTTAGATAATAATTCTTGTTGAATCATTATTTGAGCATTGAATCCGGTAGAGGATTCGTTGACTATGAGTTGAGACTCATCTTCTATCTCACAGTTATCATTGTGAGTATGACTTAGATCCATAGGATCTTTATCCATATTGGATTTTCTGTTTTAGGAACTTAACAAGGCTCTGATACCAAGTTTTTCATGGGGTTTTTGTCCCAAATTTTTATGCGTGTTATGTGGAAATGATAAAGGGTGTACCTTTGGTTTTTTAAATTCTATAATGAAGATGGCACCATCAAATGTATAGCTTCCTTCCATGCATACGATAATTGCTTTTGAATCGTCTAAATTTTATCTGAACAATTCCTCATTCATCATATCCCCTGGATTTCCCCTGCTCCCGCACCAATAGCAACGCCGGTGGACACTTTCCCTATGGCCTTCCGCCGAGCGGTACTCTTCCGATGACGCATAAGCTACTCCAGGTTCTCAGAACAATGGATTCATGGGATATGTAGAAATTGGATTTGTAAAGACAAATTTTATTCAAAACAAACATATTTACATACACACTTGGAAACTAATACATATTTATGATGGTGTTACCATCCCCATTATAGGAGAGGACTACTCACACATCATTCTTAGGTAAAGCTAAAAATATGAAAAGGATACAATTTGCGATATGCGGAAAAAAGATATCTTACAAATGCAAGAACTTCCTCATTTTATAGATGAATGAAGGAAGGATCCGAATAATTCACAAGCGAATATTCGTTTATATTCGTCATTGCTGACGTAAAAGGAAAGCTAAAAGTTTAAATGTGTTTGTCGTTTATGCTTGTTGGCCGGCAAACTTTTTCTTCTTTTGCTTTTACTTTATTCTCCACCGAGAATTTCTTGTCCACTGACTTTATATTATTGCACCTGACGTAAGTGCTTACATATTATCCACTAGCTGCTGATGTAGTATCTGACGTGGATTTTTCTGACGTTGGTGCTGACGCTTCGTCTTCATATGCTGATGTTGATCCCGTATTATGATCTTGATCAATAACGTTGTTTGTTGTATCTTTTTATTGCAATATTTGCATAGATACTCAGTTTTTACCTTTTCAAAGGCTTTCTTTAATATGGAACATATTTCCTCGTTATGAATTGTCATAACGTGTCCGTTTCGAAATGCTCTTTCATATTGAAGCAGAGATCTTACATCTTCAGTAGTAATTTGCTTCAATGTTTTAGAAATTACCAAGGTATGATGATCTTGATAATTAACTTTGATAAGTGAATCGTCACGTATCTTTAATAATTGATCAACTAATTGACCAAATCGTTGAATATTAATTCTTTCAATATCATCGGTAATATCTTCTAAAGGTCTTGAGGGTGTATACTCAAGTTTTTCTTTCGATATTCCAATTTCAATTAAATGATATGGTGGTTGAAACATACCATTTTTCCAGACTGGTAAAGTACTGGTGACTTTGAGGAAGATCAGTCGATCTGCTTCTTTTATGACTTTAGTCCTGAAGGTCTTGATGGCCTTCTTGATGGCTTCTGGTAATGAACCTATCTCCAGAAGGTTTTTGCTGGGATAAATTAGACGTGCCATCCCATATCTAAATACTTCATTGACTAGACTAGGTTCAGCCCCTTCGATGAAGTTGTGTAGACTTAAATCCTGTCTATCGGTTGTGAAAAACTTTTTTTTTAGAAAATGATCTTCACTTGCTCTTCTAGCATGCTTGAAAAGTTCTTTAAACCTTTCTTCGGTCAGTGTAAAATGTTGTTGTTTCTCAACTGGTTTAGTGATTGAGATTCTTCCGAGTGAAACCATTTGTGTAGGCTTCTTTTCTTTTCGTAGAATTTCCTTGAAGGTTGCCTTCAAGCAATGCGCGCTTGACATCAACTTAGGAGGTGTTGTCAAGTTTTCTCGTGCAAAGATATCTCCTGCAACTTTTGCTTCAGTGAGTGTATTATATCTTTTATGTTGCACTCCTGAAATTCCTTCAACTGCATGTTTTGCAGCTTTCCCATACGGTGTATATACCTGCATATGGTCCATTAAAAACCACATAATAATATTTTGGTCGTGAAATGACCGAATCAACTGGTGTTGATACTGAAGTGTGACCTTCAGATTTATTAGGACTTTGAATATCCTTTGTATTGGTCTAAATCCGTGATTAAATCAGAGGGTTTAACCAATGTTGTTGATGTTTGTACATCATTTACATCTTTTTCCAAGATGCTAGGAATCAACGGATTTGATGATTCTTTACCGGTTACCGTTTGACCCGGAATAGCTGATATTTTGCTACTATTGCTAGTGCAAGGAATATCAATTTCCTTTTGTTGCTTATTGGAATTTTCCAATAGGCTTATACGATACCTTAGAACTTTTAGTTCTAAGTCCATTGTTGCTTCTTGCAACTTTAATTTTTGCAACTCTTCCATTGCTTTTGATTGCGTCAATCCTGCTTTTAACCTGTAAATTCTCGTGTTAGAAAATCAGCAAATATATTTTTATTTCCTACGATGTGTTCAACCTCAAAGCAATACCTTGATAGCCACATCTGCCATCTAACAAGTCTTCCTTGTTTGTTATCACCTTTTATATTGGTATTTAGAAAATATGTGAAGTTTTTATTATCGGTCCTAATTAGAAATCTAACAGAGTGAGATAAGCACTAAACTTCTTAATTACTCGAATTACCGCTAGGTATTCTTTTTCATTACTATGATAATTCTTCTCGGAGTTTTTAAAACTGCCAGAAGTATATCTACAAATCAACTCTTGTTCAGAGTTCTTTGTTTGAGGATTCCACCCCAAAATTCGTCTGATGCATCGGTTTCAATGATCAGTTTATCATCTGGTAAAGGATGATATAGATTTGGAAAGCTGGTTAAGCTCTTTTTAATCTTTTTTACATAGGTTGTATCAACCACTTTCCAATCCCAAAGGGTATTGTCTCTGAGTTTAACCTGTAAAGGTTTTCTCATTTCAATAAGTTTTGGAATATAACTTTCAGAATAAGTTAATATACCTAAAAACCTTTGCAGTTGTTTTTTTGTCTTCGATCTTATCAGGAAATTTGTGTATATGTTCCAAAATATGATTTTGAGGACAATGAAGACCTTGATCTATTTCTAAACCTAGAAAATTAATCTTTGTTTTAAAGAGCTGTGTCTTTTTTAAGGATAAGATTATTCCTAACTCCTAGAATTTTTTGAGTACTATTGCAACGTGCATATAGTGCTCTTTTTTTGTGTTGCTGAAGACGAGTATGTCATCAATATAAACACATAAGAATTTCTCAAAAGATCTAAATGCATTTTGCATATGTTTTGAAATATAGATGGCGCTTGTTTTAGCCATTGATAGTGTCCTTGAGGACAGGTAAAAGCAGTTAACAATTGTGATTCTTCATCTAACAAAACCCGCCAGAATCCAGATTTACAATCAAAACTACTAAAGATCTTCTTTCCTCTTATAAGAGTTAGAAGTTCATCTTTGTTAGGTAGATTATGACTATCACCTATTGTTGCTATATTAATAGCTTTATAATTGACAACCATTCTCTTTTTTCCTCTTCTTTTCTCGGCTTCATTTTCTACACGGAAGGCTGGAGACATGTGAGGTGATTTACTAGGCTTAATGATTTTTAAGCCTAATAGCTCTTGAATTTTTTTACCAAATTCTTCTCTTTCCGGAGGACTATAGATCATCGGTTTTACTTTGACAATAGTTTTTGGATCTATGAGTTTTATAGTGGCTTTCATCCATTTTTTAGACTTTATAGGGTCTATAGGATTTTCACTACAAACTTTTTGTAATAGATCATTAATCTTTTGAAACTTAGAGTTGTCTAGATTAAATTCTATTTCTGTTTTGAGTTCATGATCTAATTCATGCTCCTCTGTATTTTCAGATTCAGTTTCTGTATAATCCCCCTCTAAACGTTGAATGTTGTGAGGACTAATGTTGACAACGGGTGTCATTGGTATTTTAGAATTCTTTTTCATGGATTCTAAAAATCCATTATGTGCAATTTTCATTGCTTTTCTAATCTTGCCAATAATCACAGGTTGATTATTGAGTGTTAGAATAATTCTATCGGTGAATTATGTGAAAGGTTCGTACAATTGACAGAAATTATTTCCCAAGATTAGGTCGACCCCAGTTTCTTGCTTCTTTTGTGGATAAATGGACACCAAGGAAAACGCTTGGGTTCGTATGAAAATTTCAAGCCGTTCTCAAGAACTTTGGACTTACAAAAAGATATCAACAAAAGAGAAATAAATGATTGAATTGAACTTCTTAGTAAAAGAAGTAGATTCCGAAAAGATATTTATTTAAGAGAAATATCTAATCTTTAAAGCAAGATCAATTCAAATAAAATGGATAAGGATTCATCTTTAAAAAGAAAAAATTCTTAAAGAAACAAAACCTTTAAGAGTTAGACCTATTACGGCACCAGTAACCTGTGATACCTTAAGAAGCGAAGGACTTATTTTTCATAAAAAAAGAGTTCAGATTCTCGCAAATAGGAGTGGATTTCACGAAGAAATCTATTTAAGGGAAATTTATGGTAATAAGAAATTGCCGGTACCACCATCCGTTTAAAATGAGTATTGCCAACATTGAAAAAATGGTAGAACAACTCATAGAAGAGAATAAGCTCATCTTAAACAAACTTGATGCCTTACATCAAAAAACAAATGATCCTTTATGCACGGTTAAAGACTTAGAATTTACCGCCGCCAAGATCATAAGTGATTCAAAAGAAAGAGCAATTGTTGTTCATAAAAAATCTTTTGAACCTACCTTTCCATCTGATGGAAAGTATAGTTATCCCAACTTCATGGTTGGAAATAAAGGATTAGGATCCTCTACAGACTCTAATGCTTTGCCTTGGCCTCAAAAACCAAAAATACTAAAGCTATGAGCATTAGTGAAAAACTAGAATTATTTTTCTGGGGCAACCTAGAAAAGAATGAAATTATTCTAGATGGAAAACAAACTTCACCATTAGATGAAGTAATCTATCTTATGACTCTCGATGAGCCAGAAATAGAGAAGAAATGGTAAATAGACCAGAATTGAGAAAGATTCTTGGGCTAGAAACCATGAACGTCTTAAAACAAAAAGACCATACTTCCTCATCTGAAGACCACTCGAACAAGAAGAAACTACTTCATCTTCAGACGAAGAATATACAGAGACGTTCAGAATGAACAGAGATAAAGCTAGCAAATACCTTTAATCAAGGAGAAACTAGTAATAGACCTAATTCGTTTAATCTTCCTACTAACACTAGGGATAAAATAACGGATTTAAGAGTTTTAAACCTCGATATAGACATCAATCGAGACAAACTAATTGAAGAATGGGCTACAGAATTAAGCTTGGTAATACAAGTTAATAAAGAAGCTTATAATTCTTCTAAAAAGGTTTTACTTCTTGTAGAACATAAAACTAGCGGTAATGTCAAAAACTTCATCCAAAATATAGAGTTTACAAACAAAACTCCTATGGGTGTCGCTCAAGATGTAATAGATAGCATCTATTACATGTTTACAGGAACTAATTTAAGTTCTACGGAGTCAAGAAATCTCTATACAAAAGAGATGCAAGAAAAAGCCAGACTCAGGCTTAGAAATATGCAGATATGTGATATCTGTCAAATTGACGCTTTCATACTAGAATATGAAAGAAATCTCTACGATTTACCTCTAGAGAATACAAAGGTCTTATTGATGAATTCCTTTCAAAAATTCCTATTGTAGGACCAACAACACTCCAACAATTCAGGGGGACTAATCTATAAACTGGAACTGCTAATTTCAGTTTTGGACTTGGCACAAAAATTGTTAAAAATGAAATTAACAAGATATGTGAAACATCTGATAAACATCAACAGTTGAAGAAATTCAATAAACGTTGCTGTAAGAAAATATCAAAAAATCTACCCACCTACGGGTGTAGAGAAGAAGGTTATTCTAAAAAGAAGAATAATACTCAAAGAAAAATACAAAAGAAAATACTCCTACAAAAAGAAGTATAAAAGGTTTAAACCGGGAAAGTATTTCAAACCTAAAGACAATCAGATAAAGAAATCTGATAGACAAAAATTTTGTCCTAAAGGCAAGAAAGATTGTAGATGTTGGATCTGCAATATTGAAGGACATTATGCTAACGAATGTCCTAATAAACAACAATATCCTCAAAAGATAAAACTTATTAAGGAAATGAATAATTTAGGATTTGATCCTATAGAAGATGGATACGATTCGTCAATAGAAGTTTATATCTTTAAAGAAAATACCAGCAATGGCGACTTTTCTTCAGAAGGATATAATTCAGAGAATTCGGAGTAATCTGAATATCCCTGAAAAGCCATGTGAAAACATGGATATGAACTTCGTAACAACTGATGTTACAAAGCAAAGTCAATGGTTCAGAAATTCTGTAACAGCTACTACTACTAGCTTTACAAATAATCTAGATATCATTGAAAATTTGGATAACAATTTAGTAATGACTAACATTACAAATCCAAATTCCATTTATATCAAAGGACAACTAAAGTTCAAAGGATTTAAACAAATTAATCTACATTGTTATGTAGATACAGGAGCAAGTCTTTGCATTGCCAGCAGATTTGTTATACCAGACGAACATTGGGAAAATGCTCCCAATAAAATAAAGGTTAAGATTGCAAACGGAGAAAGGATAACAATCTCCAAGGTTTGTAAAAATCTTAATATCAAGATTGCAGGAGAGATATTTCATATCCCTACAATCTACCAGCAAGAAACTGGGGTCGACCTAATCTTGGTAAATAATTTATCTCAATTGTACGAACCTTTCACACAATTCACCGATAGAATTATTCTAACACTCAATAATCAACCTGTGATTATTGGCAAGATTAGAAAAGCAATGAAAATTACACATAAGGGTTTTTTAGAATCCATGAAAAAGAATTCTAAAATACCAATGACACCCGCTGTCAACATTAGTCCTCACAACATTCAACGTTTAGAGGGGGGATTATACAAAAACTGAATCTGAAAATACAGAGGAGCATGAATTAGATCATGAACTCAAAACAGAAATAGAATATAATCTAGACAACTCTAAGTTTCAAAAGATTAATGATCTATTACAAAAAGTTTGTAGTGAAAATCCTATAGACCCTATAAAGTCTAAAAAATGGATGAAAGCCACTATAAAACTCATAGATCCAAAAACTATAGTCAAAGTAAAACCGATGATCTATAGTCCTCTGGATAGAGAAGAATTTGGTAAACAAATTCAAGAGCTATTAGACTTAAAAATCATTAAGCCTAGTAAATCACCTCACATGTCTCCAACCTTCCTTGTAGAAAATGAAGCCGAGAAAAGAAGAGGAAAAAAGAGAATGGTTGTCAACTATAAAGCTATGAATATAGCAACAATAGGTGATAGTCATAATCTACCTAACAAAGATGAACTTCTAACTCTTATAAGAGGAAAGAAGATCTTTAGTAGTTTTGATTGTAAATCTGGATTCTGGCAGGTTTTGTTAGATGAAGAATCACAATTGTTAACTGCTTTTACCTGTCCTCAAGGACACTATCAATGGCATGTTTTACCATTTGGATTAAAACAAGCGCCATCTATATTTCAAAGACATATGCAAAATGCATTTAGATCTTTTGAGAAATTCTTATGTGTTTATATTGATGACATACTCGTCTTCAGCAACACAGAAAAAGAGCACTATATGCACGTTGCAATAGTACTCAAAAAAATGCGAGGAGTTAGGAATAATCTTATCCTTAAAAAAGACACAGCTCTTTAAAACAAAGATTAATTTTCTAGGTTTAGAAATAGATCAAGGTCTTCATTGTCCTCAAAATCATATTTTGGAACATATACACAAATTTCCAGATAAGATCGAAGACAAAAAACAACTGCAAAGGTTTTTAGGTATATTAACTTATTCTGAAAGTTATATTCAAAACTTGCTAAAATGAGAAAACCTTTACAGGATTAAACTCAGAGACAATACCCTTTGGGATTGGAAAGAGGTTGATACAACCTATGTAAAAAGATTAAAAAGAGCTTAACCAGCTTTCCAAAGCTATATCATCCTTTACCAGATGATAAACTGATCATTGAAACCGATGCATCAGACGAATTTTGGGGTGGAATCCTCAAAGCAAAGAACTCTGAACAAGAGTTGATTTGTAGATATACTTCTGGCAATTTTAAAAATGCCGAGAAGAATTATCATAGTAATGAAAAAGAATACCTAGCGGTAATTCGAGTAATTAAGAAGTTTAGTGCTTATCTCACTCCTGTTAGATTTCTAATTAGGACCGATAATAAAAACTTCACATATTTTCTAAATACCAATATAAAAGGTGATAACAAACAAGGAAGACTTGTTAGATGGCAGATGTGGCTATCAAGATACTGCTTTGAGGTTGAACACATCGCAGGAAATAAAAATATATTTGCTGATTTTCTAACCCGAGAATTTACAGGTTAAAAGCAGGATTGACACAATCAAAAGCAATGGAAGAGTTGCAAAAATTAAAGTTGCAAGAAGCAACAATGGACTTAGAACTAAAAGTTCTAAGGTATCGTATAAGCCTATTGGAAAATTCCAATAAGCAACAAAAGGAAATTGATATTCCTTGCACTAGCAATAGTAGCAAAATATCAGCTATTCCGGGTCAAACGGTAACCGGTAAAGAATCATCAAATCCGTTGATTCCTAGCATCTTGGAAAAAGATGTAAATGATGTACAAACATCAACAACATTGGTTAAACCCTCTGATTTAATCACTGGATTTAGACCCAATACAAAGGATATTCAAAGTCCTAATAAATCTGAAGGTCACACTTCAGTATCAACACCAGTTGATTCGGTCATTTCACGACCAAAATATTATTATGTGGTTTTTAATGGACCATATGCAGGTATATACACCGTATGGGAAGCTGCAAAACATGCAGTTGAAGGAATTTCAGGAGTGCAACATAAAAGATATAATACACTCACTGAAGCAAAAGTTGCAGGAGATATCTTTGCACGAGAAAACTTGACAACACCTCCTAAGTTGATGTCAGGCGCAGATTGCTTGAAGGCAACCTTCAAGGAAATTCTACGAAAAGAAAAGAAGCCTACACAAATGGTTTCACTCGGAAGAATCTCAATCACTAAACCAGTTGAGAAACAACAACAGTTTTTACTGACCGAAGAAAGGTTTAAAGAACTTTTCAAGCATGCTAGAAGAGCAAGTGAAGATCATTTTCTAAAAGAAAAGTTTTTCGCAACAGATAGACAGGATTTAAGTTTATACAACTTCATCGAAAGGGCTGAACCTAGTCTAGTCAATGAAGTATTCAGATATGGGATGGCACGTCTAATTTATCCCAACGCAAAAACCTTCTGGAGATAGGTTCATTACCAGAAGCCATCAAGAAGGCCATCAAGACCTTCAGGACTAAAGTCATAAAAGAAGCAGATCGACTGATCTTCCTCAAAGTCACCAATAATTTACCAGTCTGGAAAAATGGTATGTTTCAACCACCATATCATTTAATTGAAATTGGAATATCGAAAGAAAAACTTGAGTATACACCCTCAAGACCTTTAGAAGATATTACTGATGATATTGAAAGAATTAATATTCAACGATTTGGTCAATTAGTTGATCAATTATTAAAGATACGTGACGATTCACTTATCAAAGTTAATTATCAAGATCATCATACCTTGGTAATTTCTAAAACATTGAAGCAAATTACTACTGAAGATGTAAGATCTCTGCTTCAATATGAAAGAGCGTTTCGAAACGGACACGTTATGACAATTCATAACGAGGAAATATGTTCCATATTAAAGAAAGCCTTTGAAAAGGTAAAAACTGAGTATCTATGCAAATATTGCAATAAAAAGATACAACAAACAACTGTTATTGATCAAGATCATAATACTGGATCAACATCAGCATATGAAGACGAAGCGTCAGCACCAACGTCAGAAAAATCCACGTCAGATACTACATCAGCAGCTAGTGGATAATATGTAAGCACTTACGTCAGGTGCAATAATATAAAGTCAGTGGACAAGAAATTCTCGGTGGAGAATAAAGTAAAAGCAAAAGAAGAAAAAGTTTGCCGGCCAACAAGCATAAACGACAAACACATTTAAACTTTTAGCTTTCCTTTTACGTCCGCAATGACGAATATAAACGAATATTCGTTTGTGAATTATTCAGATCCTTCCTTCATTCATCTATAAAATGAGGAAGTTCTTGCATTTGTAAGATATCTTTTTTCCGCATATCGCAAATTGTATCCTTTTCATATTTTTAGCTTTACCTAAGAATGATGTGTGAGTAGTCCTCTCCTATAATGGGGATGGTAACACCATCATAAATATGTATTAGTTTCCAGTGTGTATGTAAATATGTTTGTTTTGAATAAAATTTGTCTTTACAAATCCAATTTCTACATATCCCATGAATCCATTGTTATGAGAACCCGGAGTAGCTTATGCGTCATCGGAAGAGTACCGCTCGGCGGAAGGCCATAGGGAAAGTGTCCACCGGCGTTGCTATTGGTGCGGGAGCAAGGGAAATCCAGGGGATATGATGAATGAGGAATTGTTCAGATAAAATTTAGACGATTCAAAAGCAATTATCGTATGCATGGAAGGAAGCTATACATTTGATGGTACCATCTTCATTATAGAATTTAAAAAACCAAAGGTAACCCTTTATACACATAACACGCATAAAAATTTATCATTTCCCCATGCAACGAACTAGATGGAAAAAAAAACTTCACCATTTGACGTAATCTATCTTATGACTCTCGACGAGCCGAAAATAGGAGAGGAAAATGATTAACACGTTAGACGAAGAATATACAGAGATGTTCAGAATGAACAGAGATGAAGCTAGCAATACCTTTAATCAATGCGAAACTAGTAATAGACCTAATTCGTTTAATCTTCCTACTAACACTTGGGACAAATTAACGGATTTAAGAGTTTTAAACCTCGATATAGAAATCAATCGAGACAAACTTATTGAAGAATGGGCTACAGAATTAAGCTTGGTATTACAAGTTAATAAAGAAGCTTATAATACTGCTAAAATGGTTTTACTTCTTGTAGAACATAAAACTAGCGGTAATGTAAAAAACTTCATCCAAAATACAGAGTTTACAAATGAAACTCATATGGGTGTCGCTCAAGATGTAATAGATAGATCTATTACATGTTTACATGAACTAATTTAAGTACTACGTACGGAGTCAAGAAATCTCTATACAAAAGAGATGCAAGAAAAAGCCAAACTCAGGCTTAGAAATATGCAGATATGTGATATCTGTCAAATTGACGCTTTCATACTAGAATATGAAAAAAATCTCTACGATTTACCTCCTAGAGAATACAAAGGTCTTATTAATGAATTCCTTTCAAAAATTCCTATTGTAGGACCAACAACACTCCAACAATTCGGGGGACTAATCTAAAAACTGGAACTGCTAATTTCAGTTTTGGACTTGCCACAAAACTTGTTAAAAATGAAATTAACAAGATATGTGAAACATATGATAAACATCAACAGTTGAAGAAATTCAATAAACATAGCTGTAAGAAAATATCAGAAAATCTACCCACCTACGGGTGTAGAGAAGAAGGTTATTCTCAAAAGAGTCATTCTAAAAAGAAGAATAAACTCAAAGAAAAATACAAAAGAAAATACTCCTACAAAAAGAAGTATAAAAGGCTTAAACCGGGAAAGTATTTCAAACCTAAAGACAATCAGATAGACAAAAATTTTGTCCTAAAGGCAAGAAATATTGTAGATGTTGAATCTGCAATATTGAAGGACATTATGCAAATGAATGTCCAAATAAACAAAAATATCCTCAAAAGCTAAAACTTATCAAGGAAATGAATAATTTTGGATTTGATCCAATAGAAGATGGATACGATTCGTCAATAGAAGTTTATATCTTTAAAGAAAATACCAGCAATGGCGACTTTTCTTCAGAAGGATATAATTCAGAGAATTCGGAGTAATCTGAATATCCCTGAAAAGCCATGTGAAAACATGGATATGAACTTCGTAACAACTGATGTTACAAAGCAAAGTCAATGGTTCATAAATTCTGTAATAGCTACTACTACTAGCTTTACAAATAATCTAGATATCATTGAAAATTTGGATAACAATTTAGTAATGACTAACATTACAAATCCAAATTCCATTTATATCAAAGGACAACTAAAATTCAAAGGATATAAACAAATTAATCTACATTGTTATGTAGATACAGGAGCAAGTCTATGCGTTGCCAGCAGACTTGTTATACCAGACGAACATTGGGAAAATGCTCCCAATAAAATAAAGGTTAAGATTGCAAACGGAGAAAGGATAACAATCTCCAAGGTTTGTAAAAATCTTAATATCAAGATTGCAGGAGAGATATTTCATATCCCTACAATCTACCAGCAAGAAACTGGGTTGACCTAATCTTGGGAAATAATTTCTATCAATTGTACGAACCTTTCACACAATTCACCGATAGAATTATTCTAACACTCAATAATCAACCTGTGATTATTGGCAAGATTAGAAAAGCAATGAAAATTGCATATAAGGGTTTTTTAGAATCCATGAAAAAGAATTCTAAAATACCAATGACACCTTCTGTCAACATTAGTCCTCACAACATTCAACGTTTAGAGGGGGGATTATACAGAAACTGAATCTAAAAATACAGAGGAGCATGAATTAGATCATGAACTCAAAACAGAAATAGAATTTAATCAGACAAAGACCCTATAAAGTCTAAAAAATGGATGAAATCCACTATGAAACTCCTAGATCCAAAAACTATAGTCAAAGTAAAACCGATGATCTATAGTCCTCTAGACAGAGAAGAATTTGGTAAACAAATTCAAGAGCTATTAGACTTAAAAATCATTAAGCCTAGTAAATCCCCTCACATGTCTATAGCCTTCCTGGTAGAAAATGAAGCCGAGAAAAGAAGAGGAAAAAAGGGAATGGTTGTCAACTATAAAGCTATGAAGATAGCAACAATAGGTGATAGTCATAATCTACCTAACAAAGATGAACTTCTAACTCTTATAAGAGGAAAGAAGATCTTTAGTTCTGTTGATTGTAAATCTGGATTCTGGCAGGTTTTGTTAGATGAAGAATCACAATTGTTAACTGCTTTTACCTGTCCTCAAGGAGACTATCAATGGCATGTTTAACCATTTGGATTAAAACAAGCGCCATCTATATTTCAAAGACATATGCAAAATGCATTTAGATCTTTTGAGAAATTCTTATGTGTTTGTATTGATGACATACTCGTCTTCAGCAACACAGAAAAAGAGCACTATATGCACGTTGCAATAGTACTCAAAAAAATGCGAGGAGTTAGGAATAATCATATCCTTAAAAAAGGCACAGCTCTTTAAAACAAAGATTAATTTTCTAGGTTTAGAAATAGATCAAGGTCTTCATTGTCCTCAAAATCATATTTTGGAACATATACCCAAATTTCCAGTTAAGATCGAAGACAAAAAACAACTGTAAAGGTTTTTAGAGATATAAACTTATTCTGAAAGTTATATTCCAAAACTTGCTGAAATGAGAAAACCTTTACATGTTATTCTCAGAGACAATACCCTTTGGGATTGGAAAGAGGTTGATACAGATATCACATATCTGCATATTTCTAAGCCCGAGTCTGACTTTTCTTGCATCTCTTTTGTATATAGATTTCTTGACTCCGTAGAACTTAAATTTGTTCCTGTAAACATGTAATAGATGCTATCTTATTACATCTTGAGAGACACCCATAGGAGTTTCGTTTGTAAACTCTGTATTTTGGATGAATTTTTTGACATTACCGCTAGTTTTATGTTCTACAAGAAGTAAAACCTTTTTAGCAGTATTATAAGCTTCGTTATAAACTTGTATTACCAAGCTTAATTCTGTAGCCCATTCTTAATAAGTTTGTCTAGATTTATGTCTATATCGAGGTTTAAAACTCTTAAATCCGTTATTTTATCCCTAGTGTTAGTAGGAAGATTAAACGAATTAGGTCTATTACTAGTTTCGCCTTGATTAAAGGTATTGCTAGCATCATCTCTGTTCATTCTGAACGTCTCTGTATATTCTTCGTCTGAAGATGAAGTAGTTTCTTCTTGTTCTGAGTGGTCTTCAGATGAGGAAGTATGGTCTTTTTGTTTTTATACGTTCATGGTTTCTAGCCCAAGAATCTTTCTCAATTCTTGTTTGTTTACCATTTCATCTCCTATTTTTGGCTCGTCGAAAGTCATAAGATAGATTACTTCATCTAATGGTGAAGTTTGTTTTCCATCTAGAATAATTTCGTTCTTTTCTAGGTTGCCCCAGAAAAATAATTATAGTTTTTCACTAATGCTCATAGCTTTAGAATTTTTGGCTTTTGAGGCCAAGGCAAAACATTAGGGTCTGTAGAGGATCCTAATCGTTTATTTCCAACCATGAAGTTGGGATAACTATACTTTCCATCAGATGGAAAGGTAGGTTCAAAAGATTGTTGCACCTTGTACACAATCTTTTCTATCATTAATCCTATTATCAATTAATGCTAGTTTGATAGGCATATTAATGCCTTCTTGGAATTCATATTTTATACAAATCTTTATGGCTCCAAGATGAACCATACTGATCTTTGATCTGTGTTCTTCTTTGATCCTTTTATCTCTTGTTTGGTAATAAGAGGTAAATAAACTTCTCTAGAGACATCTATAATATGTACGTGAAGTTCTTGAGTACTAACAAAATAAAAAAAAAAATTTGTTTTCTCTTCTAAAGACGCTGCTTACAAAGCTAGGAATTCTAAAGATTTTTTCTTTCTTAAGCTCTAACTTAGAGGCTTTTATCTTAGATAATAATTCTTGTTGAATCATTATTTGAGCATTGAATCCGGTAGAGGATTCGTTGACTATGAGTTGAGACTCATCTTCTATCTCACAGTTAGCATTGTGAGTATGACTTAGATCCATAGGATTTTTATGCATATTGGATTTTTCTGTTTTAAGAACTTAACAGGTCTCTGATACCAAGTTTTTCATGGGGTTTTTGTCCCAAATTTTTATGCGTGTTATGGAAATGATAAAAGGTGTACCTTTGGTTTTTTTGAGGACAATGAAGACCTTGATCTATTTCTAAACCTATAAATTAATCTTTGTTTTAAAGAGCTTTTTTAAGGATAAGATTATTCGTAACTCCTCGCATTTTTTGAGTACTATTGCAACGTGCATATAGTGCTCTTTTTCTGTGTTGCTGAAGACGAGTATGTGTTGGTCCCAGAGAAGGGTAAAACTATAGTCAGAGGGGGGGGGGGGGGGTGAATGACTATAGTGGAGTTTCAAAAACTTTTCTTATATTTAAATGCTTTTGGGCAGCGGATAAGTCCCTTCTTACTAAGTTATTTCAAGGTAGTTTAAGCAATCACAAATATATGATATAATATAAGCAATTTAAATGAATGCAGTAAGGTAAATTGCAGAAAGTAAATTGACACAAGGCTTATAGTGGTTCAGGGTGGTGTAATCCCTAAATCCATTCTTCTCCTGTGATGATCGGAGGAATTCCCTATTGTTTTCCCAGATACAATAGTACGATTGTCTTTTACTTCACAAGCTTCACAACCTACAAGACTATCACTCCTTGACTGCAACAGCTTCAGTGACTCAGTCTCTTTCACTGCTCCTTGGGATCGATTCCTTCAGCAGCTATCACAAACACAACTCCTTCTCAGATGACTCTGATTCAATTGCTTGATTGATGTGAATTGGATTCACAAACTCGTTGATCAATCTCAATCCTTGATGTTTGAATTGTAGCTCTCAGTTTTGAGTTGATCACTAGATGTTTTCCTTTAAGCACAGATAGAAGGATTTTTACTTTCACAGAGTTTTTGCTCATATTTCTCGATCGTGCATATATTCTCTCTTTTCTGTCAGTGCCTTCTATTTATAGCCTTGATTATTCTTGATTTTGAATTTCCGCCCGTTGGCTATATTAATAGGGGAATAATCCTTGATTTTATCCTTGATTCCCACTTAATTGTATTCTCCTTGATTTTAGCGATCGGATTTTTCTTCAAATGTTTACCATAAAATATGTCCTTGATTGATCCTCTATTGATTGTGCATTTAATGCTTGATCTTTTGTATCTTCTTCATATTTCAAAAATCTGACTAAGTAAGGCTTACTCAGCCGTTCTTTGATTGGTCAAGTGATCCATCTGACTTATCCAAGGTCATCATAGACTTCCTTGGTTATAAGTCAGACCATAATGTCTTCATTGCTTCTCTGCTGGTACTTTACTGGTTTTACTCTGCCGAAAATCTGTTTTTGCTTTGCCGTCCTACCAACTAGTACAATACTTCTCTGACTCAACTTATACAACATGTCAGACTCTAAGTAAAGACTACACAGAGTGTTCTAACTTATTTCAGGCTTGCTATAACAGCTAGTATGGCCCATTTTGATCTTCTTCTTGATCTTGTAGACTTTCACCATTTGTGTTTGGTTCATCAAATACTACATGTATTGATTCTTCAATCACCAATGTTCTTTTGTTGAGAATTATGAATGCCTTGCTGATGTCTGAGTATCCCATAAAGATTTCTTCATCAGCTTTTTCATCAAAAGTGTGTAACTGATTCCTGTTCAAAACAAAACATTTAGATACAAACATGTGTAAGTGTGAGATGTTAGGTTTTCTTCCATTCCATATCTCATATGGAGTTGTTCCATGATGTTTGTTAATGATTGATCTGTTCTGAGTATAGCATGATGTGTTTGCTGCTTCAGCCCAAAACCTCTTTGGTAAGCATGCTTCTGCAACCATTGTTCTGACTGCTTCTTTGAGTGTTCTGTTTCTTCTTTCTGCTACACCATTTTGTTGTGGAGTTCCTGCTGCAGATAATTGATGTAATATTCCATTTTCTTCATAATAAGTTCTGATCACTTCATTTAGAAACTCTGTGCCTCTATCTGATCTGATCTTGATAATCTTTAGTTCTTTCTCATTTTGAATTCCTCTTAGTAGGTCTGGCATCTTCTTGAGTGTCTCTTTCTTCTTGTTCATGAATATGATCCAGGTGAATTTGGAGAAATCATCTACCACTACTAGAGTGTATTTCTTTCAACTTACACTCACTGGTGTGACTGGTCCAAACTGGTCCATATGTAACAGATGCAGAATTCTTGTTGTCGATTGGTAGGGCTTTGACTTAAAAGAGCTTTTCATTTGTTTTCCTTTTTGACATGCTTCACAGAGACTTTCCTTCTTGAATGTGATCTCTGGCAGCCCTTCAACTAACTTGTTCTTTGATAATATGTTGGTGGTCTTGAAATTTAGATGATTTAATCTTCTATGTCAAATCCAGCTGGTTGATTGTTTATTTTTGACAAACAAACATGTTTCTGCCTTAGCTGTTTTCCAATCCACCACATACATGTTGTCTTCCCATTTTCCTGCAAGAACTACTGTGTTGGTTTGGCTGTGAATCACTTTGCATCCTTCCTTGTTGAAGTGTATATTGTAGCCTTTGTCACAGAATTGACTGATGCTTAGCAGATTGAAATTGAGTCCCTTAACATATGCTACATTTTGAATCTTCAAGTTGTTCTTGAGAATTTTGCCTTCCCCCTTAATCTTGCCAGGGTTTTCTTTGCCTCCAAATGTGACTTTGGGTCCATCAAAAGCTTTGAAGTCAGTAAGCCATCTCTTGTTTCCTGTCATGTGTCTGGAACATACACTGTCTATGTACCAGACATCCTACAAAACAAATTAAACATGTTTTGGTACCCAACACTATTTGGGTCCATACCTGTTAGCAGTCATGCCTCATACTCCATGTGTATATCCAAATGATCTTCTTTTTGGATAATTGAAATCATCAACTTCATACGTATACGGCATGGCTGCATAGCTTCTAAGATTTCTACTGAAGGTATTTTGATACTTTTCTCTACATTTTGGTGCATTTGCATCCTTTTTCACCTTCCAATATGCAGTGGGAAACCAATGTTGCTTCATGTGTCTAGGAACATTTCTTGATTGATTTTTCATAAACACATGATGCATGTCATGATATGATTTCTTCTTGTATTTTAGAGGTGCAACATTCCAATCATCCTCTGAAGGATAAAGTCTTCCTTTACCTTTCAGTAGATCTTTGCTTTTGGTTGACTGGAATGATGGTTCAATATGCTGTTTCACTACATTCGGTTTTGACTTCATTGGTACAGGTTGAGTGGTTGAAATTATGGCCTGTCCTTTTCTGAACTTTGGTCCATTATTGGTCCAAGATTCAGAATTGTGTTGTCCATCATTTCTAATCTCATCATGACTGTTGTAGCCAAGACCAGATCTGGATCCAAACCTTTTTGAGGGTTTGTAAGCTGGTGCATTTAGTGGTGTAGTGGTGTTTTTAGCTGCTAGGTGGATTTCCTCAGCTGATTTGTTAGCAGTGGATGAGTTGTCATCTGCTACTTCTTGATTAAGTGAGTGTATCTCCTTAGTAGCTAGTTCAGCTTTCAATTTGTCCAGTTGTTCCTTCAATCTTTTATTTTCTTTTCTTAGATCCTTACATTCACTTTCCCGAATCTCATGATTCATCTCAATTTCATCTAATTTTGTCATGAGATTTCGGACTAGGGCTGTTGGATCTAATAGGAGAATAGAAGATTGTGCAGTGTTAGATGTGGATGCATTTGATGAAGAGTAAGAACTAGATGTTTCCTCAGTTTAATCAGACTCTTTGGCAATAAGACATAGACTTGCTTTCTCATTATTTGAGCTGTCACTTTTGTCTTCATCCAATTCTTTGGTCATGAGACATAGACATGCTTTCTCATTGTCTGAATTGTCTTCTTCATCACTATTATCTGAATCATTGTCAGATGATTCTTCATTCTTTTCACTACTGGATTCAGCCTTGAGTGCTTTTTTGCCTTTTTTCTTTTCAGATGCTTTGTACTTCTTCTTTTCCTCATCTTTATTGTTTTCCTCGGGGCAATCAGCCTTGAAGTGACCTTTCTTGTTGTAGTTGAAGCATCTGTATTCATCATCTCTTTTCTTCATAACTTTGTTTGAGCTTGACCTCTTGTTTGATGATGAGTTTCCTTTGAATGGCTTATTTTTGCTAAACCTGTCAAAATGTTTAACTAATAAAGCTACCTGTTCTTTGAGTTCTAGTGTCTCTTTGCTGATGCGATCAACAAAGTTACTTTGCTTTACGTGGTGCTATCGATTGCACCGGTTCTTTGTGTGTCCGCCGGAGCAAGATCTTCACCGTTCAATTCGAATTCATGAGCTTTTAGTTGGGACATCAGAGTCAGGGTGTCAGTTTTTGCAAGATTTGTTGTTCCTCTGATTACTGATGTTATGATCTTTCATCTTTCAGGTAAGCCTCTCAAGATTTTTAAACATACATCTTTCTGAGGATATGAGTGCCCAAGCTGTTGCAGTTCACTGATGATGCTTGAGAATCTATTGTACAATTGATCAATGGATTCACCAGCCTTCATTTTGAAGTTCTCAAATTTCTGTTTTGCAACATATAGTTTGTTTTCTTTAACTGTTTCAGATTCATCATTTATCAGTGCCAGCTTGTCCCACATCTCCTTTGCTGTTTTGCAGTCTTTGATTCTCATGAACATGTTGCTGTCCAGGGTCTTCAAGATCATTTATTTTGCAACAAAGTCTAGATTTTCTCTTCTCCGGTCATCCTTGGTCCAATCTTTCTTGGGTTTATCCACTTCTTTTCCTTGATCTGCTCCTGTGGTTATCACAGTCATGATCATGATTGGGCCATCATTAATTACATCCAGCATCTCCTCATGAGTTGCTGCAAGATGAGATAACATTCTTATTTTATATTCATCAAAATTATTAACATTAAAAACAGGTACTTTAGACATAAAGTTTGAGGAATCCATAAGTACAGATTTGATATATTTATATATAAAAGCAGAAAGCACAGAATTTAAAACTATTTTGAAAATATGTGATCTCCATGTTACCAGAAATTAGATCTGAACATGTTCTGATACTAGGAACACAGCTCCGATTCCAATTGTTGGTCCCAGAGATGGGTAAAACTATAGTCAGAGGAAGGGGGGTGAAAGACTATAGTGGATTTTCAAAAAAATTTCTTATATTTTAAAGCTTTTGAGCAGCGGATAAGTCCCTTCTTACTAAGTTATTTCAAGGTAGTTTAAGCAATCACAAATATATGATATAATATAAGCAATTTAAATGAATGCTGTAAGGTAAATTGCAGAAAGTAAATTGACACATGGCTTATAGTGGTTTAGGGTGGTGTAGTTCCTTAATCCACTCTTCTCCTGTGATGATCGGAGGAATTCATTATTGTTTTCACAGATACAATAGTACGATTGTCCTTTACTTCACAAGCTTCACAATTTACAAGACTATCACTCCTTGATTGCAACAGCTTTAGTGACTCTGTCTCTTTCACTGCTCCTTGGGATCGATTCCTTCAGCAGCTATCACAAACACAACTCCTTCTCAGGTGACTCTGATTCAGTTGCTTGATTGATGTGAATTGGATTCACAAACTTGTTGATCAATCTCAATGCTTGATGTTTGATTTGTAGCTCTCAGTTTTGAGTCGATCACTAGATGTTTTCCTTTAAGCGCAAATATAAGGCTTTTTACTTTGACAGAGTTTTTGCTCAGATTTCTCGATCGTGCATATATTCTCTCTTTTCTGGTCGTTGCCTTCTATTTATAGCCTTGATTATTCTTGATTTTGAATTTCTGTCCGTTGGGTATATTAATGAAGGGAATAATCCTTGATTTTATCCTTGATTCCCCCTTAATTGTATTCTCCTTTATTTTAGAGATCGGATTTTTCTTCAAATGTTTACCATAAAATCTGTCCTTGATTGATCCTTTATTGATTGTGCATTTAATGCTTGATCTTCTGTATCTTCTTCATATTTCAATAATCTGACTTAGTAAGGCTTACTCAGCCGTTCTTTGATCGGTCAAGTGATCCATCTGACTTTGCCGGTTAGATCTTCCTTCACTGCTTTGTCTTCACTCAGCCGAAAGTCAGTTTACTTTGCCGATTCACTGTTTCCTTCATTCTTTCAGTTTAAGTTGAATCCTTGTACTTCACTGATCCTTGATTTGGGTGAGATCAGTGTAAACCATATTTAAACATTAAGTTTCCTTACTCAAAACATAATTTAGACTTATCCAAGGTCATCACAGACTTCCTTGGTTATAAGTCTGACCATAATGCCTTCATTGCTTCTCTGCTTGTACTTGACTGGCTTTACTCTGCCGAAAATCTGTTTTTGCTTTTCCGCCCTACCAACTAGTACAATACTTGTCTGACTCAACTTATACAACATGTCAGACTCTAAGTAAAGACTATACAAAGTGTTCTAACTTATTTTAGGCTTGCTATAACAGCTTGTATGGCCATCATCAAAACATAATAAAATGTTCCTAACAGTATGTCATGAATATAAACACATAAGAATTTCTCAAAAGATCTAAATGCATTTTGCATATGTCTTTGAAATATAGATGGCTCTTGTTTTAATCCAAATGGTAAAACATGCCATTGATAGTGTCCTTGAGGACATGTAAAAGCAGTTAACAATTATGATTCTTCATCTATCAAAACCTGCCAGAATCCAGATTTACAATCAAAACTACTAAAGATCTTCTTTCCTCTTATAAGAGTTAGAAGTTCATCTTTGTTAGGTATATTATGACTATCACCTATTGTTGCTATATTCATAGCTTTATAGTTGACAACCATTCTCTTTTTTCCTCTTCTTTTCTCGGCTTCATTTTCTACAAGGAAGGCTAGAGACATGTGAGGTGATTTACTAGGCTTAATGATTTTTAAGTCTAATAGCTCTTGAATTTGTTTACCAAATTCTTCTCTGTCTAGAGGACTATAGATCATCGGTTTTACTTGGACTATAGTTTTTGGATCTATGAGTTTTATAGTGGCTTTCATCCATTTTTTAGACTTTATAGGATCTACAGGATTTTCACTACGAACTTTTTGTAAAAAATCATTAATATTTTGAAACTTAGAGTTGTCTAAATTAAATTCTATTTCTGTTTTGAGTTCATGATCTAATTCATGCTCCTATGTATTTTCAGATTCAGTTTATGTATAATCCCCCACTATAAACGTTGAAATTTGTGAGGACTAATGTTGACAGCGGGTGTCATTGGTATTTTAGAATTCTTTTTCATGGATTCTAAAAACCCTTATGTGCAATTTTCATTGCTTTTCTAATCTTGCCAATAATCACAAGTTGATTATTGAGTGTTAGAATAATTCTATCGGTGAATTGTGTGAAAGGTTCGTACAATTGACATAAATTATTTCCCAAGATTAGGTCGACCCCAGTATCTTGCTGGTAGATTGTAGGGATATGAAATATCTCTCCTGCAATCTTGATATTAAGATTTTTACATCAGTAATATCTTCTAAATGTCATGAGGGTGTATACTCAAGTTTTTCTATCGATATTCCAATTTCAATTAAATGATATGGTGGTTGAAACATACCATTTTTCCAGACTGGTAAAGTACTGGTGACTTTGAGGAAGATCAGTCGATTTGCTTCTTTTATGACTTTAGTCCTGAAGGTCTTGATGGCCTTCTTCATGGCTTCTGGTAATGCACCTATCTCTAGAAAGTTTTTGTAACGCCCCGCTCCCGGATACCGAGCCCTTATCCGGAAGAGAACGTTCGGCGCGTATAACATTAAATAAATCCAATATTATACGCCAGCCTCTACGTCGTCGTATCAAAATTAAAGCAACAGAAGCCCAAAAGGCTCGGGTAAAAACTCATAAATGCTACTAGAATAGAATACCAACCGACTATAGCTAAATTTTATAGATTACAACGACGATTCTCCAAAGGTTATAACGTACGATGTTCAGAAAGTACAAACTTGACTTACAAAAGTCTTAACAGAAGGTACAACAAATTATTAAAGAAATCTACAACACATTCTAGTACAACCTTAATAGAAAAGTAAAAGTAAGCATCATCATAGCACCAACGCCATCAAATCATCATCGAACTCCTCAATGATCTCAAGGCTGACCTGTTCGTCTTCTCACTCCAAAAGCACACAAAACAACATATGCAATTGAGGTAAGTACAAGTACTTAGCAAGATGAAGAAGGTAATGTATAATTAAGTCTTACAACGAAATGTTCATTAATTATTATTAAATTATCTTTATGAGACCGACTCAATTCTAGGGTTCACTTCATGTCCATCAACATGTCGTGACTAAACGTTTCTAACTTAGCTTATCTTTGTTACAGCATGTTTGCGAGGGCACTACACTTAGTGAGATATGCACTAAGACAAAAGTTGCAACCCTATAGAGATAAATCTCTAGCGGACCCGAGACAATCATTTCACTTTGACTGGCTAGCTCTGAAGTGCTATCCGGTGAATGTCTATCTCGTTCGTGAGTTTGTCCGGCGGGATGATCACTACTTTAACTGGCTTTGTCTAGAATCCGGCAATGATCAACACCACATTATCTGGACAAACCTCACATTGCCGATGTTGTACTGTGCCTGTCCAAGCTCTCATGATGTTTAATCTTTTTACTAGTGACATATGTAGTTTAATAAATTGTTAACTAGCCACCTAAGTGTTTTCAAGTAGGCTCCCTCACAACTCAACTCTCTTCCCCGGACCTCTAGACATGGACAAGACCTAGCAATTACACGTACATTGATGAATGCTAATTCATCAAAGCACAAGCCAATCATACTCTTCCGACGGTCCCGAACTTCAACTCCCTTGAAGAGTACATTCGGTGCCGGAACTAAACGCATCGAAGCTTAATCGGGATTGTTCAAGTTCATTTAACGTTATTAGATCCATTAGAACGTTCCTAAACCAAGTATAGTATTAAAACACATATTTTCATGAGAAACGGGTCAAGAGTGCGCTTGCCCTGGTCAAGCGTGCGCTTGGGTAACTAATAGCATTCTATTTTTCATTCGGCAAGCACGGGTGTACGCTTGCCCCGGTCAAGCATACTCTTGTGCATCGAAAAAAACCTAAAACTTGCAATTTCGCACTTTACGATTTCTAACCCAAACCAAACATGTTCTTCAACCATATACTCATCAAAATAGCAGAAAAGTACAACTTGTACACAACTAAACATCACATATTCATCTAACAACAAGTAGACATGATATCTAGCATTTAAAACACCACAAACACTCAACCTTAAACATCATAAACTTAATTAAATATTAGGAAGAGCATCTCACCTGTTAAAAACGATTCCTTGCCACCTTCAAAGCACAGCAGCCCCAAAACACAGATTCTACGAATTACACCAAGAAGATCTACAAGGCTTGATTGAAACCACGATTGGGGCCAAAACCAAACCAAACTCAGCAGCACTTAAACAGACCTCAAACATGATCTAAAAGATCCCAATTAACATAAATTAATTGGTGATCAAAACCTCTAAACAAAGAACTACGAAACAAAGCCCTAGAACATGAATTCATGATCCTTTTCATGAATTCGCAGCAGAAAATTTGACTCCAACATACCTGAGAATCAGACCCAAATTCTGGTATCAAAACGATCCTCGTCCTCTCACGGTTCCAGCGGTACTTTCGGATTTCAAAACGGATTAACGGTCGCGGAGATATGCCCAAAAGTATCCATTGTTTTCTCCTTCTTTTTCCTCTCGTTTTTTTTTTTCTTTTTCTTTTTTTCACTCAGCCGCAGGAAAATTTGGAGAAGTGAAAAATGAGAAGAGTTTTAGGTTATAAGAGGTATTTATAGGGGTGGTTAAATTTCCGTTTTGCCCTCAATAAAAGTTACACATTTAAAATACCGTAAATACCCTTTAACAATTTTATTGACTCTATTCATTTAATAAAAGCATAACCCATTAAAATTATCGAGACACACATAAAATCGTAAAAGGACTTTTATACCCCTTTTCTAAAAAGTCGGGATGTTACATTCTTCCCCCCTTAAAGAAGTTTTGTCCTCGAAACTTGCCAGAACCAACACCACTTTCATCTTAGATACCAGCTTGCCCACTTTCTAGTTCACTTTTAAAAATAAACATTATCTCCAATTGATTTGAACCTTAGTACTTTCGTCATCAAGACCACAACGCGTCCATCACAACTAATCTAGTACTTCAGACCCAAGCACCACTCTGTCTTATTCACACATTTCAACTACCTTATACTCGACTCTTCTAACCCAACTTCTTAAGCTCCTCCTATAACACTTGTCCCAAAAGTTAAGTCAATCCACTAATTAACAAGTAATATTCTTCTAGGTTCTTTGTCCATTTGTCACCCTTACACTGTTTTTCCGTACTTATATGAGGGTTACTTTGACTTATACATCCGCCTTACCTTCAAGAAACTAGCTATAAACTTAATGAACCCTAACTACATCTTGTTATCGATCCTGCACTAATCCATCTATAGCACACCCAAACCACAAACATACTTCAATCTTTATTAGTCTTCAAAACGGAAACCATATAAACATCTTCTACCAAACTTATAAGGCTTTTCTATAGACAAGAAACAACTTTTGACAGTGAGTTTATCTGCAACCATAATTTTATAGTTCAACAGAAGACTGGAGTTGTAAAAGAATTTTTTTTTCTTTAAGTAAAACACATACAAGAAACAAATGTTTAAACTTATTCTCACCTTGATTCCAGAAGAAAGGTAAGAATGGTTGTAAAATTTCTTGGGAACTGAAACTACTAAAGAAGATAGCAATAGGAAATCTTGAGACATGTAACTAAAAAAAAAAAAGAAAGATGGGTTGAATTTGGTTCACATGCATATAGTACAAAATTTGTTTAGGTAACCCAAAATGGATGATATGTAAGATTTACCAAGATGAGGCTACTTGTTATAAAATCAATAAAACAAAAGTTCTCTGACTGGGACATTTGTTGCAACCAAAAGATTATTCTATACAACCCATATTGAAAACATTTTCCCTTCTCTTGAAGTAATTAGTATGATTGAATGCAAAAGAATAAATTTTCTTACTTCGCCAATAAAAGTTCAACAAAAAGGTCTAGAAGTAGAAGGAGTTTCAAATCTTATTCAAATATGTACATATATATATTAAAAAAAAATTTGAAGACGAGTATATTCTCTCGAAAGTTTTCAAGGTGAAAATCCAAGTAAATTGGAGAAATGTTGCGAAGAGGTCATGAATGATAACGTGGAAAAGAAAGCAAATGGACTCAGAGAATGCATTTTGTATTTCTTCCAACAACCGTTGCAGTTAAATATATATATTTTTTGAAGGCGGAGAACATCTTCTCCAAAGGTTCAAAGATAAAGGTAAATCGGAGTAGTGCTTCGTGAAGAAATCATAAGTGACGACTGAGTAAAGAAAACACAAGAGTTTCAAATAGTGCATGTTTTCGTGTCGTTCAAAGACTAACACAAGAAGGACTATTGTGAAATTGTTCAAAGGTTCGCATCGAAGGTGAAAATGTTCAAAGGGAGGAGGACAGCCCTTTGTTTTAAAAAAAAATCAGAAAGTCATTTCTTCCAGTTCGAAGAAGGAAGGGTTTTAGATAAGACAAAACAACTTAACACTTGTAGCCCTTTGCTAAAAATTCTTTATCAAAACATAACTTTAAAAGACATGAATGGGATGTAAAAGTGGTTCGACTACTCGCTTATTCAAATAAAAAATTTCATAAGGGAGTAAAAAGATGCAGTACTTTGAAAGTAGTTATTGATAGGACTTTTGAACATATGTATATATATAATTCTCTAAAAGTAGCCTAGAGTTATTAAATGACACTTAGACCAGAAATGGTTGTTCACGTATTCTTACCGGAAGACAAAAAGGATATGTAATTAAAATGGATGTTTTGAGAAAGTTTGATCTTTCAACCGGTTATCGAACTGGTATAAAATTCTAATAAAAGAGTTGAGTCTTTAAACAAAAAGTTTTCTACACTAAAACATCTTGTAGGGGGTGTATTGAAGGTAATCACTAGGATGCAAAGGTGTATTGACCCGAATTTGTTAAACATGATGCAATGAAATGATATGCAGCTGTCAGTTCAAAATAGTTCGAAGGATGAGAAAATCATTTCCTTAAATCTAAAATTTTACTTTATGAAAACATCTTCACAAAAAAATACATCAAAGTATGTGCACACTTGAAAAATAAACCTTTGCAATGAAAGAACATTTACCGAGTTTCAAAAAAATTTCAATTGGGTGGTTTAGCTAGAACATGGGTTACAAATAGTGTAAATGGGAAAACATTTGAAATCGGGGTAACCGAGTAGGAAACCAAATGATTATAAAAGAGCACTTCGTCAAAGAAAACGTGGGATTGGATAGTCACCATGTAATTGTTTCATGTCACACAAGGGTATTAAGTCTACAACACTTAATATCTACCTACTAAACTTCTTATTACGGATAACCACTAAGTTAAAAGTCTTATTCTTCAAAGCCTTCCCAACACCTATAACCCCACACCTAAACTTCCAAGGTGAAAGAATGTTGTCTAGCCTTTCATGAACAAGTACTTAAATGGTTTTAGAAGTTTAGGTACATACATCAACCATGAAATGATTGACTTGCACTGAGAACAAACCAAACTGATTTTGAACATGGCGTATAAAGAAAAGTTGTAGATATACAAGTTTTACAAATGCTACTCAAAATTCAAAAATTTTGGAAAGGCATAAGTTGGTTAAAATAATTATTTTCGTCGATTTCGTGCTAGCTGTCAAAAATTTTCAGAAATTTATAATCTGCATTGTGTTGCAGATTGTGCTCAAACCAGAAAGAATTTGCACTTGACTCCAAAACAAAAATTTCAGATCAGAAAGTTTTCTACAACATATCAAAAATTCAAGTCATTTGGGGGTTCTTAGATTATTCAAAACAGATTCATAAGTATGAGTACCGCTGCAGAATTTTCTGAACAGGGTATTCCCCCTTGTTAAGCAATTTATGAACAATCCATATTGAAAACTAAGTTGATGTCAAAAGAGAAATTGTAGAAAAGGCAATTTTCTAAATGGCTGAAAATTTACAGAATTTTTTTGAAACAACAGAAATGATATTAAAGACATATAGAAACGTGAACAAAATCGTTTACTCGCCTTGCATCACACCAAATTATAAAATCAAAGAAATGATTAAATCAAAATGTCGCAATAAGAAAACTTTAAATCCTCCAAGGAAGGAGTAAAGCGAGAAAAGTCCGAAAGCTCCAAAAGAAGATAGGGATTCTATTAATGATCTGAGAAAGAACAAACATGAGGGCATCACATAAAAGATGTGGGCTTAGAACTCAACCTAACCTTCGCCTAAGAAGACTCTTCACTTGGTCCTAGTGCAACTTGACCACGGTCTAAGAATTCTTAGATTTACGAGGATTTACTACCAAGATTAAGGAAGGTCGGAAAGATTCTAAGAGATCTAAGATACCTTATCTTAAGAACTGAAACTTAGGTTAGCAAGGAAACTTCTACGGATTCCTGCCACTCTGAAAGATCAAGAAGGGATCAGAACGGTTCTAAGAGGTCTAAAGAGATCTCATCTTAGGAAAGGGAAGCCTAGAAAATCAAGGAACGCTTCTCTCTGATACCAACTGTAACGCCCCGCTCCCGGATACCGAGCCCTTATCCGGAAGAGAACGTTCGGCGCGTATAACATTAAATAAATCCAATATTATACGCCAGCCTCTACGTCGTCGTATCAAAATTAAAGCAACAGAAGCCCAAAAGGCTCGGGTAAAAACTCATAAATGCTACTAGAATAGAATACCAACCGACTATAGCCGAATTGTATAGATTACAACGACGATTCTCCAAAGGTTACAACGTACGATGTTCAGAAAGTACAAACTTGACTTACAAAAGTCTTAACAGAAGGTACAACAAATTATTAAAGAAATCTGCAACACATTCTAGTACAACCTTAATAGAAAAGTAAAAGTAAGCATCACAATAGCACCAACGCCATCAAATCATCATCGAACTCCTCAACGATCTCAAGGCTGACCTGTTCGTCTTCTCACCCCAAAAGCACACAAAACAACATATGCAATTGAGGTAAGTACAAGTACTTAGCAAGATGAAGAAGGTAATGTATAATTAAGTCTTACAACGAAATGTTCATTAATTATTATTAAATTATCTTTATGAGACCGACTCAATTCTAGGGTTCACTTCATGTCCATCAACATGTCGTGACTAAACGTTTCTAACTTAGCTTATCTTTGTTACAAAGATGTTTGCGAGGGCACTACTTAGTGAGATATGCACTAAGACAAAAGTTGCAACCCTATAGAGATAAATCTCTAGCGGACCCGAGACAATCATTTCACTTTGACTGGCTAGCTCTGAAGTGCTATCCGGTGAATGGCTATCTCGTTCGTGAGTTTGTCCGGCGGGATGATCACTACTTTAACTGGCTTTGTCTAGAATCCGGCAATGATCAACACCACTTTATCTGGCCAAACCTCACATTGCCGATGTTGTACTGTGCCTGTCGAAGCTCTCATGATGTTTAATCTTTTTACTAGTGACATATGTAGTTTATTAAATTGTTAACTAGCCACCTAAGTGTTTTCAAGTAGGCTCCCTCACAACTAAACTCTCTTCCCTGGACCTCTAGACATGGACAAGACTTAGCAATTACACAGACATTGATGAATGCTAATTCATCAAAGCACAAGCCAATCATACTCTTCCGACGGTCCGAAACTTCAACTCCCTTGAAGAGTACATTCGGTGCCGGAACTAAACGCATCAGAAGCTTAATCAGGGCTTGTTCAAGTTCATTTAACGTTATTAGATCCATTAGAACGTTCCTAAACCAAGTATAGTATTAAAACACATATTTTCATGAGAAACTGGGTCAAGAGTGCGCTTGCCCTGGTCAAGCGTGCGCTTGGGTAACTAATAGCATTCTATTTTTCATTCAGCAAGCACAGGTGTACGCTTGCCCTGGTCAAGCATACTCTTGTGCATCAGAAAAACCTAAAACTTGCAATTTCTGCACTTTACGATTTCTAACCCAAACCAAACATGTTCTTCAACCATATACTCATCAAAATAGCAGAAAAGTACAACTTGTACACAACTAAACATCACATATTCATCTAACAACAAGTAGACATGATATCTAGCATTTAAAACACCACAAACACTCAACCTTAAACATCATAAACTTAATTAAACATTAGGAAGAGCATCTCACCCGTAAAAAACGATTCCTTGCCACCTTCAAAGCACAAGGCCCCCAAAACACAGATTCTACGAATTACACCAAGAAGATCTACAAGGCTTGATTGAAACCACGATTGGGGCCAAAACCAAACCAAACTCAAAGCAGCACTTAAACAGACCTCAAACATGATCTAAAAGATCCCAATTAACATAAATTAATTGATGATCAAAACCTCTAAACAAAGAACTACGAAACAAAGCCCAGAACACGAATTCATGATCCTTTTCATGAATTCGCAAAGAGAAAATTCGACTCCAACATACCTGAGAATCAGACCCAAATTCTGGTATCAAAACAATCCTCGTCCTCTCACGGTTCCAGCGGTACTTTCGGATTTCAAAACGGAATAACGGTCGCGGAGATATGGCCAAAAGTATCCATTGTTTTCTCCTTCTTTTTCCTCTTGTTTTTTTTTCCTTTTTCTTTTTTTCACTCAGCCACAGGAAAATTTGGAGAAGTGAAATATGAGAAGAGTTTTAGGTTATAAGAGGTATTTATAGGGGTGGTTAAATTTCCGTTTTGCCCTCAATAAAAGTTACACATTTAAAATACCGTAAATACCCTTTAACAATTTTATTGACTCTATTCATTTAATAAAAGCATAACCCATTAAAATTATTGAGACACACATAAAATCGTAAAAGGACTTTTGTACCCCTTTTATGAAAAGTCGGGATGTTACAGTTTTTGCTGGGATAAATTAGACTTGCCATCCCATATCTGAATACTTCATTGACTAGACTAGGTTCAGCCCCTTCGATGAAGTTGTATAGACTTAAATCCTGTCTATCTGTTGTGAAAAAATTTTCTTTTAGAAATTGATCTTCACTTGCTCTTCGAGCATGCTTGAAAAGTTCTTTAGACCTTTCTTCGGTCAGTGTAAACTGTTGTTGTTTCTCAAGTGGTTAAGTGATAGAGATTCTTCCGAGTGAAACCATTTGTGTTGGCTTCTTTTCCTTTCGTAGAATTTCCTTGAAGTTTGCCTTCAAGCAATCTATGCGCTTGACATCAACTTAGGAGGTGTTGTCAAGTTTTCTTGTGCAAAGATATTTCCTGCAACTTTTTCTTCAGTGAGTGTATTATATCTTTTATGTTGCACTCCTGAAATTCCTTCAACTACTTGTTTTGCAGCTTCCCATATGGTGTATATACTTGCATAATGGTCCATTAAAAACCACATAATAATATTTTGGTCGTGAAATGACCGAATCAACTGATGTTGATACTGAAGTGTGACCTTCAGATTTATTTGGACTTTGAATATCCTTTGTATTGGGTCTAAATCCAGTGATTAAATCAGAGGGTTTAACCAATGTTGTTGATGTTTGTACATCATTTACATCTTTTTCCAAGATGCTAAGAATCAACAGATTTGATGATTCTTTACCGGTTACCGTTTGACCCGGAATAGCTGATATTTTGCTACTATTGCTAGTGCAAGGAATATCAATTTCCTTTTGTTGCTTATTGGAATTTTCCAATAGGCTTATACGATACCTTAGAAATTTTAGTTCTAAGTCGAGTGTTTCTTCTTGTAACTTTAATTTTTGCAACTCTTCCATTGCTTTTGATTGCATCAATCCTACTTTTAACCTGTAAATTCTCGTGTTAGAAAATCAGCAAATATATTTTTATTTCATGCGATGTGTTCAACCTCAAAGCAGTATCTTGATAGCCACATCTGCCATCTAACAAGTCTTCCTTGTTTGTTATCACCTTTTATATTGGTATTTAGAAAATATGTGAAGTTTTTATTATCGGTCCTAATTAGAAATCTAACAGAACCCAAGTATCTTCCCTGGTTTCCATTATTCTTTTAAAGAATAATTCTTTTTAAAGGTAGAGAAATTTTTAATGGTTTCCCATTTATTTTCTTTTGTAGATATCTTTTTGAAATCTACTTCTCTTACTATGGATTTCAATCTTTTGTAAGTCCAAAGTTCTTGAGAACGGCTTGGACTTTTCTTACGAACTGTTGGTCCCAGAGAAGGATAAAACTACAGTCAGAGGGAGGGTGAATGACTATAGTGGAGTTTCAAAAACTTTTCTTATGTTTAAAAGCTTTTGGACAACGGATAAGTCCCTTCTTACTATGTTGTTTCAAAGTAGTTTAGACAATCACAGAAATAAATTATAATCTTGTAAAATTTAAATGAGTGCAGTGAAGTAAATTGCAGAAAGTAAATTGACACACGGCTTATAGTGGTTCAGGGTGGTGTAATCCCTTAATCCACTCTTCTCCTGTGATGATTGGAGGAATTCACTTTTGTTTTCACAGATACAATAGTAGGATTGTCCTTGACTTCCCAAGCTTCACAATCTACATGACTATCACTCCTTGACTGCAACAGCTTCAGTGATTCAGTCTTTTTCACTGCTCCTTGAGATGAAATCCATCAGCGGCTATGACAAACACAACTCCTTCTCAGATGACTTCAAATCAATTGCTTCAGTTTATTGTGAATGAGATTCACAAACTTGCTTGATCAATCTCAGTGCTGAATATTAAATTGTAGTTCTGATGTCTGAGTTGATCTCTAGATAAATCCTTATAAGTTCAGAGAGAAGGCTTTCCAAATTGACAGAGTTTCTGCTTGATTTTCTTTTTCTTATAGTTGTTTTAATCAGTCTGTCAATGCCTTCTATTTATAGCCTTGAATATCCTTGATTTGAATTTTCGTCCGTTGGCTATATTAATGAGGGGAATAATCCTTGATTACCCCTTAATTATATTCTCCTTGATTTCAGTGATCGGATTTTCTTCAAACGTTTGGAAGAAAATCCATCCTTGATTGATCCTCTATTGATTTTGCATTTAATGCATGATCCTCTATATCTTCATCATATTTCAATTCTGTTTTGATAAGGTTTACTTCGCCATTCTCTGAACGGTCGAGTGATTCATCTGACTTTGCCGTTTAGATCTTCCTTCATTGTTTTGTCTTCACTCAGCTGAAAGTCAGTTTACTCTGCCCACTCACTGTTTCCTTCATTTCTTTAGTTAAAGGAGAATCTTTGTACTTCACTGATTATTGATTTGGGTGAGATCAGTGTACACCATATTTGAACATTAAGTTTTATCACTTGAAACATAACTTAGACTTATCCAAGGTCATCACAGACTTCCTTGGTTATAAGTCATACCATTAAGTCTTCATTGCTTCTCTGCATGTGCTTGGCTGGCTTCACTCTGCCGAATGTCTATTTTACTTTGCCGTCATACCAACTAGTATAATACTTTCTCACATAACATAAACAACATGTCAGACTTTAAGTAGAGACTTATACAGAGAATTCTAACTTATTTCAGGCTTGCTATAACAGCTAGTATGGCCTTCATCAAAACATAATAAAATATTCCTAACAATTTCCACCTTTTTTATGATGCCAAAACCCTCATAAGCCTGAACATAAGTAAGCCAAATTTTTCATAATAATTAACAGAATAAAAACTCAATAATTTTATTCATCCATTTAATGGTAGGAAGTTCAGAATTTATTCAAGTGTTACAGCTACATTTTGCTTAATTCAGCCTTTTACCTTTTGAACTTTGTGGTTTGGACTTCTTCCATATCTTTCCAGTCAATCTCAGGGAACTTCCACTTCCAGTATACCATAGCAGTATATTCGGAAACCCCCTTGAATACTTTCCTGGCAAAGAGTCTGTTGAAATCTGGCATAGTCTCATTTGCCCTAGGTTCTCCAAAGTTCTTCTCAAGTCTCTCCTTAGCTTTAGCAATATGTGAGTCATCAAACTTGAGACTTTTGTAGAGACTCCACTGCTCCTGTTTGTCCATTCTTCCCATAGGATTGAAGAATTTTACCATATAGTTGAAGTCATCTTGTTGTTCAATTGGCAAGTCTTCTGGTCCTTTTGTAGAAAGTGGTATGGTTGAACTTGGTTTGCTGTTGGTTTGATTTAGGAGTGCAAACTCTCTCTTGACATCATTGTAGAGTTTGGCCATATCAGTTCTCATCCTTTCATCTTGATAGCTTAGCCAATCAGCCCATCCTTCATCTTGAGAAAAATGAGGGTAAAGTCCTTCCTATACTCTGAAAAACTCTCTTACATGGTCCAGTACATCTGCTTCATATTCTACTTTGCCTCTGTGGGCAGTGAACGTTCTGTGCTCCCCAGTGTATGTAGAGATGTTGCTGCCTCTGCTGGTGTTTCCTCTGGTGCTAAGTCTGTGTTGACTTGCTGATCCTCTTTTCTGGCTAGATCCAGGTCTTTATTGTTTGCCGGATCTATCTCTGTCATCATCTCTTCTTTGCATGGGATGAGGAAATCCAATGCAAGGTTCGTTTAGGGCTTTTTCTCTTTCTTCTCTAGCCCTCCTTTGCTGTTCTTCTGCTTTATTTCTGATTATGATTTCTCTATCCCTTGCTCTCAGTTGTTCTTCAGTGAAGTTTGGGGGTCTAATAGTTGATCCTTCAGACTTATCCTGATTTTCCCTTTTTTTGGCGGCATCATCCCTCTACTAGAGTAAAATGCTATTTGTGGCCTCTGCCGTTCCAATCAGAGAGTCCAGCTTTGATTCAATGGAAGTGAATCTATTGTCATGACTGGTCAGTTTCTCAGTGACACTATGGAATCTTGTGCCAAATGCCACTGCCATAGAGTCATTTTCCTGAGAAATATGTTGCCTGAGACCTGCAAGATTGTTTGTGATGTTAATGTTGAGTTGTCCCATTAGATCTCCTTGGCGTTGCACAACAATGTTATGTGCCTCAATTTATTCAGCAATGGCCTCAAATTTTCGCTCAATGGAGTAGCTTTTGTCATCGAATGCCGAAGTCATGGATTTGAGGTGCATGGCTTGCTGCTCTAATTCTTCTGCCAGCAGATCTGCTGCTTTTTCAATGGTTTAATTTGAGATAGCAGTGGCCAGCTGAGAGAGTTAATTTGTGCCGGATGTCAGCTAGTTCTGGGTCTGTTTGCTGTCCTCTTTCTTGATGCTGAGTCACATCTACATTGACATCCAAATCGTCAAGAATTTGGGTAGATGTGTATGCTGGTGAAGCTTGAGCTGCTATTCCCCCTTGCTCTGTGCTGGGGATTGCCTTGCCTGGAGTAGTAGCAGCTGATCTAGTGTCCACTATGTTTGTGCTGTCAGCTGGAGTTGCAGCAGATAGTGGTTGAGTGGTTGTCTTAGCTGGTGTTGTTGACTTGTTAGATGCATGTGACTGTAGAAAAGTTCTTAAAGGAATGTTATCATCAATTGCATCCGGTGAAGGAGTAATATCTACTCCTTGTTTGTCATGATCATCAGCACGATGATCATCATTATCATTGTCATCCTGATCATCTCCATCATCTTGATCAGTATTATCATCACCATCTCCATCATCTTCCGGGTCATCACTGTGTCTGTCAGAGATCTGGGGAAGTTTTACCTTTGCTGCATCAACCATGTCCTAGAGAGGAGATTCATGAAGTACACCAACCAGAGTGGTGAGTCCCAAATAGTTAAAGAGCCATGCCACCTCAGCAAGCATGTGTTCCGAATCTAGAAGTTGATTTCTGGAATCACCTTCTATCCACTCAAGATATTCTGCAATTCGATCATCAATGTCGTTTGCAGACATTTGTGCAGGTTCTTCTGGAGATTCGTCATCATCTCCAGTGTCTCCTGTAACTTCCTCATTTGGAGGTTGTTCATCCTCGCTTTCATTTTCTTCTTCTTGGTGTTCTGCCTCAACATCGTAATCCTCTTCTTCTTCTTTATCGATTAATTTTCCAATGGCCGTCTTTTCCAGATTGCGTTGAACCTTTTGCTTCGTTCTTTGACCGGAGGAATGAGTTGTGGTTTTCTTTCTCTTCCCTCCTCCGGCTTGCTTTTGCTGTTTAACATAGGTAAACATGACCTTGCACTCATGCAATTTGTGAAGTTGTACAATAGGGACTTTGAGACATTGCATCAGATAATGTATTGAATCCCATATGACTTTTTCACCCAGAATTGTCCTTTCTTCGTCTTTCCTTCTATTGTCCCTTTTGTGGCCGCTTTTACTCACTTTGAATTTGTTCTTTGATTCTTAGAAAGATGTACTTTGCCCAATTGAACTCCAGATTGTTGTAGATGATTCTCATTAGCCGCATTCTGATTTCTTTCATGGCGTTATTTGCTCCCAACTTTCCTTTAATGCTTTTGCAAATTAGGGCACTTATCTCACTGAATGGTTTCTTTAACGCGGATCTAAGACAATTGACCTTCTTAGTCCCTGGGTTAGCCGTTTTGGCGATGGTTACCCAAAATTCATCCAGGTTCTGTGTCACCAAGGACGCTTTGCATTGCCCTTTGTTTGAAAGTTTGAGGTATATTTTCGAATTACCTTTTCTGTAATGACCACTTCTGTGCCGTTGACAGATGCAATGATCTTGTCTTCTTCCCACTCGTCGCCTTCTTCAGCAGGGAGCCCAAAGACGTATTTTTGTAGATTTCCCGAAGGAGATTAGACTATCATAGCATACTTCGGTTATTGGAAGATTTAGAAAGGTTGATAGTTGTAAGCTTTTGCATCCAGCTTCCAATCGTTTTGCTTCTTCATCATTTCCGCACAGATTTAAGTAGTGTTCTTCTTGGAAGAACGATCCAGTGGCAATCGATTTTTCATACTTAGCTTGGGTGTTTGACGAGGATGAAGCCATTGTTATATGATTGATGTTTAGAAAAGAACATTTCGAGTTTTCAGAGAGAATCAAAAGTAGGGTTTGTAATTTGCAAAAGAGTGTAAAGATTTCTGAAAATCTCTAAGTATCGTTTATATATGATGATTTGGGTAATGTGAACGTGGTTTGAATATGGAAGGATTTTATGACATAATTGCGTGATTTTGTGTATGTAAATTGCGATATTCGAGTGAAGTGGGGGAGTGGATTATGGTAAGTAATGATGGAGCCCGGGAATCGAGGCGTTTGTAATAGGAAAAAAAATAATATAGTTACCTCCATGATTATAAGTTGATCTCCACGTGTGTAATTATCTACATAAAAATCATCCAAAACTCCTTTATTCTCCATGTGTATAAAACTTGATTTTGTTCACACTATTATTTGCCCATGACTCCAATCTTCATTTCGGTGAAGTGCCTTGGCTCGCCACTTAGCTGATGTAGTGACTCTTTCACTGAGATGCTTTACTTGCATGTTCCTAACAATCAGTTAAGTCAACTTCGCTGGATACTAGTGCCTTACCTGCTACATCCCCTGTAACGGCAATGGTTTAAACAGCTGATGAAGTCACTTAGCCGATTACTCCAGTTAGCAGCTCTTTGGTACTTAGTCGATTTCAATCATTCCTAACTCAGTTCTCAACATGCTAAATCTTTCATGACTAAGTGGTTTAGTAAAGATGTCAGCCAATTGATCTTCAGTGGGTATGCATTTTAGGATGACATCTCCTTTTTCAACATGATCTCTGATAAAAAGATGTCTCACATCAATGTGCTTTGTTCTTGAATGAAACACTGGATTTTCAGTAATAGATATTGCACTTGTGTTGTCACACATGATTTGATTGTTTTCTCCTCCACTCCATAATCCCTTCGCTGTTGTTTAATCCAAATTACTTGTGCACAACAACTGCCTGCTGCTATATATTCTGCTTCAGCTGTTGATGTAGATATGGAGTTTTGCTTTTTACTGAACAAAGAGACTAGTCTTGTGCTTAGCATTTGGCATGTTCTAGATGTGCTTTTTCTATCTATCTTGCATCCAGCATAGTCAGAGTCTGAATATGATATCAAGCTGAATCCTCCATCTTTTGGATACCAAATTCCTACATTAATAGTATTTTTCAAGTATTTGATTATTCTTTTGGCTGTTAGAAGATTTGATTCTTTTGGTTGAGCTTGAAATCTTGCTCATACTCCTACTAAAAATGCTATATCAGGTCTGCTTGCAGTTAAGTATAGTAGGGATCCAATGATTCTTCTATACAGTTTCAGATCAACACCCTTTCCAGTTTCATCTTTTCCAAGAATGACTCTTGCTCACATTGGTGTATCCGTTGTGCCACTTGTATCCATACCATACTTGTGTATTAAATCTTTTGTATACTTTGCTTGACTAATGAAAATGTCATCCTTCATTTCTTTACTTGAAGTCCAAGAAAATAATTTAATTCTCCCATCATGCTCATCTGAAATTTGCTCTACATCAGGTTTGCAAATTTCTCACACAGCTTTTCATCCTCTGATCCAAAGACAATGTCATCAAATAGATTTGTACTAGCAATGTGCTTGTTCCTTCCTCTAATTTGAATAGAGTCTTATCTATAGTTCCAGTGTTGAATCCATTCTTGATCGAAAATTGAGATAGTGTTTCATACCAGGCTCTGGGTGCCTGTTTAAGTCAATAAAGAGCTTTCTTTAGTTTGTATACTTTGTCTTCTTTTCCTTTGAGTTGGAATCCAAGGGGTTGTTCCACATATACTTCTTCTTCCAAAAGTCCATTCAGAAATGCACTCTTGACATCCATTTGATAGACTTTGAAATCTTTGTGTGCGGCAAAAGCTAGAAAGGGTCTAATTGCCTCCAATCTTGCTACTGGTGCAAATGTTTCATCATAATCTATTCCTTCTGATTGAGAATAGCCTTTTGCAACTAGCCTTGCTTTGTTTCTGAAAACCGTTCCTTGCTCATCCATCTTGTTTGTGAATACCCATTTTGTTCCAATGATGTTGGCTGTGTCAGGTTTATCAACAAGTTCCCAGACTTCATTTCTTTCAAATTCAGTTAGTTCTTCTTGCATGGCTGTGATCCAATCTGCATCTTGAATTGCATCATATATTGTCTTGGGTTCCACTTGTGATAGAAAACATGTTAACATATGCTCCAGTTGTCTTCTGGTTCTCACTCCTGTGTGAATGTCTTCAATAACTTGTTCTTCAGGATGATCTCTTTGCCAATTTAGGTCGGGTTGAAGTTGTTCTTCACTTGGTGCTTCGCATCTTCGGGTTCGCATGTTCTTCCGGTTCGGTGCTTCTTCGGATGTAATGATTTGTGGCTCATCTTGATTTCCAAAATTGTGATGCGGGATAGTTCTTTGAGTCTTGTTGTATTCATATACACTTGCCTTTGTGCTACTTCTTCTTCTTGTTCTTGAAGACTTTCACCATTTGTATTTGGTTCATCAAAGACTACATGTATTGATTCTTCAATCACCAATGTTCTTTTGTTGAGTACTCTAATGCTTTGCTGGTGTCTGAGTATCCCATAAAGATTGCTTCATCAACCTTTTCATCAAAGGCATGTAGCTGATTCCGGTTCAAAACAAAACATTTTGATCCAAACATTTGCAAATATGAGATATTAGGTTTTCTACCATTCCATATTTCATATGGAGTCTTTCCATGATGTTTGTTGATAATTGATCTGTTTTGTGTATGGCATGCTGTGTTTGCTGGTTCAGCCCAAAATCTCTTTGTCAAGCATGCTTCTGCAATCATTGTTCTGACTGCTTCTTTGAGAGTTATGTTTCTTCTTTCTGCTACACCATTTTGCTGTAGGGTTCCTGCTACAGATAATTGATGTAGTACTCCATTTTCTTCACAATAGGATCTGATAATTTCATTAAGAAATTCAGTGCCTCTATCTGATATGATCTTGATAATTTTCAGTTCTTTCTCATTTTGGAGTCTTCTCAGCAAATCTGGCAGCCTTTTGAGTGTCTTTTTCTTCTTGTTCATGAAAATGGTCCGGGTGTATTTTGAGTAGTCATCCACAACTACTAGGGTGTATTTCTTACCACTTACACTTACTGGTGTGACTAGTCCAAACAGGTCCATATGCAACAGATGTAGAATTATTGTTGTTGATTGATAGGGTTTTGACTTGAAAGAACTTTTGATTTGTTTCCCTTTCTGACATGCATCACATAGACTTTCTTTCTTGAATGTGATCTCTGGCAGGCCTTCAACTAACTTGCTCTTTGATAATTTGTTGATGGTCTTGAAATTTAGGTGATTTAATCTTCTATGCCGGATCCGGCTAGTTGATTGTTTGTTTTTGACAAACAAACATGTTTCTGCCTTTGCTGTTTTCCAATCCACCACATACATGTTATCTTTTCTTCTTCCTGCAAGTACTATTGTGTTGGTTTGGCTGTGAATGACTTTGCATCCTTCCTTGTTGAAGTGCACATTGTAGCCTTTGTCACAAAATTGGCTGATGCTCATCAGATTGAAATTAAGTCCCTTGACATATGCCAAACTTTGAATCTTCAGATTGTTCTTGAGCATTGTGCCTTCCCCCTTAATCTTGCCAGGGTTTTCTTTGCCTCCAAATGTAACTTTGGGTCCATCAAAAGCTTTGAAGTCAGTGAGCCATCTCTTGTTTCCTGTCATGTGTCTGGAACATCCACTATCTATGTACCAGACATCCTACAAAACAAATTAGTTAAGTTTAGGTACCCAACACTGTTTGGGTCCATACCTGTTAGCAGTCATGCCTCCTATTCCAAGTGTATATCCAAATGTTCTTCTTTTTGGATAGCTTCTAGTATTTCTACTGAAGGTATTATGATACTTTTCTAGACTTTTTGGTGCATTTGCATCCTTCTTCACTTTCCAATATGCAGAGGGAAACCTATGTTGCTTCATGTGTCTAGGAACATACCTAGATTGATTTTTCTTAAACACATGATGCATATCATGGAATGGTTTCTTCTTGTATTTTGGAGGTTCAACATTCCAATCATCCTCTGAAGGATAAAGTCTTCCTTTACCTTTCAGAAAGTCCTTGTTTTAGGTTGACTGGATTGATGATTTAGTCTGCTGTTTTACTGCACTTGGGTTTTGACTTCACCGGTACAGGATGAGTGGTTGAAACTATGGTCTGTCCCTTTCTGAATTTTGGTTCAATGTTAGTCCTTGATTCAGAATTGTGTTGACCATTGTTTCTATTCTCATCCTGACTGTTGTAGCCAAGACCAGATCTGGATCCAAACCTTTTTGAGGGTTTGTAATCTGGTTCATTTGTGATCTTAACTAATAGAGGGATTTTCTCAACAGATCTGTCAACAACAGATGTATGAACCTCTGATGTTTGTTGATCATTTGAGTAGGTCCCCTTACTAGTTAGTTCAGCTTTTGCTTTATCCATTTCTTTCCTTAATCTTTTATTTTCCTTTCTTAGATCCTTGCATTCCTTTTCCAGAATTTCATGATTCATCTCAATTTCATCAAATTTAGTCAAGAGATTTTAGACTAGGTCTGCTGGATCTAATGGGAGAATAGGAGATTGTGCAGTGTCAGATGTGGATGCATTTGATGAAGAGTAAGAGCTAGATGTTACCTCAGTTTCATCTGATTCTTTGGCCATTAGACATAGGTTTTTTTTTCTCAGTGTCTGAGCTATCACCTTCATCTTCATCTAATTCTTTGGTCATGAGGCATAGACATGCTTTTTCATTGTCTGAGCTGTCTTCTTCATCACTGTCATCTGAGTCATTACCAGATGATTCTTCATTCTTTTCACTGCTACATTCAGCCTTGAGTGCCTTCTTGCCTTTCCTATTTTCAGATGCTTTGTATTTCTTCTTTTCATCATTTTTATCATTTTCTTCAGGACAATCAGCCTTGAAGTGACCTTTCTTGTTGCAGTTGAAGCACCTGTATTCATCATCTTTCTTCTTCATGTCTTTGTTTGACCTCTTGTTTGATGATGAGTTTTCTTTGAATGGCTTCTTTTTGCTAAACATGTCAAAATGTTTAACTAATAAAGCTACCAGTTCTTTAAGTTCAAGTGTTTCTTTGCTGATACAATCAACCAAGTTTCTTTGCTGGGGTGCTATCAGTGCACTGGCTCTTTGTGTCTCTGCCGAAGCACCATCTTCACCGTTCAATTCGAATTCATGAGCTTTCAGTTGGGACATCGGGGTCAGGGTGTCAGTGTTTGCAAGATTTGTTGTTCCTCTGATTACTGAAGTTATGATCTTCCATCTTTCAGGTAAACCTCTCAAGATCTTCAAACATACTTCTTTCTGGGGGTATGTGTGTCCAAGCTGTTGCAGTTCACTGATGATGCTTGAGAATCTGTTGTCCATTTGATCAATGGATTCACCAGTCTTCAATTTGAAGTTTACAAATTTGTGTTTTGCAACAGATAATTTGTTTTCGTTGACTGCTTCAGATCCTTCATTTATCAGTGACAGTTTGTCCCACATCTCCTTTGCTGTCTTGCAGTCTTTAATTCTCATGAACATGTTGCTGTCTAGAGTCTTTAAAATCATATCTTTTGCAACAAAGTCTAGATTTGCTCTTCTCCTGTCATCCTTGGTCCAATCTTTCTTGGGTTTGTCTACTTCATTCCCTTGATCTGCTCCTGTGGATACCACTATCATGATTGTGATTGGGCCATCATTAATTACATCCAGCATCTCCTCATAAGTTTCTGCAAGATCAGACAACATTCTTATTTTATATTCATCAAAATTGTTAACATTGAAAACATGTACTTTTGACATAAAGTTTGAGGAATCCGTAAGTACAAATAAGAGATCTATATGTGAATGAATAGAAAACTCAGATTTGAAAACTACATTGAAAATATGTGATCTCCTTGTTACCAAAAATTAGATCTGAACAGGTTCTGATACTAGGAACAATGCTCCGATACCAATTGTTGGTCCCAGAGAAGGGTAAAACTATAGTCAGAGGGGGGGGGGGTGAATGACTATAGTGGAGTTTCAAAAACTTTTCTTATGTTTAAAAGCTTTTGGGCACCGGATAAGTCCCTTCTTACTATGTTGTTTCAAAGTAGTTTAGACAATCACAGATATAGATTATAATCTTGGCAAATTTAAATGAGTGTAGTGAAGTAAATTGCAGAAAGTAAATTGACACAAAGCTTATAGTGGTTCAGGGTGGTGTAATCCCTTAATCCACTCTTCTCTTGTGATGATTGGAGGAATTCACTATGGTTTTCACAGATACAATAGTAAGATTGTCCTTGACTTCCCAAGCTTCACAATCTCGAGACTATCACTCCTTGACTGCAACAGCTTCAGTGATTCAGTCTCTTTCACTGCTCCTTGAGATCAAATCCTTCAGCAGCTATGACAAACACAACTCCTTCTCAGATGACTTCTAATTCAGTTGCTTCAGTTTATTGTGAATGAGATTCACAAACTTGCTTAATCAATCTCAGTGCTGAATATTAAATTGTAGTTCTGATGTCTGAGTTGATCTCTAGATAGATCCTTGTAAGTTCAGAGAAAATGCTTTCCAAATTGACAGAGTTTCTGCTTGATTTTCTTTTTCTTATCGTTGTTTTTATCTGTCTGTCAATGCCTTCTATTTATAGCCTTGAATATCCTTGATTTGAATTTTAATCCGTTGGCTATATTAATGAGGGGAATAATCCGTGATTTTATTCTTTATTCCCTCTTAATTATATTCTGCTTGATTTCAGTGATTGGATTTTTCTTCAAACGTTTGGCCGAAAATCTATCCTTGATTGATCCTCTATTGATTGTGCATTTAATGCATGATCCTTTAAATCTTCATCATATTTCAATTCTATTTTGATAAGGTTTACTTTGCCGTTCTCTAAACGGTCGAGTGATTCATCTGACTTTTCCGTTTAGATCTTCCTTCATTGTTTTGTCTTCACTCAGCTGCAAGTCAGTTTACTCTGCCCACTCACTGTTTCCTTCATTTCTTCAGTTAAAGGAGAATCTTTGTACTTCACTGATTATTGATTTGGGTGAGATCAGTGTACACCATATTTGAACATTAAGTTTTATCACTTGAAATATAACTTAGACTTATCCAAGGTCATCACAACCTTCCTTGGTTATAAGTCATACCATTAAGTATTCATTGCTTCTCTGCATGTGCTTTGCTGGCTTCACTCTGCCGAATGTCTATTTTACTTTGCCGTCCTACCAACTAGTACAATACTTGTCTAACTTAACTTATACAACATGTTAGACTCTAAGTAGAGACTTATACAGAGAATTCTAACTTATTTCAGGCTTGCTATAACAGCTAGTATGGCCAACATCAAAACATAATAAAATGTTCCTAACACGAACCCAAGCGTTTTCCTTGGTGTCCATTTATCCACAAAGCTTTTTATGCGTTTGGGTTGCATTATCTATTCTTCCAGAAATTGATAAGAGTAGTTCATTATCTGATCTCACGGATGCGGATCGTTTCTAACAAGTTATCTCTTGCCATAGTAGTTTTAACAAAGCTCCTTCGGGATGAGGTTTCACTAATTGAGAACCAATTACTTAATATATTAGGTGTTTCTTTAGTGCCTAATATTCTTTTGTCTTTAGCAATATCCATTGCCCAAGAGTCAGTGTTAGGATCTATATTAGAAAAGTTCTTTTCTTTTATAGTTCCTATTTCTGAGAAAACATCGTCTAATTCGATGTATTCTGTTATTCTATAGTCAATGCTATGATGACTATTAGTTAAGGCATAACTTATTAAATAAGTTACACTAAAAGGTTTATCACCTTCATTCATAAGATTTTCTCGTTCGAAGTGATGTATAAGAGATAAAGCTTTGTCTAAGTTTTTGCTGTGTATACTAAGTCCAAACTTAGGATATATTGCGAACATAAACTTATTGTAAGCTAGGTTGCCTTTTGCTGCACCTAGTACACAATCTTTTCTATCATTAATCCTATTATCAATTAATGCTAGTTTGATAGGCGTATTAATGCCTTCTTGGAATTAAGATTTTATACAAATCTTTATGGCTCCAAGATGAACCATACTGATCTTTGATCCGTGTTCTTCTTTTATTTTAAGAAGATTTTTATTTATCTCTTGTTTGGTAATAAGAGGTAAATAAACTTCTCCAAAGACATCTTTAATATCTACGTGAAGTTCTTGAGTACTAACAAAATAAAAAATTTTGTTTTCTCTTCTAAAGACGCTGCTTACAAAGCTAGGCATTCTAAAGATTTTTTCTTTCTTAAGCTCTAACTTAGTGGCTTTTATCGTAGATAATTATTCTTGTTGAATCATTATTTGAGCATTGAATCCAGATTCGTTGACTATGAGTTGAGACTCATCTTCTATCTCACAGTTAGCATTGTGAGTATGACTTAGATCCATAGGATCTTTATCCATATTGGATTTTCTGTTTTAGGAACTTAACAAGTCTCTGACACCAAGTTTTTCATGGGGTTTTTCTCCCAAATTTTTATGCGTGTTGTGCGCAAATGATAAAGGGTGTACCTTTTGTTTTTTAAATTCTATAATGAAGATGGCACCATCAAATGTATAGCTTCCTTCCATGCATACGATAATTGCTTTTGAATCGTCTAAATTTTATCTGAACAATTCCTCATTCATCATATCCCCTGGATTTCCCCTGCTCCCGCACCAATAGCATCACCGGTGGACACTTTCCCTGTGGCCTTCCGCCGAGCGGTACTCTTCCAATGACGAATAAGCTACTCCAGGTTCTCAGAACAATGGATTCATGGGATATGTAGAAATTGGATTTGTAAAGACAAATTTTATTCAAAACAAACATATTTACATACACACTGGAAACTAATACATATTTATGATGGTGTTACCATCCCCATTATTGTAGAGGACTACTCACACATCATTCTTAGGTAAAGCTAAAATTATGAAAAGGATACAATTTGCGATATGCGGAAAAAAGATTTCTTACAAATGCAAGAACTTCCTCATTTTATAGATGAATGAAGGAAGGATCCGAATAATTCACAAGAGAATTTTCATTTATATTCGTCATTGCTGATGTAAAAGGAAAGCTAGAAGTTTAAATGTGTTTGTCGTTTATGCTTGTTGGCCGGCAAACTTTTTCTTCTTTTGCTTTTACTTTATTCTCCACCGAGAATTTCTTGTCCACTGACTTTATATTATTGCACCTGACGCAAGTGCTTGCATATTATCCACTAGCTGCTGATGTAGTATCTGACGTGGATTATTCTGACGTTGGTGCTAACGCTTCGTCTTCATATGCTGATGTTGATCCAGTATTATGATCTTGATCAATAAAAGTTGTTTGTTGTATCTTTTTATTGCAATATTTGCATAGATACTTAGTTTTTACCTTTTCAAAGGCTTTCTTTTCCTCGTTATGAATTGTCATAACGTGTCCGTTTTGAAACACTCTTTCATATTGAAACAGAGATCTTACATCTTCAGGTGTAATTTGCTTCAATGTTTTAGAAATTACCAAGGTATGATGATATTGATAATTAACTATGATAAGTGATCGTCATGTATCTTTAATAATTGATCAACTAATTGACCAAGTCGTTGAATATTAATTCTTTCAATATCATTAGTAATATCTTCTAAAGGTCTTGAGGGTGTATACTCAAGTTTTTCTTTCGATATTCCAATTTCAATTAAATGATATTGTGGTTGAAACATACCCTTTTTCCAGACTGATAAAGTACTGGTGACTTTGAGGAAGATCAGCCGATCTGCTTCTTTTATGACTTTAGCCCTGAAGGTCTTGATGGCCTTCTTGATGGCTTCTGGTAACGAACCTATCCCCAGAAGGTTCTTGCTGGGATAAATTAGACGTGCCATCCCATATCTGAATACTTCATTGAATAGACTAGGTTCAGCCCCTTCGATGAAGTAGTATAGACTTAAATCCTGTCTATCTGTTGTGAAAAAAATTTCTTTTAGAAAATGATATTCACTTGCTCTTCGAGCATTCTTGAAAAGTTCTTTAAACCTTTCTTCGGTCTGTGTAAACTGTTGTTGTTTCTCAAATGGTTTAGTGATAGAGATTCTTCCGAGTGAAACGATTTGTGTTGGCTTCTTTTCTTTTAGTTGAATTTCCTTGAAGGTTGCCTTCAAACAATCTGCGCCTGACATCAACTTAAGAGGTGTGGTCAAGTTTTCTCGTGCAAAGATATTTCCTGCAACTTTTGCTTTAGTGAGTGTATTATATCTTTTATGTTGCACTCCTGAAATTCCTTCAAATGCATGTTTTGAAGCTTCCCATACGGTGTATATACCTGCATATGGTCCATTAAAAAACAAATAATAATATTTTGGTCGTGAAATGACCGAATCAACTGATGTTGATTGATACTGAAGTGTGACCTTCAGATTTATTAGGACTTTGAATATCCTTTGTATTGGGTCTAAATCCAGTGATTAAATCAGAGGGTTTAACCAATGTTGTTGATGTTTGTAAATCATTTACATCTTTTGCCAAGATGCTAGGAATCAACGGATTTGATGATTCTTTACCGGTTACCGTTTGACCCGGAATAGCTGATATTTTGCTACTATTGCAAGTGCAAGGAATATCAATTTCCTTTTGTTGCTTATTGGAATATTGCAATAGGCTTATACGATAGCTTAGAAATTTTAGTTCTAAGTCCATTGTTGCTTCTTGAAACTTTAATTTTTGCAACTCTTCATTGCTTTTGATTGCGTCAATCCTTCTTTTAACCTCTAAATTCTCGGGTTAGAAAATCAACAAATATATTTTTATTTCCTGCGATGTTTTCAACCTCAAAGCAGTATCTTGATAGCCACATCTGGCATTTAACAAGTCTTCCTTGATTGTTATCACCTTTTATATTGGTATTTAGAAAATATGTGAAGTTTTTATTATCGGTCCAAATTCGAAATCTAACAGGAGTGAGATAAGCACTAAACTTCTTAATTACTCGAATTACTGCTAGGTATTCTTTTTCATTATTTAAAACTGCCAGAAGTATATCTACAAATCAACTCTTGTTCAGAGTTCTTTGCTTTGAGGATTCCACCCCAAAATTCGTCCGATGCATCGGTTTCAATGATCAGTTTATCATCTAACAGGAGTGAGATAAGCACTAAACTTTCAGGGATATTCAGATTACTCGAATTCTCTGAATTATATCCTTCTGATGAAAAGTCGCCATTGCTGGTATTTTCTTTAAAGAAATAAACTTCTATTGTCGAATCGTATCCATCTTCTATAGGATCAAATCCTAAATTATTCATTTCCTTAATAAGTTTTATCTTTCGAGGATATTGTTGTTTATTAGAACATTCGTTAGCATAATGTCCTTCAATATTGCAGATCCAACATCTACAATCTTTCTTGCCTTTAGGACAAAATTTTTGTCTATCAGATTTCTTTATCTGATTGTCTTTACGTTTGAAATACTTTCTCGGTTTAATCCATTTATACTTCTTTTTGTAAGAGTATTTTCTTTTGTATTTTTCTTTGAGTTTATTCTTCTTTTTAGAGTAACCCTTTTTAGAATAACCTTCTTCTCTACACCCGTAGGTGGGTAGATTTTCTGATATTTTCTTACAGAAACGTTTATTGAATTTCTTCAACTGTTGATGTTTATCAGATGTTTCACATATCTTGTTAATTTCATTTTTAACAAGTTTTGTGGAAAGTCCAAAACTAAAATTAGCAATTCCAGTTTTTAGATTAGTCTCCCTGAATTGTTGGAGTGTTGTTGGTCCTGCAACATGAATTTTTGAAAGGAATTCATTAATAAGACCTTCGTATTCTCTAGGAGGTAAATCGTAGAGATTTCTTTCATATTCTAGTATGAAAGCGTCAATTTGACAGATATCACAAATCTGCTTATTTCTAAGCCTGAGTCTGGCTTTTTCTTGCATCTCTTTTGTATAGAGATTTCTTGACTCCGTAGAACCTAAATTAGTTCCTGTAAAATTAAGCCTTATTACTTGTTGTAAAATATGATACTAAGTATTAGATACTCAGTAGTGTATGTGTGTGATTTCAGTTGCTAGATTCGGTAGGTTGATGTGTATAATAAACTAAATGCAAAATGTAAGTGCGTAAAGTAAGTAGGCGATTTTTATAGTGGTTCCGGGTGGTGTAATCCTGTCAGTCCACTCTTCTCCTGTGATGTTGGAGGTAATTCACTAGAGATCTTTGATGTAGCTGTTACAAAGATTCTTATGTTGCTTGTCCTTCACCAATAACTATGGCTTCACAAACTAAACACTTGGAACAGGTAAGATTGCTGCTCCAAAGTCTTCCACTGGTCCTTGAAGGGTAGAATTGCCTTTTCACCAGCTCCACCACAAACAACAGTCTTTCACACCCAACAGATGCTTCACTGTCTTCAGTAGATTCTTGTAAAAGAAAGATTGAATCAAGTAAATGATTCAGTTGCAGCAGCTTGATCAGGATGATATGATCAACAGATTGCAGTCTTCATGTGTGTAGACTTGATGTAGCTTGAATGCAGATTACACTTGAAGATTTTCTCTGGATCAGTAGCTTTAAGCTCAGTAAGTTCAGCAGGGTGTTTTTCTTGATAAGAAAATGCCGCTCTGAATTATCTCTTGTTTTTCCTTTATTTTCATCATCTTTTTCTGAGTTAGAAGTCCTCTATTTATAGGTAGGAATGCTTGTGACTTATATTTGAAATTCAAACATAGCCATTTCAGATTTTGTCCCATTTGACTTGCTTTCTATCACTGTTCATAGTACTGACACAGTCAGAATGCTTTTTGATAGTGTACAGTCTGTCCACCCTTTGACTTGTAACCATTGGACAAAGTCCTGAGTCATCCCAACGTCCTTTTAATCTCAACCATTGATTTGTTTGATAAAATCAGAGGTTGTTAGCTGTCCTTATCCATGTTTTCTTCCAATGTAATCTTGAATAAATCGAGGTATATGTATCAGCAGGTTTATAAGTCTGATGAGATACATATCAGTCAGCTGAACCATATTTTGCTAACTATCTTTTATCTAACTTTAATTTGTGAAGTTAGATTACGCCTTTTTGCTTATAACTAAGTTCTAATCACCATCCAACTTAAGGAACTTAGACTTTGTACACAAGGTATATGTAATCAGTTTAGGTCATCACAGACTTCCCTAAATTCTGATTCCATATCCTTGACTTTAATTACTAAGTTTGATCCCTTAGCCTTTATTAACTGAGTTTGACCCCTCAACCTTCAGTCTTCATCAGGTTCCTGATAAGTCTACTGACCTAACTACCCTACTGACTTAGACTAGTCTGCTGATATAAGTCAGCTGACCATTACCGTGCTTGTTTGATCAAGCCAATACAAAGATCAAACTCTAATAAACCTATACATTTGATATAGACATCTATTTTCCTTTGCTCTATAACAGTTAGTCTGGCACTCATCACTAAAACTTAAAAATAAGTCCAACAATTTCCTCCTTTTTGGTGATGATGCCACTACCCTCACCTAACAGCAAAGCAAAAAGGTTAAAAACAAAAACAGAACAAATTTCAGTCATATCTCATTATAATTATTTGTTCAAAGTATTACAGTCTAGATCCGGTAAAGATAAAACATATAAAGTCTGCTGATCTACTGTCTTCTCTCTCTTTCTTCCCTTGCCTTCTTCACTTGCTCTTGGTAGGCTCTTATCTCTTCAATCATGTCTATCATCCATTCATTTTCAATCAGAGTGAAATCAATGTAGGAATTCACTTCTTTCCACCACTTCCATGCTTCAGGTAGAATGAGATTAATTTGATTTACTCTGAATCCTAATCTCATGTATAGTTCTTTGAATTCATCAAGTGAGTCCTTTGATTTTGTGATAGGTACTCATTCTTAGTAATTAAATGAGTTTAAACCTTCATGAAATCCCTTGTCATGATAAGGTTTCCTTTTGTTGTGGTACTCATTCTTGTATTGCTTCAGAAGATCATCAGTAAGTGGAAGTCGGCCAGGTGCAGGTTCCTTGAATGCATTAGTATCATCCTCCCATCTTTTCTTGTGAAAAATTCTGGCAGCCTCTTTTTCTACTGCTGTTTGGCCCTCTTCCCCCTTAGTGACATCATCAACAAAATGGGACAGCAGGCCATGAACACTCTCCTGTGTGATAATCAGGTTACTCCGTTGTCCCTCCATAATTTCAGTTCTTGTATCAACTACACTAATCCTTGATTGCAAAGTTTGCTCCAGAGGATTGATCATCTCAGTAAGCTTAGGATCCAATCCAGCAGGTTGAGATGTTCTAGCAGCCTCAACAGGCTTAGGTCTTTCCAGCAAGTTTGTCAAGTTTCTGGTGGATGGCTTCAAATTGATCTTTCAGAAACTTCTCCTTCATTGTATTTCCTTTCTTAATTCCTCTTACTTCCAGGGTAAGGTCTGCAAGAGCATACTGATTTGAGGTAATATTGGAGGCAGCTGTTTCTGTAGTCCTCCCTCTATTTTCCACCAAATTGATCAGATCTTCAAATCTCTGCTCTTGTCTGTCAAGTTGAGTTCTTAGATTTGCAATGTCATTTCTAACTGTCCTCAACTCTTCCATGACATGTGCTGGTACCCCACCAGCCATTCCTTCATCAGCTCCATCAGCAGGCTCTTCTACATTGTATTGTGGCCTAAGTCTGCTGATAACCATTGCAAAACTCATATCCAATCCAGCAGGGTTAGGTCCTTGATATTCCTCCAGAATAGGATCAAGAGCTGGTTCTTCAAGAATAGGTACAAATGCCTGTGGGGGTTGTTAAGGGTCAAATTGTATGATTTTTATAGATATATTTTACATCAATTTCCCCCGTATATGGATGTTTTCATAGAAATCGAGCTTATAATCGATTAATTGAGTAAATAGTGTTTTTAAGAGGTTTATTGCAAAACGTAACGAATTATGTGCTTAAATGATGATTTTATGTTATTTTGGAAATACGTTACGCTTTGGTATGTTTTCCTATTGTTGTAGATACTCATTGATGATGGAAGAGAGGATTTTAGAGAGCCAAATTCGTGCTTGGAAAGGATCAATCAAAGTTATTGAAGATTGAAAGATATAAGGAAAGAAATCAAGCAAGATAAATGTCGGAAAATCGGGATTCCGAGTAGTGACGACCTTGCAACGCAGTTATTGATATGCTAACAACCGATTTGACCCTGGACCTCAAGAGAAGAGTTGTAGGGCTTGAAGAGAGGATTCTACAGGATTTTGAATCACTCCATTCCGACTTACGAGGCCCGAGATATGAGCGTTACAAGTTTGGATGCTGTTGCTGAAAATAGTGGACGGGCGTCCGACCTTGTGAACGGGCGTCCGGCACCGTTACTGTAGCAACCGCCTCGGATTTTCTATAAATAGCAGCGCGATTTCAACCCTAATTCAGACATAATTCGATTCCTATTGTTACCCACACATAAGAGAGGGACCCTAGGCCGCCCCAGCCCCTTTTGGGAGGCTGGGGTGGCAAGTTAGATTAGGTTTTCTTTTTCGTTTTCTTTTCTTTTTGTTTCTCCATGGATGAACACGGTTGAGCAGCCATGAACACAGCGTTGTGAAGCATCTTTTCCAGCTGCGACTTGATTTCTTTTTCATGGATGATTTTGTAAGTTTTAATTCAAATTGTTTCTTTCCTTTGTTTATTTGTATCTTGCAATTTATATCGGAAGATTATTGCTTGTTGATGCTACCGTATGACGGAAGTCGGTGTAGTTTAGATCACCATAGGAAAGATTAGATCTTTAACCTATACATAACGGAAGTTCGTAGGTTAAATATCTAGGTTTACGAGAGAACCACAATTTAATTAATTCGATGCAAGATTTTCTTAGAATTGAATTGAGGGATATCACCGTTACCGGAAAGATAGGATTTTTCATGTGTTTAATTCATTATGTTGTTCTTGTTCTCTTTCATGTTTTTATGCCGCATGTTAATCGAATTTAGATAACGGAAGTTATTAGATTCATTAGATTATCGTGAGGAGATTGACAATAATTATTCCAACAAACGGAAGTTGAGGGATAATGTTGTTAGGTTAGGATTCAATCCATATCTTTGATTTGTATCGATATTAGTTAAGACCGGAAGGTAAACTAATTAATGGCGTGATAAATCGGAAGAGGAAACGCTTCATTAGAAAAGATAATAACCCAAGATAACTAATGAATGAATGTTTGTCTATCTTGTTGATTTCGGTGGGGTGATGGTTGTTGGGAATAGGCCGATCATGGTTTGTTCATGTTTGTTCGGTTGTTAGTTAGTTTTACTTGTTTTCGTAGATGTAGTTTTATTTATGTTTTTATCGCTTTTATCCTTCCTGGCTTTGGATTAACAATCCTCTGTCCAGTTATTTTCCGTTTTAGTTTAGGTTTAGGTTTTAGTTAATAAAGAAGGATTAACTAGATTAGATTCAATATCCCTTTTCCCTGAGGATCGATACCCGTACTTATCCAACTTTACTTGTTTGTTTGTTTGTTTTAATCTGAGAAATCTTTCTGACTTCTTTTCCATGTATAATCCTCTATCATTATTAGTTGGAGTTTGATGTTTCTGTTTCTGTGGCTTTATTCTTAGATGTCCTGAGTTTAAGTGTTGATCTTTCCATCTGAGCTATTATTTCTTTTTGTGCTTATATTAAACTTCCATATTTAGGCGCTTAGATGTTCGTACTTTCCCTGTTTGATTTTTCCATCGAAGCGATTCTATTTTGTGCTCGTATGTTCTATTCCCCCTTTCCCCCGAGGTATTTCATGTTTGTGAAGTGTGCAGGGTGTTTGCATTAGCAATTGTGAGATTTTAGATGAAGCCAGTTTTCCGGTGGATGGTCCACAGTCTACTGCTTTCGTCGAGCATTTCTGGATCTGACTCGCTACCACTTCCAGACTTGCCACTTTCGGCATACAATCAGCTAAGTTTTCTTTTTCTTTTTCATTCTGCACAACTTGAGGACAAGTTGCAATTTAAGTGTGGGGGAGGGGATGGTTTATGTGTATCTACTTTCATTTGCTCATATTAGTTATAATTTTCTATGAAAAGTGCAAAATTTTCAAAATTTTGTTTCGTCCCGAGTAACATTTCAATTGCATGCTAGTTTTATAATCGGCACCCTTTAGTTGTTATCGGTAGTCATATCATGTTCGAGAATAGGTTTAGTAAGTCGATACTCACTTGAACTTCATTTCACGAACCTATTAGATGAAGAGCCAAATATAGAATAGTTTCCGGTTAGTTAAAGGAAAGTTAATTCTCGATGCGAGATAACACTTATTTAGCATTAATGAAAGTTAAGAACTTGTGCTATACTCACGCTTAGAATCTCGGTACCTTAGTGTTCTCGAGAACTTTGAGAGTCTTGAATGTGTTAGAAATATATTTGACCGAGAGTTTCCAAAGAGTTTGAAATATAAAAATATATATATCTATAAATAGAAATAAATGAATAGAATTTCTTTGCGGGAATTTTGTTTATAACTATCACCTCGAGTCCATTTGGATACTGCCCCAAATGGGGAGTGTGGTTTACCTTGGACAGTATGGGTTCGAGTGATCTCAGGGTGACTGCCTCTAATGTAGGGGAGTGTGTTATACTTTTGAGACGCGACGATAGGAAATATAAAATATAAAATATACGCTTTTTGGAACACTAAGTCAAGTTGATCTAAACCCAGTAGAGACCCGAGAGGTATTTTCTTGGCACTAAGTAAAGGAGTTTAATTGTGAGTTGGTTACTATGTTCTTGGTAATTAGTTTTTGTTAGGTAAGTGCTGTAGATAGAATGAAGTTTTCGTTTAGTTGACCGGATAACTGTTAGTGCTTGATGTATTATATCAAGAGAGGATCGGTGGAAGTTTAGTAGGTTACGCACACACATCACCGAGTGAGGTCGATTTGCTTGAATACTAGCTTGTCATGATTTTGACTATATCTCGTGTCAGGTTATGTGGATTCTTGATGGTATGTTCTTGTTTTGTTTTACTCGAGGACGAGCAAAAGTTTAAGTGTGGGGGTGTTGTTAAGGGTCAAATTGTATGATTTTTATAGATATATTTTACATCAATTTCCCCCGTATATGGATGTTTTCATAGAAATCGAGCTTATAATCGATTAATTGAGTAAATAGTGTTTTTAAGAGGTTTATTGCAAAACGTAACGAATTATGTGCTTAAATGATGATTTTATGTTATTTTGGAAATACGTTACGCTTTGGTATGTTTTCCTATTGTTGTAGATACTCATTGATGATGGAAGAGAGGATTTTAGAGAGCCAAATTCGTGCTTGGAAAGGATCAATCAAAGTTATTGAAGATTGAAAGATATAAGGAAAGAAATCAAGCAAGATAAATGTCGGAAAATCAGGATTCCGAGTAGTGACGACCTTGCAACGCAGTTATTGATATGCTAACAACCGATTTGACCCTGGACCTCAAGAGAAGAGTTGTAGGGCTTGAAGAGAGGATTCTACAGGATTTTGAATCACTCCATTCCGACTTACGAGGCCCGAGATATGAGCGTTACAAGTTTGGATGCTGTTGCTGAAAATAGTGGACGGGCGTCCGACCTTGTGAACGGGCGTCCGGCACCGTTACTGTAGCAACCGCCTCGGATTTTCTATAAATAGCAGCGCGATTTCAACCCTAATTCAGACATAATTCGATTCCTATTGTTACCCACACATAAGAGAGGGACCCTAGGCCGCCCCCCCCCTTTTGGGAGGTCATGGCAAGTTAGATTAGGTTTTCTTTTTCGTTTTCTTTTCTTTTTGTTTCTCCATGGATGAACACGGTTGAGCGACCATGAACACAAATATTGTGAAGCATCTTTTCCAGCTGCGACTTGATTTCTTTTTCATGGATGATTTTGTAAGTTTTAATTCAAATTGTTTCTTTCCTTTGTTTATTTGTATCTTGCAATTTATATCGGAAGATTATTGCTTGTTGATGCTACCGTATGACGGAAGTCGGTGTAGTTTAGATCACCATAGGAAAGATTAGATCTTTAACCTATACATAACGGAAGTTCGTAGGTTAAATATCTAGGTTTACGAGAGAACCACAATTTAATTAATTCGATGCAAGATTTTCTTAGAATTGAATTGAGGGATATCACCGTTACCGGAAAGATAGGATTTTTCATGTGTTTAATTCATTATGTTGTTCTTGTTCTCTTTCATGTTTTTATGCCGCATGTTAATCGAATTTAGATAACGGAAGTTATTAGATTCATTAGATTATCGTGAGGGAGATTGACAATAATTATTCCAACAAACGGAAGTTGAGGGATAATGTTGTTAGGTTAGGATTCAATCCATATCTTTGATTTGTATCGATATTAGTTAAGACCGGAAGGTAAATTAATTAATGGCGTGATAAATCGGAAGAGGAAACGCTTCATTAGAAAAGATAATAACCCAAGATAACTAATGAATGAATGTTTGTCTATCTTGTTGATTTCGGTGGGGTGATGGTTGTTGGGAATAGGCTGATCATGGTTTGTTCATGTTTGTTCAGTTGTTAGTTAGTTTTACTGTTTTCGTAGATGTAGTTTTATTTATGTTTTTATCGCTTTTATCCTTCCTGGCTTTGGATTAACAATCCTCTGTCCAGCTATTTTCCGTTTTAGTTTAGGTTTAGGTTTTAGTTAATAAAGAAGGATTAACTAGATTAGATTCAATATCCCTTTTCCCTGAGGATCGATACCCGTACTTATCCAACTTTACTAGCAACTACCCGGTATTCGGCCGGTTAGGAGGTAGTTTTGCATGGTAGTATAGGTTTATAAATTTTCTTTTGTTTTAATGATGCAAAATCTCCCCAACAGGGGTGCATCATCCACATGTTCTTCTTCAGGCATTTGAAACTCCTCATCACTATAGTCATAGTCCAGCAGCTGCTCACTCATTCTCATCAATAACAGCAGTCTGCTGACCATCTTTCCCTACAGTGGTCTTCACTCCAGTAGGCTCCACTACAGCAGCCTCTTCAACAACAGCAGGGGTTTCCTCCACACCCAAAGTTTGTTCCAACCTTTGTCCAGGTGTTGTTTGTACCTCAGCAGCCTGTACCTCCTATTCCAACCTGTGTCCAGGTTCTGTTTGATCCTCGGCAACCTGTACCTCCACTTCTTGTCTTGGTTCTATTGCAATTTGGGCAACAACAACCTGATCAGGGAATATATCCATATTTTCCTGTTGAAATTCCCCAATATCACCAATCCTTCTCAGAAAATTTGCAGTTTGGGTTAAGGTGTCCTCAGTGTCAACCCTGTCTTGATATTGAATTGAATTCTCAGAACTGACACTTGGCTCAATATGATCAATAACCCTTTCATCATCCAAAACTTCATTCTGCTGATCTTCACAGACTTACCAGCATCAGTAGGTTCATCTTCTGCACTATCAGTAGATCCTTGACCAGTGGCTTCATCAGTTGTTCCTCTAGCCACTGCACTGGTCTCCCCAGGGAACATAGGGGGATCATCATCAGAATCAGATGAATCACTGTCAGGTGTGTACTTTGGATCTCTGAACATAATTGCTCCACTTTTCTTTCCTTCATCCAACAGATCCATCAAGCTTGATTGTAGCATATTTGTATCTATTAAGTCTAATAGGCTGTCCACACCCAGCTGATCAAATGCCCATTCTTCAAATCCACTCATTGGATCAGCAGCTGGTTTCTGTCTCTTGTAGAATCCAAACTTCCATTGGAAATATTTTTGCACTTTTCTGAAGTTGGGATCTACTTTGCCCTTCTTAGATTCCTTCTCATATGGCATAGTTGACGTTCTGGGTGCAGATTCAAGACCTTGCTGACCTCCAAAGGTCCCAATCAGCAAGTGGAGAGTTTCCTCAACAGATGTTTCCAGGTCAGTAGGTTGCTTAGATTGTATATTAGTCCCTACTTCCTCCATCTGTACCACACTTGGTTCCCCCTGACTTATATGCTCATCAGTAGGGTTAGCAGCAGACTGCTCTTCCTCCTGAACTATTGCAGGACTTGCAGGGTCTTGTACCAAACTTTACGCTACCACAACAGGTGTTGACTCAGCAGGTTGTCGTGGCTCTTCTACAAGTTGCTCAACAACAACTTGGGCATTTTCGGTAGGCTCATGAACCTTTGCAGGTGAGGATTTAGCAGTTTCTACAGCAGGCACAGGGTCAATAGTCTGCTGTAATTCTCCAGCAGGTTGCTTAATAACAACCTCTACCTCCTCAGTAGGCTTGATAATAGTTAAGGGCTCAACCTCAATAGCCTCTCCTTCTTCTTCTGCTTCTTCTTGTTGTTGTTGTTCTCTCTGACTTTCCAAAATTCTCAATTGTTTACCCTTGCCATGCTTCTTCTTCTTGGCAATCTCCTTCATTCTTTTGGAAAGTGGTTCATCTTCAACTTCAGTAGACTTCCTCTTTCTACTGAATTCCTTTTGTTGCTCCTTCAGAATTTCAGCAACAGTTTTCTTCATTGAAACAACAGCAGGGTCAGTTACCTCAACTTCAGCTGGACCCACAGCAGACTCAGCAGTCTGTGTTGTTTGCTTTTTTGTCTTCTTAGGCTTTAACATCTCTGTTATTTTTCTTGTGTCAACAGCCTTTCTTTTCTTAGTAACCTTCTTTGGTGCAGCAGACTTGACAACTGCCTTAACCTGCTCACCACCAGCATCACCATTATCTCCATCATCATCACTGTCAGCAGCCTGATCAACACCTTCTTCATCATCATCCAGACCAGGGATAGGATAGTCAATTTCTTTCTTGTATCTGGATTTATTTATCTTTTCAGGTGCAACATCAGCGATTTCCAAATGATTCAGCAGGGCCTGAACCATTAATCCTAAGGGTAAGGCCTTAGATTTCCTTGTCCCTTCTTTTTCTTCTTTTGTAACCTCCTTCATATAGTGAATAAAGTATCCAGCCCAATCAAACTTCATATTTCTGCAAATAATCATCACCAGTTCTATTTTGGGTCCTGACAGAGTATCCATACTCCCAATGAGTCCTAAGATATTCTTTGCAATAATCTTGCTCAGCAGGTTGTATTCATAACCAATATGTTTCACATTAATGCCTGGAATTGATTTGATGGCATTATTGGTCTTGATTTTGTCAACAAAATCAATCCTTGACAATCCCAATTCCTCAGGATTTACAGGAGCATCTATTACTTCTGGAAAACCAAAAACTTCCCTCAGTAGATTTGAGGAAACTTCAATCTCCTGAGCAGTTACTGTGGTGGTGAATGCTTCTCTTCCTTGTCTTGTTACAATATTTCTCCAGAAGCTAACACCATTTGTATAAGAGATTGTTTCCAATCTTATATTCAGCACATTCTCCAAACCTTCATATCTCCTGATTCTTTGACCAATGTTGATAGCCAGTTCTGTTTTGTTAGCATCTACAACAAAACCTCTTACACTTTGACTTGTTCCGATTTGAACATCATCCTTTTCGTCCATTGTTATAACAAAAGATGAAAAAGAATGCTTTTAGATCTGCGTTTACACAGTGTAAATGCGAAGAGATTTGGTCTGAGATTTTGTAAGTAGCCTCTGTGTACGTCTGCATATATATATAGACAGATATGGTTGAGAACTGTCAGATCATGTACTGTGCATTAACCATGATTAAATATGAGTGAATGTTGTCTTGACACGTGACCCATTACTCCTTATAATGTTTTGTAACCGTTAGATCGTGTTAACTACGGTTATAAATAGGAAATAAATATCCGCCATTTGCTGTTGACTTTAGTAAGTTTGACTGAGTAAAGTAATTTTCAGCAGCCTTGTCATCACAGACTTGGCTCAGCAGCCTGCTGACAAAGTGTCTCAGCAGCCTGCTGATAGAGTCACTCTGCTGATGCTTAAATCCTTTGTATTGTACAACTGATAATACAAGATGAAGTTTAATACCAATGACTGATCTGTCAAGTGAGCTCACCCAACATGACAAAGACCAATCCCCTTGGCAACCTCATTTGCTCAATTGTCCAAACATAAGTACATGGAATTGTTGATACCAATGACTAATCTGCGCTAAGTGAGCTCACCCAACATAGCAAAGACTAATCCCCTTGGTGAATTCCGACATTGCTTGATTATCGACCAACTTTAATAACTCCAAGTTCAGTCCTTAGTTTATCAAATCTTTCACTATCCAATGGTTTAGTGAAAATATCAGCAAGTTGATCTTCAGTAGGGATATACAGAACCACCACGTCTTTCTTTTCAACATGATCTCTTATAAAATGATGTCTCACATCAATATGCTTGGTTCTTGAGTGCAAAACAGGATTTTCAGTAATTGCAATTGCACTTGTGTTGTCACACATAATTGGAATTTCTTTTTCTTCAATTCCATAATCCCTTAAATGTTGTCTTAACCACAGTATTTGTGCATAGCAACTTCCAGCAGCAATATACTCTGCTTCAACAGGGGAAGTTGATATAGAGTTCTGTTTCTTGCTAAACCAGGAAACCAGTCTATTTCCCATTAACTGACAGGTTCCTGTGGTGCTTTTTCTGTCAATCTTGCATCCAGCATAATCTGAATCTGAGTAGGATATAAATTTGAAACTTCCATCTTTAGAATACCATATCCCTACTCCCAAAGTCTCTTTTAGATATTGGAGAACTCTTTTGACTGCACCTAAATGACTTTCTTTAGGTTTAGATTGAAATCTTGCACAAAGACCTACAGCAAAGGATATATCAGGTCTGCTGGCAGTAATGTACAGCAGACAGCTGCCTATTATCCTTCTGTATAAAGTCTGATCAACATCTTTGCCTTCTTTGTCTTCATCCAATCTGATATTTGTACTCATAGGAGTTGATATCTTGGTGTTGTTTTCCATACCAAACTTTTTCAGCAACTCCTTGGTATACTTGGTTTGATGAATGAAGATTGACTTGTAAGCCCAAAAAGTAGTTCAATTCTCCCATCATACTCATTTGGAATTTACTCTTCATCAGATTTGCAAACTTTTCACAAAGTAATTCATTTTCAGAACCAAAGATTATGTCATCCACATAAATCTGGACCAGCAGGGTGCTGTCTCCTTCACTGATTCTGAAAAGAGTCTTATCAATGTTGCCCTTTGTAAAACCATTGTCCACCAAGAATTGAGATAGAGTCTCATACCATGCTCTTGGTGCTTGTTTCAATCCATAAAGTGCTTTATTGAGTCTATACACTTTATCTTCTTGATCTTTAACTTCAAATCCAGGATGTTGCTGAACATACACCTTCTCTTCCATAATGCCATTCAAAAATGCACTTTTGACATCCATTTGATATACCTTGAAGTTTTTATATGCAGCATGTGCCAAGAATAATCTGATAGCTTCCAATCTTGCAACAGGTGCATATGTTCCATCAAAATCTATTCCTTCTGCTATAGAATAGCCTTTTGCAACAAGTCTGGCCTTATTCCTTACAATGGTACCAAATTCATCAAGTTTGTTTCTGTATACCCATTTAGTACCGATGATATTTGCATGATTAGGTCTTTCAACTAGTGTCCAAACTTGATTTCTTTCAAATTTATTTAACTCTTCTTGCATAGCAATTATCCAATCTGGATCTGAAATTGCATCTTCAACAACTTTTGGTTCCATTAGAGATAGAAAACAAGTAAACATTGCTTCTAGTTGTCTTCTAGTCCTCACACCTTGCTGTATACTGCCAATGACTTGTTCAGCAGGGTGATCTCTTAACCATTGTGGATTCTAGTTAGTTTGGTTTTTAGGAACCTCATCTTCAGTAGGGTCTGCTGTTTCTTCAACAAGGGGTTCAGCAGATCCTTGAACTGCTTAATTTGTTGCATCAGTAGCATTACCAGCAGGGTGTTCAGCAAGGGCAGAATCAGAAACCTTTAAGTCATTGAATCTCTCCAAAACTTCAACACAATCTAGATCAGTGACTTGTAGATTCTCAGCAGGTTCACAAGCTTCATCTTCCATACCAGTGAACTTAGGTTCATCAAACACAACATGGATAGTTTCTTCATATTTCAATGTCCTTTTATTCAGTACCCTGAACGCCTTACTGACTGAAGAATATCCTTAGAAAATTCCTTCATCTGATTTTGGTTGGAATGTCTTCAAATGCTCCTTATGATTCAAGATAAAACACTTGCTTCCAAATGGATGGAAATAGGATATGTTAGGTTTTCTTCCATTCCAAATCTCATAAGGTGTCTTTAGCATCTTTTTGTTCACTGAGGTTCTGTTTGTGTGTAGCATGTTGTATTAACTACTTCAGCCCAATATATTTCAGGTAGCAATGAATCACAAATCATAGTTCTTCCTGCTTCTTTTAGAGTCATTTTTTTCTTTTAGCAACCCCATTTTGCTGAGGTGTACCAGCAGCAGCAAGTTGATGTAGTACACCATTCTGTTCATAGTATTCTCTTATAACTTTGTTGAGAAACTCAGTACCCTTATCTGATCTGATCTTCACTACTGTGACACTTTTCTCATTTTGTAATCTCTTCAAAAGTTCTGGCATCTTTTGAAGTGTTTCACTTTTCTTGTTCATAAATATCACCCAAGTGTACCTTGAATAATCATCCACAACCACTAAGGTGTATTTCTTTCCTATAACACTTGTTGGTGTAACTGGTCCAAATAGATCCATATGCATCAGCTCCAAGACTTTATTAGTTGATTGCTTAGTCTTTGATTTGAAGCTTGACTTTGTCTGTTTACCTTGCTGACATGCATCACATATAGTATCCTTTTTGAATATGATCTCAGGTAAACCAATCACCAGTTTCTTCTTTACCAACTGATTGATGTCATCAAAATTCAGATGATTCAACTTCTTGTGCCATAACCCATTGAGTTCTGACTTGGTATGCACTATCAGGCATGTTTCGGGAACTGCAGTAGACCAATCGACAACATACATATTTTGTTGTCTTCTTCCAGCCAACACAACTTGACCACCTCTTTCACTGATGACAGTACAAGTGTTTTTGTCAAAAGTGACCTTGTATCCCATGTCACAGAATTGTCCAGTGCTCAGCAAGTTGTAGTCCAGTCCTTCCATATATGCAACATTCCTGATTGTTAGTCCATTCCTCACAAGTGTGCCATAGCCTCTTGTGTAACCAGGTGTGTTTTTGTTTCCAAAATTCACCCTTGGACCATCCTTTGCTACATAGCTTGTCAGATAGTATTTATTATTTGTCATATGTCTGGAACATCCACTGTCAAAGTACCAGACACTCTACAAAACAAAATCAATACATTTTAGGTACCCAAATCTGTTTGGGTCCATGATGGTCAGTGGTAAGCATGACCCTTGGCAAATTTCCATAAGGTCTTCGTCTAAAAGTGTCATACTTTGGTTCATACATGTATTCTACACATCCATATGGTCTAACAAGTGGATGTGTAGGATTCACATATGTTTTCTGGCCTTTTGGTATGTAATGCTGTTTGAAGTGATTTTTGTTCTTAGAAGCATTAGCATAACCATTGGATTGTTGTCTGTTAGGAACAGCTCTGTAATATGGAGTCTGCTGAGGTCCCTGCTGAGGTCTTATATAAGTCATCTGCTGAGTCCTCTGCTGATTCCATTGCTTATGTTTTGCCCTAGCAGCATTGTTATACTTGGTGTTTCTAGGAGTAGATGCAAGAATATTCCAATCATCATCAGTAGGGAACAGTCTACCTTTCCCTCTGAGATAAGTATCCCTAGAATGATTAACATTTTTGGATTTAGGATTCTTATCCTTCGAATATTTCTGGTTTTTCCCTTTTTTGGTCCAGCAAACATGGTAGCAGGTCTAGAAAGCACAACAGTCCTATTTTTAGATTTATTCTTTTTATTATGAGCTGTTGAATTCTTTGACTTCTGATTTTGCTTCCTTGAACCATTCTCAGTAGGTTTCACTGCCTCAGCAACCCTTTTGGGAGTTGGATCTTGTGCAGGCACAAACTTAGGACCAATTCTGGTACTAGGTTCAATGACCTTGCTGGATCCACTCTTGTTGGATTGTTGAGTTCCAAATCCAAGCCCTGTTCTATCACCATAAGGCTTTCCGATTTGAATGCAGTGGAGGAACAAGATGGTTCGGCGATTCGAAGCTGCGAAGGTTCGACGGGCTTATCTTCGATTCTCGTCCGACTTCTTTTTCCTTTCCTTTGAGAATTCTTAATTCAACATTCAACCTTTCAACTTCTACTTGAAGAGCTTCTTTTTCAGCCTTCACAATCTCATAACCAGATTGTATTATCCTCAGTTGATTAAGGATGGCATCCAAAGTTTCTTAATTGTCAGAATTTTTTGGATTTGAACCACAGGTTGATTCACAATCACTTCCAGCAGGAGTATTTATAGATACAGAATTGTATACCTCCTCTGTCTCATCCATATTCCCCATCAAGGCATAATCATCCATATCAGCAACAAGAGCCGTGTCATTAGATTCATTTGTTTTTTCAGATTCCACTTCATAACCAGATTCATCTGCAGCAACCATAGCCTTCCTGCCATGTCTTCTTTGTTGACTCTTGGTCTTCAGTAGGTCTGGACAATCGGTACGAAATGTCCAGGATTTTTGCAGTTGAAGCAAAGATAATCATGTTCCTTACTTTGTTTTAACTCAGGACAGTCAGGTTTGAAGTGTACTGGGTTCTTGCATTGAAAGCACAAGTAATCATTGTCTTTTCTGGAATCATCCTTCTTCTTTCCACTGAATTTCTTAGTGAAATTTCTTGGAGAAGTCTTTCCAGTCTTCATCATCCTAATTTTCTTGCTTAGTAGGGCAATCTGCTCTTGCATCTCATCCACAAGATCATCTTGAGCTCCTGAAGTTTCTTCTTGATGTTTGGCAGCCAATGCAGTTGTTTTTGGTTCTTCATTTTCAGTGGTAGGAACCAATCTCTTGCTGAATTCATAAGCTTTAAGATCTGAGATTAATTTTAAGGTTTCCTCTTCATGTAACTTCCTTATTTCTTCTATGGCAGTGACTTTCATCTCCCAAACTTCTTTGTCAGGTAGTGCTTCCAAGATTTTTGAATTGATTTCTTCTTTTGAATAACTTACACTGAGTAGGGTAAGTTCATCCCGGATTGCATTAAACCTAGATTCCATTTGCTCAATGGTTTCATTTGGTAGCATTTTGAACTTTTGAAATCTCTTCTTGGCCACACTGATTTTGTTCTTTTTGATAGCATCAGTGCCTTCACAGATTAACTGAATCTTGTCCCAAAGTTCTTTTGCAGTTTTGCAATCTTTCACCTTCATATACATATTGCTATCCAGAGTTCTGTATATGATGTCAATAGCAATATTGTTAAGATTTGCTCTCTTCCTATCTTCAGCATTCCATTCTCTTTTTGGATTTGGAATGTACTGTGTCTCTTCACCCACTGTTATTGCCTTGGTATTCTCCAGTGGTCCATCTGTTAGAACATCCATCATTTCATTATGTGTTGCAGCTAGATAAGCCTGCATTTGACGTTTATACTCATCCAATCTATCTAAAGAACACATTAGCATAGTTCTAGCATATTGGTTGTTATCCATGATGCAAAGCTTTGAAAATTAGTAACTTGAAAAAGTTTTCAAAGTATTTTCACAAGTTCAACAAGTAGGATTACTTCAGAATAGAAGCACTGCTCCGATACCAATTGTTGGTCCCTTGAAAAGGCTTTGGTTAAGTTTAGAGGGGGGGTGAATAAACTTAACACTTAAAACTTTTGTAGTTAACAAACTCAGCAACTTCAGCAGCCTGCTGATACCTTAGTAGTCTGCTGACCTTCAGAAGTCTGCTGACTAATGAACTTACTGAATTTGTGCAGTGGAATTATATCAAAAATTAAGCCTTATTGCTTGTTGTAAAATATGATACTAAGTATTAGATACACAGTAGTGTATGTGTGTGATTTCAGCTGCTAGATTCAGTAGGTTGATGTGTATAATAAACTAAATGCAGAATGTAAGTGCAGAAAGTAAGTAGGCAGATTTTATAGTGGTTCCAGGTGGTGTAATTCTGTCATTCCACTCTTCTCCTGTGATGTTGGAGGTAATTCACCAGAGATTTTTGATGTAGCTGTTACAAAGATTCTTATGTTGCTTGTCCTTCACCAATAACTATGGCTTCACAAACTGAACACTTGGAACAAGTAGGATTGCTGCTCCAAAGTTTTCCACTGGTCCTTGAAGGGTAGAATTGCCTCTTCACTAGCTCCAGCACCAACAACAGTCTTTCACACCCAACAGATGCTTCACTGTCTTCAGTAGATTCTTGTAAAAGAAATATTGAATCAAGTAAATGATTCAGTTTCAACAGCTTGATCAGGATGATATGATCAACAGCTTGCAGTCTTCAAGTGTGTAGACTTGATGTAGCTTGAATGCAGATTACACTTGAAGATTTTCTCTGGATCAGTAGCTTTAAGCTCAGTATGTTCAGCAGGGTGTTTTTCTTGATAAGAAAATGCAGCTCAGAATTATCTCTTGTTTTTCCTTTATTTTCATCATCTTTTTCTGAGTTAGAAGTCCTCTATTTATAGGTAGGAATGCTTGTGACTTATATTTGAAATTCAAATATAGCCGTTTCAGATTTTGTCCTATTTGACTTGCTTTCTTTCACTATTCATAGTACGACACAGTCAGAATGCTTTGTGACAGTGTACAGTCTGTCCACCCTTTGACATGTAACCATTGGACAAAGTCCTGAATCATCCCAACATCCTTTTAATCTCAACCATTGATTTGTTTGATAAAATCAGAGGTTGTTAGCTGTCCTTATCCATGTTTTCTTTCAATGTAATCTTGAATAAGTCGAGGTATATCTATCAGCAGGTTTATAAGTCTGTTGAGATACATATCAGTCAGCTGAACCATATTTTGCTAACTATCTTTTATCTATATTTAATTTGTGATGTTAGATTACACCTTTTTGCTTATAACTAAGTTCCAATCACCATCCAACTTAAGGAACTTAGACCTTGTACACAAGGTATATGTAATCAGTTTAGGTCATCACAGACTTCCCTAAATTCTGATTCCATATCCTTGACTTTAATTACTAAGTTTGATCCCTAAGCCTTTATTAACTGAGTTTGACCCCTCAGCCTTCAGTCTTCAGCAGGTTACTGATAAGTCTACTGACCTAACTACCCTACTGACCTAGACTAGTCTGCTGATATAAGTCAGCTGACCTTTACAGTGCTTGTTTGATCAAACCTATACAAAGATCAAACTCTAATAAACCTATACATTTGATCTAGACATCTTTTTGCCTTTGCTCTATAACAGTTAGTCTGGCACTCATCACTAAAACTTAAAAATAAGTCCAACATATCCTAAAGGCAAGAAAGATTGTAGATGTTGGATCTGCAATATTGAAGGACATTATGCTAACGAATGTCCTAATAAAAAACAATATCCTCAAAAGATAAAACTTATTAAGGAAATGAATTATTTAGGATTAGATCCTATAGAAGATGGATACGATTCGTCAATAGAAGGTTATATCTTTAAAGAAAATACCAGCAATGGAGACTTTTCTTCAGAATGATATAATTCAGAGAATTCGGAGTAATCTAAATATCCCTGAAAAGCCATGTGAAAACATGGATATGAACTTCGTAGCAACTGATGTTACAAAGCAAAGTCAATAGTTCAATAATTCTATAACAGCTTCTACTACTAGCTTTACAAATAATCTAGATATCATTAAAAATTTGGATAACAATTTAGTAATGACTAAAATTACAAATCCAAATTCCATTTATATCAAAGGACAACTAAAGTTCAAAGGATATAAACAAATTATTCTACATTGTTATGTAGATACAGGAGCAAGTCTATGTGTTGCCAGCAGATTTGTTATACCAGACGAACATTGGGAAAATGCTCCCAATAAAATAAAGGTTAAGATTTCAAACGGAGAAAGGATAACAATCTCTAAGGTTTGTAAAAATCTTAATATCAAGATTGCAGGTGAGATATTTCATATCCCTACAATCTACCAGCAAGAAACAGGGGTCGACCTAATCTTGGGAAATAATTTATGTCAATTGTACAAACTTTTCACACAATTCACTGATAGAATTATTCTAACACTCAATATTCAACCTGTCATTATTGGCAAGATTAGAAAAGCAATGAAAATTGCACATAACGGTTTTTTAGAATCCATGAAAAATATTTCTAAAATACCAATGACACCCACTGTCAACATTAGTCCTCACAACATTCAACGTTTAGAGGGGGATTATATAGAAACTGAATCTGAAAATACAGAGGAGCATGAATTAGATCATGAACTCAAAACATAAATAGAATTTAATCTAGACAACTCTAAGTTTCAAAAGATTAATGATCTATTACAAAAAGTTTGTAGTGAAAACCCCATTGACCCTATAAAGTGTAAAAAAATGGATGAAAGCCACTAAAAAACTCATAGATCCAAAAACTATAGTCAAAGTAAAACCAATGATCTATAGTCCTCTGGACAGAGAAGAATTTGGTAAACAAATTCAAGAGCTATTAGACTTAAAAATCATTAACGCACTATCGCTTCGTCTTCTGCCATAAATGATGTAATCCTTGATCTTCGCGATTTGTGGGGAGTTATAACTACTAGTAACCCCCCTAATCACGTCTTTTCACTGTCATTTGGCATTAGCAACGCATAAAAGGGGGAGAGGAGAACCAGACGGTGAAATCATTTCTGCCTATCCATTTCTCCATTTACTCCTCAGAAAATACAAGTAAGCATCTTTTCTGCATTCATCTTTCTTTCTGTTCTTACCATTCCTGCTTGAATCCATCCATGTCTAGTAGTGCCACACTTTCTGATAGGGTAGAGGAGTCTCATTCCGGCGATCAAACACCCATATCTGCCCCTTCCGATCAAACCCTTCCCTCAAATCCTAGGGAACCCTTAGGAATTATCAGGGAACCTAAGAAACTGTCCACAAGAATGGACGGAAAAGGGCCTAAGGGGTGCACTTCCTGCCTCACCATGGACGATCTCAACCAACTACGGCGAGAGATATAGGCCGTCTAGCCCTCAACCGGTGGCTCGGCTTCCTTCCGGCCACCACCAATTTGCCGATGAGCCCCGGAAGGGTTCTCGTACGGTCTACGAGGCCCGGCTATTGATGGGGCTCGATTTCCCCTATGTCCGGCGGTCCAGGCTGTTCTTCGCCACTATGAGATCGGTATATCTCAACTGGGCCCGAATGCCATCCGGACTCTGATGGGCTTTCTAATTGCCTGCCGAGTTGCGGGCATCGGGTTCACTGTCCCTTTGTTCCGATGGTGGCACAAGATCTCTGCGATGCCCGACTCAGGGTGGTACACGTTTCAAAAGCGTGCCAATCGTCATGAGTTCGTGTCAAAAGGACCTTCATCTCATTCGAATTGGAAGCCTAGGTTTTTCTTCCTTCGACACGGGTCGGATAACCCCTATGTCGGGCTATGGAGGTCGAGAGAGGGAAGAGATGACAAACTGGGTCGTGAAGCCGCACCTAACGAGGCTCTTACTCTCGAGAGATTTACCTTCGAGGTGGTTACACAGACCCGAGTCTCCTTTATGACCTTGCCCGCCTCGAAGAGGCGGGCCCCGTACCATGCATAGCGCTTCATCCTGTCGATCAGGAAAATTGTATGAACCTTGGTTATTTTATTATCAAGTCTTAATTCTTTTTTGAAGTTGTATCTCTGCTATTCCTGATACTGACTCCTTTTTCATTTGTGTAGTGGGTAGATTCTCGAAGGTCGCTGTTCCGAAGGTTTCTGCTGTGGCTGCTGCTGTCGCCGCCTCCAGATCGAGAGCTACTCCTCCGGCGCCCGAGGAAAGACCTGTTCATGCTGTTGACCCGACTGAGGGTGTCGAGACAACTACCCTTGTCACACAATCAACTCTGCCTTCTATGTCGGAGGGGCTCACCCACGAACACCGGTCGATACGCGAAGCAGAGGACGTTATCGACTTTACTGTCGGAGGGGGTGAAGAAACCTCCGGAGCTGAGGCGGGCCGGTTGCAGAAACGGAGGTCGGCCCTCGAGGAGCTGGTGAGAGATCAGCAAAGGCTGGCTAAAAAAGCCAAGGTCACGAAGCCTTCTTCGACCTTGCCGCCACGAGTAGGATGTCGGCCGACGATGTCGAGAAGCTGGACGACCAGGTCCTGGCCTCTTCTCTCCGAGAGCTGGGACGCGTGGTAAGCACTAACTCTTGTCGATTTCATGTCTTCTTTTTTGCCCCTCCCGATTTCATGTCTTCTTTTTTGGCAGCACCACTTTATGAGTCGAGAAGCCTCTCGACGTATGAGCACGCCGTCCGAGACCGTGTAGGGGGCGAAGACACGGTTCGGAGGTTGAACGACCGGCTTGCTATCGAGTCAGCTAGTGTCACTGGTCTGGAATCGCAGCTTAACGTTTTCAAGGAAGAAGCTGCTGCTGAGATAGAGAAGGTCAAGGGGAGCGGGAGGCTATCATTGCCGAGCTGAGGAGAGATCTGGCTGCGGCCGAGGGGAGGGAGGCTGCCGCCGAGTAGCTCTCGAGGAAGAACGGGCGCGAGGAGCGACCGTTGCGAGAGAGAGATCAATTGAGAGCCGAACTTGATCGGGTTCCTAGGCGGCTTGAAGAGGCGAGGGGCTCGCTACGGTTCTCGAGTATCGGAAGTCCGAAGAGTTGGGCATGGATCTCGATGTCATCATGCGAGCCCATACTTGGAGGATTCACCAAGGCGGTGGACCAAGTAAGAAAGGTCTATCCGGATGTCGAGATCGACAAGCTTGAAGAGCCTGGTCGCTATGACCCTAACTCGGAGGCGTTGTATGACCTGTACTTCGAGGAATTCCAACAGGGTATATCCCTTGCTCAGAAGTATGGTGGCCCCACAGTAAGCTCGACTCCTGATAATGCTGATCCGACCCCCGACGCTTCTATTTAATTATCTGACCTCCTTGGGACTTTGATATTCTGAGTTTTAACTCTTGTAACTATTTGTACATTTTCTTGACTTTGAATCGACTTGGGTGAATGTTCCATTTACAATGGCTGGTCTTTTCGACCTGGCCTTAATTTGTTTTGAAATTTCTGCCCTTTTGTCTCTCTGTTTGTTATTATTTACTTACTCATTTATTACTGTCTTTGGCTTTCTTGCTTGTCGAGCCTCTGGCTCTGTTCGCTTCTGCCTTATCGATGTAATATTGCCCCCCCCCCAAGTGTTTTATTAACTTTAGTTCATAATGCACTCGGGTTCTAAATGGCTTTTAGGTCGATCTATTTGCCTTGGCTTTTTAGCCTTATAAGCTTGCTAGATCTTCGAGTTAGTCCGACATTGCGAACTGTCCTTGTCTCGGTCTAGCTGCCCCTTGGGCTGGTTAGACTTCCGACTTGGACGTTTGGCCCGACTATGCGAACCGTCCTTTGTCTTGCCTTATTCGACCCTTAGGCTCGTTAGGCTTTCGACTTGGACCTTCGACCCGACCTTGCGAGTCTTCTTTTTGCCTTCTGCATTATATGCTTGTGGCGCTGTCGAGAGTTCCGACTTTCGGATTGCTCCACTCTTTGTCGATTGTAACTTCGTGTCCTTTTGGACTTAGAATATTACAAAAATACTTAACAGAATAGTAGAAAAAGGAATCATCATTTATTATAATAAAGATAGAATTGTCACATGGACTGATTACAAATCTTGTAAAATAAGTAGAAACAAACTGATCGACTAAGGCCTAGACGTAAAATTTCCTCAAATTATTCGCGTGCCATTGTCGAGGGACTGTAGTTCCGTCTGCTCGACCTAGTTGATATGAACCTTTAGGGTGGACTTTTAAGATCTGATACGGGCCTTCCCAGTTCGGGGAGAGGGCCCCGATCTCCTTTTGCCGACTTGCTTCGTTCTTTCTCAAAACTAGGTCTCCGACTTTGAAATATCTGTATTTTACCCTCGCGTTGTAATATTGAGAGATCTTCTGCTTGTACCTTGCCATTCTGGCTGAGGCCATTTCTCTTCGATCCTCGAGATTATCCTTCTCTTGTCGGATATCGGGATCATTCGTCTCAATATTATACGCTAACACTCGAGGGGAAGGGACGCCGATCTCCGCGGGGATAACTGCCTCGCACCCATAGGTCGTGGGAGAAAGGTGTTTCACCCGTTGATGCGTTTGGAGCCGTCCCGTATGACCACGGGATGCTCGGGAGTTGCAACGCCCAGTCTCGTCCTTCAGCTTCGAGCCTCTTTTTCAGTCCGAGTTTAATCTGTCGATTTGTTTGCTCGACTTGACCATTTGCTTGAGGATGCGCGACTGAAGTGAAGTGCTGATCGATATGATATTCGGCTAACCACTCTCTGACTCTTCTGTCTTCGAATTGAGTGCCGTTGTCCGAGATTAAAGCCTTCGGAATACCATACCTGCATAAAATATCGACCCATAGGAATTTCTTGATTGTAGCCGCTTTGATGTCGGGTAAAGCTTTGGCTTCTACCCACTTAGTGAAATAATCTACTGCAACTACTACAAACTTATTATTCCCTGGAGCTCGAGGTAGGGGTCCTACAATATCGACTCCCCACACGTCGAAAGGCCATGCTGACGAGATGACGTTCATTTCTTGTGCCTGTTGATGAGAGATGTTATCGTGAATTTGGCAAGAATTGCATCTCTGCACTAATTTGATCGCATCTCGTTGCATTGACGGCCAGAAGTATCCAGCGAGCTTGCATTTCCGAGCTAGCATTCTAGCCCCGCAGTGATTCCCACAAGCTCCCCTATGGATTTCTTCGAGAAGATATTCTCCCTCTGTCTCAGATGCGCATCTCAACCATGGACTTGTGAACGACCTCCGATAAAGTATGTCGTTGAAGAATGCGTATCGAGCCGACTGAAGTCGGACCTTTCTTGACTGTACCTTATCATTGGGTAATATTCCGTCCTTTAAGTAAAGGACAATTGGATCCATCCATGTAGCCTGCTGAGATATCGGCTGGGCTTCTATCTCTTCATAGCTTCTCTCTGTTAGCGATTCTACTAACACCTTTTTACTAGAGACGAAATTCGATGCTAACTTGGACAGAGCGTCGGCCCTCTTGTTCTGAGTTCGAGGTACCTGTTCGAATTGAATCGAGTTGAATTTCGGCTTAAGGCCTTGGACTACGCCAAATACTTCTTCATAGTCTCTTCCTTAGCCTCATATTCCCCTTTGATGTGATTAACAACCAATTGCGAGTCACTGTAAACGTTGAGATTTTCGACCCCCAGCTTTAGGGCAAGCTTCAGACCAGTGATAATTGCTTCATATTCTGCCTCATTATTAGTTGCCTTAAAATCGAATCGGAGGGCGTATGGAAACTCCCTCCCCCTTCGGGCTGACTAATAGGAGGCCTGCACCTGCTCCTTCTTTGCTCGAGGCCCCATCGGCATGGAGCATCCATCGTTCTTCGTGACTTTGCTTTTCTTGCTCAAGTTGCACTGATATACCTTCGGCTAAGAAGTCTGCTAAAGCTTGAGCCTTGATTGCGGTACGCGGCACGAACTCGATGTCGTATTGAGCCATCTCGATTACCCACTTCGCGAGTCGACCGGATGTGTCGGGCTTCGCTAGAATTTGCTTGAGTGGTTGGTCTGTGACTACCACTATAGGATGGGCTTGAAAGTATGGCCTAAGCTTTCTTGATGCGTGTACCAACGCTAGTGCGAGCTTCTCAGCTGGTGAGTATCGAGCTTCAGGGCCATGCAGAGCCTTACTTACAAAGTATATGGGCACCGGCCCTTTTCTCCCTCTCGAACCAAGACCGAACTCACCGCTTCCTCGCGGATGATAAATAAACTAGCAACCTTTCCCCTCTCGAGGAGAGGTGAGAGTAGGTAGTTACGAAAGATATGCTTTTAGTTCCTCGAAGGCCGTCGACATTCATTGTTCCGGTGGAAAGGGCTGGGCTTTCGAAGAACTTTGAAGAACGGTAGTGCACGCCGGGGCGACCGAGATAAAAACCTATTCGGTCTTTGCCATCCGACCGGTGAGTCTCTCGAACCTCTTTCATGTTTCGAGGTGCGAGGCATATTCTTTAGTGTGTCGATCTTGTCGTGGTTAGCTCGAATCCCGTCTCTCGACACCATATACCCTAGAAATTTGCTGTCCGCACCCCGAAGGTGCACTTTTTCGGATTAAGTTTCATGTCAATATCTCTTAGCACCTCGAACACTTCCCTGGCGTCTACCAAAAATTGCTTCATGGATCGGCTTTTGATGAGTAGATCGTCCACATAGACTTCCATATTCTTACCAATCTGCTTCGCAAAAATTCTATTGACTGCCCTTTGGTATGTAGCTCCAGCATTCTTTAATCCGAATGGCATGGTAACATAGCAAAAGGTGCCAAACTCTGTAATAAACGCTGTCTTCTCCGCATCTCGGGGGTCCATAAGAATTTGATGGTACCCCTTGTATGCATCGAGGAACGCGAATACCTCAAAACCGATGGTCGAATCAACTAACCTGTCGATCTTAGGTAATGGATAGGAATCTTTAGGGCATGCCTTATTCAAATCCGTGAAATCAACGCACATGCGCCAGCTGCCATCTGGTTTCTTCACTAACACTGGATTGGCAAGCCATTCTGGATAGAGCACTTCTTTTACTATATTTGCCGAAAGTAACTTCCCGACTTCAGACTCGATAGCTTCCAATCGATCTTGCGCGAAATTTCGCTTCTTCTGTTTGACTGGCTTTCTGACCTGGTCAATCTCTAGTTTATGGATGGCGATGTTTGTCGGTAGACCTGGCATATCGGACGCCTTCCAGGCGAAGACGTCCTTGAACTCTTTCAGCAAATCGATCAGTAACCGCTTTTCCTGAGCCGGGATCCAAACCCCGACTTGGACACTCTGATCGGTTCCATCTTCCCATAAGCTGACATTTTCAACTGCTTCACTCGAAGCCCAACACTTCTCTTCCTCCTCCTCCGGAATGAGCTCCTCGATGAGGACTTGTTGTACCGCCATCTTACCGTTCATCACTATCGAATTGCAGCTTCTGGCGATTTCAATATCCCCTTTTACTTCGTGGGAACCATTTCGAGTCGGGAATTTCATGCTTGTTATGGAACGTCGAAATTATAGCTCGTAACTCGAAAAGGGCAAGGTCTACCCAAAATAACATTATACGCGGAGGGAGCTTTAACAACCACGTAGTTTAGCTCTAGCGTCCTCCCTCTTTCCCCATCACCTACCGTCGTTAGTAGCTTTATGGAACCCATGGGATGGACTGCCTGACCTGTGAAGCCGAATAGTGGAGAGGCTATGGGCACTAAGTCTTTCTCTTTGAGCTTCATTCCCTGGAATGCCGAGTAGTATAAGATATTCACAGCGCTACCATTATCGACGCATACTCTCGATACTCTGGCGCGACTTATAACTGCTTCAATCACTAACCCCTCATTATGACTTGTCGACTTAGGGACGTCGTCTCTGGGGCCGTACCCGACTTCCGTAGTTAATCTCGATTGCTTGCGTGGCCTCGAGCGTCGTCCGGTTCTCGGCCGGCTCGTTCCTTCTCACTCTCCCCCGGCCCAAATATCATATTCACATAATTGTTTGGGCGATTATCATCATAGCGATCCTGACCATAGTAGTCCCTATCGTTATCAGGAGATCGGTCTCGTCTAGGGGATCGATCTCTTCTTCTTTGATTCTCTCGACTTCGACCTCTATCCTGGTCAGGATTTCTTCTTTTGAAGTCTCGCTGCCCCCTGGGCTCATTATAACGCGGTCGGTCTATGACCTCATCCAGCTTTCCCTCCCGGATGCGAGCCTCGATGTCTTTCTTTAAATCGAAACAATCCTCTGTCGAGTGACCTGTGTCCTCGTGGAATTCACAATACTTTGTCGACCTTCGTTTTTCTCGAGGTTTTTTGATCGGAGGTGGCCTCTTGGCCAAATTCTTAGAAACCATGATTGATAAGACCTCGTACGGGACCGGTTGAGGGGAGTAAAATCTTTATCCTTTCTACCCCCCTTTTTCTCTGACCGGCCCGAGGGAGGCGCCTCGATGCGATCCCAGACAGACGTTTTCCTCTCTACATCCTGCTGTCGAGGCTGATTCTTATTTCCTCCTCGACCTTCTTTCCTCGAGCTGTCCATCCACTCGGCTTGGGTGTGCCTACGCACTGCCTCTTCGCCTTGGCAAAATCGATGTACGACATTCACACACTCATCCATGTTTCGAGGGAGGTTCCTGCTTAACTTCTCATACAACTTTGTGTTGCGCAGTCCCCCTACGAATGAAGTGATCAAGACTCGATCCTGAGGATCCTTCACTGCATGGCCTCAAGGTTAAACCTCTTCAGATAATCTAATACCGACTCGTCTCTATGCTGCCTCACATTTGTGAGGTGCGTCTCGCTCAACTGAAACTTTTTGTTGACGATGAAGGCGTCTCTGAATTTTCTGGCGAGCATGGTGAAGCTGGAGATGGATCTGGGCTTCAACTTGGTAAACCACTCTCTTGCTCTTCCTACAAGTAGAGTCTCGAATGCCCGGCATCGCATCTCGTCTGGGGCACATTCTAGTCTCATCTGGGATAGATACCTGTGAAGATGGTCCTCCGGGTCGGTGGTGCCATCATACGGGTCTATCTTAGGTATTTTAAACCCCTTGGGTTTAGGATAATCTTCAATCTCCTTGATGAAAGGAGACTCTAACCACAACGGGCCACGGGTTTTTCCCGGATTACATCTAACTCCCCGCCTAACGCTATCTTCATCGATGCGTATGTGCTTGTTGTATTTCTCGCTTCCTCCGTTCGACCGAGCTTGAGGAAGCGCCGACCTCTTCAAATTGATCTCGGCTTAGGATTATTGGCGGCGTTATTCGGCCACCTTCCGCCCGTTGTTGTTCGTCTCTGTCGATTAAAGGCTTCGCCATTATCTTTCTCGGGGCATTATGATCCGTCGCCGCCACCGATCCACCATGGCTTGATACTGCGGGGCAAGGCCACGAGTTTGTTTTGGCGGATTTTCATGAACGGTCTCTAAAGCTGGATCTTTTTCCCCCGGAGGATCCGCACCTGCCTGTTCACTTATCTGCGGATTCTGCGGATCCACGTTTTTAGAGGTGGTTTTTCTGGCGGTTTTTTCCTTTGGAGGCATGATGATCTTGATGTATTCAACAAAAGAAGGGCCCTCCTTCTAGCGCCAATGACGATGACCGATTATGTCACCTTAAAGATCCGGGCTTTTCCTTATATTATTGATGAATAATCAAGAACCCTAATGCCAAAAACGACGAGAGGGTTTTGTATGTTGCGGCCGAGTCTAAGTGGGATTCTTAGAGTGCCTACGTATCTGTTATTATTCCGGGAATCAAGCCATACGTAGTTCCCGGAACGTTGTATTTATAAGGACAATGCGTGACCTAACCCTAATATGAGTCGGTTTGTAGCTATTGTCATATTTACCCTTAATTGGGCTTTACCCCTCACCCAAGTTATCCCGTGGATATTGGGCCGACGTAGCCGGTGTGGACCCCGTTCTCGATATCGATCTATCCGACCCGGGATGATCGACTCCCGGAACTTACGTCCCGCACGCCCGTAAGTCGATGGTCGTGACTTCGAGTCCTTAGCCATATTTCAGGCGCGAGGATCGACATGCGTGTCAAGGCTTCTAGGTCGATATTCCGACTTGTATGCATTATCTGGCTCATGTGCCTTAGTAAATATTTGATCCACGTATCCCACTCGATGATGATATATCGAGGTGCGTAACCCGGTATCGTCACCTAGTAAATCACCTCACATGCCTCCAGCCTTCCTTGTAGAAAATGAAGCCGAGAAAAGAAGAGGAAAAAAAGAGAATTGTTGTCAACTATAAAGCTATGAATATAGCAACAATAGGTGACAGTCATAATCTACCTAACAAAGATGAACTTCTAACTCTTATAAGAGGAAAGAAGATCTTTAGTAGTTTTGATTGTAAATCTGGCAGGTTTTGTTAGATGAAGAATCATAATTGTTAACTGCTTTTACCTGTCCTCAAGGACACTATCAATGGCAGGTTTTACCATTTGGATTAAAACAAGCGCCGTCTATATTTCAAAGACATATGCAAAATGCATTTAGATCTTTTGAGAAATTCTTATGTGTTTATATTGATGACATACACATCCTCAGCAACACAGAAAAAGAGCACTATATGCACGTTGCAATAGTACTCAAAAAATGCGAGGATTTAGGAATAATCTTATCCTTAAAAAAGACACAGCTCTTTAAAACAAAGATTAATTTTCTAGGTTTAGAAATAGATCAAGGTCTTCATTGTCCTCAAAATCATATTTTGGAACATATACACAAATTTCCAGATAAGATCGAAGACATAAAACAACTGCAAAGGTTTTTAGGTATATTAACTTATTCTGAAAGTTATATTCCAAAACTTGATGAAATGAGAAAACGTTTACAGGTTAAAGTCAGAGACAATACCCTTTGGGATTGGAAAGAGGTTGATACAACCTATTTAAAAAAGATTAAAAAGAGCTTAACCAGCTTTCCAAAGCTATATCATCCTTTAGCAGATGATAAACTGATCATTGAAACCGATGCATCAGACGAATTTTGGGGTGGAATCCTCAAAGCAAAGAACTCTGAACAAGAGTTGATTTGTAGATATACTTCTGGCAGTTTTAACAACGCCGAGAAGAATTATCATAGTAATGAAAAATATACCTAGCGGTAATTCGAGTAATTAAGAAGTTTAGTGCTTATCTCACTCCTGTTTGATTTCTAATTAGGACCAGTAATAAAAACTTCACATATTTTCTAAATACCAATATAAAAGGTGATAACAAACATGGAAGACTTGTTAGATGGAAGATGTGGCTATCAAGATACTGCTTTCAGGTTGAACACATCGCAGGAAATAAAAATATATTTGCTGATTTTCTAACCTGAGAATTTAAAGGTTAAAAGCAGGATTGACGCAATCAAAAGCAATGGAAGAGTTCCAAAAATTAAAGTTGCAAGAAGCAACAATGGACTTAGAACTAAAAGTTCTAAGGTATCGTATAAGCCTATTGGAAAATTCCAATAAGCGACAAAAGGAAATTGATATTCCTTGCACTAGCAATAGTAGAAAAATATCAGCTATTTCGGGTCAAACGGTAACCGGTAAAGAATCATCAAATCCGTTGATTCCTAGCATCTTGGAAGAAGATGTAAATGATGTACAAACATCAACAACATTGGTTAAACCCTCGAATTTAATCACTGGATTTAGACCCATTACAAAGGATATTCAAAGTCCTAATAAATCTGAAGGTCACACTTCAGTATCAACACCAGTTGATTCGGTCATTTCACGACCAAAATATTATTATGTGGTTTTTAATGGACCATATGCAGGTATATACACCGTATGGGAAGCTTGAAAACATGCAGTTGAAGGAATTTCAGGAGTGCGACATAAAAGATATAATACACTCACTGAAGCAAAAGTTGCAAGAGATATCTTTGCACGAGAAAACTTGACAACACCTCCTAAGTTGATGTCAGGCACAGATTTCTTGAAGGCAACCTTCAAGGAAATTCTATGAAAAGAAAAGAAGCCTACACAAATGGTTTCACTCGGAAGAATCTCAATCACTAAAGCAGTTGAGAAACAACAACAACTTACACTGACCGAAGAAAGGTCTAAAGAACTTTTCAAGCATTCTAGAAGAGCAAGTGAAGATTATTTTCTAAAAGAAAAGTTTTTCACAACAGATAGACAGGATTTAAGTCTATACAACTTCATTGAATAGGTATAAAGTATTAAGATATGGGATGGCACGTCTAATTTATCCTAGGAAAAACCTTCTTCCTCAAAGTCACTAGTCCTTTACCACTCGGGAGATAGGTTCATTACCGAATTTAATTGCCAAGGCCATCAAGTCCTTCGGGACTATAGTCATAATATTCAACGATTTGGTCAATCGATCAATTATTAAAGATCTTCCTCAAAGTCACCATCAAGATCATTACCTTGGTAATTTCTAAAAATGTTATGTTTCAACCACCATATCATTTAATTGAAATTGGAATATCAAAAGAAAAACTTGAGTATACACCAAATCAACAAACAACAACAAACAACTGTTATTGATCAAGATCATAATACTTTGGATCAACATCAACATATGAAGACGAAGGGTCAGCACCAACGTCTGAAAAATCCATGTCAGATACTACATCAGCAGCTAGTGGATAATATGTAAGCACGTACGTCAGTGCAATAATATAAATTTAGTGGACAAGAAATTCTCGGTGGAGAATAAAGTAAAAGCAAAAGAAGAAAAAGTTTGCCGGCCAACAAGCATAAACGACAAACACATTTAAACTTTTAGCTTTCCTTTTACGTCAGCAATGACGAATATAAATGAATATTCGCTTGTGAATTATTCGGATCCTTCCTTCATTCATCTATAAAATGAGGAAGTTCTTGCATTTGTAAGATATCTTTTTTCCGCATATCGCAAATTGTATCATTTTCATATTTTTAGCTTTACCTAAGAATGATGTGTGAGTAGTCCTCTCCTATAATGGGGATGGTAACACCATCATAAATATGTATTAGTTTCCAGTGTGTATGTAAATATGTTTGTTTTGAATAAAATTTGTCTTTACAAATCCAATTTCTACATATCCCATGAATCCATTGTTCTGAGAACCTGGAGTAGCTTATGCGTCATCGGAAGAGTACCGCTCGGCGGAAGGCCATAGGGAAAGTGTCCACCGGCGTTGCTATTGGTGCGGGAGCAAGGGAAATCCAGGGGATATGATGAATGAGGAATTGTTCAGATAAAATTTAGACGATTCAAAAGCAATTATCGTATGCATGGAAGGAAGCTATACATTTGATGGTACCATCTTCATTATAGAATTTAAAAAACCAAAGGTACACCCTTTATCATTTCCGCATAACACGCATAAAATTTGGGACAAAAACCCCATGAAAAACTTGGTATCGAAGCCTTGTTATGTTCCTAAAACAGAAAATCCAATATGGATAAAGATCCTATGGATCTAAGTCATACTCACAATGCTAACTGTGAGATAGAAGATGAGTCTCAACTCATAGTCAATGAATCTTCTACCGGATTCAATGCTCAAATAATGATTCAACAAGAATTATTATCTAAGATAAAAGCCTCTAAGTTAGAGCTTAAGAAAGAAAAAATCTTTAGAATGCCTAGCTTTGTAAGCAGCGTCTTTAGAAGAGAAAACAAATTTTTTTATTTTGTTAGTACTCAAGAACTTCACGTAGATATTAAAGATGTCACTGGAGAAGTTTATTTACCTCTTATTACAAAACAAGAGATAAATAAAAAATTCTTCTTAAAATAAAAGAAGAACACATATCAAAGATCAGTGTGGTTCATCTTGGAGCCATAAAGATTTGTATAAAATCTGAATTCCAAGAAGGCATTAATACGCCTATCAAACTAGCATTAATTGATAATAGGATTAATGATAGAAAAGATTGTGTACTAGGTGCAGCAAAAGGCAACCTAGCTTACAATAAGTTTATGTTCGCAATATCCTAAGCAGTATATCCTAAGTTTGGACTTAGTATACACAGCAAAAACTTAGACAAAGCTTTATCTCTTATACATCACTTCGAACGAGAAGATCTGATGAATGAAGGTGATAAACCTTTTAGTGTAACTTATTTAATAAGTTATGCCTTAACTAATAGTCATCATAGCATTGACTATAGAAAAACAGAATACATCGAATTAGACGATGTTTTCTCAGAAATAGGAACTATAAAAGAAAAGAACTTTTCTAATATAGATCCTAACACTGACTCTTGGGCAATGGATATTGCTAAAGACAAAAGTATATTAGGCACTAAAGAAACACCTAATATATTAAGTAATAGGTTCTCAATTGGAGAAACCTCATCCCGAAGGAGCTTTGTTAAAACTCCTATGGCAAGAGATAACTTGCTAGAAAGATCTGCATCCATGAGATCAGATAATGAACTACTCTTATCAATTTCTGAAAGAATGGATAATGCAACCCAAACGCTTAAAAATATTTGTGGATAAATGGACACCAAGGAAAACGCTTGGGTTCGTAAGAAAAGTCCAAGCCGTTCTCAAGAACTTTGGACTTACAAAATGATTGAAATCCTTAGTAAGAGAAGTAGATTTCAAAAAGATATCTACAAAAGAGAAATAAATGGGAAACCATTAAAAATTTCTTGACCTTTAAAGAAGAATTATTCTTTAAAAGAATAATGGAAACCAAGGAAGATACTTGGGTTCTTGTGAAAAAACCCATGTGTTATCAAATACTTGGGGCGAACGAAAGAATTGAACTTCTTAGTAAAAGAAGTAGATTCCAAAAAGATATTTATTTAAGAGAAATATCTGGAAAACCTTTAAAGATATCACAATCTTTAAAGCAAGCATTTTATTTTGAATCGAGATATCAATTCAAATAAAATGGATAAGGATTCAATCTTTAAAAAAGAAAAAATTCTTAAAGAAACAAAACCTTTAAGAGTTAGACCTATTACGGTACCAGTAACCTGGGATACCTTAAGAAGCGAAGGACTTATTTTTCATAAAAAAAAGAGTTCAGATTCTCGCAAACAGGAGTGGATTTCACGAAGAAATATATTTAAGGGAAATTTCTGGTAATAAGAAATTGCCGGTACCACCATCCGTTTAAAATGAGTATTGCCAACATTGAAAAAATGGTAGAACAACTCATAGAAGAGAATAAGCTCATCTTAAACAAACTTGATGCCTTACATCAAAAAACAAATGATCCTTTATGCACGGTTAAAGACTTAGAATTTACCGCCGCCAAGATCATAAGTGATTCAAAAGAAAGAGCAATTGTTGTTCATAAAAATCTTTTGAACCTACCTTTCCATCTGATGGAAAGTATAGTTATCCCAACTTCATGGTTGGAAATAAAGGATTAGGATCCTCTACAGACCCTAATGCTTTGCCTTGGCCTCAAAAACCAAAAATACTAAAGCTATGAGCATTAGTGAAAAACTAGAATTATTTTTCTGGGGCAACCTAGAAAAGAACGAAATTATTCTAGATGGAAAACAAACTTCACCATTAGATGAAGTAATCTATCTTATGACTCTCGACGAGCCAGAAATAGGAGAAGAAATTGTAAACAGACTAGAATTGAGAAAGATTCTTGGGCTAGAAACCATGAACGTCTTAAAACAAAAAGACCATACTTCCTCATCTGAAGACCACTCAGAACAAGAAGAAACTACTTCATCTTCAGACGAAGAATATACAGAAACGTTCAGAATGAACAGAGATGAAGCTAGCAATACCTTTAATCAAGGCGAAACTAGTAATAGACCTAATTCGTTTAATCTTCCTACTAACACTAGGGATAAAATAACGGATTTAAGAGTTTTAAACCTCGATATAGACATCGATCGAGACAAATTTATTGAAGAATGGGCTACAGAATTAAGCTTGGTAATACAAGTTAATAAAGAAGCTTATAATACTGCTAAAAATGTTTTACTTCTTGTAGAACATAAAACTAGCGGTAATGTCAAAAACTTCATCCAAAATACAGAGTTTACAAATGAAACTCCTATGGGTGTCGCTCAAGATGTAATAGATAGCATCTATTACATGTTTACAGGAACTAATTTAAGTTCTACGGAGTCAAGAAATCTCTATACAAAAGAGATGCAAGAAAAAGCCAGACTCGGGCTTAGAAATATGCAGATATGTGATATCTGTCAAATTGACGCTTTCATACTAGAATATGAAAGAAATCTCTACGATTTACCTCCTAGAGAATACGAAGGTCTTATTAATGAATTCCTTTCAAAAATTCCTATTGTAGGACCAACAACACTCAAACAATTCAGGGAGACTAATCTAAAAACAGAACTGCTAATTTCAGTTTTGGACTTGCCACAAAACTTGTTAAAAATGAAATTAACAAGATATGTGAAACATCTGATAAACATCAACAGTTGAAGAAATTCAATAAACGTTGCTTTGTAAGAAAATATCAGAAAATCTACCCACCTACGGGTGTAGAGAAGAAGGTTATTCTAAAAAGAGTTATTCTTAAAAGAAGAATAAACTCAAAGAAAAATACAAAAGAAAATACTCTTACAAAAAGAAGTATAAAAGGTTTAAACCTGGAAAGTATTTCAAACCTAAAGACAATCAGATAAAGAAATCTGATAGACAAAAATTTCATGGGGTATTTGTCCCAAATTTTTTTGCGTGTTATGCGGAAGTGATAAAGGGTGTACCTTTGGTTTTTTTAAATTCTATAATGAAGATGGCACCATCAAATGTATTGCTTCCTTCCGTGCATACGATAATTGCTTTTGAATCGTCTAAATTTTATCTGAACAATTCCTTATTCATCATATCCCCTGGATTTCCCCTACTCCCGCACCAATAGCAACGCCGGTGGACACTTTCCCTATGGCCTTCCACCGAGCGGTAGGCAGAAAACAGAAGGCTTGGTGTGATCACTACAAGAAGCAGGGCCACACCAGAGAAACTTGATGGGCCATTCATGGAAAACCAAACAATTGGATGCCAAGGGGATCAGGCACTGATTCATCGGAGGGAAAACAAGCAAATCAGGTGACTTCTGATCAAGGAACCAACAAATCTGGATCACTGCCATTCACTTAGGAACAATTGGAGCATCTACCATACTCATACAAGCCCAAACCACTCCAAACTCTGGTGAAACATCGTGTTCACTAGTTGAAACAGGTAGTTCAACATCCTTCTCCTTCCTAGTCATAAAACATCCTACCTACTGGGTCATTTACTTAGGGGCTACAGATCATATGTCAAATTATTCTCAATTATTCTCCTATTACTTCTCATTGACTGGAAATGAAAAAGTAAGAATATACACCAAAATTAACCCTCACAAATGTTCTTCAGATACCAATCATGTATCCTTCTGCCAGTCAGCAAATTAACTTATGAAACTAACAAAAATGTGACATTCTCTATTGATGGGTGTATTTTTCAGGATACTCACACGTGGAAGGTGATTGGCAGTGCTCGACAAGTGGGAGGCCTCTATATCTTTGAGGAAGATGAAGAATCCATTCACAATAAAGTCTTATATTTTCAGTCATCTCATGTTGTCATGAATAATATTTTATTATGACATTTTAGGCTGGGGCACCCTAGCTTTGGTACTTGAGAAAATTGTTACCCAACTTGTTTCTTAATAAAAATCAAGAGTCTTTTCAGTGTGACATTTGTGAGCTTTCAAAGCATACTAGAACCACATTTCCATCACAACCTTATGAGCCTACCAAGCCATTCACTGTGATCCATAGTGATATTTGGGGTCTGCAAGGGTTAATACCGTATGGAAAATGCTGGTTCATCACTTTTATTGAGATGATCATAGTAGGGCAACTTGGGTTTATCTTTTAAAAAAAAAAGGTTGGCGCTTTTGACAGGAGAAGTCTGAATAGCTCGACTTTCCCGGTAACGGAGACAACTGATAATGTCGGAATTTCACGGTAATGTTTGCAGTGCTTCAGTGGTGGATATCTGGCTGTATAATTATGTGTGTGCCGGTGGTGAACGACGGCGTAAAGGAAAATGCGGTGGTCGGACTAAGGCAATGAATGGCGAGAATAGTTAGTCGACAAATTGGCAGAGTACGTCTGTTTTTTTATAATATTGTAGATGGTTTGTGATTTATATTGAGCCTCTATATATAGGCGAATTGCTAAGTACAATTAAGCTAATGATGATAAGACATAATAGTGTGTGATGTGACACTAATTAAACTAGACAGCTGGTATGGCGGACTCGATGTGGGGCGGACCCAACACTTGGCCATTTACCGAGTCTTTGTCTGGTCGTCACGTAATAGCTTGTTCGCCTATTTGAGTAGGCTCGTAATCGTGTGGGGCGGATTGGCCGGCCCCCATCTTCTTTAGGTCGCGCTTAGGAGATGGCGTGAGAAGGCTTGTTGATTGGATCTGGGCCTCGGTCGGGCTTGTGCTAATGCGGACTCATCGGACCGGTGGCCCTGTCTACTATTCAAGCCGTCGGACAGACCCGATTGCAGATCCGCGGGCTAGATGGCAGGTTAGGCGTATCAATATATACTCACCAACTTGAGGGGAGTGTTAAATACAGGTTTCTTAGTAAGTCTTTTATTAAGTCCTTTATTATTATATGTTTTATTAGTCTTTTATTACCTTGAATTAGCCTTAATATTATTATAAATTATTGGCTAATTCCTCCTGTCTTTCTATTGTCTTTTAGCAGATAGAACACTGTCCAACTACCCGTTGAAACAGTGTTTGTCGCTTTTCCCTTTATAGCCGTTGGACATCCACCCTTTAAATAGAAGTGAGATGGTCCTTAGTATGTAATAAGCTTTCTATTATGAATAACAAGAATACTTTCTCATTGATTGAGTTCTTACAGAATTTCTTCAGCAATCTTACCTTGCAGGTTTTGGAAACCAGAGATAGTTGGTGGGACAGTCAAAGGAGATTAGAAGATGACCCTTTCAATTCTGTTTTGATGGACCAGGAGAGAGACCTTCTCCCAAATTAAGGGAATATTGTTACGTCTGAAGAGGATTTTATACGGAACATTCTAGGGGTAAAATGGCTTTGTGAAGGAGACCGTATGTAACGGCCTGCCCCACATCCCAAGCCACATATTCAGGACGGGTCTTTCGGCCATGCCCAAATATACAAAGATTCAGACATGAAGCCTCAACCTATCTATAATAAAGACAAATAAAACCACAAAAGCATAAACCTTAAAGGCAAAGGCTCGATTAGACATCTTATAACTAATATCTCTGTAATCCAGTCCTTAACATGGAAGCCATCATTCAACGAATACAAACTATCATCCCAATATCACATACATCATGAATGCTAGTCCCCAAACTTGTCAGGATTCTATTATATTATCAAAGTAATTCTGACAACAAAGTAATCATGTCTAAAGGTAACCACCTGTTTCATGACAAAACAAAGGGCTATTTACCTAAGTGCATAACCTATGCAACTCCGGTGAACAAAAAACATGTATGTTCTCTCCTATGGGAGGACGCACTAAACCGGCCCGGTATAAAATCAATAACACATAATGTTCTTTCCTTAGGGAGAACGAACTAATACCGGGGACCCTCGAGCATGCGTCGCATTTACTTTAATACCTAACCAAACAACACCATAACTGTAAACAAGCTCTTAAGAAATTTATGATTTTAAGTTCATTCTTGAAATAATAAAAAGAAGCGCCAATTGCAAATATCATTACAAAGTATTAAAACTCAAATCACTAACCTTTAACCGCACATTTTCCTCAAGTATCTATTTTATATACATTTTGAGAAGCTTTACGGAAATCGTTATATTATGATGTTTATCACTATGACAAACTCTTTTTTTTAAAATATTATGCATTCACTAAATAGCTTCTTGAAATTCATTTCAAGATGCTTTTACGAAAACACTTCATTAAGACCTTTAATCAAACACATGGTATGCATTCTTATGAAAAAAAAAGGCACCAAGAGATAGCAAAGTCTCCTTACCTTAACTCGCTTCCAAAACAAGATGTCAAAAACGTCCACACCAAGGTAACCGTGAAAGGGTTCCAAGCTTTACAAAATTGTTCAATCTATACAATAAAACAAAAGAATTATTACCCATAATAACAAGAATTTAATGTCTAAAATAGATCTATATTTCAATGTTTTTTAAGCCTTGAACAATCTCATTCTTCATCCCATCACAAAAAAAAGGGGAAACAAAATCTAAATTTTCACCAGATAGTCAACATTATTTTTTTTGTTTTAACATCCAATCCTCCTACAAACAGAACCACAACCCACAATCGGCCTCCACCCAAAGCAGAAGAAGATCAAAATTACTCCAAATAAAAAAATTGCTCAAAATAGTCTTGATCAAAAGCAGATTTAAGCATTCAATGTCTCCTAATCTCTCCCACCCACGGCTAAAACAAATAAAGGTGGGAAAGTGTGGTTTTTACCTATTTTATAGATTGAATAATAGAACAAAATCATTCCATTAGCTGCTCAACCTTGTTCCTGCTTAGATTACTTCTTCAATTCTATCATGCGAGTGTGGAAACTCAATATTACAAGATTTTTGTTAAGATCAAAGCGCTTACGGTTGTACTAAAACCAATTGGTGGTAGTAAAGCCGCAACTATATTTCCTTATACATTAAGAGTGTGGCAATCTGTCCCAACACCCATTGGCGGTAGTAAAGTCGCAACTTTATTTCCTTATACATTAAGAGTATGGGCAATCTGTGTTTATTTCCTTATACATTAAGAGTATGGGAAATCTGTGTCAACACCCCCCCCTCAAGTGTTGGCAATCTGTCCAGCACTTGCAAATTTTCCATTCAAGAGTGTGGGCAATCTCTCACAACACCCCCTTCAAGTGTGGGCAATCTCTCCCAACACTTGAATTTTTTATTTTTTATTTATTTAAAATAATGTTCCAACCAAGGTTCGATCCCGTGACCTCTGGCTTCGATACCATGTTAAAGATCAAGCGCTTCCCATTCTACTAAACCAATTGGTGCCAGTAAATGTGCTACTATATTTCTTTATATATTCATGAGTGTGGGCAATATGTCCCAACATATTTTCTATAACGCCCCGTTCCCGGACACCGAGTCCTTATCCGGAAATCGAAATGTTCGACACGCAAAATATTAAATTAATAATATTACACGTAAGCCTCTACTACGTCGTATCAAATAAAAGCAAATGGAAGCTAAAAGACTCGGGTAATTTTTTTCAAATGACCAAGAATAGAAATAAAGAACTAGAGAGGAAATGTAATATTATTACATCCGAAACGAAACCAATGAATCCAAAATGTACGAATCCCAAAGTACTAGAAGTAACTACAGAATCCGATAACAATCCAAGTCTATGACATAAATGTAAATAAATGAATAAACAAGGTCTTCAAGTCCGGCGTCCTCAAACGTCGTCATCAAAGTCCTCCTCGAACTCCTCATTTACCTATTCGTCTTCTCTCCCCCAAACACATAAATAAACATGCATTTGAGGTAAGTACATTTGTACAAAGTAAGAAGTAGAAGCTACAATACAATTAAGGTTATTATTAAAGATGTTATCTTAGTGAGACCGACTCAATTTAGGGTTCATTCCATGCCCATCGACACGTCATGACTATACGTTTCTAACTTAGATTATCTTTGTTACATCATTACTCAATGACACAATGCATGGTGAAAATTCCACCACGAGATATATTTGCCAACTACGGTGATTAGCACCGGTAGTCCCGGGATCTCCCCGGTATGCATATACGCTCGATGGATTTCCTCCACTACCCTTCAGCCTTTTGAGCCAGTAGCGTTGTCCACCTTTTATGAACGTATCACATCGCCGATTTGAATCAGTGCCTAAACGAGAATAGATGACGTTTTAGCTTTTACTACACATATGTAATTATTAATGTGAATTAACTAGTCACCTAAGGGTTTTCAGAATAATACTCAACCTATCAACTCTACTCCCTCACTTAGACAACTAGACATCACATCCTATCAATTACACAGACATTGATGAACCCTAGTTCATCAAAGCACATGCCCTGTCATGCCCTTCTGACGGATCCGAACTTCAACTCCCTTTAAGAGTACATTCGGTGTTTTAACTGAACGAATCAGAAACTCAATCGGGGCTTGCTTATATTTAATTAATTAACTTATCAGGATTAAGGGTGAAAAACACGATCATGAAGCCAAAAACCAAGTTAAAATGCTAGAATAGTGAAAACAAGGTAAAACAGGCCAGACGCCCGTCTGACATCCTATGGATTCCCGTCCTTAATCAAACGCCCGTCCACTAACCTCAGACGCCCGTCCATCAAAAACAGCTACATCCTGAATCAAAAGTCTGACCTCAAACGCCCGTCTGCCTAATGCGGACGCCCGTTCGAGCTACTGCAGTCGCAAACGCCCGTCTGCTAATGCAGACGCCCATCCGCTTGGGTTTTCCCCAAAATGCTAAAACCTTCACAACTCGATTTCTGAATCGTTTCTAACCTAATTAACCTCGATCTCGACTCAGTAAAATGTAGAAAACATATCTAAACGTCTATGATCCTTTGATCAACGAAAAAGTAACATTTCTTGCATCTAATCATCTTAAATCTTGATCTAAACCTCAATAACGATAATTAGAATTGTAGGAAGAGCCTCTTACCTTTTAAGCAGCAAATTCCAACTCCAAACCACAGAAAACAGCAGGAAAACTGATCATTTTCTCCAGGAAAACATGTGTGATAAATCCAAACTTAGATTAGATTCAATCACACGCTTCTAAACGACAAAACTATGAATTGATGAGTTTGAATCCATCAAACTCGAAGATAAACAAAACTAGGGTTCAATCATACCTTATCAAGGCTTCAAATTTTTGATGACACAACGTTGCTCTCTTCACAATGATTCCGGTGCTCGACTCTGATCTGAAAACCGTCAAGGATTGAATTAACAACTGATGAAAATTCCTCCAGCCCTATTCCCTTGCTCACACACGCAGAGAGCAAATTTGGAGGTGGAAAAATCTGATTAAAAGATTATGGGGCTGATTAGGTTGATTTTCCCTTAAATAGGAAAAATCTCATAATTACCTAATTTCAATGATTTTCCTTAATCACCCTTATTAAATCAGATTTTCTTCCTTAAATATATACATATATATATATTTCAAAATTATGTATATAATTATCCGAATTATTAACTCCGAATAAAAGGAACCGAACCCAATATTCGGTTTTCACAAAATGACACGTCTGCCCTTTCCCGAAAATCGGAATATTATATTCTTCCCCCCTTAAAGGAGTTTCATCCTCGAAACTTGGAACATACCTGGTAAGTCCATAAAATCTGGAAACTCACCGATCATATCGTCCTCAACTTCCCAAGTAGCTTCATCCGGTGAATGATTGCTCCATTGCACCAGAACCAGAGGTATCAACCGTCTCTTAATCATCTTTTCTTTCCAGTCCAAAATTCTAATCGGTGTCTCATCATATGAAAAATTATCTTGGAGAATCTCCGGATCAACTGTAGTCTCAACATCTATCTTGGTCAAACACTTCTTCAACATCGAGACATGAAACACATTGTGGACTCTTGACATGGATTCCGGTAACTTAAGCTTATATGCCAATGGTCCAACTCTTTCCAGAATCTCGAAAGGTCCAACGTACCTAGGGCTTAGCTTTCCCTTTTGTCCAAAACATTTCACTCCCTTCATTGGTGAAGCTCGTAGGTAAACTCTTCACCAACTTCAAACTCTAAAGGCCTCCTTCTAACATCTGCCCAACTCTTCTGTCTATCTTGAGCCGCCTTCAAATTCTTCTTGACCAACTGAACCCTTTCTTTAGCTTGCTCAACCAATTCCGGCCCGGTGATTTGTCTCTCCCCGACTTCATCCCAAAACAACGGCGTTCTACATCTTCTTCCATACAACGCTTCAAACGGTGACATGCCTATACTTGCATGATAACTGTTGTTATAGGCAAACTCCGCTACCGGTAGGTAATCATCCCATGATCCACCTACTTCCAAAATACAAGCTCTCAACATATCTTCTAGTGTTTGGATAGTTCTCTCAGATTGTCCATCTGTCTGAGGGTGAAAGGCCGTACTCAAATCCAACTTGGTTCCGAAAGCTGCTTGTAAACTTTTCCAAAACCGACTGACGAATCGACTATCTCGATCCGAGACTATAGAGACAGGGACTCCGTGTAACTTCACTATATTATCCAAGTATAGTGTCGTCATCTTCTTCAAGGGCATATCAACCTTATACGGTAAGAAGTGAGCGGACTTGGTCAATCGGTCCACGATTAACCAATTCGCATCACTACCGCCTCTCGTCTTAGGTAAATCGGTGATAAAATCCATAGTGATCTTATCCCACTTCCATTCCCGGATGTCCAATGTCTTAAGCATTCCTCCTGGCCTTCTATGTTCTGCCTTAACCTTTTGGCAAATATCACACTCTGCAACGAACTTTGCTATCTCTAGTTTCATCGAGGGCCACCAAAACCTTTCCTTCAGGTCTCTGTACATTTTAGTAGCTCCCGGATGAATTGCAAAAGAAATCCTATGTGCCTCTTCCATGACTCTCTGTCATAAATCACCCACATTAGGTACACACAAACAATCCTGATAACAAAGATTCCCATTCTTATCTAACACATAGCCAACCGTAGGCACTTCTCTTGCAACTCGCTTCAAGTCAATCAAAACAGGGTCTTCACCTTGCTTCTCCCGAATATCATCCATCAATTCAGACCTTGCTAACAACAAGCCGTGGTGGATTTTTGTAAACGAAACAAAAAGACAAGTAATAAAAATCCGGTTAGTCGCTCCAAGTGCAAAGCTTGTAGTAAAACAAAAAGCGATTATTCCGGGTCGATCCCACGAGGAACGTGAGGTTGAATGTATTAAAGCTTAGGCAAAAAGTGTCACGAGTAACAATTCTAGGTTTATCAAATAATGGGGAGAAAGGCAGACGAACAGGGATCCACAATTCAAGATAGCGGTAAAAGATTCTAACTCCCTACGCATGCAAATTACTAAAGGCCAAGATTAACCTATACCCAAAGCAGATTACTAATTTCTTAGATAATCCGTTTATCAACTTTTATCAAAGATTGATTATTTAAGCACGATAGGCACAAATTCTTTCGAATCTATTATCTAGGTTAACAATTTGATAACTTTCGTTTTTAGACAAATCGATTAAACTGATTACTATTGCGGTGATCTAGAATTCATTCAACTATCGTCAAACAAATATCACGGGCTTTATCTATCGATATGAAGCACGAAATAAACGCAATAAAAATCTGACCTTTATTGATTGCAAAACGCAGAAAATAAGAAAACCAAACACCTCCTGAATTGCTTCACCCGTTCGTCCAACCCGGGAGTTTAGTTACTCATAATAGTCTTGAAATCAACAAATCGTTTTGATTGCATAATAAAAGAAACAAAAAGAAAGGACAACCGCTCGTTTTTTTAAGATGAATTTTCGACTCTCTAACTCGTCTCTATGTGTATCTTTCTCGTGTCTCGCTAGGTTTGGGCGCCGTCGCTTAAATAGATGAATAAGTCGGCTAGGTCATAAGCTAGGTCGGTTGCGCTTCAGTCGGCCGTGGACGCCCGTCCATTCTTCTGGACGCTCGTCCGGTCCGTTTTGAACTTTGAGTCGGGCCGAATCTTCTTCAGACGCCCGTCTGATCTAGCGTCCATCCTGCGTCCAAACTTGCTGAATGTAAAATACCCTCCTGGACGCTCGTCCATTTGATCAAACGCCCGTCCACTGGACGGGACCTGGACGCCAGTCCAATATGACTGAATTTCGATTTCTTGATCTTTATCTCTTTTTCTCCATCTTTATCCTTCTTTTCTCATCTCTATCTTGATTTAGCTCGAATTATATCAACATTGATCATCAATTTAGCCTCCAACATGTATCTACATCACATCAAAAATACCGCAAAGCGTAACACAATTCCAATAACCATAAAATCATAATTAAAACATATAAATTCACCAACTTTGCGATTAACTCATTAAAAATGTCATTCGCTCAATAATTCATTTAAACACGTGATTTCCATGCGATTAATACGAATGTCGGGGGAAACATTATAAAATATAACGTTATAAAGCACGTAAATTCACCCTTAACAACTCCCCCACACTTAAACTTTGCTCGTCCCGAGCAAAACAAAACAAGATAAAGGCTCGGAAAGAGTATAGACACCTCAACACATATACCACAGATTCAAATAAATTAGATGTTCACCCACGTGAGTGTGTGCATAGCCATAACAAACTTCCACTAAATCCAAACTTGAAGAACTCAAAGTAAAACTAGCTAATACCCCCTCGTAGACTAGCAATAAGTGACACTCATAAGATGCACCCTACAAACGTGACATATCCCGAAAAGAATGATTGAGTGAATCTAGGGCCTTTCCGATATACTCAGAGGATAATCCCTACAACATATCCATCGGTTTATACTGGGGATAAGATTAACGACAACTAAGTCTTATATTCATTCCATACCAATTATTAAGTTGATTTAACTATTTCACTTTAAACACACATTAGAAGAAGCTATTGCCCTCATAGCAGCGAATAGGACATTTCGAGATAACACCCTACCTTACTCCAATCATAAGGCAGCTTTTCCTAACTCGTCGTGAGCTTTTAGTCATCATAGTGGTATAGGACATACGTGGTACACCCTACCTCACCCAAATCATCGACTAGCTTTCGACACACACGAATAATTTCATATTAATTCAACTTTTTCACTTTGACAATAGCTACGTGTTACTTATCACATTCAAACGTCTAGATATTCACAAGATATCATACTACGGAACTAAATACAAGCTATCATACTTCTCGAAATATAAACGTAGCACTAAGCACATGACTTATAAGAAAATCAAAAATCACTAATCCAAAATGGGGTATAACTTTATAAAATAGCTCATCGTTCGCTATGGCTTGTGAAAAATAAATCTTGGTGAAACAACTAACTCACTAAAAATATGGTATACAAAAGATCAATGACTATAACAAACCGAACAAAAACGTGTATTGCCTACTCGGGACAAAACAAAAAAAAATTTTAAAATTGAGCTCATTTTAGCATAGAAATAACATCATATAAGCATATAAGCAAATGTATAGATACATATCGACTAATCCCCTCCCTCACACTTAAAAGTTCAACATGCCCTCATGTTGTGCAGAAAGAGAAATAAAAGAACACTTAGCTGATTGCAACCGGTACACGAATCGTCGGTCAGGCCGGAGCCTATCTAGTGACACCGGAAAGTCGTAGTCATACAATGTAGCCCGGAGTAACCGCTAAAAAAAATAGACCTGCCCAACTTGGGAAACATGGAAACATCTCGGGGAAAACGGGGGAGTACAATAGAATGAAGAAGAGAGATCAAAATTAAGAGAAAACAAAAGCGTAAGCATTCAATCCATCCAGGTAAGTGCACGAATGACATAAATGAAAGTACGGGCGCCTTATGGCTTACATGTTTCATCGTAAATAAATAGTAGTAGCAATATCAAACTACAACGAACCATATAAGTAAAAATGTCAATACAACCATAAAAATAGACAAATAAGATCAAGGTTGGCCCGGCGGCGCAGAATCAGCAGCTGGAGGGTCAGAGGAGGGTCCAGAAGGTGGTGCCGTAGTCTCGTCTACTGAGGCAGGCTGCTCCTCATCGGATGACTCAGACTCGTGAATAACATCTGCAATAGCCTGCTCAATCTCATCCGAGAAGACGAACTCCGTATCACTCTCCTTGAAGATCTGCATATCCCTCGGCTTCTTGTCCTCCACAAGGCATCTCAAAGACGTACATCATGTTCTTCTCGCGTTTCGTGGATATCGCACATCCAATCCCGGATACCGTTGGCCATACTTAATCTCATACGGACCGAGGGGGATAAAGCCGGAAGTGAGGATGCTCGAGTCCGTACCGAGGATGAACCAGCTCTGCGGTGCCCCCGACTCGGGCCGACCCGAAGGCTTACCCTTCTCACGCCGTATAGGCCTCGGGTTCTTCGGCTTGTGATCGGCCCCGTACTCGGCACACCGGCATCAATGCGTAGACCGTGGATCGTGAGGGATAATCGTGCTACGAGAATAGTTTTTCCGATTAGTAGCCACCTCGTCATATAACGCCCGTCCCACATTTACATTCGGGCCAAACGTCAACGCATACAAGATACCCGTGTCACCTATATGAAAATGCGTCGGTTGTTTTTCGGCAACAACCGACTCGAATAAAGCGACACCGGACCTTCCAATCCTCTCGTCCAGGTCGTGGTAACCAACTCTTTCCGGTCTCCCCCCGGTCTCAACGTCCAGGCAACATCCGGACAAACCCGCAATCGCAACTCTTCCAAAGGATCCTGTCCCAAACTCTGTCTATGCACGATTTCTTCCTTATAATCCCTTCCCTCAAAGGCCGCTAAGTTGTACTTCTGATTAATCACCTCCGGTGTAAAGGGAACTTCTACCCCTCGAACCATGACTACCTCTTTCCCTAAGTCGGTCTCCGAACAATTTGCGTAAAATTCCCTAACTAGGGAGCTATTGACTCGGGGTAGTCGGGATTGTCATTAAAGCTTCCCATTTCCGGACCTTGAGCAACTTAACGAACCCCGGATCGACATTCGCCTCCAACACACCCTCTCAACCAACATATTCCGTGAAAAATAATGCTTAGTAAAAACCTCATGGGCCCTAGGGTTTATGAATCGACGAGGCATTGGCATGGGAGGGATGGTTTTAGACTTCTTCCTAGGTGGGGCGGTCCTAGGGACAACAGTTCCTCCTCAAAAGTCGCTTCTACCGTCTCCGCAGCCTGTAGACGATCCTCCTCCTCGGGAAACCCTAGGCATTCGTGCTAATGGCACATCCTCATCCGTTTCGGAATCCGAACTAGGCTCATCTCGCAAGGTTGCCCTAGTTTGGGTGGCTCTGTGGGGTTGCTCCCGAATACTCACACCCCGGTTGGGATCAACTAAGGTGGGGTCGAACTCTTTGCGCTTTTTCCCGGCCTCCCTAGCTACTTCCTTCCCGTGTCGCTTCACAACTCCCTTCTTATGAACCATTTCCAAGCCTAGTCTACATCAAACAATCCCAATACCCACAAAAGGTACCCGTTTAACATCCAAAGCGGGATTTCAAATCAACCAAACCACAATCACAACCATCCATGATCAATAACCAACCCATTCATCATCAACAACATCAACCAAAGCAAGAGCCAAGAATCAAAAACGAAAGAAAGAAAACAAATAAGATGATATTCAAGTGAACGAGCCGACCCAAAGATCGAACTCGAAAAACGTGAACAAAATCGAGAAAAGTTGTTACTAACTTACCGGGTAAGATGGGTAGATGCTGATCGAGGTGAAAATCAATCCAAACAACACCGAAATGGGCTCCAAGATCGAATTTTTTCTCTGAAAAGTCGGACGTGAATGGGGCCTGATTCTCCAAAAATACTGTGTGTTGGAGGATTTGATTGTGAGAATCAAAGAGAGGGTATCAAGAGCGGCCTGTAGCACTTGGAATCGCTCAAAATGGTTTAGAAATGAAGATTTGAGGCCAAAAAGAGGGAGAGGAAACGGTTTGGCGATTTGAAAAACTGAAAAGTGAGGGTTCATGCGTTGAGGGCGTATATATAGACGCAGGGTTGGACGCTCGTCCAACTCGGAGGACGGGCGTCCACTAGGAAATCGATGAACCGGACGGGCGTCCGCTTAGTAGACGCTCGTCCGAGATTTTAAATCACATACGAGATTGGAGGGAAATTATCGACGAGCGTCCATGCCTAGTGAACGTTCGTCTAAAGTTTAGTCATGCCGGACGGGCGTCTATACTGATGGACGGGCGTCCAATAAGGCTTAAATGCAAAAATCATAAAATTCCATACAACTCAAATTCAAAAGTGCATTTTTTTTATTAACTTAATTGAGATTTTAAAAAAAAAATACAACTATAAATCAACGAAGTACCATCAAAAACAAAAATAGATAAGTAACGGTGGGTTGCCTCCCACCCAGCGCTTTCATTTTACGTCGGGGCTCGACGGAGACAAAACTGACTAATAGGTTACCGGTCTAGATCTCGTCCCGGTCCACTATGCGAATGAGACGTCGAAGCATGTCGATAGCCGGAGGAAAATCGTACTCATCCCGCAAACACCAATCCTCACCGCCTACCTCAAAGACACCTCGAAATGCTCACCCGCGCACCGGTGCCAAATCCGTCAAGATAGGATCATTAAGTATCTTGTACGGACGTCTTATGGCCTCCCGCAACTCCTCGCCGTGAAATCGCCGCCTCCCGAACAAGGTGGAACAATGATAACGTACGTGATGGTCTTAACCCGAGTACTAATATCAAAATCTACATGAAGAATTATAGTGCCTCCCGGTCCATCATCTATCAGTGATCGCCGGAATCCGACTAATGAGTGGAAACTCCTCGTGGCGAACTCCGTAAAGATCCATAACTAGAAAGCAACTACTGACAGATAGAAACATAAAAGCTTAGTAAAACTAACTAAAATAACATACGAAAGCAAAAAGAACTAAGGGAAAACTGAAACAAGATTTGATATCTAGGATGCCCCCTAGTGGCGCTTTTGGTTTATGTCGTTAGCTCGACATTCAATTCAGGTCTAACCCGGGTCGGGCCACTTTGGCTTTTTGCCGGTCATCTCAGCAACAGAATTCTTAACAAAATTAGGTCTACAAAAACACAGCAGTGCAGACTCGGGATTCGACCCAACCATTTTTCCCGTGCCGCTTGATCTTCTCGTCCGTCCGGGGATCTCTTCCGTACTTTATGCTTCTTCAAATCCACTTCCTTCCAATATTGTTCCATGTCCCGCTTCCGGCAAAAACTTCACTGGTGATTCAAGATACTATCATCGAGAATAGGTCCGGGAGAACTCATCGCAAGCCATCGACTCCGAAGTGATACAACTTAACAAATCAAGGAATTTAACTACCTCGGGTGATTCCTTCGGTTGGCCAATGTAGTGTTTGCATCGTTGACCATTGACCTTGAAAGGCTGATCACCAATCCCCTTAAGTTCCAAAACGCCGCTAGGAAAGACAGACAGACCTCAAATGGACCGGACCACCGCGTCCTTAGCTTTCCGGGGAAAAGATGCAGCTGGAATTGTATAACAAGATACCCGCTCGCCCGCATGAAACTCCCCGTTCTTGATCTTTTTATCATGAAGGAATTTCATCCTTTCCTTGCTTATCCGTGAACTCTCATAAGCTTGGAGCCCGAACTCGTCTAATTCATGTATCCGCCGGAGCCTACGTTCTCCACAAGCTTGGGAGTCGAAGTTTAGGAACTTAGTTGCCCAATAAGCTCTATGCTCTAATTCTACTGGCAAATGACAGGGCTTTCCATAAACCATTTGGTATGGTGATGTACCCATAGGGTTTTTGTATGCGGTCCGGTAAGCCCACAAGACATCATCCAGCCTTCGTACTCCAATCCTTTCGATGAGAGTTGACCGTTTTCTCGAGGATTTTCTTTATACTCTGATTACTACGCTCAACTTGCCCACTGGTCATAGGGTGATATGGTGTGCCACTTTTATGCTTAACACCATACTTAGCTAACAGGCTATCCAGGGGTCTATTAATGAAGTGTGACCCTTCATCGCTGATCAGAGCTCTAGGGCAGCCAAACCTCGTGAAAATGTTTCTCTTCAGAAATTTCATGACCGTTTTATGATCATTTAGTGGAGTTGCGACAGCCTCTACCCATTTAGAAACATAGTCTACACAGACCAGAATGTATTTATTTCCGCATGAAGATGGAAATGGTCCCATAAAGTCTATGCCCCATACGTCAAACACTTCACATTCCAATATGGGTTGAAGCGGCATATCGTACCGCCCGGTCAAAGTACCGGTTCTCCGGCACCTATCGCAGCTTTTGCGTAAGGCTTCGCATCTTTAAAAATCTTGGGCCGTAGAAACCACATTGAAAGATTTTGGCAACGGTCTTCCATGCATTAAAATGGCCGCCGGTGGGGCCACTATGACATTGCACAATAATATCCCGTTGCTCGCATTCGTGTACACACCGGCGGAGTAACCCATCCTTGCGCATCTTGAATAGATATGGTTCTTCCCGTACATAGTACTTCGCATCGTAGAAGAACTTCTTCTTCTCCCGGTAAGAAAATTCGGGATTCAAGTAGCTAGAATGAAGGTAATTGACAATCGAAGCATACCAAGGGGGGTCGGGGGTATGGATATCCATATTCATGACGCTCTCGAAGGGATAATAAAGATCAATGTCCAAAGGATCTTCCTCGCCATCGGTATTACTCTTGAAATATGGTCTCGCTACGGTGTTCTCACTACCCCTTATATCCTTGATGTGAACATCGAATTCTTGTAGTGTAAGAATCCACCTTAGCAGCCTTGGTTTAGCATCCTTCTTGTTCATTAAGTAACGCAATGCCGCATGATCGATCCATACAATTACCTTGGCACCAAGCAAATAGTCGCGGAACTTATCCATGGAAAACACAACCGCTAATAGTTCCTTTTCCGTAGTGGTGTAATTTGCTTGGGCCGGATTCAAGGTATGACTCGCGTACGAGATAGGTTGGAATTTACCATTAACCCTTTGTCCTAATACAAAGACCCACGCGTAGTTGGAGGCATCACACATCGGTTCGAATGGAATGTTCCAATCCGGAGAGATCGTGATAGGGGCGCAGGTCAAACGCCGTTTAAGCTCTTTGAAGGCAACTTGACAAATCATTATCGAAATTGAAGGTGACGTCATCTTTCGCAGAGTTGATAAAGGTTTCGATATTTTTGAAAAATCTTTTATAAATCTCCCGTAGAAACCCACATGACCAAGGAAACTTCTTACTTCCTTCGTGTTTCGGGGTAATTCATCTTTTCAATAGTTTCTACCTTAGCTTTATCAACCTCTATGCCTTTAGCGGAGATCTTGTGACCTAAAACAATCCCTTCGGTCACCATAAGATGGCACTTCTCCCAATTGAGAATCAAGTTCTTCTCCACACACCTCTCGCAAAGTTGCTTTGTCTAGATTTTCAAGACAAATCCGTAAACGATGTGCCAAACACCGAGAAGTCGTCCATGAATACCTCCATGCATTTCTCTATAAGTCCATCAAAGATGGCCAACATACATCTCTGAAATGTAGCTGGCGCATTGCAAAGTCCAAAGGGCATTCGCCTATAAGCGAAAGTACCATAGGGGCGGTGAAGGTTGTTTTCTCTTGATCTACCGGGTCAATAGGGATTTGGAAATAACCCGAATAACCGTCCGTAAAACAAGAGAAAGCATGCCCCGCCAAACGTTCCAACATTTGGTCTATGAAGGGGAGAGGGAAATGGTCTTTTAAGGTCACCTCGTTTAGCTTCCTATAGTCTATACGTACTCGTACCCGGTGACTAATCCGACAACCTACCTCTTCACCTTTGTCATTCTTTTCAATTGTAATACCTCCTTTTTTTGGTACTACCCGAGTGGGGAGACCCAATCGCTATCGCCTATCGCATAAATAATCCCCATATCCAATAGCTTAATGATCTCTTTCTTTACCACTTCCCGCATGTGTGGGTTTAAACGTCTCTCCGTGGTTGTCTTATACTCTTTGCACCTTCTTCGGTTCTAATCTTATGCATACGTACGTCCGGAGATATTCCTCTTATATCACCTACCTCGCCAACCGAAGGCTTTCTCATTTTTCTTCGTAACATCAACTAACTCACTTCTTCTTCTTCGCCGACGGTGTAGAGAGATAATCGTAGGTAAGCGCTCACCTTCTCTCAAGAAGATATACTTCAGATGCTGAGGTAGAGGTTTTAGAACAAGGTCCTCATGAGGCTCCTCTAAACTGGTCTTGGCCTCTCCTTGTTTTAGATCTTCCTTAGTGATAGGGTCAAAAACTCTTGCCTCAAGCAAGTCGACTTCTTCTGAGGGTGAAAGAGTTCTTTCAGAGAGCACTGGGTCCTCTTCAGCAAGCTCTTCTCCATAGGCGGCCTCTAGCTCGTCCAGGGTGTAGTCTGTGAAATCATCTGACGTTTCAAGCACAAAACCAGAGGGGTTTTCAGAAGGTGATCTAAGGGCTTTAACTACACTGTAGCGTACTTCCTCATCCCCAACACGTAAAGTGACAAATCCTGCATCGCAATCTATAGTGGCTCTAGCAAGAGATAGGAAAGGTCGTCCTGGAGGAGGGGGGGTATCTTCTTCTTTAGTGTCTAAGACATACCAATCCACAGAAATGTGAATTTGTCTACTTGGACCAAGGTCTCTAAGCACTCCGTCGGCTCTCTTGAAAGATCTATCTCGCAAGCCGGATACTTATGGGGGTAGGCTCCAATAGATGGTCAAGGTGTAGTCTCTTGCGTACGATAGAGACATCAAACTAATGGACGCTCCTAAATCACACAGAGAGAATTTGGGAAGCTTAAATCCTTGATTTTCGTAGTTAAGACAAATTTTCCGGGATCGCTGCGCTTTTCAGGAATTCCTCCGTCGGCAATAGCGGAGCATTCTTCTCCCAATCTTTTCTCCATTTCACCCAATTTCTTCTTCGACGAAACAACATCCTTCACAAACTTGGCGTACTTAGGCATTTCAACCAATACCTCGGATAAAGGCAAATTTACTTGAGTGTTTCTTAGTAGGTTGAGTACTTTGTCATACTTCTTGTCTTCAGATAAGGAAATGTTGTGCTTCCTTGGTGGGAACGGGAGCTTATTCAGCTTCTTCTTCGGAGAATACTTTCCCGGTGGAGGAAGCCCGTATAGCTTTGTCCTCAAGATCTTTCCACCTCACCACTTTTTCGGTCTTTTCACTCGTCGTGGATCCTCTCGCTCGAGTGACTTTCTCGTGTTCATTAATTTGGTTTTCAATCACCCGAGATCCTTTTCCAGCCTTCGATCTCATTTTCATCTTTCTCTTCATCCAAGTCGTGGACCGCGATTCTTCCCCTCCTACCGAATCGGGGGTAGGAGGGTTTACTCGTTTCCCCGGTTCTCGTCTATAACTAGGGTGTTGTTGCAATTGTGTACCGGATCTCAAATTCATAGCATTGGACTCCTCTTGTCCGTAGGGGGTAGTAAGTGCGAGCTCGGCACGCTGGTTTGTTCTTGCTTCACTTGGGCTGCATGCCCACTTTTAGGATTCTTTTCTGTAAAACTCGGTAGCTGACCTTGAGGCCTGGTAGCTAATTGTTCAGCTATCTGTCCTAACTGTCTTTCTAAGTTCTTCATCGTCCTCCGTTGCTCTTCATACTCTGCTCTTGTAGGGGTGGTACCATAAGTTGAAGATCCTTGAGGGTTCGAGAGCCGGAGGGGTCTTGATCAGGGCGGTTCTCCTGTGAGTTTTGATTAGCGGGCCAGGTTGGATTCGTTCTTGGTTGAGAATTTGAATTTTGACTCGAGTTGGGGTGCTGGTAGTAGGTATTGCGAGTAGTATTCTGCCCCGAATTTTGATTGTAGCCCGAATTGTGAGTGCGGTTTTGGTCAGAACCCTGATTCTGAACATAATTTCTATTCTGGTTTGAAAATTTCTGGTTTTGCGGGCCAGAAGAATTGTATCTCTCATTTCCAACATTCAAGGGGCATGTTGTAGAAATGTGACCCCTAAGTCCACAGGTATAACAGTTTACAGAATCATACTGCCTTGTTTGTTGAGCAGCATTGGCTTGAAAACCGGGGGTAGGAGTGTACCGACAAAGGGTTACCGATGTGACCACCGATAACGCTTATCGCAAGAGAATACTTGTGCATTCTCGTTGGCGTAGGACTCGATTTTTAGTCATGGTCAAAGCGTAAAGTTGAGCTTGCGGGGGTGCAATCATTTGACCATGATTCTCGGTTGTTGACTTCTTCGATTTTGGGTACAGCAGGGATCGTTGGTGATTGATACGTGGGTGCATAGTTGTACCTAGCTATATCTTCAAATAACTCCCACCCTTGCTGTGGGGTTTTCTTCAAGAAGACTCCTCCGTATGATGAGGAGTTGACCATCCCTTTAGTGGACTCATTCAGACCACTGAAGAAAGTATGGACCTTCCTCTGCAAATCCATTCCGTGATGGGGGCACTTGTTTAACAGAATTTTGAAACGCTTCCATGCTTCAAAGAAGGACTCATCACTCAATTGATGAAAGTTTGAGATCTCGTTAAGACATTGAGCTGTCTTAGACGGAGGGAAGTACTGGGCTAAAAATTGACTTTCAAGCTGGGCCCAAGTTTGGATAGATTCAGAAGGGAGAGATTTAAACCATTCCATTGCTTCTCCACGGAGTGAGAATGGAAATAGTTTCAGCTTAATGATGTCGTGACTGACATCCTTAATGCGAGTAGTATCGCATATACCCAGAAATACATAAAGATGCGTGTAGGGGTTCTCGATTGATACCCATAGAAAGTTGATGCATGTTGCACCATCCGGATGAGGGCCGGCCTTATCTCAAACGGAGCCGTATCGGTAGGGATAACTACAAACCGAACGAATATTAACATCACCGGGAGTGGCATAGTCCGCCAGGGTACGGTTGGCTTGAGCCATTGAGACAGTAATTTCTTCCTCAAAGAAGAGGTTGGATAAGAAATTATCTTCAGAAGAGTTTTCACTCGAACTCTCTTCGATTTCCTCTTCGGGAATCGGAACGGGCTCGGGAACTTTCCGTTTACGGTTTACTCGAACTACGTCTCGTTCAAGCTCAGGCTCAAAAATTAACTGTCCTTGTTTACTTCGTGTTTGCATATAACGAAGTCAAACTAAGGAGAGAAAGAGAAAGAGAAGAAAGGAGTCAGGAAGACAGACGGGCGTCCAAGGTTATGGACGGGCGTCTGGGTGGGTATTGGGCTGGACGGGCGTTTAGTGACACAAACGCTCGTCCGGTTGGCAGAATACCTGAACGGGCGTCCAAATATTATGGACGCTCGTTTGAGTGAATAAAAATAAAATTGGATCGAAAATTTCCAGCGGACGGGCGTCCAAGATCCAGACGCTCGTTTGGTGCCGGAAGAACAAGAACAGAAGCAGAAATTGCAGAAAAGAGGCTACTAAGGGAGAACCTTAAACCCTAACTAAAACAAGAAATAATGATCTACCTAAATCTTATGCTAAAAACACATAAAACCGTGCCAAGTTCCCCGGCAACGGCGCCAAAAACTTGTGGTGGATTTTTGTAAACGAAACAAAAAGACAAGTAATAAAAATCCGGTTAGTCGCTCCAAGTGCAAAGCTTGTAGTAAAGCGATTATTCCGGGTCGATCCCACGAGGAACGTGAGGTTGAATGTGTATTAAAGCTTAGGCAAAAAGTGTCACGAGTAACAATTCTAGGTTTATCAAATAATGGGGAGAAAGGCGACGAACAGGGATCCACAATTCAAGATAGCGGTAAAAGATTCTAACTCCCTACGCATGCAAATTACTAAAGGCCAAGATTAACCTATACCCAAAGCAGATTACTAATTTCTTAGATAATCCGTTTATCAACTTTTATCAAAGATTGATTATTTAAGCACGATAGGCACAAATTCTTTCGAATCTATTATCTAGGTTAACAATTTGATAACTTTCGTTTTTAGACAAATCGATTAAACTCGATTACTATTGCGGTGATCTAGAATTCATTCAACTATCGTCAAACAAATATCACGGGCTTTATCTATCGATATGAAGCACGAAATAAACGCAATAAAAATCGACCTTTATTGATTGCAAAACGCGTAAAATAAGAAAACCAAACACCTCCCGAATTGCTTCACCCGTTCGTCCAACCCGGGAGTTTAGTTACTCATAATAGTCTTGAAATCAACAAATCGTTTTGATTGCATAATAAAAGAAACAAAAAGAAAGGACAACCGTCGCTCGTTTTTAAGATGAATTTTCGACTCTCTAACTCGTCTCTATGTGTATCTTTCGTGTCCGCTAGGTTTGGGCGCCGCGCTTAAATAGATGAATAAGTCGGCTAGGTCATAAGCTAGGTCGGTTGCGCTTCGGTCGGCCGTGGACGCCCGTCCATTCTTCCGGACGCTCGTCCGGTCCGTTTTGAACTTTGAGTCGGGCCGAATCTTCTTCAGACGCCCGTCTGATCTAGCGTCCATCCTGCGTCCAAACTTGCTGAATGTAAAATACCCTCCTGGACGCTCGTCCATTTGATCAAACGCCCGTCCACTGGACGGGACCTGGACGCCAGTCCAATATGATTGAATTTCGATTTCTTGATCTTTATCTCTTTTTCTCCATCTTTATCCTTCTTTTCTCATCTCTATCTTGATTTAGCTCGAATTATATCAACATTGATCATCAATTTAGCCTCCAACATGTATCTACATCACATCAAAAATACCGCAAAGCGTAACACAATTCCAATAACCATAAAATCATAATTAAAACATATAAATTCACCAACTTTGCGATTAACTCATTAAAAATGTCATTCGCTCAATAATTCATTTAAACACGTGATTTCCATGCGATTAATACGAATGTCGGGGGAAACATTATAAAATATAACGTTATAAAGCACGTAAATTCACCCTTAACTTAGAGCATAAAGGTGCTCCGGTTGGAGGTTTACTCGCTGTAGGGGCTGTTGCCCCAGCTATTACCTTGACTCGTGCCAAAACTCCTCTTGTTCCCAATAACCACTATGGCTTTCTTCCTTAAGGTCTCAACCTCCAAGGCCTTATTCAACATTTCAGCCATATTCTTAGCTGTGAAACCCAACATACCTGACTGTATCTGATACGATAACCCTTCCTAGTATAGGGCCATCTTCCTCTCTTCTACCTTCATTAACTCAAGGTAGAATCTCCCCAACTCGTTAAACTTGTTGGTGTACTGTGATACTGTCATGTAATTACCTTGCTTAAGCTTTAGAAACTGACTTGCCATGTTTGTCGGCACTGTTTCTGGAAAATACTCATTATAAAACATGGCCTTACAGCTTTCCCAGTTGGTCACTTTCCCATTGCTACTCTGTATATCGTCAATCCAAGCTTCAGCTGCACCTAAAAAGAAACTAACAGCTAACAGGGCCATCTCAGATTTAGGAACATGTATATTCCTACAAGCCTTCTCGAAGCCTCTTAGCCATTCTTCATCCTTTGATTGCTCGACATTCCCAAAGAAGTCTTGAACTCTGTTTCATCTCAACCTCGTATACCAGTCAATTGGTGGTGCTTGCTCAAAAACCGGCCTAACTGGTGGGGCTTGCGGATAAACTGGAGGGTATCCAAAAGGTATCTCTTGCTGCTGGTACTGGTGTTGGTGGAAACCGTAGGGTGGGTAACCAAAGCCTTGATGATGGTCAAAATGGGGTGAAGGTGGTACAGTAGGTCGAGGAGTGTGACCCACTGGAGGAGGGTAAAAGGTCTGATGCTGCTGATGATGGAAAACTGGTGGCGAGGGGTGGCTCACCGGTGGAGGGTAAACACTCACTGGAGGTGGATAAATACTAGTTGCTGGGGGTACGTAAACTGGGGGAATGTCTCCCACTATAGTGACTCGTATAGGTGCTTCTCCTGGTTCTCCATAGAGGTAGTTATACCTCGGTGGAGGGTAGCTCACTAGTGGCGGTACTAAACCTGTTGGAACATCACTTACCAATGAAAACTGAACCGAACTTCCCATATGCCATTGTGGGCGTTGCTCCTGATTAGGTCGCGGTGACAAGCCCTGCTGAGATCGTGGTGTAGCGGTTGCAGTATGAGGGGGTGGGGTGGGGCTCGGATGTGGTGAAGGATTCTGCCTCACAAAACTGCCTCTAACAACTGGTGTAGGACTCTCTCGTCGAACTCCTGATGTTGTACTTATTTCTAAGTGTTAGTGATGAGTGCCAGACTAGCTGTTATAGTGCAAAGGCAAAAAGATTTCTAGATCAAATGTATAGGTTTATTAGAGTTTGATCTTTGTATAGGTTTGATCAAACAAGCACTGTAATGGTCAGCTGACTTATGTCAGCAGACTTGTCTATATCGCAGGGTAGCTAGGTTAGTAGACTAGTCAGGAATCTGCTGAAGATTGAAGGCTGAGGGCTCAAACTCAGTACATGAAGGCGAAGGGATCAAACTTAGTAATCAAAGTCAAGGATATTGAATCAGAATTTAGGGAAGTCTGTGATGACCTAAATCGATTACATATACCTTGTGTACAAGGTCTAAGTTCCACAAGTTGAATGGGGATTGGAACTTAGTTAAGATCAAAAAGGTGTAATCTAACTTCACAAGTAAAAGTTAGATAAAAGAAGTCAGCTGCATTGTGTTTTAAACACAACAACATATAGTTCAGCAGACTCATAGGTATTTCTGGACTGATGAACCTGCTGATATATATATATCTCGGTTTATTCAAGATTACATTGGAAGAAAACAAGGATAAGTACATCTAACAACCTCTGATTTATCAAAAAAATCAATGGTTGAGATTAAAAGAACGTTGGGATGATTCAGGACTTTATCCAATGGTTACAAGTCAAAGGATGGACAGACTGTACACTACCAAAAAGGATTCTGACACTGTCAGTCCTATGAATAGTGACAGAAAGCAAGTCAAATGGGACAAAACATGGAACGGCTATATTTGAATTTCAAATAAAAGTCACAATGACTCCTACCTATAAATAGAGGACTTCTAACTCAGAAAAAGATGATGAAAATTGAGAATCTGTCTTAAGCATTCAAAATTAAATCAAGCAAAGCACCCTGCTGAACCTGCAGAACTTAAGGCTACTGATCCAGAGAAAATCTTCAAGTGTATTATGTATTCAAGCCACATCAAGTTTACACACTTGAAGAATGCAAGATGCTGATTATATCATCCTAATCAAGCTTCTGCAACTGAATCATTTACTTGATTCATTCATTATTTTACAAAGAACTCCGTCGAAGACAAGAAGCACTTTTGTGTGAAAGACTCGTTGTTTGTGGTGGAGTTGGTGAAGAGGCAATCCTACCCTTCAAGGACCAGTGGAAGACTTTGGAGCAGCAATCCTACCTATTCCTAGTTTTCAGTTTGTGAAGCCATAGTTATTGGTGAAGGACAAGCAACCTTAGGAATCTTTGTAATAGCTACATCAAAGATCTCTAGTGAATTACCTCCAACATCACAGGAGAAGAGTGGACTGACATGATTACACCACCTGGAACCACTATAAAATCTGCCTACTTACTTTCTGCACTTACATTCTGCATTTAGCTTATTACACACATCAAACTACTGAATCTAGCAACTGAACTCACACACATACACTACTGAGTATCTAATACTTAGTATCATATTTAACAACAAGTAATAAGGCTTAATTTTTGATATAATTCCGCTGCACAAATTCAGTAAACTCAATTGTCGCAGACTACCGTGTATCGAAAGGCTACGGGGTGTCGACGACTATCGAGGTATCAGCAGGCTGCTGAAGTTGCTGAGTTTTTTAACTCCAAAAGTTTTAAGTGTTAAGTTTATTCACCAACCCCCCTCTAAACTTAACCAAAGCCTTTTCAAGGGACCAACAATTGGTATCGGAGTAGTGCTTCTGTTCTGAAGTATTCCAACTTGTTGTGCTTTTGAAAATTCTTTGAAACTTTTTCAAGTTACTGATTTTCAAATCTTTGCATCATGGAAAATAACCAGTATGCTAGAACTATGCAGATGTGTTCTCTAGATAAATTTGATGAATATAAACGTCGAATGCAGGCTTACCTTGCTGCAACTCATGATGAAATGATGGATGTGCTGACAGATGGACCACTGGAGATTACCAAGTCAGTAACAGTGGGTGATGTGACAGAGTACATTCCAAAACCAAAAAGAGAATGGAATGTTGAAGATAGAAAGAGAGCAAACCTCAACAATATTGCTATTGATATCATTTATAGGACCTTGGATAGCAATATGTACATGAAGGTTAAAGATTGCAAAACTACAAAGGAACTTTGGGAGAAGATACAGTTGATCTGTGAAGGCACTGATGCAATCAAGAAGAATAAAATCAGTGTGGCCAAAAAGAGGTTTCAAAACTTCAAAATGCTACCAAATGAAACCATTGAGCAAATGGAGTCAAGATTCAATGCTATCCTAGATGAACTTACCCTACTGAGTGTAAGTTACTCAAAAGAAGAAATAAACTCAAAAATCTTGGAAGCATTACCTGACAAAGAAGTTTGGGAGATGAAAGTCACTGCAATAGAAGAAATGAGAAGGCTACATGAAGAGGATACCTTCAAATTATTCTCAGATCTTAAAGCTTATGAATTCAAAGCAAGAGATTGGTTCCTACCACCGAAAAAGAGGAACCAAAGACAACCGCATTGGTCGCTAAACATCAAGAAGAGACATCTCGGAGCTCAAGATGATCTGCTGGATGAAATGCAAGAGCAGATTGCCCTACTGAGCAAGAAAATCAGGATGAGGAAAGGTGGAAAGAGTTCTCCAAGGAATTTCACTAAGAAATTCAGTGAAAAGAAGAAGGATGATTCCAGAAAAGACAATGATTACTTGTGCTTTCAATGCAAGAAACCAGGACACTTCAAACCTGACTGTCTTGAGTTAAAACAAAGTAAGGAACATGATTATCTTTGCTTCAACTGCAAAAAGCCTGGACATTTCAGACCTGATTGTCCAGACCTACTGAAGACCAAGAGTCAACAAAGAAGACATGGCAAGAAGGCTATGGTTGCTGAAGATGAATCAGGTTATGAAGTGGAATCTGAAAATGGAAATGAATCTGATGACACAACACTAGTTGCTGATATGGAAGTCTATGCATTAATGGCTAATATGGATGAAACAAAGGAGGTACACAATATTTTATCAATTAACACTCCTGCTGGAAGTGATTGTGAATCAACTTGTGGTTCAAATCCTAGAAACTCTTACAATGAAGAAGCTTTGGATGCCATCCTCAATCAACTGAGGAAAATACAATCTGGTTATGAGATTGTGAAGGCTGAAAAAGAAGCTCTTCAAGTAGAAGTGGAAAGATTGAATGCTGAATTAAGGGTTCTCAAAGGTAAGGAAAAAGATGTTGGACAGAATCAGTATAAGCCTGCTGAACATCCAGTAGCTTCTGAATCTGCTGAACCATCTTGTTCCTCTACTGCATACAAATCTGGAAAGCCTTATGGTGATAGAACAGGGCTTGGATTTGGAACTCAACAATCCAAAAAGAGTGGATCCAGTAAGGTTACTGAACCTAGTACCAGAATTGGTCCTAAGTTTGTACCTGTACAAGATCCAACTCCCGGTAAGGTTGCTGAGGCAGTAAAACCTACTGAGAATGCTTCAAGAAAGCAAAATCAGAGGTGAAAGAAGTCAACAGCTCCTAATAAAAAGAATAAATCCAAAAGTAAGACCGATGTGCCTTCTAAACTCGCGATAGCGACCATCTACCAAGTCTGCTGGACCACAAAAAGGAAATAACCAGAAATATTCCAAGGATAAGAATCCTAAACCCAAAAATGTTAATCATTCTAGGGATACTTATCTTAGTGGGAAAGGTAGATTGTTCCCTACTAATGATGACTGGAATATTCCTGCATCTAATGCTAGAAACAGCAAGTATAACCATGCTTCTAGCGTAAAACCTAAGCAATGGAATCAGCAAAGGACTCAGCAAAGGGCTTATACAAGACCTTAGCAGGGACCTCTGCAGACACCATACTACAGGGCGTTCCTAACATGACGACAAACTAATGGTTATGCTAATGCTTCTAACAACAAAAATCACTTCAAACAGCATTATAAACCAAAAGGCCAGAAAACATATGTGAATCCTACACAACCAACTGTTAGAACTTATGGATGTGTGGAATACATGTATGAACCAAAGTATGACACTTTTAGAAGAAGACCTTATGGAAACCAGGGGTCATGCTTACCACTGACCATTATGGACCCAAACAGTTTCGGGTACCTAAAATGTATTGATTTTGTTTTGTAGGGTGTCTGGTACTTTGACAGTGGATGTTCCAGACATATGACAAAGAATAAGCACTGTTTGTCAAATTTTGTGACAAATGATGGTCCAAGAGTGAATTTTGGCAACAAAAATACACCTGGTTACACAAGAGGACATGGCACACTTGTGAGGAATGGACTTACAATCAAGAATTTTGCATATGTGGAAGGACTGGACTACAACATGCTGAGCACTGGACAATTCTGTGACATGGGATACAAGGTCACTTTTGACAAAAACAATTGTATTGTCATTAGTGAAAGAGGTGATCAAGTTGTACTGGCTGGTAGAAGACAACAAAACATGTATGTTGTAGATTGGTCTACTGCAGTTCCAGAAGCATGTCTGATTGTGCATACCAAATCAGAACTCAATTGGTTATGGCATAAGAAGCTGAATCATCTGAATTTTGATGACATCAATCAGTTGGTGAAGAAGAAACTGGTGATTGGTTTAACTGAGATCACATTCAAAAAGGATACTATATGTGATGCATGTCAGCAAGGTAAACAGACAAAGTCAAGCTTCAAATCAAAGACTAAGCAATCAACTAATAGAGTCTTAGAGCTGATGCATATGGATTTATTTGGACCAGTTACACCAACAAGTGTTACAGGAAAGAAATTCACCTTAGTGGTTGTAGATGATTATTCAAGGTACACTTGGGTGGTATTTATGAACAAGAAAAGTGAAACACTTCAAAAGATGCCTGAACTTTTGAAGAGATTACAGAATGAGAAAAGTTTGACAGTAGTAAAGATAAGATCAGAGAAGGGTACTGAGTTTCCAAATAAAGTTATAAGAGAATATTGTGAACAGAATGGTGTACTACATCAACTTGCTGCTGCTGGTACACCTCAACAAAATGGGGTTGCTAAAAGAAGAAACAGGACATTGAAAGAAGCAGGAAGGACAATGATTTGTGAAACATTACTACCTGAAAGATATTGGGTGAAGCAGTTAATACAGCATGCTATACACAAAATAGAACCTCAGTGAACAAGAAGCTACTGAAAACACCTTATGAAATTTGGAATGGAAGAAAACCTAATATATCTTATTTCCATCCATTTGGAAGCAAATGTTTTATCTTGAATCATAAGGAACATTTGAAGACATTCCAACCAAAATCAGATGAAGGAGCAACAGAAGGAAGCTAGTAGAAAGAGGAAGTCTACTGTGATTGAGATTGAAGATGAGCCCCTTTCCAAGAGAATGAAGGAAATTATCAGTAAGAAGATACATGGAAAAGGGAAGAAATTGAAGATTTTGGAAAGTTTGAGAGAACAAGAAGAAGAAGAAGAAGTAGAAGGAGTAGGAGAGGCTATTGATGCTGAACCATTAACAATTATAAAGCCTACTGAGGATGTAGAGGTTGTTTCTGAACAGCCTCCTGGAGAGTCACAGCAGTCTACTGTACCTGAGCCTGCTGTTGAAGTTAGAGAATCCTCACTTGCTAAGGCTGCTGAGCCTACTGAAAGTGCACAGGTTGTTGTTGAGCCTGCTGTAGATTCTGTTGAAGAACCACAGCAAACCACTGAGGCTAAACCTGCTGTGGAAGTGCAAACACTTGTACAAGACCCTGCAAATCCTGCAATAGTTCAGGGGGAAGAGTAGTCTGCTGCTAACCCTGCTGATGAGCATATAAGTCAGGGGGAACCAAGTGTTATACAGATGGAGGTAGTAGGGACTAATATCCAACCTGAGAAACCTACTGACCTAGAAGCATCTGTGGAAGAAACCTTGAATCTACTTGTAGAGACCTTTGGAGGTCAACAAGGTACTAGAACAGCTCCTAGAAGATAACTCTTGCCCTTTGAAAGACATGAGAAAAAGAAGAAAGAAGGGTATGTTGATCCAAAGCTCCTGCTGGTGGCTGATTATTTCCAATGGATGTTTGGATATTATAGGAGACAAAAGCCAGCTGCAGAACCAATGATAGATTTTGAAGAATGGGCTTTTGAAAAATTAGGAGTGGAGAACTTGCTGGATCTGGTTGATACCACCTTACTGCAATCAAGGCTGATGGATCTGTTTGATGAACAACAAAAAGAAGAGGGTATCAAGTTCAGGAATCCAAGAGGTGATGATGACTCTTCATCATCTGATTCTGATGACAATCATCCATCTGGTCCAGGAGGAACAAGTGGGACTGCAATGCTTATTGAACCAACTGTAGGGCAGTCTACTGGTGCTGGAGAGTCTACTAAAAGACAGCAAACTGGACAGACAGATGAAGATATGGAGAATCTCACCATGAATGATATTGAGGCACAAATCAATGAGGGAATAGACATTTGTGCATATAGGATGGTTGGTGAGATAGATGATATGTTTGTTGTTGAACCTACTGAACAACCTGAAGATCAGCAAAATGTTGATTTGGATGAAGAAAGAGTTACTTATATCAGTGAACCTAGTGCCAGTTCAGAGGAATCAATTCAATATCAAGACTGGATTGACACTGAGGATGCCTTAATCAAAACTACAAATTATCTAAGGAGGATCACTGATATGGGGGAATTTCAAAAAGAAAACATGGACAAATTCCCTGATCAATTTGTTGTGGCACAAATTGTACCAAAACAAAGAATTGAAGAGGAGGTACAGGTTGTTGAGGTACAAACAGCACCTGGACATAGGTTGGAACAGGAGGTACAGGCTGCTGAGTTACAAACAGCACCTGGACAAAGGTTGGAAGCAGTTTTGGGTTTGGAGGAAACCCCTATTGTTGAAGAACATGCTACTGTAGTAGAGCCTGCTGGAGGAAAGGTCACTGAAGGGAAAGATAGTCAGCAGACAGCTGTATTTGATGAGGAGGAGCAGCTGGTGGACTATGACTTCAATGATGAAGAATTTCAAATAAATGAGGAAGGATCCACTGATAATGAACCAGTGATTGAAGAACCTGCCATTGATCCTATCTTGGAGGAGTACCAAGGACCTCACCCTGCTGGAAGGGATATGAGTTATGCTATGGTGATCAGCAATCAGAGGCAACAATATAATGTAGAAGAGCCTGCTGATGGAGCTACTGATGGAAGAATGGCTGGTGGAGTGCCGCAGAGGTTTTGAATGAGTTGAGGACCGTCGGGAATGACATGCAACAGTTAAGAACTCAACTTGATAGACAGGATCAAAGATTTGAAGAACTGATGAAGCTTGGGGATAACAATAAAAGATCTACTGAGACAGTTGCTTCAAACTACACATCTAATCAGTATGCAATTGCTTATCTAACACAGGATGTGAGAGGAATCAAACAGGGGAATACACTGAAGGAGAAATTCTTGAAAGATCAACTTGAATCCATTCATAAAAAGTTGGATAATCTTGCTGAGGTACATAGACCAGCTGAGCCTGCTGTTGCACCACAAACTGATGTACTTGATCCTAAACATACTGAGAGGATAACCCTGCTGGAGCAAACAATGCAAGGAAGGATCACATCAATTGATACTAGGACTGAAATCATTGAGAGTCAACTGAATAACCTAGTTATCACACAGGAGAGTGTGCATGGCCTACTGTCCCGTTTTGTTGATGATGTCAATAAGGGGGAAGAGGGCCAAACAGCTGTAGCAAAAGAGGCTGCAAGAATATTTGCAAAGAAAAGATGGGAAGCTGATACAAACGCAAACGCCCTTATTGACATCATCAACAAAAGAGGCTGCAGTCTTATCAGCTGTAGCAAAAGAGGCTGCAGTCGTATTACAGATGATCTTCTCAAGCAATACAAAAATGTGTTCAACAATAGAAGAAGGCATTTCCATGACAAGGGATTTCATGAAGGTCTAAACTCATTCTTGAGTTTGAAATTTTGGGAAGCTAGAGTTAAAGCCATGAGGGCATCCAAGAGAGGTGGAAAAGGTGGAAGAGGTGGTAGAGGAGAAAGGAGTTTGCCTACCACAAATGCAAAAGAATCACTGAATGTGTTTAAGGATGTTTACATGAGGTTAGGCTTCAGGGTACATCGGATTAATCTAACTCTTCCTGAAGCTTGGCAATGGTGGAAGCAAGTGAATCCTCACATTGACTTCTCTCTGATTTGAAAATGACTGGATGAGAGAGATGATCATTGAAATTAGAGCTTATCAAGAACAAGTTGAAAAATCAAGAGAGGAAAGGGAAAGAAGACAGTAGATCAGCATACTTATATGTTTTATCTTTGCTGATGATAGACTGTAATAATTTTTGAACGAATGATTATAATGAGAATTGACTAAGTTTTTTCTGTTTTTTTTAAATCTTTTTGCTTTGCTGTTAGGAGAGGGTATTGGCATCATAACCAAAAAGGGGGAAAATTGTTGGACTTATTTCTGAGTTTTAGTGATGAGTGCCAGACTAGCTGTTATAGTGCAAAGGCAAAAAGATGTCTAGATCAAATGTATACGTTTATTAGAGTTTGATCTTTGTATAGGTTTGATCAAACAAGCATCGTAATGGTCGGTGACTTATGTCGACGACCGGTCTATATCAGTAGGGTAGCTAGGTCAGTAGACTAGTCAGGAACCTACTGAAGACTGAAGGCTGAGGGCTCAAACACAGTACATGAAGGCTAAGGGATCAAACATAGTAATCAAAGTCAAGGATATGGAATCAGAATTTAGGGAAGTCTGTGATGACCTAAACTGATTACATATACCTTGTGTACAAGGTCTAAGTTCCACAAGTTGAATGGTGATTGGAACTTAGTTATGATCAAAAAGGTGTAATCTAACTTCACAAGTAAAAGTTAGATAAAAGAAGTCAGCTGCATTGTGTTTTAAACACAGCAACATATAGTTCAGCAGACTTATAGGTATTTCAGCAGACTGATGAACCTGCTGATATATATACCTCGGTATATTCAAGATTACATTGGAAGAAAACAAGGATAAGGACAGCTAACAACCTCTGATTTATCAAACAAATCAATGGTTGAGATTAAAAGGACATTGGGATGATTCAGGATTTTATCCAATCGTTACAAGTCAAAGGATGGACAGACTGTACACTGCCAAAAAGGATTCTGACACTGTCAGTCCTATGAATAGTTACAGAAAGCAAGTCAAATGGGACAAAACATGGAACGGCTATGTTTGAATTTCAAATACAAGTCACAAGGGCTCCTACCTATAAATAGAGCACTTCTAACTCAGAAAAAGATGATGAAAATTGAGAATCTGTCTTAAGCATTCAAAATTAAATCAAGCAAAGCACCCTGCTGAACCTGCAGAACTTAAGGCTACTCATCCAGAGAAAATCTTTAAGTGTATTCTGTATTCAAGCCACATCAAGTTTACACACTTGAAGACTGCAAGCTGGTGATTATATCATCCTAATCAAGCTGCTGCAACTGAATCATTTACTTGATTCATTCTTTATTTTACAAAGAACCTGCTGAAGACAGTGAAGCACTTTTGTGTGAACGACTGTTGTTTGTGGTGGAGCTAGTGAAGAGGCAATCCTACCCTTCAAGGAACAGTGGAAGACTTTGGAGCAGCAATCCCACATGTTCCTAGTTTTCAGTTTGTGAAGCCATAGTTATTGGTGAAGGACAAGCAACCTTAGGAATCTTTGTAAAATCTACATCAAAGATCTCTCGTGAATTACCTCCAACATCACAGGAGAAGAGTGGACTGACAGGATTACAGCACTGGAACCACTATAAAATCTACCTACTTACTTTCTGCATTTACATTCTGCATTTAGCTTATTACACAGACAACCTACTGAATCTAGCGACTGAACTCACACACATACACTACTGAGAATCTAATACTTAGTATCATATTTAACAACAAGTAATAAGGCTTAATTTTTTATATAATTACACTGCACAAATTCAGTAAACTCAACTGTCAGTAGACTACTGTGTATCAGCAGTCAACTGAGGTGTCAACAGACTACTGAGGTATCAGCAGGCTGAAGTTGTTGAGTTTGTTAACTCCAAAAGTTTTAAGTGTTAAGTTTATTCACCCCCCCACCTCTAAACTTAACCAAAGCCTTTTCGAGGGACCAACACCTGACGCTTCAGCACCCGCTCCAGTTCTCGTGAACACCATCCTGATGATCAAAGAAAACTAGAACGTTACTAACAGATCTAAAGGAAACATATCTTAAAAGAAGGGAAGCCTAAAAGACGCTTTTCTCTGATAACAACTGTAATGCCCCGTTCCCGGACACCGAGTCCTTATCCGGAAATCGAAACATTCGGCATGCATAATAATAAATAAAGAATATTACACGTAAGCCTCTACTTCGTCGTATCAAATAAAAGCAAACGGAAGCTAAAAGACTCGGGTAATTTTTTTCAAATAAACAAGAATAGAAATAAAGAACAAGAGAAGAAATGTAATATTACTACATCCGAAACGAAACCAACGAATCCAAAATGTACGAATCCCAAAGTACTAGAAGTAACTACAAAATCCGATAACAATCCAAGTCTATGACATAAATGTAAATAAATGAATAAACAAGGTCTTCAAGTCCGGCGTCCTCAAACGTCGTCATCAAAGTCCTCCTCGAACTCCTTATTTACATGTTCGTCTTCTCTCCCCCAAACACATAAATAAACATGCATTTGAGGTAAGTACATTTGTACAAAGTAAGAAGTAGAAGCTACAATACAATTAAGGTTATTATTAAAGATGTTATCTTAGTGAGACCGACTCAATTTAGGGTTCATTCCATGCCCATCGACACGTCATGACTATACGTTTCTAACTTAGCTTATCTTTGTTACATCATTACTCAAGGACACAATGCATGGTGAAAATTCCACCACGAGATATACTTGCCAACTACGGTGATTAGCACCGGTAGTCCCGAGATCTCCCCGGTATGCATATACGCTCGATGGATTTCCTCCACTACCCTTCAGCCTTTTGAGCCAGTAGCATTGTCCACCTTTTATGAACGTATCACATCGCCGATTTGAATCAGTGCCTAACCGAGAATAGGTGACGTTTTAGCTTTTACTACACATATGTAATTATTAATGTGAATTAACTAGTCACCTAAGGGTTTTCAGAATAATACTCACCCTATCAACTCTACTCCCTCACTTAGACAACTAGACATCACATCCTATCAATTACACAGACATTGATGAACCCTAGTTCATCAAAGCACAAGCCCTTTCATGCCCTTCTGACGGATCCGAACTTCAACTCCCTTTAAGAGTACATTTGGTGTTTTAACTGAACGAATCAGAAATTCAATCGGGGCTTGCTCATATTTAATTAATGTTAACATATCAAGATTAAGGGTTAAAAACACGACCATGAAGCCAAAAACCAACTTAAAATGCTAGAATAGTGAAAACAAGGTAAAACAGGCCAGACGCCCGTCTGACATCCTATGGACGCCCGTCCTTAATCAAACGCCCGTCTACTAACCTCAGACGCCCGTCTGTCAAAAACAGCTACATCCTGAATCAAAAGTCTGACCTCAAACGCCCGTCTGCCAAATGCAGACGCCCGTTCGAGCTACCGCAAACGCCCGTCTGCGTAATGCAGACGCCCGTCCGCCTGGGTTTTCCCCAAAACACTAAAACCTTAACAACTCGATTTCTAAATCATTTCTAACCTAATTAACCTCGATCTCGACTCAGTAAAACGTAGAAAACATATCTAAATGTCTATGATCCTTTGATCAACGAAAAAGCAACCTTTCTTGCATCTAATCAACTTAAATCTTGATCTAAACCTCAATAACGATAATTAGAATTGTAGGAAGAGCCTCTTACCTTTGAATCAGCAAATTCCAACTCCAAACCACAGAAAACAGCAGCAAAACTGTTCCTTTTCTGCAGGAAAACATGTGTGATAAATCCAAACTTAGATTAGATTCAATCACACGCTTCTAAACGACAAAACTACGAATTGATGAGTTTGAATCCATCAAACTCGAAGAAGAACAAAGCTAGGGTTTAATCATACCTTATCAAGGCTTCAACTTTTTGATGTCACAACGTTGCTCTCTTCACAACGATTCCGGTGCTCGACTCTGATCTGAAAACCGTCAAGGATTGAATTAACAACTGATGAAAATTACTCCAGCCCTATTCCCTTGCTCACACATGTAGAGAGCAAATTTGGAGGTGGAAATGTATATAATTATCAATTATTAACTCCAAATAAAATGAACTGAACCCAATATTCCGTTTTTACAAAACGACACGTCTCCCCTTTCCCGAAAATCGGAATATTACATTTTCAAACCCAACTTAACTCGTCCCAAAGATGAGTATAAGAGGGTGATGTCTCCCTCTTGAAGAATATATCACCTCTGAATAATAATTAGGAATATTCTAGAATTAATACATTTATTACACAGGGAATATTTTTGTCTTATTACCTCTGTGTAAATCATCCAAAATCAATGAATAAAATCATTCTTTTATTTTGTTGTTATGGTATCGGAGCCATGATAGCATTGATCTCTCCCTCTCCTTTCCTTCATCCCTATAACATACCCAAAAAAAAAAAAAAAAAAAAAAGAGACTACCAGCATCTCCTTCGGCCTTCTTCTTCATGGCCATTACCAATGAATCCACAACCACCTCTGCAAATGATCAAGCCAACTCCAACCACCTATATCCCTCCTTCAATCCATCCTCCACCATACATATCATCAAACTCACACGCCAAAATTATCATTGTGGCGTGCCCAACTCCTACCGTATCTCAAGGGGCAAGGTGTTTTCGGCTACGTAGACGGTTCCATTCCTCCTCATCCGGCGACCATCACTGATTCGAATAACAAAACCATGCCCAACCCAGCATATGCACATTGGTCGAAACAAGACAACCTCATACTCAGTACCATTACATCGTCTCTCTCCGAGGAAGTATTGATGCAAGTTTATACAATCACCACCTCCTCCGAAATATGGGTTGCATTCCAAACTTGCTTCGCATCTCAGAGTCGAGCCAAGCTCGTTCAAATTCGCACTGAGCTAGCCTTTAACCGCAAGGATAATCTTACCGCCACAGAATATTACGTAAAAATCAAAAGGTTATCTGACGAGTTGGCCATGGCCGGCCACCCTCTCACCACCGACGATACCATCGCCTATTTCCTAGCCGGACTCGGTCAAAAGTATGATCCAATGGTGGCAATGATCTCCTCCCGTGATTCTATCACCCTTGATGAGGTTTTTGCGCTAGACAACCGAATCCCGCCTTCTGGCATCACCGTCCCATTGCTCTACACGCCACAATAGCGCCGACACCACCTCCTTCAGTCGTTGCAAATTTCTCTAATTTTTCTTGGTCCTCAATCTGGTCGTGGCCGCTCCTCCCAACCGCAAAGAGGCAGGGGGTTGCAACAACAACAGCCGAGGACGTGCCAATCAACAACAACAGCGTTCTAATAGTAATTTAGCCCTTCCTCCTCAATGTCAAATATGTGAACGGGTCGGTCATACGGCCCAAATATGCTGGTACCGATTTGATTCAGACCCACCGCCTCCACCGCACACTTCCGGCAATCCACAAGCTTATGCGGCCCAAGCTACACCTTCCCCAGCTAATAACGAATGGATACCGGATACCGGTGCCACGCACCATCTCACCAACAATTTCCGGAATTTAAATGTCTCCTCCGAACCATATATTGGTCCTGATACGGTGCATGTTGGCGACGGAACGGGTTTGCCTATCACTCACCACGGTTCTTCTTCCTTTTCTACTACATCCTATATGTATACTTTATCGAATGTCCTTGTTGCTCCTCCATGAAAATAATCTTTTATCCGTTCACAAATTTGCTTCTGATAATTTGGTCTTTTTGAATTTCATGATTCGTATTTTTTGGTGAATGATTACTCGGGCCGCGTCCATCATAGGGGGTTCCTAAAAGACGGGATGTACCATTTCTCAAGTACCTTCAATAAATTTCCTACTAAAGCTCTTGCAGCCTCCCGCTCCTCTCCGGTCCTTTGGCACCAGCGTTTGGGTCACTGTACTTACCCGGTCCTACGTCATGCACTTTGTCATTTATCTATTTATGTTTTTAATAATAAACCGGATCATGTTTGTGCTCCTTGTCAACTTGCTAAGAGTCATCGTCAATCGTGACATGTGTCAGATTTTACTTCAAATGCACCTTTGGACTTAGTTTATTCCGATGTCTGGGCCTTGTGCCAAACCTTCTATTATGGTTCCCGTTATTACGTGAGTTTTTTAGATGATTACACTAAATTTCTATGGCTTTACCCATTACACAATAAATTTGATGTTGAAAATGTGTTTTTCGAATTCAAAACTTTAATTGAACGACAATTTAAAACCACACTTAAATCCTTACAAACTGACTGGGGCGGTGAATATCGTCGCCTCTCCCAATCGCTTAATGCTACAGGTATACATCACCACCATTCCTGCCCTCATACTCATGAACAAATGGGTGCCATTGAACGTCGCCACCACCAAATAGTTGAAGTAGGCCTTGCACTTCTTGCCCAATCCAACCTCCCTTTACAATATTGGTAAGATGCCTTTATCACCGCACTACATATTTATACGATTTCGATTTAGGTGTCTTAAACGATTCCAAATTCCCCGAAAATTGGTGACCCCATTGGAAATTATCTGTTCTACAATTTTCATCGTTTGAGTTTTTCCAAAATCGTAATAGTTTGGTCACAATAGGCCCCGTAAGTCACTGTTATCAATCTGAGAAATTTTTGACAGATTGCATCACTTGTCAAACAACGATTGATTGGTCGACCTATACACCTCCAAATGATTTGAAATTTTGATATCCTCTAAAAAAATTCATGATCTACAAGTTTTGTTCTTTGTGTCTTTTCCAATTCCTTACCGTTTGGTCGTGAAAATTGCTGTCATTTCGTGTTCTTGTTTGGAATTATCCGAGTTTGAGATGAAGTGGGGTCGTTGTGGTACGATACGCTACAATGGTTTTGTGTACTATATGGAATATGATCCCAAACTATATTATCCGGCTGATGTCAAGGAAGCCGACGCTGAATTTGTGAAGGAACAAAATGACTACCTCGCGGAGCGAAAGAGAATACCTATACGACAACTTCTGCAAGAAAATATTGCTCGATTACAGAAGGAACTAGAGCATTCCAAATATTCTGACGCAAGACGAAGGAGGATATTTGCCGCAAAATCGACTGCTAAAGACGCGGTTTTTTTTCTGCAGTGTGGTATAACTATTGCCGAAGCTGCACGGGGCAAGGCACCAAAATTCTTTCATGTTAACTGTATTGTTCCAAATCCTCTTAATGATGTGGTGCACGGTGATAATGTTCAGTTTGAAGCCAAAACCGTGGCTGATACAGTTGTCGATGATGTTGTTGTTGTTACTACCGAGGAAGAGATAGTCATTAAGGCTAAAATAAAACCGGATGTAGTTGAAGCGGATGAGGTTGTCTATGATTTTAATATTGCTGATGGTACTATAAATGAAGCGGTCATTGAAACAGTGGTGGTTCCAAAAGTGGAAGTTTTCGTTGATACCCCTAACCTGCACGACACTGACATTTTTGCTACCACCAATGCAGCAACTATTTTTACTACGGTTGATAGTGATTTTGTTGACAGTGTTGGAATTTTAACGCACAAATTTCTTGATCCGTATTTGGTGCATGATGACGTATCTCCTTATTCTCATTTGTCTAATTATCTTGTTTCCGCCCATGGAGTCGTTCTCAATTATATCCAGCCACAAAGTTGTTTTGGTATTCTTCTGGTGCAGCATGGTGCACATAATCCAACAACGCACGAGTTCAAGTTGTTTGTGCGCATTCTTTTTGACCCCGGCATAATTTTGGGGTTTCTTTTGAAGTTTCATGGTGTCAAGCTTGCAGATGCGGATTTCTACGACATCATGTTGATTCGAGGACGAATCATTTTCAGCCGGGAGGGAATGATACGATCCTATAATATTATCTTATGTTTTATTAATATATAAAACATAAAAATAAGGTCTGCAAATACAAGGGAGGTGGCGCCATTTTGAAGATGAAAGGTTTAATATTAATTATTAGAAATAATGGCAAAAGATGAAAGGTTTATATCTTATATTAGTTATTAGAACCTTTCATTTTTCCAAAATTAAATGTAATTTATTTTTATGCTTTTAATTACCAAGATGCTTGGTATTTTCAGCCTATATATATGGCTGCTATAATTCGATGAAGACAACTTTTGAGTGATAATTATATATTATATAAGAAATTTTCAGTGATTGAAAATTTGTGAGTTATTCATGTTACCTTGCTGATTAGGTAAGTGATAACTTGAGAACTTATCAAAGGTTTGAGCAACCTTTGTTGTGACGTTCTCAACTTGGTGATTCCGAGGTGCTGATTCCAAGGAAAAGCTAAGCTTTGCTCGTGTTCTTCGTTCCTTCATTGATTTCCTCAATCTAGATCCAAAATCTAGTTATCAGCTTTCCTTCGGGTCTTTGGCTGTGCGTGTTGGCCCTATCTACGACCCTATAACGCACATAAAACAGATTTTTGCTCCAAAACTTGTATATTCCTCGGCTACAGTCCCTCACATCACGGTTATACATGCCTTGACATATCCAATGGTCGCATCTACCTTTCCCGCCATGTTATTTTTGATGAATCCATCTTCCCATACACCCCTTCCTCTACACCTCTTACCATCTCTAACATACTAGTTCCTCTACCTTCGAACTCTAACCCCAACTCTACACCACGACTCTGTTCCACCGGGTCCCCCACATAATCCTGACCCATCCTTTCCCTTGAGTCCGACCCCTTCAACTCCAAGTCAATGTTCCTCTCCTACGTCATCTTCCTCTGAATTACCATCTCCTACACCTCCACCCCCTCCACATCCTATGATCACACGAACCAAAACTAATTCCTTAAAACCGATTAATGACCCCGACTTTATCCGGTATCCCTTTCCCCGAGCTCTTCTCACATCTACCTTAGATACTGAACCCACCTCATACACTGAAGCATCCAAGCATTCTTCCTGGCGTGATGCCATGAGAGAAGAGATCAATGCTCTTATGTGTAATGATACTTGGGACTTAGTTCCATGGGTTTACAGGATCAAATGTCATGCAGATGAGACCATTGAGGGCTACAAGGCTTGCCTTGTGGCCAAAAGCTATCATCAAACTGAAGGCATTGATTACCACGAGACCTTCAGTCCTGTTGTCAAGCCTATCACCATCCGCGTTCTTCTATCTCTTGCCATATCTCAAAAGTGGCCGCTTCGACAGTTTGACATCCAAAATGCATTCTTACATGGTCATTTTACAGAGACAGTTTATATGCAGCAGCCGTAGGGGTTCACTCACCCCGAATACCCTAATCATGTATGTCGCCTAAAGCGTAGTCTATATGGTTTGCGCCAAGCACCCAGGGTGTGGTTCTCTCGATTCATAGAGGTTCTTTTGGGTTTTGGATTCACTGCCACAAAGGCAGACACTTCTGTTTACATTTTATCCAGGGATACTGATCGCATTTATTTACTTATTTATGTTGATGATGTTATTATTACAGGCACTTCTCCATCTCTTATCCAACAGGTTATTGACTATCTTGGTGCTCACTTTCCTGTCAAAGACCTCGGGCCTTTATCATACTTTCTTGGCATTGAAGCACTACCCACTCATGACGGGCACTTTCTTACCCAACGCAAATACATTCTCCAATTATTACAGAAAGCAGGAATGGACAAGTCCAAGCCCTATCACACTCCGATGGCAGCTAATGTCCTTCTGCAACAATCTGGCAGTCCTCATTTCTATGATCCTACACTTTACCGTACCATTGTTGGAGGCTTACAATATCTAAGTTTCACTCGGCCCAATATTGCCTTCTCTGTTCACTCAGTTAGTAAGTTTATGCATGAACCTACTGAGGCTCACGAGGTTGTTGTCAAACGCATACTTCTCTATCTCAAACACACAATTTCTGATGGCTTATTCATTACTGCCTCTTCTTCGATATCCCTTCAATCTTATTCTGCTGCTGATTGGGTAGCCGACTTGGACACACGTCATTCTGTTGGGGCTTATTGTATTTTTCTTTTAAATAATCTCATAAGTTGGAGAGCCATGAAACATCAGACGGTTTCCAAAAGCATCACTGAAGCCGAATACAAGTCCCTGTCTAACACTGTCGGTGAAGTCCAATGGTTATGCAGCTTGCTCCAAGAAATGGTCGTGCCTCTTTCCTCACAGCCTACCCACTGGTGTGATAATATTGGCGCCACCTATCTTGCACACAATCCAGTTTTTCACGCCCGCACAAAACACATTGAAATTGACTTTCACCATGTCAGAGAGCTTGTTGCCGCCAACAAATTGGGTATCTCTTTCATCAGTTCCAAGGATCAACTAGCCGATCTTCTCACCAAGCCCCTCGACAACCCTCGGTTTGACTATCTTCAGGCCAATCTACGTGTCCATTTTATTCCCACGGGATTGAGGGGGTGTGTTGAAGAATATATCACCTCTGAATAATAATTAGGATTATTCTAGAATTATTACATTTATTACACAGGGATATTTTTGTCTTATTGCACTACCTTGATGTACCTATAAATGTACCTGATGTACCTCTGTGCAAATCATCCAAAATCAATGAATAAAATCATTCCTTTATTTTGTTGTTGCTCACCAAGATGACAAGGTATAAATTTCAGTGATGCCCTCTGACTTTATTTCCATCAGTGCCTTCCAGATTTGCCGTAAAGAACAAAAACCCATTACTATCTTCGTCCAACCCATTCAAGTGAAATCACAATTTCTAATGGCTTCATTCTTACCCTTGTAAAACTACCCAGCTGCATGCTAGAATTTGGTAGGCATTGTTTTTTTTTTATTTTTTAAACCAATTTTTTTTTTTTTTTTTTATAATTGTTTTTCTAAGAGCTTTGAGAAACTGAAATTTTGAGGAAGAAAGGGTGTCGATTGGGTTGGGAAATATTCATATTCACTTTTTAATTTTTTTAAATGAAGAAAGATTATTTTTACGCAAATTTTAGTATGATCCTGGACCAAGTATGACATGGTGATCCAGGACCAATAAATTCAACACAACACACGGACCCTACCGTGTAAAATATAAGTATCATGAATTTACAACTTTGCCCTTCTTTTAAGAATTTTCATTGGCTGAACAACTATGACATGGTGGTCCAGGACCACCATAAAACTACTGTTTTTTTAACGTTAAAAGGGTATTTTCATTCCATATCTGCCAAAATAAGGAAGGGGGATTTTCAAAATTACATTAAGTAGAGGAGAGTCGGGGTATTTAAACCCTAAAGTGTCAAGAAGGTCAGCAACCTTGTTACAACCACGATGAACAAAATTAATATTACAGACATCAAAAAGTTTCGTTGCATCTTTAATTTCTATCAATAAGGAGTTAAGAGGTGTTCGGTCTTCTTCATCAAGGGTGGATTGTGGTCAAGAAATGCAGATCGGGCTGTATGTCTCAAGAAAGATCTTACCGCTCCAAATTATGATGCCTTTAGTGAGTCCCAAATGCATTGCATTGAGCTCGGCATGTTCTACTATAAACATTGGTCCGAGAAAGGTGGAGGCAGTAGAGAGGATTTTGCCACGGTCTTCTCGAATAATAACACCAGCAGATCCGAGGCCATCTAAGAAGCTTGCATGCACATTAATATTTATGTGTCTAGAGGTTGGTCGGTTCCATTTGGAGGGCAAAGGCGTGATAGGGGTTGAAAGGTAATCTTAGGTGGAAACAAGTCTGTAAGCCGAAAATATAGAGTTTGCTTGGATGATGATTTTTCGGGTCGAAGAGGTAAGTTTTCAAAAATGTGCTTGTTTCTAGAGGTCCAAATAAACCAAAGAGTTAAAGCGAAGATGTGAGCATCTAGGGAGGGATGGTTTAGGAAGAAATTGCAGACGTCTAAGAAGGAATGGTGATTTTTCTAGGAGATAGAATAAAGCTCCGACAGAGACATCCAAACAGATGTGAGCCAATTACACTTGAAGAAGCAGTGAACCCAGGTCTCCTCAAAAGAGTGACAAATCAGACAAATTTTGTTGTTAATCTTTCTAACACGAAGATTTGAACCATTGGGAAAAGAAGCAGATGCAATTTTCACAGAAAAAGCCTGTTCTTTGGAGGAATGTCAAAGGACCAGAGGTAAGTCCATGCTTTTTTATTTTGTTTGTTGTTAGAACATTCTCCAACCCCAGAATCCTGACCTGCAATATCACAAGCAATCTGGTATCTTGATTTGACAATATAAACAACCCATATTAGTAAAATGCCAAATAATATGATCAGTTAGGTTACAATGGTCTAGGGGGATTAAAGGAATTTTGTCTCTATCATAAGATAGAAGGAAATTCTCAACAGGGGATAGGTTCCAAGTATGGTTAACAATTAATTGATCAACAATGTGAGAACTATGTGAGGGATTTGTAGAGGTTAATTTGAATGAGTGTTCTCTGGGAATCCAGGGATCATTCAAGATGTTAATTGAGCTTCTATTTCCAACAAACCACCGAATGCCTTGGGATAGGAGTTTCTTACCAAAAGATATACTTCTCCAAATGAATGAGGTGTTGGCTTTATGATTAGCAGCTAGGAAGTCAATGTTGTGATAATTTTTGGCCTTAAGAATAAAGGCAACCAGAGAGTGGAGATTACTGAGAATCCTCCAACTTTGTTTGGCTAGAAGGGCCAAGTTGAAGAAGTCTAGATTTTTAAAGCCGAGACCCCATTGAGCTTTAGTTTTGCAGATATTGTCATAAGAAATCCAAGCCACAAAATCCATACTGGAGGATTTATTCCACCAAAAAATCCCGATCATACTAAGAGTCTTGTTAAGAAGTTTTTTAGGTTGAATGAAGAACTCCAATACATAACTGGGAATAGCCTGAATCACAACTTTAAAAGCACATCCTTCCTAGCATCAGTTAAAAACATAGTTTTCCAACCATTAAGTTTCCTCAATATCTTGTCTTTGAGATATTTAAAGACATCGTATATTGTTCTGCCAATAAAAAAGGGAAGACCCAAATACTTGCCACAAGTGTGGCCATTAGAGATAGAGGGTGTGAAGGATAGAATTTTGGGTCAGCATCAAATTTTTTTATTGAAATAGGCAGAGGATTTATGGAGATTGACTCTTTGGTCGGAGATGGACTCATAGAGACCAAGGATTCTTTGAATTTTAGAGGCATTGGGTTGAGAGGCAAGAGAAAACATAATGCAATTGTCGGTGAAAAGGAGATGGGATTGATGGGGACCAGTCTACCGAATCTAAAAGGAATAAAGTTTCCAGAGAGGATAAATTGCTTGATTAGGGCTGTGAGACCTTCAGAGTAGATTAAGAAGATGAACAAGGATAGGGGATCACCTTGTCTGAAGCCCCTAGTAGGGTTAAAAGTGACAGAGGGTTAGCCATTTACAAGAACTTGGTAGGAGACAATAGTGACACACTTCATGATTAGGTTGATGAAGGTTATAGGATACCCCATTTTACAAAGAGATCTTTGCATATATGACCACTCAACACGGCCAAAGGCTTTCATCACATCCACAAGGTTTTTGTTATGCTAGGTATTAGCATTAAGGGTATGGAAAAATTCAAAGGCGGGGCAGTGGCATTATCGGGAATGCGTCTTCCTTTGAGAAAGGCACTTTAGGGTGGGTCAATGACATGATCAAGGGTTTTTTTGAGTCTATTAGAAAGGGTCTTGGAGATGATTTTTTATATGGTACTGCTTAGGCTAATGGGTCTGAAGTCTTTCAAGTGAGAGGCATCAGGAGTTTTTGGGATTAAGGATATAAGGGTGCCATTGATAGCAGTAAGGTCGGCATTATGGTTTAGAACTTCAAGGATAAAGGGGACAATGCTAGACCGATAAACATGCCAATGAGTTTTAAGTAAAATAGCTTTCATACCGTCTAGACCTGCGCTTTTTCTTCCTGGTATTTGTATCAGAACAATAAGAATTTTAGCTTTGGAGAAAGGTTCATGTAGATAACTGACATAATGATGTTATCCGTAAATGAATCAGATCCGAATTTACCCAAGAACTGACTAAAAGTATCAACAGAAACCAACACCGCGACCCTTAGCTAACATGTAGCTAAAACCCTTGGTATGTCCTCAACCTTAAATAACATGTACCTAAGAATCTTGGTATACGAATGCCACAAAGTATGCTCAGAACCTTGATAAGTTCATGATTCGAATATTCTAAATAAGAATAATCACAACAAGCTTAAAACCTTAATATAAATTTCACTCAATAATGTTTGAACTGATTGTTACAATGACTCTATTTGCTTTTATATAGATTTCAGACTTCAAGACCAATTGCTAATTTAGCAATGTGGGACAAATAACAATAAATCAAAATAATAACAAAATTAAAAGATTATATAACAAATGTGGGATAAAAAAAGACTAAAACAAAAGAAATAAAACCAAAAATAAATAAAAGACTCCAAATAAATTTAAAAAGTTTCTTTTTCAACGGGAATCACATCATTCTCCCCCGGCTCCGAAAGAATTCGACATCGAATCAAAAGGATGTCGTAAAAAGTAGCAACAAGGACAAACTAGACCAAACCAACAACGAACTCCAATTATGCCCGGATCAAATATAAGGTGGACAGACCACTTCAAATCAGTGGCACGGTTTGATGTTGAACCCAGCGTTACAAATGCAACATTAAAGAAGTGCGTGCTAAAAACTAGGAGAAAGCCCGGCAAAGTAGCAATATAAAGAGAAAAATTCACAGCCTGACAGTCAGCAACATATGTAGAAAATGGATCAACGAAACTATGATCCAGTTTTCAACCAATGTTAACATGATCAAGAATTTACATAGGCAATATAAGGGTTGGATTGGGTAAATCAGATAGCCCAATGTTCTTCTCAAGTGGATGGTCTGCATTGTATGTGCCTGCAAAGAAAACAAGATAGAACTCGAACAAGTGGTCGGTGAAGTAGGACCAACTTCCTAATTTGTCTCGATTTTCTCCACCACTAATGCGTTGTCCTCATTCTTCTTCTCAACGTCGAACTCTATATAAGCCTTAATCTCAACCACACTTCCACCTCGGCGTTTTTCAATTCTTGCTCAATGTATTTTGTTTCCATCAATTTCACATCTTGAATCGGACTCCTATCCATTTCCATGGCCTTAGAATCCGCTCTTTGAAAATCACATTATTGTATAGGGGGTCGGGATTCAAAGACATGCTTCTTGCCACCATCATAAAAAGAATAGTGAGTCCGGGATGCATTATGACGTACATTATACAAAGATATCCATGATTTCCCTAATATCAAATGTACATCACTCAGTGCCACCACAACATATGATACAATAGCTTTATAACTTTCAATGATTTTTGGAACCCGTGCATACCGTGTAACTTTAACTCGATGACTTCCCTCAACAATGTAATAAGGATGAGTGATGATACGGGGATCTACTCCTCCACGTGGAATTATCTAATTGGTCCATCTGGCATGTGGAAAAGTCTGTGTTAGTTATCCATATCGGACCGATATGAGCCGAACCAGTGAAGGCCACAACCCGTGGGAGATTCTACAAGTGTTCGAGTTCGAATGCCCACGTCGGTGTCTATCGACTCGATACCATTGACCTCAGTCTGGTTTTCTGGGCCCGCATCCAACAGGTTACTTGGGCAAGGAGGCAAGGCCCATTTAAGGGTATTTGTGTCCATATACCAAACCGCCCTAAATCTAGGGCAGAGGAAGGACATGTGCCTATAAATACATCATTCCAGGAACTACGTAAGGCTTGATTCCTGGACATTACACAGGATACGTAGGCAATCCAAGATACATTCTTGGACTCAGCCATAAAACACTCAAAAACATTGCCTTTCCACCAAGTTACAGCCATTCGTTCCCTTTACAGCTCATCCTTAGATTACACGTGGCCCCATTATCCCGGTGGTGCATTATTTAGCATTGTCATTTGGCGCTAGAAGGAGGGCCATCTACCGGTGAGTTGGTAAAGGTTTCGCAATGGTTCCACCAGCAAGAAAGAAGATAACGAACAGTAAGAACGCGCAGGTCGAAGAACACACAGATATAGATCCAGCAGGGGTTCCATCCCAGGTTCAAGAAGTCCCCACTGGATCTAGACCCGCAGTTGTAGAACCACCCAGGCCTCAGCTTCCTCCCCAGCTGCAAGATATGGCAGATCACTTAGCGTCTTTAGATGAAGACGCCCGAAGAGGGTAGTGGCTTCGGCGTTCTTAGGCAAGGGAATCGTAATCCCCCCGAAGAACACCTTTTGGGCCTACAGGGTCATAAAGAAGTCGATAATGCTAGGGGGAAGAGGCCAGTCGAACCTCAAGAAGAATGTGAGGAAGGCGCAATTGAAATCAGCGTGACGAACGCCCACAAACGTCCTGAACAAGAAAAGCATCAGCGGCAAGTCGAGGAGAGCATTCGAAACGAGTTCAATCGCATCATTGGAAAGGAACAGGTCACAGAGTGGCTCGAATCACCATTTAGTCCTGAGATTGAGATATACACGATGCCTGAGTCGTTCAAACCACCCAAGATGGAACCTTATGATGGTACCACAGACCCAGAGGACCATCTGTATCGATATATATCCTTGATGAGATTGAGAAACGCCAATGACGCCATGAAGTGTCGAGCTTTCGACACGTTGCTCACAGGTCGAGCCCGGGAGTGGTTTTATAAGCTACGGCCCGGGTCGATTTCAAGCTTTTTACAGCTGGGACAGAAGTTTAGAGACGCTTTTATCGGGAACAAGAAATTCCACCTTAGTGCTACCCACCTTATGAACATCAAGCAGGAGAAATGAGAAACCACTATCGATTTTATGAGGCGTTTTAATCTCGAGGCCATGAAAGTGCATAATGCCAGTGATGCATTGCAAGTTAATGCTTTCGTTGGAGGTTTGCGAATATGAAATTGTATGACAAGTTGTCTAAGAAGATGCCGAATGACATGGACGAATGTGTGAACATAGTCCATAAGTTTTGCCAAGGTGAAGAGGCAGTGCGCTTGCACACCATTTCACTTGGCCTCAATTCGAGGAACGACTCCCGAAGCCAGACCAAGGGTCAGTCTAGGGGTCGGAACGAAGAAAGCAAGACCAACGTGTTTGATCGATCGACGGCTCCGATATCGGATCGGCTTGGAAAGAAAGGGAATCGAAAGATCGAGATTTTATACCCCTCAATCGGTCTCGGGGAGAGGTGTTGGCAATTATGATCAAGAAAAATATTGCTCGAACACCCAAGCCGATGTCCAAGGACCCGGAGAAAAGGAAGAACACTCATAAGTATTGCGACTATCACAGAGACGTGGGGCACGACACGGAGGAATGTTTCGATCTGAAGAGGGATATCGACGCCGCATTCAAGAGGGTCGATTGGATGAGGTGATTGACGAGGTCGAAAAGGACGAGCCAAAAGGCCGTCGAGAGTACAAGAGGAAGACTTATAATGGAAAGAAGGATCGATCCCCGCGTCGTGACAATCGAAATCGTCGAGACAGGTCAGCTGAGCCGGCATACCGAGATAATCGCCGTGATGACCATCGAGAACATCAGAATCGAGACCCCCACCGTGATAATCGCACCAGGTATGACGTAAACACGATTGTTGCTGAGCATGAATCAGATAGACCTCGATCCAGTCGACATTCTTCAGATAGATCTAGAGAATCGAAGAAGCTGAGATTTACTACGGAAGTGGGCTACGGGCCAAAAGATGATATTCCGAGTTCCCATAGTCATAGCGAAGGGTTGGTGATCGAAGCAGTAATAAGTCGAGGTCGGATCAAAAGAGTTTGTGTCGACAGTGGAAGCGCCGTAAATATACTCTACTATTCGGCTTTCAAAGCTATGAAGTTGAAAGATGAAGACATTATACCGTTGTCTACTCCTTTGTTTGGATTCACAAGGCAGGCCATCCACCCTGTCGGGTCGATTAATTTGTTGACAACAGTCGGAGACGGAGAAAAGGGCCGAACTATGGAGATGACCTATATCGTGGTCAAGGCCCCGTCAGGATATAACGCGATACTAGGTCGGCCTGCCTTATACGATCTCAGGGCCATCATCTCGACATTCCACAACAGCATGAAGTTCCCCACCTGGTATGGAACCCATGAAGTAAAAGGAGACATCGAGGTGGCCAGAAATTGTAGTTTGGTCACGACAAAGGGGAAAGGAGTTGGACAAGTTTTGATTGAGGAATTGATACCAGAAGAGGAAGAGGATCGAAGCTGGATATCCGTTGATCCGATGGAAGAGGTTCGTGTCTGGAAGGAAGATGAGGACCAAGGGGTCCAGATCGGGAAGTGGATGCCACACCCCGATAGGCAAGCCCTGGTCGACCTCCTAGCGGAATATCGAGACGTTTTTGCTTGGAAGGCAGATGACATGCCGGGTTTATCGGCAAACGTGGCAGTGCATCACCTTAACGTCGACCCAAAAAAGAAGCCGATACGGCAAAAGAAGAGAAATCTTGCACCTGAAAGAAAAGAGGCGGTGAAGAAAGAAGTTGACAAGTTGTTGATTGCTTTGGGATCGTGAAGGAGGTATTATACCCGCATTGGTTAGCCAATCCCGTGTTAGTCGGAAGCCCGATCAAAGCTGGCGGATGTGCGTCGATTTTACAGATCTCAATAAAGCATGCCCCAAAGATTCATATCCTCTTCCAAAAATTGATCAGTTGGTCGATTCGACATTGGGCTTCGAGGTTTTCGGTTTTCTCGATGCGTACAGGGGATACTATCAAATCTTTATGGACCCTCAGGACTCGGAGAAAACCGCGTTTATCACTGAATTTGGTACTTTTTGCTTTGTAACAATGCCGTTTGGTTTGAAGAATGCAGGGGCCACTTATCAGAGGGCCTTCAATAAGATCTTTGAGAGACGATAGGTCGGAATATGGAGGTTTATGTTGATGATTTATTGATCAAGAGCAAGTCCATGGGACAGTTTCTTGTCGATCTCAGGGAAGTTTTCGAGGTGTTGGGGGCAGTAAACATGAAGCTTAACCCGAAGAAGTGTACCTTCGGTGTTCGATCTGGAAAATTCTTGGGCTATATGATATCAAGGGACGGGATTCGTGCCAATCCAGATAAGATCGAAGCTCTGAAAAACATGCCCGCACCTCGTAATGTAAAGGAGGTGCAACGATTGACGGGTCGGATGGCCGCCTTCAATCGCTTCTTGTCGATATCAGCCCAGAGGGCCCTGCCCTTCTTTAAGATACTGAAAAAGGCGAGTCCATTCCGGTGGGATGAGAGGTGTCAAAAAGCGTTCGACGATCGAAAAAGTATTTATCGATTTGCCGACGCCGTCCTCACCTCGAGAAGGAGAGAAGCTCTTAGTTTATCTGGCAATCTGCGAAGAGGCTGTGAGCGCGGTGTTAGTTCGAGAAGGGGACCAGGGGCAAATCCCGATTTATTTCATAAGTAAGGCATTGCATGGGGCCGAGATCAGATATACACCGCGCCGAAAAATTGGCATTGGGTCTGGTTCATGCGTCAAGGAAGCTGAAGCCATATTTTCAAGCGCATCCCATCGCTGTGGTGACTGATCAGCCTTTAAAGCAAATTCTGGCAAAACCCGAGACATCGGGTCGGTTAGCCAAATGGGTTGTCGAGCTAGCGGAATATGATGTCGAGTTCTTACCCCGTACAGCCATCAAGGGTCAGGCCCTGGCAGACTTCCTAGCCGAAGGTCTGTCGATTCAATTGGAGCAAGAAAAGCAGTCGTCAGAAGAACAATGGACCATCCACGTCGATGGTGCCTCAAGTAAAGAAGGAGCAGGGGCTGGATTATTACTGGTTAGTCCGAAAGGGGAAGAGTTCCCATATGCACTCCGATTCGAGTTCAAAGCTACGAATAACGAGGCCGAGTACGAGGCCATGATCACGGGCTTGAAACTAGCATCGAAGTTGGGGGTCGAGAATCTCTTGGTGTACAGTGACTCTCAACTCGTGGTAAATCATATACGGGGAGAGTATGAAGCTAAAGAAGAATCAATGAAAAGTTATCTAAAAGTTGTGCAGGGATTAATGTCGAAATTCAAGACAGTTCGCATTGAGCAGGTGCCTCGGAGCGAAAACAAACGAGCCGATGCTTTGTCTAAGCTCGCATCAAATTTTAAATCTAAAAGGAAAGTTCTGGTTGAGATGCTAGCAGAATGAAGCTATAACGAGGTCGACGTGCAGCCAGTGGTTCAAGGATCGACATGGATGGATCCGATAGTGTTATTCTTAAAAAATGGAGTTCTCCCATCTGATAAGTCTGAGGCCAGAAAAATTAGACTGCAAGCCTCGAGGTACGCCCTATTCGTCTATGTGCTTTATCGAAAATCGTTTGTAACACCTTGGTTGCGATGTGCGTCGGAAGATGAAGGGGCGTATCTACTCGAAGAAATACATCGAGGAATCTGTGGTAATCATTGCGGAGCTCGGATGTTGGCAAGAAAATGCAAACTGGCAGGCTATTTTTGGCCGTCCATGCAGAAAGATGCCAATCGTTTGGTTATGAGTTGCAGGGCTTGCCAAGTGCATGACGTGGTGACTCATCAACAAGCGCGAGAGATGAATGCCATCGAGTCGGTATGGCCGTTTGATGAGTGGGGGGTCGGCATAGTCGGCCTTTACCTCGAGCTCCCGGGAATTTCAAATATGTGGTCGTTGCGGTTGATTATTTTACCAAGTGGGTCGAGGCCAAGGCTCTCACTGACATCAGGGCTCAGACCATTAAAAAATTTCTATGGGAAAACATTTTGTGCAGGTTTGGGATTCCAAAGTATTTGATCTCGGATAACGGTACTCAGTTTCTTGATGATAGAGTGCAGAATTGGTTGAAAGAATTCAAGATCGAACACAGGACGACATCGGTGGCCCGACCTCAGTCCAATGGACAGGTCGAGCAGACAAACAGGCAAATCAAGTTTGGGTTAAAGAAGCGGTTGGAAGACGATGGTCGAGATTGGGCAGCTCAGTTACCCAGTATACTGTGGTCATATCGAACAGCACCCAATTCAGCTACCCAAGAGACTCCTTTTGCCATGGCCTATGGATGCGAAGCAGTGATACCTGCGGAGATCGGACTAGCATCACCTCGGGTTTTGGCTTACAACGTCGAAACTAATGCTGCCGATCTAAAGGAAAAAAAAGATAACGTCGAAGAGAAGAGAGAGATGGCGGCATATCGAATGGCCCGTTACAAAAGGAAGATTTCACAGTATTACAACGCGAGAGTGAAATACAAATACTTCCAAGTAGGAGACCTCGTATTAAGGAAAAATGAAGCCAGCAAGCAAGACCCAATAGGCAAGCTCGAGCCGAATTGGGAAGGTCCATATAAAATCTTAAAGGTCCATCCTAAAGGGTCATATCAATTGGGCAGGTCGGATGGAAGCACAGTGCCTCGAACTTGGCATGCCACCAACCTCAGAAAATATTATGTTTAAAGAAAATATTTTGTTTAAGAATTATCTTTCATCTCATAACTTTTGCAGTTCTACTTTCATCAATTGTAATAGGTCGATGTGACATTATATTTCGATGCCGGTTATTCAACACACTTTCTTTTTAATTACGTTATGCTTGTAAGATCGTATAAAAAAGAAAGAGGGGGGCAGAAGAAAAGCGCAAAATCGACCGTCATGACAGTCCTTCGACACGACCAGATCGGGAAGTACGGTCGTCATGACAGTCCTTCAACACGACCAGATCGGGAAGTACGGTGAAAAAAGCCAAGTCACTGACAATGCTTATATCACCTCCGAGCTACGACCCATCGATACGATGGAATTAGAATGAAGATTGTGAAAAAAGCCAAGTCACTGATGTTAGGTGTAGTGCCCGAAAGACAATTTGTGTAATTGTTTTTAATGGATGACAGACTTTATCTCACCTTATTACTTGCTTTGTGCTTGTAAGTAATACACTGCTGCAAACCCTAAGTATATCAGTATGTAACCACTTAACTCAGTGTATGGATTACACGTGAGGATTGAGTTAGTGGAGATATGCTTAAACTGGTTAGTCCGTGGTGAACTTAATCGAGTTTAGAGTCTCTTGATTAAAACACCAATAATGCGCCCGAACACCTTAGGGTGTGATAGTCTTATCCGGACTTTGTCGGTAGAGGGTACCTACGTGGGGCATTTATATATGATGGCATTCATATAGGATTTGGACCGATTTAATCGTATTTCTTGGTATAATTCCGTAATCGAGGAATCTTATTAAATCATTAGATGATCATATATGGATCAACCTTAATCATGAGGTGATCACGGGATGTCGCTTGTCCCGGGGTAGTGTTTGATGTGTTAGTTACGGTTCACTTTAATATGTGTTCCAAGCCACTTCTCATTGGCACTATCTCCGGATGAGTGAGTAGTTCGATTTTCACGGACATGGAATCCATTCCTTCCTGCGGGGAAGTAGAGAGACGATCCCCTTATTTGTTAGCCCTAAGAAAGTGATCGATCCCGGGAGTTCACATTTGACTAATTAGTTACTAGTCGGATATGTGTACTAATTGATCATCGGGGGTTGATGGTAAATAAGGATAAGATATTCGAGTCGGGTTCACGGAGACTTCCCACTCAGAATGGACAGTCTATGGAGGGTTAATCCTTATGTAGTGATTATATCAATGGACGCTTATTCACTCTATGGGTTGAGTATATAAGTATACATCTATAATCGGTAGAGTTCAGTTTCGGGTTTATGGTGGCGTAATCCCGGAATTAATAATTAATGTACTTATTCTGTTCGATGAATAATTAATTATTGGAGCTACTGGTTATAGGTCCATGGTCCCCGATGTGGCTTCTGTAATTCGGACTAATAATCTTGTTATTTGGGCCTCAATGATAATTAATTGATATGCATGAATATTATTTAGTTGGGCTAAATAATATAATACACATAAAAGACATTTATGTGGGCTTTTAAACCCTAGGGGTGGCGCCTCATACTTCATTAAATGCAAGATTTGATTTTCTTGTGTGATTAATGATTAATAAAAGATGATTTATTTGTAATTGATTGATTGATTAATCACAATCTTTTATAAATGGAATTATCCTTTATTGTGATTTCTTTTTAATTATTTATTTAATTAATTAAAAACTTGGAGGCCAAGGATTTACTCTCCTATATAAAGAGAGTTCTTCCAAGACATATGGAATGAGAAAAATTTCGCCCCATATCAAATAAAAAGAGAGAAAAATTAGTTTTTTCTTGTCTTGGGTTTTTAGTAAAAGAAAAACTTTGAGTTTTTCTTGGTGTTGCATATCAAGGAGGCTCGTGTATCAAGAAGGGTGTCCACCAACCGCCGTTTGGAGAACATATCGGATGATCTTGGCATCTCTTCCTACTATTGGTAACTTGATCTTAACCCCCTTGTAGTAGTTTAAGTCCTTTAATTATGTATTGTGATATATGAATCGTGATCCATCCGCTGCGCGTAGATCTAATTCGTTTAGATCTAAGAACCTGCATCCTTCATGTGGTATCAGAGCCAGGTTCCACGATTTATATAATCATAATCGTAGTGAAACGATTTAAAGGAGTGGAATTGCATGTAGATGATATTTTACTTATTATTATGCATTAACAATTTTTAAATTGCTATGGTTGAAGAGATGGATTGGGGTTGGCACCGTTTTCCCGTTAGATCTATTGTAAACTCATATAAACGATGAAAATTCGTTCATATGAGTATAGGAAATTATGTAATTTATTTATTATTGCAAGTTTAATTTCCTGTAAATAGATCTGTTTAGTAGCTGTATAGTGTTTTCGTTTTTTCCGTTGTTTGAGCCGTTAAAACGAAGATCCCTCCGGTCAGAATTAAGATTAGAAGTTGATGAACAATCCCACAAATTTTAGTGTCGATCAGAGTCCGTTTGGGTATCCGTTCGTTGCTGCGAAGTGGCTCCTGTAACAGAAAAACGCAGGATTCACAGAAACCCTAACTGTGACTTCTTCGATTTTCTGGGAACAATTGGACCGTTCAAATTAAAATCCGACCGGTCAGATCGCATATCATTAAGTTTTTGACGTAAGATAAAATTTTCAGGACGATCGGGATTTATCTAGATCCCCAATCGGCCTCGGGAAGTCAATGAGGCGCTGCTGTAAGAGTCTGTTTCAGCAGCAAGTTGGGCGGCTCACTGAGGAAGATTGACAAGTCAAAGTTTCGATCCGACCGTCCATCTTGAAGCCCGATGAATGAAAATCAGATCTGGAAAGTTTCGTCCCGATCCAAGTTCGTTTGATATGCCGATCGTCGAAGATTCTCAACAGCTGCAGATTAGGGTTTTAATTTATTTTCGAATAGATTAGTTATGGGGGTGCCAACGGTCCATCTCGGTGTTTATTTTCCGCACTAGTATACATGTGTAGATTGTATGAGTAGAACCGGAAAATTGCCATGACATGCATCATATCATGAATTCCACTCCATATGCATACATGTAGAAATTAATTCGAGGAATTAGTTAGGCATGTATAAAACACACGATTAGTTTTAATTAATTGTTTGATATTAATTAGAAACTAATTAGGGTAAAAACCGAGGAACACGGGTTTTTTCAATCGTCGAGGTTGGGTGATGGATTCTCGGTGAATCCCACTCTGCGAAAGCATAAGGAGTAAAATCCCGAAACCTCGTGGTTAAGGTGTTGGATTCTCGGTAAATTCCACCTTACCTAAGACGAGATTACGTTTTTGTTCCGTAGTGTCTACGTGAAAGTTTGATGTTTAAGGATTGGATAATCACGGGCAAACAGGTTCGAAAGTGGTTTAACCACGGTTGGGTGGTCAACGGTAGCTACGGCTCAATCGACTTCACCCTCCACGTGTGGCGTTTGCACGGGGGTCCGGCAATGCGAGCCATCCGAAGAGCCACTACGGCTCAACGGACCTCTCCTAGCCTTGACCCGTCCGACGGCCACATATGTTCTAACGAATAGGTCGGGTGGGCTAGCCCACATAACCGACAACATTCGGGCCTATGATTTATTGTTCCTTAATGTAACATCAAGTCCAAAAACGTGATCGGTAAACCCACCACTTTTTCAAAATATTGAGTGGGAGCGGGAGAGGCGACACCCGACCCCACGGCCTCTACTTGTTGACACAAGCAACGTGAGAGAATGGTGACGCCTCGTGCCGGCTCGGGACCGGCCTCCCCAAGGAAGGCCTTCCCCGCTATCAAAATTCAAGGCTTGGTCTCCGAAAGGATAGGATTTTGGGTACTCGTCGGGTCACCGACCGACCCTAAGGCGGCACACTCGGGGTCTACCTAAAAATCGAGACGAGTAGGTCACACTCGTAAAGGGTATTTTTGGTAGTACCTTGGCGAAAAAGGAAAGGTGATTGACGATCACAAATGAGATGTTCGATTCTCAATCGATCTTCAATATTAATCGAAACCTCTTTGACCTACCCTAAGGCGGCACCGAGGCATTAGATTAAATCCTTGGAACGGTAGGATAGACTATAAGCACTTAGTTTATGTTCCTAAAATTTTAGTAGTGTATGATTTGGATTTATTTTCTCGTCAATTTTATTTACAACCGTTATATATATCTCTCTAAGGTGCTAGACTTTGCTAGTGTAAAATTGACTAGTAATGACTTCGTTAAAAAGTGGTAAGTAATCGGAACGTTGTATTTATTAATCTCACATGCGATTAATTTTTCGGAAGAGATATTTCTCTTGAAGCCTTCAAAACTTAAGTGACGTAAATAGAAATGTCACTGCTGTCACTCGTGCAGAACGAGAGACAACCGTAGTTAGTTTGAAAGATGATTGGGATGATAAAATTCTTCTAGTGAATTGTGTAGTGTCTACACGAGAAATTTTCTGATAGAAAAATTGGAGAATCATAAATTAAAGTGTCGCTAGTTAGACGGTATTTGGAACCGATAAACTAGTGGGAGCTTTTATATTATGTTTTTTTCTAATTTATTAGAAAATCAGTCCCACTGGGTAACACTTTCATTAGACATCCCATAGTTCACGAGTAGTGTCTACTCAAACGAACTGCTAGTTCAAGACTATTTCCTTTTAAGGAAAGTTAAGAATGGGAAAGAATGTCTATAAGTGTTAATCATCTTAACTAAAGTTTTAAGGCTAAACCGAAATATTAATTAAAGAAAGTATTGGATAAGGAAAGTGATTTCAGATCACTAACCAATGAATCCTTAGCGACTTTCTTAATCGAGTAACTTGACTCGGTAGCTTAGTTCTTTGGAAGAACAAGGAAGCTGTGCATTAACGATTAATAGAGTAACAATGGGCTGTAATTTCAGCTACAATAGTGGAAGTGATATAAGGAAATGAATTTCGGATTCTATCCATGAATATCACAGAAAAATTTATTTTTCTGTTTACAGATTCGTTGAAACAAATGGATTCACTTTCATCTCGATACTACAGTTGCCTTAAACAAAGTGAAGATGACATTTGCAGTACGAATCTGTGACTCGGACTTTTGTTCGATAAAGACTGAAAACACTAAGAAAAGCTGAATAGGTATAAGTATAACACATCTAAAACTATTAAAGGTAAAAGGTTTCCGTATTAAGATAAACAACCTTTCAATATCTATTAATTAGTGCATATATCCTAGAGAAAAGACCTCACGACTGGCTAAGGGTGATTCCTATCTCCCAGTCTAGGAAAACTATCTCAAGGGAACAATGACTAAGTTTCCTTTCAATCGGGAAAGGGTAATAGATTTGAAGGGGTAACATAGCTTGTTCGCCATACCTTCGGGGTCTAGTGAGAGATACAAGCTAGTGGGAGATTTTTGAGTGGTGACATTCTGTCTGATAACTACTCAAAACGCTGGTTAGTTTATCGAAAGAATACGAGGAGGAGTCTCTGATTTTAGCAAAGAATAGAGTATTCCATACTCAGAAATAGGCTATCGCATAGTCTTGAGACTGATGCTCGGCCTGCCTCCTAATGGAATGTTTCTCACTAAGGAAGAAACCATAAACTTGCCCTATATAGTTATTGATATGCTACAATACACTGCTAAACTCGATTAAGATAATTCGTTGCAAAATGATGGTTAACATTATTATGTAAACCGAGAAGTCTACCTAGAAGATGCTTGTGAATTTATGGATAAGGAGTGAATTCGGTTCACACCACTTCCGTAAATGTAGGCATTTAGCATTTAATGCTTAAAGGTAGGACCGGAGATTTTGCGCATACTTTCAGATTATGAATGTTCGTGAAATATCTTAATGAGACGAGTGAAGGTTGGTTATAAGATTCTTGAGATCAGAAAGTGACGGTTGGACTGTCGCAAGGCTTCTGATAGAATCTATAAGTAACAGCCTTAAACCTTGGATCACGATTACCCAAGGGTAGTTACTATCTGATTTAATCAGACCACGTCCAACATCGGTTGTTGGTGATTACACTGATAAATACTACTAGATCAGAATGTCAATCCACCCAGAACGCAGTGGGAGTATGGTTTAACCATTGACCCATTATGGTTGTGTGGACTTTACGGTCTGCTGGGGTGATTGATAACCTATGGCTCTTAGTGGGCTGTATAGGATTCTGATCATAGAGGTTGGTTTGACAGCCTTAACCCTGTAAATGGAGTTTCGTACTCCGGTTTGTTCGATCTATTGTAGAACCACCCGAGTGTCTCGGGCCCGGTGGGAGCAATTGGATCTACATAGAAAAAAAGTCGAATGAATAGGAAAGTTTAAACTTTCAGCGGAAAGTTGAGTGGTATAGGGGTGATTCCCCGACAAGTAGAGAGTTAACCGGACCTTGAACTCTCTCACCACTCGGTCTTGCTAGATTTCGTTAGAAAGCGAGAAAATAGGGGTGATTCCCCGAGACTTTCTTGCCGAACAACGGAATCGAATTCATTCGGTAACGAAAGGGTTTTAGCTAAGAATGAATAACGGATTCGTTACAAAGCGAAGAGATAGGGGTGATTCCCTAATACCTTTTTTGCGAGACTAACGATATCTTAATTTATTCGAAAGAACCATTGGTAGGAAGCTCGCCATGGCTTATATCCTTTGTGGATTTAAGAGAACCTCTCGGTCATTTAAAAGTGACATGTTTTAAAATATGTGGACTTGACCGAATATTGATAAGTCTTTAGTAGATCGGATATCAATATTAGTAAAGTAGTAGTATTAGTGTTCATGAATGATAACACCGAAACGGTTGGAAACAACATGTGTGTGCTATCGAAGTCGGAGATCGACGGGCCAAGATTCTCTCGGATGAGAGAATTGGACTATATTCTAAGAATCGATTCGGTCAAATTCACGAGAATGAGTCATTGGCTATCCCACCTATCTTATTGAATAAGGTGATCATGCATATACGTATGCAACATTCATCGAGAGTAGTCCTACCCTACTCTCAGGAATGATTCTCTAAATCTTCGGATAAAGAGAAATTGGATAGAGTCTCTCTTGGCAAGTCAGGTTATCACAAGTCAATAGTAGTCAAATCTCGGATTCGAGCAATAAGTAGCGGTTTAGTACGTCCTCAAGTATCTTTAGAGAACGAGGAATCATATGGTTGTATATTCAGGTGCAAACTTGAATATGGTTGACTACACTGATTCTGACTTGTAGTCAGATTAAGGATGATCATTAAGTTGATCTCGGGCTCAGTGTTTACTCATAGTGCTTAGAAGTTCCTTTTTTGGTCTGGGAGTAATTCCAGGTCTGATAAGCCGATATCACTTCATTGTGAAAACAATGAAGAGATAGCTTTGAAGGATCTTCTCGGTCAAAAGAAGTCAAAAGCATATTGAGAGAGAGTACCGCCTGATTGGAAGGACCGACAACGTTTCAATCCTAAAGATCGTCTCGAGTCGACAACCTAGCTAATCGTTGTACCAAGTCGAGTGCTTGGAGGGTACGGCATTGATGGATATGTCTCACCTGCTTTTAGAGCAAGTGGGAGAGTGTTGTGAATAAGATGAGAAAGGGTGTGCTCTAAAAACAATCGTTGCTTGTCATTTCGTGCAAGTGGGAGATTGTTAGGTGTAGTGCCCGAAAGACAATTTGTGTAATTGTTTTTAATGGATGACAGACTTTATCTCACCTTATTACTTTCTTTGTGCTTGTAAGTAATACACTGCTGCAAACCCTAAGTATATCAGTATGTAACCACTTAACTCAGTGTATGGATTACACGTGAGGATTGAGTTAGTGGAGATATGCTTAAACTGTTAGTCCGTGGTGAACTTAATCAGAGTTTAGGGTCTCTTGATTAAAACACCAATAATGCGCCCAGAACACCTTAGGGTGTGATAGTCTTATCCGGACTGTCGGTAGAGGTACCTACGTGGGGCATTTATATATGATGGCATTCATATAGGCTTGGACCGATTTAATCTGTATTTCTTGGTATAATTCCGTAATCGAGGAATCTTATTAAATCATTAGATGATCATATATGGATCAACCTTAATCCCGAGGTGATCACGGGATGCTTTTGTCCCGGGGTAGTGTTTGATGTGTTAGTTACGGTTCACTTTAATATGTGTTCCAAGCCACTTCTCATTGGCACTATCTCCGGATGAGTGAGTAGTTCGATTTTCACGGACATGGAATTCATTCCTTCCCGCGGGAAGTAGAGAGACAGATCCCTTATTTGTTAGCCCTAAGAAAGTGATCGATCCCGGGAGTTCACATTTGACTAATTAGTTACTAGTCGGATATGTGTACTAATTGATCATCGGGGGTTGATGGTAAATAAGGATAAGATATTCGAGTCGGGTTCACGGAGACTTCCCACTCGAATGGACGATCTATGGAGGGTTAATCCGTATGTAGTGATTATATCAATGGACGCTTATTCACTCTATGGGTTGAGTATAAGTATACATCTATAATCGGTAGAGTTCGGTTTCGGGTTTATGGTGGCGTAATCCCGGAATTAATAATTAATGTACTTATTCTTTCGATGAATAATTAATTATTGGAGCTACGGTTATAGGTCCATGGTCCCCGATGTGGCTTCTGTAATTCGGACTAATAATCTTGTTATTTGGGCCTCAGTGATAATTAATTGGCTGGGCTAATTAATTGATATGCATGAATATTATTTAGTTGGGCTAAATAATATAATACACATAAAAGACATTTTATGTGGGCTTTTAAACCCTAGGGGTGGCGCCTCATACTTCATTAAATGCAAGATTTGATTTTCTTGTGTGATTAATGATTAATAAAAGATGATTTATTTGTAATTGATTGATTGATTAATCACAATCTTTTATAAATGGAATTATCCTTTATTGTGATTTCTTTTTAATTATTTATTTAATTAATTAGAAACTTGGAGGCCAAGGATTTACTCTCCTATATAAAGAGAGTTCTTCCAAGACATATGGAATGAGAAAAATTTCGCCCCATATCAAATAAAAAGAGAGAAAAATTAGTTTTTTCTTGTCTTGGGTTTTTAGTAAAAGAAAAAATTTGAGTTTTTCTTGGTGTTGCATATCAAGGAGGCTCGTGTATCAAGAAGGGTGTCCACCAACCGCCGTTTGGAGAAAACATCGGAAGATCTTGGCATCTCTTCCTACTATTGGTAACTTGATCTTAACCCCCTTGTAGTAGTTTAAGTCCTTTAATTATGTATTGTGATATATGAATCGTGATCCATCCGCTGCGCGTAGATCTAATTCGTTTAGATCTAAGAACCTGCATCCTTCAACTGACAGTGCTAATATCACTCTCGACATGCCAGTAAGCCCCGATGCTAAGCAGTCGGAAAATCCCATGATGGATACCCAACTCGACCAGATCATAAGCACCACGATGTGCGACAGTTGAGTAGGGACTTCTTAATTCGATATCCGTACAACCCTGACAAGATAGGATAGTCGAATCGAGCTCCGACCACAAAGCAAAGTCAAGCCGATAAGGCGGCACAAGGCTAGGTCGACTCATACTCAAGTGTACTACGAGTCATGTACTCCTACTACACTTCGAAGGGCCAGAGGGGAATTAAGTCCGAAGGACTACACCCCATAAGGCAACATTTTCGAGGGAATTAAGTTCAAAAGGACTACACCCTGAACAAACGATCAGTAAGAAACAAAAGACATTCAATTAAAAGCATAAGATTCAATTTGAAAATCAAAATGCAAAATTAAAATGTCAAAGTTTACAAGATCGAATAGACAGAATGAAAGTTCAGACAAATAAAATCATAAAGGTTATTACAACCGAATCGAATCGAGTTATTTAAAGAGACAAAAGAGGAAATAGCATCAGGCGGCAGGCTAGTTCGAGGTCGAAGCGTTGGGATCGACCTGTTCCCCGGACCCGACGTTTTCTGCACCATCATCGTTCAGAGCAGGAGTCACATACTTCTCATATAACGAGATGCCAGCCTTGAACTCAGTAAAGTATCGCCCATAACGAGGAACGGCCTCGAGGTCATATAAATAGGGCTTCACAATGGCAGACACGTCAAAGTTCGGGTCGACCTCTTTGACTTGGTCGATAGCCATGGTAAATCCCCATTTCATGCCCTGAGTCATGAGCAACGTCAGGTCGTCTTCGAGCTCCTTTGAGGCCAAGAAGTCCCGCTTAGCAGTTTCAGCTCGAACCGTTAAGTCATCGAGGAGAGATTGGACGGTGGTGCGAGCCTTGACTGCTTCAGCCAGTTCGGCTTTTGTCTCCTCAAGCTCCGACCTCACCTGCGTCAGTTCTGACTTCACCGCTGCTAACTCGACATCTCTCTCGGCTATAACCTTCGAGCCTTAGACAGATCGGATTCCAGCTTCAAGCGACGATCATCCAATTTATTGGCCTTGGTTTCAGCTTCTCGATCTCCGAGGTCAGTTTTGTGATAGTCTCCTTCTGCTCCTCCAGAGCTGCCGATGGGGACTCGATTCTATCCAAAGCTACCTTGGTGGCGAGTCGAGTCTGCAATAAGGAACATTATTAACATTGAAGACAGACAAAAATCACGAAACTGCAAAAGAAATGAAAGAAGACTCACAACTCGATGACTCTTCATTATAAGGTCGTGTAACTCCTCCGGAGTCATGGCCTGCATCTCTGCCACACTCGTCTCAGGGATCGAATCGGTGGAGTTTGGTGGAGCAAGGTTGCGGGTCTCCTTCCCGACCCCATGCCGCACCTCCGTAATCTTCTGACGCTTCCTCGAGACGAGGTCCCCTCCTGTCTGCTCCATCACCCTGGCCTCGTCGGGCTGACCTCTCAGAATTTCAGATGTGGATATAGAAGTAGAAGATCGGGACGACCCCCTCTGTCCCGTGGTTGTGGCACCCGATGCCGGTGTCTTCGACCTGATCCCGACGATCTCCTGAATCTTCTTGGGATCGGTTTTCTTTGGGTCGGGCATTTTGCCCAAAGCATCCATCTTCGAGAAAAATTCCACTGCGTGCATAGAAAAACCAACATCAGAATACGATCAATACGAAGTAAACACAGAGAAAGTACAAAATGCTCAAGTATTACAGCTCGACAGAATGAATAAAAGTCCTACATAAAACGCGAACATCTTCGTCAAGTTCGAGATAGGCGCCCGGACCAGCTGTCTCGAGTTCAGTATAGGGGTACAGTGAGTGCAGGTTTCGAGTGGTGATGTCGGGATGAGCGATCTCGATAGCCCCACATCCGTCAGGGGTATCGGGACCAAGCCTGTCATGCCACTTCTGGGGCCTGTTATACCAAGTGTAGACATCGATGTCCACCAGCCCGTGTCGGATAAAGAAAAACTGGGGTTTCCACTCCCCCTGAGACGAAGTCACCTTCCTCACAAATTCTGACGTGAGAGGACGCTTCTGGAAAGTATACCATCCCACATCTTGCAGACTTTGAATGGCGTAGTATTGACGGAACAACCGAACTGAGAATTCGACCTTGGCGATTCGACACGCCAGCGCGAATCCCATAACGCTCCTAACGCCATTTGGAGCAAGTTGTGGAACGCTGATTTTGTAGTATCGAAGAACCTCGATAAGACACGGGTCGAAGGGGAACCTCAACCCCTCCTTCAATTGCGCTTCGTAAATAGCGTAGAATCCGGGAGGAGGATCACAGGCAAACTGAAATTGACCGTGTGATACCATGATGTTTGAAGAAGAATAGGGTATGCCATATCGTATGCAGATGGTCTTGGCTTTCTCCGGAGTCAGATTGGAGATACAACCGTACGGCCCTTGGCCTCTCATCCTCGTTTGACGTTTAGTAGTGGGTCGGGGAGACAACTTTTCTTCTCCTCCTTCTTCTTCTTCTCCGGTAGCTCTCTCACCGGAGACGGTTGGATGTTCAGAGACCGTCTCCTCAGAAGACTCTTCTTCAACAACAATCTCTTCTCTATTTTGGGAATCGCTATCGCTACTAGACATGGACTTGGGAAAAATATGCAAGACACAGAAATAAGAAGGAAAACTTGAGTAAACTAGGGCTTACTTGAGATTTTAGGCGGAAACTGGGATTTGCATAAGTTGTAATAGCAAGTGAGAGGCCCCTGTGGTTTGGACTCCTTATATGCGTGTGAATCCTGCAAATGATTTGAAAGGGTGGGATTTTGGGGCAGTTATAGAAGCGAAAACGCGAAAATCAAGGGCCAAATCTCCACATGGCCCAATAAGAGACGCTTCGTTTCCTGCACCAATTAATGCTGACAGTGTGACGTCATCCTATAACCGCCTATACCAATTAAGAGTGACCGTTGTTATCTAATTGGTCCATCTGGCATGTGGAAAAGTCTGTGTTAGTTATCCACATCGGACCGATATGAGCCGAACCAGTGAAGGCCACAACCCGTGGGAGATTCTACAAGTGTTCGAGTTCGAATGCCCACGTCGGTGTCTATCGACTCGATACCATTGACCTCGGTCCGGTTTTCGGCCCGCATCCAACAAAGTTACTTAGGCAAGGAGGCAAGGCCCATTTAAGGGTATTTGTGTCCATATACCAAACCGCCCTAAATCTAGGGCAGAGGAAGGACATGTGCCTATAAATACATCATTCCAGGAACTACGTAAGGCTTGATTCCTGGACATTACACAGGATACGTAGGCAATCCAAGATACATTCTTGGACTCAGCCATAAAACACTCAAAAACATTGCCTTTCCACCAAGTTACAACCATTCGTTCCCTTTACAGCTCATCCTTAGATTACACGTGGCCCCATTATCCCGGTGGTGCATTATTTAGCATCGTCAATGAGAAAGTCTTTCCATCCGCAAGTTTAACTCCTTAACCACATATTTACTAATTAAAGTTTCCTCAATAGTGATCAATACACATCTTAGATTCATAGTCTTCAATAAAGCATGATGTATAAAATAAGTTGTTACCTTTACAATCACGTGTTTGAACATTGCTTCCCATAAAATGCTTTGAAGCTTAGTCTTCATCTCTTCAAATTTTCTATTCATCCTATCGCCATGACGTCGACTTAATTCCTCAATTTTTCTATCTAGCACACCTGCGTATGCCTCCGCTAACAACTCAAAACAGCCTTCGGCAGAATTTGCATCTTCTTCGGTGAGCTCTTTCGACATGAGTGAAGTTCAACAAAAATATATATATCCTCACAACCACTCATGTTTACACTCCCCTCAAGTAGAGTTCAAATTGTAGAACAAATCAAAATAATAAGCACCCGAAGCAATCAAGACCATAGAATCTATATAATGAACTAGGGCTTTGATCGAGATAATTTAAAGGAAAAGGGCCGAAAAGAAAAGATCAAGACCAACATAATTTTTTATTTTTTTTGGAATTTGCAAGTCAAACTTGCGGCTAAATCCAGGAACAAAGTGGAATTTCTTATTTATTTTATTTTTTATTAACCAACTCGCGTAACATGTAAGGGAAAAAAAGAAGCCGGAAACTTTAGGCGACTTCTATCGGTACCACAAAAAAACTATCGTCACCCTTTATTTTATTATTTTTCATTTACTTATCTACACCACATAATCGCAAATAGCACCACAAATATATTAAAACTTTGTAATATTTACACTCTAGTCCTTATCAAAAGAAAACTCTAAAATATACCTTTAAAAACTACAACTTAATTACATACTTCAAAAATATCATTAATAACATAAAACATGATAACCTCTCTCCCTCCTCCGCTGCATTTTCAAAGTTGCCGGCGGTGATAGTTCACCGGAAATCTTCACTGGAGGGTGACGATGTCCGGAGTAGAACATGCCACGTGTCGTTCATACAATGCTTAAGGAATACGGATTGGAGCCCCATTTGGGAAGTCCGATCCGGGAACCCGAATCGACCACCGCGGGTCGGTTTGGTCAAGGCACGGCTCAAGATAAATAGGTATGGACCGAGCAGGTCAAAGAGCTCGACGCGGGACAGACTGAGCTTTCCTTGAGTTACGAAGTTGCCAAATCATATAATTATGGAAAGAATCTTGGGTCATTAAGACTCTGATTTGAATAATCAGTTATAACCGTGTTTATCCCTAGAATTTGGGTATACGCTAATTAATCCTTAGGGGTTAAGAATCCTACTACTTGTAGGGACAATTAAATAGGCGAGACATCCCTATATAAGCAATTCCCTAAGGAACTACGAAGGACTTCATTCGAATACATTGGTTGGATACATAGGCAACTTGAGAGCAAACTCACAGGCTCAGTCTAAACCTAATACACAAATACTCTCACATAATACATTGTTCTTAGTTCTAGGATCTTGGTGATTGTCTCTAGATCAATTTAGCCCGGATATAATACCCGAAGGGATTTAGTTCCGTTAATTGGTGCTAGAGGGAGGGTCCGTTGTGTCTACTTGCAATTCACTCAAGATCATCGTTGTTATCAACAATGGCACCCCCAAAAAACACAAGCAAGAAAGCCGTTCAAGACCCTACTGCTCAGGGTGGTGGAACCGCTCAAAGTATCGGTCACACGGCGGTTGGTGAAAAGGAGGCAAACCCTAACACCAGCCAACAATAGTAGCCTAAAGAAATAACTCTTCCAGATCCAACACAATAGGCTTTGTTAGAAGCATTGAAGGCCTTGGAAACCCCAACATTCAAAACCGTTCTTAACGCCACCTTCAAGGGACGGGAAGATGATGTCTCTGAGGACCGTGTAACTAAGGCTCCTCCCCATAAGGACGGTGTAGAGGAGGACAGTTCATCAAGCTCTAGTCATGGAAGAATAAATCTTAATCCCCGATGATGCGGCCAAGTGACAACTTGCTGCCATGCTAAGGCAAAAATCAGGTGAGTTCTCGTGTACCTCCCCATTTAGCGATCACATTGACAATTTTCAGCGGCTCATAGGGTTTAAAATTATGAAGATCGAGCCATATGATGGATTCAATAATCCCCATGACCATATGCACCAAAATCTGACGCACATGAACATTTTCAATGAACCAGATGAGATAATATGTAAGACTTTCCCTAAACTCCTCACGGGTAGGGCTCGTGAATGGTTCAGGAAGCTTCCGCCAAGATTGAACTCCAATTTTGAAACCCTAACCAAGATGTTTGTTCACGCTTTCATTGCAGTTCGGCCTTTCCAGAGGAACCCGACATATCTTATGACCGTTAGACAAAAATCTGGAGAAACTGTGTTGTAGTATATCATGACATTCAATGAAGAATCCACTCTGGTTAGAAACACTGATGATTGTCTTTTGGTCGCATCTTTCGTAGCCGGACTACGTGAGGGGCGGCATTATGCAAAGTTAGATAGTACACTCCCACATTCCATGGAAGAATGTTTAGACGTGGCGTACAAACATTGTCAAGAAGAAGAAGCCAACCGGCTAAAATAGGAATTAGAGAGATGAGAATCCAAAAAAGACAAACCCAAGGATAAAGATAGGAAACGGAAGCCGGTTTGGGATTGTATGACCATACCGATCTCTGAACGGCTCGGAAAAAAAAAGCCTTGCAGGAAAGAGACTTCATCCCATTTAACCGATCACGCGAGCAGGTTCTCGTGATAATGGAAAGAAAAGGGTTAGCATGAGTCCCACCCCCCATAAATAATGCAAATATCATAAAGACATTGGGCTTGACTTGGAACATTGCCGAGATTTGCAGAGAGATATAAATGCAGCGGTAATGGATGTGAAGTTGAATGAGGTCGTAGACCGATCTCAGAACAACGAGCCTCAAGGTCGCATGAGTTTCGACACATACATTATTACCAGTAGTAGAGATCGGAATGACGAGCCCCGACGCCGGAGAGATCCTTCTCCTGACACATAGGGTCGTATGGATAACCGCCCCATTAATACTATAAACACTATCATTGGCAGCCCGACGAGCATCAACCGAACAGACGAGAAGGATATCAGCAGGTCTGCCACTACGATGAATTGGAATAAAAGGCAGAGGCTTTCCGGAGAGGTCATAGATGGTCCTAAGGATCCACTTCCTTTTGTTACGAGTAACGAATGATTAGTCATCGAGGCGGTTATTAGTCGTAATACTATGAAACACATTTGTGTGGATACCGGGAGCATGGTAAATATCTTATATTACTATGTGTTTCATGCAATGATGTTACAGGACTCATAGCTGACACCCGTGGGAATGATCAAACTACCCACTACTTTTGAAAGAGACACAAAGGGACGGATCCTTATGCTTACTTATGTGGTCGTCAAAGCCCCGTCTGCGTACCACATCATAATGGGGCAACCAGCGCTTATCGACCAGCGAGCTATAATCTCACTAGCCCACATCAGCTTGAAGTTCCCAACCATGGAAGGCTCGGTGGAAATAATAGGGGACGTGGAGGCAGCTAGGAGTTGCTACATGGCCATCATAAACGACAAGATGATGTTTCAACAGGTCTTGATCAAGGAATTTCTCCCTGAAGACGAAGAGGCGTGGTCCTCTGAGGACCTTGTTGAGGATGTTGGCCTCTGGGAAGGCAAAGATAATCACATAATATCAGTGGGTAAATGGATACCCGAACAACAAAAAACGTCACTTATCGACTTGTTGAAGGAGTTCAAAGATGTGTTTGCATAAAGAACATAAGATATGCCCGGCTTGTCAACTGAACTATTCGGCGGTTCACAAAAGGCAGGTTGAATGTAGATCTGATCAGGAAGCCTATTCGGCAGAAGAAAAGGCACTTCACCCAAGAGCGAATTGACGCAATAGAAAAGAGGTGGCAAAGCTGCTCCAAGAAGGATCATTAGAGAAGTGAAGTACCCGGATTGGTTAGCGAATCCGGTGTTAGACAAAAACCCAGACGGAAGCTGGAGGATGTGCGTCGACTTCATAAACCTAAATAATTCTTGTCCGAAGGAATCTTATGAACTGCCCAAAATTGATAGGCTCGTTGATTCCATTGTGGAGTTTGAGATATTTACCTTTTTGGATGCGTACAAAGGCTACCACCAGATCGCTATGGCTCCTAAAGTTGAGGAGAAGACAACTTTTACTATAGAATTTGGAATATTCTATATTTCACAATGCCTTTTGGCCTCAAGAACGCCGGGGAAACATATCAAAGAGCGGTGAACAAGATCTTCAGGTCGCAGATTGGCCGAGGAATTGAAGTATACATAGATTATCTCCTAATCAAGAGTTGGTCTCTTGATCAATATTTGCTTAAATTTAGATAAGTTTTGGGGTTACTCAGAGGTACCTAGATGAAGCTTAACCCGATGAAGTGCACCTTTGGGGTTAGATTGGGAGAATTCCTAGGTTACATGATCTCGAAAGAAGGAATCAAGGCAAATCCTGACAAGATAGACGCCTTGAAGAACATTCCACCCCCAAAAAATATTAAGGAGGTATAGAGGTTAACTGGGTGGATGGCCGCCTTGAGCAGATTTTTATCCAGATCGGCACAGCGTGCCCTCATTTTCTTTAAAGTCTTGAGAAAAGCGGCCCCATTCCAATAGGTTGGAGATTGTGAAAAATCCTTTAAGGAATTAAAGGAATATTTAGCCGACGTGCCTACTTTAATTTCTCCTCAAGAAAGGGACACACTGGGGTCTATTTGTCTGTCAGTGAATAAGTAGTTAGCGTTGTACTGGTCAAAAAAGAAGGTGGTATTCAGTGTCCAATCTTTTTCGTGAGCATGACGCTCACGGACCTGAGGTACACTACTCAACAGCAGAGAAATTAGCATTGGACTTAGTGCATTCCTCAAGGAAATTAAAGCCCTATTTCCAAGTGCATCGGGAAGTCGTGATAACAGATCAACCGCTAAGGCAGATATTAGCCCGACCCGATACTTTAGGTCGAATAGGAACATAGGTCGTCGAGTTAGCGCTGTACAACTTGGATTTTCAACCACGAACATCGATAAAATTTCAAGCATTAGCAGATTTCATGGCTAAAGGAACTTCCATCACCATCAGCCAGAATGACCCGAACAGTGCCTTGGAACAATGGTCGTACGTTGACGGTGCATCCAACAAAGATGCGAGCAGGAGCATGTCTCCTACTCATCATTCCGAAAGGTGTTGTTGGATGGTGATTGGAACTTAGTTATTTGCAAAAAGGTGTAATCTAACTTCACAAATACAAGTTAGATAAAAGAAGTCTGTTGCATTGTGTTTTAAACACAGCAAATTATAGTTCAGCATACTGATAGGTATTTCAGCAGACTGATGAACCTGCTGATATATATACCTCGATTAATTCAAGATTACATTGGAAGATTACATGGATAAGGACAGCCAACTACCTCTGATTTATCAAACAAATCAAAGGTTGAGATTAAAAAGATGTTGGGATGATTCAGGACTTTATCCAATGGTTTTAAGTCAAAGGGTGGACAGACTGCACTCTGTCAAAAGGATTCCGACAAGGTGTCGGTCCTATGAATAGTGACAGAAAGCAAGTCAAATGGGACAAAACCAGGAACGGTTATATTTGAATTTCAAATACAAGTCACATGGACTCCTACCTATAAATAGAGGACTTTCAACTCAGAAAAAGAACATGAACTTCAAGAGAAAAATACAAGTGATAATTCTGAGCTGAAAAAGCACCCTGCTGAACTTACTGAGTTTAAGGCTACTGATCCAGAGAAAATCTTCAAGTGTATTATGTATTCAAGCTACATCAAGTTTACACACTTGAAGACTGCAAGCTGCTGATTATATCATCCTAATCAAGCTCCTGCAACTGAATCATTTACTTGATTCAATCTTTATTTTACAAAGAACCCGTCAAGACAAGAAGCATCCGTTGGGTGTGAAAGACTCGTTGTTTGTGGTGGAGCCGGTGAAGAGGCAATTCTACCCTTCAAGGACCGCTTGAAGACTTTGGAGCAGCAATCCTACCTGTTCCAAGTATTCAGTTTGTGAAGCAATAGTTATTGGTGAAGGACAAGCAACTTAGGAATCTTTGTAACAGCTACATCAAAGATCTCTAGTGGATTACCTCCAACATCACAGGAGAAGAGTGGACTGACAGGATTACACCACCTGGAACCATAATAAAATCTGCCTACTTACTTTCTGCACTTACATTCTGCATTTAGTTTACTACACATCAACCTACTGAATCTAGCAACTGAAATCACACACATACACTACTGAGTATCTAATACTTAGTATCATATTTTTCAACAAGTAATAAGGCTTAATTTTCAATATAATTCCGCTGCACAAATTCAGTAAACACAAATGTCGCAGACTACGTGTATCGCGGGCTACGAGGTGTCAACGTACTACCGAGTTATCGCGAGGCCGTCGAAGTTGCTGAGTTTGTTAACTCCAAAAGTTTTAAGTGTTAAGTTTATTCACACCCCCCCTCTAAACATAAGGAAAGCCTTTTTAAGGGACCAACAATTGGTATCAGAGCAGTGCTTCTGTTCTGAAGAAATAATACTTGTTGTGTTTGTGAAAATACTTTGAAAACTTTTTCAAATCACTGATTTTCAAAGACTTGCATCATGGATAACAACCAGTATGCTAGAACTATGCTGATGTGTTCTCTAGATAGATTTGATGAATATAAACGTCGAATGCACGCTTACCTTGCTGCAACTCATGATGAAATGATGGATGTGCTAACAGATAGACCACTGGAGATTACAAAAGCATTAACTGTGGGAGATGAGACACAGTACATTCCAAAACCAAAAAGAGAATAGAATGCTGAAGATAGAAAGAGAGCAAACCTCAACAATATTGCTATTGATATCATTTATAGAACCTTGGATAGCAATATGTACATGAAGGTTAAAGATTGCAAACAGATAAAGAACTTTGGGACAAAATACAGTTGATCTGTGTAGGCTCTGATTCAATTAAGAAGAATAAAATTAGTGTGGCCAAGAAGAGGTTTCAAAAGTTCAAAATGCTACCAAATAAAACCATTGAGCAAATGGAGTCAAGATTTAATGCTATCCTAGATGAATTTACCCTACTGAGTGTAAGTTACTCAAAAGAAGAAATAAACTCAAAAATCTTGGAAACATTGCCTGACAAAGAAGTTTGGGAGATGAAAGTCACTGCAATAGAAGAAATGAGAAAGCTACATGAAGAGGATACATTCAAATTATTCTCAGATCTTAAAGCTTATGAATTCAGCAAGAGATTGGTTCCTACCACTGAAAAGGAGGAACCAAAGACAACTGCATTGGCTGCTAAGCATCCAGAGGAGACATCAGGAGCTCAGGATGATGTGCTGGATGAAATGCAAGAGCAGATTGCCCTACTGAGCAAGAAGATCATGATGATGAAGACTGGAAAAAGCTCTCCAAGGAATTTCACTAAGAAATTCAATGAAAAGAAGAAAGATGATTCAAGAAAAGACAATGATTACTTGTGTTTCCAATGCAAGAAACCAGGACACTTCAAACCTGAATGTCCTGAGTTAAATCAAAAAAAAAAGGAACCTGATTATCAGTGCTTCAACTGCAAAAAGCCTGGACATTTCAGACCTGATTGTCCAGACATACTGAAGACCAAGAGCCAAAAAAGAAGACATGGAAAGAAGGCTATGGTTGCTGAAGATGAATCAGGGTATAAAGTGGAATCTGAAAAGGGAAATGAATCAGATGACACAGCATTGGTTACTGATATGGAAGACTATGCATTAATGGCTAATATGGATGAAACAGAGGAGGTATACAATACTGTATCAATTAACACTCCTGCTGGAAGTTATTGTGAATCAACATGTGGTTCAAATCCTAGAAACTCTTACAATGAAGAAGCTTTTGATGCCATCCTTAATCAACTGAGGAAAATACAATCTGGTTATGAGATTGTGAAGGCTGAAAAATAAGCTCTTCAAGTAGAAGTTGAAATATTGAATGCTGAATTAAGGGTTCTCAAAGGTAAAGAGAAAGATGTTGGACAGAATCAGTATAAGCTCGCTTTGAACATCCAAAAGGTAGCTACTGAATCTGCCGAACCATCTTGTTCCTCTACGCATACAAATCGGAAAGCCTTATGGTGATAGAACATGGCTTGGATTTGGAACTCAACAATCCAAAAAGAGTGGATCCAGTAAGGTCACTGAACCTAGTACCAGAATTGGTCGTAAGTTTGTACCTGCACAAGATCCAACTCCCGGTAAGGTTGCTGAGGCAGTAAAACCTGCTGAGAATGCTTCAAGAAAGCAAAATCAGAAGTCAAAGAAGTCAACAGCTCTTAATAAAAAGAACAAATCCAAAAATAGGACTGCTGTGCCTTCTAGACCTACTGATGGCAGACCTGCTACCAAGTCTGCTGGACCACAGAAAGGTAAAAGCCAGAAATATTCCAAAGATAAGAATCCTAAACCCAAAAATGTTGATCATTCCAGGGATACTTATCTCAGGGGGAAAGGTAGATTTTTCCCTACTGATGATGATTGGAATATTCCTACATCTAATGCTAGAAACAGCAAGTATAACCATGCTGCTAGGGTAAAATCTAAGCAATGGAATCATCAAAGGGCTCAGCAGAGGACTTATACAAGACCTCAGCAGGGACCTCAGCAGACTCCATACTACAGGGTTGTTCCTAACAGACAGCAAACTAATGGTTACGCCAATGCTTCTAACAACAAGAATCACTTCAAACAGCATTATGAACCAAACGGCCAGAAAACATATGTGAATCCTACACAACCAACTGTTAGAACTTATGGATGTGTAGAATACATGTATAAACCAAAGTATGACACTTTTAGGAGAAGACCTTATGGAAACATCCCAGGGGTCATGCTTACCACTGAGCATTATGGACCCAAGCAGGTTTGGGTACCTAAAATGTATTAACTTTGTTTTGTAAGGTGTCTGGTACTTTGGTAGTGGATGTTCCAGACATATGACAAAGAATAAGCACTGTTTGTCAAATTTTGTGGCAAAGGATGGTCCAAGGGTGAATTTTGGCAACAAAAATACACCTGGATATACGAGAGGATATGACACACTTGTGAGGAATGGACTTACAATAAAAAATGTGGCATATGTGGAAGGACTGGACTACAACTTGCAGAGCACTGGACAATATTGTGACATAGGATACAAGGTCACTTTTGACAAAAACAATTGTATTGTCATTAGTGAAAGAGGTGATCAAGTTGTATTGGCTGGCAGAAAACAACAAAACATGTATGTTGTGGATCGGTCTATCATTGTTCCGAAACTGTCGATTGTGCATACCAAGTCAGAACTCAATTAGTTATGGCACAAAAAGTTGAATCACTTAAATTTTGATGACATCAATCAGTTGGTGAAGAAGAAACTGGTGATTGGTTTACCTGAGATCACATTCAAGAAAGATACTATATGTGATGCATGTCAGCAAGGTAAACAGACTAAATCAAGCTTCAAATCAAAGACTAAGCAATCAACTAATAGTGTCTTGGAGCTGATGCATATGGATCTATTTGGACCAGTTACACCAACAAGTGTTACAGGAAAGAAATACACTTGGATGATTACTCTAGATACACTTGGGTGATATTTATGAACAAGAAAAGTGAAACAATCAAGAAGATGCCTGATCTTTTGAAAAGGTTACAAAATGAGAAAAGTTTAACAGTAGTAAAAATCAGATCAGACAAGGGTACTGAGTTTCATAATAAAGTTATAAGAGAATACTGTGAACATAATGGTGTACTACATCAACTTGCTGCTGCTGGTACACATCAGCAAAATGGCGTTGCTGAAAGAAGAAACAGGACTTTAAAAGAAGCGGAGTAGGACAATGATTTGTGAAGTATTCTTTCGAAAGGTATTGGGTTTGAAGCGATTAATACGGCATGCTATACACAAAACAGAACATCAGTGAACAAAAAGCTGCTGAAGACACCTTATGAAGTTTGGAATGGAAGAAAACCCAATATAACTTATTTCCATCCATTTGGAAGCAAATGTTTTATCTTGAATCATAAGGAAAATTTGAAGACATTCCAACCAAAGTCAGATGAAGGAATTTTCTTGGGATATTCTTCAGTCAACAAGGCATTCAGGGTACTGAACAAGAGGTCACTGAAACATGAAGAAACTATCCATGTTGTGTTTGATGAACCTAAGTTCACAGGTATGAAAGATGAAGGTTGTGAACCTGCTGAGAACCTACAAGTTACTGATCCAGATTGTGTTGAAGTTTTGGAAAGGATTAATGACTTAAAAGTTTCTGATTTTGCCCCTATTGATGCAACAACTGAAGCAATTCAAGGATCTACTGAACCCCCTGTTGAAGAAGCAACAGCAGACCCTACTGAAGGTGATGTTCCTGAGAATCAATCTAACCAGAATCCACAATGGTTAAGGAATCACCCTGCTGAACAAGTTATTGGCAATGTACAGCAAGGTGTGAGGACTATAAGACAATTAGAAGCAATGTTTACTTGTTTTCTATCACAAATGGAACCTAAAGTTGTTGAAGAAGCAATTTCAGATCCAGATTGGATAATTGCTATGCAAGAAGAGTTAAATAAATTTGAAAGAAATCAAGTTTGGACACTAGTTGAAAGGCCTAGTCACGCAAATATCATTGGCACTAAATGGGTATACAGAATCAAACTGGATGAATCTGGTACCATTGTAAGGAATAAGGCCATACTAGTTGCAAAAGGCTATTCTCAACCTAAAGGAATAGATTTTGATGAAACTTATGCACCTGTTGCAAGATTGGAAGCTATCAGATTATTCTCAGCGCATGCTGCATATAAAAACTTCAAGGTATATCAAATGGATGTCAAAAGTGCATTTTTGAATGGCATTCTAGAGGAGGAAGTGTATGTTCAGCAACCTCCTGGTTTTGAAGAACAAAGCACTTTATGGTTTGAAACAAGCACCAAGAGCATGGTATGAGACTCTATCTCAATTCTTGGTGGACAATGGTTTTACAAAAGGCACCATTGATAAGACTCTTTTCAGAATCAATGAGAAGGACACCACTCACTGTTGTACGATTTATGTTGATGACATAATTTTTGGTTCTGAAAATGAATTGCTATGTGAAAAGTTTGCAAATCTAATGAAGAGCAAATTCCAAATGAGTATGATGGGAGAAATGAACTAATTTTTGGGATTGCAAGTTAAACAGATGAAAGATGGAATCTTCATTCATCAAACCAAGTACACCAAGGAGCCTGTTGAAGAAGTTTGGTATGGAAAATAGCACCGGGATATCAACTCCTATGAGTACAAATATCGATTGGATGAAGATAAAGAAGGCAAAGATGTTGATCAGGCCTTATACAGAAGGATGATAGGCAGTCTCCTGTACCTTACTGCTAGCAGACTGATATATCCTTTGTTGTAGGTGTTTGTGCCAGATTTCAATCCAAACCTAAAGAAAGTCATTTAGGAGGAGTCAAAAGAGTTCTCAAGTACCTAAAAGAGACTTTGGGAGTAGGGATATGGTATTCCAAGGATGGAAGCTTCAATGTTATATTCTACTCGGATTCGATTATCTTTGGATGCAAGATTGAAAGAAAAAGCACCACGGAACACATCGCTTAATGGGAAATAGGCGGTTTCTGGTTTAGCAAGAAACAGAATTCTATATCAACTTCCACCGCAGCCGAATACATTCTTTGCTAGAAGTTCTTGTGCACAAGTACTTTGGCTAAGACAACAATTAAGGGATTATGTAATTGAAGAAAAATAAATTCCAATAATGTGTGACAACACAAGTGCAATTGCTATCATAGAAAATCCGTCTTGCACTCAAGAACCAAGCACATTGATGTGAGACATCATTTTATAAGAGATCATGTTGAAAAGAAGGATGTGGTGGTTACGTATATCCCTACGAAGATCAACTTGCGATATATTCACTAAACCACTTGATAGTGAAAGATTTGCTAAACTAAGGATTTGAACTTGGAATTATTAAAGTTCACGATAATCGGCGGTGTCTTGGAATTCACCAAGGGGATTAGTCTTTGCTATGTTGGGTGAGCTCACATAGCAGATTAGTCATTGGTATCAACAATTCCAGGTACTTATGTTTGGACAATTGAGCAAATGAGGTTGCCAAGGGGATTGGTCTTTGTCATGTTGGGTGAGCTCACTTGACAGATCAGTCATTGGTATTAAACTTCATCTTGTATTATCAATTGAACAAAACAAGAAGGAATAAAAAATCAACAGAGTTACTCTGTCAGCAGGCTGCTGAATCATCTTTCTCAGCAGGCTGCTTCTTGAGCCAATCCTGTTGATGACAAGTCTGTTGAATATTACGTTACACGGTCAAACTTATTAAAGTCAAAAAGCAGATTAGCGGGATATTTATTCTATCCTTTATAACCTCAGTTAACACGATCCAATGGTTACAAACGTTATGGAGAAGTAATGGGCCACGTGTCAAAGTTAGCTTTCAATCAGATTAATCGTGGTTAATGTGGATGTATGTGCACTGAAAGTTACAACCACACTCTGTCTATATATACAGACGTATACACAGAAGATACTCTCTACTTCAAATCTAATTATATCTCTGTTTTTACACTGTGTGAACACAGATTTACAAGCTATGTTCTTCATCTTTTTCTTTTACCAATGGCGGAAAAGATTGATGTTCAAATTGGAACAAGCCAAAGTGTAAGAGGCTTTGTTGTTGATGCTAACAGAACTGAACTAGCAATCAACATTGGTAGAAGAATAATGAGATATGAAGGCCTGGAGAATGTACTGAACATAAGATTGGAAACAATCTCTTACACAAATGTTGTCAGTTTTTGGAAAAATATTGTGATAAAGGAAGGAAGAGAAGCATTCAAAACAACTGTGAATGCTCAAGAAATCGAAATTTCATCAAACCTACTGAGGGAAGTTTTTGGTTTTGAAGAAGTATTATATGCTCCAGTAAACCCTGAGGAAATGGGATAATCAAAGATGGATTTTGTTGACAAAATCAAAACCAATGAAGCCACCAAATAAATTCCAGGCATTAATGTGAAACACATTGGATATGAGTACAACCTGCTAAGCAAAATCATTGCTATGGACATATTAGGGCTGGTTGGAAGTATGGATACTCTATCAGGACCCAAGATAGAGTTGCTGATGATTATCTACAGAAGTATGAAATTTGATTGGGCTGGATACTTTATCCACTACATGAAGAAAATAGCCAAAGAAGAAAGAGAAGGGAAAAGGAAATCCAAGGCCTTACCCTTAGGATTAATGGTTCAGGCCCAACTGAATCATTTGGAAATTTCTGATGTTGCACCTGAGAAGATAAACCAATCCAGATACAAGAAATAGATTGACTATCTTATCCCTGGTCTGGATGATGATGAAGAAGGTGTTGCTGAGGCTGTTGATAGTGATAATGATGAAGATGATGGTGATGCTGGTGGTAAGCAGGTCAAGCAAACTACTAATAAAACTATCAAACCTGCTGCACCAAAGAAGACTATTGAGAAAAGAAAGGCTACTGAAACAAGGAAGATAACAGAAATGTTAAAGCCAAGAAAAACAAGAAAGCAAACAGCACGGACTGCTGAGTCTGCTGAGGGTCCAGCTGAAGTTGAGATTACTGACCCTGTTGTAGCTGCTAGGAAAACTGTTGTTGAGATTTTGAAGGAACAACATAAAGAAGCCAGTATAAAGAGAAAGTCTACTGCAATTGAAATTGATGATGAGCCACTTTCCAAGAGAATAAAGGAGATTATCCACAAAAAGAAAATGGAAAGGGGAAGCAATTGAAAATTTTGGAAGCTCAAAGAGAACAACAAGAAGAAGGTGATGCAGAAGAAGAAGAAAAGGCTATTGAGGCAGAGCCCTTGACAATCATCAAACCTTCTGAGGATGTAGAGGTTGTTTCTGAGCAACCTGCGAAGAGTCACGACGATCTACTATACACGAGCTGGCATTGGAGTTAGAGAATCCTCACCTGCTAAGGTTGCTTGAGCCTTACGAAAGTGCACGGAGTTGTTGTTGAGCAATCTTGATGAAGAGCGACCACGAGCTTCTTTGTAGAATGCTGTTGAAGAACCACGAGTTCACGAGGCTACACTGTGTGGAAGTGGAAACACTTGTACAAGACCCGCAAATCTGCAATAGTTCGGGGGAAGAACGATCTGATGCTAACCTGCTGATGAGCATATAAGTCAGGAGGAAGAAAGTGTGGTGCAGTTGGAGGTAGTAGGCACAAATGTACAACCAGAGCATCCTACTGACCTACATGCATCAATTGAAGAAACTTTGAGTTTGCTTGTTGGGACCTTTGGAGGTCATCAAGCTACTGAAACATCTCCCAGAAAGCCAACTATGCCATATGAGAAGGCATCTAAGAAGGACAAAGTAGATCCTAACTTCAGAAAAGTGCAAAATATTTTCAATGGAAGTTTGGATTCTACAAGAAATAGAAACTAGCTGCTGATCCAATGAGTGGATTTGAAGAATGGGCATTTGATCGGCTGGGTGTGGACAGCCTTTTGGACTTGATAGATACAACGTTGCTGCAATCTAGGCTGATGGATCTATTGGATGAAGGAAAGAAAAGTGGAGCAATAATGTTCAGAGCTCCAAAGTACACATCTGCTAGTGATTCATCTGATTCTGATGATGACCCCCGTGTTCCACAGGGAGACCGGTGCAGAGTGGCTAGTGGAACAACTAATGAAGCCACCGGTCAAGGAGCGGGTCGAAGGAACCCACTTGATGATGTGGAGGGCCCGCGAGAAGATGGAAGGATCCTGCGGGATCTCACTATGGATGATCGGATGCATTGATCAATGATGGAATAAAGTTTTAGATTGAAGAATCCTCTAGTTGAAGAACCTCACAATCGAAGATCACATTGATAAGAAAGTTGCGGATCGCGGTGAACCTAGTGCCGGTTCCAATTCAATATCAACAACGGATTGACACGAGGATGCCTTAAACAAAACGCAAATTTATCTAGGAGGATTGGTGATATTGGGGAATTTCAAAAGAAAATATGGATGTATTCCACGATCGGGTTATTGTGGCACAAATTGCACAAGACCCAAGGCAAGAAGTGGAGGTTCAGGTTGTTGAGGTACAAGCAACACCTGAGCAAAGGTTGGAACAGGAGGTATAGGCTGCGAGTTACAAACAGCACATGGACAAAGGTTGGAACAATCTTTGGGTTTGGAGGAAACCCATGTTGTTGTTGTTGAAGAGGCTTTGTTGTAGTGGAGCTGTTGGAGACAAGGCCACTTTGTAGGCAAAGATAGTCGGTAGAGTACATTGTTGTTAATCGAGGATGAGCGATCTTGGACTATGATTAGTGATGAAGAATTTCAAATGCCTAAAGGATGTTGATGATGAAACCGACGGGCATTTGTTCCATAATGAACCCGGCTCTTGATCCCATTCACGGAGGAATTTCAAGGACCTCACCTGTTGGTAAGGATATGAGTTTTGCTATGGTTGTCGGCGGACATAGGCCAAATACAATGTAGAAGTTGATGAGCTTCTTTGGAGAAATGGGCGGTGGGTACCGAACATGTCATGGAAGAGTTGAGGACGATTAGAAATGACATTGCAAATCTAAGAACTCAACTCGATAGACAAGAACAATGATTTGAAGACTTGATAAATTTAGTGGATAACAACGGAGGATCTACGAGAGACGGTTTCTTCAAATTACTCACATCTACTCAAAATGTTGTTAATGATCTTATTCTAGATGTGAGAGGAATCAAGCAAGGTAATACAGTGAAGGAAAAGTTTTTGAAAGACCAACTTATTTCCATACATAAAAAACATGATAAACTTGCTTTGAGACACTTAAGAGCTTCTTTCTTTGGAACATCTCAACCTGCTGGATTGGATCCTAAGCTTACTGAGAGGATCAATCTCTTGGAGCAAACTTTGCAATCAAGGATTACTGCAGTTGATACAAGAACTAAAATTATGGAAGGACAATGGGTAATCGGTTATCACACGGGAGAGTGTTCATGGCCTACTATCCCGTTTGTTGATGATTTCACTAAGGGGGAAGAGGGCCAAACAACGATAGCAAAAGAGGCCGCAAGGATTTTTGCTAAGAAAAATGGGAGAATGAAACAAATGCATTCGGGGAACTGCACACAGGGAGAATTCCACTTGCGATGATCTCCTTAAACAATACAAGAATGAGTATTACAATAAAATGAAACCTTATCATGACAAGGGATTTCATGAAGGTTTGAACTCATTTTTGGGCCTAAAGTTTTGGGAAGCAAGAGTTAAAGCCTTGAGGGCAAGTTACAGAGGTGGAAGAAGTTGAAGAGGTGGAAGAAGTGGTAGAGGTGAAAGGAGTTTGCCTATCACAAAAGCTAAGGACTCACTTAATGAATTCAAAGAAATTTACATAAGAATGGGATTCAGAGTCAATCAAATCAATCTCATCCTACCTGAAGCATTGAAGTGGTGGAAGGAAGTGAATTCCTACATTGACTTCACTCTGATTGAAAATGAATGGATGAGAGAGATGATAGAAGAAATAAGAGCTTATCAAGAACAAGTTGAAAAAGCAAGAGAGGAAAGGGAAAGAAGACAGTAGATCAGCATACTTATCTGTTTTATTTTTGCGGATGCTAGACTGTAATAATCTTTGAACAAATGTTTATAATGAGATATGACTAAATTTGTTATGTTTTTGTTTTAAATCTTTTTGCTTTGTTGTTAGGTGAGGGTAGTGGCATCATCACCAAAAAGGAGGAAATTTTTGGACTTATTTCTAAGTTTTAGTGATGAGTGCCAGACTAACTGTTATAGTGCAAAGGCAAAAAGATGTCTAGATCAAATGTATAGGTTTATTAGAGTTTGATCGTTGATTAGGTTTGATCAAACAAGCACTGTATTGGTCAGCTGATTTATATCAGCAGACTGGTCTAGGTCAGTAGGGTAGGTAGGTCAGTAGACTAGTCAGGAACCTGCTGAAGACTGAAGACTGAGGGGTCAAACTCAGTTAATGAAGGCTAAGTGATCAATCTTAGTAATTAAAGTCAAGGATATGGAATCAGAATTTAGGCAAGTCTGTGATGACCTAAACTGATTACATATACCTTGTGTAGAAGGTCTAAGTTCCATAAGTTGGATGGTGATTGGAACTTAGTTATTTGCAAAAAGGTATAATCTAACTTCACAAATGAAAGTTAGCTAAAAGAAGTCTGCTGCATTGTGTTTTAAACACAGCAAATTATAGTTCAGCATACTGATAGGTATTTCAGTAGACTGATGAACCTGCTGATATATTTACCTCGATTAATTCAAGATTACATTGGAAGATTACATGGATAAGGACAGCCAACTACCTCTGATTTATCAAACAAATCAAAGGCTGAGATTAAAAAGACGTTGGGATGATTCGGGACTTTATCCAATGGTTTTAAGTCAAAGGGTGGACGGACGCACTCGTCAAAAAGGATTCGACGGTGTCGATCCTATGAATAGTGACAGAAAGCAAGTCAAATGGGACAAAACCGGGAACGGTTATATTTGAATTTCAAATACAAGTCACATGGACTCCTACCGATAAATAGAGGACTTTCAACTCGAGAAAATGATGATGATGAACTTTAAGAGAAAAATACAAGTGATAATTCGAGCTGAAAAACACCTGTTTGAACTTACGAAGCTTAAAGCTACTAATCCGAGAGAAAATCTTCAAGTGTATTACGTATTCAAGCTACATCAAGTTTACACACTTGAAGGCGCAAGGCTGCTTGATTATATCATCCTAATCAAGGCTGCTTTCTTTGCAAGCCGAATCATTTACTTTATTCAATTTTTATTTTACAAAGAACCTGCTGAAGACAGTGACGCATCTGTTGGGTGTGAAAGACTGTTGTTTGTGGTGGAGCTGATGAAGAGGCAATCCTACCCTTCAAGGACCAGTGGAAGACTATGGAGCAGCAATCCTACATGTTCCAAGTATTCAGTTTGTGAAGCCATAGTTATTGGTGAAGGACAAGCAACTTAGGATTCTTTGTAACAGCTACATCAAAGATCTCTAGTGAATTACCTCCAACATCTCAGGAGAAGAGTGGAATGACAGGATTCCAACACCTGGAACCACTATAAAATCTACGTACTTACTTTCTGCACTTACATTCTGCATTTAGTTTACTACACATCAACCTACTGAATCTAGCAACTGAAATCACACACATACACTACTAAGTATCTAATAATTAGTATAATATTTAACAACAAGTAATAAGGCTTAATTTTGAATATAATTCCGCTGCACAAATTCAGTAAACTCAGCGTCGGTAGACTACGTGTATCGAGCGGGCTACGGGTGTCGACGGACTGCGAGTTATCGACGGTGCTTTGAAGTTCTTTGAGTTTGTTAACTCCAAAAGTTTTAAGTGTTAAGTTTATTCACCCCCCCCCTCTAAACTTAACCAAAGCCTTTTTAAGGGACCAACAAAAGGGAAAGAGTTTCCTTATGCCTTGCGATTCAGTTTTCAAACAACTAAAAATGTATCCGAATATAAAGCCTTGATCACCGGCCTCAATTTAGCAAGCAAGCTCAAAGCACAAAAATTGAAGGTATACAGTGATTCGCAATTGGTAGTTTACCATGTAATAGGCAAATATGAGGCCAAAGTAGAACCTATGAATAAATACATGGCTAAGGTGCAAGAACTATTAGGACATTTCAAAAGGATGCAGATAGAGAAAATCTCAAGGTCTCGAAATAAGCGAGCTGACGCACTCTCAAAGTTAGTGTCAACTTTTCTGTCAGACAAGAAGGTATTGGTAGAACTGTTAAAGGACCGGAGCTATGACACGCGAGAAGTTCTACCGGTCAGTCATAGAGAAGAACCTAGATGGACCGCATCATGTCTTATCTCAAAGATGGGGTTTATCCCGAAGATAAAACCTTAGCCAGGAGGCTTAAGATGTTAGCCGCAAGGTATGCGTTCTTCGACAATATCTTATATAGAAAGTCATTTATAACACCTTGGATTAAGTGTGCTACAGAGGAAGAAATCAACTACCTACTTCAAGAAATCCACCCAGGAATATGTGGCAATCATTTAGGGGCCCGAACATTAGTTCGCAAATGTAGGTTGTTTGGTTACTATTGGCCATCCAATTTATCGGACGCCAAGGAACTGGTGCAAAAGTGCAAGTCATGACAAGTACATGACAACCTATCTCACCAACCGTCTGAATCCATGACCTCACCTCATGGCCTTTTTACCAGTGGGGGTGGACTTGATCGGCCGTTTACCCCAAGCTCCATGCGGCAATAGATTTTTGCTAGTCCCTGTAGACTACTTCACCAAATGGACCAAACAAAGCCATTAACTCCAATAACCGCCAAAAACATACAATGTTTTATTTGGAAAAACATTGTCTGTAGATATGGCCTCCCAAAGATATTGATTTCAGATAACGGCACACGTAGTTCGAAGACCGAACCGTTAGAGAATGGTGTGCCGAACTACAAATTGCACATCATTTTACGTCGTAGGGCACCCACAGGCTAATGGCCAGGTTGAGCAGACCAACCGGCAAATTAAAGTTGGATTAAAGAAGAGGCTAAAAGAAGAAGGTTCAAGTTGGGTTGAGCACCTGTCCAACATAATGTGGGCATATCGAACTACTCCAAATACAGCAACTGGAGAAACACCATTTTCTCTGTCATATGGCTGTGAATCGGTTACACCAGCCGAGATTGGGCTCCCTTCACCTTGCATGGAGATATACTCACCAGATGATCAGGAAACCGAGCTAAGGCACATGAAAGATGATCTAGAAGAAGCTCGAGAAGTAGCCTTCATTAGGATGGCTAAATATAAGCAGCGAATGTCCCAGTACTACAATTCCCTGTCAAACACACTTATTTTAAAGAAGGGGATTTGGTGCTGCAAAAGAATGAAATTAGCAGGCAAGGCCCACAAGGAAAACTTAATGCGAACGGGGAAGGCCCATACCGGGTGGTAAAGGTCCATGGCAAAGGTTCATATCAGCTAGCAGATTCAAACAGAAAAATGATTCTGTGAAGTTGGAACACTAATAACCTACGCTGGTTCTATGCCTAGAACATGTTCTAAACGTATTTCAATTATCTCCTTTGTTTTTCATACTTTTGTTCGAATAAGTCACAATTTCTTTTATTACGATGTGAATGTTTTAATTAATGTTGCAAAACCAATTCACCCCGTCCATTTAACGGGCAATATGATAAGTAACTCAAATTCCACAGGTTGGAAAAAAGATTAAATGGTTAGTTTTCAAGAAAGATTCTAGGCAAACTCCGCAGGTCGGATAAAAGATAAAAATTTAGACTTCAAGAAAGACTTTAGCCAAACTCCACAGGTTTTATAAAAAATTAAAAGGTTAGTCTTCAATAAAGACCCTAGCCGAACTCTGCAGGTCGGATAAAAAATTAAAAGTTAGTCTTCAATAATAACTATAGACGAACTCCACGGGATGGATAAAATTTAAAGGTTAGTCTTCAATAAAGACTCTAGCCGAACACTACACGTCGGATAAAAGTAAAAGGTTAGTCTTCAATAAAGACTCTAGCCGAACTCCGGATAAAATTAAAAGGTTAATCCCCACGAAGGACTCTACTCCGCAGGTTGGATAAAACAAAACAACGAGTCTCCAAAAAACGTCAAGTCTTCAAGAAAAACCTAGCTGAACATCTTAAATACTATAGATAAAACACCGCAGGTCGGCATTCAAAGACATATAACCAATAAAAAGCATAAGTATGCCATATGAGAACTAATAAAAGTCTCATATGCCATACTGTGGGAAAAAATACCTAGGGTAAGCACATAAATACAAATAAAATACTGAAGAAAACAGTTGTTATACCCCAAAGGGGTAGGCTTTGAGATAAGTCATGCAAAGATAAATACCCTTTTTGAAGAGATTTTCAAAAGAAAATTAAGCAAAGGAATCGTCCTAAGCATCTGGAGATAGAGTCTGCTGCTTCGGAGATGGTGGAGTAACTAATAAAGTAGCTCTAGTAGCAGAATGGGCGGACCTAGTTGTTTCGGTTGGACGGGGATATAAAGCAACTATGTATTTTTCCCTCTAAGAACTCCCTCAAACGCTTTTCATAAAGCGTGCCAGAGCCCGCTTGTACTTTGCCTTGTTTGGCAGGGTCCTAATATCGAGGTCGGCAAACTGGGTCTTCATAGCATAAACCCCCAAAGTAAAGCCATGGCACAAAACAATGGTCATCAGCAACTTCAAAGCCGCTGTGCAGTCCTCGGAAGCCTTGTTCCCTTGAATATCTTGGGTAATCAGGCCGGGAATAGTAGCAGCCTGATCTGTGTTTTCAGCTCAGAGCAGCTCCACAGTCTTCTCCAGCCCAGCCTTAACTTCAATCAATATATCATTTTCTGCTCGAAGGTTGTCACTTTGAGTCTTAAAACTCTCCAGTTCAGACTCCTTGGCTAAAAGTTGTCTCTTAGGCTCTCTATCTCTTTCTCGTGGGCTTCGGCTAACCCCTTGTGCTTGTCACGACTAGCAGACGGTGCGGAGACCCTCTCCTCCAACTTGGTTTGGATGGCAGTTGACTTAGCCAACCTCTCAAAAACTACGTGCCCAATCTGGGTACCCTATGGGGAAAACAGAGCCGATGTAGAAGCTGCAAGTAAGGAAAAGCAATGAAGAGAAGTAGAGAACTCACTCTTTCCATGGTTGAAAAGCCTACCTCAGCCAATTGCAGGTCAGTGAACTCGGTAAAATACTCCTCGGTTCCAGCAGCAGGGATAGCACACTTCCCAGAACCTTCAGCACCACCATCAAGTCTTCCCTTCTTGGCCGGCCGCTCAAACGAGCTTGCCTCAGATCGGGGCCTTTGTACCAGCTCATGATGATCCTCTTCCTCGGGGTCGGGTTCATCCTGGTTAATACGGTCACGCCAATCCTCTAGATCAGCATAAGAGACCGGGAGTAAAGGCTCATCGTGCTCGGCTGGTGCTCGAGCGCCAGCAGCACTCTACTACAAGAAAAACAGGTTTTAATGACGGGAATTCCCGTCATTATATGCCATTTTCTCGTTATTAAAGACTTTTAATGACGAGTAATCCTCATCATGCCCCACGCATAGCTTCCCTTTTAATTAAAGCATTCAATGACGAGAATCCCGCCTCGTCATTAAAAGTATCAAGGCTTTAATGACAAATTTTACTCGCATTAAAAATATTTCTAGTGACGGGTAATTTCTTCATTATTATACTATTTGCCTCTCATTAGAACTAACGTTGAATACTAGTTTCTACCCGTTAATGACGGATATTAGCGTCATTAATAAGTGGAAACCCACTCATTAATTAGCTATGGTCATTATCAACAAAAGACGTGTAATGACCGGGTATAGCATCACAAAAATTGCTTTAATGACGATAAAATTTGTTGTTATATTACAATCTCACCCTCTTTAAATCCTGCATTCTATAAATACCCACTCTGTTGTACAAATATAAAAATATTGATTTAACACATTTAAATATATCACTCTGCTGTAAGTTGAAACCATTTGGATTAGTCTATGCATAATATAAATAGTTGCAACAATATGCATTCATATATCCAAAATGTACATACATATAGAATAGTATGTCAAATAAGATCACAAATGCAACATGGAACCAATGATTGATTCCAAGTGTAGTCACCTTACACATTATCTTCCAACCAAACAAAGCAATAGATGTGCTGCAGACTATGCATTGATCTTTTCAAAATATAATAGTCTAAAATGTATTGCATTGTTTCAACCTAAAGTTAGACTTAAAAAACATCTACATTGTGATCAAAATCATCCAACACTTTTTGAAATCGCTAAATGGGTAAAAATATACTAGTCTAAGCCGAAGCTTATTGGCGTCGCCACCGTCACACTCTTGGAAGAGATATTCTCGTTTTCACTCTTCTGTTGTTCACTGATACAGTATCATAATAGCCGTAAGGACCACAGACGTTCACTTCACGGCCGGCGCAGTAGTCGATCGAGCTCACCACGATGGCGTAGAAGTTAATCACCGATGTCGAGACATTGCAAGAGCCGTAGTCCCAGCCCAGGCGCCACATGAGGCGAAAGAGTAGTAGCTCGTCTTTTTCACCATGATTCTTTAAATATTTTTGCAGAATGTGGGGGGGGGGGGGGTGCTCACCTGTCTAACAATTGTCAAAGTTGTGGTTCCACTGTTTAATGAATAGAATTTCCGTTGATGCTCCAGCTCAAGATCAACAGCAACACTAGCCCTTGTATACGTTGCTTCCATACTTGAAATGTGGTATGCAATTTATCTTATTCCGGTGTCTTGCAATCTGAGTCGTGGGACGCTTCAGAAAGGGCTTCCTGCTAGTTACAAAGCAGAGAATATGGCAGTGATTTCCTTACCCTCTTAGAAACAAAATGCCCCCATTGACCATGTCCATAAAAAATCCCACAAAACATCATGTCTTCTTGGCATCCAAACTCTTATAAACACTTTCTAAAATGTGTTAGTTCCTTAAGGAAAGGAAAACAACAACCATTCTTCTTACCATATTTAAGGAAGGAAAAACTTAAAAAAGAAATGTACTAAAAATTGCCTCCCAAACAACACAAAATCCTTAAAATTACCATTCTATTGCAAAGCATAACTTGAGCCTGATCATCATTGATTTATTTATCAATTAGTTAAAGGAAGAGCATACATGCAACACATACCCAAGTAATGTAGCAAAGACAATGTGTGTGATACCAATCAAAAGGTGAAGAACATATCCCAGAGAATGGCCAATTACAAACCTTGGAAGATCATGTACCTGGATGAAATTAGTTAGTAAACATATCTGCCACAAACACACGAACAGAGGACATAAGATGATTATTTATTTGGAGGGGGGTAATGGGGGAGGGAGAGGGGGAGGGGGGCTCACAGTTTCTTGAAGTTGACAAATGCATCGGTCATATCTAAATTGTACTTCATCTGCTATTAGGAAGTAATTAAATCTACTTGCATAAAGGGTGGAAATCACCAATACACCTCTGTCCCATCAAATAAAAAATGAGTGAAGTGATTAAAGTTCACTTTCTTGCTCGATAATGCTAAAATGTAATATTTGCATGCAAGCCTTCTCAAACAAAAAGGCTAGAATAATACCAAAAGTGTAGATTTCAAGTTAAGAAACTCTTATTTCTATCTAGACAGCTTAACGGATAATACAGCAATGATGCATAGCATCCTCGGGACCTTTGATGCAATTAGTAAGTAGACGTAGTAACAGCATCCAGCAGAAATTGATAATTAGTCTTGTATCAGAAGTGGTTGATGTATTTGAGGATGGGAAATAGACATGGACTAAGAGGCTGGAATGCTGAATATATTTTTTTCATAAAAAGGAAGGTTTAGAAATGATGATGGAACCAATAAAGTCAATTCACTGTCAAGCAGCAAAGAGTTCAGGTGGTTAGATGGGCAGGGATGATGCGGACGAAGAGGTGTTCCTAGATATGTGTGATATCACACAACTGGCCTGGTAACTAAGGTAATGATCCAATATAAGCTGGCAGAATCAGATGTATAAGTGAATACAAATGTTACTTATGTACAGACTAATAATAAAGAAACGTGAGCATCTGTTTGTTGCCTAGCCTACTCAAAGAAAGCAAGCTTGTACATTCCGAACCTTCTGACGGGAGAGCAGAATTATAGATTGGACTTGACGTCCAGTGGATAATCAGATTCACAAAGAGAGAGTATATCTGAAGACTCTGTAGGATACGTGTTCTCATAAGCCAGCACTTTGGGACAATTTGATGGATTCTATCATTTTACGTGTTAGGTCAATAAGCAAAGTCAAGGCTTAGAAACCATCAGCAGAATATAATGATTCCAATGGAATCATTAATGATTCAAACATCAGCAGTATATATCTTGTGGCATCTAACTAGAAAGCCTCAAGGGCTCACTATCTTGAGGCATCGTCTACTTGACTAGGTTACTTTCGTACTATATTTATACTGGAATGTCTGTTGAAAATCTGGAGAAAACTTAACTAGCTAGTGGGAAAAAGAAAAGAGTGGAAATAAAAGAACTATAACAAAATTTAGAATCACCTCATGGCTTTCAAGCATGCAAGAATGGAAGCCATGATGATATCATGGGTAAGACAACTAAGTATCTTACAAACAAGACTATGACAAGATTAAAAAATTTCAATTATCATATAATAAGAAAATGTTGCTCTGAATATACTCACTCTTCTGCAAACTTCTCCAAGAACAAGCGGTATGTAAGTGGAGGAGCCGCCTCAACAAATATTCCTCCGATGAAATGTACAACTGAGGTTGGCTTAGAGTTTCTTGGACTCAGCACCCATGCTCCCTAAAAAAATGTTCAGGAAAACTATATATGGATTGTTAAAAGTGTGTGTGCCAGTGATATTTTTTTTTCAATTCCCATAATTACCATATCCCCTATGCAGGGTTTATGGAGCAAAGGGATACCACTGGGCAACTTCTTAAGGGAGCTAGCAAAACAGTGCATAAAATTCAAGGGAAACCACACTTGCTACGTGACAGGGTAGGAAAAGTAGAGTGAAGAAGTATATTTCGAGAAAACCGCTACACTTAGGGCTTGTGAATGCTTAAGTAATGAATTAGTTGCTAGAACACTCAAGTTACTAAACTACTCTACTTGGGGAAGCAAATAAATAATGTGAAGGATACTTCAACGTCACTCCAGTTGCCTGAACTACCCCAAGACTCTTGAGATTGTTTTACTGTGTCCGTGAGCAATCTGCAAAACAAAGTACACAAATATTTCTCTTTCCTGATGGGAAAATGGTTGATACGACAGGCAATATCAATTCAACCAGCTACACATGGAACATCTTAGAATCACACAGGACAACCTTCTCTGGAAAAATTTCAACTTCGGGTTAAGGATTTAACTCAAAATTAAACTCTATGCCACTCTAATTCAAATTAACAGTCTTAGAGCAAAACCATCATTTTATCGTGTTCTTTAGTGAGCCTATCTTGAAATATCAGGAATGACTTGCTAATTACAAACGGACTTCACATAAGGCAAAAAAACAACTTCAAAAGCACTTTATGGCTTTGAAGGGTAAAATAAATTCCATTTTTTTTTCTTTCTTTCATGTGTAATTCCAATTCAGTTCCAGATGACCATGTGTTCTTAAACAAGTTATCGCCGATGTGAGTTGAAATTAACTGACATACATATCTCTGGACATAAAGTGATGTTTAAGTATAAAAAGAACAACAAATACATAGACCAACAGTAACAAGAGTCATACCTTTCGATATCTCTATATAGCTCAAGGTTTGCAACCTTCTCTCCTCTCTTGAAGAATACAGAAGCAAAATTCTTGGACCTATCAAGATTTACAATTCTTGGGATCCTTAAAAGCAATTCATTCTTCTCTGCATCATTCGCCATGGCTTCTGCTGCCTCCCTTCCACCACCATTGTTGCCAAGGAACCTATTGTGATCAAGAATACTAAGAAAACATAAATATAAGATAAACCATTACTATCTGGGTTCTTCATCATAAAAAGCAGGATGCCTGATACAAAAACCAGAAGAATTAAAAGGAAATAATAAACTCTAGTATGACAAACCTACAAGAGGTTAAATCTTAATACTTAACTCATCAAGTAGAACCAAACCTGCACTAACCTCAAATCATCTCAAATCTAGAGCCCTAACTAAACTCCCTGAATGTTGATGAAGTATTGAAATCAAGACACCCAGATGAATAATCAGCCAATACCCAATGAACATTTGATAATGCATATAGAAAAAAAGTGTCACGGCGGCGGAAAGTGAAGAAAATGCATCGGTGGAAAATGAAAAACAGAGCGGCGGTGATGAAGAGTAGAGAACAAAGGGTTATGGTTGTAAGCGTGTATCGAATATTCAAAGTTCAAAGAAAACAGCAGCAGCAGCGGCGTCGGGTATTGAAGAACAAAGCGGCGGTGGAGGGCGGAGAATCAGGTGAGGGTTATCGGCATGAATAAGGGAATGAAAATGTAAATAGGTTTTTTTGGGAATGAATGGATAGGATAAAGATGATAATGGGGTGGAAAGATTTCTTTTTTTCAAAGATAGTTTTGATTTTATTTAAAAAATCATGTAAATAATGATGGGAATTTTTTTTACTAGACACATAATGACGGGAAACATGATCAATAATGACGGGAATTGATATTTGGTCATCAAACAACAAAAAACTTTAGGTACCATCATTATAACTACCATTTAACGACGTAATTTCGACCCATTAAATTCCCGTCATTGAAATCCATTTTCCTTGTAATTCTCAAAGATGCAGCATCCAGTTGGTTTATAGGAGGATCCAGGCTTTGGGTCCTCTCCGCGCTTTGACTAGGACCAGCTTGATCATCCTCAACCTCCTCAACTTCCTCGTCGGCATCAGCCATAAGTGATTACAAATCTACAAATGCAAAAAGGAAAGAGAACATGTTATAGCATAGTTAAATGAGAGGAAGGAATACAAAAAGAGGAAAAAGGAAAATCCTACAAGCATTCCACTCATCCTCCTCGAATTCTACGTAAAGATTCAACCCAGCATCCTCTAGCCGAGCTTCGGTGATAATTTCTGTAGAGAATTTTATCACGTCTATGCATATACGCCACTTGCGGATATGATCAGACACTCACTTATTCCTAAACTTTGTGTTTGGCTAATGGCTCGTTTGGATTGATGGAATGTAATGGAATGGAATAAATCTATTGGAATGGAATGCAATGAAGTGGAATGATATCATTCCAATACTGCGTTTGGTAGACAGTGGAATGAAATCGTTTCTTATTGCATGATTTTTTTTTTCATTCCATTCCGGCCATTCCATTGGATTTTGGATGGAATGAAAATCATCCATTTTCATTCCGTTGGAATGAAAACATATTCCATTCTTCCATTGCCAAATATGCTAAATTGATGGAATGGATGAAAAAAGCATTCCATTCCATTCCATTACCACAATCCAAACGTACCATAATAGTTTTCATTTCCCATCTCTTTGAAAACCCTTTTCGCTCCACTTAGCCTTATCCCCCTCTAGGGGTATTTTAGTGATAGGTTCTATAGGAAGTGGACGATCCTATTTGACGCTGACGTCTTTTGGACAATCATCCTTCCCAAGCTCGCCGTTTTCCACTTGCCTGATGCAAATAGGCCTTCGTGTCGGACAAAGAAAAACTTGTCTTTCTATTGCTTAATAGAAGAATCTCCTTAGGCATGATATATACATCTTTTAATGAACAAGAACGACGAGGGAAGTAATACCACCGTTCAAGTCTTTTACCTTCTTGTGTTGGAAAAAATATCTAAATAAATGGCCATGAACTGTGTACCCAGAAGGCGACACCAGATCGCGAACCTTAAAATGGCTCTAAGACCGTTTGGTGCGATTTGGGTACTTCCTATGCCGCACGGCCCGATGGACCGGACAAAATGGGATTCTGAATCCTATGAAAAAATATTCCAAGTACATAGTACATAACCCCGCATGAGGGTTTTAAGCGTAAAGGTAAGGGGCAGACATAAGTCTAGAAGCATATCTCTGGACCTCTATCCCTTAGGTATCACAAGCACTATCTATTTCGGACTAGGTCATAGTAGACTTGACACCATGACTACCGATAGCCGATTTGGTGGCCATATAGGCTTTGAGGGATAATACGAAGGGAGAAGTTTTGGACGGAGACCAAGGAATGGAAGCTGATGGAGTGAAACTTGAGGGACTATAATCAAATGCTCTAGATCCTTTTGACCCGGAAAAGCTGGGGGCTGGATTATATGATAAAAGCCTAAAATCCGGCTGGCCACACTCAGAATCCGACTCAGACACAGAAATAAACTCCTTCTCAATGGAACTACTGGTAGTAGGAGCTGCCCTCATTAACCAATTAAAATAAAATAGAAATGAAGAAAAAGAAAGTTGATTACTTGTAGAGGTAAGAGGTGGAAGAAGATAGAGGAACCGGCGGAGTAAAGTCTCAAGCTTCCAAATAAGTATGGTTGATATGACAGAAAAGATGGTAATAACCCTAGACGATGCCTGGAAAGCCACACCAGTGTATTGATAACTGGTCAAGGGCAAATACAGGGGCAAAAATGCCTCAACTTCTGCATAGTGTGACGTAATCATAACCAAGAAACCAGGTGGCAGACTCAAAGGGTAAATAATATTCAAGTATAAAGGTCGTGGACCGAACTCCACCCTTAGTAGATCTGAGCTGACCGAGCAAGGATAGTCCGATCTAGGGGGCTTATGACGATGTCCAGAGTAGAACATGCCACGCGTCGTTCGTACAATACATAAGGAATACGGATCGAGCTCCAGGTGGGAAATCCGATCTGGAACCCGAATCGACCACCGCAGTTTGTATGGTCAAGGCACGGCTCCAAGATAATTAGGTGTTGACTGAGCAGGTTAAAGAGCTCGACGTAGGATGGACTGAGCTTTCCTTGAGCTACGAAGTAGCCAAATTAGATAATTATGGAAAGAATCATGGGTGATTAAGACTCTGATTTGAATAATCATTTATAATCGTTTTTATCCCTAAAATTTGGGATATACGCTAATTAGTCCTTAGGGGTTAAGAATCCTACTTTTTGTGGGACAAGTAAACGGGCGAAAATGCTGGATATACAGAAACCCGAATCCGGATCCGATCCATCATTGGATTGTCAGATCTGATTCTTAGCACCGATCGAGATGCTCAATCATGCACATCGGAAGCTACGAATTAGATTCGTTTATGATTTTACACGATATGATTCACATAAAAAATTAATCTACAAGAAGGTTAGTAGATTTACCCCAACCGGAGAGAAATAGGCAATCGACTAAAGGGAAAAGCCGTGATCTTCCGGATTGTATCTCCAAGCGACGACTAGTGGATGTCGATCCTCACCGTAGAACATCCTCGAATATGCTCCAAGAAAAAAACCCTAGTTTTTCTCCTCTTAATGACTAGAACAAGAAACTAAAATTTTCTCTTCTTTTATTTGATGTTGGCGCAAATTTGTGTGTAATATTGTGTTGGAGGAACTCTCTTTATGTAGAAAATAACTAGCCAAGAGAGTTATCCTTTTCACACCACAATTACCTATTCACACAAGGAAAAGATATTTGCCAAAATATAAGAGATAATTCCCCAAAAAAATCAATCTCTTATTTTTTTCATTAATTATCCAACAAATAGATAATTAATTAATTACATATGTGACATAATCTAGGAAAATTTCTTTTCCTAATTTATTACTATATATGGCGCCACATAGCCACTAATTTTAATAGAAAATGTCATTTCTATTTTACATATTACTTACCAAATAAATAATATTTCATATTCATTAAATAAACCAACTATTTAATATATTATCGAGGTTCCATAAAACGAGAAAAAACACTCGCGTGTTAGGAGCCAACCCGGGGACCATGGACCTATAACCAGTAGCTATAATAAATTGAATAAAATATTCATCGAACAGAATATTTCTACTCAACTCATTAGTTCCGGAATTACGCCACCATAAATCCGAAACTGAACTCTATCGATTATAGATATAACTTATTCTCAAAACGTCGAGCCGAGTCGATAAGGGCCCATTGATATAATCATTACATACAAACTAACCCTCCATAGACTATCCGTAATGAAGCGGGATTATTTCCGTTAACCTTCTTCAAAACATCTTATCCTTATTTACCATTATCCCACTAGTGATCAATTAGTTCATAACCAATGCGAACTCCCGGGATCGATCAGTTTCTAGGATTAACAAATAAGGGGATTGTCTTTCTAATTCCCGTAGGAAGGAATGGATTCCATATCTATGAGACACACACTTCTCACTTATTCTAGAATAGTGCCAACGTGAAAGTGATTCGGACCGCGCCTCTTAGCGATCCTTAACGAACACATCAAACCCTATCTTGAAACAAGTAGGAGTATGCAATCACTTCAGGATTAAGGTTAATCCATATATGATCATCTTGTGATTTAATAAGATTTCTCAATCACGGAATTATATGAGAAATGCATATTAAATCGGTCCATTCCTATATGACTACATGATATATAAATGCCCCACTTAGATAACCAATGTCGACGGTCCGGATAAGATGGTCACACCATAAATTTTCGGCGCATTAACGGTGGTTTAATCAATAGACCCCATACATTTATTAACTTCACCACGGACTAACATTTCAAGTGTATCACCATAAACTTAATCCTCGCGTGCGTCACACACTAAGTTATATGGCTACATATGATATGACTTAGGGTTTTCAGTAGTGTATTACTTACAAGCACAAAGCAAGTAATAAGATGAGAATAAATCAGTCATTTATTAATTCTAAAAACAATTACATAAATTGTCTTTCGGGCGCTACTTCCAACAGAGACACCCCTATATAACCAAATCCCTTAGGAACTACGAAGGACTTGATTCCAATACACTAGTTGGATACATATAGACAACTTGAGGGCAAACTCTCAGGCTCAGTCTAAACGTAATACACAAATACTCTCCCATAATACTTCATTCTTAGTTCTAGGATCTTGGTAATTGTCTTAAGATCAATTTGGCCCGGAACTAATACCCGACGGGATCTAATTCCATCAGAGGGGCACTGATCGAAAGAAACTCTTCAAGTGTTGAGGTTTTTCATTATGAAAGTGAGAGTTATTTGAATGAATCAAGATTTCGTCTCATTTTTTACTGAAATCAAAGGTCTTTTGTTGTGTGTTTTTTCAAATCATCGTTTTCACGATTGTTGGTCCCGAGAAAAGGCTAGACACAAGTTTAGAGGGGGGTGTATAAACTTGTCACCAAAAACATATATTAAACTAAAACTAGATTCAATTTTAAACTTGTGTGAGTTAAGCTAACTAGGATGAGTATTGGTCACCTGAATTTTACTCAAACTGAGTTAACCGGAAGCAGATTAAGTTGTATACTTTTTAAGCGCTTTATTAGTTTGTGGTATGATTTGAAATATGTTGTGTTGTCTCAGTAAATGGTGTTAACCGAGTAAGTGATATGATGGATTATGCAATGATAAAGTAAATAGGCAATCACAAATATAAATATTGTAAGTAAAATGCGTAAAGTAAACAACACAAAACGTATAGAGGTTTCAGGTGTTGTAATCCTGTCAGTCCTCTCTTCTCCTGTGATGTTTGATGAAAACTTTTACAAGAACTTCTTGAGGTAGATCGGTTACAAAAAGTCCTATACAACAGTCCTTGACTAATTCATATAGCTTCACTATCTACACAATCATAGATAGGTCGGATTCCTGCTCCCCAACACGGGTCTGCCCGGGTCCTTAGAGGATCCATTTGGATCCAACTTAATATTTTAATTGCCTTATTTACTATTATTTTATTAATTTTATTATTTTATTAATATTTCTCTCACCAATCATTTCACCACAAAATAAAGTATTAATCAATTCATTTTATTCACCACTACACTTTCAACCATTACTTTATCTTCATATTTCATTAAAATTTCTCTCACCAATCATTTCTTCATCAACACAAGTGTTACAACATTTCAACCTTATAATCATTACTTTACATTATTTTATTTTATTTTCTCTTTGAATAAAACCCGAAACAATTGTTGCCTCTTCTCCAGACTTGACCGCACTTCCAGCAACCGTCCTTCACACCGAAGTGTTTCACAGTAACCTATGAATAAAATCAATGTTGAGACTTGAATGAAGGGTACGATTCAATTCTGATGAGCTTTCTTCTGGATGTATATGATGAATACAGTAACTCTGTGTTTCTTCAAGTGTCGTAGATCTTGATGTTTTCTTGAATGCTTTAAACACTTAGAACATTTCTTGATAATGCAAATTTTAATATAGCAGGAGTTCTATAAATCACTTTCCCCCCTTAATTTCTATTATTCTTAATGAATTAATCTTATGAACTCCGCACTCTTCTTGATGTAAGAGTGGTCTATTTGTAGGGGTCTTTCAACGTTTGAATTTGAATTCTTGTAGCTCCCAATGGCTATATGTCAGATGCCAGTTGTCCTTTCTAAAAATGACTCGTTTTCATCCTAAAAGAATGCTTGCTTTTCAAAATTATTATTTTATTTCAGTTTCAAGGATGACCTTTGCAAAATTGAGTTTTATGTTTCTTAGTTTTTTACTTAAACTGAGCTTTTCAGTATATAGAGCATTAACTCAGTTTTTACTCTTCTTCAATACTAAGTACTATATATTCTTCTGATCATAATTGACTTGATCAGAGTACACATTTAAGTTCATATTATCTAAGATATCGTTAACCTTATGTATCTTATGTCTTCATACAAGATCTATAAAGTCAGTTCAAGCCATCACAAACTTACCTGAATTCTAACTTTATAGTCTCGGCTTTAGTCTTCATAAATTGAGTTTCAACCCTCGCTTATTAAACAATATTCAAACCGAGTTTCAACCCTCGTGTCCCTTAGCTTGCCAACCCTCTAACTTTATAGTTTGATCCCTCAACCTTCTTCATTCTCAATTATTCATAAATTTAGTCTTCATAAATTGTATCCCTTAGCTTTCTAAACTAAGTTTGATCCCTCAACCTTCGGCTTTTATAGATAAGCCAACTGATTCTGTGTCCCTCGGCGAACTTACTTTCTTCAGTTTCACTTGTAATAAAGTCAGATGAGTTTGATTCATCAGTTGTAAACTGACTTTATTAGACCATCGGTTTTGAGTCCTATCTATTACAGTGTTTGTCTGATTTAACCTATACAAAGATCAGACTCTAATAAAACCTATACATTCAGTTATAGACATCATTTTGCTCTGCCCTATAACAGCTTGTTATGGCACTTCATCAATGGGTTTAAACAAACGATTAATAAGGTGATGAATCATCATCAAAACATAAATTTTATTTTCAACAAGAAGGGTTGTAGATGATGATAACTCAAACAACGTACCATGTTCGACGTTGTTCAAAAAGTAGAACGTCATATGTACCGATGTTCTAACAGACTACAAACGTCATACATTTTGATGTTAAAGGAACGTCGACATAGTTGACGTTCAAAGTATAGAATGAACATCCATGATGCGGACGTTAATATATCAAAATATGCTACCGCTTCCCAATGTCAACCTGACTGATGTTCAAAGTACAGAAGGAACGTCGATAATCCTAACATTAATATATTTTAGGCCAAATATGCCACTGCACCCCAACGTCAACGCGGCTGGCGTTCATATGTCAAACCAACATCAATCGTTGTGACATTCTGCTTGATAGATTTGGGTAACGGAAAAATGATGCCGACGAAACCCTACAATTAATTGGAAAACGCATAAAAACTTGACTTTTTCGAGAAATCATGGTGTTCATGTTATTGAAGATGTAATAGGGTGACCCATTGACATATTTCAAGTATTGAATATCAAAAAAAACCTTTTTTAAGCTTATGAATGTTTTTTTATGAAGATTTTGATGATTTTGATTGTTGAAAAATATGAAGATGTGTACAAAATGGATGTTTTTTTTAGAAGATTATGAAGATGTATAGAAAAAATATGAATGTGTGTAGATTGTGGATAAATGGTGTGTAGAAAAAGATGGAGAAAAGGGTTTGTGATTATTTTTTTGGTATGAAGAAATGAATTTTGATGATGAAGATGAAGAAAGTTGTAGTATTTGGGTTAATGTTGATGATTTGGATGAAGATTAAATTTGTGGAATGTTATGGTGATGAAGAAGAAGGTTGTGTGTAGTGTTTATTAATGGAATTTTTGTTGAAGAATAAGGATGATGAAGATGAAGAAGGATCTGACTTCATCATCTCTTTTCTTGGCGTCTTTGCTTGATGAAGACTTGTGCTTTGATGATGAACTTCCATTGAATTTCTTCTTTTCAAATCTGTCAATTTTTTTGATCATTAAAGCAATCCGTTCTTTCAATTCTTGAGTCTCTTTGCTGATGTTGTCAACTGCTTTACTCTGTTGTGGTGCAACCAGTGCGCTGGCCTTGTGTGCCTATGCAAGTCCACCATCTTCATTGTTTATCTCAAATTCTCGAGCCTTCAATTCTGATATTAATGTCCGTGTGTCAGTCATGCTAAGGTCAAGAGTGCCCTTTAAAACTGAAGTTGCAATCTTCCATCTATGTTGTAGACTTCTTAGAATTTATTGGAAAACTTCCTTTTATGGATATGAATGCCGAAGTTTTTGCAATTCTTTGATGATACTTGAAAAGCTGATATCCATTTGATTTATGGATTCACCATTCTTCATTTGAAATTCTCAAACTTATGTTTTTCAACAGACAATTTGTTCTCTTTGATTGCCTCTGAACCTTCTTTGATGGGGGCTAATTTATCTCACATCTCTTTTGCAGTTTTTCAATCTTTAATCCTCATAAACATGTTGCTGTCCAGAGTCTTCATAATCATATCCTTGGCCACATAATCCAGAATGACTCTTTTTCTGTCAGATCTTCCTTGATCTAGACCTGCTGTTGCTACTGCCATGATCTTTATTGGTCCATCATTTATTATCCAGAATTTCCTCATAGGTAGATACAAGATGAGACAACATACAAATTTTATGTTCTTCAAAATTATTAACATTAAATACAGGAACTTTGGACATGAAGCCTTGTGATTCCATAATGAACTATGCATGTATATCTACCAAAGGTTTAAAAATACTTTGAATTGTTGGTCTCATAGAAGGGTGAAACTAGAGTCAGAGGGGGGGGTTGAATGACACTAGTAGGGATTTAAAATATTTTCTTTTCAAAAATATTTTGTGCAGCGGAATAAACTCTTCTGAAAAAAATTCAAAGTATTTAAAATCACACAAATAAGCAAGTATATAACAGAATGTAAATGCTGAAAGTAAAGTGAAAAAAGTAAATGGCACAAAACACTTATAGTGGTTCGGGGTGGTAAAATCCCTTAATACACTCTTCTCATGTGATGATTGGAGGAATTCACTATCGTTTTTCATCATGTGATTGTCCCTGGCTACAAAAGATTCACAATCTAGATATTGTCACTCCTTGGCAACTGATGCTTCAGTGACTGAGTCTTCACAAACGCACACTGCTCTTTGAGGTCAAATCCTTCAGCATCTTGTCACCAAACTTGCAATTCCTTCTTAGAAAATCCGATTCAATTGCCTCATCCCTTGAGGACAATCCAAGTCCCTAAAATCACCAAATGAAATGTAGAGATGTGAATTTGATAATATACAAAATGATCAAACTCAGGCTTGATAATTCTTTGAAGCTCTGGTTTTTCTGAGTTTGAGTTTCCTGAAATTGTCAATGTAAGATCAACAATGAAAGCTTGTAAGTTTTTCAGAGTCTGTGCACTTTAGATTTCTCAAGAATAATTCGTTGTTTTTGCCCCTTTGTCAATGCCTTCTATTCATAGCCAAATTTCCTTGAATTTGAATTTCCGTCCTTTGGCTAATTAATGCGGAGAATAATCCTTGATTATGTCTTGATTTTATCCTCCTTGATTTACGTGATCCAAATTGTCTTCCAATGTTTATCCTTAAAATATTCTCTTGATTGATTCTGTAATAAATGCCTTGCTTCAATATCTTTCACATTTCATAATTGGCATTGTCAGCTTAATGACTCAGCCGACTAATTTTTTTACTCCGTTGTTTCTAGATGCATTGAACTTTTACTTTGCTGTCTTTACTCGCTTTACATCACTGAATCTGGATCCTCGGCTATCCTACTCACCTGGTCTTATGTTTTTCACTTCAATGAGCAGGCCTACCAGACTACCGTTACAGTGCTTGTATGATTGAACTTATACAAAGGTCAGACTTTTAAATAGAACCTATACAAATGAATCTAACTTATATCAGCTTTGCAATAACAATTAGTATGGCCATAATCAAAACTATATAAAATGTTCCTAACATGATACATCATACCAATCAAGAGCTCATCCATCTGAATCATCCAACGCTCCTATCAGCAAGTTCGTTCCTCCACCGAGATCCCCGCACTAGACAGGTACATTGACATTCCAGGTCAGTCAATAGGTCATTCTGTTCAACATCATGAAAGAGAATAGAGTGTCCACTCATCAGCCGGACGACACCAGGGTTGTAGACCTATTCAGGATCATCTTGGCCCACCTGCTTACAAGTAAGACGAGACGATAAGGAAAGAAATGAGTGATGAGGTGTAGTCAACCCACATAAACATTAAGTCAGATTGGAACCTCGACTCGGAAAGTCCAATCATCGAGCTGAGTGTTCCAAGTCATCTAGCCGACATATGCAACTAACACCTAATCCCTTTGAAGAGGTAATCGATGAACTTTAGAAACAAATTGATGATTTGTAGAAAGACAAACAATGAAAGGAAGTTAAGAAGTCTTGGGGAACAAGTGTCCTCGACAACGAGATTATGAAAACATTGTTTAAGGGATTGCATTATCCTACCTTTGAGAACTATTCCGGATCAAGTTGCCCCTATGATTGGCTCTTAGCTTTCCAGAGCCGGGTAGCCCTGTCAACGAGGGAAGAATCGGTATGGTGCATCGCTTTTGTGGGCACGATGCAAATAAGAGCAACGGCATGGATTAAAAATTTGCCACCGAAATCTATCAAATCCTTGAAGGACCTCCAGAATAAGTTAATTGTTGAGTTTAAGTCGGCGGGACATCCAAAGAAAACTCAAGATGATATCTATAGGATTTTTCAAGGCGTGAATGAGAGAACTCGCAGCTATTACGAGCGATTTACCAAAATATATGAGCAAACTAAGGGTCTAAGTGACAGCGTGGTGATGAGCAGTTTTCATATTGGTCTCGCCAAAGGAGGCCTAACAGCCGAATTTGCCCTCCATCCACCTGAAACTTTGCAAGAAATGTTCGATAAAGCTAGGAAGTTTGTGGCATCTAAGCCACCTCTATCATCAGGATCCAGCAAGGGCAAGATTATGGTTGAGCCCAATCAACAAAAGGTAAGCACCAACCGAAATCGAGATATCAAGAAGCCCGTGAAATTTCAAGAAGAGCATTACACTCCTCTCTCCGCTCCCATCTCCCAGATCATGCTCAAAGTAAAGGAAGAGCTGACACCACTTCGTATCTTGCAGCCCGATCCGTAAGGAAAGTACGACGTGCGAAGTATTGTAACTTCCACAAAGATCATTGTCACACCGACAACTGCAAGCATCTTAAGAGATAGATTGAAAAATTAGTAGCCTGCGGGGCTTTGAATCTCTATAAGCTGAACGGAGGTCATGCCAACACGGGTGGTACTTCAGTCCGCCAAAGAAGGGGATACGTCTATATGATAATCGAGCAATTCGCCAGTAACAACGAGTTGAAGTCTCAAATCAACACCCGGAATTAGGTGGACATAGGTCTGCCAATTGTCCTGCATGGGTCTGAATCACCTGCAACGTGCTGGTCAGTCCACCCGGGGTGAAAAGAATGCCCTTCGTCATAACAGTGGGATCAACGAGCTAACGGTGCATAAGGTCATGGTCGATACAAGAGCTTGCAAAGACATAATGTATTACGACAACTTCAAGGAGGTTTGTTTCCGTGACTTAAATCTGAGACCACACTTTGGCATTCTTGAGCGATTGACCAACGAACAAGTATGAGCTAATGGTGCCATTGACATCGAGATTCAATTGAGAGATTACGGGCCATTTATGACCAAAAAAGTAACTTTCTTAGTGGTCGGCCTCCATTCAAATTATAACAAAATCCTTGGGATACCCTCCCAGAGACTATTTCAGATTATTGTCTCTGAACCACATCAGAGGGTTAAGTTTCTGATCGAGGAGAGAGTCGGGGTTGCAGTTAGCCGGCTGGGTGAGATGCTCGATCAAGTCTGGAAAGATCGAAGCGGGAACAAAAAGGCCCGATTCGTTCAATCGGTGTTCCTAACATGGTCCCGCCGGATCAACATGGTTAAAGAGCTCGTCCCCTCAGATATGTAATGCGAAACCTTGCAGGTAAGGGATGAGCCCAACTTTTTGGTAAAAAACAAATTGGCGGAGGTGGTCATCAATGAAGCTTATCCAGAACAAAAGATTAAAATTGGGGCGTATTTTCCTAAACGAGAAAGAGAAGTGATTATCTCGCTACTCAATTCCAACCTAGACGAGTTTGCATGGGTTTTGACAGACATCAGAGGATTCGAGCCCGAGGTTGCACTACATCATCTCAGTGTCGATCCGACCTTCATCCCGATACAGTAGAAATTCAGGCAGTTCTCCGTAGAGAAACATGCAGCTAAAAAAGTCGAGGTCGATAAATTTCTTCAAGCCAGTATCATCAAAGAATTAATCAATCCGACTTGGCTAGCGAATGTGCTAATAGTCAAAGAGCACAATGGAAAATAGAGGATGTGCATTGACTTCACGGATCTGAATAAGGCATGCCTGAAGAATCCATACGCCCTCCCGAGAATCAAGGAGGATTAAATCAAGACAGAATCTACTCACAGATAGGAAAGAACATAGAGGCTTACATCGACGATATGCTTTTAAAGACATCCTGCCAAGGCCAAACACCGATCTCCAGGAAAGTTTTGAGAACGTCAAAAGACACTCGATAAAGCTCAACCTGGCCAAATATGTGTTTGGTGTCTAGGCGGGCATGTTTTTGGGATTTATGGTTAGCCAAAGAGGGATAAAAGCAAACACGGAAAGATCGAAATGAACCTCAACATGAAAGATCCAACTACTATCAAAGAGGTCCAGAGGCTCAATGGAAGAGTCTTCGCTCTTAGTAAGTTCATCTCAAGTCGGCCGAGAAATGCCTACCATTTTCAAGACGCGACAAGACTTTCACATGGAATGATGAGTGTGCTCAATCCTACCAAGCCCTCAAAGAATACATTGGGAAGACAGCTCTTCTAGTTAGCCCAACAATAGAAGATGAGTTATTTTTGTATTTGGCGGCCTCACACCGGCCTGTTGCTGCCATTCTTGTCAATGAGGCCGGAACCCTCCAAAATCGCGTCTCTATTTAAGAAAAGCTCTCAGTCCGGTGGAGAGCCGTTATTTCAATATAAAGAAGTTGGCCTACTCGCTTGTTATTACATCCTGCAAATTAAGGGCTTGTTTTTCTTTGCACTCTATAAATGTGTTGATAGACAACCCATTACGCCAAGTGCTGCACAACAAGATTTTTAAGGCCGTCTACTTTGTTGGGTAATCGAGCTTACTGAATACGATATTCGATATTAGCCACGAAAATCAATTAAGGCCCAATCCCTAGCAGATTTTATTGTCGAGACCAGTTTCACCCGGATCAAAGCGAGTTAACTGCCCCACCTAAGGAAACACACATACCTCGATCTCAACATCTCAAAGACCTGATCATTGTTGGCAACTTTAAGTAGACAATGCAGCAAGCCAAAGTGGCTACGAGGCAGGAGTTATATTATGTGAACCAGGGACCACTAAGTAGATTGAAAAAGCTCTAAGGTTCGATTTTACAACCTCGAATAATCAAGTTGGGTATGAAGCCTTCATAGTTGGTCTAGTGCTCGTCAAAGCCATGAGCGTCAAAAACAACGAGGTCTTCAGGTTGCAGGTACTTATCAACCTAAAGATGATATCCTCAATCGGTACATAGAAATGTTTCGACGGATGAAAGGCAGCTTCAGCTATTGTGAGTTTGTTAGAATCAAACGAGAGGATAATACGTGAGCTGACTACTTATCAACGTTATCCACTGAAGATGAGCTCAAAGACCCTACAGTGTGTTGATACCTCTCTGCCCCTGCATTGATCAGGCAAAGATAATAGACATCGATGCTCCTCCACCTTGTTGGATAGACTAAATCAAGTCTAATATAGAGTCGGGCATCCTGCCCCGGTGACTTGGATCGAGCTTGTGCTCTCAAGGGAAGAGAAGCATGATAGACCATCACTAATAGGGTTCTCTAAAGACGATCATGCACTAAGCCTCTCTTGAGATGCGTCCGACCCGAGGAAACGGGGAGGATCTTAAATGAAGTTCATAGAGGAGTGTGTGAGGGGCCATCCCACCAGCCGCTCCATGGCTCAAAAATCATCTCAGCAGGATAGTATTGTCCACCGATCTCTGATGACGCACAATAGTTAAGACTTTGCCCCCGAATGCCAGCATTTCACCGATATACCAAGGATCGACATCCCTTCAATCGAGCAGTGCATTGTCATATCAGCCTGGCCTTTCGACATGTTGGGTCTTGGACATCATTGGTCCATTCCCTACAGGACGAGGTAATTTTAAGTATGTCATAGTGGCCATGGATTACTTCACCAAAGGATCAAAGCAAAGGCCATGGATTAGCATGAACCAAAGTCAAAGATGCTATCTACTTCCTCCACGACCAAATCTGGACTCGTTTCGGGGTCCCAAGAGCAGTGATGTTGGATCATGGTCATTAGTTCCGGGATAAATTCACCGATTTCTACAATGAGCACAATGTCAAACATTGGCAATCTTTTGTCTCCAACGCACAAGGAAACGGGCAGGCCGAAAGCGCGAACAAGCAGATCCTTAAGATACTGAAGAAAAGATTAGGGGAAAAGGCCGAAAAATGTGTGGACGAGCTCCCATTTGTGCTATGGGCTCTACACATCACCAGTAAGACTCCGACAGGCCAAACTTCCTTTGCCCTGACTTATGGATCAGAAGCAATGGCACCGGTTGAGATGGCATTACCTAGCCTCCGTGTCTCACATTACAATCAGCTCGTCAATCAAGAGAATAGATAGCTTGAACTCAACCTAGAAGAAAAAAAATGCTTATAGCAGACTCCTGAAGTACAATCGCTAAGCTTCAGTATGATAAGCGAATTTGAGATCATTCAATCTTTGTGGGTGATTTTGTTCTTCTCAAAAGAGAAGCCGCAAGGCACCGAGATGATAGAGGAAAGTTCTCTTCAAACTGGGAAGGTCCTTACATACTATCAAGAGAGATCAAAATAGGAACCTATAACCTGAGGAACAAAGATGGGATCGACCTCAATCGCCCTTGCACGCAGACAACTTAAAACGGTACTATATGTAAAATTCGGCATGGGTTATGGAATTCACTCTCTTGTGTTCTAACGTTAGTGATTTTGCTTCTTTATTTTCCAAAATAGAGTATTCATTCTCTCGTGTTTCAATAAACACCGATTTTATATTTTGCCTATTTATGTCAACTTTATTTCCGCTTATGAGCTTTGATAAATTTCAACATGAAATGAACAAGAAAATTATTTTCGACAAACTCGGATCTAGCAGCCCATCAACCTTGTCAAAAACAAGAGGGCCACATCTAAAACCTACAACGAGCCTGCAACAAATATGATTTGAAAGATAGAGAAATTTTCGATGAATTTCAAACACAAAAACAAGCATTCTGAATAAGCCAAAGCGGGCCCGCAAAACAACGAGCTCACAAATCCAAGTTGTGGGAAAGATTAAAGCAATGTTTAGGCAAAAACAAGGCCAAATCACAGTAAAAGTATCGGGATGATGAAGTGAGTTCTAGTAGTTCTACGGCTGATGAGGAGCCCATGCCCAGAATGTCGAGTAGAGAGCCTTAGTTGAGCAAGTTGACGGGCCTATAGTCAATTTGCCGAGCTGGGAAGACTTCCAGCAAAGAGAGTTTGATAAAAGCACAGTCAATTTGTGAGCTATACGGCACGAAGACCCTCATCCCGCACCGGAAATCCTTTTAGAATCTCTCAGCCTGAGACCGGACTCGACCCGAGACAAGTCTGCCTCAAAATAGTAAAATCTATAGTCCGGGCTGAGGCTGAAAGTTTCTAAAAGGATTTCCAGTGTGGAATGAGGGTTTTCGTGCCGTATAGCCCACAAATTGACCGTGCTTCTATCAAACTCCCTTTGCTGGGCATCTTCCCAGCTCGGCAAATGGACTACTAGGCCCGTCAACTTGCTCAACTAAGTCTCCCTACTCGACATTTTGGGCAGCGGGCTCCTCATCAGCCGCATAACTACTAGAACCCGCTTCATCACCCCGATTCACGGACATCCTGAAAAAGAGCGAGGTGGAGGGTTAATCACTCAAACTTAAAGGTCGAGAGATGAACAAATTCAGTCATCTTGACACCGCGCTCCCTTCCACTTCACGGACAAAGACCCCAACCAAATTCTGCTGGAAAAGTCAGACAAGTTGTCGGAGAAGAAAATATTGTACTTGTAATCACCCACATTCATCCGGGCCAAAACGACAGCGAAAAATAGTAAAATCAACCACAAATACGGGCATTCAAACCTCTAATCTATGCATATAGTCAAGCAAGACAAAAAAAGGGGAAAACGAAACATGCGGGGGTAAAATTCACTTGTTCAAGTGACAGATAGCCCAAACAGCATGAGCGTACAACCAATGTTCAACAAGACGAATGACATTCAACAGGTTCATCATGAATATTCAAAGAAATCAAGAATAAGCAGGCCTTCAAATCGGCTAAACATATTAATGATCATGAATGAAGAACTTACCTCAGAAATTATATGGGTAACGGAGAGAAGCTTAAAAAAGTGGACCGGAAATATGATAGGAGACTTCTTCTTCTTGCGGGAAAACCTTCAAGAGCTCACCGCAATTTTTTGCCTAAATGTGTCTCAGAGTTGCGAAAGTGTGAGAGTGGGGAAACCCATCTCTTTATATAGGCACACAATTACGCCTCGTATGCCGCGTAAGGACGGTTGGGAATTTCAAATTTTCGAAATTCGAATTTCAAGAGTAATTATGGCGCCTTTTCGGAGACCTAGACAATCTTGGCGACGGTTATCGAAACACGTCATTACTCGGGGAACGTGGTTAAATGATTGGCCGTTACCCTGAACGTGGGCAGTGGATAGATCCCACTTCCGAGATCAAAACCAGCCCGCATACTAAAGACACCTCGTCCATGAATATAGAGCTTACGAGCTCATCATCTTCCGGATCGACATGAAATTCAGCCCGTTTTAGCACGAGCTCCCTGCGGCCGTACGCGTTATCAGAATGACACAGTGAGCTCGTTCGCTTCAACCAGGCACTTAGCAGCCAGTTGCGTGCACGCCATAAAATGATGTCCAGACCGATCGCTCACCAGCTCGGCACCAGACTAAGCTATAGAGCCCCCACATTGATTAAGCTGGCCGTGGTACACCAATCCAAGAGGCAAACGGTAGATCAACTCACAGACAACTTTACTCAATGACTCCCATCCTTGCAATGAATAGCTCAAGGAGTATGGGCCATTGATATGCCAAGCCTGTAAATGAGCCCGCGGATTCAGATTGGGCCTATAAGTAGGCCCTACAACGAATAGGGTCTTTGGCCCAATCAGCTCGCGCCCATGTAAGATGATATGGGTCAGACATAATTCAGCCCGCCACGCACCATTACGACGCTAAGTTATTGGTAGGGCAACAGCCGCCACGCCAAAGCCTTCATACCCTAGTCACTAGCGAGACGAAGCACTGGGGGTCGAGTCCACCGCCCATCGCCCTCAGCCAGCATAGCTAGGCGGCAAAGTCTGGTTACGGCCAGAGAGGCCACGGTAATCTAGATTCACGCCTGTTCGCATATCAGGAGCTCGACTCGCAATATTGTATTTCTATTTATTTACTAAGTTGTATGTACTCTTTTAGCCTTCAATGTAACCACCGACTATGTAAGCCCTATAAATAGGGGCACCTTAAACCCTAACAAGGGACACATAATGGAAAAAACATGCAAAGCCCTGCCAAATTGTCGATTGTCTTGGTGTTCTTCAGTATCCTTCATATCTTAAAAATAGCTTTAGCTAAAACACGTATCCAATCCAGATATTTGCATAAACCCGCCGCTAAATCTTTTTTTATGATATTTCCGTAAGTATCACTTTCTTAGCTCTAATGATGATTCCTGGTGGTTAAAGGGTTCTAATAAGGAATACTCACAAACCCAAGTCACCCAACGTACATCTATTCTCAACAAAAGTCCAGAATCAAAGTGAATTTTCAAATCCATATCATTAGTGAAGATCGTGTTGCATATTAGTTTCTCGTCGAGCATAAAACCAGAGGAATCCACTTAAAAGAACACAATGTCGTAAATGAGTCATAAATGTCCGGTCAACTGCTTAGACCGCCGTCCTCGCTTGGTCTAAAAGGGCTAACCCGAGTTGACAAGACCTTTATGTCTCACACTTATATGGGGGTGAAAATTCTACTACTTTTCCAATGTGGGACATTACATTCTCCCCCCTTATAAGGGACTGGCGTCCTCGCCAGGATGGCCAAGACTATTCCTGGATCGTCCCTACCAGAGGTAACTAGAGGCCATCCTTACACCGTCTTCTTGTACGGTGCAGCGCATAGTTCCGTCTGATAGTCGGCTCTGAATACCATTCTGTAACACCCTAAGACCCCGGGCCTGTTAGCGCTAAATGAGTCATAAATGTCCGGTCAACTGCTTAGACCTCCGTCCTCGCTTGGTCTAAAAGGGTTAACCCGAGTTGACAAGACATTTATGTCTCACACTTATATAGGGGTGAGCATTCTCTTATTTTACCGAGTTGAGATCGTGTAGTCTTTTTCTCGTGTCTTTGTGCAAGGTGAATCTTTTTCCCAATACTCTCCGTAAATCGAATTTACGGGATGTTTATAAGGTTTTTCTATGGTGTTTTTCCTTAGAATCTTCATCGTAGTAATCATAGATAGCCTTTGTTGTTTCCTGGATAAAATATTATACCCTTTATCATAGGTAGTTGATGTTGTTCATCTCTGCAATATATATTTATTTGTATTAATAAGGTGTCTATGGATTTTGGATCATGAGATTTTGGGTACATATTTATATTTAGTGACTGACGCATGGTAAATATATACAGAATCGCCAAAGGTAGAAAGTGGGACTAATGTAAAGGTTTCTGGGGGTGTATTGAATTGTGCAGAGGTTTGCATTGGTATCTAATACATATATTAGGGGGTGTTGGGTAAATGAATGAATGAATAACTCAATAAAATATATAAAAGAAAGTGAAGAGCAGTAGTCATCCTTTTTGCTATGACTACGTAGTAGGTGCTGGTTTGCTGTTGAATTTCTTTTCTAAGTTTATTTTATGTTCTGCTAGAATTTAGTAAGGACATATATATATATATATATATATATATATATATATACGTATATATATATATATATATATATATATATATATATGAAAAATAAAAATAAAGGATACATGTTATAATTATTGTAGGTGAAGAACACGCTTGTCGGATAGCGCTTTGAAAGCATATCAAGGTAAGAGGGTGTTCTAAACAGGTTTGCGTTGGTGCGTTATGCTCTGTGACTTGGTGTGCATGTCTTTGAGGACATTACATGTTATGTTGCAATGTCTAACTACGACTTCTGGTAGCCTTGGCTCTGCACCACAAATGAGACCCTCTACGGGGAGAAGGTGGGAGCACCGGAAAGCGTTATTTAGGCCTTGTGGGACTTTGACCTAGTGGTCAATGATTTTTTTACAATGTGCTAGGTAGCATAACTAGATGTCTAGGACTAGAAGTCCCTAGAAGCCTTTTATGTGAATGAATCAGATGGTTAGACTTAAATCCCTAAATTACATATGTGTTGTGTCTAAAAGCTAAAACATCATTATCATTGGTGAGGCACGTCTATTCTTCTTAGCATGGGACTATTACACTCCTCTACTTGGTCTGATGCCAAGGGACGCGTGTAACTCCCACACGGGGACCTAAGCCGTGCCCTCGAGGTGCTTACCGTGTTGCGGTGCAGTTGTTCACCGTGCGCAGTGTCCTTTGATATTGATGTGACAAACCTTACTTGTGCGAGGTATACTACGGAGCAAGTAGAGGGCGAGTGAGTTATACTATTACAACCTATGTGGTAGAGTTTGTAGAATTTAATTGTTATATGTGATATATATCTTTTTATATATTGTATGTAGCCGTTTGTTCTACCCATTACTAAGTACGTAAGTACTTACCCCTTCTCTTTTATTTGTCCCCACCCCGAGAACGTGATTATCAGGACGACGATGAGTACGGATACGACGATGGTAATGACGGAGCTGAGGCTTAGGCTCAAGTGGATGATTATTTATTCTTTTATGTTTTTATTTTAAACAATTTTGAGAGGCGATTTCTAGTACCTATTCCTTTCATTGGGATGTAATAAGTAAACAACATTTATTTCGTTATTTGTCGTTTCAGTTTCTTAGACGTAGATTTTGGGACTTGTTGATATTTTTTTATTGTCGTTGGACTTTCTATTCCGAGTAATCTTTAGACCTTATTTATTCCGCTTTTATTCTAATTGATTGTTACGAGGCTTATGTATATATTAATTTTTTAAATTTTTAAAAGTTAATATATGCATGTCGGGCGTTCTTGACGGATAAGTACTCGGTATCCGGAACGGGGCGTCACAATAATTAGCAAAGCCATTCTGCTAATTTCATATGCTCTTAAATTTCATATGCTCTTACTATAGTAGCTTCCAAATCCGTTCCAATCGGCAGTTGTGGGAATCAAACCAGACAATAAAGTTAAACACCAACCACCAATTATGAATTGAGAAAAGAATAGTATGTATAGTTTAGTCTGTACCATAAAAACTCATCAGGATAACCTCACAAGGAAACTGTACCCCTGCTAAGCCAAATGGTCTCGACGGCACGAGAGGATGAACAAACAGAGAAACTTTGGAAAGAAATGGAGAACAAAAATCTCATCATTTAGTTCTAGAAATCAACAGAAGAGTTGTCCAAGTTAATACAATGAATTTCTGTGATAATGTTTTCAGGGCGACATCATTCTTGAGGATTGAGGTATGTTCAACTCCTTCAACTTTAATTATCTTAAGAGGTTGATTTCTTTGGTCTGTCCATTCAGATTCAAGTGCCATCAAGCTAACCATGTTTACTGTGCCATCTCCATCCCCATACACGATCTCCGGTTGCTTATCGAACCCATCTTTCGCATTATAAATCAACGTCTCTGGAGTGCGGACACCGCTACCTATGATACAAGTAACAGGAACATGTGGGGCACATAATTGATTCACCAACGGCAAGATTCGTTCTTCATAAGGATAGATTCTTTCTGGGATTCCAATGTCTTGTAGAAATCGCACGATATCACTAGCCGAATACGTTGAATTTGTGGAAATCACAAGTGGGGACATTTTATCAAACACTTTAAGTGCAGGCATAAGCCACAAATTGCTTTCAGAACTTCTTTGTTCTTGTCTCACTAGCAAAGGATTAGCAAAAGGGATCCCAAGTGTGTTACCAGAAGCAAAAGTTAGCATTTGATTTACTGTGCCACCCCATGGTGCAGAGAGTGCTATGAAATGCTTCACATATTTTTGTCGCCAAGCAATCGAATTTCGATTGAGCATTTGCAGAACAAACAGACCACCTAGGCTGTGGGATAAAAGTATTACCGGATTTCCTCCATTTGAAATGCTTGCATTTTCTATCAAGTGTTTTAAATCATGAAGATACTTAGTACCAACTTGGGATGGGTGACCTTCTGCAGCCAAACCGTAACGAAAATCATACGGTGCTCCAAAGAGATTATCACCATCTACATAGCCTATTCTTTCCAAAGAATTTATAAGAGGTTCCATATATGCAGTAACCTGCCTGCAAGGCACCAAATGCATTATTAGTAAATAGAACTTTGAAGAGGGATTTTGCACCCTCTGTACCTAATTATATGTCGCAGTTGTCAAAATCAAATTTTTCCTTATTATATGTCGTAATTACATTTTCAATACATATTTTAATACTCTTTCCGCTTTTCATTACTATTTGTCAACAATCTAGATTCATTCAACCAATCAATCTTTCATATTCATTACACCACTACACTTTCCAAGATTTTTTTCTGAATACTGATTTTCTTAATCTGTGTGTTTTTCTCAAGATTTTTTTCTACACTATCCAAGATTTTTATATATATAAAGCTAGAAAAAAAGGAAAAACATAAGGACAAATATTGTTTCAAAGGAATTAAAATTTTATTGCACCTTTTACCCGAGATCCGCGTCCGCTGCTGGTTGTAATAGATGATAAACAAATATTGTTTCAATTGAAAAATTAAAGATTTATATGCGGCAAAAGTTGGAGAAAAAAATAATAATAAAATTGGGGAAAAGATGTGGACAGGTTCTTACTTAAGATTAGGATCAAGATAACGAAGAGCTTGGATTGAACCAAAATGAGGGACTCGAGTCTGAACACCATGAGCATTCCGGTAGTCATCAATGGAAGAATCATAGTACAACATCATCCTTTCAGCAAAGCATTTAGTAAATGGAGCAAATATCACCGACAAATCGAACCAGAGCCTAAACCAACCATCATTATGCTGCTTAGCAGTAGCAGGGCACCACCATTTCCATTTTCGGTTGCAGAAAATGCTGGAAGGCTTGTAATCAGCTGTTAGCCTAGCTTCTAGCTGGTTGCCACCATTTCCGGGAACCAATATGACAGGATGAAAAGGGGTGGTTGTTATTGTTGCTTTCTCTGGCCCTGCTGCTAGACTTGAACATAGTATCATTGCCATTAAAGAAAAAGCCAAGTTAAAATCTAGCTTATTCATCTTTTTCTGGTTACAGAATTAGAGTTTCTTCTTCGTTTTGAGGTTGTGGGGTAGGTGATTTTGGTAGTGAATGAAGCAATTTGCTATCAGAATATTGTGGTCCATAATGGATGAACGTTTTTCACACACAACACGCACTTTAGGTGACAATTTGCTACAAGGGGGAAAAATGGATAAAGTAAATACCTTAAAAAGATAAAATAAATAAAAAATCTCATAAAAGACCGACATGATACCAGTAAAGGGAAAAACCTCAACTCTGTAAACTCCAATACGTCAGGAACCAAAAGAAAGAAAATATTTAATAGATTCCGAATCATAACCAAAACTGGGACGTATGTTGTCCTTTCGATAAAACAACAACCACTAAATACTCTAACTTCTCTCTAACGAAAAACCTCCTTCTTCTCTCTAAAATCTCCTCATATTTTGTCCGCCCCTTCAGCTTTCTGGTTCTTGCGCTGGCAGCCGAAAGCCGTCGGTGCCGGCTTCTTTCTGGGTTTTTCCTTTTGTTTTCATTCTAGCTTGTGGGTCTTGTCTAGTTCCACATCCTTTTTATCTGAAACCGTCCTTCACAAGTGTAGATCTGTTTCTTCATCAACTACATATTCCGATCTGATTGGCGGCTAACGAAGCTAAAATCGTCGGGTATAAATCTGGGCCATATTTTCCTAGTGAGAACAATCCAAGACCAAAGAACGTTAGAAAAGATGAACGAGGGGATGATTTTGTGGTGATTTAGACTCGACTTGAGAAACAGTATCTCAAGTTTTCTACGTATCCTGTCATAGTCCAGAAATCAAGTCTCCGTAGTTTCTTAGGGATCGTTTATATAGAGGGGCTTGAGCCCTAGGCCTTCGTGGGTCGGGTCCTTGTTGGACTCTGATTTCGTGTTCCAAGGAAAGGATAATCACGGTTTAATCCCCTTAATTTAAGAGATAATCTAGGTATTCAAATATCGAGTTTAATGATAAAGATCGGAGTCTTAATGGTTGTGGATTATTTCCATAATTATTCTGATAAGCATTTATTGTTATTATACGCTCTTGCCAACCTGTGGCGAGCAGCCGAGGTCGAGGTGACCGAGCTGGCCAGGTCGACCTCTTACTTCGGTCCTGACCGACCTGTAATGGATTGAGGAACGACCTGCTCAGCCTCCCCCCCGTCGGGCGGAGGTCGGCCCTTAGGCCTATAGTGGGACTCAGGTCTACAAAGTTAGGGTATTGGCCTTATTATTATTATTATTATTATTCGAGTATTGTGTGCATGACACGTGGAGTGGTGAAATCTGGTATCGTCATAAGCCCCCGAGATCTAGCTGAGCTCAAGAGGTCAGGTCATATCTTTTTCTGTTTTTGCTCGGTTCCGTTATCTAGAATTTTAGATTTTTTGCTCTTATCTTGCCAGCTGGCGGACTTACGTTATAACGCTGTTTGAAGTGGGATGGTTTATGCGGTGTGTTCGGGATAGATAGGATAAGGTACTTCCCTCAACTCCCCGCTAAACGCCATAGGTTTGCATACCAACTGCCGGAGGGCTATTATGCAATTTACAAGGAAAAGCTTGAAGCCGGGCTTAGATTTCCTCTTGGTCCAGCCTTCTTAGCCGTGCCGCGCTATTATAAGCTAGGAACTGCTCAAATAGCCCTCATTCGAGTTAGGGCCATCATAGGATTTGCCATCTGGTGCAGGTTGCTCGGGATCATTTCTCCGTGAACTTGTTCAGGTCTTTCTCTCAATATAAAGAGTGGAGTCACCTCAGTGGTATTACTTTCCACGCCGATTTGGCTCACGAAAGAGCATTCCGACCCTTTCTAAGGGGAAGTCCCTTCAAACGAGGTGGAAGGAGAACTTTTTCTTTGTTCGTCACGATAGATGATCCAGCCGGGTCAATGTAACTCTGAGGAGATTCCTAAAGATGTCTACCCCACATCTGTGAGTGAGGGCCTTATACAGGGCATCTGGGAACCAGTGATTACCATAGACGGAATTGAGTATTCTTCCGAGCTGATCAATTCTGCTCGGTTAGCTGATCCTGGGCATAATCATTATGTGGCCTTTAGTGATGAAGAGAGGGTAACTCGTAGGGTTTCCTTTGTTTTTACTTCTTAATTTCTTTTTTATTTTACAACTAGTCTTTATTTTTTACTAACTGTGTCATTGTTTGCTTATTTGCAATGGCCAATTTCACTGGTCTGTTGGCTGGCACTATTGACGATGAGGCTAAGATGAGTCAGCCTGAGAAAAGCGTAAAGATTGAGAGGACAACAAGTGTGGAGCCTCCTCTGGCCCAATTATAAGGGAAAACTTGGATGCAATTGCATCTGCTACGTCCGCTTCCACACTCAGTCCTAAAAGATGTGAATCTGACTTCTCTGGATCTGTCTTATTCAGGAAAATGAGAAGATGAAGGCGTCAGACTTCATTAGAGAGGCCGAGGTAAGGCTTCTACAAATCCCCAAATAAGGTAGGCCTAAAAAAAGGTCAAGTCTGGAGCTTTTCTTGTGGGAACTCCGGATCAAGAGGGCCCGAGGGTGCTGCCACAGAAGCGCAGCGGATCTATGAGATGACCAACATGGAATCTGTCTGAAGCTGGCGCTAGAAACATGGACTTGGTGTGTTTTGATTTCCTATGTTTGTTCTTCACATTATCTTTTGATAGCATTTCTTACTTTTGTTGTTCTGCTCTGCAGGGTACCTTGGTCGGCCAGGATGTTTTCCTTAAGTTAGGCAAGTCTTCAACTACCATTGAAGGCTTGGAGAAGAAGGTTGCCGAGCTGAGGCAGACCAGGGGGAGGTTGAAGGGCTCTGTTGAGTCCAAGGATGAGGAGACTAAGGATCTCCAAAATCAACTCCAGGTTCTGAGGGCTGAGCTTAAGTCCTCAGTGAGCAAGCATGCTGGAGGGGAAGGGATGGAGCAGGCAATGACCAAGCTCCGAGCTGAGATGGACGAACAAGAAGCTGTTGTTCCAGCACGGACCGCTAGGCCATTCAATAGTATAAGGTTTCAAAGGAGTTTGCTGTGGCTTTGAAGCTGTTGCTTACTCCAGTTCTGAACCACGGCTATATTTTAGGCGTGGATTAGGCAAAGAGTTAGGTCGCTGACTTTGTCATGGACAACCTTACTAGCAAGACTTGTTATAAGGTTAGGATGAGTTTGGTCCATGAGACTCGGGTGAAGGACTTCAAGGCAGGGATAGACATTGTGTCTAAGTACTATGGTCTAGCTCTTTATAAGTTGTTGCTTACTTATGTATTTTGTTTTGGAATTTTATTTCAAATACATTTTAATCCTACAATTTGATAATGGAAGCAGTATTTTGTTAAGTTCTCAGCCTTAACTTTATTTCGAGCACTTCCTTCAAGTACTTGCTTTAACCCGCATTTTCTTTAAGTGCTTCTACAATGGTGGGGTATCTTGTCCCCCAGTACGCCATGTATTAACTTGTAGTTTTGGATGACATACTTGTTATTTTTGTTCCGACCTGCGGAATTCAGAAGTCAGAATATACCGTGTCCGAGACATATTTTTAGTTGGTGTGTTTGTTGGGCCCGAGCTTCGGAGCTCGGATCTCAGTTTTATCGTGTTAAGTTAGGCATTTGCTGACTTAGCATTGGTAGCTGACATATCCTTATTCAATCTGATGCGGGGAGTTCAGATTTTAGATACAGGCGAACTGGGTCAGAATTTCCTCTGACTTTTCGCACTTAACTTCGGTGAGCTGGGTAAGATGTTTTGTTGACTTCTCGTGTATCAGATTTCGGCGAGCAGGGTCAGATATTTTGCTGACTTCTCACATGTTTTTTTCTGAGTCCGACTTGGTGGAGCTTAGATGACAGACGTAGCGACGAGTCAGAAGTTTGCCGAATTAAGCTGATATATGTTTGCTGAGTCCGACCTACGGAGCTCAGATGTCGGATTTAGTATTTTAGCGGAGCCTGTCCTATGGAGCTCGGCTTGTCTGACTTGCAGATTTGATAAATTTGGAATGCAAACTTTGTTGAGTCTGACCTGCGGAACTTGAGCTTTCGTGTCTGGCTTACATACTTTGGAGAAGAGTTTCAAAATATTACAATGTTTTTATGATATATGAAAAGTTTTGCAAGTTCTCTTGCCTTAATTTTATTTTCAACACTTACCTGAAGTACTTTGATCCGCAGTGGGGTGTCTTGCCCCCAAGTATGCCATGGATTAATTTATTGTTTTTTTGATGACATACTTATTAGCGAGTGTAGAATTTTTGCCTCTGAACTTAGCCACAGGGCTCGGCAAATCGTTGTCGGCCCTATAGACTTAGGAAGTTTGGATGTTGCAGAGCTCAATCTTATGTCTGTCATTCAAACTTAATTTTTTGAGTCTGATCTGCAGACTTAGTTTTTGAGTCTATCGGGCAGACTTATTTTCTGAGTCTGAACTGCTGACTTATTTTTTGAGTCCGACCTACAGACTAATTTTTTTGTGTCTGACCTGCAGATCCTCCCAGTTGAGAAGGATCTGTCCTCCGATCTGTTGGATTGTTATAGGGTCGCAGGTCCGTCACGTTAAATGAGTTTGAATTCCCCAGTCGGGCGGAATTTCAAGTTTGTAGGAGTTATTATTGATTCTTTCCAAAACTTGATACGGTCCATCGCCACGCGGATGTAATTTTTTTTTCCGCTTGTGGGGAAATCTATCTTTGTGAAAATGCAACCAAACCCAATCGCCGGGGTCAAATATCATCTCTTTTCGGCCTTTGTTTGCTTGTTTCTTGTACCGAGCTGTTTGGGCTTCCACATTTTCCCTTTCTTTGGCGTGCCACTCTCGAACCATCTCAGCCTTCTTGTCGCCATCGATATTGGTAAGCATACCTGGAGGTAAAGGAACCAAATCAATAGGGGTGATAGGATTAAAACCATACACAATCTCAAATGGTGAAAATTTAGTAGCGGAATGTGTGGCACGATTATAAGCAAACTCCACATATGGTAACCACGTCTCCCAATTCTTTAAATTACTTTGCACTACTGAGCACAATAAATGACCCAAAATCCGATTAACAACCTCAGTTTGACCATCAGTTTGTTGATGATATGCAGTAGAATACAACAAAGTAGTACCCAAATGCATCCACAACACTCGCCAAAAATGACTTATAAATTTAACATCGCGGTCACTAACAATTGATTTAGGTACACCATGTAGTCACACAAATTACTTAAAGAATAATTCAGCAATATGCGAAGCATCATTTGTTTTATTACACGAAATAAAGTGAGCCATCTTAGAAAATCGATCAACGACTACAAAAATAGAATCCTTACCCGTTTGAGAACACGGTAAACCCAACACAAAATCCATAGAAATATCAATCCAAGGGGAGTAGGAATGGGTAAAGGAGTATACAAACCGTGTGGTTGTGATTTCGATTTAGCCTTAAGACAAGTAATACACGACTTACACACTCGATGAACATCACGAGCCATCTTCGGCCAATAAAAATGTGTGTGAAGTATGTCCAAAGTTTTAGAAGTTCGAAAATGTCCCGTAAGCCCACCACCATGTGCTTCTTGCACCAAATATTCACGCAACGACCCCCGAGGGATACATAGTCGATTTTCTTTAATTAAAAATCCCTCGTGTTGATAAAATTTATTAAGAGCAGCAGTATGGGTCGACTTATATATTTCAGAAAAATCAATATCCGAAGCATACAACTCTTTAATGTGCTCAAAACAAAGTAGTTTGGTTTGCATGTGTGTGATAAGAGTGTAGCGTCTAGACAAAGCATCGGCGACAGTATTCTCGTTTCCCTTTTTATACTTAATCACATAAGGGAATGACTCAATAAATTCCATCCATCTAATGTGCCTCAAATGCAATTTTGATTGTCCCTTCAAATATTTCAAAGATTCATGGTCCGAATGAATAACAAAATCTCGAGGACGCAAATAATGTTGCCAAACCCGTAGACATTGAACAAGTGAAAATAATTCTTTGTCATAGGTGGCGTAATTTAATTGTGCACCTTTTAATTTTTCGCTATAGTACGCAATCGGACGTCCCTCTTGAATTAAAAGTCCACCAATTCCCACCCCGGATGCATCACATTCTATCTCAAACATTTTAGAAAAATCGGGTAACGCAAGAATAGGTGCAGAAATTAAACAAGATTTAAGAGTTTCAAATGCTTCCCTTTGTGTGTTTCCCCAATGGAATGGAGCATTCTTCTTCACCAACTCATTCAATGGTGCAGCGATAGTGCTGAAATTTTGAATAAATCGCCGGTAAAAACTAGCGAGGCCATGAAAACTTCGAACCTCCGTTGCATTTTTCGGTTCTAGCCACTCGGATATCGCCTTGACTTTTTCTTGATCGACCTCGATCCCCTGTCCACTCACAACAAAACCAAGGAAGACAACTCGATCCAAACAAAATGAACATTTTTTTAAGTTTGCATAAGGTTGTGCTTTACGGAGTGCTCCCAAAACAAGACTTAGGTGTGAAAGATGCGACTTTAAATCATGACTATATATTAAAATATAATCGAAATAGACCACGACAAATCATCCAATAAATTCTCTAAGTATTTCATTCATCAACCGCATAAAAGTACTAGGTGCTTTGGTAAGTCCAAAAGGCATAACGAGCCATTCATACAAGCCATGTTTTGTTTTAAACGCGGTTTTCCATTCATCGCCCTCACGAATCCTCACTTGGTGATAACCACTTTTTAAATCAATTTTCGAAAATATCTTTGCTCCATGCAGTTCATCCAACATATCATTAAGGTAAGGAATGGGATAGCGATATTTTACTGTGATTTGATTAATGGCACGACAGTCGGTGCACATTCTCCATTCGCCATTTTTCTTTGGCACAACAATAACGGGAACCGCACATGGACTCATTGATTCGCGAATTTTTCCTTTCTCCAATAATTCTTGAACTTGGCGTTGAATTTCTTTAGTTTCCTCATGGTTCGCCCGGTAAGCTGGTCGGTTAGGCAAGATAGCGCCAGGAACAAAATCAATTTGGTGTTCAATGCCTCGAAGTGGTGGTAATCCGCTTGGTTCTACTTCCGGAAATATCTCCTCAAATTCCTGCAAAATGGTTAGTACTTCTTCGGGAATGGTACCTGCAAGGTCACGGATTTGCATACAACAAGGATATGAAAGAGAAAAAGCACTATTAATTCCCGAATGAGATACCAATGGATAAAAATCCTTATATATGAACAAAATCGGACTCCGAACAGCCGCACAACTCACTTTCTTATCACGAGTTTGTGAGTTAATTTTTACAGGCTCGGGCGGTACTTTCACAACCGCTTTTTCAGAAGAAGTACGTGCTTGTTCTCTTCTTTCAGCAAATTTGACATAATCGGCGAGCCTCGTGTGGAAGTAACGGACTCAAAGTGATACGCTTGTCGTTGTAGGTCAAAGTATATTTATTGAGAAACCCATCATAAATAACATGCTTATCAAATTGCCAAGGACGGCCAAGTAACAAATGAGTGACATGCATTGGAACAACATCGCAAAGAACTTTATCGTCATATTTTGACAAGCTAAAACTCACGTATGCTTGCTTTGTCACTTTCACAGATCCACTCTCGTTCAACCATTGCAATTTATAAGGTTGTGCATGTTTTATTGTTGGAATTTTTAACTTCTCAACTACTAATCGCATTGGTACAACTACCGGAGTCAATTATCATCATGCAAATTTTTCCCTCGATATGACAACGAGTTTGAAAAATATTCTCACGTTGTATTTCGTTGTTATAAATTTGACTCACCGTACTAAAGACCTTTTTTGTTACAAACAGTGCGCGCTCATCATAAAAAGTACCTTGGTCTTCATTCTCATCGACCTCAACTTTTTCACTTTCATTAACTATTTCATTCTCATCCTCCGATTCTGACTGGTATAATCCATCCTTATTAGCAATATAGGAGCGCTTATTTCCACATTCATTAGCCTTATGTCCCAAACCTTTGCATTTATAACAAATCACAGGTTCTTCAGATTTTCCCTTAGGCGCAGATTGGGGAGGGGTATATTTAACAGCAGAATTTTTAACAGGAAACTTACCTCCATTGCCCTTAGATGATGTCGGCCTATATGGAGCGGTGCTGAAAATTTTGCTAAGTTGTGCCTTCCGCCTTTTGAGTTGCTTTTCTTTAGTCAAAGCTGCATGTACCATTTCATCGTAAGTTGTACAATTCATCATCTCAACCGGGTCGGCTATCTCAGGCCGCAATCCTGCCAAAAACCGAGCCATGGTGTGTTCATCGGATTCGTCCGTATCGGTGCGAATTAATGCCATCTCCAATTCATCTTGATAGGCTTGAAAAGATTTCTGGCCTTGTTGGAGAGTTTGCAATTTCCTCACTTGCTCCCGTCGATACGACTCGGGCACCCACTTCCAATGCATCTCAATTTTAAGTACTTCCCAAGAGGATATCACCTGTTGTCTTGATACCCTGTGCTTTTCATTAGTTTTCTGAAACCAAAGCATAGGTCGTTCCTCAAATTTACTTGTGGCAAGTTTAACCTTAATTCTTTCCGAATAATTATGACAATCAAATATTTGCTCAATTTTAAGAACCCAAGAAAAATACTCATCAGGATTAGAATTACCTTTAAACGATGGAATTTTCTGTTTAATACCTTGGAGATTTTCTCTTGGTGTCGCCAAGACAAGAGGCCGCATCGTCAAGATCATCATCGCCATTTGCAGAATGATTACTGGGTTCAGGCCCGTGTGCTGGAACACCTTGTGCCAGTTGCAGTTGTGCAAACCGATCATCTATTCTTTGAATCAACATTTGAGTAATCTGCTGTAGGCGTTGTTTGTCCCCCTCATCCATACCAGGAATTTGATTGTGGTTGTTCAATTTTTTTTTTTGAATGTGTGTTGTTTCTCAAGATGGAAGATTATACCGAATATATCAAGCAACTTAGAAACCTTGAGGATTTCATACAACGAGATGTAGACACAAGAAGTTAAGTGTCGTTGGAAATTCTAGGCGCTACTCTGAAATTTAGAAAATATCGAGAGACGAAAAATACTACAAAAAGTAACACAAATTATTGAAGTGTATAAATCGATTTTTTTTAACTTGTTGCTCGTACGGAACAAATTATTTTTCAAATACACACGATTTAGGCTTCGGTCGCCGGCTCCCCTGTCATCAGGTCACCCCACTCCGCGATTGTTCTGATGGCACACTCCCACATACTGGGTATGCACCCCTTTTTATTATTATAAATAAATAAATAAATATATATATATATGCTCGTGCGAAATAAAGTGTTCTTCAGGCACATACGATTATATGCAACAATAAGGAAGGTAATAAGATGAATGATAGAATACCGTCGATTCCGCCTTGTTCTCTGATACCAACTGATGTGAATCTGATTTCGTAGGATCTAATGAAAAGTGCAGGAAATCAAGACAACATGTGATATCCACTTGGGAAGTACTTAAAAATGAGATGCATAGGAAGTGGGTGCCCGAGTCGTATCGATGGGAGCAAATATACATACATATATATATATGTATATATATATATATATATATATATATATATATATATATATATATATATATATATATATATATATATATATATATATATATATATATATATTGTTGGACTTATTTTTTAGTTTTGATGATGAGTGCCGTACTAGTCGTTATAATGCAAAGGCAAAAAGATGTCTAGATCAAATGTATAGGTTTATTAGAGTTTGATTCATAAATAGGTTTGATCAAACAAGCACCGTAATGGTCGGCTAAGCTTTATCGGTAGACTAGTCAATATCGCAGGGTAGATAGGTCGCAGACTAGTCGGGAACCCGCCGAAGACCGAAGACCGAAGGCCGAGGGCTCAAACTCGCTTCTGAAGGCTAAGGGATCAAACTTAGTAATTAAAGTCAAGGATATGGAATCGAATTTAGGCAAGTCCGTGATGACCTAAATCGATTACATATACCTTGTGTACAAGGTCTAAGTTCCATAAGTTGAATGATGTTTGGAACTTGGTTATATTCAAAAAGGTGTAATATAACTTCACAAATAAAAGTTAGATAAAAGAAGTCGGCTGCATTGTATTTTATACACAGCAAATTGGAGTTCAAGCGATCGACATGTATCACAACAGATCGATGAACCCGCTCGATGAAATACCTCGGGTAATTCAAGATTACATTGGAAGATTACATTGAAAATGACGACCAACTACCTCGACTTATCAAACAAATCAAAGGGCCGAGATTAAACGACGTTGGGATGATTCGATTATTATCCAATGGATACAAGTCAAAGGGTGGACGGTATCGCACCGTCAAAAAGGAATTCTGACAGTGTCAGTCCTATGAATAGTGACAGAAAGCAAATCAGATGGGACAAAAACCAGGAACGGTTACATTTGGATTTCAAATACAAGTCACATGTTCTCCTACCTGTAAATAGAGGACTTTCAACTCAGAAACATGATGATGAATTTTGATAAACTTTGAAGAGATATTATTCTGAGCTGAAAAACACCCTGCTGAACTTACTGAACTTAAAGCTACTGATCTAGAGAAATTCTTCAAGTGTATTCTACATTCAAGCTACATCAAGCATACACACTTGAAGACTGCAAGCTGCTGATTATATCATCCTAATCAAGTCGCTCGCAACCGAATCATTTACTTGATTCAATCATTATTTTATAAAGAACCCGCCGAAGACAAGTGAAGCACTTTGGTGTGAAAGATCGTTGTTTGTGGTGGAGCCGGTGAAGAGGCAATCCTACCCTTCAAGGACCAAGTGGAAGACTCGGGCCCAAAGAATCCTACCCGTTCCCGAGTTTTCGCTTTGTGAAGCCATAGTTATTGGTGAAGGACAAGCAACTTAGGAATCTTTGTAACAAATTACATCAAAGATCTCTAGTGAATTTCCTCCAACATCACAAGAGAAGAGTGGACCGACAGATTACACCACCCGGAACCACTATAAAAACGCCTACTTACTTTCAAAGCATTTATATTCGCACTTAGCTTATTATACACATCAACCTACCGAATCTAGCAACCGAAATCACACACTTGCACTACGAGTATCTAATACTTAGTATCATATTTAACAACAAGTATTAAGGCTTAATTTTGATATAATTCCGCCGCACAAATTCAAAGAAACTCAACCGTCGGTAGACTACGTTTATCGACAGCTATCGAAGTCTCGACGGACTACGAAGTATCAGCAGGCTGCTGAAGTTGCAGAATTTGTTAACTCCAAAGTTTTAAGTGCCCCTCTAAACTTAACCAAAGCCTTTTCAAGGGACCAACAATTGGTATCGGAGCAGTGCTTCTGTTCTGAAGAAATCCTACTTGTTGTGCTTGTGAAAAATCTTTGAAACTTTCTTTCAAGTTACTGATTTTCAAAGACTTGCATCATGGATAACACACAATATGCTAGAACTATGCTGATGTGTTCTCTAGATAAATTTGATAAGTATAAACGTCGAATGCAGGCTTATCTTGCTGCAACTCATGATGAGATGATGGATGTACTAACTGATGGACCACTGGAGATTACAAAGGCAATAACAAGCATGGGTGATACAACCGAGTACATTCCTAAACCGAAAGAGAATGGAATGCGTAAGACGAAAAAAAGAGCAAACCTCAACAACATTGCTATTGATATCATTTATAGAACCTTGGATAGCAATATGTACATGAAGGTTAAAGATTGCAAACCGCAAAGGAACTTTGGGACAAGATACATTTGATCTCGTGAAGGCACCGATGCAATAAAGAAGAATAAAATCAATGTGGCCAGAAAGAGGTTCCAAAAGTTCAAGATGCTGCCAAATGAAACCATTGAGCAAATGGAATCAAGATTTAATGCAATCTTGGATGAACTTACCCTGCTAAGTGTATGTTATTCAAAAGAAGAAATAAACACCAAAATCTTGGAGGCTCTACCTGCAAAAGATGTTTGGAAAATGAAGGTGACTGCAATAGAAGAAATGAGAAATTGCATGAAGAAGACACCTTCAAGTTATTTTCAGATCTTAAGGCTTACGAATTTAGCAAAAAGCTAGTACCTGAGACTGAAAAAGAAGAGCCAAAAACCACTGCATTGGCTGCTTCACATTAAGAAGAAACATCAGGAGGACAAGATGATCTGCTGGATGAGATGCAGGTGCAGATTGCCCTACTGAGCAAGAAAATCAAGATGATGAAGACTGGAAAGGCCCCTTCCTCACTAAGAGGCCTACTGAAAGAAAGAAAGAAGAATCAAAGAAAGACAATGACTATCTGTGCTTTAATTGCAAGAAACCAGGACACTTCAAACCTGACTGTCCTGAGTTAAAACAAAGTAAGGAACCTGATTATCTTTGCTTCAACTGCAAGAAGCCTGGACACTTTAGACCTGATTGTCCAGACCTACTGAAGACCAAGAGTCAACAAAGAAGATATGGCAAGAAGGCTATGGTTGCTGAAGATGAATCAGGGTATGAAGTGGAATCTGAAAAAGGAAATGAATCAGATGACACAACGCACTGGTTGCTGACATGGAAGATTATGCTTTGATGGCCAATATGGATGAAACTGAGGAGGTATACAACACTGTATCAATAAACACTCCTGCTGGAAGTGATTGTGAATCAACTTGTGGTTCAAATCCTAGAAATTCTGACAATAATGAGACTTTGGATGCAATCCTTAATCAACTGAGGATAATACAATCTGGTTATGAGATTGTGAAGGCTGAAAAAGAAGCTCTTGAATTGGAAGTTGGAAGATTGAAAGCTAAATTAACGGTTCTCAAAGGTAAAGGAAAAGATGTTGGACAGAATCAGCATAAGCCTGCTGATCATTCAGTAGCCTCTGAATCTGCTGAACCATCTTGTTCCTCTACTGCATACAAATCTGGAAAGCCTTATGGTGATAGAACAGGGCTTGGATTTGGAACTCAACAATCCAAAATGAGAGGATCCAGTAAAGTTACTGAACCTAGTACCAGAATTGGTCCTAAGTTTATAACTGCACAAGATCCAACTCCAAGTAAGGTTGCTGAGGCAACAAAACCTACTGAAAACACTTCAAGGAAGCTAAATAAGAAGTCAACAGCTCCTAACAAAAAGAATGAATCCAAAAATAGGACTGCTGTGCCTTCTAAGCCCGCTGATAGCAGACCTGCTGCCAAGTCTGCTGGACCACGAAAGGGTAAGAAACGAAATATTCCAAGGATAAGAATCCTAAACCCAAAAATGTTAATCATTTAAGGGATACTTATCTCGGGGGAAAGGTAGACTGTTCCCTACTGATGATGATTGGAATACTCCTGTACCTACTGTTAGAAACAACCAGTATAACCATGCTGCTAGGGTAAAACCTAAGCAATGGAATCAGCAAAGGACTCAGCAAAGGACTTATAAAAGGCCTCCGCAGGGACCTCAACAGACTCCATATTACAGGGCTGTTCCTAACAGACAGCAAACAAATGGTTAAACTAATGCTTCTAACATCAAAAGTCACTTCAAACAGCATTATAAACCAAAAGGTCAGAAAACATATGTGAATCCTACACAACCTACTGTAAAAACTTATGGATGTGTGGAATACATGTATGAACCAAAGTATGACACTTTTAGGAGAAGACCTTATGGAAACTTACCAAAAGTCATGCTTACCACTGACCACTATGGACCCAAACAGGTTTGGGTACCTAAAATGCATTAACCTTGTTTTGTAGGGTGTCTGGTACTTTGACAGTGGATGTTCCAGACATATGACAAAGAATAAGCACTGTTTAACAAACTTTGTGGCAAAAGATGGTCCAAGGGTGAATTTTGGCAACAAGAATACACCTGGATATACAAGAGGATATGGCACACTTGTAATATGGATCTTTTTGGACCAATAGCTGAGTCCAGTCCTTCCACATAGTCCAGTCCTTCCACATATGGATCTTTTTGGACCAATAACTCCAACAAGTGTAACTGGAAAGAAATACACCTTAGTGGTTGTGGATGATTATTCAAGGTACACTTGGGTGATATTTATGAACAATAAAAGTGAAACACTCCAAAGCATGCCTAATCTTTTGAAGAGATTACAAAATGAGAAAAGTTTAATAGTAATAAAAATAAGATCAGATCAGGGTACTGAATTTCTCAACAAAGTAATAAGAGAATACTGTGAACAGAATGGTGTACTACATCAACTTGCTGCTGCTGGTACACCTCAGCAAAATGGGGTTGCTGAAAGAAGAAACAGGACTTTAAAGGAAGCAGGAAGGACAATGATATGTGAAGCTTTGCTACCTAAAAGATATTGGGCTGAAGCAGTTAATACAGCATGCTATACACAAAACAGAACATCAGTGAACAAGAAGCTGCTGAAGACACCTTATGAGATTTGGAATGGAAGGAAACCCAACATATCCTATTTCCACCTATTTGGAAGCAAGTGTTTTATCCTAAATCACAAGGTTCATCTGAAAAAATTCCAACCAAAGTCAGATGAAAGGATTTTCTTGGGATATTCTTCAGTCAGCAAGGCATTCGTGTACGAACAAGAGGTCACCGAAACATGAAGAAACAATCCATGTTCTCGTTTGATGAACCTAAGTTCACTGGTATGGAAGATGAAGATTGTGAACCTGCTGAGAATCAACAAGTCACTGATCCAGATTGTGTTGAAGTTTTGGAAAGATTCAAAGACTTAAAAATTTCTGATACTGCCCCTGCTGAACACCCTGCTAGTGACATTACTGATGCAACAACTGAAGCTATTCAAGGATCTGCTGAACCCCCGTTGTTGAAGAAGCCACAGCGACCCCACCGAAGATGAGGTTCCCGATAACCAAACTAACCGAGAATCCACAATGGTTAAGGAATCACCCCGTCGAACAAGTTATTGGCAATGTACGGCAAGGTGTAAGGACTAGAAGACAACCGGAAGCTATGTTTACTTGTTTTCTATCTCAAATGGAACCTAAAGTTGTTGAAGAAGCTATTTCGGATCCGTTGGATAATAGCTATGCAAGAAGAATTGAATGAATTTGAAAGAAATCAAGTTTGGACACTAGTTGAAAGGCCAAGTCATGCAAATATCATTGGTACTAAGTGGGTATACAGAAATAAACTTGATGAATCTGGTACCATTGTGAGGAACAAGGCCAGACTAGTTGCAAAAGGCTATTCTCAAGCAGAAGGAATAGATTTTGATGAAACGTATGCACCTGTTGCAAGATTGGAAGCTATCAAATTATTCTTGGCACATGCTGCATATAAGAACTTCAAAGTATATCAAATGGATGTCAAAAGTGCATTTCGAATGGTATTCTAGAGGAGGAAGTGTATGTACAAGGAACCTCCTGGATTTGAAGTTAAAGATCAAGAAGATAAAGTGTATAGACTCAACAAAGCACTTTATGGATTGAAACAAGAACCAAGAGCATGGTATGAAACTCTATCTCAATTCTTGGGGGATAATGGTTTTACAAAAGGCACCATTGACAAGACACTTTTCAGAATCAGTGAAGGGGACAGCACCCTGCTGGTACAGATTTATGTTGATGACATAATCTTTGGTTCTGAAAATGATTTACTTTGTGAAAAGTTTGCAAATCTAATGAAAAGCAAATTCCAAATGAGCATGATGGGAGAAATGAATTACTTCTTGGGATTGCAAGTTAAACAAATGAAAGATGGAATCTTCATTCATCAAACCAAGTATACCAAGGAGTTGCTGAAGAAGTTTTGTATGGAAAATAGCACTAAAAATTTAACTCCTATGAGTACAAACATCAGATTGGATGAAGATAAAGAAGGCAAAGATGTTGATCAGACTTTATACAGAAGGATGATAGGCGTCCGTCGTACCTTCTCGCCAGCCACGGACTCGATATATCCTTTGTTGTAGGTGTTTGTGCAAGATTTCAATCAAAACCTAAAGAAAGTCATTTAGGTGCAGTCAAGAGAGTTCTCAAGTACCTAAAGGAGACTTTGGGAGTAGGGATATGGTATTCCAAGAATGGAAGCTTCAAAGTTATATCCTACTCGGATTCGATTATCTTTGGATGCATGATTGATAGAAAAAGCACTACAGAACCCGTCAATTAATGGGAAGTAGACGGTCTCCGTGTTCAAGCAAGAAACGAATTCTATATCAACTTCCACTGCTGAAGCTGAGTATATAGCTGCTTTGGAAGTTGCTGTGCACAAGTATTATGGCTAAGACAACAATTAAGGGATTATGGAATTGAAGAAAAGGAAATTCCAATTATGTGTGACATCACAAGTTCAATTGCAATCACAGAAAATCCTGTTTTGCACTCAAGAACCAAGCACATTGATGTGAGACATCATTTTATAAGAGATCATGTTGAAAAGAAAGATGTGGTGGTTCTATACATCCCTACTGAAGATCAACTTGCTGATATCTTCACTAAACCACTTGATAGTGAAAGATTTGCTAAACTAAGGACTGAACTTGAAATTATCAAAGTTGACTGATAATCAGCAGTGTACTGGAATTCACCAAGGGGATTAGTCTTTGCTATGTTGGGTGAGCTCACTTAGCAGACTAGTCATTGGTATCAACAATTCCATGTACTTATGTTTGGACAATTGAGAAAATGATGTTGCCAAGGGGATTGGTCTTTGTCATTTTGGGTGAGCTCACTTGACAGATCAGTCATTGGTATTAAACTTCATATTGTATTATCAATTGAACAAAATTAGAAGAAATCAAGGATCGCGAGTCACTTTGTCGGCGGCGCCGAAGCTTCAAGCTTCGCGGACTACCGAGCCCACCCTGCTGAGGATTACCCTGCTGAATGGAACGTTACACAGTCAAAGCTTTTAAAGTCAAAAAGCAGATTGGCGGGATATTTATTTAATCCTTTATAACCGCAGTTAACACTATCCAACGGTTACAAAGGTTATGGAGGAGTAATGGGCCACGTGTCAAAACAACACTTATTCAGATTAATCATGGTTAATATGGATGTACGTGCACTGACAGTTACAACCATCTCCTGTCTATATATTCAGGCCTATCACACAGCAGATTCTCTACTTGCAAAATCTCAGATTAATACTCTCTGTTTTTACATTGTGTGAACACAGATTTGAGAAACTATATTCTTCATCTTATTTTCTCATAACAATGGCCGAAAAGATTGATGTTCAGATCGAATCAAACCAAAGTGTTAGAGGCTATGTTGTTGATGCAAACCAAACAGAGCTGTCCATCAACATCGGTCGAAGAATAAGAAGGTTTGCTGGCTTGGAAAACAAACTCAAAATAAGATTGGAAACAATCTTATATACAAATGTTGTGGATTTCTGGAAACACATGGTTGTGGAAGAAGGAAGCGTAGCATTCAAAACAACTGTGAATGCTGAGGAGATTGAAGTTTCCCCCAGTCTACTGAGGGAAGTTTTTGGTTTTGAAGAAATGGTGGATGGTCCAGTAAATCCTGAAGCAATGGGATTGGACAAAATGGCGTTTGTTGATCAAATCAAAACAAATGAAGCCACCAAATCTGTTCCAGGCATCAACTGCAGACATATTGGGAATGAGTACAACCTGCTGAGCAAAATCATTGCAAAGAACATACTAGGACTGGTTGGAAGTATGGATACTCTATCAGGACCCAAGATAGAGCTGATGATAATCATTTGCAGGAGCATGAAGTTTGATTGGGCTGGCTATTTCATTCATTACATGAAGAAGGTAGCCAAGGAAGAAAAAGAGGGAAAGAGGAAATCCAAGGCCTTGCCCTTAGGATTAATGGTTCGACCTATTTGAATCACTTGGAGGTTCCTGACATAGAACCTGAGAAGATAAATCAGTCCAGAAACAAGAAAGAGATTAATCATGCAATTCCTGGTCTGGATGATGATGAAGAGGTTGCTGATGATGGTAATGGTGGAGATGATGGTGATGCTGGTGGTGAGCAAGTCAAGCAAACTAAAAAGAAACCTGTTAAACCTGCTGCACCAAAGAAAGCTGCTGAGAAAAAAAAGGGTGCAGAAACAAGGAAGATAACGAAGTATTAAAGCCTTCAAAAAGAACAAGGAAGCAAACAAAGACAGATCGCCGAGTCCGCCGAGGGTTCAGTGGAGGTTACTGACCCTGCTATTGCTGCAAGAAGAACTGTTGTTGAAATATTGAGGGAACAACAGAAAGAAGATAGTAGAAAGAGGAAGTCTACTGTGGTTGAAAAAGATGATGAGCCACTTTCCAAGAGGATGAAAGAAATCACCCACAAAAAGAAACATGGAAAGAGGAAAGAACTGAAAAACATGGAGGCACAAAGAATCTAAGAGGAAATCACTGACTCTTCACCTGAAGAGGTTGTTAAGTCTACTGAAGCTGCACAGGTTGTTGTTGAGCAATCTGTTGGAGATATACAGCAATCTACTGAACCTGAGCCTGCTGTAGTATCTACTGAAGACCCACAACAAACCACTGAACCTGAACCTGCTGTGGTAGTTGAAGACTTTGTTGAAGACCCTGTAAGTGTTGCAAGAACTCGGGGGAAGAGCGACTGCGTCGCTAACCCCGCTCGATGAGCATGTAAGTCGGGAAGAACCAAGTATTGTACGGATGGAAGTAGTAGGTACCAATACACAACCTCGGAACCTACCGACTTTGAGGCATCTGTTGAAGAAACTTTGAATCAGCTTGTTGGGACCTTTGGAGGCCAACAAGGTACTGGAAGAGCTCCCAAAGGATCATTCTTACCCTATGAAAAACATGAGAAGAAGAGGAAAGAGGGTATGTTGATCCAAAAATCCCGCCGGTGGTGATTACTTTCAATGGAAGTTTTGATTCTATAAGAAGCAAAAGCCAGCTGCTGAGCCTATGACAGATTTTGAGGAATGGGCTTTTGAAAAGTTGGGAGTGGAGAACTTGCTGGTTGATACCACCTTGCTGCAATCAAGGCTGATGGATTTGTTTGATGATCAACAGAAAGAAGAGGGTATCAAGTTCAGGGATCCAAGAGGTGATGATGATGGCTCTTCATCATCCAATTCTGATGATAATCACCCCTCCGGTCCAGGAGAGACCAGTAGGACTGCTATGTTAATTGACCCTACTGTGAGGCAGTCTAATGGTGCTGGAGTGTCTACTGAGAGACAACAAACTGGAGAGATGGATGAGGATCTACAGGATCTCACCATGGATGATCTGGAAGCATTAATCAATGATGGAGTCAATTTTAGTGCTAGTAGGCTTGCTGATGAACCAAATACATTCCATGTTGTAGAGCCTACGCACAACCGAAGCTCGCGAGAGTCTTTGGTTTGGATGAAGAGAAGGTCACCGATCACAATGAACCCGAGTGCCGGTTCGGAGGAATCAAATCAATATCAACACCGGATTGACACCGAGGCCGTACTAACCAAAACAACAAACCTGCTGAGTGGGATCACTGATTTGAAATCATTTCAACAAGAAAACATGGACATATTTCCAGATCAAGTGATTGTGGCATTTATTGCACCCGATCCAAGAGTTGAAGAGGAGGTACAAAGGTTCTTTGGGTCACAAACAAAGACTCTGGACACGAGTTGGAACGGGGAGTACGAGGTACAGCCGCCGAGTCTCAAACAACACCTGGACAAAGGTTGGAACATAATTTGGGTTTGGAGGAAACCTTTGTTGCTGAAGAGGCTACTGTAGTGGAGCCTACTGGAGACAAGACCACTGAAGGGAAAGATGGTCAGCAGACTACTCGTTAATATGGATGAGCAAATTCTTGGACTATGACTTCGGTGATGAGGAGTTTCAAATGCCCGAAGAAGAGAATGTGAATGTTGATCCCCAACGTGCATTTGTACCTATCTTTGAAGAACTCGCCATTGATCCTATTCTGGAAGAATATCAAGGATCTAATCCTGCTGGATTAGATAGGAGTTGGGCAATGGTTGTGAGCAATCCGAGGCTACAATATAATGTGGAAGAGCCTGCTGATAGTACTGGTGGAAGAATGACTGGAGGAGTGCCTGAGGAGGTTTTCATGAGTTGAGGACTGTAAGGAATGACATGAAACAGTTAAGGACTCAACTGGACAGACAGGAAGAGAGATTTGAAGAACTGATGAATATGGTGAATGAAAACAGACAATCTACTAGTACAGTTGCTTCAAACTTCACATCTACTCAAAATGCTGTGAATGATCTGATACTAGATGTGAGGGGCATCAAGGTTGGAAATACTGCAAAAGATAAGTTTCTGAAAGACCAATTTGTTTCCATCCATCAGAAACTTGACAACCTTGTTGCTACACCTAAGCCTGCTGAGCCTGCTGCTGCACAACAACCTACTGTGCCTGATCCTAAACTTACTGAGAGGATAACCCTGCTGGAGCAAACAATGCAAGAAAGGATCACGACCCATTGATACTAGGATCGAAATCATTGAAGGACAACCGAACAACCTAGTTATCACACAGAAAGTGTGCATGGCCTCGCTTGTCCCGGTTTGTTGATGATGTCAATAAGGGGGAAGAGGCAACAACGAAGCAAAAGAAGCTGCCGAATTTTTGCAAAGAAGAGATGGGAAGTCGATACAAATGCTTTCGGACAACCAAAGACTGCGTACTTCCACTCACCGATGAGCTTCTCCAACAATACAAGAAGGTATACAATAACGTACATAGACCCTATCATGACAAGGGATTTCATGAAGGTCCGAACTCATTTTTGGGACTAAAATTTTGGGAAGCAAGAATCAGATCAATGAGGATCAAACACAGAGGTGGTAGAAGTGGATTAGGTATACCTACCACAAAGGCAAAGGACTCAGTGAATGAATTTAAAGAAGTGTATATGAGGTTAGGCTTCAGGGTAAGTCATATATACCTTACTCTACCTGAAGCATGGCATTGGTGGAAACAAGTAAATCCTCATATTGACTTCTCTCTGATTGAGAATTATTGGATGAGAGATATGGTGAGAGAAATCAGAGAATACCAAGAACAAGCAGAGAAAGCTAGACAAGAAAGGGAAAGAAGACAGTAGATCGGCATACTTTAACTGCATTATGTTTTTGCTGATTCTAGACTGTAATATCTTTGAACAAATGATTATAATGAAAGATGACTAAATTTGTTCTGTTTTTGTTTTATATCTTTTTGCTTTGCTGTTAGGTGAGGGTATTGGCATCATCACCAAAAAGGGGGAAATTGTTGGACTTATTTTTTAGTTTTGATGATGAGTGCCAGACTAGCTGTTATAGTGCAAAGGCAAAAAGATGTCTAGATCAAATGTATAGGTTTATTAGAGTTTGATTCATAAATAGGTTTGATCAAACAAGCACTGTAATGGTCAGCTGAGCTTTATCAGTAGACTAGTCAATATCGGTAGGGTAGATAGGTCAGTAGACTAGTCAGGAACCTGCTGAAGACTGAAGACTGAAGGCTGAGGGCTCAAACTCAGTTACAGAAGGCTAAGGGATCAAACTTAGTAATTAAAGTCAAGGATATGGAATCAGAATTTAGGCAAGTCTGTGATGACCTAAACTGATTACATATACCTTGTGTACAAGGTCTAAGTTCCATAAGTTGAATGATGTTTGGAACTTGGTTATATTCAAAAAGGTGTTATCTAATTTCACAAATAAAAGTTAGATAAAAGAAGTCAGCTGCATTGTATTTTATACATAGCAAATTGGAGTTCAACAGACTGACATGTATCACAACGATCGATGAACCCGCTCGATGAAATACCTCGGGTAATTCAAGATTACATTAGAAGATTACATTGCAAATGACAGCCAACTACCTCGACTTATCAAACAAATCAAAGGTGAGATTAAACGGACGTTGGGATGATTCGATTATTATGCAATGGATACAAGTCAAAGGGTGGACATACTTGCATCATGTCAAAAGGAATTCGACGATGTCGGTCCTATGAATAGTGACAGAAAGCAAATCAGATGGGACAAAAACCAGGAACGGTTACATTTGAATTTCAAATACAAGTCACATGTTCTCCTACCTATAAATAGAGGACTTTCAACTCAGAAACATGATGATGAATTTTGATAAACTTTGAAGAGATATTATTCTGAACTGAAAAACACCCTGCTGAACTTACTGAACTTAAAGCTACTGATCCAGAGAAATTCTTCAAGTGTATTCTACATTCAAGCTACATCAAGCATACACACTTGAAGACTGCAAGCTGCTGATTATATCATCCTAATCAAGCTGCTGCAACTGAATCATTTACTTGATTCAATCTTTATTTTATAAAGAACTCCGCCGAAGACAAGAAGCACTTTGGTGTGAAAGATCGTTGTTTGTGGTGGAGGCGTGGTGAAGAGGCAATCCTACCCTTCAAGGACCGGTGGAAGACTCGGGAGCAAAGAATCCTACCTGTTCCCAATTTTCAGTTTGTGAAACCATAGTTATTGGTGAAGGACAAGCAACTTAGGAATCTTTGTAACAGCTACATCAAAGATCTCTAGTGAATTTCCTCCAACATCACAGGAGAAGAGTGGACTGACAAGATTACAACACCTGGAACCACTATAAAAACTGCCTACTTACTTTCAGCATTTATATTCTGCACTTAGCTTATTATACACATCAACCTATTGAATCTAGCAACTGAAATCACACACTTGCACTACTGAGTATCTAATACTTAGTATCATATTTAACAACAAGTATTAAGGCTTAATTTTGATATAATTCCGCTGCACAAATTCAGCAAACTCAACTGTCAGTAGACTACGTTTATCGACGGGCTATCGAAGTCTCGCGGACTACGACGGTTGAGTTTGCTTTGAAGTCTCGACGACCATCGAAGTATCGACGAGGCCGCCGAAGTTGCGAAATTTGTTAACTCCAAAGTTTTAAGTGTTAAGTTTATTCACCCCCTCTAAACATATATATATATATATATATATATATATATATATATATATATATATATATACAAACTCAAGATACCCACAAATATATATATACAAACTCAAGATACCACACACATATATATATATATATATATATATATATATATATATATATATATATATATATATATATATATATATATTATATATTTGTGTGTGGGGTATCTTGCCCTCCGTATGCCATGCATTAACTAATAGAATATTAATGGCATACTTAGCTTTTTGTATGATTTTTAATTTGAGTCCGACCTGCAAAGGTCGGATGGTGAGTCTGACCTGCAGACTTATGGATTTTTTGCTGAGTCCGTCCTGCGGAGCTCACTTGTCTGTCGTGAAGACTTAATGAATCGGCGTCCTGCGGACTTAGATAAAATTGCACTGGTCCGACATGCAAATCTCAGCACGTCCATCCTGTGGACTTAATGGGTTGGGTTTTTGCCAATTTCTCAAGTTTGTCCTGCAAAACTCAATAACAAAATACACAATGGAACGAAACAACAATATACTGAAATAGCGTTAAAGGGAACCTGATCATTCGGAGTACAACTCATTAGATTAGTACGAGAAAGAGAGATGATGGTCCTCATTACGGGTTTGACCACTTGGTTCACCAGAGATGTGTTAATTGTACTGATGGGACGATGGTGTTTAGGGGTGTTGCATCCATAGCTGCCAACTACTCCGCTACTGGTTGTTGAGCCTTGTAGATTCTGGTTGGTGGCGGGATCCATTTGACGATGTTGGATCTCGTCTAGTAATTGTAATTCGACATGCAGTTCTAAAAAATTTGGCTTTCAGCCATATTATAGAACATGCAATCATATAGTTGCAATAAACTTAACTTCAAAAACTTCTTTGATTTCATGGCCACTGTATATTTCTGGGGAATCCCCCTTGAACTGATAAAAAGGCATCTTCCTCTTCTTGCCCTTTCTAGTTGTATCCCCGTCGTATAACGATTTTTTTTCCTGAATCCAACTTGCCTCCATGGACCACATGACGAAGCTATCTTCTCCGTATTGATAAACATCTCCTCTGTAGAGTTGACTTCTTCTACACCATCCTCGTTTTAGGAGGATCTACTTAATAGGGTATCTGAACTTATAGGATGCACGGATACGGATACACAGATACGGGATACATGGATACGGGATACGTGGATACGAGATTTTGGTAAAATATAGGATACGGATACGGGGATGTATTTGTAAATAATAAAAATATAAAGACCAAACTGTAAAAAATTGAAATGCAAGGACCAAATTGTAAATATAAATAACTTAAAGACCAATTCATAATATAAATTTTTTTCAAAGCTTGAAGTCATTCTAAGTCTATTATTTTGTGATCAAGCACAATTGTTTAGTCAATCAAATAATACACTGTTTATTCATTTATATATAATATAACTTTACTCGATCAACAGCACAACACCAAATAACTAATTATCTAAATAATAATCCAAGCAGCACCAAATAACTAATTATGTAAATAATAATCCAAGCACTCAATATTGAATATCAAATAAAGAAACTCAACCCAGAAAACTTAATTCATTACATGATGAAAAAAACAATCTACACTTTTCATATAATAATAATAGAATGAAACACATAATTCATTAAGGTGAAGAAAAAGATACATCACAGATGCAGATGCTTACCTGGGTTCTTTCGAAAAAATGTACCGTGGATTCCGTAACAGTCTTTCAAACGGGAAAGCACTGCTGCTGTAACATCCCGACTTTTCATAAAAGGGTAATATAGTAATTGGATGTATTTACTACGACCTAATTATTATTTATCTTTTATTTAATTAAAAAGGAATTAAGTAAAATGATTTGGAAAGTAATTAGTTATGGAATAAAGGGATTAGCATTAAATAGATTTTGACAACTAGTATTTAAGAAAATAATTCCCTAATTTATCATAATACACACACGATGCAATTCTGAAAAGAAAAAAAGAAGAACGACGATAGACGCAGGAGAAAGAGAAAAAAGGAAGAACATAATCTTCAACCGTGCGGTCAATCCGTTCATCGTTTCAAGATTCCGCAGGAGAGAAAAGTGATCACCGCGACGAGAAGCAACTTTGGAAAATAAATTATCTTTATTCCATAAGTTTTCAGTTTAGCCCTAGTTTTTCGTAATCGTCGAGTTTGTTTCTTCAAAAATTCGTATCTTTTAATCCGCATCTCTGTTTTTCAATTATGAGTTGTCAAAACGATCGTCTTGGAGCGTAGATCATTCTAAAAATAGGTTCACATCATTTAATTCAGGTAATATTCAGTTTTAAACACTTTTTTAGTTCAGTTTTTGTCAAAAAAAAAAGGATTTTAGGGATTACTTGTTGATCAAGTAGGTTTTGGGTTTGAGGATCAAGTGTTGTAGTAGTCACTTGACATTTTGCTTTGAAAATTGTTTGCAATTAAGGTAAGAGTCTCTTCCAAACGAATAGTTATGGTTTTACAATGTTTAGGTTGAGTGTTAGTTGTAGCAACGAATCATGTTTTATGTTGTAGTTAAAATGTTGGGTGCTACGTGATGTTTAGTTATGTTTAAATCATGTTTTTACTGCTATTTCTTTGTGATAGTTGATGTTAAACATGTTTGATTTGGGTTAGAAATCGTTAAGTTGCAGAAAATCATGTTTAGGGATTTTCAGGTGCAATGCGCACGCATTCAGCCCAGTTTTGGGTAAATGTTGTTTTAAGCTACGAGTCCAGTTTAAATGAATGAACAAGCCTTGATTGAGTTTCTGATGCGTTTGGTTCTGGCACCGGACGTACTCTTAAAGGGAGTTGAAGTCCGGGACCGTCGGAAAGGCATGAAAGGGCTTGTGCTTTGATGAAATAGTATTCTTCAACGTCTGTGTAATTGCTAGGCCTTGTCCGTGTCTAGTTGTAACATCCTAACTTTTTAGAAAGGGTAAAATAGTAATTGGGTATTTTACTACGACCTAATTATTATTCAGCCTATTTTATTTAATTAAAAAGAATTTTATTAAATTGATGTAGTTATTTAATTATGGCTATAAAAAAGGAAATAATCCCCAAAATACCTTATTTGGTATCATACGCAAATTATGAAAAAAAAAGGAAGACGGAACGGCGGCAAGTGATGAGAACGACGCAGGAAGGTTTTGAAAAGGTAGAACATAAACTTCAACCGTGTGACCAATCCGTTCATCGTTTCAAGATGCCGCAGGAGAGAAATGTGATCACCGTGATGAGACGCAACTTTGGAAAATAAAATATCTTTATTCCGTAAGTTTTCAGTTTAGCCATACTTTTTTTTGTAACCGTCGAGTTCGATTCTTCAAAAATTCATATCTTTTAATCCGTAGCTCTGTTTCACAACCATGAGTAGTCGAAACGATCGTATTGGAGCATAGATTATTCTAAAAATAGGTTCACAGCATTTAATTCGGGTAATATTCAGTTTTACACAATTTTTCAATTCGGGATTTTCAAGAAAGATATGATTTTTAGGGTTATATGTTGATCAATTAGGTTTCGAGTTAAAGTCTTAGAAGTTCAGCGTTTTCTTGAAGGTTTTGGATCGGTTTTGCTGGAAATTAAGGTAAGAGGATCTTCCTAATGAGTAATTATAGCTTTATAATGATAAGTTGAGTTTTGGTGTTGTTTGGTGATAGAATTCATGCTAAGTTGTAATTAATGAGATGTGATATGTTTTGGTATATTTGTGTTGAGTTTTACATTTCTATTTTTTTTATTCAATAACATTAATTAAACCTAAACAAGCCTCGATTGAGTTTCGGATGCGTTTGGTTCCGGCACCGGACGTACTCTTAAAGGGAGTTGAAGTTCGGGACCGTCGGAAAAGCATGAAAGGGCTTGTGCTTTGATGAACTAGAGTTTATCAATGTCTGTGTATGTGCTAGGCCTTGTCCGTGTCTAGAGATCTAGGAAATAGATTAGTGTATGTGAGGGAGCTTACTTGAAAACACTTAGGTGGCTAGTTAATTCACAATAATAATTACATAAGTGTAGTAAAAGAAGAAACGTCATTTATTCTCGGTTGGATCTTTAGTCCTACCTTGACATCCATCTCCAGTTACCTATATTTAACCTTCTAGCAATTTATGCTAAACCAGGTTCAAGCGGAAGGTAGCCTTTGCCAAGTTGTCTTCCAAACCTACTTAGCCAATCAACTTTTCAATTATTAAACTTCTGATTTCCAATTCAGATTAATGTACCTTGTACCCTTCAATTTTAACCATCTTTCAGGTCATTTAGAGCCATGAACCGCCAGATACACTTTTTGATATTCCATCTTCTATTTTGGCGTTTCTATTACAATTTTGTCATACTAGTTTAAAGTCTAGTTTATCTTAACCTTTTTTTCCCACATGAGGAATAACCTTGAGCCCTTATTTCCCTGGCAGTGTACTATTCCTCTCGAGTAGCACAACCTTGAAACTTTGAATTGGAACATCAATGATCTTTCACACTTCATTTGAAAGTTTGAGTTAATTCTTTGAAGCCAAACTTTATCCAAAAATTCTTAAGTGTCTGTTTCCCTTCACTTGAAAGCTCGTTTATCACATACTTTTTCAAACATTTGATTTTTCCCTTACATTGTCATGAGGAAAACCCTATCTCATTTTCAATTTTGAAATAACCTCTATTTGAATAATGCAGACTTTGATTTTTCCTTGACAAGTTCCCTTTTATTTCATTGAGAGACCTTTTGGTGTACTAATTTTCTCTCTAATGCTCCTGCATGTTGAGATTTTGCCCTCTTTTGATTTCTAAATTGTTTAGTCTTCCTGGTGCTCAACCTGTCACCTTCAAACTCTGTTTGTTTTTCCAAGCTAACCCTTATTGTCATAAGGATTGGATCAGATCGTCAGAGAGAAAGTATGGAAAATGCATGTTCTCCATCCCAACGAGGCTCAGAAGTCCTTTAGCTGGGATCATTGTGGTTCTACAACAAGTTTATTTCAAAGTGATGAATGAAGCCACAAGATAGCAGTTGCAATCATCCATAGAAACCAAGATGCACAGAGAGTTGGAACAATACCACTGATGATCTTTCATGAGGATAAAGATAGAAGTGTTGTCTACAACAATGGTTACCACGTCAACATCCAGATGTTAACATTTGAAACTCTACATGGAGAAAAGCGGAGAACGCCAGATTTCTAGGATGAAGGAGAGCGATGACAGAATACGAGACCAGAGTGATACAACAAGCCAACAAGAAGATTGACGTGGATCATCGCAACCCCAAGTTGGCTCAAGACAGGTAAAAGAGTTGGGAAGATGGAAGAAGAAGACTGTAAGAGTTAGAAGACGAAACGCTTCGGAAGCCCAGAGTTCAAGTACACCCCAGTTACATTCGAGTTTCGAGAACGAAACTCCTCTTAAGGAGGGAGGAATGTAACATCCCGACTTTTTAGAAAGGGTAAAATAGTAATTGGGTATTTTACTACGACCTAATTATTATTCAGCCTATTTTATTTAATTAAAAAGAATTTAATTAAATTGATGTAGTTATTTAATTATGGCTATAAAAAAGTAAATAATCCCCAAAATACCTTATTTGGTATCATATGCAAATTCTGGAAAAAAAAAGGAAGATGGAACGGCGGCAAGTGATGAGAACGACGCATGAAGGTTTTGAAAAGGTAGAACGTAAACTTCAACCGTGTGACCAATCCGTTTATCGTTTCAAGATACCGCAGGAGAGAAAAGTAATCACCGCGATGAGACGCAACTTTGGAAAATAAAATATCTTTATTCCGTAAGTTTTCAGTTTAGCAATAGTTTTTGTTGTAACTGTCGGGTTCGATTCTTCAAAAATTCTTATCTTTTGATCCGTAGCTCTGTTTTGCAACCATGAGTAGTCGAAACGATCTTCTTGGAGCGTAGATTATTCTAAAAATAGGTTCATAGCATTTATTTCTGGTAATATTCATTTTTACACAAATTTTCAATTCGGGATTTTCAAGAAAGATATGATTTTTAGGGTTACCTGTTGATCAATTAGGTTTCGAGTTAAAGTCTTCGAAGTTCAGCGTTTTCTTGAAGGTTTTGGATCGTTTTTGCTGGAAATTTAGGTAAAAGGCTCTTCCTAATGAGTAATTATAGCTTTATAATGATAGGTTGAGTTTTGGTGAGTTTTGGTGTTGTTTGGTGATAGAATTCATGCTAAGTTGTAATTAATGAGATGTGATATGTTTTGGTATATTTGTGTTGAGTTTTAAATTTCTATTTTTTTTGATTCAATAACATTAATTAAACCTAAACAAGCCTCGATTGAGTTTCTGATGCGTTTGGTTCCGGCACCGGACGTACTCTTAAAGGGAGTTGAAGTTCAGTACCGTCGGAAAAGCATGAAAGGGCTTGTGCTTTGATGAACTAGAGTTCATCAATGTCTGTGTATGTGCTAGGCCTTGTCCGTGTCTAGTGGTCTAGGAAAGAGAGTAGTGCATGTGAGGGAGCTTACTTGAAAACACTTAGATGGCTAGTTAATTCACAATAATAATTACATAAGTGTAGTAAAAGATAAAACGTCATTTATTCTCGGTCAGGCACTGATTCATATGGGCGATGTGATATGTTCAGTAAAAGCAAACAAAGCTGCTGGCCTATAAAAGGCTAAATGGCAGTGGAGGAAATTCGCCGAACGTATACGCATACCGGGGAGATCCCGGGACTATCGGTGTTATTCACCGCAGTTGGCAAGTACATCTCGTGGTGGAATTTTCATCAAGCACAGTGTCCTTGAGTAATGATGTAACCAAAATAAGTTAAGATAGAAACGTATAGTCATGACATGTTGATGGACATGAAGTGAACCCTAGATTGAGTCGGTCTCATAAAGATAATTTAATAATCTTAATAATAACCTTTTGTTGTATAACTCAGTTATTCATTAGCTTCTCACTTTTACTAAGTACTTTGTACTTACCTCCTTTGCATTTTCTTTTGTATGCATTGTGGGGTGAGAAGACAAACAGGTTGACCAAGAGTAGTTGACGACTTTTGAAGACATTGAAGTCTTGACGAAGCTTCTAGTTCCTTTTCTTTGTAAAGGTTGTACAAGACTAGTTGTATTCTTTTTCTTAGACTTGTTGTACTTCTAGTTCTAAGAGCTTTGTAAGTTTGGTTTGTACTTTTTGGATCTGGTATTGTACAAGTCTTTGGGTTTTTCATCGTCGTAATTTAACTATCCATCTTTAGTATGGTTACTCTATTTTTAGTAGCATTTATGATTTTACCCGAGTCTTTTAGGATTCCGTTTGCTTTTATTGGATACAACGACGTAGAGGCTTGTATATAATATTAGATTTATTTGATTCTATACGCGCCGAACGTTTCTCTTCTGGATAAGGGCTCGGAATCCGGGAGCGGGGCGTTACAGTTGGTATCAGAGCGAAGCGTTCGTTCTTTCCTAGGCTTCTTCCCTCTAAGATAGGATTTCTTTAGACCTTTTTGAACCGTTCTGATCTCTCTTGATCTTGGTGGTAAATTCTCATAGGATTAGGAATCCTTATAACGTGGTTGAGTTGCACTAGGGACCAAGTGAAAAGTCTCCTTAGGCGAAGGTTGAGTTTTAAGCTCACATCTCTTATGTGATACTCTTAAGTTTTGTTCCTTTCAAGAACCCTCATTAGGATCCCTCTTTCCTTTTAGAATCTTCGAATCTTTCTCTAATTTTCTTTCTTTTTGTGGTTTTAATGCTTTCGTAATGCTACATTTGGTTCAAATCACTTCCTTATAACTTGGTGTTATGTAAAATGAGCAAACGATTTTGTTCACGTTTCTACATGTCATGTTATATCATTTTTTTTCTTCCAAGAATTCTGTAAATTTTCAGCCACTTAGAAAGTTGTCTTATCTACAATTTCTCTCTTTACATCAATTTATTTTTCAATATGGATTCTACACAAATTGTTTAACAAGGAGGGGTACTCTGTTCAGAAAAGTTTGCAGAGGTACTCTTACTTATCATTCTGTTTTGAATAAGCTAAACACCTCCAAATGACATGGATTTTTGATATGTTGTAGAAAACATACTGAACTATAATTTTTGTTTTGGAACTGTCAGTAAAGTGACTTAAACTCTATACTTGGTGGAACCAATCTGAAGACTCAGCTGTGTGATGGACAGCTGAGAAGTGTATTCAATTATGTGCATCAATAGGGTGGAGTCTACTGAGGCTTCTGTCAGCAGGGTAACTATCAGCAGGGTGATAGGCTGCTGAGTACTAGAATACAGCAGGGTCCCACATCTGATAATTCTGTTATGTGACAGCTATACAGTGTCATTAAAAGGAGGACACGTGTAAGGGTATTTATGGCAGGTCAGACAAAGATTCCTGGTGGCTAGGGTTTAGGGATTTGTGCCTATAAATATAGTTGTTGTTGCATTGTCTGTGTGTGTTGAAATCTGTAAATTCAGTGCATAATAAATTATCTCTTTTCTGCCCGTGGTTTTTTACCTCTCCCACTAAGGGGTTTTCCACGTTAAATCTGTGTTCTTCTTGTTTCTGTTTTCTCCTTTAATTGTTTACGTTTGATTGCTTCTGTTTCTGTTTCTTGCATCTGAAGTTATCTCCATCCGTTTTATAACAAGTGGTATCAGAGAAAGGTTCTGGAGAAAACAATCTGTACGATCAACTTCATCTTCACCAAGGCCTTCAGTAAGGTGCTAGGATCTGCGATAAAGTTGTGAACTTTAGCAAGGAAAGATGTCAGCAGTAAACGTGAAAATCGATAAATTTACAGGAAGGAACAGTTTTGGTCTGTGGCAAATCAAGATGCGTGCACTGTTGAAACATCAGGGTTTGTGGAGTCCTTTATCTGACAAACCAAATACAGATGCAGTAGATTATGCCAGTCTGGAAGAGAAAGCACATTCAACCATCATGTTGTGCTTATCGATGATGTTATCACCGAGGTTCCCGAGGAAGACACCGCGAACCAAGTTGTGGAAGAAGCTTGAAAGCTTGTATATGACCAAGTCACCGACCAACAAGTTGTTGTTGAAACAGAGGTTGTTCAGTTTGAAGATGCATGAAGGGAGTCCACTGAGGGAACATCTGGACCAGCTGAGCACAATATTACTTGATTTAAGGAATATTGATGTTAAAATTGAGGATGAAGATGCAGCCCTAATCCTGTTGGCGTCATTACCGGCATCATATGAAAACTTTGTGTAGTCTTTCATAGTTGGAAAGGATACAGTAGCTTTGGAGGATGTGAGGTCTGCCTTACATGCTAGGGAGCTGAGACACAAGGTCTTGGACGGACGTCGAGCCATTGGGCTAGTAGCTAGTAGCAATAGTGGAAAATGATATGAACAGAAGAAGAAAAAGTAATCAGGGTCCAAAGGTCCTAAGTCTACTGATGTCTGTAATTATTGTAAGGAGCAGGGACATTGGAAGTCCAATTGTCCAAGGAAGAAGAAACAGCAGGAAGGCAATTCAGGCATAGTAGCCTTGGCTACTGAGCAATCTGATGATGATCTAGTTCTAGTTGCAGGGGACTCTACACACCATAATGATGTGTGGATACTTGATTGTGGAGCATCCTACCATATTTGTCCAAATAGGGAGTGGTTTTCTACTTATGAGCAGATGGATGGTGGTCAAATCTATATGGCCAACAACAAGGTTTGCAAAGTTGTGGGAATTGGCTCAGTGAGGTTAAGGACAGAGGATGGTAAATTTTGTACACTGAAAGATGTAAGACATGTTCCATAAATGACCAAGAATTTGGTATCTCTCAGTCTACTGGACAGCAAGGGGTTCAATTTCAAGGGTGAAGGTGGACAGCTGAATGTCTTCAAAGATTCAATTGTAGTCCTCAAAGGCATTAAGAGGGGAACCTTGTATATATTACAAGGATCTACTGTATCTGGCACTTCTGCTGTTGCATCCTCAGCAGTTCACCAATCTCAGCAGACTCAGCTGTGGCATATGAGACTTGGTCACATAGGTGAAAGGGGTATGCAGGTTCTTTCTTCAGCAGGTTTTCTTGGGGGATATAAGGTCAAGAATCTGGACTTTTGTGAACATTGTGTGTTTGGGAAATTGCACAGAAGTAAGTTCTCAGCAGGGTTGCACAACACAAGGGCATCACTTGATTATATCCATTCAGACTGCTGGGGTTCATCAAAAGTTGAGTCATTGGGTGTTCACAGATATTTTGTGTCATTCATAGATGACTATTCAAGGATGACTTGGGTGGTGATGATGAAGAACAAAAGTGATGCATTCAGTAACTTCAAGCAGTGGAAGGCCCTAGTGGAGAATTAGTTAGGCAAGAAAATCAAGAAGCTTCGTACAGATAATGGTCTGGAATTCTGCTGGACGGATTTTGATTCATTTTGTGCAGCTGAGGGAATTTCCAGACATCATACTGTAAGGAATACACCTAAGTAGAATGGTGTAGCTAAAAGGATGAATCAAACTCTGCTGGAGAGGGCAAGATGTATGCTTTCTCAAGCTGGTTTATCAAGGAGATTTTGGGCAGAGGCTGGTAAAAACGGCTTGCTACTTAATTACCGGTAGTCCTCACACGGGGATCAATCTCAAGACACCATTTGAGATGTGGTCGGGAAAGCCTGCTGACTACTCAGTTCTAAGGGTTTTTGGGAGTACAGCTTACTATCATGTTAGTGAAGGGAAGTTGGAGCCTAGAGCCAACAAGGGAGTGTTTGTGGGGTATGGTGATGGAGTGAAGGGATATAAAATTTGGTCATCAGCAGAGTCCAGAGTAATCCTCAGTAGGGACGTGGTGTTTGATGAAAATTCTATGCTTAACTCATCAGTGGGGAGGTCTACTGAATCTGAAACCAATGCTGAATCTGATAGTGTTGAGAATCAGGTGGAGCTTCAGGTGGAGTCTACTGATGTGCAACAATCAGTGGATTCAAATCAACACTATACTGATCTGGATAATGAACCAGAATCTGATGAAAGCTAGCCTACTGAGACCTCAGTAGGGCGTCATACAAGCATTGATCAGCAGAGTCTAGCTGTCAGCAGGCCTAGAAGATCTAATGTTGGGATACCTCCAAGAAGATATGGATATGATGACTTGGCTGGATATGCACTCCAAGTTGCGGAAGAGGTAGAGGTTGCTGAACCTACTACTTACAGGGAAGCAGTGACATGCATAGAAGCATCTAGTGGCATGCTGCCATGGGAGATGAAATGGAGTTATTGTTGGAGAATCAGACTTGGGAATACAGCCTACTGACAAGGGAGTTGTGACTTGTAAATGGATTTTCAAGAAAAAGGAAGGAATAACTAGGGCAGAAGGGGTCAGGTATAAGGCACGTTTGGTTGCAAGAGGATTCAGTCAAAAGGAAGGGTTTGACTTTGATGAAATATTTTCACCAGTGGTCAGACACACTTCAATTAGGGTGTTACTAGCAATGGTGGCACAGCATGATCTGGAACTTGAGCAATTAGATGTGAAGACTGCTTTTCTACATGGTGAGGTGGATAAGGAGATATACATGACACAACTTGAGGGTTTTCAAGTTCCTGGCAAGGAAAATTATGTTTGCAAGTTGAAGAAATCATTGTATGGTTTGAAGCAAGCTCCAAGGCAGTGGTATAAAAGGTTTGACAGCTTTATGCTTCAACATGGTTACAACAGAAGTCCTTATGACTGTTGTGTATACCACAGTCTGCTGAAAGATGGATCACATATCTATCTTGTTCTGTATGTGGATGACATGTTGATTGCTGCTGCAAGGAAGTCTGATGTTCAAAATCTGAAGAACCTTCTCAGTGATGAATTTGAAATGAAGGATTTGGGTGCAGCCAAGAAAATCTTGGGGATGAAGATCTGGAGAGATAGAAGTCAGAAAAAATTGTTTTTGTCTCAGTAGGGTTATGTGTAGAAGGTATTGGTCAAGTTTGGGATCTCCGCTGCAAAACCAATAGATACTCCTATGGCATCAAATGTTCATTTGTCTGTTTATGCTTCACAGTCAGCTGAACAGAAGGAGTATATGTCAAGAGTTCCCCGTGCTAGTGCGGTTGGCGATCCCGATGTATGCCATGGTTTGCACTAGGCCAGATCTGGCTCAGGCAGTCAGTGTTGTCAGCAGGTTTATGGCTCAACCTGGAAAGGAACACTGGAAAGCTGTTAAAAGGATATTCAAGTACCTGAGAGGTACAGCTGATATTGGTCTCATTTATAGAGGTGATACTGGTCTGGTCACAGGCAACTGTGATGCTGATTATACAGGTGATGTTGACAGTAGAAAATCAGTGACTAGGTTTGTGTTTACATTGGGAAATGCAGTGGTCAGCTGGAAAGCTACTCTTCATGCTACAGTAGCCTTATCAACTACTGAAGCAGAATATATGGCTCTTACTGAAGCAGCTAAGGAGGGTATCTGGTTGAAGAGGCTAGTCAGTGATTTGGGGTTGCATCAGGATCAGGCTGAGATATATTGTGATAGTCTAAGTGCAATATGTTTAGCCAAGGATCAGGTTCATCATGAGAGAACCAAGCATATTGATGTCAGGTATCATTTTCTGAGGAATGAGAAAGGGGTTGTAGTGAAGAAGATCAGCACCAAGGATAATCTTGCTGATATGTTCACTAAAACAGTTCAGCAGAGTAAGTTTCAGCTTTGTCTGGACTTACTGAATATTCAAAGCTAATAATCTATTTTTGGAAACTCTACTGAGGGCAGATCAGTGGAGCGGATGCTATGGAGATAGTATGGTACAAGTACATCTGGCATTGACGAATGCATCTGGTACAAGTACATCTGGTTATGCAATCTGTTTGACTCTAGTGAGAGTTGAAGTCAAGGTGGAGATTTGTCAGTAAAGTGACTTAAACTCTATACTTGGTGGAACCAATCTGAAGACTCAGCTGTGTGATGGACATCTGAGCAGTGTATTCAATTCTGTGCATCAGTAGGGTGGAGTCTACTGAGGCTTCTTTCAGAAGGCTATTATCAGCAGGGTGATAGGCTGCTGAGTACTGGAATACAGCAGGGTCCCACATCTAATAATTCTGTTATGTGACAGCTATACAGTGTCATTAAAAGGAGGACACGTGTAAGGGTATTTATGGCAGGTCAGACAAAGATTCCTGGCGGCTAGGGTTTAGGGATTTGTGCCTATAAATACAGTTGTTGTTGCATTGTCTGTGTGTGTTGAAATCTGTAAATTCAGTGCATAATATAATATCTCTTTTCTGCCCGTGGTTTTTTTATCTCTCCCACTGAGGGGTTTTCCACGTTAAATCTGTGTTCTTTTTGTTTCTGTTTTCTCCTTTGATTGTTTACGTTTGATTGCTTCTGTTTCTGTTTCTTGCATCTGAAGTTATCTCCATCAGTTTTATAACAGGAACCAAGTGCAAATTCGTTTTGGTCTGAGCAAAATCTGCAACACACGACAGTTGATGAAGTCCTGAAATTTTTTGATAGCTTATAGCAATAGAAGAAAAGAATTATTTTGACCGACGTATGGCTTCCCAAAAATTTTGATTTCTGAGCATCATATGTAAAACTTATATACTCACAGATTTTCTCTTTGCCTCATGTTCAAAATAAGTTCAGTTGGTTTTGTGCAAATCAATTATTTCATGGCTTACGTATGCACCCGAATTTCTCTTAACCATTTAAGTCCTCTGGTCAAGAAAGGATAGATGTCTTTCTTTCATCCTGTAAGTTATAGTGTAGTAGGTTATAGGAGATGAGAATAATTTGATTTATCTGATTCTTAAGCTAGTTGTTACCCATGATAAGAAGTTTGGAAGGTAGAGACGAGGTGTTGTCGTTATAGTGCTCCTCGACGGCAAGAAACGATTGCGTGGTGATTTTCCAATCTATGTTTTCATCAATAAGGTTCTATTTTATAATCATCTAGTTTCCTACTTGGTTGTCCCGATTTCAAATGTTTCCCTATCCATACTAATTGTAACCCATTCTCTAGGTAAATCCTCCATTTGAAACTTCTGAAACTCGGTAAAAGTTCCCTTATTGCGAAGTATTGTTTTCCAAGTGTGTACATTCTTTGATGTGCCTTATTTATTTACAATATTTTCATTGTGTCAAATGCTTGATTTAAGGAAAATAAGTTTCTCATCCTTCGAACTATTTGATTTGACAATTGCATATCCTTCCAACTATGTCATGTTTAGCTATTTCGGGGCAACACACTTTTGCATCCTAGTGATTACCATCAATTCATCCTCTACAAGATGTTTTAGTACAAAAAAAATTTGTTTAAAGACTCGACTCTACAAATCCTCCGTTTTCTCTTTTTGTTATCGCTTGGTTTATGTTTACCAAAATTCTTTGGCCTTGCTTTGCTCGAGATGGGTTCCACACGAACTCCATATGCAAATTTTATCCTTTCCAATTACTCCTCACTTGTTTCAACTATTAGTGTTAAAGGTCTCCTACTTTGGCACATAGATTTCATCATCCTTGTGTTTTACTTTATCCAACATGAGTGAATGCTTTTGTTTCCATGTTTTCCTTTCAGGTTAAACCACTTACCTTGCTCTAAAAATTCTGGAATGTTTGCACAATATAGACCGAAGTCTTTTCTACAATTTCTCTTTTTACACCAACTCGATAATTGTTATGGATTGTTCAGAAAATTCATGTTTATGCCGGACACTCTGTCCAGAAAATCTGCAGCAGCACCTTCACTTCTTCTTTTGTTTTGACAGCTAAAACACCTTCAAATGACCTGAATTTTTTTCTATGTTCCAGACACAACATTTATCTACAATTTTCCTTTTGGAATTAAGTTCATATTATTTTTCGTTTGATATCGATTACCAATTCAACTCAGTGTTTATTAATCTGGAAATTCTGACAGCTTGTTGTCAGAAATAACAGTTTTTGACCGACTTTATCTCATTCAAAAATTCCAATATTTTTATATCACCTGGGAAACTCCAGTATCTAAATCTTTTCTCTTTTGATCATGCTTAGAATCCTTATCGTTTGGGCTACACAAGTCGATAATGACAGGGCTTGAGTAAATATCTTACATAGTAGCCTAAAAGGAATTCTCACCTCTTTGACTTAGGGTTGGGGCTAAGAGGGTAGCAAGTTACGATTGTTATGTTTAGGAGTTCCCCGAGTCTGACCTCCTTCTAAGTTAAACATTTTAGTAGGATGCTTGTAAACATTATAGTTCTTTTGCAGTTGTAAACAAGAACGAAGATGCTATCCTCCAGCATACCATGTTTGATGTTCAGACCCTTTTCGTGCCCTTTTTTAATTATACCTTATCTGGTATTTTATTTCTCATGTAATCCCTCACTTGAGATCTTTACGCTCAATAAATCCTCTTCACTTGTTTTCATGAATTACCTAAGAAACATATCTCCATAAGCATTTCTTTTGAACAAATCCATGCTTCCTTACTTGTCAAATCAAGGAACAAGTTCCCTCTAACTCTGCATTTTTGCACCCCCATTCATCTTTTCAAGTACAAATTTGACTGAACATTTTAATGTCAGAACACTCTTTTTACTTGTGTTTATTTCCAGCTTCCCTCCTAAGGGGTAGTGTTGATTTTGTAATCTTTCCATCTAATGCTACTTGTTCTTTCAATGCATGCATCTCATCTTCTTACTAGTTGAATCTTGAATCCTACCTTGACATCCATCTCCAGTTACCTATATTTAACCTTGTAGCAATTTATGCTAAACCAGATTCAAGCAGAAGGTAGTCTTTGCCAAGGTGTCTTCCGAACCTACTTAGCCAATCAACTTTTGAATTCTTAAACTTCTGATTTCCAATTCAGATTAATGTACCTTGTACCCTTCAATTTTAACTCTCTTTCAGGCCATTTAGAGCCATGAACCGCCAGATACACTTTTTGATATTCCATCTTCTATTTTGGCGTTTCTATTACAATTTTGTCATACTAGTTTAAAGTCTATTTTATCTTAACCTTTTTTTCCCACATGAGAAATAACCTTGAGCCCTTATTTCCCCGGCAGTGTACTATTCCTCTCGAGTAGCGCAACCTTGAAACTTTGAATTGGATCATCAATGATCTTTCACACTTCATTTGAAAGTTTGAGTTAATTCTTTGAAGCCAAACTTTATCCAAAAATTCTTAAGTGTCTATTTCCCTTCACTTGAAAGCTCGTTTATCACATACTTTTTCAAACTTTTGATTTTTCCCTTACATTGCCATGAGGAAAACCATATCTTCTTTTCAATTTTGAAATAACCTCTATTTGAATAATGCAGACTTTGATTTTTCCTTGACAAGTTCCCTTTTATTTCATTATGAGACCTTTTGGTGTACTAATTTTGTCTCTAAAGCTCCCGCATGTTGAGATTTTGCCCTCTTTTGATTTCTAAATGGTTTAGTCTTCCTGGTGCTCAACCTGTCACCTTCAAACTCTGTTTGTTTTTCCAAGCTAACCCTTATTGTCATAAGGATTGGATCAGATCGTCAGAGAGAAAGTATGGAAAATGCATGTTCTCCATCCCAACGAGACTCAGAAGTCCTTTAGCTGGGATCATTGTGGTTCTACAACAAGCTTATGTCAAAGTGATGAATGAAGCCACAAAATAGCAGTTGCAATCATCCAGAGAAACCAAGATGCACAGAGAGTTGTAACAATACCACTAATGATCTTTCATGAGGATAGAGATAGAAGTGTTTTCTACAACAATTGTTACCACGTCAACATCCAGATGTTAACATTTGAAACTCTACATGGAGAAAAGCGAAGAACCCCAGATTTCTAGGATGAAGGAGAGCGATGACAGAATACGAGACCAGAGTGATACAGCAAGCCAACAAGAAGATTGAAGTGGATCGTCGCAACCCCAAGTTGGCTCAAGACAAGTAAAAGAGTTGGGAAGATGGAAGAAGAAGACTGTAAGAGTTAGAAGACGAAACATTTCGCAAGCCCAGAGTTCAAGTACACCCCATTTGCATTCGAGTTTCGAGGATGAAACTCCTCTTAAGGAGGGAGGAATGAAACATCCCGACTTTTTAGAAAGGGTAAAATAGTAATTGAGTATTTTGCTACGACCTAATTATTATTCAGCCTATTTGATTTAATTAAAATGAATTTAATTAAATTGATGTAGTTTTTTAATTATGGCTATAAAAAAGGAAATAATCCCCAAAATACCTTATTTGGTATCATACGCAAATTCTGGAAAAATAAAAGGAAGATGGAACGGCGGCAAGTGATGAGAACGACGCAGGCATGTTTTGAATAGGGAAGAACGTAAACTCAACCGCGTGACCAATCCGTTCATCGTTTCAAGATGCCGCAGGAGAGAAAAGTGATCACCGCGATGAGACGCAACTTTGGAAAATAAAATATCTTTATTTCGTAAGTTTTTAGTTTAGCCATAGTTTTTTTTGTAACCGTCGTGTTCGATTCTTCAAAAATTCGTATCTTTTAATCCGTAGCTCTATTTCGCAACCATGAGTAGTCGAAACAATCATCGTGGAGCGTAGATTATTCTAAAAATAGGTTAGCAGCATTTAATTCAGGTAATATTCTGTTTTACACAATTTTTCAATTCGGGATTTTCAAGAAAGATATGATTTTTAGGGTTACCTATTTATCAATTAGGTTTTGAGTTAAATTCTTAGAATTTCAGCGTTTTCTTGAAGGTTTTGGATCGGTTTTTCTGGAAATTAAGGTAAGAGGCTCTTCCTAATGAGTAATTATAGCTTTATAATGATAAGTTGAGTTTTGGTGAGTTTTGGTGTTGTTTGGTGATAGAATTCATGCTAAGTTGTAATTAATGAGATGTGATATGTTTTGGTATAATTGTGTTGAGTTTTAAATTTCTATTTTTTTTTTTCATTAACATTAATTAAACCTAAACAAGCCTCGATTGAGTTTCTGATGCGTTTGGTTCCGGCACCGGACGTACTCTTAAAGGGAGTTGAAGTTCGGGACCGTCGGAAAGGCATGAAAGGGCTTGTGCTTTGATGAACTAGAGTTCATCAACGTCTGTGTATGTTCTAGGCCTTGTCCGTGTCAAGTGGTCTAGGAAAGAGAGTAGTGTATGTGAGGGAGCTTACTTGAAAACAGTTAGGTGGCTAGTTAATTCACAATAATAATTACATAAGTGTAGTAAAAGATGAAACGTCATTTATTCTCGGTTAGGCACTGATTCATATCGGCGATGTGATACGTTCAGTAAAAGCGAACAACGCTGCTGGCCTATAAATGGCTGAATGGCAGTGGAGGAAATTCGCCGAACGTATACGCATACCGGAGAGATCCCGGGACTATCGTTGCTATTCACTGCAGTTGGCAAGTACATCTCGTGGTGGAATTTTCATCATGCACAGTGTCCTTGAGTAATGATGTAACCACGATATGTTAAGATAGAAACGTATAGTCATGACATGTTGATGGACATGAAGTGAACCCTAAATTGAGTCGGTCTCATAAAGATAATTTAATAATCTTAATAATAACCTTTTGTTGTATAACTCAGTTATTTGTTAGCTTCTCACTTTTACTAAGTACTTTGTACTTACCTCCTTTGCATTTTCTTTTGTATGCATTGTGGGGTGAGAAGACGAGCAGGTTGACCAAGAGTAGTTGACGACTTTTGATGACATTGAAGTCTTGACGAAGCTTCTAGTTCCTTTTCTTTGTAAAGGTTGTACTAGACTAGTTGTATTCTTTTTTTTTGACTTGTTGTAATTCTATTTCTAAGACCTTTGTAAGTTTGGTTTGTACTTTTTGGATCTCATATTGTACAAGTCTTTGGGTTTTTCGTCGTCGTAATTTAACTATCCATCTTTAGTATGGTTACTCTATTTTTAGTAGCATTTATGATTTTACCCGAGTCTTTTGGGATTCCGTTTGCTTTTATTTGATACAACGACGTAGAGGCTTGCGTATAATATTAGATTTATTTAGTGCTATACGCGCCGAACGTTTCTCTTATGGATAAGGGCTCGGTATCCGGGAGCGGGGTGTTACACTAGTGGTCTCGAAAGAGAGTAGTGTATGAGAGGGAGATTACTTGAAAACACTTAGGTGGCTAGTTAATACACAATAATAATTACATAAGTCTAGTAAAAGATAAAACGTCACCTACTCTCGGTTAGGTACTTTTTCATATCGGCAATGTGATACGTTCATAAAAGGTGAACAACGCTACTGGCTCAAAAGGATGGAGGGTAGTGGAGGAAATTCATCGAACGTATACGCATACCGGGGAGACCCGGAGCTAATCAGTGCTAATCACCGTTAGTTAGCAAGTATATCTTCAGGCTGATGAACGCCATGCGTAGTGTCCTTGAGTGATGACGTAACCAAGATAAGCTAAGCTAGAAACGTATAGTCATAACATGTTGATGGACGTGTAGTGAACCCTAGATTGAGTCGATCTCTCATAAAGATAACATAATAATAATAAAAGGAACCTTTTGTTGTAGAACTTAGTTATTCGTGTTAGGTGTAGTGCCCGAAAGACAATTTGTGTAATTGTTTTTAATAATGGATGACAGAATTTATCTCACCTTATTACTTGCTTTGTGCTTGTAAGTAATACACTGCCGCAAACCCTAAGTATATCGTATGTAACCGCTTAACTCGGTGCATGGCATGCACGTGAGGATTGAGTTAGTGGTGATATACTTAAATCGTTAGTCCGTGGTGAACTTAATCGAGTTTAGGGGTCTCTTGATTAAAACACCAATAATGCGCCCGTAACACCTTAGGGTGTGATAGTCTTGTCCGGACTGTCGGTAGAGGGTACCTACGTGGGGCATTTATATATGATGGCATTCATATAGATCGGACCGATTTAATCCGAATTTCTCGGTATAATTCCGTAATCGAGGAATCTTATTAAATCATTAGATGATCATATATGGATCAACCTTAATCCTGAGGTGATCACAGGATGCCGCTTGTCCCGGGGTAGTGTTTGATGTGTTAGTTACGGTTCACTTTAATATGTGTTCCAAGCCACTTCTCATTGGCACTATCTCCGTATGAGTGAGTAGTTCGATTTTCACGTACATGGAATCCATTCCTTCCCGCGGGAAGTAGAGAGACAAGCCCCTTGTTTGTTAGCCCTAAGAAAGTGATCGATCCCGGGAGTTCACATTTGACTAATTAGCTACTAGTCGATATGTGTACTAATTGATCATCGTGGGTTGATGGTAAATAAGGATAAGATATTCCGAGTCGGGTTCACGGAGACTTCCCACTCGTAATGGACAAATGCCTATGGAGGGTTAATCCGTATGTAGTGATTATATCAATGGACGCTTATTCACTCTATGGGTTGAGTATAAGTATACATCTATAATCGGTAGAGTTCGCCGGGTTTATGGTGGCGTAATCCCGGAATTAATAATTAATGTACTTATCCCGTTCGATGAATAATTAATTATTGGAGCTACCGGTTATAGGTCCATGGTCCCCGATGTGACTTCTGTAATTCGGACTAATAATCTTGTTATTTGGGCCTCAGTGATAATTAATTGGCTGAGCTAATTAATTGATATGCATGGATATTATTTAGTTGGGCTAAATAATATAATACACATAAAAGACATTTTATGTGGGCTTTTTGACCCTATTAGTGGCGCCATTTATGTCATTTGATTAGAGAGAAATTAGTTTTCTTGGATAATTATTTGACATGTGATTTATCTTTTATTTGTTAAATGATAATTCATGGAATATTAGATAATAATATGATTTATCCTAATTTGTTTGGGATAATCATTTTATTTATCTTTTATTTGGAATAAAGGATTAATGTAATAATTATCTCTTAATTATTTAATCCTTGGAGGACAAGGTTTACTCTCCTATATAAAGAGAGTTCTCCCAAGCCTTAATTGAAATGTACTATTCACGTCACTATTCACCGAGAGAAATTGGCCGAAAAATTTCGGCCTCTATTCTTAGGGTTCGAGTTGGAAAAATCTTCGGGATTTTTCTGGTTGCATATCAAGGAGGCTCGTGTATCAAGAAGGGTGTCCACCAACCGCCGTTTGGAGAACACATCGGAAGATCAAGGCTTCTCTTCCTATATTGGTAACATGATCTTAACCCCCTGTAGTAGTTTAAGTCCTTTATTTATGAATTGTGTCATATAAATCGTGATCCATCCGCTGCGCGTAGATCTAACTCGTTTAGATCTAAGAACCTGCATCCTTCATGTGGTATCAGAGACAGGTTCCACGATTTATATAGTCATAGTCATAGTTAAACGATTTAAAGGAGTGGAATTGCATGTAGGTAAATTTTATTTATTGTTTTATGCATTGATAATGATTGGTTGTTGTGGTTGAAGAGATGGATTGGGGGTTGGCACTGTTTACCCGTTTAGATCTATTTTAAACTCATATAAACGATGAAAATTCGTTCATATGAGTATAGGAAATTATGTAATTTATTTATTATTGCAAGTTTAATTTCCTGTAAATAGATCTGTTTAGCAGCTGTATAGTGTTTTCGTTTTTCCCGTTGTTTGAGCCGTTAAAACGAAGATCCCTCCAGTCAGAATTAAGATTAGAAGTTGATGAACAATCCCACAAATTTTGGTGTCGATCAGAGTCCGTTTGTGTATCCGTTCGTTGCTGCGAAGTGGCTGCTGTAACAGAAAAACGCAGGATTCACAGGAACCCTAACTGTGACTTCTTCGATTTTCCGGGAACAATTGGACCGTTCAAATTAAAATCCGTCCGGTCAGATCGCATATCATGGAGTTGAGGACGTGAGATAAAAGTTTCAGGACGATCGGGATTCATCTTTATCCCCGATCGGCCTCGGGAAGTATATGATGCGCTGCTGTAAGAGTCTGTTTCAGCAGCAAGTTGGGCGGCTCACTGAGAAAGATTGACAAGTCAAAGCTCCGATCCGACCGTCCATCTTGAAGTCCGAAGAATGAAGATCAGATCTGGAAAGTTTCGTCCCGATCCAAGTTCGTTTGATATGCCGATCGTCGAAGATTCTTAACAGCTGCAGATTAGGGTTTTAATTTATTTTCGAATAGATTAGTTACGGGGGTGCCAACGGTCCATCTCGGTGTTTATTTTCCGCACTAGTATACATGTGTAGATTGTATGAGTAGAACCGGAAAATTGCCATGACATGCATCATATCATGAATTCCACTCCATATGCATACATGTAGAAATTAATTCGAGGAATTAGTTAGGCATGTATAAAACACACGATTAGTTTTAATTAATTGTTTGATATTAATTAGAAACTAATTAGGGTAAAAACCGAGGAACACGGGTTTTTTCAATCGTCGAGGTTGGGTGATGGATTCTCGGTGAATCCCACTCGCGAAAGCATAAGGAGTAAAATCCCGAAACCTCGTGGTTAAGGTGTTGGATTCTCGGTGAATTCCACCTTACCTAAGACGAGATTACGTTTTTGTTCCGTAGTGTCTACGTGAAAGTTTGATGTTTAAGGATTGGATAATCACGGGCAAACAGGTTCGAAAGTGGTTTAACCACGGTTGGCGTTTGCACGGGGGTCTGGCAATACTGAGCCATCCGAAGAGCCACTACGGCTCAACGGAGCTCTCCTAGCCTTGACCCGTCCGACGGCCACATATGTTCTAACGAATAGGTCGGGTGGGCTAGCCCACATAACCGACAACATTCGGGCCTATGATTTATTGTTCCTTAATGTAACATCAAGTCCAAAAACGTGATCGCAAACCCACCACTTTTTCAAAATATTGAGTGGGAGCGGGAGAGGCGACAACCGACCCCACGGCCTCTACCGTTGACACAAGCAACGTGAGAGAATGGTGACGCCTCGTGCCGGCTCGGGACCGGCCTCCCTAAGGAAGGCCTTCACCGCTATCAAAATTCAAGGCTTGGTCTCCGAAAGGATAGGATTTTGGGTACTCGTCGGGTCACCGACCGACCCTAAGGCGGCACACTCGGGGTCTACCTAAAAATCCGAGACAAGAGGGTCACACTCATAAAGGGTATTTTTGGTAGTACCTTGGCTGAAAAAGGAAAGGTGATTGACGATCACAAATGAGATGTTCGATTCTCAATCCGATCTTCAATATTAATCGAAACCTCTTTGACCTACCCTAAGGCGGCACCGAGGCATTAGATTAAATCCTTGGAACGGTAGGATAGACTATAAGTACTTAGTTTATGTTCCTAAAATTTTAGTAGTGTATGATTTGGATTTATTTTCTCGTCAATTTTATTTACAACTCGTTATATATATCTCTCTAAGGTGCTAGACTCTAGTGTAAAATTGACTAGTAATGACTTCGTTAAAAAGTGGTAAGTAACTAGAACGTTGTATTTATTAATCTCACATGCGATTAATTTTTCGGAAGAGATATTTCTCTTGAAGCCTTCAAAACTTAAGTGACGTAAATAGACATGTCACCGCTCGTCACTCGTGCGTAACGAGAGACAACCGTAGTTAGTTTGAAAGATGATTGGGACGATAAAATTCTTCTAGTGAATTGTGTAGTGTCTACACGAGAAATTTTCTCGATAGAAAAATTGGAGAATCATAAATTAAAGTGTCGCTAGTTAGACGGTATTTGGAACCGATAAACTAGTGGGAGCTTTTATATTATGTTTTTCTAATTTATTAGAAAATTAGTCCCACCGGGTAACACTTTCATTAGACATCCACAATTCACGAGTAGTGTCTACTCAATTGAACTCGCTAGTTCAAGACTATTTCCTTTTAAGGAAAGTTAAGAATGGGAAAGAATGTCTATAAGTGTTAATCATCTTAACTAAAGTTTTAAGGCTAAACCGAAACATTAATTAAAGAAAGTATAGGATAAGGAAAGTGATTTCGCATCACTAACCAATGAATCCTTAGCGACTTTCTTAACCGAGTAACTTGACTCGGTAGCTTAGTTCTTTGGAAGAACAAGGAAGTTGTGCATTAACGATTAATAGAGTAACAACGGCGTAATTTCAAATACAATAGTGGGAGTGATATAAGGAAATGAATTTCGGATTCTATCCTTGAATATCACGTAAAAATTTATTTTTTTGTTTACGATTCGTTGAAACAAATGGATTCATTTTCAACTCGATATATTGTTGCCTCATAGAAAGTGAATATGACATTTGTAGTACGAATCCAAGACTCGGACTTTTGTTTGATAAAGTCGAACCACTAAGAAAAGCCGAATAAGTATAACACATCCAAAACTATTAAAGGTAAAAGGTTTCCGTATTAAGATAAGCGACCTTTCAATATCTATTAATTAGTGCATATATCCTAGAGATAAGACCCGACGACCGGCTAAGTGTGATTCCTATCTCCCGCCCAGGAACACTATCTCAAAGGAACAATGACTAGGTTTCCTCTCAATCGGGAAAGGGTAATAGATTTGAAGGGGTAACATAGCTTGTTCACCATGACCTTCGGGGTCTAGTGAGAGATACAAGCTAGTGAGAGTTTTTGAGTGGTGACATTTTGTCTGATAACTACTCGAAACGTGATTTAGTTTATCAAAAGAATACGAGGAGGAGTCTCTGATTTTAGCAGAGAATAGAGTATTCCATGCTCAGAAATAGGCTATCGCATAGTCTCGGGACCGATGCTCGGCCTCGCTCCTAGTGGAATGTTTCTCACCGAGGAAGAAACCATAGACTTGCCCTATATAGTTATTGATATGCTACAATACACTGCTAAACTCGATTAAGATAATTCGTTGCAAAATAACGGTTAACATTATTATGTAAACCAAGAAGATGCTAGTGAGTTTATGGATAAGGAGTGAATTCGGTTCACACCACATCCGTAAATGTAGGCATTTAGCATTTAATGCTTGAAGGTAGGATTGGGGATTTTCCACAAACGTTCAGATTGTGACTGTTCGTGAAATATCTTAATGAGACGAGTGAAGGTTGATTGTAAGATTCTTGAGATCAGAAAGTGACGGTTGAACTGTCACAAGCCTTCTGATAGAATCTATAAGAAACAGCCTTAAACCTTGGAGTACGGTTACCCAAAGGTAGTTACTATCCGATTTAATCGTACCACGTCCAACATTAGTTGTTGGTGATTACACCGATAAATACTACTAGATCGTAATGTCAATCCACCCAAGACACAAAGGGGGAGTATGGTTTAACCGTTGACCCATTGTGATTTTGTGGACTTTACAGTCTGATTGGGTGATTGATAACCTATGGCTCTTGGTGGGCTGTATAGGATTCTGATTATAGAGGTTGGTTTGAAAACCTTAACCCTGTGAATGGAGTTTTGGTACTCCAGCTCTGTTCAGCCTCTTGTAGAACCACCTGAGTGTCTCAGCCCAAGGGGAGCAATTGGATCTACACGGAAAAGAGTCGAATGAATAGGAAAGTTTAAACTTTCAGCGCAAAGTTGAGTGGTATAGGGGTGATTCCCTGACAAGTAGAGAGTTAACCAGACCTTGAACTCTCTCACCACTCAGTCTTGCTAGATTTCGTTAGAAAGCGTAAAATAGGGGTGATTCCCCGAGACTTTCTTGCCGAACAACGGAATCTCGAATTCATTCGTAATAGAAGGGTTTTAGCTAAGAATGAATAACGGATTCGTTACAAAGCGTAAGATAGGGGTGATTCCCTAATACCTTTTTTGCGAGACTAACGATATCTTAATTTATTCGTAAAGAACCATTGGTAGGAAGACGCCATGGCTTATATCCTTTGTGGATTTAAGAGAACCTCTCGGTCATTTAAAAGTCACATGTTTTAAAATATGTGGACTTGACCAAAATATTGGTAAGTTTTTTCGTAGACTGGATATCAATATTGGTAAAGTAGTAGCATTAGTGTTCATAAAAGATAACACTGAAACGGTTGGAAACAACATGTGTGTGCTATCTGAAGTCGGAAACTCGACAGCCAAGATTCTCTCGGATGAGAGAATTGGACTATATTCTAAGAATTTAATTCGGTCAAATTCACAGAATGAGTCATTGGCTATCCCATCCATCTTATTGAATGAGATGATCATGCATATACGTATGCAACATTCATCGAGAGTAGTCCTACCCTACCTCTCAGAATGATTCTCCAAATCTTCGGATAAAGAGAAAATGGGATAGAGTTTCTCTTGGATAACGGCAAGTCGTGTTATAACAAGTCAATAGTAGTCCAATCTCGTATTCGAGCATTGAATAGCGGTTTAGTACGTCCTCAAGTATCGTTAGAGAACGAGGAATCATATGCTTGTATATTCAGGTGCAAACTTGAATATGGTTGACTACACTGATTCTAACTTGTAGTCAGATTAAGGATGATCATTAAGTTGATCTCGGGCTCAGTGTTTACTCATAGTGCTTAGAATTTCCTTTTTGGTCTGGGAGTAATTCCAGGCCTGATAAGCCGATATCACTTCATTGTGAAAACAATGAAGAGATAGCTTAAAAGGATCTTCTCGGTCACCAGAGGTCAAAAGCATATTGAGAGAGAGTACCGCCTGATTAGATGGACCGGCAACGTTTCGATCCTAAAGATCGTCTCGGGCCGACAACCAAACTGATCAGAGTACCAAGTCGAGTGCTTGGAGGGTACGGCATTGAGGAATATATCTCATATGCTTTTAGAGCAAGTGGGAGAGTGTTGTGAATAAGATGATAAAGGGTGTGCTCTAAAAACAATCATTACTTGTCATTTCGTGCAAGTGGGAGATTGTTAGGTGTAGTGCCCGAAAGACAATTTGTGTAATTGTTTTTAATAATGGATGACAGAATTTATCTCACCTTATTACTTGCTTTGTGCTTGTAAGTAATACACTGTTGCAAACCCTAAGTATATCAGTATGTAACCGCTTAACTCGTTGCATGGCATGCACGTGAGGATTGAGTTAGTGGTGATATACTTAAATCGTTAGTCCGTGGTGAACTTAATCGAGTTTAGGGTCTCTTGATTAAAACACCAATAATGCGCCCGTAACACCTTAGGGTGTGATAGTCTTATCCGGACCGTCGGTGAGGGTACCTACGCGGGGGCATTTATATATGATGGCATTCATATATGACCGGACCGATTTAATCCGAATTTCTCGGTATAATTCCGTAATCGAGGAATCTTATTAAATCATTAGATGATCATATATGGATCAACCTTAATCCTGAGGTGATCACAGGATGCTGCTTGTCCCGGGGTAGTGTTTGATGTGTTAGTTACGGTTCACTTTAATATGTGTTCCAAGCCACTTCTCATTGGCACTATCTCCGATGAGTGAGTAGTTCGATTTTCACGTACATGGAATCCATTCCTTCCCGCGGGAAGTAGAGAGACAAATTCCCTTGTTTGTTAGCCCTAAGAAAGTGATCGATCCCGGGAGTTCACATTTGACTAATTAGCTACTAGTCGATATGTGTACTAATTGATCATCGTGGGGTTGATGGTAAATAAGGATAAGATATTCCGAGTCGGGTTCACGGAGACTTCCCACTCGTAATGGACAACATGGAGGGTTAATCCGTATGTAGTGATTATATCAATGGACGCTTATTCACTCTATGGGTTGAGTATAAGTATACATCTATAATCGGTAGTTCGCTTTCGGGTTTATGGTGGCGTAATCCCGGAATTAATAATTAATGTACTTATTCTCGTTCGATGAATAATTAATTATTGGAGCTACCGGTTATAGGTAATGGTCCCCGATGTGGCTTCTGTAATTCGGACTAATAATCTTGTTATTTGGGCCTCAGTGATAATTAATTGGCCGAGCTAATTAATTGATATGCATGGATATTATTTAGTTGGGCTAAATAATATAATACACATAAAAGACATTTTATGTGGGCTTTTTGACCCTTATTAGTGGCGCCATTTATGTCATTTGATTAGAGAGAAATTAGTTTTCTTGGATAATTATTTGACATGTGATTTATCTTTTATTTGTTAAATGATAATTCATGGAATATTAGATAATAATATGATTTATCCTAATTTGTTTGGGATAATCATTTTATTTATCTTTTATTTGGAATAAAGGATTAATGTAATAATTATCTCTTAATTATTTAATCCTTGAGGACAAGGTTTACTCTCCTATATAAAGAGAGTTCTCCAAGCCTTAATTGAAAGGTACTATTCACGTCACTATTCACCGAGAGAAATTGGCCGAAAAATTTCGGCCTCTATTCTTAGGGTTCGAGTTGGAAATATCTTCGGGATTTTTCTGGTTGCATATCAAGGAGGCTCGTGTATCAAGAAGGGTGTCCACCAACCGCCGTTTGGAGAACACATCGGAAGATCAAGGCTTCTCTTCCCTATATTGGTAACATGATCTTAACCCCCTTGTAGTAGTTTAAGTCCTTTATTTATGAATTGTGTCATATAAATCGTGATCCATCCGCTGCGCGTAGATCTAACTCGTTTAGATCTAAGAACCTGCATCCTTCAATTCGTTAGCTTCTCACTTTTACTAAATACTTTATACTTACCTCCTTTGCATTTTCTTTTGTATGCATTGTGGGGTGAGAAGACGAACAAGTTGACCAAGAGTAGTTGATGACGTTTGAAGACATTGATGTCTTGACGAAGATTCTAGTTCCTTTTCTTTGTAAAGGTTGTACTTGACTAGTTGTATTCTTTTTCTTAGACTTGTTGTACTTTAATTTCTAAGACCTTCATAAGTTTGGTTTGTACTTTTAGGATCTCGTATTGTACAAGTCTTTCGGTTTTTCGTTTTTGTAATTTAACTATCCATCTTTAGTATGGTTACTTTCTATTCTTAGTAGCATTTATATTTTTACCCGAGCTTTTTTTTAGCTTCCGTTTGCTTTATTTTGATACGACGACGTAGAGGCTTGCATATAATATTAGATTTATTTAATGCTATACGCACCGAACGTTTCTCTTCCGGATAAGGGCTCGGTATCCGGGAGCGGGGTGTTACAGCTGCTGCACCGGAGCTCAGCCGGTCAGCCACACCTTCGAAATCAGAGTATAATTTTACGAGTGAAAGAGTTGATTCAAAGTGAGTTTAAATGTTATTTGGTTGCTTCTTTTTATAGAGTTATTATGTGTCTTAAAAACCCAACAGTTGATATTGGGATTAACAAGAAGATGGAAGGAAAACTATTATTCTTGGGACGGTGGAGTTTTGGGCTTTGAAAGGGCACACACCTTTTCACGTCTTTATGAAAAAATAAATATTTTCTCACAGTGGGCGTATCCGAAGGCTGATACACGTATCCTATCAGAATTGGCGTATCATAATTGCCGTATCCAAAGTTTTCAAAACTACAAATCCATCCCGATATGTATCCCATGGCGCATCTTGCGTATCCTTGCCGTATCGGTATCCACGGCGTATCGGATACGTGATACGGCTAAAAACTCACGTATCCATGCATCATAGTCTTCATTTCTATGTCCTATCTTCCCACATTCATTGCATATCACGGATAGATTCTCATATTCCACACTAAAGATCATCTCGTCCACCATGACAAAGGACTTAAGAGGCTTATCCAGATCAATTTCGACACTTAACCTAGCAAATTTACCACTTGCAGACCAATTGGTTCCGTAATCTAGTTCAATAGGTCTCCGTAAAATTTTGGTGATAGCAAATAGAACGGTTTCATCATATAGTTCTAAAGGTAGACCAATAATTATGAAGCATGCGATCGTGGAAGTAATTTTATCCTTAGAAGGGCAAAATTCTGGTTTCCATTTTCTGGGAAGCATGTAGCACCCATTAATTTCGAGCTTCCACAAGATTTGTATCTTCTTCATGAGAACCTCAATGGCAATGGATTTTCCCACAGGTTGGAGTAAGATAGAATTAGACCATTTACATTCTAAAGATTTCTTAAAAGAAGGGTCTAAGCGTAATTATGGGTATGGTTTACCATCAATAGGTTCATAGATGGAGATTTTGTCCATATCTCAAAGGCTCTCTGAGAATTTCACCGGGGGATTTGCTGGTTTAGCACTCCCAAATTCATCAGCCGTAAGGGTTATGTCATTAGCAATCGTTAGCTCTCGATTCACCTTGGGAATCAACGATTCTTTTCAAGTAAAGTGATTGCCGACGAAGAACTCGGCCTGCTTTTGTATTTTCTTTCCCTGCAATCGTTGGAGTTTGGACTGATTGATTTAGCAAGGGAAAGAAAAACACCAAAATAGACGCATTGGTGGCGGTCCTGAATCTGGCAGTGGACAAAGAGGCGATGGTGAAGATATTGATTTGTTCATAGTCCTCTTCTTCCATGAATTCCTCTTTTTTTAGATTGTAATAAACATCATAAAATCCAACTTGGATTTCGTTACATCTGCTACTGCTAGCCATGATTGATTTTATCATTCTCGTCGTCCTCGAATTTGAAGTATTTTTTTGCCATTGGATCTTGAAAAAAGTTGTCAGTAGAGAGACCCTCCTTCTAGCATCATTTGACGAAGCTGAAAATCGTCGGGTATAAATCTGGGCTGTATTTTCCTAGTGACAACAATCCAAGACCAAAGAACCTTAGAAAATATGAATGAGGGGATGATTTTATGGTGATTTAGATTGGACTTGAGAAACAGTATCACAACCTTCCTACGTATCTTGTCATTGTTTAGGAATCAAGTCTCCATAGTTCCTTAGGGATCGTTTATATATAGAGGCTTGAGCCCTAGGCCTTCGTGGCCCAGGTCCTTGTTGGACTCGGATTTCGTGTTCTCTAAGAAAGGATAATCACGGTTCAATCCCCTTAATTTAGGAGATAATATCGGTATTAAAAGATTGAGTTTAATGATAAAGATCGGAGTCTTAATAGTTGTGGATTCTTTCCAAAATTATTCTGATAAGCATGCATTTTTATTATACGCTCTAGCCAACCTGCGGTGAGCAGCCGAGGTCGAGGTGGCCGAGCTGGCCATGTCGACCTTTAACTTCGGTCCTGACCGACTTGCGGTGGACGGAGGATCGACCTGCTCAGCCTCCCCCCTATGGGGCGGAGGTCGGCCCTTAGGCCTATAGTGGGACTCATGGTCTACAAAGTTAGGGTCTTGGCCCTATTATTATTATTATTATTATTATTATTATTCGAGTATTGTGTGCATGATACGTGGAGTGGTGGAATCCCGTATCGTCAGCGGCGTTATCACCGGAGGCTATCTCTTCTTCCTAGCTTCTATTTTCGGATCTGATGGTTGTCGTTTGAAGAGTAGCAGAATCCGGTCAATTGCTTCAGGTCTATGGTTGCCGGATTTGCAAAAGTCTTCGCCGGAAGTCCTATTCAGTTCGCCGGTTTGCATAAGGTTTTCGTGATGATGAGTGGTTGCATGCAGATCTTTGCTCTTTTTGGGTTATTGGCCGGTCGGTTGCAGTTTGAAGGTGATTTTTTTCTTTGCCACTTCACGGTTCGCGATAATGGATGGTGGTTCTGGGTAGTCGGCGTCTTTGTGTGTCTGTAGCTGTTTTTATTGTTAAGTCTTTTTTATGTGTTGGATCAAGTCGGTAATAGTCAGGATTTCCGGACTATCTTGCAGGATTTTAGTTTTTTTTAAGTCAAATAGTTTTGTGAAACAAGTCCTCTCTAATGAGACAAATTTGGTGGAGATGAGTTTTCCTATGCCCTTTGTTTCTTTCTTTCGGTGCTCATGATGGTTTCTATCTTTAGACCGGTAGTGGTCCAGAATTTGTCTGGTTATTTTTCCGGCGATGGCCCGCTGTAAAATAATTTCGTTTCCGGTAAAAAAAAATGTTGTCCCTTAAAAAAAATTAATCATATGCTATTTCAAATTATTTGACAATCAGTATGATGTCAATAAGTGAAGTGACACATACATTGGTACTTAATTGGAGACTTCAACCAGGTCATCTATCAACAGGACAAGCAGGGGGTAAAAGTGTTGGTGGACTGAATAGGGTCAAAATGTAGTCAATGACACATAGTTGTGAACTCCGGGGGTACCCTACCAGGGACCAAAATACACCTGGATAGGAGCTGACCGTGGGGGTGGTAAAATACATCAAAGATTAGACCAAGTATGGAGCAGCAAGTAATGGTTAGAGATGTTTGAACATGCCTTAGTCAAGAACTTGCCTAGAGAACATTCGGATCACAACCCCATACTGCTGGATACAGAGATTTTGATTCCTAAAACCAAAGTGAGAGGTCCTTCTTCTTCCAACGGGCTTGATTGGAGCACAGAGACTTTGAGGAGTTTATTTATGACTCCTGGAATGCAGATTTGGATATGTTTGACATGCGGGGGAAAATTTCTAGTGAGGCCAATAAATGGATCTATGTGGTTTTTGGAAATGTCTTTTCCAGGAAGAAAAACTGCCTATCTAGAATGGAAGGGGTAGAGCTGAGCCTTGGGAAAGCACCATCCAATTTCCTCTCAAATTTGTACACAAAGCACAATGGAGAACTTGGTGAAATCCTCCTCATGGAAGAGAGTTATTGGTAACAGAGATCACAACTTATGTGGTTAGCTGAAGGTGAAAGAAATACCCATTTCTATCATATTTCGGTAGTTAGAAAACAACAAAAGAAAAAATTCTTGCATGAAGAATGAACAGGGAGAGTGGGTTCATGATATTAAAGAGATAGAAAATATGGTGAGAAACTTTTATGTGGATTTGCACAACGCTGAACCAGTTGTAGATGGAGTTGATGTTGACTTCACCCTGCCACCCCTATCTTATACATACATCCAATTCTTGAATCGACCAGTATGTGAAAAGGATATAGAGGATGCAGTTTTTGGCATGGGAGACTACAAGGCACCAAGACCAGATAGAGTGCCTATAGTCTTCTATAAAATGAGCTGGCTAGTTGTTTGTAAATCCATCATACCCTTTGTTGTAAAAGCGTTTGAGATTGGAAGTTTTGATCCTAGACTCAATTAGACAACTGTCCCTCTTATTCCTAAGGTAAATCCTCCAGAAATTGTAGCTCAATTCAGACCCATAGCAATGACCCATGTGTGTGTAAAGGTAATTTCAAAGGTGATTGCGAACAGATTGCAGAACGTCATTGGAAAATCGGTCATCCAAACACAGCTATCATTTATCCCGGGTAGAGGCAGTTCTGGCAACATCATTCTTGCTCAATATATACTTCATTATGATAGGGTAGAGTGGATCTTCCTGGAAAGAATCCTACATAATATAGGATTTTCACAAACACTTGTCCACTTAATCATGTTCTCTCTGAAAACTTCCAATTTAAGGGTGATTTGCTGAACCCTATAGAACCGGAGAGCAGACTTAGACAAGGAGATCCCCTAGAACCCTATTTTTTGTTTTGTACATGAAAGTTCTCAGCCAACTGATAAATAAAGTTGTTCAAGAAAAGATTTGGAAACCAGTAAGGATTGGTAGACAAGATACCCCCTATCACACATGTTCTTCACGGATTATATGATCTTGCTAGGAGAGGCTACCTTAAATCAAGCCGCTGTTGTGAATCAAGTTCTTGTGAGGTTTTGCAACATGTCTGGTCAAAAGTTGAGCATAAGGAAATCTAATATATTCCATGTCTCAAAAAACACACCTCATCAGATGAAATTGGTTCTAAGCCAAGAATTGGGAATGCAGCATTCTAAAGACTTGGGACCGTACCTGGGAATTCTCTTCTTAAACTCAAGAGGGACAACAGAGAAGTACAACTATATTGTGGATAAGATGAGGAAAAAACTCACCAGTTGGAAAGCTAGAAGCCTGTCAAGAGTAGGTAAAATGATACTTATTAAAGCTCTTTAGATACCCATCCCTTCTAGACAATGCAGATTGTGAATTTACCTCAAGGATGCATCAATAAGATGGAAAAAAAATCTGCAAACACTTCTTTTAGGGGGGAGGAGGATGAAAATAGAAAATTGCATTACATTTCCTAGATAAGCTATGCAATCCTAGGGATTATAGGGGTCTTGGTTTCAAGAAATTGAAACAGATGAACATTGCTTTCTTGGGAAATTGGTTTGGCAAATCCTCACTGATGACACCTCACTTTGGGTACAGACCTTTATTAGTAAATATGAGAGTCCTTTTGAGAAACCCAAAGTTACATACTCTTCTACGTGGAAGGGCATTTGCACAGCAGCAGATCTTAGGGATGGATTTGGTGTGGAAAATGATAAAATAATCTGGAAATGGGGAGATAATCCTAAATATACGGTGGCAGCTGGCTATGAATACCTCACAAGAGATCATGAGCCCGTAAATAACATCTTGTGAGAGAATATCTAGAAGCTCAAGGGTCCGTCACGACTGAATTTCATGTTGTGGCTAGCAGCTCACAACGCTTTGCCAACGCAGGAATTGTTAAATAGAAGACATGTTTCTAACACCGGAATTTGCAATGTTTTTAAGAGGGGTGGGGAAGATATTTTTTCACTCCTTGCATGACTGCAAAATTCCAACCTTAATTTGGAAGTGTTTGTTGCCACAACAACAATGGAGAGAATTCTTTTCGCATTCGAGTATTCAGAGTTGGATTGGCACCAACCTGCAAAGATGTAGAGAAAATCAAGGATGGCCCTATCAGTTTAGAGATATAGCTTATGGCATTTGGTACTAGAGGAACAAGATCACTATAACGCTCTTGTCCCGATTACCGAGTCCTTATCCGGAATTGAACGCCCGCCACGCATATAATTAAAATTTAATTATATGTGTAAGCCTTTTGTAATCAGCCATCAGAGAACAAGCGAAAGACAAAAAGACTGACTCTGGTAACTAAAACAACTAATAAATGATCGAAAGAAACACATGCTGCATCTATTGCAACATCAAAAGACTTTACTACAACCGTCAAATACAATAAATCCATTACAAGTTGATAACCATAAATTGAAATCACTAATCTTCCTATATTACAAGGGATAAGAGAATCTATACCAAATTAAAAAGCAATAAAGAGTAAGTAAACTTCGTCTGCATCATCTCCGGTTCACTCCTCAAAGGCCTCGAAAACAACCTACATATCAACCACCTTCTCGGGGTGGGAACAAAAGAGAAGAGGGGTAAGTACATATGTACTTGGTAAGGGGCAGAAGAAAACGGCTACAATAAATAGCAGTACATATAGATATTTAACATGAATAATTTCTACAATCACTACCACATATGTTGTAACACTAGACCTCACTCACCCACTATCAGCTCCGTATTACATCATCGAACAAGTAAAGTTAGGTACATCAATATCAAAGGACACTATGCACGGTGAAAAACTGCACCGCAACACGGGAAGCACCTCAAGGACATGGGCTTAGGTCTCCACGTGGAAGTTACACGCGTCTCTTAGCATCAGACCAAGTAGAGGGGTGTAATAGTCCTATGCTTAGAAAATAGACGTGCCTCACTAATGATAAAGACGTTTTAACTTCTAGACACACACATATGTAATTTACGAATTTAAGTCTAACCACCTGGTTCATTCACATGAAGGTTCCTATGGAAAACTAGCCCTAGAAAACTAATTACGCTACCTAGCACATTGTAAAAGGATTAAACACTACTAAGTTAATGTCCCACAAGGCCTAAACAACGTCTTCCGGTGCTCCCACCTTCTCCCCGCAGAGGGTCTCAGTTGTGGTGCTGAGCCAAGGCTACCACAAGTTGTAGTTAGACATTGTCAATGAAATTTAATGCCCCAAAGGCATACATACCAAACAACAACAAGTTGTACACAAGAAATATAACGCCCCGCTCCTGGATACCAGTCCTTATCCGGAAATGAAGCGCTCGGCACGTATAATATTAAATAAATCTAATATTACATGTAAGCCTCTACTACGTCGTATCGAGTTAAACAAAACGGAAGCTAAAAAGACTCGGCAAAAACCATAAAGGCTACTATGAAAAGAACTCGACATACTAAAGATAGAAATGTAACATTTATTACATTGGAAAGCCAAACGAAAACTAAAATGTACGAAACCTTCAAAAGAATACAAAAAGAAAATACAACGTTTCCCAAAGAACAACGTATCTAATGTATGTAAAAGAAAATAGAATAAGTAAACTCTTCAACTCCGGCGTCCTCAAATGTCGTCATCAAAGCCTTCCTCGAACTCTGGATTTACCTGTTCGTCTTCTCTCCCCAAAACACATAGAAAAACAATGCATTTTAGGTAAGTACAAAGTAATCAATAAGAGGTACGTAGAAGCTACAAATTAACTAAGGCTCCTTAACATGTTTTTAGTTTAATAATTATCCTTAATGAGACCGACTCAATCTAAGGTTCACTTCATGTCAATCAACTTGTCAAGACTAAATGTTTCTAACTTAGCTTATCTTTGTTACATCAGCATTCTAGGGCACTACGCATGGTGCTACTCACCACGAAGTATCTGGGTGCAACCTATTAGTGGATCACACCAATAGCCACGGGCTAGTCCCGATAGTATATGTGTTCGGTGAATTCCCTCTACTCTTGGTGCCCTCCAATGGCCAGCAAAGTTATCCATCAACAAGTACCCTCTACTCCTGGTGCCTCTAGAAAGGCCAGCAAGTTTACTCATTTTATTCGAAAGCCTACACATTGCGATATAAACTTGTGCCTTACCAAGAATGACATGATGTATAGTCTTTTACAAGTCAAATATGTAATCATCATTAGTTGTTAACTAGCCACCTAGTTGTTTTCAAGTAAGCTCCCTCACAACACAACTCTCTTTCCTAGACCTCTAAACACGGACAAGGCCTAGCATTTACACAAACATTGATGAACTCTAGATCACAAAATCACAAGCCTTTTCATGCCTTTCCGACGGTCCCGGATTTCAACAACCTTTAAGAGTACGTCCGATGCCGGAACCAAAGGCATCAGAACACAATCGGGGCTTATTTATGTTAATTATTTTTATTAGATCAAGGTTTAACATTTAGGATTCATATAACAACTAAAAATCATCTTTTTCATCAAAAAGGATGTCCAATGCACCCACACCGGGTTCAGTGCACACGCACTAAGCCAATGTACGTAAAAATTGGAATTCTGGTCCGTCCAGTGCACCCGCACTGGGGCTGGTGTGCCCGCACCAGAACTCGTATCTAAGATTCACATTTTGGGCCTCCAGTGCGTCCACATTGGGCTTGGTGCGCCCGCACCAAGCGCGGAAACCCCCCCCCCCCCAAAACTCAATTTTTTTAATCTCTAATTGATCCCTAATTGTTCTCAAACTTGTCCAACATCATAATACTCAGAAAAAGGCATAAAAACACAACTATTATCTATCATAACAACTATAGATTCTTAGGCAACACGAAGGTTACAATACTAGCATAAAATTACATCCAATCCTAACATAAACCCTATGAAACCGTAATTAATTTGTAGGAAGATCCTCTTACCTTAGCAAGCTAATCCAATTCCCAATCCTAAAAAACATCAACAAAACCTGATTTTTTCTTGCAGGTAACCTATGTCATCAATTCCAAAAAGGGTTAGACTCGATCACACGCTTCGATTAACATAAGACTACGAAAGATATGAGTTTTGATCCTTCAAACTCATCCAAAACATCATCTAGGTCGAAATTGCATACGTTAACAAAGCTCTGAACTTTGATTATTGGAACGACGCTCCTTTGACGACGATTCCAACGCTCTACTCGAATCTAAAAACGGTTGAGATTTGACTTAAAAACAGAAGAAATCTATCAACCTTTCTTCTCAAACTCTTACACGCAGGAGAGGGGAACATTAGGAGGTGAAATTCTGATTCAAAAGGTTAGGGAAACTGATTAAGTTTATTTTTCATAAAATAGGAAAATCCCAATAATTAACCTAATCCCTTATTTTCCTTAATTACCCTTATTATCAAAAAATCAGATTTTCCCATATTATTTTATATATTTCGGCCATATATATAAATACACTTAAAATACTTTAATATGAAAATCATAATATTCCATTTTTCGCAAAAAGACACATCTGCCCTTTTTTTAAAAGTCAGGATATTACATTCCTTCCCCCTTAAAAGGAGTTTCGTCCTCGAAACTCAAGCGTGCTCAAACTGTTGACCCTCCTTAGCACTCTCTCTTTAACATAAACCAAACCGAAGCTTCATTTGTTTTCCCACGGACAACCTCTAACCAATTCTGATCTTGCTAACCATTGAACCACACTCTACCGATTCCCAAACCGTTCAAAACTCGTACACTCAACCCAAAGCTGACCAACCACAACTTGAGTCACTGAAACTGCACTAGCCACTCTTCTACTCGGTGCACCCATCACCGGAAGATACTTCCTTATGTTTATAATCCAAGTAGACAAAATTCTTGAATAGCTGTCCTATACCAAGAATCACTTTATAGTCCGCAGAATTCAAAACTGTAACTTTACTCTTGCCGCGGTAGATTCCAACACAACCAACAACTTGTAGTAACACCCTTTCAACATTGATTACTATATCCAAAGTCGTTTTTATCACCAAGGGATCCTTGAGGTTGTTCTTATGAACACTGAGGTGGGGTACCTGATTTTGAAACCGATCAACTCATTCCAACTAACTCACTACTGTCTTAAACCAAACCACTCACTTCTTTCTGATCCCTAAAACCACAACACCTAGTCTCTACCTACCAAACGTCTAAGGTGAAAGAAAGGCGTCTATTATTTCTTGATCAAAGGATTTAAATGGTTTTGAGAAATTCAGGTGCATACATAAGCCATGAACTAATTGATTTGCACAAAACAAACTGAACTGATTTTGAACACGAGGCAAAGATAAAATCTGTAAGTATATAAGTTTTACATATGATGCTCAAAAATAAAAAAATTTGGGAAGCCATAGGTCGGTCAAAATAATTCTTTTTCTCTACTGCTATAAGCTGTCAAAAATTTTCAGGACTTCACAAACTGACTTGTGTTGCAGATTGTGCTCAAACAAAAAGAATTTGCACCTGGTTCAAAAACAATTTTTTTAGTGCAGGATGTTTCTACAACCTATCAAAAATCCAAGTCATTTGGAGGTGTTTAGATTATTCAAAACAGATTGATATGTAAGAGTACCGCTGTAGAATTTTCTGAATAGAGTGCTCATCCTTGTCAAGAAATTTATGAACAATCCAATTTGAAAACTGAGTTGATGTAAAGAGAGAAGTTGTGGACATGACAACTTTCTAAGTGGCTGAAAAATTTATGGAATTTTTGGTATTTCAGAGATGATATTACAAGGCGTATAGAAATGTGTACAAAATCATTTATTTGTTTTGTATAACATCAAGTTACTAAAAGAGGTGATTAGGACCAAACATAGCAAATAAAAAGGTTAAATCCACAAAGAGAAAGAACATGTGAGGGAAGTCTGAAAGTTCCAAAAGAAGAGATGGATTCTATTAAGGAACCTAGAGGAACGAACTCGAGGAAATCACGTAAGAGATGTGTGCTTAGAACTCAACATAACTTTCGCGTAAGGAGACTCTTCACTTGGTCCTAGTCCAACTTAACCACGGTTTAAGGATTCTTAGTCTTACGAGGATTTAACACCAAGATAAAGAGAGATCAGAAAGGTTCAACAAGGTCTAAAGAAATCATATCTTCGAGGGAAGAAGCCTAGGAAAGAGAGGACGCTTTGCTCTCATACCAACTATAACGCCCCGCTCCCGGATACCGGGTTCTTTATCCGGAAACGAAATGCCCGGCACATATAATATTAAATAAATCTAATAATACACATAAGACATTACTACGTCATATCGAGTTAAGCAAAACGGAAGCTAAAAAGACTCGGCAAAAATCATAAATGGTACTATGAAAAGAACTCGACATACTAAAGAAAGAAATGTAACATTTATTACATTGGAATGCCAAACGAAAACTAAAACGTACGAAACCTCCAAAAAATACAACGTTTCCCAAAGAACAACGTATCTAATGTATGTAAAAGAAAAGAGAATAAGTAAACGCTTCAACTCCGGCGTCCTTAAACGTCGTCATCAAAGCCTACCTCGAACTCTGGATTTATCTATTCGTCTTCTCTCCCCCAAACACATAAAAAACAATGCATTTGAGGTAAGTACAAAGTACTCAATAAGAGGTAGAAGCTACAAATTAACTAAGGCTCCTTAACATGCTTTTAGTTTCATAATTATCCTTAATGAGACCGACTCAATCTAGGGTTCACTTCATGTCCATCAACATGTCATGCTAACTGTTTCTAACTTAGTTATCTTTGTTACATCAGCATTCTCGGGCACTACGCATGGTGCTACTCACCATGAAGTATCCGGGTGCAACCTATTAGTGGATCACACCAATAGCCACGGGCTAGTCCCGATAGTATACGTGTTCGGTGAAGTCCCTCTACTCCTGGTGCCCTCTAATGTCCAGCAAATTTATCCATCAACAAGTACCCTCTACACCTGGTGCCTCTAGAAAGGCTAGCAAGTTCACTCGTTTTATCTGAATGCGTACACATTGCGATATAAACTTGTGCCTTACCAAGAATGACATGATGTTTAGTCTTTTACTAGTCAAGTATGTAATCATCATTAGTTGTTAACTAGCCACCTAGTTGTTTTCAAGTAAGCTCCCTCACAACTCAACTCTCTTTCTAGACCTCTAAACACGGACAAGGCCTAGCAATTACACAGACATTGATGAACTCTAGATCACATAAGCACAAGCCTTTTCATGCCTTTCCAACGGTCCCGGACTTCAACTCCCTTTTAAGAGTACGTCCGGTGCCGGAACCAAACGCATCGGAACTCAATCGGGGCATGTTTATGTTTAATTAATGTTATTAGATCAAGGATTAACATTTAAGATTCATATCACAACTAAAAATCATCTTTTTCATCAAAAAGGAGATCCAATGCGCCCACACCGGGTTCAGTGCGCACGCACTAAGCCTCTCTACATAAAAACTAGAATTCTGGTCGTCCAATGCGCCAACACGAGAAATCTGTATGTAAAATTCATATTCTGGGCCTCTAGTGCATCCACACTAGGCTTGGTGTGCCCGCACCAAGCGCGGCAACCCCCCCAAAACTCAGTTTTTGATCTCTAATCGATCCCTAATTGTTCTCAAACTTGTCCAACATCATAATACTCAGAAAAAGGCATAAAAACACAACTATTATCTATCATAACAAATATAAATTCTTAGGCAACACGAAGGTAACAATTCTAGCATAAAATTACATCCAATCCTAACATAAACCCTACGAAACCGTAATTAATTTGTTGGAAGATCCTCTTACCATTTACCAAGCTAATCCAATTCTCAATCCTCAGAAAAACCAGAAAACCTTGATCTTTTCTTGCAGGTAGCCTATGTGATCAATTCCAAAAAGGGTTAGATTCGATCACACGCTTCGATTAATACAAGACTATGAAAGATATGAGTTTTGATCCTTCAAACTCATCCAAAACACCGTCTAGGTCGAAATTGCATACCTTAACAAAGCTCTGAACTTTGAGTATTGAAACGACGCTCCTTTGACGACGATTCCAATGCTCTACTCGAATCTAAAAACGGTTGAGATTTGACTTAAAAACGGAAGAAATCTCTCAACCTTTCTTCTCAAACTCTTACATGCAGGAGAGGGGAAGATTAGGAGGTGAAATTCTGATTCAAAAGGTTAGGGAAACTGATTAGGTTTATAAAATAGGAAAATCCCAATAAATAACCTAATCCCTTATTTTCTTTAATTACCCTTATTATCAAAAAATCATATTTTCCCAAATTATTTTATATATTTCGGCCATATATATAAACTTCAAATATTTTAATCCGCAAATCATAATATTTCATTTTTCGGAAAAAGACACGTCTGCCCTTTTTTTAAAATTCGGGATATTACAAGAAATCATAGAAATAAAGTGAACAGGCACATTGACGCCCGCCCGCAAAACACCTTTATACCTATTATAATATTCATTCATTCGAAAGGCTTACATATTACGCCAAACACCTTTATACCTATTTTAACATTCATTCATTTGAAAGACTTACACATTATATCATCACATTGTATCAATTTTAGACACATGTTTATTACCATTGCATCTTATTTTATATTTTTTCCAAGAAAACAAATACGTAAGTTTTATATAGGAAGAAAAAGAAATAGGACCCAAAAAAAGAACATAATTATACTCCTTTCTTTTGTTCCTGGAAATATATATTGTATAAATAATGTAACAATATAATAATAATAATTTATTAAAGGAGCGTGCAAACAACATACCCTTTTTTTTTTTTTCTTGATGCGGGTAATTCTGCTGTAGGAACTCTCTATTACATTCAATCGTTGGATTGGTGACACGTATATAAACAAACAAAACTGTTTTTTCTTTTTCTACACATGACAGTCATCCGACGATCCGTATATAAACAAACAAAACTGTTTCCTTCTTGATGTTGCCGACAACATACCTTGGAATTACACCCAGGACCAATCCCAATAACGTAGTAATAATTTAATAACAATCACATTAATTAGTATACTTATCTCAACTAAAAGTAGAACAAATTTTATCCGAAGCCGGCCGAACATGCATAACGATTAATTTGCACAATACATTATCAAGGGACTATCTTTTCATATTAATGTTGTTTTACACTTACCAAGAGCCGAGAGTGTGCTTCGTATTGATATTCCACACGCCTGCCATTCTGACCGTAAATGAGTCCGGAAAATATACTATTCTGGCCAATTTATGGTCAATTCACACAACAACCATTCTGACCCAATTTGAGTCGAATACGATCATTATACTGATTTTATTCTAGTCAGAATTTTGAATGTTTTTCATACTCAATACCGGTCAGAAAGACATTCTGACTAAAATTGAGTGAAAAAAACTTTTAATATTCTGTCTCAAATTCAGTCAGAATCAATAGTGGTTCTCTTATATTGTTGTTGTTATCTTGACCCAATTCTAGTCTGAATTTGTAGAATATTCCGGACTCCATATTGGTCAGAATGATGCTCTGACTATATATGAATTTGGAAAACTTCAAACATTCTACCTAAAAGATGGTCAGAATCAATCAGTGTGGACTCTCAACACGTATATTCTGATCATATTTCAGTATGGATAATGTGTCACATTCTGACCAAACTTTGGTCGGAACGAACGCGCGTAAAATAAAAAAAAGAAAGGGCGAAATTAGAAATAAATTTATGTGTGATAAGATAAAAATTGGTGTGAAAAGATATTTCCTTTATCAATCCAATTGATGAATTAGCACTTTATTATACTAATTAATAACACAACAAAAACATCGATTGAATAACATCCCTAACCTTAGCAATTTCCAAAAGTAGTTTGAAAGTGAAACGATAATTTAAAAGCTTGAATCCCTGGTTCCCATCACTTCTACGAATAACCTATGATCCTTAAACGGTAAAAGCTCAGATTTTCTCAAGAACGAAAACGAATCGAGATTTCGGGCTAAAAAGGGAAAACTTACTGATTAGCAAACGATTATTATCCAAACGATCGTCTTCTCGCGGTGATCACTTTCTTCTACTGTGGTATGTCCATATTCTTGACGGATTAGCCAGACGATTGAAGATTCTCTTCTTCCACCTCCAGGCAATTCTACGTCGTTCGTCTCTTATTTTTCTGAAAACTTGCGTCGACTGAATTAATGGGAAATTAAGAGAAAATTTTCTTTTTTTATATCCATAATTAATTCCATTATTTAAAATAATTAATTCCTTTTAATTATTACTTCTTTTAGGTTAACGTAATTAGGGAAATAAACTAAATTAAATCCCTTTTTACGTTTTTACCCTTCTTGAAATTTTGGGGTGTTACAATCACCCATGGAACTATGACCTTGTTTTCTGTCCCTTCAATGGGTTATACCTGTAATTTGCGTCAAAAGATAGTGAAGTGGAATCTCAAACGATTTCTTCACCCAGAAAGGTCCAGTTTTTGTCAACCATTTCTTTGCAGCCTTCTTCCCTGCATCAACCTCTCCTTCAATTTGCTCCTCAAGCCTGTTGAAGATGTATGTTGCCCAGTCAAATTCCAATCCCTCATAGATTAATGCCATCAGACTGGTTCTTGCTTTTGTCATAGCATTCAAGGCTCATACCATTCCCTCATTGCATTTGCCAACCAGATAGCTAAAATATTCAAACGGTTTCTTCAAGGCCCTTCTCAAGCAATTGAAATTTTTTTTTTTTTGGGGGGTTGCATTATTTTCTATCTCCGACCAGAATGCATCAGTGTTTATTACCACATTCTCTAATCTTGTGGGGCCATTTCCAGAGAGTTTGAGATGTTGATGAAGAAGATCGGCTGTCATTACCAGTTCCTTCCCATTAACTGTCGTGGTAATCTTGTCATTTATCAATTGAGCATCCTCAGTGATGCGTCCTTCCACAAACTTGACATTTTTTTCAAAATGAGATCAGATTCTCATAGCATATAGCTTTAAAGGGTGGATTCATGAAAGTCATTAGCTCTAGTTTTTCACATCCGGCTACAAATTTTTGTTCTTGAACATTGCTCTCACACAATCTCAGATAATGCATAGGTCTAAAGAAAGACCCAATGGCTATGATGTCTTCATACTGTTTTGCAGTGAGACCTTTAAAAGCAGATGAGGCAATTGCAGAAATTTGAGAGTAAGAAGTTATGAAAATTCTGGAAAATTAGGGTTCGAATTGCAGAGAGAGCGTAAAGATTATTTTGAAAATGTATAAGTGTTGTTTATATATTGAGGAATTTGTAGTGTGAACATGAATGAATATAGAAGGATTTAGTGGAGTAATGGCATGATTTTTTGTCTATAAATCACGGTTATTGAGGGTAGTGGAAGTGTGGATCAAGAGAAGATAGATAAATCCCGATAATCGAGGCGTTGCCATCATTCCTTCTTTTCAAAAAATAACTCCATATTTTAATCCTTGTGTCTAATTAAAATATGTAATATTCACGTGTGTATTCTCCAGAATAAATGCACCATAATATTTTTGTTTTTCCACATATATAAATGATTTATTCATTTCACACTTCACTTCACTGGCCACTTCACTGATTTTGTTGAGTGGTTGAGTGACTTGACTGCTTACTCGGCTGGTCAAGTCTTTTAACTGGTTATTTTTTACTGAGCTGCTTCATCAAAACAACTATTCTTAACAACCAATTAAGTGGACTCCGCTGGTACCAGTGATTGACCTGCCATGTGAGCTCACCCAAAATGGCAAAGGTTTAATTAGCTGGTGAAGTCACTCAGCAGGTTACTTTAGTTAGCTGCTCCATTTAAGTTAGTCAATTTCAATAATTCCCAACTCAGTTCTTAATTTAAAAAACCTTTCATGACTGAGTGGTTTAGTGAATCTATAAGCTAATTGATCTTCAGTGGATATATACTTCAAGACTAAATCTCATTTTTCCATATCATCTCTGATAAAATGAGGCCTTACATCAATATGCTTTGTTCTTGAGTGAAGTACAAGATTCTTTGTAATTGATATTGCACTTGTGTTATGACATATAATAGGGATTGTCTTTTCCCCTATTCCATAATCTCTTAGCTACAATCTTATCCACAACACCGGCTTGCTGCTATATATTCTGCTTCGGCTGTTGAAGTAGATATTGAGTTCTACTTTTTACTACACCATGATACTAGTCTGATGCCTAGCATCTGACAAGTTCAAGAAGTGCTTATTTTATCAACTTTACATCCTGCATCATCTGAATCTGAATTGGATATCAGCTTTAATCCTCCATCTTTTGGATACCAAATTCTAACATTCATTGTGTGTGCTTCACATAATTGATTATTCTCTTGGCTTACAGTAAGTGAGATACCTTCCATTGTGATTGGAATCTTGAACATACTCCTACTATAATTACTATATCTGGTTCTTTGGCAGTTAAGTAGAGTAGTGCTCCAATTATGCCTCTGTACAAATATTGATCCACATCCTTTCCCTTTTCATCTTTTCCAAGCATAACTCTTGTACACATTGGTGTTTCTGATGTTCCACTTCTGTCCATACCATAATTGTTTATCAAGTCCTTTGTATACTTGTCTTGATTAATGAATATGCCATCTTTCATCTATTTCACATGTAATCCAAGGAAGAAGTTGAGTTATCCCATCACACACATCTGGAATTTGCTCTTCATCAACTTTGCAAACTTTTCTCATAGTTTTTCATCTTCTGATCCAAATATGATATCATTCACATATATCTAAACTAGTAATTTGTTTGATCCATCTTGTAATTTGAAAATTGTTTTGTCTATTGTGCCTTTGCTAAATCCATTATTTGTCAGGAACTGTGATAGTGTCTCATACCATGCTCTGGGTACTTGTTTGAGTCCATATAGGGCTTTCTTGAGTTTGTATAATTTGTCTTCTTTTCCTTTAACTTGAAATCCAGGGGGTTGCTCCACATATACTTCTTCTTCTAATAGTCCATTTAGAAATGCACTTTTCATATCCATTTGATAGAGAGTTTGAAGTCTTTGTGAGTTGCAAATGCTAGAAACAGCCTAATTGCACCCAATCTTGCTACTGGTGAAAATCTTTCATCATAATCTATGCCTTCTTCTTATGAGTATCCTTTGGCTACCAGTCTATCCTTGTTTCTGACAATTGCTCCTTGTTCATCCATCTTGTTTTTGAATACCTATTTTGTTCCAATGACATTTGCCATATCTGGTTCATCTATTAGTTCCCAAACTTCATTTCTTTCAAACTCATTGAGTTCTTCTTGCATTGATGTGATCCAGACAGCATCTTGTATTGCTTCATCTATTGTCATGGGTTCAACCTTTGACAGAAAACAAGTTAACATGCTCTATAATTGTGTTTTGGTTCTTACACCTTAAAGTACATCTCCAGTGACTTAATCATATGGATGATCTCTGAGCCAGTTGACATCAGGTTGGAGTTGTGTCTATGCTACTGCCTCTGCTGTTGTATCAACTGGTATATCTTCTTGTTCCTCAAGTGCTTTATCCAATAGTGCAGTTGGTGTTTTTGCTTCTATATAAGCTGGTCTATATTCTTGTTTTCTTGTCTATATTTCTTATGTATTGTGTAGATCTTCACAGCTTGTGTTTGGTTCATCAAACATTGATTCTTAAATCACCAAGGTTCTTTTGTTTAACACACTGAAAGCTTTGCTGGTGTCAGAGTATCCTATAAAAATTTCTTCATCAGCTTTTTCGTCAAAAGTGTGTAACTGATTCCTGTTTAAGACAAAACATTTAGCTCCAAACATGTGTAAGTGAGATATTTTTGGTCTTCTGCCATTCCACACTTCATAGGGTGTTTTGACATAGTGTTCATTGATAATTGATCTGTTTTGTGTGTAGCATGCTGTATTTTATGCTTCAACCCAAAATCTTTTTGGTAGGTCTGCTTCTACTCTCATTGTTCTGACAGCCTCTTTTAGAGTTCTATTTCTTCTTTCTGGTACTCTATTTTTCTATGGAGTTCGTGCTGCAGATAGCTGGTGTAACACTTCATTTGCTTCACAATAAGTTCTTATTGCTTCATTTAGAAACTATGTGCCTCTGTCTAATCTAATCTTTATGATCTTCAATTCTTTTTCATTTTGCAATCTTCTCAGTAGATCATGTTGTTTTTTGAGTGTCTCTTTCTCGTATTTATGAATATGGCCCATGTGTATTTGGAAAAGTCATCAACCACCACAAGAGTGTACTTTTTGCCACTTACACTTACTGGTGTGATTGGTCCAAATAAATCCATATGCAACAGTGTTGACTAGTGTTGTTTTGCCTTGAGTGAGATCTTGATCTGTATTCCCTTTTGGCATGCATCACATAGACTTTCTTTCCTGAATGTGATTTCAGGTAGGCCTTCCATAAGTTTTATTTTTCTAGATTGTTGATTGTCTTGAAGTTCAAATGATGTAGTCTTTTGTGCCAAATCAACTAGGTGATTTCTTGTTTTTCACTAGTAGACAGGTTTCAAGTTTTGTTGTCTTCCGATCTATCACATACATGTTGTCCTCTCTTTTTCCTGCAAGTACAACTGTGTTAGTTTGTTTGTTAATTACTTTGCAACCTTTTTTTGCTGAAATGCACATTATAGCCTTTGTCACATAATTGACAAATGCTTAGTAGATTAAAGATCACCCCCTTTACGTATGCCACATTCTGAATCTTCAGGTTGTTCTTCAGCATTGTTCTTCAGGAATGGTGTTGTGTGGTGAAGCGGAAAGTATACTTGTCTTGATTAATGAATATGCCATCTTTCATCTGTTTCACATGTATTCCAAGGAAGAAGTTGAGTTATCCCATCACACACATCTGGAATTTGCTCTTCATCAACTTTGCAAACTTTTCTCATAGTTTTTCATTTTCTGATCCAAATATGATATCATCCACATATATCTAAACTAGTAATTTGTTTGATACATCTTGTAATTTGAAAAGTGTTTTGTCTATTGTGCCTTTGCTAAATCCATTATTTGTCAGGAACTGTGATAGTGTCTCATACCATGCTCTAGGTACTTGTTTGAGTCCATATAGGGCTTTCTTGAGTTTGTATACTTTGTCTTCTTTTCCTTTACCTTGAAATCCAGGGGGTTGCTCCACATATACTTCCTCTTCTAATAGTCCATTTAGAAATGCACTTTTCATATCCATTTGATAGAGAGTTTCAAGTCTTTGTGAGTTGCAAAGGCTAGAAACAGCCTAATTGCACCCAATCTTGCTACTGGTGAAAATGTTTCATCATAATCTATGCCTTCTTCTTATGAGTATCCTTTTGCTACCAGTCTATCCTTGTTTCTGACAATTTCTCCTTGTTCATCCATTTTGTTTTTGAATACCTATTTTGTTCCAATGACATTTGCCACATCTAGTTCATCTATTAGTTCCCAAACTTCATTTCTTTCAAGCTCATTGAGTTCTTCTTGCATTGATGTGATTCAGTCAGCATCTTGTATTGCTTCATCTATTGTCATGGGTTCAACCTGTGACAGAAAGCAAGTTAACATGCTCTATAATTGTCTTTTGGTTCTTACACCTTAATGTACATCTCCAGTGACTTAATCATCTGGATGATCTCTGAGCCAGTTGACATCAGGTTGGAGTTGTGTATGTGCTACTGCCTCTGCTGTTGTATCAACTGGTATATCTTCTTGTTCGTTAGCTGCTTTATCCAGTAGTGCAGTTGGTGTTTCTGCTTCTATATAAGCTGGTCTAGATTCTTGTTTTCTTGTCTCTATTTCTTATATATTGTGTAGATCTTCACAGCTTGTGTTTGGTTCATCAAACACTACATGAATTGATTCTTAAATCACCAAGGTTCTTTTGTTAACTCACTGAAAGCTTTGCTGGTGTCAGAGTATCCCATAAAAATTTCTTCATCAGCTTTTTCGTCTAATGTGTGTAACTGATTCCTGTTTAAGACAAAACATTTAGCTCCAAATATGTGTAAGTGAGATATTTTTGGTCTTCTGCCATTCCACACTTCATAGGGTGTTTTGACATGGTGTTTATTGATAATTGATCTGTTTTGTGTGTAGCATGCTGTATTTGAGGCTTCAGACCAAAATCTTTTTGGTAGGTCTGCTTCTACTCTCATTGTTCTGATAGCCTCTTTTAGAGTTCTATTTCTTCTTTCTGGTTCTCTACTTTTCTATGGAGTTCGTGCTGCAGATAGCTGGTGTAACACTTCATTTGCTTCACAATAAGTTCTTATTGCTTCATTTAGAAACTATGTGCCTCTGTCTAATCTAATCTTGACGATCTTCAATTCTTTTTCATTTTGCAATCTTCTCAGTAGATCAGGTTGTTTTTTGAGTGTTTCTTTCTCGTATTTATGAATATGGTCCATGTGTATTTGGAAAAGTCATCAACCACCACAAGAGTGTACTTTTTGCCACTTACACTTACTGGTGTCACTGGTCCAAATAAATCCATATGCAACAGTGTTGACTAGTGTTGTTTTGCCCTGAATGAGATCTTGATCTGTATTCCCTTTTGGCGTATCACATAGACTTTCTTTCCTGAATTTGATTTCTGGTCAGCCTTCCATAAGTTTTATTTTTGCTAGATTTTTGATTGTCTTGAAGTTCAAATGATGTAGTCTGTTGTGCCAAATCAACCAGGTGATTTCTTGTTTTTCACTAGTAGACAGGTTTCAAATTTTGTTGTCTTCCAATCTATCACATACACGTTGTCCTCTCTTTTTCCTGCAAGTACAACTGTGTTTGTTTGTTTGTGAATTACTTTGCAACCTTTTTTTTGCTGAAATGCACATTATAGCCTTTGTCACATAATTGACTAATGCTTAGTAGATTAAAGTTCACCCCCTTTACGTATGCCACATTCTGAATCTTCAGGTTGTTCTTCAACATTATTCCTTCTTCCTTAATCTTGCCAGGGTTTTCTTTGCATCGAAAAGTGACTTTGGGGCCATCAAAAGCTTTAAATTCAGTCAACCATCCATTGTCACTAGTCATGTGTCTGGAACATCCACTGTCTATGTACCAGAGAACCTACAAAATAGATTAAATACTTTTAGGTACCCAACACTGTTTGGGTCCACACCTGTTAGCAGTCATGCCTCATACTCCAAGTGTATATCCAAATGATCTTCTACTTCGTGCGTTGAAATCATCAACCTCATATGTATAAGGCATGGCAGAATAAATTGTAATTTGTTTACTAAAAGTATTCTGATATATTTTCCTACCTTTTTGTGTCTTAGCATCTTGTTTCACCTTCCAGAATATAGGTGGAGACCTTTGTTCATACTGTCTTTTGTATGTTGGGTCAGGTTTATGCTGGTTTTTCCTAAATACAGTTGACTGTTTATGGGCTAGTTTCTTTCAGTATAATGGTGAGGGAATATTCCGATCATCTTCTAAAGGGTAACGTCTTTCCTTACCTTTCAGTAGGCCTTTTCTTTAGTAGGTGGGGATAAGATGATTTACTCTACTGTTTTACTGCACTGGTTCTTGACTTCACTGGTGCAGGATGAGTAGTTGATTCAATAGTCTGTCCTTTTCTAAAATTACGACCAGTTCTGGCCCCTAATTTATAATTATACTGACCATTGTGTCTTTTCTCATCTTGAAAGTTGTAGCCAAGACCAGATTTAGATCCAAACCCTTTTAGAGGTTTGTAAGCTGGTACTTTAACGACCTCGATTTCACTGGTTCGAAATCTTCTCAAATTCGGTAAAGAGGTCTTCTTGACTTGTTTGTCAGTACAAGATAACTAATCATCTGATGCTTGTTGAATGGCCAATTAATTTTCTTTACTAGTTAAGTCAGATTTTTGCTTATCTAGTTCCTTTTTCAATCTTTTATTTTCCTTCCTTAGATTCTCACATTCTTCTTCTATAATTTTATGATTCATTTGTTTTCTTCATATTTACTCAGTGAGATTTTGAATTAGTGTAGTGGAATTATGAGGGGAAACAGAAGATTGTGCAGTGTCAGACATAGATGCACTAGATGAGGATGCACTAGAAAATAACTTTGTTTCTTCAATTTCCTTTGCCATCAGACATAGACATGCTTTGTCATTTTCTGAGCTTGTTCTTTCATTGGCAGATGAGACACTGTCAGATGACTCTGCTGTGCTACCATCCTCTCCACTTCTTGTCTCAACTTTTAGTGCTTTTCTACTCTTCTTCTTATCACTTGAGTGCCTTTTATTTTATTCATCTTTGTCTTTATTCTCTTCAGGGCAGTCAACTTTATAGTGTCCATTCTTTTTGCAGTTGAAACAATTGATTTCATCATCTTTTTCTTGGTGTCGTTGCTGGTGGAAGACTTGTGTTTTGTTGAATAACTTCCTTTGTATCGCTTCTTCTTGAATCTATCAAATCTTCTTATTAATAAATAACCTCCTCATTCAGCTCTTGTGTCTCTTTGATGGCAGAGTCAGCTGGTTTACTCTGATGGGGTGCAACCAGTGCACTGGCCTTATGTGGCTCTATGGTTGCACCATCTTCATTGATTAACTCAAATTCATGAGCCTTCAAATGTGACATTAGTGTTAGTTTATCAGTTTTAGCAAGATCCAATATGCCTTTGAGCACTGAGGTGATTTTTCTCCATCTTTCTGGCAAAATTCTCAAGATCTTTAGACACACTTCATTTTGGTGATATGAGTGTCCAAGTTGTAGTAGTTCACTGATAATGGATGAGAATCTGTTATCCATTTGATCAATGGATTCACCGGTCTTCATCTTGAAATTTTCAAACTTCTTTTTTGCCATAGACAGTTTGTTCTCCTTGATTGCCTTAGAGCCTTCATTGGTTAGGGCCAGTTTGTCCCACATGCTTTTTGCAGTTTTTCAATCTTTGATTATCGTGAACATGTTGCTATCCAGAGTTTTCATAATCATATCTTTAGCAACATAATCAAGATTTTTTCTTCTCCTGTCATCTTTAGTCCAGTCCATATTTGGTTTTTCAATTTGAGATCCTTGATTAGGACCTATAGTTTCTACAATCATAATCATGATTGAACCATCATTGATAACATCCAACAACTCCTCATGAGTTGCTGTGCAAGAAGAGACAACATTCTTATTTTATATTCCTCAAAATTATTAACATTGAACACAAGAATTTTAGACTTAAAATTTGATGATTCCACTGTAGGAGATATATATATATATATGTATGAATATAACAGATTTGAAAAACTACTTTGAAAATATATGATCTCCTTGTTACCAGAAATCAGATCTCAACAGGTTCTAATACTAGAAACACTGCTCCGATACCAATTGTTGGTCCTCGAGAAAGGTGTGAATATAGTCAGAGAGGGGGAGGGGGTGAATGACTATATTGGGAGTTTCAAAAACATTTCTGATGAAAAGCTTTCTATGCAACGGAATTATAACCCTTCTAAATGTATTTTCAAAGTATTTAAACAAACACACAATAAAAAATAAAGTGCAATAAGTAAATGCTGAAAGTAAATGTGTAGAAAGTAAATGAACACAAAAACTCATAGTGGTTCAGGGTGGTGTAATCCCTTAATCCACTCTCCTCATGTGATGATTGGAGGAATTCACTATTGTTTTCACCATTACAATAGTTATGATTGTGCTTGGCTACACAAGTTTCACAATCTACAGGCTATCACTCCCTAGCTACAAAAGCTCCAGTGATCGAGTCCTCACACAATTCTCCTTAGGAACAAATCCTTTAGCAGCTATCACAACGATCACAACTCCTTCTCAGATTCATCGGATTTAGTTGTTAGAGATAGATCCTTAATGTTGATGTGAATTTGAGAATTTACAAGGTTGATTAATCTCATACTTTATATCACTGTTATGCTCTGGTTTTCTGAGATGAATCTTTTCTAGATATAGCTTTGAAGATAAAAAAGGTGGATTGATAATTTGGTAGAGTTTTTATCCTAAGAAATTCTGATAAAACTTGTTCATCTCCTTTTCTGTCAATGACTTCAATATATAGCCATAAATTCCTTGATTTTGTATTTCCCATCCGTTGGCTATTTAATACACAGAATAATCATTGATTTTAGTGATCCGGATTTTTCTTAAACGTTCCTCATATAACCCGGTCTTGATTAATGTTGATTCATTCTATATTAAATGATTGATCTTCCATATTTTCCATATTTTTGATTCAGTACAAGTAGCATTCTTGACTTAGCTGCTTCTTCTTTACTTCACTGTTGAAGTGATTACTTCACTTGACTACTTCATTAGTTCCTTCACTGGTCAAGTGACAGCTTTTATTTGGCTGCTTGAGTTTTACTCATCTGTTGCTTCTCTGTTGTTATTTATCAGCCAATAATCATTTACTTCACTAATCTATAATTGTGTGAGATCAGTGTACACCACATTAGAGAAAATTGATTTCATCACTTGTATGAGTTCTCAGACTAACCCAAGGTAATCACATGCTTTCTTGGTTGTAAGTCAGCCCAGAGGTCTTCACTTTACTGTGCTGGTGCCTTGGCTGTCTTCACTCAATTGGTCTTATTGAGTCTGGCTTACCAGATTAGTACAATGCTTGTCTAACTGAACTTATACAAATGTCAGACTCTAAGTAAAGCCTATACAATTATTTCTAACTTATTTTAGACTTGCTATAACAACTAGTATGGCCATAATCAAAACAATAAAAAGTTCCTAATAACTCAGTTCATTGGGTTCCTTCATGATCAGTGTACTCGGTTTTAGTCTCAGCATGTCCTCCTTCAGTTTCTCAATTTCAACTTGTAGCTTTTTATTTTCTTCTTTTATTTTCCCTTTTTTTTGGCATCATTCGGCTTCAAAATGAGGTAATGAGTAAGATGTTGATCTACCAAATCATTAGGAGAGGAATGAAGTTCCTTCAACTGAGTTTCAAGTCAAAAGATCCTTTGAGTGAGATGCCATTCTATTTGAGTTTGGATTACCCTGTCTTTAGTTGTAGGTGTTTCCAGCTTCTCTTTTAACTAAACTATTTCTGAAGGTGAGTCTGATGTGACTTGAGTGATCTTCACTAAGTGCTTATTCACAGCTTCATCAGTCTTGTTCCTGTAATTAAAATAGCCTAACATCTTGTGAAAGATTTCACTGTAATCATATCTCTGGCTAAGTAATACTTCCATTGAATTCTAAATCTTATTCATGTCTTTTGTAATCAAAAATTCTATTGGATCATCATTTACTTTGATGGTAGTCTGAGTGCGTGGATCTAGAATCATTAGTGCCATGTTGTTGTCTTCAATCTTCATCTGAATGTCAGCTGTCTATGACCCTGTTGGCAATTCTTCAACTTCATCAACTAACTTTCTTTTCTTGTTAGTTTCTTCAGTAGACTTCTCTTCTGATGCTTCGATAGTCTTTCCTTCAGTTTGTTCAGTTATAGCAGGTAATTGAACATCCTTTCTGAGCTGTTTGTTTTGACACGGTTTTCTACTTTGTAATGTTAGTTTCTTTGGTACTTCAGTGGTTTTTGAGGATTTTCAGATGCCACTGTCTTCTTCAATTGTTTAGTTTGTGCTGAGGATTTATCAGCTTCCTTTACTCGCTTGAGCACTTCCAGGAAATGTGGAATAAGAATACCAAATGACTTCTTCATATGAAGTCTTTCACTTTTCTTGTAGCCTTATTTATTGGCTTTGTTGATTCGATCAACTTCTTCATAATACTACTTTTTCATCTTGTTGAAGATGTACATAGCCCAGTTGAAATCGAGTTGTTCCCTGATGATATTCATGAGGTCCATTTTTTCACTTGATAAACTATCCAAACCCAGAAATTTGCCCATTACACTTCTTGCTAACAATTGACTTAGAATGGCAAATTCCTGCTTCAATGTATTCATTGTTGAGTATGAATGCATTGGTTTCTCACTTGAAGAGATTTGTAATGAAAATTCATCTCTTTTAAGTGGTGAACTAGATAAGTCAATCGATTTGTTGGTGGGGTTCTTGAAATCGAACAGTCTCTTGATAATTTCAGCATTGTTGCTGACTTTTTCTACATAAATGGTGGTTGAGAGAAAATAGCGATAAATCTTCATGTTCTCCCAAAATTGAATTACGGCATCAAAATCATGATCTTTCTCCAGCTTGATGTCGTGAAAATCCTCCAATCCTTGTATTTGCCTTATCATCATACTGATTTGGCTTGCTAGAAGTGTTCCTTGACATTTTTTTCATATTCTTCTAGAGAATGTGCCATACCTTCATCAATCAACCTTGGTCACCTTTGAGGATGATTTCTATGCTGCCATTTTTCTTTGTGAAAAAGGGCTTTGAAGAAAATTCTTAAGAAGAGATTGGATGATCAGAGTGTTATACGGTTTATCCCTTAAACTGAAAACCGATCTTTATAAAGATTTTGATTGTACCGTTTGAACTTCCATTCTGATTATTATGTATCCAATGCATGTACTATTTGTCCTTACCTGAGTACACACATAACAATTTTCTGACAATTACGATGGTAATTAAAGTGATGTAACTGTAGTGGTACACACAATTTACCAATCGACTAAATTTGACTTCTCTAATAATTTAAAAACTGATCTTTAGTTGTTAGTTAGTTCTCCATCTTGTGTAAATGTTAGTTCTTCAACTTGTCAATTCTCCTTATGTGAGTTTTGTGAAATCGTTGATACCAATGACTAATCTGTCAAGTGAGCTCACCCATCATGACAAAGATCAATCTCCTTGGTGGATTTTAGTTTCCCAACTGACCTTGATAAAGCCTAACACTGTTCTTTGTTTGGAAAACCACTCTGCATCCAATGGCCTTGGTAAAAATATTTGTCAACATATCTCCAATGCCTAACACTGTTCTTAGGTATATATCTCACAATGATGTCTTTTTTTTCAACATGATCCCTTATAAAATGATGGCTTACGTCAATGTGTTTAGCCCTTGAGTGTAATACTGGATTCACAGTTTATCAATTGCACTAGTGTTGTCACACATTATGGGAATTTCTCCTTCTCCTATGTTGTTGTCTGATCCATAATACTTGAGTACAACAGCTTCCAGCTGCAATATATTCAGCTTCAGCTGTAGAAGTTGAGATTGTGTTTTTCTTCTTGCTAAACCATGACACAAGTCTATTTCCTAATTACTAACATGTGCCTGGCGTGCTCTTTCTATCTATCATGCATCCTGCATAGTATGAGCCTGCATATGATATCAACTTGAATTATCCATCTATTGAATACCATATTCCAACTTTTAGAGTTTCTTTCAGATACTTCAAAACTCTTTTAACAACTGATAGGTGACTTTCTTTTGCTTTAGAATGAAATCTTGCACAAAATCCTACTACAAAGGATATGTCTGGTCTGCTTGCAGTTTGGTATAACAAGCTTCCAATCATTCGTCTGTAAAGTGTCTGATCAACATATTTACCTTCCGTATCTTCACAAAGTCTTACTCCTGTGCCCATTGGTGTTGCAATTCCTTCTAGTATCCATCCCAAATTTCATCAATAGCTCTCTGGTGTACTTGGTGTGATGAATGAAAATTTCATTGTCCATCAGTTTGACTTGTAAGCCAAGCAAATAATTCAACTATTCCATGATACTCATCTAAAATTTTCTTTTCTTTAGATTTGCAAACTTCCCACACATCACTTCATTTTTGTATCCGAATATGATGCCATCAACATAAATTTGTACTAATAAAGTACTTTCCCCAGCTTTGATTCTGAGTAAGTTCTTCTCATGATTCCTTTGGTGAAGCCATTTTGTACCAAAAATTGAGATAAGGTCTCATACCAAGCTCTGAGACCTAATTTCAGTCTATACAAAGATTTCTTCAATCTATACACTTTGTCTTCTTGTCCTTTGATTTCAAATCCTTGTGGTTGTTGTACATAGACTTCTTTTTCTAGAATTCCATTTAAAAAAATTCTTTGATTGTATCACAAAGATTGTTGTTTTATATGGAGAACTTGTCCAGCATAATGGAATCATGCCTTTGAACTTTTGCAGCTCTACATCTGTCCAGCTTGGTGGAATGTTTTGGCCTTGTGACAACTTCAACATACAGTAGATCAGGTAAAATGCACAGTCTGTCCTGCAAGTTAAATGTGGTTATAAAAATTTATAACATGATTATTTAGTGGTAGTAATGACTGTCTGAACATACGATTCATTATCTTGCAGTGGTAGTTTTTTAATTTTCGCTACTTCAACGCCTATCGAGCTCCCCTTTGATTTTGTTGCTTCATTTCGATATAAGCAACGCAAAACATAATTTTGCTACAAATTCGGATTTTAAAGAAAACAGTACACAGACGATCCATAATTGATACATGTATGGAAAAGAGAAAATAGGGGAATGTGTCACTACATGTTTGATTACTTTTTTGGCATTGCCTTAGCATCCAGACACTATACATGTTCTTGTGTTTAGTGATGGAAAACATCAATTAACCATATAGTTTAACATGAAATGCATATCAACAGAGCAATTGTTATACTAACATAGCTACACTACACACTTACGATGCTTTCACAATTGATGATGCTTGCATCTAAGTTAAGCGACCGAGTTGGGCATGAATGGTACATCTTCCAAATTCCGGATCCTCCCCCATACGTTAGTAATACCCAATGGTATTACGCCCCCGTTCTACTTGGACAAAACAATGGGAAATATACCTTCTGCCCTTGATGTATGTTTTTACTATGTCCGTGCTTAACGCATTGTCATAGTTGAGTTTTTCTTCAAAACATGTTATCGTGTCCTGCAAAATGAGATTTGACGTATATGTAACTGCCAAATAATAACATTTACTTCAATCATTTCATCAAGTTTTCATTCAAACGTTGACGGTTTTTCGTAATTGTTTATCATACCCACGTAGTTGCTGGGAAAATATGATGCTTCTCCTTTATCAAACCGACCCGCAACAAGATGACAATGAATGCATCTATGATCCGTGAACAATTTTTTGGCAATGTTAGGAAAACACAAATTATATGATCCTAATACACAACACTACCGACGAGATAAAAAAGGAAACTTTTGTCCTTACCATTTTATTAATGTCTTTGTCATCCAGTATTGCCATCATGGATGCCACAGTCACATAAGGAATTTATCCAGGAAAAGTTGACCACACTTCTTACCTGTGTAAAAATACTCGGTTAATAATGCTATTCCAACAACGGCAAAAAGAGTAAAATAGTTACTACTTGAGCTACAGAAGATGTGAGACAAATTGCCTACACTCCTAAATGATAAGGAAATAAAGTAGCGCCTTTACTGGCACCAATTGATTTTAGTAGAATGGTAAGCGCTTGATCCTAATATGGTATCAGAGCCAGAGGTCACGAGATCCCTGGTTGGAACATTATTTATAAAAAATGGGCAAGTGTTGGGAGAGATTGCCCACACTTGAGGGGGGTGTTGGGAGAGATTGCCCACAATCTTGATTGAAAAATTGTGCAAGTGTTGGGACAGATTGCCCACACTTGAGGGGTAGTGTTGGGAGAGATTGGCCACACTCTTGAATACCTAAAGAAATAAATTTGCACATTTACTACCACCAATTAGTTTTTGTACAATGGTAAGCACTTTAACTTAACATGGTATCAGAGCCAAAGGTCACGAGATCGAACCCTGTTTGGAACAATATTTATAAAAAAAATATTGTGCAAGTGTTGGGATAGATTGCCCAAACTTGAGAGGGTGTTGATTGCCCACACTATTAAATAAGGAAAAAAAAAGTACCGCATTTACTGGCACCAATTGGTTTTAGTAGAACGGTAAGCGCTTGATCTTTAACAAAAGGGAAAGTACTAAAAATACACATGTCGCTACATTTTTATATGTAATCAAAACAGATTCATCATGTCTACATTCGGAACAATTACCGCTCCTTCAAACTTGGATGAAAATATAGACAGATTTACATTTATTAAAAAAAGATCTTTTAGAAAAGGGAAAGTACTAAAAATACACATGTCGCTAAATTTTTATATGTAATCGAAACAGATTCGTCATGTCTACATTCGGAACAATTACCGCTCCTTCAAACTTTGATGAAAATATCACTACAAGAAAAACAGGTTATAATGATGGGAATTCCCGTCATTATATGCCATTTTCTCGTCATTAAAGACTTTTAATGACGAGAAATCCCCATCATGCCCGCCTCATAGTTGCCCTTCTAGTTAAAGCATTCAATGACGAGAATCCTGCCTCGTCATTAAAAGAATCAAGGCATTAATGACGAAACTTGACTCTCATTAAAAATATTTCTAGTGACGAGTAGTTTCCTCATTATTATACTATTTGCCTCTCATTAAAACTAAAGTTGAATACTAGTTTCTACCCGTTAATGACGGATATTACCGTCATTAATAAGTGGAAACCCACTCATTAATTAGCTGTGGTCATTATCAACAAAAGACGTGTAATGACCGGGTATACCATCACAAAAACTGCTTTAATGACGATAAAATTTGTTGTTCTATTACAATCTCACCCTTTTTAAATCCTGCATTCTATAAATACCCACTCTGTTGTACAAATATAAAAATATTAATTAACACATTTAAATATATGACTCTGCTTTGTAAGTTGAAACCATTTGGATTAGTCTATGCAAAATATACATAGTTGCAACAATATGCATTCATATATCCAAAATGTACATAATGGTAGAGTTGTTTCAAGAGATTCAAAAAGATAAGTACATATAGATGCATAATGATAGGATTTTCTAATATTACATCCCAAAATACAAATATCTAAAACCATAAATGTCGGTCACCAAAACATCAAGCACATCCAATAATCGATTTCTACACAGTAAAATAACACCATCTTAGGATATGATAAGTAGCAATCCTTACACATATATCTTCCAAAAGCATCAAAACCTTTCAAAACCCTGCAATAAGCCCAAGTTAACACTACAAGAAAATTAGGTGCTAGTGACTACTCAAAACTCAGATTGAACATGCACATATGCAGAACGTATACAACTTATCAATTCTTAGAATATGTTACTTGTCAAACATGTATTGCATTGTTTCAACCTAAATGACTAAGTGACAACTCAAAAAACATCTACATTGTGAATAGTATGTCAAATAAGATCACAGATGCAACATGGAAAATATTCCAAGTGTAGTCACAGTTTGACCAAACAAAGCAATAGATGTGCTAGAGATGCATTGATCTTTTCAAATATAATAGTCTAAAAAGGGGATGAAGTTAGACTTACCATCAAAATCATCCAAGACTTTATGGAAATCGGGTAAGAGCTGAAGCCGAAGCTTATTGGCGTCGCCACCGTCACACTATTGGAAGAGATATTCTCATTTTCACTCATCTGTTGTTCACCGATACAGTAGTCATGCGGCTCCTTCTCAGATCGCATACTCCGACTGCGTGAAGAAGATGTGTCTAACTTTCTGCCAAAATCTCAAGTCCGGCAATAAGAGCACTTGCATAAGTTCTACTACACATAATTTGAGCATTATATATGCGAATTTAGAGATTATGTTCTTTACATATACGAGTATATTCTTTTGATCAACTAAGTTCGAAAAGATAAGTTAAATACCTTATAAGGTCCGTGACACGATACATTCTCCGAAACAACATCCAAATTCCAGCCCCCGATGCCATCAAATGTGATATATCAGCTCTTAAACCTCAACCAAGATCAAAACATCAGAACTATCACGTGTGTGCTTACCACTATGAACAACAGAGGTACTAGACAGAAGAAGTAATGATTCTTCTTTTTTCAGAAAACAATGCACCAAGACTCGATAACGTGTTATGATACAATGATAAATTACCATTTCATCTAAAAGCTTAGGTTGTAAGGAGAATTAATCTGTATGGTTATACGATATTTAACAATATTGTTACCTTTTGGTAGCTTCCCTCTTCATTTCTTCAATTTGAAGTTCGATTTTCGCACATGCAGCTTGAATCTCTATATTCTTTGTACATAGCTCCCTCCATTGTGTCGATAAAGAGTTAAGAGTTCATATGCTTATATTGCTGATACAAACAAATGAAGTGTATTACTAAAGCAAACAAATAGGAAATCGAAGCGATTATTTAACCGACTTTATTTATAAAAAATGCCGAAATGCTAATTTCGGGAATCAAGATCGATCAATATTAAATACAAATCGGATTACAAGATGTTCAAGTCCAAGCACAAAGAAATATGAAACCACAATAGAGCTACAATGGACTTAAACAAGCAAATTTGAACTTTTCAGTGGAGTTTCAGAGGTGATAATCAAATTCAAGGAATGAGATTATCCAAAAATGAAAACAATGTTGAATACACAATGTTCAGTACACTTAGAAATAATCTAGAAGCATGACTTAAATCTAAGCTATGTGTTAACTATATACCTAGATCAAGTTTAATGAACAGTTTGATTAAATCACTTAAGCACAGAAACAACACTTGATATTAGGTGGATTGTTTAATATGCAATATTCGATTCGGGACGGGTAAAGGATAACACTTCAACTTGCAAGGCTAAAAATAATTTAAAAAAGATGCATAAACTTAGACTTATCTTAACCAATCACTCAATTGAATAAATATATATGCGGGTAGTATAATATTAAAAAGAAACTAGCAATTTACTCGAAACAAATTCAGCAAAATGTGCTATTACAAGACTTTTCAACAAAACATGTTTAGTAGGTCGCAAAAAGGAATAAACAAATTTCAAGTTTAGTAGGGGCTGCAAAATTACAAACAGACTGAAACTCGGCAAGCTTTAATTACGGCAAATTCAAAACCGGTATAAGTCTAAAAGGTTCAAAATTACAAGTTGGAGCAGATTTTACAAGATAATCACTTTTAATCAAGACTGAAATTATCCGTCAAAACTCAAGAGTGATAATCAAGATGTAATACCTAGATTACCAAGCCTGAACTTGGACAGACTGAATACACACTTCGGTTTACTAAGACTACTAACTAAGCCTATTTCAAGGTGTTCTAATATCACGGATTTAGAAGGCTCAAGCGAGCAATATGAGGGGCAAATTCGGACAAGCTCGGCAAGAATAAGGCAATAAACAACGGTATGATCAAAACGAACTTGTAGGCTCAAATAATACACGGCAAAGGGGTGTTCCAAGATTGATAAACAGTAACAATAACGTCTATTGATGATAAAAAAAATGGAACCAACAGATTATGGGGAAATCAAAAGACTTCAACTAACTAAAACTATTGTCTATGACTGTTACAAGACGTTCCAAGATCAGAGTTTAGCACAGGGAGCAGGTATGTTGCAAGCAAGTTCAACGGACGATTTTCGGGATGCGACGGTAAGAATAACATTAGGCTATAGCGAGCGGAAGTCAGCTAATTAGACTAAAAAAAAATAGAATTACGCAAACAAAACAGGATGACTTGCAGGATTTATAAAACACCAAAACAGGTGTTCAAAAGTTGATTTATAGTATCAATTAAGACTACTGAAGATCAAAAATGGAACCAATAGATACCCTTTCAGTCATTGCATACCCTACATAACATTCAAAATTTAAGGTAGAGCATATATATCCAACTTCTTGTTGCAAATCATCAGCATTAATATGATCCAATATCTGTTCAAACTGGAAATTATGAATAAGATTATACAGTAAAATTGACAAAGAAACAATAATGGACAGCATTCCGTCAGCCATAAAATTACACCCTGGAGCAACATAATTAACAGAAAATATGACTGAAATTTGTTCACAAACAATATACATGATCAAATACTTTGTAGGTATGAAAAGTGCATAACAGAATCATGACATGACAATCTCAACTGTTGGTTACTTACTTCCTACTTGAGGAACAACCAAAAAATCTCCATCAACATTGAAAAACGCACAGTCTTCCATAGATGTATTGGAGGTGTACCTATACAAACAAGTAAGAACACCACTTTATTAAAACATGTCTATATCATGTTAAGTACATATCAAGAAGTGGATTAAAACATAAACTCTGCATCTCATCCTTTTCAAAATCTTCCTTACTGAGATCAACACCATCAGTAAAGACACCATTGATATCCTCATGTAGTTTAATGAATTCAGAAGAAGAGTCTCTATTTTTCTCAAATAACTTAACCCAAGAAACATCATTATCAACAGCAAAAGCATCAGCAACGATACTACTATAAATAGCGAGAGGCGGCGAGTGTATTAACCTTATAAGAATGAACCTCAACATGTATAGAATTCAAAGCGACGGGAAATACGGACGGTGAAGGAATCCCGGACTCAATAATAAAAGCATTAATGCTAGCACTAGAACTCAAAGAAAAGGCCATCTCGGGGTACCTTAGCAAGGCGGGGAGGTAGAGCAACGGCGGTAAATGCATTTTCAACCTCAACCATCGAGAGGGCAACATTTCTTTGAAGGTTGAACGCACACAGAGCTTACCCGACATCAACTTCATAGAAGAAGATGCTAGGGGAGCACCGGAATCAACCGGCAAAGAAGTAGGGTTTTCACTTGACTCAATCTTCAATTCAAGAACTTTAGCTACAAAATCAATCATCGAACATCGTAGCCGTAGCCGAGGGAGCCGAAATTCCGGCCAACGGAACTTCATTCCTAGTTGTAGGAGCACCAATCACGGCGGGGAGAGAAAGAACGGGGGTATAATCGGATTCGAGGACCGAACAGAGACATTCCTTGATTTCTTTCTAAAATTCTTACCCATGGATCAAAAGAGAGATAAATGGGAGCTGGAGAAGAAAGGAGCCAAGAACGACGAAGAGAAAAGACCCAAGCAGCATTGAAAACGGTCAACCCTTGCCGGAACAAGAGAAGATCGCTGGAGCCTACTACTGATTGAGAGCTCACCGAGAGCTCTTTTGCCAAATATGAATAACAAGATGAGAAATGAGCTTGTAATCGATACCTTTTATTGAATGGTGGCTTGAAGGTTGCAATCGCCACAGCTAGGGAATGAGAAAACGTGACGATGAAAAGAATTTGGGTGGTAGGGTTGCGATTGACGGAGGTAGAGAGGCCAGTCGCCGGCGGTAGAGGCGATGAAGAAGGAGAGACGTGAGGAGGTGCGAGGAGGCTGATGGGCAGGAAAATGGAGAGAACGATTAGGGATTTGTTTTTTTTTTTTTTGAAGAAACTAGTAGGGATTTAGGAATGAAAAGATAAATGTTGTGTTTTTTATTAGTTAAAAAAGTTTGTTCTTTAATTAAAAGAATTAGAATCTGTAAATAAATAAAAAAAATCAGGAAATGAAAGTACTGAGAAGATTTTTTTTCAAATGTTTTTTTAATGAAAAGTAATGACGAGATTTTTAATCAAAAATGACGAGATTCAGAGTTTCGTCATCAACTAACATATTTTATTGTTTCCCGTCATTAAAATGTCATTTAATGACGACATCTATCTCTCGTCATTAAGTTCCCCTTATTATAAACCCTTTTTCTTGTAGTGTATAGACAGATTTACATTTTTGTTTATTAAAAAAATTATATTCATTTTTATAGTCACCGTGTGAATTATTGTCCAAGTCATCACCATGACATTTTTCTACAACTACTTCATAGTCATAACTTGTTCTAGTAGTATTCACTGCATGCGGTAACATATGATCTAAGTCAGGATGTTAACGATCCACATATTACTTCATCATACACCAGTTCAAAAATCGAATATTTAACAGTGTCAACTCAGAATACTGGAGATGAACAATTTAGTAACATAATTCGTACCTTGTCATCATAAGCATCGATAACGTTTGTTTGCATTGGTGATAACATAGAGAATGTTGGTTGACTTTGAAAATCACGTTCAGGCTTATTATATGGCTGCAATTCTAGTGCTATTTCTAACCCGACTTCTGCAATGTCCCTTTCGTTTACATCACTCCTTCCCACATTAGGCTATGTTGTACTAATGCGTCTTGACCAATGTTTATATCAGTTTGCTTTTCATAGTCTCCAATGACCACCTTACTTTTCCCCAGCGCCTTTGCACTTCTCCTCATGCTTTTCACTTTTCTGTTGTGCCAAATCACATCGTCTTCAAAGTCAGAGTCGCCTGTGATGACTAAACGATCCTCTGCTTAATGCTTCTTCAAGCATGGAAGCAACAACTCTTCATTCAACATTGGATGTAGTTCATTTGCATTGAACTGTGATGAAATTTCATACTAACATTTCACTATTGGCAATTATTTGTAATGAACTTCATATTTTTTCATATTGAGCTGTAATAATATTTAATCGAAAGCCACAGTGACACTCACTTTAGTCACTTCATTTACAAGTCATTTCATTTACACGTTCATGATACCTGGTACTGGAAGAGGCTAATACATAAATGACAGCGTCCTAAATAAACATGAACAAATTATTCCATTGTCTCGTATCATACTCCCTAAATGAACTAGCCATACCATATACTTTTTTCGTTACATTATTAATAGCATAAACTTATTCGAAACATTCTTAAAATAAGATCCTTACATCGTCACATCTTTCATACACTCGATTTTAACCCATAAATCGATTACCTTATCCTCTTCCAAGTTTTCTAGTGATTTATCGTTTAGCAGTTTTTTTAGGTCTTTCAGATCGCACTTTGTAATCCTGGGTATTATTTTCTGTGAAATGCTTCGCTTTCCTTTTCCTGCTGGCACTTGGCCTCCGTCATTTTTATCTCCGAATCTGTCCTCTATTTCGTTGGAGTGCTCACAAAACCAGTACTTGATAAATAAACAAGATTATCAATGTCATTGTTAAATTAATTTTTTTTGTAGAGTAAATTGCAAAATACATACCAGTAGGGACACTGTACAACCATTAAATTTTCTTCGACTGCTCCCCTTTGGGTTTATCCCTTTTAACAATTTTTTGCGTATTTCCTGCGACCAATCATATGTATTCAACCTGTCAATGTTATCGACAAACCAAACAATTCTCCAAGGAATGGTCGATCCTATGGTGGGGACGAAAAGATTTTGGAATGGTAGTAGACACAATAATCTAATTGTGTCTTTAATTGAATTGTCATCAACATTGTCCACCCTCATCTTTGCATATCTTTAACCATTTTTTGTTGTAAGTCTTTCCATATTTGGGAATAGTCTTCACGCTAATGTTGATGCACTCATTGCATGTCGAGTCATTTTTCCGACGTCTTTCACTCCATCTTGTATCCCAAAAGTAAGTTCCATGTCCAACCTCGTTGGATTGTAAAACTTATATCCAAATTTAAACCCCTTATTATTCCCATATGTGTCAATGGTATTATCAAGAATGTCGTTCGTCAACTTCTTAACAACTATTTCATCGTTTACCAATGTCCGAAAGAAGTGTTTAATGGTGTTTGATTCATTACATCCGTATGTCGGCCTGTAATTTTATTGAGGATCTCCCCAAACAATTCATGCATAAAGTTTAACGTGCATCTATACTGGTCTCTTGACCTGTCAATTTGCAAAAGGTATGTCATGTAGCTAATGTAATAAAGCAAAAAATGTAATGTTCCGTACAACATGAGAATGTATTTGTAAAATCTACAAAACCAGGAAAAATAATGTTGCTATTGCCACAAAAGAATCAATGATATGGCACAAAACCAAGAAAAATATTATCACTGATGCTATGAAATCTAGAAAAGAAACAATGATATGCCACTATGAACAAAACCAGGAAAAATAATGTTGCTATTACCACAAAAGAAACAATGATATGGCACAATTCAATGGTTAATGCAATAACATATGTTAACATAAAAAAAATTCAATGCTTCAAGCAAAGTTCATTTACATTTCTGGTACTACATTTGAGAACGAAGATATATTAGTAGCTTTAAAACAAAAAAATGTGGAGGTTTCAAGCTTTTGATATTTTCCCAAATACGAAATCTCCAAAGAAAAATACGTTTAGGCTTTGTCACTACAGTTAAATTTTAACAACATTACAGTTGTTTCACTATACATCCGTTAAACATGTACATCTCATTCAGTGGCATTCGTCACTTCAATTAAATTTACCAAAAATCATTGATTCTCATAAACTAATGTCCCTACATCAGCATTACTTCACTACATTAACAGCGTTTTCCGTTCACGTAACCATGTGTCACTGCCTCGTCCATCACTTCATCTATGTGTAGTCCTACCTCTCCCTGAACTACGTCACTGTGCTTCACACGAATTGGTGTCACTGGTTCGATTTTATTACCCTTAAAGTTTTTATTTTTAGTTAATCAATGGATCATTCCAAACAATAGCAAGTGCAGGTTATTGACAAACAATCTACACTTTTAAGGAGACCATAGTCACTACATTACACATCACTAAAAGCCACTATGAATTTATGTTTTAATCCACATTAACCTACAAATTTATCACTACTAATTTCACTGCTACAACAAGGCTTGATAAATTCAGTGACATCAAAAGAATTTTTTTTTCTAAAATCATACACACAATGGCATAGGACTACGGATACAAAATTCGAAGATTTACCCTTTCTCATTCGTCTCTTCATCCGTGTCCGTCTCTGATTCGTGTGACTCAGTGTCACACCTATATTGTTGTTTGATCATCTCCATCGACATAACAATGATTTTCGGTAGCTACTCACAAACCGATAGAAGGTGGATTGGCTCCAATCCACAAACAGTGATTTATGAGTGGTAGGTGGGTTAGGTGCACCTCTCGCCCATCGGGAAGTAGTGAGGCTAGTCCCCCCTGAATGAAGAAGTATTGGGCCCCCTTCCCGCGTATGCGCATTTATTTAGATTCTTTCTATTTTTAAATTCCCATCTTTATTGAAAAATCTCTCTGGCAAAATGCAATTCGTCGAAGAGATAAAAAGAAATAAATAAAAGAAAGAAAGGGCTTTCCAAATAAGAAAACAAATAAAACACTAAAAAATTATAAAGAAATGTCAGTAAGAACTAGAACTAGACTTCTTCCCCCCTTTCTACTTTTCCTCTCTCCTTTTGTTTTGCTTCCACCCTCATTCTACCCAAGGATTAATCATACTAAATGTAGAAAGGTGAGGTACTTTCCCCGGCATATGGAAAAAAATCTAGGATGACGGCCTTCAAAAGACAAGTCAGGGACGGGGAGAGGGAGGCTCTCGAAACCAAACGAGACTAGAATGAACGTGGGAATTAACACCATTCATATGATTTTTCTCGAAGAGACAACTCCTCTTGAGAATCAGAAAAATCCAACGCACTGAACCCTGAATTTGCTGTCCATTTTTGTTTTGATTTTCTGTTTCCAACATCATTGACGACAAGGTTGGAAGAAAAATAGATTTTTTTAATATTTGCGTCCGATAGCCTTTGATTGTGCAGTTAGGATATCTGATTACGTAAAAATCATGAAGGATGTTTCTTGATTTTGAAAATTAATGGTTACTAAAAAAAGAGAAGTCGTGAAAGGATGTTAGGTAGACAGATTTAGGAGAAGGTAATTTGGTTAGCCTATTTTCTAATTGTCCTTGCAAACAATTAAGAAATTAACTTGTCCTTTTCTCCTATTATTTCACCTTTCTTGTCCTTCAGCACCCTTCCCCCAAAAAAAATATGCTTGATGCAAAAGCCAAACGTACATGCATGTGTGTCTTTCCTCCTCCATTTTCAAACCCTTATCTCTTTTGATCTAGATTTCCAAACGCGATGAAACCTTCCCTGAATTTTTTATTTTTTCATGCTCTTCGATTTGAGACTTGGTTCGGTATAATTAGATCGTTTTTCATGAGATTCGCCGTCGAAATTCACACAGTGAATATCCCCAATGAATCCCGAAAACAGTGGGTGTCGACAGTGAATTTCGAATAATAGTGAATTTCGACAGTGGATTTTCGAAAATCATTTCGGAATATGTTGAATATGGTCACAAAATAAAGAGCATGAAAAAATTAAAAAAATTTGTGAAATAATTTTCCAATTTGGAGTTTTTAATTGAGAGATATGTGTGTTTAAAATAATGGATGAGAGAGAAAGTGAGTTGTTTTTTTTACGAGGAAATGCGTCAGAATAAAAAGAAAAAAAATAGTTTTGTCTTTTATGCAAAAAGTTTTGAAAATTTTTCATTTTCCTTAATTGATTAAACGATTTTGTCTTTCTCCCCAAGTACCCCAAGATTTATTTACAGTAATACTTATATCTAAATGCTACGACTGAATATCATTCAAAATATGTATATATACGCATAAGTATGCATGTTCCGATTACAGCGTTAGTCAAATATATAGTATTTTATATATGCATCTATGATAGCAAATTCATGTTATTAGGCTTGGAGCCTTGGAATAAGGTGCTAGAGTGACTCGAGAATTTCGTTTATAGAACACAACTCAAGTGGGCCAGGTGAATTCTGTTGGAAATAAAATTGTTGTTTTGATGATGATTCATCACTTATTTAGTTTTTCATTTAAACCCATTGGTGGAGTGACATAACTAGTTGTTATAGTGCAAAGCAAAAGATGTCTAGAACTGAATGTGTACGATTTACTAGATTCTGATCCTTGTATAAGTTAAATAGACAAGCACTATAATAGAATAGGTTCAAAATTGAGAAACTGATTTCAGAAAATCCACTAAGTTTACAAATACAGCTAGCCGTTATCTGAAACTGAAAAAGGAAAGTTTGCTGAGGGAGCAAACTCAGTTGACTTGTCTAGATTGAAGAACTGAGAGTACAAACTCAGTTATGAAGATTGAAGAACTAGAGTACAAACTCAGTTATGAAGATTGAAGAACTGAGGGTTCAAACTCAGTTGATGAAGACTAAAAGCCGATACTGTAAAGTTAGAATTCATGTATGTCTTTGATGGCCTGAACTGACTTTATAGATCTTGTATGGAGACCTAAGATACATAAGGACAATGATATCTTAGAAGATAGGAATTTATATAGTGTACTCTGATCTAGTTAATAAAGATCAGATGAATACGGGGTACTAAGTTTTGAAGAAGAGTAAAAACTCAGTTAACGCTTTAAGAACTGAAAAACTCAGTTATACCAGCTGAAAACTAACAAACCCCAAAACTCAGTTTCAAGCTGAAGTCATCGAAGAATTGAAGAAATATCGGAATGTTGAAAAAGGAAGCATCTTATTGGATGAAGGTCTGACATGTCAGAAAGGATATATGACATTTTGACATATAGCCGTTGATAGCTACAAGGATTCAAATTCAAACGTTGGAAAAACCCGTATAAATAGATCACATTTACTTCAAGAAGAAGTGTAGGAGTTCTAAGGATTAATTCATAGTGAAAGTTCAAGAATAAGGGGGAAAGAACAAGTTTTTGAACTCCATATATATATATAGATATATATATATATATATATATATATATATATATATATATATATATATATATATATATATATATATATATATATATATATATATATATATATATATATATATTCAAGATCAAGAAATCTTCTAAGTGTTTAAAGCATTCAAGAATACATCTAGATCTACAACACTTAATTGAAGAAACTTAGAGCTATTGTATTCATTATCAACATCCAGAAGAAAAAGCTCACACAAGTTGAATCATTCACTTGATTCAAGTCTCAACTTTTATTTTATCAAAGGTTAGACCATGAAACACCATGATTGTGTGAATGACAGTTGAGTTGCAGTCAGGAAGACTGTGTTTCTGTGATGACTTGGTGAAGAGGCAATTCAACCCTTCATGGATCAGTGGAGCAGACTTACTGATACAGCAATTCTACATGTTAAGGACTGAGGCTTGGAGATTGTGAAGCTAGGTAATAGTCAAGGACAATTGTTTTGCATTTACTTTCTGTCTTTTAACTGTAACCTCAAGAAGGATAACACCACCTGGAACCTCTATATGCTTGTGTTATTTACTTTACGCACTTTATTTGCTGCATTTATTATTGTGATTGATTATTTACTTTATCTTTGCATAAACCATCATAAGCACAAACTCAGCTAACACCCGTTATTGAGTCAACACAACATATTTCAAAACAAACTGATAACTGAAGTTTTAATAACAGGCTTTAAAAATATTTTCTGTTGCCGGTTAACTCAGCTTGAGCAAAAGTCAGTTTGACTTACACTCAGCCTTGTTAGCTTAACTCGACACAAGTTTCTAACCGAACCTTGTTTTGTTCAAGTTTTAGTTTTTGGTGACAAGTTTATTCACTCCCCCTCTCTAAACTTGTGTATAGCCATTTCTATGGGACCAACAAGTTCTTATTTTACGTAAAAGCTAAAGTGTGCTTTTATTAAAGTATTTTAATTGAATATTATATATATATATATATATATATATATATATATATATATATATATGTGTGTGTGTGTGTGTGTGTGTGTGTGTGTGTGTGTGTGTGTGTGTGTGTAATATGTGTCTTGTTAAAAATGATTCAATAATTCTCTCGGTTTAAAGATAATAACGCAATAAAACAAATCATGTACAAATGACATTGCATGTCCCATCTTGGTCGCATGGTACCGTACTACCCACTTCGCGAAGTATGGTATATCGTATTTCTACCTTCCCACTTCGGTGGCACGGCTTGTCCCTGCTTGCTTTCTTGCTTGATGGACCCGCCGAGGGTTTCACAGTCGGGTTGACTGCGCGTCGGGCCTGTGACGGAAGCCCCCGAAAGCCCAGGAGATTGGGTTTCGGAAGGATGGTCTCCACTATAAAAATTACTTGTTGTGGATATAAGGTGAGTGAAATAGGAGTCATAAGGCAGAGACTATCGTATCAGCTGTATCATTTTCTAGTAAAGGAACATGAGGAATTGACGGACTTGCCTGTACTTGCTTGACTAGTAAATGGTGAACAAAACATGGACAAGTAATCTCTCGCTTGAATTTTTCGTATATACATGACATGAATCTTTCTAAGTGTCAAAATATTAATTCGTTAATGACTTTAAGACTTGGTATAACATATATATATATATATATATATATATATATATATATATATATATATATATATATATATATATATCTATAAACTTGTTTTTTAAATGTAACACTCTCACACACGGCTCATACCAAAGATTTTGCTTGACGACTCTGTTTCTATTTCTTTTGTTTTTTTTTTCGTGTTGTTTTTCCTTTTCTTTTATAAATAAACCAGGTAGTGTATCCAGAGAAAAGCAAGAAAGGTGACCGACAAGAATGGTTAAAAGGTGTAGCTGATAATACTCATGGCATGAGATGACGAAGATCACACTATGCTTTTCTTTTAAATGGTTAAAATTACGGTATTCTTAAATGTTGTACTCTCTTTAACAAAATCAATAAATGTAGAAATGTAGTTTTATTTATAGATCAATAAAACATTGGGGTTTAGTGAAGTAAATGTGATAACATCGCATCGCTCGTAGAATGACCCTAGTGGACCTAGGAGTCGGGAGTGGATCGTTACAATATATATATATATATATATATATATATATATATATATATATATATATATATATATATATATATATATATACACACACACACACACACATACACGTATGTACACGTATATTAAGGTTCAAACATATGTACACACATATTAATGTCCAAACTCATTTTTTATGTATCATGCTTCTCGGATACTTGTATTTGTAGTCAAGATACGGGTATCCAGAAAAGTATCAAACTTTTGAAAATGAAAATTCGCCCCAAATACGTATCCAACGAAGTATCCGTAGTATCCGTCGAGTATCGATATGCGATACGTATCGGATACGAGATACGCTTGTAGGATGAAGTATCTGTGCATCCTAGGAAGATTTTCACCAACGGTCATGGTTGAATCCATCTGCCCGCTTCCTTATATTGTTGCATTCTTAGATTGGGAGATATAAAAAATGGATGTCAAAGAATGTCCATCTAGACAAGGAAATTTGTACGCAACAGCCAGAGAGGTTTATACAATCAGGTCAAGAACAGAAAGTCTACAAGTTCTTGAGATCCATTTTTGATTTGAAGCAAGCCTTCAGGTTATAGAACCGAAAATTAGATGAGTTTATCAAATCACATGTCTTAGAATAAAGTATTGATGAACCTTGTATATAAGAAAATCAATAAAGGAAAATTGTCTTATTTTTTATTTTCAGTTTTTGCACGTAGATGGCATCCTACTCATCGGGAAAGATGTAGAAATATTGTCCGAAGTCAAAATTTACATAGCAAACTGATGAGGGTCAAAGTAAGTCTCGCCACTTGTCATCTTTATATTGGCTAACAATTAATTGAAGACAGATAATTAATAAGTAGTAAAGGCCAGGAGCCTCAAGTTTAACTAAAGAAGCGGAACTGAACCCCGGGTTGGAGGTCAGCACAGCCCTTCTTAACTTACCACCGCACGTCGGCTAGGTAAGAGTGAAGGCCGGGTAACGCAGTACAGGTCGAGATGGCCGAGGGGGTTCGACGCAGGTCGGCCAGAACCTTCTTTATTCGTATTTGGCATACGTGCTTAATAAAACTGGATAGACATGGAATGAATCCTATGACATAATGACATTGATCTTGTCATTTAAATATGTCTATAATCATCCCTAAATAATAGGGATATGCACGTGATTATCCTTAGGGACTAAGAATACGAATCCTTGTAGAACAAGGAAAAAGGATGAGACGTCCCCTATATAAACAACCCTAAGGAACTACGAAAGACTTGATTCCTGAAACATAACAGGATATGTAGGCAACTTGGAAAGATACCCAAGCCCAGTCTAATAATCACCCAAAAAACCATCCCTCGTTTATATTCTTCTTGATATATGCCATTGATTCAATTATCCCTAGGTTAAACGGCCCAGATTTATTCATAGATGAGATCCAGCATTTTCAAATGTTGCTTGAAGGAGGACCTTCAACCGGTAATGGATCAAGGTTGTTCGTGATCAAGTTAATGGCAAGAACAAGCCATAAGGTTGTTGTATCACCAAAAACGCAGCAGTCAGATCGGTGGTTGATTGCCAAAAATTGAACCATTTAAACAACAATTCCACTAGTCAGATTGAAGAATAAGGAGTGATGAACAATCCCACCAAATTTCATGCCGATCGGAATCCGTTTCAATGCCCAATCGTCGCCAGAAAATTGCTGTTGTATCACCAAAAAAGGAGCAGTCATATCGGTGGTTTATTTCCAGAAATTGAACGGTTGAAACAAGAATTCCACCGTTCAGATTGAAGAAGAAGGACGGAAAAACAATCCCTCCAAATTTTGTGCTGAGCAGAACCCGTTTCGATGCCCACTCATCGCCGGAAAGTTGCTGCTGTGATAGGAACCAACTTTACAGTACATTTCGTATAGTTCAGCCCACGATTATCACATTTCTGGCATATTTCGGGTGAGTTTAGACCCTATTTTGAGTATTAAATGACGTTTTATTGCAGGGCGAGTGACTGTCGGTTTTCCGTAAACTCGTCCTTATTTTAGCATTTTATACTCGTTTTTCCCGAGCACCCGTAGTTTGCGGGGTTATGCGTTTGCTTGTTGTTTTCATATGGATGCAGGACTAGGGTGTCTCGAGAGCCCGAAAGGCGAGAAGTATGAATTTTAGACGTGCCCGAGGCGAAACACGGGGGTTGAAGGTGAAAAAGTGATGATTTTGGGTCACATGCGTCCGGACGCCCGTCTGGACACCTTGGACGTGCGTTCAGTGGCTGTCCGGACGGACAAAAACCTCTCATCCGGACGGCTAACTCTCTGGAAAATTGGAAAACTTTGATGAAGAATTCGTCCGGAGGGACAGATCCAGCATCCAGATGGACAAGAGCATTTCATCCGGACGGACATCTATGCATCCGTCCGGACACCTGGAAAATCAAGAACAGTCCGGACGGACATCTATGCATCCGTCCGGACACCTGGAAAATCAAGAACAGTCCGGCCGGACATGGCGGATATCCGTACGGACAGAAGACTTTCTATATAAAGCTGCCTCATTTCTCACAGCCGCAAGCAGAAAATAAGGGGAGATAATATTAGATAGGTAAGGCGATTTGGGGCGATTTTAGAGTTAGAATTAGTGTTATATATCATTAGAATCCTCATTCCATCCTCTCTTTGATCTACTAAATTTTAGCTTCGATCTGTAACATTTCAAGTGACAAGATTTGTTCTTTTGGAGCTCGAATTTGGTAGTTCTTCAAGTAATCGAAATGGGTATGTTTTCTTGTTGTTTTACCATTGTTGTGATGTTTTTCTTCCATTTATATTGTTTAGATACGATTATGAGTAGCTAGATTTGTCGTATGGTCGAACCACGTGAATGCGGGTGAAACACCATTAGAGAGATGAACCGGGAGGTAGTGTAGCGCGTAATTTAACGTTCTAATTGATAATCCACATCACGAAACTTGTTTTGATTGTTTTAATAGCTTTGAATGAGATTGCCAACCTTGTTCATTGTTGCACACACGTAGCTTATAAATGTATGTTGCGGCGACGTGTGGGAACGGGGTTTCGGGACCGTAGATGTTTTGGGCTTGAAAGGTAGTCTGACACCTACCCGTGTACAAGATTGACGCCATAGTCATCAAGTCCAGTTCCAATACGGGGTTTGTCCTATGAGTTATCGTTAGACGGTGAAGTAAGGTAAGGCACACTCCCGGGGTAATCTGTTTAAGGGTAAAGTAATCCGTTGGATCGTAGTTCGGCCATACCCCTTTTAATTGTTTAGAATTCCGAGTAGTGTAATCTTTCTTTTACGCAATAGTATAACTTCACACCTATTTGTTTGACCTGAACTGAGTGCTAAGTCAACTGTGGTACTCAAAAACCAATCTCTGTGGGTTCGACCTCGGACTCCTCAAGCACTATCCTACAATCGACCCGGTCCACTGCCGGTTAGAAAGTAGATTTTGCTAAGGTTTCGAGTTTTTACTTGATCGACCGGACCTAGAAAAACCGCTTATCAAGTTGGCGCCGTTGCCAGGGATTGGCAATGCTTTGATATCACAAAAGTTGAACGAAAGCTTGGGCTTAGGTCGTTTTTATTGTTTTCTTGTTGCTTTGTTTTGACTTGCAGCTGAAGTGCCACACCACCTATTGATGAGGTGGTGGTGACGAGGCACTGTGATTGTTTTCGTGTTGTTTTTTGTGATTTTGTAGATTGAGCATAAATGGTTGGATACTCTCAACAATACAACTTTTATGAAGAAAAATCCACCTACCAACCTTGGGCACCTGAGCTTGGTCAAAATCAGTATTATCAACCTTATGACCAACAGCAGGGTGTGTCCATGGGATGTGGAATGAACGACGATTATCGATATGATGAGGGGAACTATAATAGACAGAATTTTGGGGGAAATTGGAACCAGAATCAACCGGGAAACTGGGGAGGCAATCAAAGCCGGCATGACTACAATTGGAGCCCAAATCAAGGACAAGGGAATAATCGAATTATGACTCGAACAACCCTTGGAATTGGAGCTCTCAAAATCGGCACTTACAACAGATTGACCTTGCCTATGCCGAAGAGGAACGAGAAGTAGGTATTATTCAGGAGCTGGTGGAAAGGGTTTCTATGGCTATGGATGAGGAAGTGTCGGCACATCAATTGATCGATTGGTTGAACCGGATGCTCGTGTTATATAAAGAGGCCGAGGATGCTTTGAAACGGGCTGGGGAGATGCAAGACAAGTTTTCCAGCGGGGAGTATAGGACCTGCCTAGCCAATGAAGATTGGCCCCGTATGAGATACATGCTATGTTGGATGTCTCAGGATATCGTGTCTCTCATGACGGCCTGTATGCCGGATCAAAATGAAAAGTCTTGCACACAAACGGTCCAGGTAGACAGTGATATTGACGAGTCAAGTTGCTATAATGAGGTGCTCGTCCCGGAGGATTCAGTGATTGAGTTGGTTTTATCACCGCCACCCCCCATTGTAGTATTTGATTATATGAGTTTTCAAGTCCTCCCGAGTGAACTCCCGAGTAGTGAGCTGAAAAATGATGATGTTTTGGTAGAGTCCGTGATGCAAACTGAGTCGGAAGCTAGGAAAAGGGAGTTAGTTGCTGTTAAGAGAGAACTCACGATGGAAATAGGGCCAGAGAAAGTCGTCAGTGAAGAGGTTCAGGTGGAGAGTGAGGTTGATGAATCGGCTTTCTATGAGGAGATTTCTGAGCCAGAGATTGAGATGCAAGAGATTGATATGGGATATCCCATCACTCCATTAGTTGATGATGTACCATTCGAGTCGGTGGAGAATTTTTATGAGTATGCCAAGCCACTTGTAGTGGAGCCTACCTCAGTTTTGGGTGAGCCGGAAGCTTTTGGTATTGCCATGCTCTGGGACATGGAGGATACCCATGATTGTAAAGTAAGGGAGGGGGAACTGTTGTCTATCATACCACATCCCGACGATGACCATCATGACACCTTGACGAAAAGTGCGATAGATTTATTTGAGGTCGTCGATCCGGTGGGATTAGAAATAAAGAAGAAGATGGGACAGCTCATTCTGCCGCCTAGCTCGCTAGTGGTTCGAGTCATGTTCGAGCCCATTATGTTGACACCCCCGGATAAATTGGTCATCTTTGATATACCGGTCCCGGATTATTACTCCCTTCCATTACGTGCGGATGAGTTCTACGAGGTTAAGTTCGAAGGGTCCCGGGTGGAAGACACACGTAGAGGTGATAGAGAGGAAAGACCACGGTGGTGGGGTGATTCCAAGAAGAAGATGATGAGAGGTTTTGACAGAAGAGGATTCCCGAGTTGGGAGGAGGTTGCATCGAGGGCTATGAGAGGTAAGTTTCTAACGAACTTGGTTTTCATGATGCTTGCTATTTGTATTCTTATTGAGTGTTGATCTTTTTGAGTTCGGATTTTGGTTGATGGTTTTGATGATACTTGTTTGAAATGAAATATTTGAATTGTTGTTTTGAGTCTTTTATGGTTTGAGTCCGTCATGGTGTCACTTGGTCGAGCCAACGACGTAAAACAAAGGCGCTCGGTGGGAGGCAACCCACCATTTGCTGTGTTTTGCTTGTTTTGAGGTGATGTTTTTGCTACTTTTTCTCGATCTACCGATTGTAAGCCATAAGGCACCCACTTTTCATCTTTTCATGCCTTCTGTGACTATGCCTTGGATTTGACTTGGGTTAAGATTTTATTTTGAGCACGTTTAAACGTGTTGGTTGTTTATTGTATGGTTGATTAGTATTTTGACTATCTCTATGCCATATGTTCAAGTCTTCTGACGTGACGAGGTCGTTTATTTTTATCACCCCCGGATTCTCCCCATATTATATGCTTTGGCACGCGGACCATGTCCCGTGCATGTATTTCTTGGATGTTTTTCAATGACTAGGGATTCGGGATGGACTACTTTCACGACCGTTACGGGACTTGATCGCGCCGTTTTTCCGGGCTCATAAGCTAAGTCTTTCTTTTTCCTTCTCGTTCACACACCGAGGACGGTGCTTCACTTAAGTTGGGGGGGGGGGACAACTTAGCTTATTCGCTTGTTCTTAAAAGTATTATGCCGTGATGTGATAAACTTGGTTTTTACTCGTTTCCGAGTCGATTTTTAGGCCGTTTTTCAAATTTTTCCAAGATTTTAACACCACGTTATATGCTTGCTGTTCACAATTGAGTGGTGAAAGGTCTTTAGTTTTGTGAATGTCTCACAGTGAGTCTATATTGTCATGATACGGAACACTTTTTAGTACACGTTTGACGACGGTTATGCTTATCACGATTAATTTACACACCTGTACCCCTAGTTCCGAGGCGAAATAGAAGGATTGGCCTTGGTAGGAACACGGGATGACATTTTTGGCGTTCTTTTTTACCCTACTTTAGCCAAATAAGCCTAAGCCGAATGTTTGACCTTCGTAGCCCCTCTCAGCCTTGATAGAATGGTCCGACCACCATTCGCTTTATAGCCGTTTCGTTGCTTAGTCAGAAACCTACCTTTGAGCCTTATTTTGGTCATATTCCCTTCATTTGACCCTACGAGTGGACTTAGTCTCTTGTTAAACCACACTTGCCAAGGCAAGTGTGGGGTGGGGGGAGATGTTGTTTTTGAGTCGGGTTGTTGTTTCCTCAGTTTTAGAGCTATAAGGAGAGGAGGAGCTCAGTGGGGCTGGATGCTCGGGTTTCATTTCAAAAAAAAAAATTTATTCAAATCAAATAATTGTGTTGTATATAGAAATAAAGGGTTGAAAAAGGCAATGATGATGTTAGGGTTGGAATAGTCAGATAGGTGCTAAGTATTCGAGCTCACCTCACGACACTTGAAACATAGTCGAGTTTGGCAATGAGTTCGGGTATTTTAGTGTCCTATAGTTCCCAAAGTGTTGAAAATGATCAAAAAGGAGTTTGGTGGGTTTGTTTGGTAAAGAAGACGTGGTACGTGTTTGGATTATGTTCACTCGTACTTCTTTTCTCCACTTTCCCAAATTACCCTTTTCGATTAACCGAATTTACCCTAGCCTAACGTTATAACCATTCAAGTCCTGCTGGACCGTGTTTAACCTTGGTTAGTCCCGATTAGTGGAGATTCTAGGAAGGGCGGGGATTGTGTAAAGTCATTTGTCCGGTATTCCAAGCCCGAAATCGTATTAAGCATAAGTCGTCGTCATTCAACACACACACTCACTCCGTGTCATGATCCAAGAGAGTCAAAGTAATGCATTCACTTAACTAAGTTCTTTTCACCTCGATATTTTGAAATGCATGCATGTACCGTAAAGTTGATTCCTTGGTATTGTTTGAACGCCTAATTTACTCGAGGACGAGTAAAGGCTAAGTGTGGGGTGGTGATAGGAACCAACTTTACGGTACATTTCGTACGGTTCACCCACGATTATCACATTTCGGCATGTTTCGGGTGAGTTTAGACCCTATTTTGAGTATTAAATGAGGTTTTATTGCACGGCGAGTGACTGTCGGTTTTCCGTAAACTCGACCTTATTTTAGCATTTTATAATCGTTTTTCCCGAGCACCCGTAGTTTGCGGGGTTATGCGTTTGCTTGTTGTTTTCATATGGATGCAGGACTAGGGTGTCTCGAGAGCCCGAAAGGCGAGAAGTATGAATTTTAGACGTGCCCGAGGCGAAACACGGGGGTTGAAGGTGAAAAAGTGAAGATTTTGGGTCACATGGGTCCGGACGCCCGTCTGGACACATTGGACGTGCGTTCAGTGGCTGTCCGGACGGACAAAAACCTCTCATCCGGACGGCTAACTCTTTGGAAAATGGGAAAACTTTGATGAAGAATTCGTCCGGACGGACAGATCCAGCATCCGGACGGACAAGAGCATTTCATCCGGACGGACATCTATGCATCCGTCCGGACACCTGGAAAATCAAGAACAGTCCGGACGGACATCAATGCATCCGTCCGGACACCTGGAAAATCAAGAACAGTCCGGCCGGACATGGCGGATATCCGTACGGACAGAAGACTTTCTATATAAAGCTGCATCATTTCTCACAGCCGCAAGCAGAAAATAAGGGGAGGTAATATTAGATAGGTTAGGCGATTTGGGGCGATTTTCTTCGTTTCTTAGAGTTAGAATTAGTGTTATATATCATTAGAATCCTCATTCAATCCTCTCTTTGATCTACTAACTTTTAGCTTCGATCTGTAACATTTCAAGTGACAAGATTTGTTCTTTTGGAGCTCGAATTTGGTAGTTCTTCAAGTAATCGAAATGGGTATGTTTTCTTGTTGTTTTACCATTGTTGTGATGTTTTTCTTCCGTTTGTATTGTTCGCCATTTATAGTACAATCGACCCGGTACCCTGCCGGTTAGAGTCGGCATTGCTGTAAAATGGCCATCAAGATTTCTGGTGCCATTGCCGGGGAATAATGTTAATATCTTGTAAGTTAGTCAACTTCTAAGGATTTGGTCATTTTTCTTATTTTTCTATGTATAGTTTTGTTCTTTCTAGTTGTTGGAGTGTTACGCCACCTACTTTGGTAGTGGTATTGACTACTTACCTTGATTGTGTTTGTGTTGTATCCCTGTTGCAGTGAATGGATCCATACGACAATTATGGTTGTTGGTCCCTTGAAAAGACTTTTGTTAAGTTTAGAAGGAGGGTTGAATAAACTTAACACTCAAAACTTTTTGGAGTTTACAAACTCAGCAGGGTCAATAGTCTGCTGACATTCAGCAGTCTGCTGACTATTGAAACTATTGAATATGTTGCAGGTGAATAAATTAAATTAAGCATTGTTACTAGTTGTTTAAAGATGATACTAAGTATTAGATACTCAATAGTGTAAAGGTGTGTGATTCCAGCAGCTAGTGCAGCAGATTGATATCATAAACATGCAAAAAAGTAAAGTGTAGAAAGTAAATGCAGTAAAGTAGAGTAGGCAAGTTTTATAGTGGTTCCAGGTGGTGTAATCCTATCAGTCCACTATTCTCCTATGATGTTGGAGGAAATTCACTAGTGTCTTTTGAGGTAGCAGTTAAAAAAGTCTCTAAGATGTTTGTCCTTGACCAATGACTATGGCTTCACAAACTGAATACTAAGAACATGTAGAATTGCTGCTCCTAATAATCCACTGGTCCTTGAAGGGTAGGATTGCCTCTTCACCAGCTCCACAACAAAAAAAACAATCATTGACACTTCAGTAGTGCTTCTCTATCTTCAATTTTCTTCTTAAAAAGAAGGGGTCCAATCAAGTAAGTGATTCAGCTTCAGCAAGCTATGATCAGGATGATAAGATCAGCAGCTTGTAATCTTCAAGTGTGCATATGGTTAATACTTGAGTGCAGAAACACTTGAAGAAGATTCTTGATCAGTATGTTAAAGCTCATATAAGTTTAGCATGGTAAAATTGTTCTTGCTCGATATTGCTTGTTCTTGCTCAAAAATACTTAGTTCATTCTCCTTGTAATCTGAATCAGGAATCCTCTATTTATAGGTGTGAATCCTGTGATTTGAATTTGAATTTCAAATTCAACCGTTATAGAATTTTCTGATTATTCTTGAAATTCCCTCTACTGTACTATAATGACACTGTCAGTGTCCTTCTGACATTCAGTATGTCAACCAATGAGATAAATCCTTTTTGATTTGGCTCTAAAATCCTTACAACGTCCCTTTCATCCTAGCCATTGATTGACTGATTAATCCAATGTGTGTAAGTCATCCTTAAACATTTGATCTTTCAGAAAAACTTGGATTAAATAGATTTTTACATTCAGTAGACACCTGTTATATCAGTATCTGCTGATGTACATGTATGGTCAGCTGACTTTTAGTCTGCTGTGTTTTATAGACACCTCAGCTGACTGCTTCTCATCTAACTTTTGATTATGAAGTTAGAGTACACCATTTTAAATATAACCATGTTCCCTTCACCACTTTACTTATATGGAACTTAGACTTTCTACATAAGGTATGTGATCAGTTTAGGTCATCACAGACATCCCTAAATTCTAATCCCATGTCCTTGACTTTTAATAAAAAGTTTGAACTCTTAGCCTTCATTACTAAGTTGGAACGCTCAGCCTACAATCTTTAACAGGTCCTAGAAACTCTACTGAACACCTAACCTAGATAGGTCTGCTAAACAAGTTAGCTGACCTCTTTAAAATCCTTGTTTGATCAAACCAATACAAAAATCAAACTCTAGTAAACCTATACATTCCATCTGGATATCTTTTTGCCTTTACCCTATAACAGCTAGTCTGGAACTCATCATTAAAAATAAAACATGTTCAACAATAGCTCATTTCCCTACTCATTCGGAGGTTACGATTTCAGTGTTATGGGTTACGGAACACAACCATTTTATCAGTTCGACCATACACCGCATCATATGGAAATGAGTAGGGGAATGTCCCAAGTTATGTTGATCAAAAACCCGATACTCTTCCACCTCCACCTCAAGAATCAAAGACTTACATAGAAAAAATGATTGAGCAACTTACATAAATGATCCAAAAGACTTCTCGAGAGTTTTGTAATGGCATCGCAACAATGCAAACAACCATACGGAACTTGGAACATCAAGTGCAACAACTGATCGAGAGAGAGGAGGTTGAGATGAGAGAATGTGAAACTTTGGTAAAAGTCACACTAGAGGAATGCTACGAGGATGGTATGAATCTTGTTTCCATTGAATCATCTATTTCATCTTCGTTTAGCCCTACTATTATACCTATGGGGGTGCACCAAATTTAGTTTATTGTTGATATTGAGCCTACTTGTTATTACTTGGTGATTGAGTCGTTATTAGTTGGGATATATTTTTGTTCAGGGAAAGTGATTTCATTGTTCTGTGTGATGGAATCATTGAACCAATCGTGGTGGTGGGGGTTGAGCCCCATATTTATCGTATTTCATTTTCTAGGGGTGCTCACTTCCTTTGATTTTGGTAGGGAGAAGCAACGGTTTGCTCTTCTTTGGTATAGCTACCTTTGATTTTTGTAGGGAGAAGCAACGGTTTGCTCTTCTTTGGTATAGCTATCCTTGACATAGTTCGTGGTAAGAAAGTCAAGCTGAGAGCTTTAAACTTTGAATGTATTTTTATTGCTTTTCTTTCCCCTCGTGTATCACTGTATTTCTTTAGTTTATAGTATGATACATCGGGTAAGTTTTGTTGTAATAACCCGAAGAAGTGTATCAGGAGGGCTAGTGAGGTGTTTTTGGTGTTTTGGTTTTTGATAAGTTGTGGTGATCCGTTTAGTTTCGATTCTTTATCTCCGTGCCTGTTTATTCTTGGATGTTGTGTTGTTGTCAATATTAGCACAGTACCCTGGGAGGGAATTTACGGATGCCACGTGATCGTACCTCTCGCCTTTCACCGGTTGTAAGCTAAAGTCTTCTACTATTATCATTCATGTTTCGTTTTAATGTAGGGGTGGTTGGCTTAGCTTCAATGTTTTGTTTTCATATCGAACGAGTTATAGTTAGAGTTTGTTATCCCTTTAGTGTAAAATGAGTCTGTTTTCAAGAATTGTGATGACTTTTACATTGGTTTTGATACATTGAGTCTTCGGTAATGTTTTGTTAAAAATATAGTGAGTATATGTATGCATTTCATTTGAGTTGGGATCCTGTATTAAGGAATGGAATAGTTCTATCATGTTAGCTTTGACTTCATGAATCACCTTGACTAGTGAACGATTATGGTAGTTCATAATGACCCGTCACCCAGAACTTATATAATTTAACCTCGAGGCGAAATAGAAAGGTCGGTCCAGGTTAAGTAGGGGATGCCGGTTATGGAATTTATTTGACCCGATTAGAGCCAAATGTCATCCCTTATATGTACATCTTTAGTTCCCCCTCTAAGCCTTTTCTACGTTGGTTAGACTTCCACCCGACCTATTTTTTCGTTATTTTGCTCATAATTATTGGTGCCCTTAGCCTTTATTTCACTCCACGTTTCTTTGATCATCTTGCAAGATTGAGCTTGATTTTTTTACATTTTCTGATTGAAGTGTGAGGTGATTGTGTAATGTATCTCTCGAGTAGTGTTGTTAAAAATGAGTATATCCCGGAGAAGGTGGAATTATGTGGCTTTTCGGCTTTTGGTCGTTGTGTGTTTTTGAAAAAAAAGAAAGAAAAAAAAGTAGAGAAAAAAATGAGATGAACAAGAGAAAAAAAGAAGAATAAAAGTTGTGTGTATATATATATATATATATATATATAAGTGTTCATGGAATGGCAATTTTAGGATTTGAATTTTGTTGTTGTGATGTTGGTGACGGGTACTTCTTCTAATCTAGTATGAAGAAGGAGATGTTGTTATGTTCTGTAGCAGTTTGTTCCTGGTTGACGAGCTTAGGTACTAACTAGACTTAGATGTGACGTACGTCTCCAGCTTGAGGATTGATGTGGAGAAGAGGAAGGTTGGCTGAATTATAGGTTGAAGCGTGGTTGATGGTTTGTACTATTCAGGCGAGCATCCTTATTAGGATTTGAGTCTTCCGTTGCTACGAAGGGAAGAGCTTATGGTTTGTGTATTTTTGGTTTGATTAAGCTCACTTGCAGTTTCTAATTTCAATTTTATCGTAAATATCCATTTCGTTAGCACTGACCCTAACCTAACATTACAACCTTTCAAGTCCTCTTCGATTGACCTTGATTAGTAGAGATGTTTACGAAGTATAAGCCTATGGTGTAACCTCGGTACATTATACGTCTATAATCTAAAACGGTCGTAGGTGACGAATGTTGAAGAAGCTATACCATGTTTATACCTCGTTTTATATGTTTCTGAAGACATTTGGTTGTGTTTTTATGTATTTTACACCATGGTTTGTATTTACGAGACCTAGGACGTAATGTCCGAAAATCTCACTGTTTCCGGTGTTTTGATGCATTCTCGGTCACCCTAGTGTCTTGTAGGGGTTACATGTAGTATTTGTTGTGATTATTTGTTCGAATTATGGGTTCGAGATGACCGGAAGGCGAGTTACGAGCATTGGAACTATTGAAATAATGTCCTAAACCCAATCGGGTTGGACCGGATCCGACCGGGTCGGGTCATTTCTACTATTTCTTTATGTTTATACATATGATAAATGGCTTTCTGTTATTTTATATTTGTTAATTTAAAGGACCAATTACGATATTGTTATATGATAACGTCCCTAGTGTCAAACTGTGATAGAGAAATCATAATAGTGATTATGGTTTATTAGATCTCGATTCACGTTAAATGTTTTGATACTTCAATGTCTCTAGTCATATGTACTGTCAAACAGGACATTGATAGTACGTATTGGACGTCTTCTATCTTATGAAGGTAGGGATAGATCTCATCTATCAAAATGTATGGACACATGGACTATACGTGGATGTGTATTAGAGAATGCGTACGTTAGACTGAGCCACTTACTTTATTAAGTGTCGCACTCTGTGACGGTTGTGTGATTATCCTACGACCGGATTCTTCATGACATTACAATGTGGATTGTCATGCTTTGACACTATTGAGGTTTCCCCTAGCCATGGGCGATAATGCGGTAGTGATTGGGTATGATATTGAAGCATGCGTTTGAATCATGTTGCTCGTCCGGAAATCGCGTATCCTAATAGTAGGAGTAAATATCCGAAAAGGCCCTCTTATAGGAAATGTCTTATTCTCGAAAGTCTTCGCAAAGCGGAAAATGTGTTACTTTGAGATGTAGGATATCTAGATTATAAGATACGGTCGTTAATGTTTGACACTCAAGATACGACTATATAGATATTATTACAGCGATATGATTCTATTTACACGGTAACCGTTTCATATGAAAGGTAGTAGTCATTGCATTTGGCTCTTCCGATGATTGGGGGTCATGGCATGTTGCTAGAAGCTATCCATGATCGTTAGGTATGAAGGGTATTTTAGTAAATGCACTTTATACCTACGACCAACATATTCGGAATCCTATCAAGTCACACACATAAGAACATCTAGCCAGATTAAAATGCTCTTTGTGATACCCAAATAAGGAAACTTTTTATCTCGAGTATAAAGTGATAAATTAATATTGTGGTTTTTATTTATTATGAATCAATATAATACAAGATATTAATTATGTTGATTAATTATATATATATATATATATATATATATATATATATATATATATATATATATATATATAATATTAATAATAAGAATATAATAATCTATTAATTTAATTAATAGATTATTATATTCTTACACCCAATATTAATATTAGATATAATATATATATATATATATATATATATATATATATATATATATATATATATATATATATGTGTGTGTGTGTGTGTGTATATATGTGATATATGCACATGTATAATTGATATATATTTATGGTAATATGATAAAGATATATTCAATATTAGATATTGGCAATATATATCCTGGAAATACTTAATCTAAGATATTAAATGTTAATGAGATAAATCAATCAAAGATATTTTCCTTATTTTACTAAGGTTTTCTCCCCACTCCACGCAGGAAGTTTTTCCCATTGGGAATGAGACTAAATGGGGCGCATATACTACTATGCATATGTAGTATGTGCCAAGCTCTTTTGTAATCACAATTACAAGAGTTTAATAATTATTGTGAAAAAAAAAGAGCTTCCTAGCGAGAGATGTGAGAGAAAGAAAAGGTCGTTCTAGCACCCGAGTTTTTCTAGTAGCAATCCAAGGTGGGATTCAAGCGGGTTGTTCATGTGGACTAACAGTAGAGGCCGAACGCTTGGGCGGCCTAATGCACCACTACTCCTTCGTAGACGATAAACCTTTGATCTTTTAAATCATCCAAGGTAACATTCTCGTTTACTTTTTTATGCTTGTTTCTTAAACGAAGTCGATCTTGGTTAAAAGGAAATCAATTTTTTAATTATGTTGTGTTCCCGCGTTGATTTCCTAACAGTGGTATCGGAGCGGTCTTCAATCTTAAGCAAAAAGCATATATAATTTGCATAGTAATTATTTTAGATGCATGACTTAGATTCTCGAAACGAAAGCAACAAAAGATATATATGACTCATCTTTATGGGTGCTCGGCCGATTGACGGCGGAACCCCCACCGGAATTAGTGCCGGAGGCGCCGGTTGGTACTCTTTTTGGAAGAACTCCGAAATTTTGTTTTGTTCTTTTGTGAGTTTCTATGGTACATGGAAATATATTTTGTTTAGTTTATGCCATGTGGCTAACCCAATGGTTTAAATAGTTTGAGCATTGGGATGCCATATGGCATTACTCAATTTGTTGAGTAAGAGCACTTGCATCAGTGTCTCTGAATAGAGTCTCTACTTTACAGACTCCAACATCATTTACAGAATCTCACACATAGTCACACATACAGAATCTCTACCGTACTACAATAATAAAGTAACGCAAACCAAAATAATTATGACATATTTACAAAAACAAATACACATATAAATAATTTATTGTCTATTATTATAGTGATAGATATTACCTTGTATGGATATTCAAAATATGTAAAGAAGGTCTTATTAATGAAATATTTGTAGAAAGCATTTTTTGTGACTCGATATATATATATATATATATATATATATATATATATATATATATATATATATAATGTTAGAAATAGCAAAAACTTGAATCGTAAATTCGATTGCGGTAGATATAGAGTATGATGTCCAATTTTATCCGAATCTGTTGAATAGAGATCATGTATACAGATTCTGATGCAGCACATTTTAGTTGGATCTGGAGCTGTATATACAGATTTACCACTTTTTACAGATTCTAATGCAAGTGCTCTAAAAGGGTCTGACTTATGGTCCACAAAGGTGGACCTATGGTAAACCTAGGCCTTTATCAAATATTTTATAATGACCTATGGTGATTCCTTTTGGTTTTGGAAACCAAATGCATCCTTTTTTATTAGGAATCAAAAGAAAAGGAAACAAAAGAGACTTAATTTTAATTTTTATTTAATTTTAGAATAGTTTTAATGAATTAAAATTAAAATTGAAATCGATTCAGAATTTACCATTAATTTTATTTCGATTAAAATCATTTGATTAATTAAACGTTAATTGGTTAATTGGTTTGATAAATAAGATGCATGTTGGTAACTTTTTGAATTTATCTTTTTCATATAATTTTTATTGTATGAACTTTCAAAAAGAAATTATTGGATGGATTACATTTGTACATATAATATGATTAAATGGAGCCCGATTGATCATAGACTCAACCAATAGAATAGATGTGAATGATTTAATTTTTCGTTTGGTTTAAAATTTGTCCAAGGCCTTTATGAAGAACGTGACCTAGTTTTATTTTCTGCATTATCCCATTGCCGTTAGCTCCCCCCGTGTGCTGCAGGTGTATAAATTTTATTAGATGACTTCTATGTGACAAGATGGAGCAGAAGATGAAGGCCAAAGAAAGAAGACATAGAGATCCTATTGGTTATTGCAGCTACCTTATGATATCCACAGTTTCGTCAGTTTGTATTCGAAACCGCACTTAGGAAAAGTCCATGATCTACCGGTTACTTTACGCATTTATTTATTTTGTGCTTGTATTTATTTTATATGATACGATAGAAGCAATACTAGACATGATCTAGATGAATGTGTAGGATGTATGTCTATATATAGAGATAGATGTATTTGATGAGACCGTAGTTAATTAAGTGAATTAATTAAAATTCCTCCCACAACAAAAAGTAAGTCGGAATTTCGTCTCCCAATATTATAACGGCGATGAAGAGCCCTTGTTCGGATCCAACTGATCAAACACAGCCGGGAGTTGACCTACCTCGGGTATATCGTTGTTGTTGAGACATGATCGTATGAGATCTCGTGAATATTGGTTTGTGACTTAACTAAAATTTTACGGTGATTGGCCACAGTCAGGACCATCTAATTTTAGAGACAATGGGTTGACTACCACATAGTGATGCAAATTGTTAAAGAGTTGACTAGTCAACCATTGAGAATCACATAGTGATGTGATTGGTAAAGAGTTACCTACCTTTCGAAATTATCATGATTGATCGACCACCGCCGGGAATCAATGTAACTAGATTGCATCTCAGCCACTAAAGAATTATGGAAAATTCTTGAAAGTCAATTAGGAGTAGTTGACTAGTGGGAGCAAAATCATAAACCAAAAGACCATTTATGATTATGCATATATAAAAAACAACACTCTTTTATCATTATTTTGTAGTTTTTAGCAAATTATTATTTATGTTTTTATTCTCAATAGTTAAAACCATAATTAAATGACTATTACCTTTTGGGAAACGTTCTCAAATGTGGTTAAGTTTTTTAATCTTTTAAAATAAGCAATGACACGAGAAACTTCATTGTAGTAGTTAAAGACAAAGAGACTACATATATGATGGAGTACTCTGAGACTTAGATTATTAAACAAAAACAGAATCTCATGATATAATTAAAAAACTTGAAATGAGTTTCAACAAATTAATCATATAATGGATACAACGATATCCAACAGATCATTTTGTCATATGATAACAATTAATTCAAACATTTGATGCAAAGAATGTGAATGATCACAACGAATTTTGAAAAGATTGTTTTCAAAATTGTAAGATTTAAGTATTGACTTAATTATTTAATCATTGCTTGAAGGTTAATTAAATAGTTCATGTTTTGAAAATGATCAAAAGGTTAAATAAACTATCTAATAAACTTTGGATTTTCTTTATGAAAAAAAATTAAATACATGGCTCTTGTGACATTTCTTAAGTCTTATGAAGACTACATGAGAAATATTTACAAGTGCTTAATGGATTAAAAAGAAAGTTAGGGCATGTGCTTAAATAAGAGAACTTATCAAAGTTTCTATTCTAATCAAGTATGTTGAGATGAATCTATCTAAACTCAAGTCAACTCTTAGACATATGATATCTTATGAGTATAATTAAGTTAGAAATATTAAATATACAATACCCTTATATATGGAAAGCGAAGCAAATGTTGCAACATTTACCGTATTGTATTTTGAATCTGGTAAACTTATAATGGAACTAAATAAATGTTATTTTGTTCTGATTCTTATGAAGAACATGTTCTCACTAATATGTTAGGATTTAATAGACAAATTTAATAGCAAGGAATAAACGTTATTCCGATAAATTTGAATGGTCATCGAATCTAACATACCAAATTACTGTCACTATATAGTCGATATAGGTGATGAAATATCAACCAAATATTTACATGGTTGTCATCCTTGATATTTTGTGGTTGTTCTTGACATAGTCTCTGTGGGAGAGAAGTGTATAATAAAATGTCATTCTAATGATGTCTAAACCATGTGATTGTGAATCATATGGGTAGTACATATCTTATCTAAAGATGACTAAAAGAACCTTTTATGAAAAGGTTATAAAGTCTAGAAAATTTCCTAAAGCCTAAACATACCGATGTTTGTTGGCTTATGACAATTAATACCATAAATTATTGTTTATTACTCTCTATGACTATTTTTAGAAATAATCGAGTGTACTTAGTGAAGTACGAAATTCGGAAATCCCGAAAAGTTTGAACTAGTACGAATATGAGATTGATGAACTACTCAGGAATAAATCTTCAATTGGATTGAAGTAATTAATACATGAAGGGTGCTTCAGAAGTCTGAAAAGGAATTAGATTCTTCGTTGAAGGATACCATTTTGGGGAATACGATCAGATTGTATTTCTGAAATGGAAATAACACTTTATACGATAAAAATGTGACGTAAGACATGCAAAGTATCCCTTACTTGTTTCAGGATAGTGCCCTTATTACTTAACCAAGTTCTGAAGAATAAGGTTGAATAAATTCCATATCAGATATGGAAGGCGATGACATCAAATCCATCTTAACTTATGATTTAGAGTTGTCGTAGGCACGGTCAGAAAGGCTCGAAGCCTAGTATGACATATGCATTTTTGTGGGAAATCTTAAAAGTGTGCTATATATTATTTACTTACCATGGAGCAAAAGTGTTTGTCTCCAAACATGCTGTCTTCTAGAGCAAGTGTCACTTCCGAAAAAAAATAGTCGGAGTAAATAAGATCTCAAACGAGTTTGAGAACCACAAAGAAATATTCAACCGTTGGAACGTGAACAGGCACCACATACTGATGAAATGTAGAGCACTGCTCAGTGCATGCAAGTATTCTATGAGTCTGCAGATAACCACAAGCCCAGAAGGGCTTCTGGTGTTCATCTTGAATAATGAAGATCATGTTGGTCCCTTGAAAGGCTGACACAAGTTTAGAGGGGGTAAATAAACTTGTCACCAAAAGCTTAGACTTAAAAACAAATTAGGTTTAGTTTTAAAATTGTGTGGAGTTGAGCTAACTGAGCTGAGTATAAGTCAAACTAACTTATGCTGAAACTGAGTTAACCGACGGCAGATTAAGTTTTAGCCCTTTTAACTGATCTTGTTGTATCTATGTAAAAGCTTGTTATGAAAAATGAATTCTGATGAATGTCATTTTGTGTGCTGTGTGAGTATCAATCAGCTCTGTATGCTTGAACAAACTGTATAAAATCAATCACAAGTACTGAAAAATAAATAACAGTAAGTAAATGCGTAAAGTAAGTAAGGCAAGAAATTATAGAGGTTCCAGGTGGTGTAATCTTGTCAGTCCTCTCTTCCCCTGTGATGTTGGAGGAAAATTCCACTAGAACACTTTGAGGTAGATCGGTTAAAAAAGTCCTAAACTGACAGTCTTTGACTAATCCCTAGCTTCCCAATCTAAGCAACTATCGAACATGTAGTATGGCTACTCTACAACTTCTTGCACTGGTCCTTAGAGGGTAGTATTGCCTCTTCTCCAGCTCCACCACAAACACGGTCTACCCGACTGCTAAAACAACAACTGTTCTTGGTAAATCCTAGACAGGATTGCTTCACAGTCTAAAACTTTGATTAAAATCAAAATTGGGCTCAGAATCAAGTAAATGATTCTTGCTTGTGGTTCTTCAAAGTGTCGATTTCTTGATAAATTCTTTGTAGCTTGACACTTGGAAGATTTCTTGATAATACTTTGTGAGCACAAAGATGATAGCTATAAAATTGAATGCACAGGACTTGGACTTAATGCATGTAAAATTGGTGTTCTTCTATTTTTTGATGCTTGTTGAAAAGTCCTCTATTTATAGTGTGCAATCAACGTTCACCTTGTTTGAATTTTGAATCCTTTTAGCTATCAAACGGCTATATGTCATAAATTAGTGACCGTTGTGACATGCCAGTCCATCATCCAATGAAAGTGCTTGATTTATAACATTTGAATTATTTTCAGTTCTTGGATGTCTTCAGCTTTAAAACTAAGCATTTGCGAGTGGTCAGTTTTAAGATTTGAAAACTGAGTAGGTCAGTTTTCAGTCTAGTGCATTAATTGAGTTTTTACTCTTCTTCAAAACTTTGTGCTCTATTTTTCATCTAATTCTTATTTGACTTAATCAGAGTACACCATAACTTTTAAGTTATCTAAGATATCATTTTTCTCATGTATCTTAGTCTTTATACAAGATCCATAAAGTCAGTTTAGGCCATCATAAGACTTACCTGAATTCTAACATTACAGTATTGGTTTTAAGTCTTCGTATAAACCGAGTTTGAACCCTCAGTTCTTCAGTCTTCAATAACTGAGTCTGTGTCCCTCAGCCTTCTTACCTTCATCAGTTCTGAATATATCTCAGTTTTTGGCTCTGAGTAACACTTCAGTTTCTTGGGAGTTATCAATTTCTCTGATTTCTAGTTTTCTAGACGATTTCCAGTTTTCTACAGGATTTCCAGTTTTCGGTTCCACAACACCCTAACTATTACAGTGCTTGTCTGATTCAACCTATAAAATGATCAGAATCTAATAAATCCTATACATATCATTTCTAGATATCTTTTAGCTTTTCACTATAACAGTTAGTTTCAACACTTCATCAATAGGGTATAAACAAACAATTAAATAAATAAGATGAATCATCATCAAAACTCAAATTTTATTTCTAACAATTTCCCCCTTTTTGATGATGCCAAAACCCTCCTTAAATGAAAATCTTAAAGATAAAACAAAGTAAAACTGGAAAGTGGATATATTATTAGAATTCTCAAAAACTGGAACAAGTTACACAATTGTTGAAGATTAAAAACATGATCACACACTAATTCACTGCATTTAATACACAAACACTATACACCACACACTAATTGGCTAAAAATCCCAAAGAAAACAAACAGATCAAGCTAACCAAGCTGATCAAACATTTTGACCACAATAAAAATTATCCTTGTGTTTACAATATGTTTGTTGTGTTTCATCTTGAATCCATCTACGATTCAAGGTTGAAATTGGTTCAGTAGATTTAGTCTGGAAACCTAGCCGGAGCCTGGATTGCGATCTCGGTTCATTTCTGGCCTTCTGTTTCTCTCAACCTGAAACTTAGGGTTCGATATCAGTAAGTTCACAATTTACTTTTGCTTTCAAGTTGCTTCTTTTCATCCATTTTATGAATTTAGAACTTGTTTAGTTTATGTACCGAAGGTTGTATTTTGTTCCGTTGTGTTAAACTTTAGAAACAAAAATGTAATTGAATCTTAGTGACTGTGTCACTGTTGTGTTTAAGATTCTTTCACTACGGTGTGATCTAAAGGTTTAACTATCAGAACCAATTTAATCCTTTGTATTTATATTTTAGTTCCGAAGATTGGAAACTATTGTAATTGTAACAAACTGAATAATAGTTTAAATATTTGTGTGGTGAATGGAATACATCTACGATTGCATGATTAGATAATCAAGATAAAATATATTCTAGTGTGCTTAAAACTGAATTAGAAACATCACATAATTTTCTATCATTTGTGACACTGCCGAATTTATTAAGGCTGAGTATTCACAGTGAAATATTGTTTCTAATAACTTAAACTTTTGCTGGTTAATCATCTTACAAACTCAGCTAATTGATACAAACTGCTGGACTTGTTTCTTAAACAGTATGCTATTGATATCATTTGCTAATATAACCAATGAAGTTGTTGATTGTTTTCTGCACATCTACACTAACACGTTGCAATGATATTTAAGTCAAGCATTCTGCCTTAAATTGTTATAAACTTGATAGTCTGCTCTGTGAGTAATCTGCATATTTGCGTTTGGAGTGGTAATATTATCTAATATATATTGCAGTTTGTATAACCTTTTACTTTTGTTTTAGATCAAATAGTTTTGATAATAAGTCTGTTTTGTTTATAAAACCGGTGATTTGTGAAAGACTCTTGTCTTCAATCAAAGTTAAGTAAAAGTAATATAATATAACTTGATCACCTAGTATATTAGGAACAACACGTTAACCGGTTAGGTCTTCCGTCTAATTTGGTCTTACAGCTTCCTAAGTAGTTGAAACTCTGTAATTAATTAACGGCCTTAAAAATGTTTGAAAAAGGTTAAAGTAAAATTTAAAAAGGCTAATATCCTATTCAACGCCCCCCCCCCCCCCCCTCCCCCTCCCCCCTCTATAAGATATATATTGCGTATATACGATCCAACAAATAGCACCAAGTATGCCTTTTATGGCACTTTACCAACTATTTCATGTAAATATTGTATTTCATAATATTGATCAAATGGTAATTGACTAATGCAAACACACACTTTTATTGATACACAATCACCTTATATCACTTGTCTGTAAACTTTGAGGGTAGAATCATCGAGCCCTAACGCAAATCCACTTAAAAGTGAGGATTTCACCTAGCCAAAGAGCACACTCGCTCATATTTGTCTTTGAGTGCTATCCACACATTCCGAGGTTATTCTTGAATTTGAATTGAAATGTAGTTCGAGGTCAAATTCAGGTTCAGTGCACTTAAATGATTGAGCCACCCAGATATAGCTACGTCTAAACCCACTTTTGTTGGCCTGTCCATATTATATAGAATTTTGCCAAGAAGGACGGCTTTGTGAATAAATCCGGATTTAAGGAATCTTATGATTAATCAGGACAAAACTGGGGTAAACTTCCAACATTGCCCTTTTAAAAAATCTGTCATTTAATGCTTTTCTACCAAAAAAAAACAGACAATCAATGCATTTAATGAATTTAATACTCCTTCATCGTTTATTATAACCGCCAATTAATTCTCCATTATTTACGCATCAATTATACTACACATATTTTTTAATGTGAAACAAAATACTCACTTTACCTACAATTTTGATGCAAAATTACTCCACCTATGTTACTCGATCCATGTCAGTGTTACTACTTTTTTTTGCTGTAAAAACATCTATTTTATCGGTTGTTACTATTAATTTTTCAATGTTACTACATTTTTTGGCCGTAACTATATCTACTTTATTGGCAGTTAATACTTGTTTTTTGAGAGTTACTACATCTTTTTATTGTAACTTTATTTCATTGGTTGTAACTACTTTTTTTATATGTAACTACAGTTTTTCTTGTGTTACTATACTTTTTTATTGTATTTATATTTTGTTGATTGTTACTATTTCTTTTTATGCTACTGAGTAACTACATTGAATAAATTGATTTGGCATATTCACTCTCCCAATTTATGACACGACATTTCCTCCAATTTATGGCACACCATTTACTCCAATTTATCAAAAAAAAAAATCATGGGTATTACACAAAATGGAAAATGTCCTTTCATCCCCATTTATGACATTCTTTGTCCTTCTGGTCTCTTTCCACCATATTATATACCCCTTAATGAGCCCCGTCTAGCCTGGCCCATTCTTTGATTAAACTCTAAATTAAACCATGGCCTTTTCTTACGATACTCCCTCTTTTGTTCACCCTATTGTTAAGAGATTTTATGGATAGTTGCATGATATTTTGAGACAATTGTACCAAGAAGTGGATATTTAGAGAATGACTCATAAATAGATGTGAAATGTATTGGAAAATCAAAAAAATTATCAAAAAAAAAAGAAATAAAATGAACTTGCAACGAAGAAGTGTTTTATATATTGAAAAAGAAGTTTCTTCCGAGCTCATTTTTTACGAACTTCTTTGGATGTTGTTGTTTGCATTTCAATTCTTAAGATGTTGTGACACAAGTTGGAGCCTCATTGTGTTTCAACTGGATTGTTTATTGGCGACTACATGATGATTGTTATGGTAATTCAGGCATTCTTCTTGAAAATTTAACCTCTATTGATACGCCAAATCCCAAAAAGAGCCCACAATTTCATATTGGGCCCGCACGTGGGTCCAATAACGAATAGGGTCCTTGGACCAATAAGTTCGCACCTTCATAAGCCGAACTGGACCCGGTATAATCCAGCCCGCCTTACGCCATTACTATTCTTATCATATGCTAGGAAAACGGGCATCGATCAACAACACATCCAGCTCAGCACGAAACACTAGGAGCCGACCTGCTCGCCCCTCCTGCTCGCAGTCCGTCAGCTCGGACCATGCCCACATGGATTTAGTCGTACTTCTTTAGTCATCGAAGAGAAGTCGGCACACTTCATAAGTTCGCTGGAGCTCGGATTTTTAAAATGCCTTTAAATCGGTTGAACAATACCATGACCGGAGCAATCGAGCAGCGGTGGAAGTTTACCTGTCGTGCGTTGCGGACATTTTTGAGTTCCGTCCTTAGTTGTTTCCATTCAAAATTTTGAATTTCAATTTTTTAAAATTTGATTTGTATTGTTGTTAATTTGTTGTTAGGTGTAGTGCCCGAAAAGACAAATTAATGTAATTGTTTCTATACACAAATGTGAAAAAGACAAAACAGGGGAAAAGGGCAAGAAGGACAAATAAGTTAATAAATCAGGATCAAAGGACAATTTCATTTTTTGACGATTAAAAAGGACAAAATCATTATTATTGAACCTAAATAACTTTAAAAGATAAAATAGAAAGTTATCCCCTAGATATGGCCTAGTGGTACAGGGCTTGGGTGTTGTAGTGACAGCTGGGCCAGGAGCTGGAGTGTGGAGGTTCGAATCCCGTAAAGGGACGACTTCTTTCAGTTTCTTGGTAAAAAGGCAGCCCTCGACTCTGAGCTGCTAGGTCCCTGATTAACATCTTCACTCATTCTGTGGGATCGGGCGAGTGGAGACCCTCAAGGTTAGGGTTTAACCTTTTTTGATAAAATAGAAAGTTGTTTTTATTAGAAAATGCGTCACATAAATACTAAGCATTTAAGTCTGTCCATTATGTTCTAGTAATTATAGGGATTTAAAGCTTCCCAAAATAGTTATCCTAGTTTCATATATATATATATATATATATATATATATATATATATATATATATATATATATATATATATATATATATATATATATATATATATATATATATATATATAGAGGAGGGGATTTAATCCAATTACCCGCTTTGACCTACTCCGAATCCGCTTCATTTCCTTAAAAAACATTAAAATCATCATTAACTCTTATTTTCAATTCATTAACTTATATTTCAAATACTCCCAAAATTGAAAATTCTTATTCAAATTCAAAATTAAAAATATATTTCCTTTTATTTAAGATTCCAAAAATACTGCATTAAATTCTTATTTATTATTAAAATTTCAAATTTTATTTCCTTTTACATATTCCAAAATGTGAGGATTTAGAGTCGGGGAATAATTATAATTATATATATATATATATATATATATATATATATATATATATATATATATATATATATATATATATATATATATATATATATATATATATCCTTCATAGCATATTCACATATGCATTTTCTTCGACTTACTTCCTTTCGGATCATCTTAATTTCTATATAATTTCAATTTTTTTGGGTTGAGAAATTATGATATCTTTATACTTTTTTGGGTGTGTTTTTATGTGCAGATTTCCACCAATTTTAGGCGTTACAGTGATGGAGATTGTTAAAATGGCCAGAGATATTGCCTGAGTCGTAAATTCTACTCGGTAATTCAGATGTGTATTGTTTTTAATCATTTTTATTAATTAATCCGAGAATGAGAGGTGGTGATTTTAGTGGAGTATTCCCCCCTTTAGGAAACATCTTAATTTCTATAGAATTTCATTTTTTTGTGTTGAGCATGTTATTATATATCTATAGAGATATTGTTTAAAAAATTTCATTAATTAATATGAGAATGAGAGGTAGTTATTTTAGAAGGGTTTTCTGGGAGGTGCAAGGAAGTAAAAGAAATGGGAGCTTTTGCTGCAAACAATATTTTTGCGAGACAGGTAGCTTACATGAGAAAATGGACGAAACTGAGGTATATAATAATTGTTTTTTCTTTTAATATTTTTTTACTGTTGCTTGCAATTCGACCAATGTTTTATTGTTAAGTTGCTACTCCTGACTTTATTATATGTTTAGGGGTATTTAAGAATTATTCACAATTTAAAGATTTTTATTTTTATTGTTTTGGCAAGGGGAATAATATAATTGTTCTTTTGACGTGGGATCAGTTGGTGGCTTGGTGCAGTTTAATGGAATTTGAGACTGAGGCAGAAAATATGCGGCAAAGATTACTTATTTCTTGTGGTTTAACCATGAGCTTTAATTGGTCGGAGGCATCATCTCATTCATCCGAAACGACAACTCAAACGATACAATGATTTTCACTGATCAGTCTATATAAGCACACAAAAACAGAAAAGGGCCGTGTGCCCATTTAAAATTCTAACTCATTCAAATGTATATCACATCTCCAATAAGGGGTGCGTCAATTTGGGTGAATTCCGTACAATATATCTCTTGATTGAGTTTACCTTCGTTTATGTAAAAAGTCTTTATATGATAATATTTTTATTTTGTAATCAGCAAAAATCAATATATCTAAGTTTTTCTAATCTTGATAGCTAGCTGTGTTAGTTCCAAAATTTACGTAGATGATAAGGAATGCTACATGTAACCTATGTTAGTTCCAGGATATAACGTAGATCATATGGAATGCTACATTTAACCTCAAATTACATGTTGATACAAAATTTATTTTGTAAAAATATTACAAGTTCAAAAAAAAAATACATATATATATATATATATATATATATATATATATATATATATATATATATATATATATATATATATATATATATATATATTATATGTTCGGTGCATATTGTTTTTAAAGTTGAACACCATCCTCGTGCGTTATGCAGAGGTTCATGGCCATTTTGATCTGTTCCATACCCGTCACATAAAAAATAAATAAATAAAATTGGTTCAGTTAGCCTCCTCAAATCTCGGCAAATCATTCAAGAAAATAAACTCAGCAATAACTGCAAAAATCTTGGCAATAACTGCAAAAATCTCGGCAATAGCTACTTCGATTCCGAAAATCATTTCACAAAAAAAAAATCTCAACAATAACGGCTTTGATTACACATATCATTCCAAAAAATACTCAACTAAGTATGCATTTAATACAGTATTTTTGGAATCTCAAATAAAAGAAAAAAAATTTTGATTTTGAATTTTGAATAATAATTATATATCCATGAATATTTATGAAATTAATGCCAATTTTTTAAAATCTCAAATAAGGAAATAAGAATTGGAATTTTGAATTTAAATAATAATTATGCATTTAATGCAGTATTTTTGGAATCTCAAGTGAAAGGAAATAAATTTTTGAATTTTGAATTTCAATAATAATTATTTATCAATGAATAATTTTGAAATTGATGAATTATATTTGAAATCCCCAATAAAACTAAATAAGAATTTGAATTTTGAGTTTGAATAATAATTATGCCTTTAATGAAATATTTTTGGCATCTCAAGTAAGAGGAAATAAAAATATGTATTTTGAATTTTAAATTTGAATAATAATTATTAATTTAATGCAGTATTTTCGGAATCTCAAGTAAAAGGAAATAATGGAAGATAATTAAAAGGAAATAAGAATTTGACTAATAATTATTAATTCAATGTATTATTTTTGGAATTTCAAGTAAAATAAAATATGAATTTGAATTTTGAATTTGAATAATAATTATGAATTCAATACATTATTTTTGGAATGTCAAGTAAAAGGAAACAAGAATTTGAATTTGAATAATTTTGAATTTTGGAAGTAATATTAGGTACTATTTACAATTCCAATAATTCCATTAATATCGGTTCTATCTTCCTTCAATCTTCTATGTTGAAAATTTCCCACAATTGTCTAATTATTGGCCTCTACGATCTACATTTAGTATTTTCTTTTTTTTATTGTTCTAAGATAAGGTTATTTTTCGTTTATTAAAAAGAAAACTAAATTGTTTTTTATTTTTTTATTTTGTAGGATTGTAATACAGTGTTAGGATTTGAATGTTATATTAACTAAAGATTGTAAGGGATTTAAGGTATCGTTATATTGCTGCTCCAGATCATCATAAACATTATGGCATTTCATTTTAGGGTTTTCCAATCATGTTGCTTAGTATGTTTGTATTTTCATTTTTTTTTCTTTTTGTGAAAAATTTTCAAAACCTGTAATAGGTATTTTTTTTAATTTTGGGTGTCTTACACGTGGTTTTTTTTGGTATGATTAGAATGCAAATTGCGGATTTGAAGTTTATATTGAAGTAGAGATTGTAAGTGATATAAGGATTGTGATAACCGTGCTCCGGATCGTCATAAGCATGATGTCGTCATTTTATTTTGTGGTTTTCCAATCACATTGCTTTGTAAGTTCTTATTTTCATGTTAACTAACTACATGTGAGATGTCCTTTTTTTTTGCTTAAATCCTCTGGTATTCAGAACCCACTGGTCCGAGTAATCCAGAGTTCGGTCCGGGTCGTGCCTGTTGTGTTAAATGTCAGACTGTCCTTGACAATATGTTTAAAGAAGTTGAGTTGTCCCGTGCATTATGCACGGGTTTTAGACTAGTATATATATATATATATATATATATATATATATATATATATATATATATATATATATATGAAAAGAAATAAAATCAATTTTGCCCCAAACCCGCTTTAACCACTCCAAACCCGACTCTTAAAAAAACCACTCATGCTGATCTTTCCTTTTAAAAAAAAAATCATAGATCACTCTAAAACATAAATGCATAATATCCTAAAAATAAATGCAGAATATCCCAAAAGAATAAATGAAAGACAATTTTGTAATTGTTTTATTTAATAAATGAAATGATATTATTATTCATATTTATTATTCTCATAATCACCGATGTGACAATAGTATCTACACTTTTACGAAAACCCTAAGTATATCGTTTATGTAATCACTTACTCGGTGTATGGGATATACACGGGAGGATTGAGTTAGTGAAGATGTACTTAAAATACAATTAGCCCGTAGTGAAGTTAATCGAGAGTATCGGGTCTCTCCTTTAACGTGCTATTAATGCGCCCGAACACAATAGGTGTGATAGTCTTATCCGGACTTTCGGTTAAGAGAACCTAGTGGGGCATTTATATATGATAGATATATCATATAGGGGTGGACCGATTTGATTAGAGTTCACGATATAATTCCGTAATCGAGAAGTCTTATCGAATCAATGGATGATCATATTTATGGATATATCTTAATCCCGAGGTGATCACAGATCAACGCTTGCTTGAATCGGTATGAGGTTTGACTTGACGGTTAAGGATTACACCGAGTCCGTGGTCCGAATTACCCCATCTTGGCATTGTACTTGGATTGAGTGAGTAGTCCGTGTTATCACGGATACGGAATCCATTCCTTCCATTTATGGAAGTAGATAGACAGCTTCCTTATTTGTTAATCCTAGAAACTGATCGATCGCGCGAGTTCATATTGCACTGATTAGCTACCAGTGAGTTGTATGAATTAATTGATCACTAGGGGGTTAATGGTAAATAAGGATAAGATGTTCTAAAAAGGGTTAACGGTAACTTCCCGATTTAGAATGAACAGTCTGTGGAGGATTAATCCATATGTAATGATTATATCAATGGACGCTTATTATTATTCCCGTGAGGAGATAAATATAATCTTATAATCGGAGGAGTGCGATCACGGGATTATGGTGGCATATTCCCGTGATTGATTTATCGAATATAATTATTCGTTCGTAAGATAATTATTTATTTGATTTATCGGAGCCGCCGATTATTAGTCCATGGTCCCCGACGTGCGCTCCTAATATATAGCATAGCTATTCTCGGACGTCGAATCCTAATAATATTAATTTAGTTCTTGTTGGACTTTATTAAAACGATATGTGAATTAATTGTTTAGTGGACTATTAAATTAGTTGGGCTAAATAATTAAATACACGGAAAAGATATTTTTCGTGGACTCGGCCCAAATTAGTGTGTTGACAATTTTGACCCAATTGGTCAAATGTGGAAATTGCGTGTGACCTTTTATTTGATCAAAGGTGGCGCAAGTTTGATTAAATATTTGTTAAGAAATTAGTTTTCTTGGATAATTATTTAATGTGTGATTTATCTTTTATGATAATTCATGAAATATTAGATAATAATATGATTTATCCTAATTTGTTTGGGATAATTATTTTATTTATCTTTTATTTGGAAAAGGGATTAATGTAATAATTATCTCTTAATTATTTAATCCTTGGAGGCTAAGTTTTACTCTCCTATATAAAGAGAGTTCTCCCAAGCCTTAACACACTTTGCATATTTCGACTTCTCCCTATAGTAGAGAGAAGAAAATATTTCGGCCAAGGAGAGAGTGGGAGAAATCTTGGAGATTTTTCCGGTAGCATATCGGAAGGGTTCGAGTCGAGAATTCCTTCCACCGGGAATTGCTTGGATCACACGATCGGAAGACTGTGGTGCTCTTCACACCTTCACATTCATCCTTTTGCGGTTCTTCAACTTGAATTTTGAGATTCAAGAGGTATGATCTACATCCCCCTTGTAGAATAGATCTAGTTGTTTTATTACGTGTATTATATAGATCTAGATCCTTAAAATCGCTTCCGTTGCGGATGGTATTACTAACAGTGGTATCAGTCGTCATGGTGATCTATATTTATACGTATAAAATATTAGATCTAGGAGTGGAAAACATGTAGTTTTTTTTTTTCCCAATTTTTTTGGGGGCCGATGCATATGTTTAATTTTTTTTATGCTTATGAATGTCGTGGTTGAAGAGATGGATTGGGGTTGGCACTGTTTACCCGTTAGATCTATTGTAAACTCATATAAACGATGAAAATTCGTCCATATGAGTATAGGAAATTATGTAATTTTTTTTATTGCAATTTTAATTTCCAGAAAATAGATCTGTTTAGTTATTTCGTTTTTCCCGTTGATTGAGCCGTTGAAACGACGATCCCTCTGGTCAGTATCAATATTGGAAGAGGATGAACAATTCCACAAAATTTGGCGTCGATCGGAGTCCGTTTTGATATCCGTTCGTTGCTGCAAAGAAGCTGCTGCAACAGAAAAACGCAGGATTCACAGAAACCCTACCTGTGACTTCCTCGAATTTCTGGGAGAGTTTAAACCGTTGAAACGCAAATCCAACCGGTCAGATCGATAAATATGGAGTTTTTGATGTGACATAAAAATTTCAGGTCGATCGAGATTCATCTCGATTCCCGATCGGCCTCGGGATGTCTTTGAGGCGCTGCTGTAAAAGTCAGATTCAGCAGCAAGTTGGGCAGCTCACTGAAGAAAATTGACAAGTCAAAACTCAGATCCAACCGTCCATATTGAAGCCCGAGGAATGAAGAACAGATCTGGAAAGTTTCGTCTCGATCCGAGTTCGTTTAGTTTCCCGATCATCGAAGAATTTGAACAGCTGCAGATTATGTTAGAAAGTAGTAAACCCTAGTTAGGGTTTGGTTATTTATTTTCTAATAGGTTAGATACGGGGTGCCAACAATCCATCTCGGTGTTTAAATTTTCCGCAATTTATTTTTATGTGTTTGATCATAAAATAGATATAAAATCGGAATTGCCATGACATGCATCATATCATAAATCCACTCCATGCATACATGTAGAATTTTAATTTTGGTAATTAAAATAGGCATGTATACAAACTCGCCTAATTAGTTGAAATTTAATTAATACGTGGTAATTAATTAATTTAGTAACTAATTAAAGATCCGAGGACGGGTTATGAAATCGTTAAGTTTTTTTCGGTGTGTGTTCTCGGTGAACCGCCGTAAAAGCCCAAACGAGATCACGTTTTCGATTCGTAGTGTCTACGAGATTGAATGATGGTAAAAGAACAATAAATCTTGGATAAAAACGGTTCGCTTATAGGTTGGGTGGTCAACTGAGCTAGGCTCGACCGACTTAACCCTCCTAGTGTGATGTATGCACGGGGGTCCGGCAAGACTAAGCTACACCGGAGAACGGAGGGGTGATTCCTTCTTATCTCAATGGGGGCCGTCTTGACCCGATTTCGTCCGACTTGTCACATATGTTCCAACGAATAGGACGGGTAGGCTTGCCTACGTTACCGACACCATTCGGAATCCTTGATTTGATGTGCTTTTATGTTAACATCAAAAAGACGTGGTTAGTTAACCCACCACCACTTCCAAAATATTGAGTGGGAGCGGGGGGGGCGACGGCCAACCCCACGGCCTCTACTGTAGATACAAGTAAGTGAGAGAAGGGTGACGCCTCGCGGCGCTTTGATTTCGTCCCCCTACGGATGGTGTTCACCCCTATCAACATTCATGGCTTGGTCTCCGAAAGGATAGGATTTACGGGTACTCGTCGGGTCACCGACCTATCCTACGACGGCACACTCGGGGCGTACCTAAGAGATCCGATATAGTAGGTCACACTCATAAAGGATATTTTTGGTAATATCTAGGCTAAAAAAGGAAGGTAGTCAATGAATAAAGGGATGTTCGATTCTCGTGGGATGTTCGATTCTCACAAGTTATTCATTGATGAGATTGTCTCGATTTAACCGTCATCTCTTTGACCTACCCTACGGCGGCACCGAGATGCGAGGTTAAAACTTGGAATGGTAGAGTAGACTCATTTTTTAGTTTACAATTCCTAAAATAAAATAATATAGTAGTGTTAAACTTGAATTAATTTATGTCATTTTATTTACACATTATCCCTTACTAAATTGCTTAAAAATTAATTGACTAGTATTGACTTCGTTAAAAAGTGGAAAGTAACTAGGACGTTGAACTAGTTAATCGATAATGCAATTAATTTTCAAAAGAGATATTTTCTCTTAAGCCTTTTAAAAACCAGAGTGACATATAGGTATGTCACCAGTGTCATTCGTGTCAAACGGAAGACAAACTTAGTTTGATCAAAGGTGATTTCGGACTTTGAAAATTCTTCTAGCGAATTTTGAGTGTGTAGTAATTACACAAGTAATTTTCTAATTGAAAAATCGGAAAATCATGAAGTGTTACTAGTTGGACGATATTTGGAATCGATGAACTAGTGGGAGCTTTATGATTTGTTGTTTTTCTAGAACATTAGAAAAGTGTAACTGACTACACACATAACCGTTCTAATTGAAAAACCGGAAAGTCATGAAACGTTTCTAGTTGGACGATATTTGGAATCGATGAACTAGTGGGAGTTCTATGATTTGTTGTTTTTCTGAAAATATTGGAACTATGTACGAGATTTTTTCTAAATCGAAAAAATCGGAAAATCATAAAAATAAAGCATTGCTCGTTAGACGGTATTTGGAACCGATAAACTAGTGGGAGCTTTAATATGATTTGTTGTTTTTTTCTGGTATATTAGAAAATCCGAGAAGTCCCGACGAGTAACACTCGAAATAGACATCCCACGGTTCAAGAGTAGTGTCTACTCAAACGAACCGCTAGTTCAAGATTGTTTCCATTCACGGAAAGTCAAGAATGGGAGAATATGTCTAAAAGTGTTAGTCATCTAAACTGAGAAAATTTTAAGGCTGAACCGAAAATTAATTAAAATGAAAATCATAGGATAAGGACAGTGATTTTGGATCACCAACCTATGAATCCTTGGTGATTTTCTCGAGCTAAGTTCTTTGGAAGAACAAGGTAGCAAGTGCATTTAACGATTAAAAGAGTAAACAACGGGCAGTTAATTTTAGCTAGAATAGTGGGAGTGATATAAGGAAATGAATCTCGGATTCAATCCTTGGATATCGCGGAAAAATTATTTTATGTTTAAGATTGCTGAAATATGTATATAAAACACATCTTAAGAACTATTAAGAGCAATTGGTTTCTATATTTAGATAAACGCTTCTTCATATTCCATAGTTAGTGCATAGTCCCTAAAAGACAAGACCTGAAGACTGGCTCAGGGTGATTCCTTTCTCCCAGTCTGGTTAGATTGTCTCAAAGGTTCAATGACTAAGTTTCCTTTCAAAAGGGAAAGGATAATGGTTATAAAGAAGTAACATAGCTCGTTCATGACGACCTTCGGGGTCTGATGAAAGATACAAGCCAGTAGGAGCTTCCGAGTAGTGACTTCTTGTCTGATAACTATTCAAACACTCCGGTAAGTTTATCCAAAATATTTTGAGGTTTCTCTCGTTTTCAACGAGAGATAGAGTATTATACTATACTCGGCCAATAGGCCTCGAGACTGATGCTCAGCCTGCCTCATTGTGACATGTTCTCACTAAGTGAGAAGCCGTTAAAATTGCCTTATATAGTTTTAGATGTGCTACAATACACTGCTTAACTCAATAAAGATATTGGAAGCAAAATAACGGTTTACATTGACATGTAAGACTGAGAAGTCTACCTAGAATATGCTTTGGAATTTACGGATAAGGTGTGGATTCGGTTCACCCCACTTCCATAAATATAAGCATTTAGCACACGGTGCTTGAAGGTAAGACTGGGAATTTCGCGCATACGTTCGGTCAATGACCATTCGTGGTATATCTTTTAAGCTATTGAGTATAAAGGTTGGATATAGGATTCTTGAAATCGGGAAGGGACAGTTATACTGTTGCATCCTTTCTGATAGAATCCATGAACAACAAAACCTTGAACCTTGAAGTACGTTTACTCAAGGTAGTTACTAACTGATTAAAATCAGACCACATCCAACATCGGTTGTTGGTGATAACACTAAATACTACTAAACTATATCAGAATTTCGATCCACCCAGTAAGTATTGGGAGTATGGTTTATCCATTACCTATTACGGTTTCTGCGGACTTGGTAGTCTGAGGATCGATTGATGACCTATGGCTCTTTTGTGAGCAGTATAGGATTCTGATAATAGAGGTTGGTTTAATAGCCATAACCCTGTGAATAGAGTTCGGTACTCCAGTTCTGTTCGTGCTCTTGTAGAACCACCTGAGCGTCTCAGGCCCAGTGGGAGTAATTGGATCTACACGGAAAAGAGTAGAATGAGTTCGGTATTGCATGATTTCGTTCAAAAGCAGAAAATAGGGGTGATTCCCTGAGACTTTCTTGCCAAACAAACGGAGTCTGGATTCATTTGGAACAAAAGGGTATTGCCTTATGAACTTATGACAGGATGACTGTCAAGGCTTATGTCCTTTGTGGATAAAAAGCAAACCTCTCGGTCATTAGAAGTCATATATTTGTACAATATGTGGATTTGACCAATATATTGATAAGTCTTTTGTAGACTGGATATCAATTTTAGTACAGTAGTGAATATATACATACATTAGTGTTTGTGAAGGATAACACTGCACCAGTTGGAATCAACATGGGTGTGTTATTTGAAGTCAGAATCTGACAATACCACAATTCTCTGCAACAGAGATTTGGACAACATTCTTAAGAGTTTGACTCGGTCGAATTCATTAGAATCAATCACTGGTTTCCCATCCATCTTATTGGTTAAGATGATGCACCTGTGTATGCAACATTCAACGAGGAAGTTCTACCCTATGCCTCAGGAATGACTCTCTAAATCTTCGGATCAAGAGAAATGGGATAGATTCTTTTTCTAGTAAGAGATGGTCAGGTTATTGAACGTCAATTTTGATCGAATCTTACATTCGGCGGTTAACAAAGCAACTTTAGTATTTCCTTTAGTATCTTGAAGAGAACGAGGACTAATATGCGGGCATATTCATGTGTGAACTTGGATATGTGTGATACACTGATTTTGACTTTAAGTCAGATTAAGGATGATCGTTAAGTCGATCTCGGGCTCAGTGTTTACTAAGTACCACATGATTAGATGGACCGGTAACGTTTCGATTCTACGGATCGTCTCGAGCCGACAACCTGACTAATCATTAAGACCCATGACATTTGGATGTAGGTGCTCCCCGAGTCACTGACCTATCCTACGACGGCATACTCGGAGTGTACTTTGGAATCTGAAATGGTTATGATATGCTTAGTGGGTACATGAATACGGGATGAGTCTCCATTGCTTTAGAGCAAGTGGGAGATGTAGTTTGTTGTATTTTAAATAATAGGGTGTGCTCTAAAACAATTAATCACATGCTTTCGTGCAAGTGGGAGATTGTTAGGTGTGATGCCCGAAAGACAATTTTGTAATTGTTTTATTTAATAAATGAAATGATATTATTATTCATATTTATTATTCTCATAATCACCGATGTGACAATAGTATCTACACTACAGAAAACCCTAAGTATATCGTTTATGTAATCACTTACTCAGTGTATGGGATATACACGGGAGGATTGAGTTAGTGAAGATGTACTTAAAATACAATTAGCCCGTAGTGAAGTTAATCGAGAGTATCGGGTCTCTCCTTTAACGTGCTATTAATGCGTCCAGAACACAATAGGTGTGATAGTCCTATCCGGACTTTCGGTTAAGAGAACCTAGTGGGGCATTTATATATGATAGATATATCATATAGGGGTGGACCGATTTGATTAGAGTTCACGATATAATTCCGTAATCGAGAAGTCTTATCGAATCAATGGATGATCATATTTATGGATATATCTTAATCCCGAGGTGATCACGGTCAACCGCTTGAATCGGTATGAGGTTTGACTTGACGGTTAAGGATTACACCGAGTCCGTGGTCCGAATTACCCCATCTTGGCATTGTACTTGGGTTGAGTGAGTAGTCGTATTGTTATCACGGATACGGAATCCATTCCTTCCATTTATGGAAGTAGATAGACAGTTCCCTTATTTGTTAATCCTAGAAACTGATCGATCGCGCGAGTTCATATTGCACTGATTAGCTACCAGTGAGTTGTATGAATTAATTGATCACTAGGGGGTTAATGGTAAATAAGGATAAGATGTTCTAAAAAGGGTTAACGGTAACTTCCCGATTTAGAATGAACAGTCTGTGGAGGATTAATCCATATGTAATGATTATATCAATGGACGCTTATTATTATTCCCGTGAGGAGATAAATATAATCTTATAATCGGAGGAGTGCAGTCACGGGATTATGGTGGCATATTCCTGTGATTGATTTATCGAATATAATTATTTTGTTCGTAAGATAATTATTTATTTGATTTATCGGAGCCGCTGATTATTAGTCCATGGTCCCCGACGTGCCTCCTAATATAGCATAGCTATTCTCGGACGTCGAATCCTAATAATATTAATTTAGTTCTTGTTGGACTTTATTAAAACGATATGTGAATTAATTGTTTAGTGGACTATTAAATTAGTTGGGCTAAATAATTAAATACACGAAAAAGACATTTTTCGTGGACTCGGCCCAAATTAGTGTGTTGACAATTTTGACCCATTGGTCAAATGTGGAAATTGCGTGTGACCTTTTATTTGATCAAAGGTGGCGCAAGTTTGATTAAATATTTGTTAAGAAATTAGTTTTCTTGGATAATTATTTAATGTGTGATTTATCTTTTATGATAATTCATGAAATATTAGATAATAATATGATTTATCCTAATTTGTTTGGGATAATTATTTTATTTATCTTTTATTTGGAAAAGGGATTAATGTAATAATTATCTCTTAATTATTTAATCCTTGGAGGCTAAGTTTTACTCTCCTATATAAAGAGAGTTCTCCCAAGCCTTAACACACTTTGCATATTTCGACTTCTCCCTATAGTAGAGAGAAGAAAATATTTCGGCCAAGGAGAGAGTGGGAGAAATCTTGGAGATTTTTCCGGTAGCATATCGGAAGGGTTCGAGTCGAGAATTCCTTCCACCGGGAATTGCTTGGATCACACGATCGGAAGACTGTGGTGCTCTTCACACCTTCACATTCATCCTTTTGCGGTTCTTCAACTTGAATTTTGAGATTCAAGAGGTATGATCTACATCCCCCTTGTAGAATAGATCTAGTTGTTTTATTACGTGTATTATATAGATCTAGATCCTTAAAATCGCTTCCGTTGCGGATGGTATTACTAACACAAAGATGGGAAGATAACTAACATCACAACTGGGAAAAGTTTCATAAAACGAAATCAACACTATTCAAAGCGCGATACTTAGCAATATCATAACGGCGGTGATAATTTTTTATGATGATGAATTAAATTCGTGCATGAGGTATTTGATGAAATCATCATCGGTTTAATTTTTTTCTATTATTAATTTTTTTTGTAGCTGCAATCCAATAAGCAACACCATATGCATCATTTTCCTATATACTTATTTAGGAAAGAAAATAAAATCAATTTTGACCCAAACCCGGTAATTACCCATTAGACCCGCTCCAAACCCAGAGGAAAAAAAATTAAATAAATTACAACTCCTTTCCTAAAATGTCATAAATAAATAAATAAATAATAGGTAAAAAAACATGTTGGAAAAAGATAGTAGTAACTCTTGTTCTAAAAAGTCTACATAATAAATTACATGAATAATAGTCAAATCTCATAAATAATAAAAAAGAATATAAGTAAAAAAAAACATGTTGAAAAAAAAGAGTGTAGTAACTTCTTTCCCGAAATGTTTCCACAATAAATCCCACAAAAGATAGCTAAAATCTCATAAAAAAAGAATAGAAGAAAAAAATATGTTGAAAAAAGAGGATGTAGTAACTAATTTCCTAAAATGCCTCCACGATAAATCACAGGAATAAATAGCCAAATCTCATTAAAAAAAATAGAAAAAGACGTTTTCTTTTGCGAAAAGTAAAAAAAAAAAAAAAACGTTGAATAAAGAGAGAATAGTAGGTTGTTTCCTAAGTAAATTAAAACTCTTTCTCTTTCTCAATCAACATAATCAGTTTCGATTCTTTTAAATTTAAATTAATAAATAGAGAAAGCTTATAAAAAAAAATAGAAGAAACAATAACATTGAAAATAGAGTGTAGTAACTTCTTTCCTAAAATGTCTCCAGAATAAATCCCTAGACATGTTTTTTTCCGAAAGGTTAAAAAACAAAACTTTGAAAAAGAAGGTGTAGTAACTCCTTTCATAAAATGTCTCCATAATAAATCCCAGGAATAAATAGCCAAATCTCATAAATAAATAAATAAAATAGAAGTAAGAAAACATGTTGAAAAAAGAGAGTGTGGTAACTTATTTCCTACAATGTCATAAATAAAAGTGTTTGAATGTTGAGGCTGAAGGAGAGTCCCTATAAATGACATATGATCTACATACAAGTGTTTTACTATATTGTGTCATTTCAAGTGTTACCGAATGAGAAAAAAAACTTTTAACTGTGGTCAATAATAAGTTTCGACAATCTCCTTTAATACATGTTGAAAACCTGATAAATTTAAACTTAGTATATTTAGTTTAAAGCTTTGTAGGGCACAAATTTATTTTTTTTTCATTTTTTATGGTTGCGTTCGTGAGATAGTTTGAAAGGAGGTGTTTATGATTTCTTATAGAAAAATGTTTTGAGAGGGTTTGGGATTTCTCAAGCACAATTTAGGGCTTTGTTTATTGTTTAAGTTGGGTTGAGGGACAAGCTGAGGCGAGAGAGAGGTGTAAGGTGAGACTAGGAGATGGTGTACATTGGTAAGATGCGTAGGAGGGAGGCTACAGGTAGGGGTAGTGTGTTTCTTAAATATGTTGTTTTTCTTTTGGAGTCAAAACTAATCTTTTTTTCATGAGTTAATCGTTTTAAATATATTTTTTCTTAAGATATCCGATATAATGTGTTGATAGATAACACATTATTCAAGTTCTCTATGATATGACATTGCATGTCTAACTTAATATTATCAATCTTCACACAATAAAATTCTAATATTTTATGTTTTATATTGTTATCGCCGTGTATCACACGGGTTTTTGACTAGTATATATATATATATATATATATATATATATATATATATATATATATATATATATATATATATATATATATATATATATATATATATATATATATATATATAGCAAATACAATAATATAGATGTAGTTACATAATAAAAAAAAATATAGTAACACTTATAATAAAGATATAATCACAACAAAAAAATGTAGTAACATAAAAAAGTAGTAACAACCAATATAATATAGTTACAAAAGAATGTAGTTAAAAATAAAAAAAATGTTGTAACATATAAAAAGAAGCAGTAACAACCAATAAAATATAGTTTGAACCCAAAAAATTTAGTCACATTCGAAAAAAGGGAGTAAAAGACAATAAAATAGATATGGTTACTGCAAACAAATATAGTAACATTGATTAAGAAGTAGTAACAACCAATAAATTAGATGTAGTTACAGAAAAAAATGTAGTAACATTGATATGAATCGAGTAACATAGGTAGAGTAATTTTGCGTCAAAATTGTAGATAAATTGAGTATTTTATTTTTACAAATGGATGCCTAAATCATGGAATAGTGATAGACCGTTACAATAAATGGTCATAATTAATTAAATAAAATCTTCTATTTTTATGCTAGGCATCTTATTATTATTATTATTTATAACAACTGATGAATATATACACTACAAAAAAAAGAAGTTTTTAAGATAAACTATTAGTGACAAACGCTAAAATTTCTCACAAAATGATAGCTACTTGTGACAAAAAAATTCATGTGTCATAAAAGATATATTTACTAGTGACAACAGGACAAAGTTCTCACAAAAGCTCTTAAAATTTGTCACAAGTACCATGACATATGATGGCACGAGATTATAGCATATTTTATATAAGCCTTTTGTGACGATGCCACTTGTTATAAATGAATGGTATTGCTTTAATTTTATTTATTTTATTATTATTGTATCAGTTCCGGTGACAAACGGTAGTCACCATTTTGTACCGGAGGTTACTAAAAAGGTGAACTCTTTTTGTCGTACGCATTCGTCGATTCCGATTCTCCATTATTTTTCAAGTCGGCGACAATCGACGTTTTCAATCCCCGCAGGGTTTCTCTCCACAAGACATCCGTATCTGGACATTTTGAAAATTCATCTGCGCCGAGCACATATATCCGCCGATTGTAAAACAAATGCTTAGGATACGCTTCTTTCGGAGGTTCGATTCCAGTTCTCACGACTCGGTGTTGATTATGGTAATTTGGAAGCAGGGTTTTTTTTGTCCGATTTGCTGCTCTTTATGCGTTTTGGTTTTCCTTGACTATTTTTATGTCCGATTTGGTGCTCATTGTTATTTTAGGATCTGTATGAAAGACCGGTTGCATTCATTTTGTTCATGTTTTTATATTCTTTTTTTGGTCTTTGAAGGATGCTAAGCGCATATCCAAGGCCACTTCATGCAACAAATGCAAGCAGTCGTACACCATGTTTCTATTAGAAAATGTTTCTACAACTCCCGAATGGACTTGCATCACAAAGAAACAGATCCTAAAACTAACAATGAGCACCAAATCAAACATAAAAATAGTCAAGGAAAACCAAAACGCATAAAGAGCAACAAATCGGACAAAAAAACCTTGCTTCCAAATTACCATAATCAACACCGAGTCGTGAGAACTGGAATCGAACCTCTGAAAGAAGCATATCCTAAGCATTTTTTTCACAATAGGCGGATATATGTGCTCCATCGGAGATTCGAAGCAGATGTGATATGAATCTTGAACCATATTCTATGCAAGATCCACAAGCATGTTGGATTGGTCCTGAAACTCGACTCCAATGGAAAATAAGGTGCACATCTTTGGGTAATTTGGTCCATTTAATAATACGAGAATCCAAGTCCAAGAATAAAGAAGATTTTGAAGTCATTAAGTTCGTCATTTATGCTTACTAACATAATATGAGCAAAGGTAAATTGTGGTATTTCACTGTGTATAAAGATTGAGTACAAGGTGTTTATATAGTGGTACAACGGCTTGGGCTTCAAGACAATAAATAAGGAATAATAAAATACAATTACAATTATTAATCAAATATTAATCCGTAGATAATATATCCTCGACACGCCCCCGCAATCCCGTGGGTAACTGGTGAACACGGAGATTGGTTTTTAATGCTGAAAACCGCGGATTCCCTAAGGGCTTCGTCATAACATCCGCAACTTGGTCCTTGGAGCTTAAAAAGGAGACCGAAAGCTTTTTGGAAGCAACTAACTCCCGAACATGGTGAAAGTCGATCTCAATATGTTTGGTGCGAGCATTGAACACGGGGTTGTGAGCAAGATACGTTGCACCGATATTATCACACCACAAAACGGGTGGAGATGGGAGAGAGACACCCATATCACCGAGGAGGCCGCAGCCACCGAAGTTCGCCAGCGGTATTGGACGGCGTCTTATACTCACCTCGCATCGCTCTTTGAAACTCGTCAAGTGTTGTTTAGCACGCCAACTGACCAGGTGAGACCCAAGGAAAACACAATAAGCACCCACAGAGCGACGATCATCCGGATCAGCAGCCCAATCCGAGTCAGAGTATGCATGAAGGATAGCTGGAGAACCGCGGGAAAAGAACAAACCATCCGAAACTGTGTGCTTGAGGTAACGTAGGATGCGTTTTACTGCCATCCAATGAGCCTCTGTAGGGCGTTGCATAAATTTACTGGCACGGTGAACAACAAAGGCAATGTCAGGCCTCGTAAAACTAAGATATTAAAGACCACCAACAATGGCGCGATATAGGGCCGGATCAGAGAATAGTGGGCCGGCATCCTGATACAACCGAGTGGATGCAGACATCGGTGTTAGACAAGGTTTGGCTGTAGTCATAGCCGCACGCTGTAAGAGCTCAACAATGTACTTCCTCTGAGTCAGATAGAGGCCCTCAGGGGAAGATAACACCTCAACCCCTAAGAAATAGTGGAGAGTCCCAAGGTCCTTGACAGGAAACTGACGGCCAAGATACTGAATAACCTGCTCAACAAGAGATGAAGAAGTGCCAGTAATAATGATATCATCAACATAAATTAATACAAAAATCCGATGCCCTGCAGAGGAATATATATATAAGGAGGTGTCAACTGTGGATGCCACAAAACCAAAGGCAGAGAGAGCAGCGGTAAGTCTAGAGAACCAAGCCCGAGGAGCCTGGCGTAAACCATATAGACTGCGCTTAAGGCGACAAACATAACCCGGGTAGTCAGGGTGGACAAAGCCCGGAGGCTGCTGCATGTAGACCGGCTCAACAAGATTGCCATGTAAGAAGGCATTTTGGATGTCAACCTGCCGAAGGGACCACCCCTGAGAGACTGCAAGGGATAAAAGGATCCGAATAGTGACCGGTTTGACAACCGGATCGAATGTCTCGTAGAAAATCAATGCCCTCGCCTTGGTGAAAACCTTTGGCCACTAGACGTGCTTTGTGGCGCTCAATGTGACCATCCGTATGGTGCTTGGTGCGAAACACCCACTTATTACCAATGATGTTCATGTGAGGACGAGCGTGCACCAAATCCCAAGTGTTGGTACGTAAGAGAGCATTAATTTCCTCACGCATAGCATCACGCCAAACAAATTGATTTCGAGGCCTCGGTATAGGAGGTGGGGTCAGTGGTGGCCGAGCTCAGGAGGGCTTTGGGTAAAGGATAACGGATAAAGTCCGGATGGTCTTTGGGCTTAAGAGTGTTAGTTTTGGTGCGGGTAACCATGTGGTGTGGCCGGTGAGGAGGGTCAGGAACAGGTGGAGTAGGGGTGGGTTGAGGAGAAGGTGACTCGGGCAGGGAGGAAGGAGGGGAAGGAGGAGGTGACGAAGGTGGTGTAGGTTGGTGGGCAGGTGGGGTGGATTGAGTAGTGGAGGCCGAGGGTGGGGATGGCAGAGGAGGAATGGAAGCAGGGAGGAGGACCGTAGTGGGGATAGACGAGAGAGGAGTAGGACTGGGAGAGTATGGGAACTGACTCTCGTCAAAAATGACATGTCGGGCAATGTAAACACGACATGTCGACAAATCAAGACACTTATATCCATGGTGGGATGGGCTATAGCCCAGAAAGATGCAGGATTTGGAGCGGAAGTCCATCTTGTGGCGATTGTAGGGACGAAGGTAAGGCCAGCAAGCGCAACCGAAGACATGGAGGAATGAGTAGTCCGGGACACGTCCATAAACGACCTCATAGGGAGACTTACCATCTAGGACAGGGGTAGGGAGGCGATTAATGATATATGTAGCGGTGACGAAAGCATCTTCCCAATATGGCAGGGGTAGGTTAGAGTGGGCAAGTAAGGACAGACCGATTTCTACAATTTGGCGGTGACGCCTTTCGATGGCGCCGACTTGTTCATGTGTATGAGGACACGAGAGACGGTGTTGGATGCCTAATCGGGCAAAGAATTGAGAGACGTGACGATACTCACCGCCCCAATCAGTTTGAATAGATTTTAATTTGGTGTTAAACAAGCGTTCAATTTGAGAAGAAAATTAGGGAATATTCTTTCGACGTCGACTTGACTTTGATCGGAAATAACCACAAGAATTTTGTATAATCATCCAAAAAGCTAACATAATAATAATTACCATAAAGAGAGGGTTCAGTACATGGTCCCCATACATCGGAAAATATCAAATCCAAAGGTGCAAAAGACGTAAATTCAGAAGTGTAAAGTGGTTGGCGACAACTTTTAGCTAACTGACAAGGTGCACACACGTGGGTGGGTGCTTTATTTGGAACAGAAATAGAGACACGACCTAAAGCCTGACGGAGCACTTGATGAGAGCAAGGGCTCGACGCAAGTGCCATTTATTGGAGGGACCGAGGTGACGACATGGGCTTGAACTCGGAGAGCAAGCAAGGTTGGGAGACAGATGGTAAAGACCATCCCGAACTGAGCCTCTAAGATGGACGTGGCCCGAATGATCCTTCACAAGAAAGTAAGTGGCGTGAAATTCGAAATAAACAGAGTTATCAGCACAAAACTTACTTACCGAAAGTAGATTCTTGGTGAGGGAAGGGGAGACAAGTATGTTACGTAAGTGAAAGGTGTGAGTAGTGTGTAGGGAACGAGGAGGAACCGTAATGGGATATAGACAAACCGAACCATCACCTATGCGGACCTTGTCGGGACCGTCATAGGCCTCGAAGAGAGATTAAGATTGCGAAAATCGTGGGAGAGATGGTGGGTAGCTCCGCATCGGCAATCCAATCAGTGGCGGGCTGGGGATACGGGTGAGTGGCATAAGCTTGAGGTGGGGGAGGAGTCCTCGAAGGCGGCTGAATGGCGGCTGGGTCATTAGACTGCTCATAGCGATAGTAGCACTCCTTTGAAGAATGACCTGTCTTTGCGCAAATTTGACAAACAGTAGATGGGTCGGATTGAGAACGGCCTCGGCCACGACCACCGCGGCCACCACGACCACGGTAATTTGAGGAGTTTCGGTTGGAGGACCGTCGTCCACGGTGCCGCCGTCGCCGATAATTGAGCCACCGTTTCCACGCGCAAAATTGGCTCGCGGGGCAGCCACACAAGCGGAGATGAACCGGAGGCGATGAGCGTGGGTTTGTGACGGTTCGGCCGGGACTCGGAGGTGAACGAAGCGCATAAACTTCATCAATAGAGATCGAATTACGAGCAAAGAATCATTGTAACCGTGGCGTCATATTCGTAACCAAGACCCGCCAAAAGATAGGCGATGAAGTCATCATCGCCGATCGGATGCCCCGCCAAGCTCAATTCATCGGCAATGTTCTTGAGTTTAAAGTAATATTCCACGCGGTGAGTTCATCCTTGCGAGTGGCGGCGAGGTCGCACGTAATTGGACCAAACGAGCTCGACTTTGGGAGGCAAACGACTTTTGCAAGGTCGACCATATGCCGGCAAATGCGGTAGTGCCGGTGTAGACTTGCATTAACACCTCTTCGGTTAAAGAAGATGTGATGGTGCTCGAATTAAGTTGTCCGTTTTGAGCCGCCGGCATAATCGTGGTTGTCGAGGAGGTGCCATCGGACCGGTGATGGTTTTGGACGGTGCCGGAGTTGTGCCATCAACAAACCCGTAAACACCTTGACCGCGTAGGTAGGGCACAATTTGTGCTCGCCAAAGGTTGTAGTTATTGCGGTTTAATTTGGTGATTTGAACAGCCGAAGAAGGGGTAAAGGATGGCAGCCGAGGAGCAGCAGCAGTGACGCCGGAAGTTGCAGTGGTGGTCGACATGCCGAAGAAGATGATCGACAGCTAGGGTTTTTTTTTTTTTTTTTTTTTTGTTGTAGGATGGCTGCGCAGGGTTCTTGAGAGGGTATTTCGGTATTAACACAGAGAGGATCGTTATTGCTCTGCTACCATAACATAATATGAGCAAAGGTAATTTGTGGTATTTCACTGTGTATAAAGATTGAGTACAAGGTGTTTATATAGTGGTACAACGGCTTGGGCTCCAAGACAATAAATAAGAAATAATAAAATACAATTACAATTATTAATCAAATATTAATCCGTAGATAATATATCCTCGACACTTACGGAACTCCAGAATAATGTTCAAAACATGGCGCATAAAATATAGTATTATACTATATGTTACTATATATTATATTGTGTGATATTAGCTAAATAAATCACAAGTATTTTGCTGAAAATACAAGAGGTGGTGGAGCCATATTGCTTCAAGAATTCAAGAAGACAAGTTTTGGAAGAATCAAGTTCATGCACAAAAGAATACTTGGAAACTTACAAGCATTAATCAAGATACATTGAATCTAGATTCAATGAACCTAGATTATTGAAGAGGTGGGCCGAAAATTGAAGTGAATGTATCTAGAATTCTAAGTATTTTTCTTGCATGTATCTAGAATCCTAAGTGTTATTTTGTATCCTATAAATAGCCAACCACTTGTAACTTGTAAATCAACTTTTGATCAATACAAATTATATTTTATTCTTCACTTGAAAAAGTGTTGTGTGAGTTTCTCTCGAAAGGGAATTTAAAATTCGGATTATCAAGGACTCAAGCAATCCTTGTGGGTATCCATAGACCATGGTGCTTAGAGACAAGTTTTCTAAGTTTTGAGGTAATTCCAAGGTGCTCTCACACAAGTTGTGATTGTGTCAAGGAGCTTATTATTCCAAGGTGCTTCCACACAGGTTGTGGTTGTGTTGAGGATGTATCCCAAATACTTTCAATCTACGATCCTAAGATTTATTCGAATTGAAGTCTTCCTCTGGGCGGTTTCACTACAAGATGAATCTTTAAAATTTCCTGATATGGATGGCTTGTGGAGAGAAACTCTACGGGGATTGAAAACGTCGATTGTCTCCCACTTGAAAAATAATGGGGAATTGGAATCGACGAATGCGTACGACAAAAAGAGTTCACATTTTTATTAACCTCCGGTACAAAATGGTGACCACCGGTTGTCACCGAAATTGATATAATTATAGGAAAATAAAAAAAAAATTAAAGCAATACCATTCATTTATAACAAGTGGCATTGTCACAAAAGGCTTATACAAAATATGCTATAATCTCGTGCCAGCAAATGTCATGGTATTTGTGACAAATTTTAAGAGCTTCTTTTAGAAGCACAATTGGAGAAAATGGCGGCGATAAATTAGGGTTATGAACATGCGTTGAAAAAGGCAGCGAAGAAGGCAGAGGTCGAAGAAAGGGAAAAAACCCCATCCAATTACCATAAAGTGAAAAGTATTTTTTTTGGGTGTACTTATGCTTTTTTTAATATAATAACGAGAAAGGAGTGGTAAAAAATAAGTTGAAAATAAATTCATTAAAATTTTAAAAAAATATTAAGAAAATTTAGAAAGTTAATGACTAGATTTGTGTTTTTAGATATATATAATGACGGGATTCGTGATCAGTTATGACGGGACATAAAAGTTCGTCATTAAGAAATAATTTTTGCCATTTTTGTACTAACTAACATGTAATGACGGGAATTACCTCCCGTCATTAAGCTTTGCTCACTAAAAACCATTTTTCTTGTAGTGATAAAAGCATCCATGTTTTCTCCACTGCAACTGAAAATCACCAAAAACAATACCAACACAGTACCTATCGATAAGATATGTATAAAATATAGAGAATTAGGAAAAATGACACATTCAGAATATTTTTAAGTAACAGGGCACCCTAATATCTTTTAGAGGGAGTGGGAATAAAGGACAATAAGGAGTAACCAAAATAAGAATCAAGCCAGTGGAAATATTGATTGGGTGAGAAGAACAAATCCACTGTTCATAACCCAAAATCCACTGTTCGCTGTAGTGAAACTGACCTCAAATCCAATATTCCACTATTCCACTGTTTATGTGTTTTTTTACAAAAAAATAACCTAAAACATAATGTCAAAAAAAATTCAAATGAGATGTCTAAATAAATGGGACGTAAAAAGGAATATTTTGGTGAAAGAATTATCATCTTTTGACAATCGGATCAAAATATATATTAATTTTAATAATTGATTATAGAGAAATTAAATTACAGTGGAATAAAGATTTGTCCTTTTAATTAAAAAATATTCAACTGTCCTCTTTACATATTTCTATATTCAATTTTTTCTTTTTAACAATAAATCCTACTTATAAAATTAAACAAACAAATATTAATTATTTGCACTGACGATTGCAAAGATCGTCGATGATAATCCAGGGATATTCTCCTAATGACAACCTGCAAAAAGCCTTAAGAACATGATAAAAAGAGGAGGGGGTGTTTTGGTGGTGGTTTAGACTGCACTTGAGAAACTGTATCTCAAGCTGCCTACGTATCCAATGCGTGTACTGGAATCAAATCTTCGTAGTTCCTTAGGGATGATTTATATAGAGGAGAGTTATGCCCTAAGACGCCATGGGTCTTGTCATTATTGGGCTTGGACTTCGTGTTACCTAAGGAAAAGATAACTACGATTTAATCTCCTTAATTTTAGGAGATAATTATGGATATATTTGACTGTCAGAATCAGTGTAGTTATGGTAGAGGATTCTTTCCCTATTTTATCTGTGTATCACACTCAAAGGAAATAGGAATGAGGAGTGAATCTGGTCGACTTAGATGGCCTGAGCTGAACTGGCTGAATCCTTCTGTGTTTTGGCCGACCTATGAGGTCGGGTAGGATAGCCGAGCTGGGATCAGCTCGGAATCTGGCATGCGTAAGAGGTTTTTTCCAAGAGAGACATAGGCCGACCTATAAGGTCGGACACGATTAGGCTTGACCATATGCACTGGCCAACCTGTAGAGGTCGGAGGATGTTGACCGAGCTCATGCAGCTCTGGTACTAGTGGTTCTGGCCCTTAATGGATGCTTTTCTCTATCTTTATTTATTATTGCGCTAATGTGGATGTGACACGTGGGTAAGGTAAATTTTTGGCATCGTCATGAACATTTAAAGACCAGTTGAAAGTTGCAGTAGTGGCCATGTGGAATAAAAGGACAAATTGAACATAAAAATATGCAAAGAGGACAATGAAATAATTTTTTTGTAAAAAGGACAACTGTTTATTCTACTGTAATTTAAATTTCTCCTAATCAATTACAAAAATGAATATATATTTTGATTTGATTGTCAAAAGATGGTAATTATTTCAACATTTTTCCTTTTAACGTCAGCTTTGTTTGGACATCTTATTTGATATTTTTTCCGACATTATTTTGGAGGTCATTTTCGTAAAAAAAAAACACATAAACAATGGAATAAGGGAACACTGGATTTGAGGTCAGTTCCATTGCAGCGAACAGTGGATTTGAAGTTATGAGCAGTGGATTTTTCCTTCTTACCCAATTTATTTTTCCACTGTCCCGATTCCTATTTTTTGTCTTTCTTGTCCTTTATTCCCACTCCCTCTATTTTTTATATGGAGTGGACAACTGTACAATATTTATATCTAAAAGAAAGAAAAAAAAACTATAAAAACTATACGTACAAGGTGCTATTCTTCTTTATCTTTTTTTTTTATTTACTCCTTCATTTTCGAACACTCATATCTTTTGTGGGAAATTAGGGATAAGGACATAATCTGGAATATTATTAAGCAACAGGACAACTACATATTTTTTATAGGGAGAAGGACAACTGCATAATTTTTATAGCGAGAAGGACAAACAGTGAATCCCGAAAATCAGTGAATCTCCCTAGTAAATCCCGAAATCAATGAATTTCGACAGTGAATTTTGACAGTGAATCCCGAAAATCAGTGAATCCCGACAATAAATTTTGAAAATTAGTGAATTTCGACAGTGAATTTCGGCAGTGAATTTCGAACACAAGTGAATTTCGATAGTGGATAAATAGTTTTGTCCTTTATGCAAAAGTTTCAAAAAACTGTCCTTCTACTCAATTGATGAAATATTTTTGTCCTTCTCCCTCATTCCCCCTATCTTTTGATCTACATATCCAAACGTGATGAAAATTTCACTGAATTTTTTTAATGCTCTACGTTTTGACACTTGGTTCAATATCAGTACATTGTTTTTCATGAGATTCATTGTCGATATTGACTCAGTGAAACTCGCAAGTTAATTTCGACGGTAAATTTCGAGTAATAGTGAATTATGACAGTGGATTTTCGGAAATTACATAGGAATATAGTGGATGTGGTTTCGAAATAAAGAGCATTAATAAAGAAAAAAATTGGTGAAAGAATTATCAGGTTTGGAGTTGTAAATTGAGGGATACAGGTGCTTTAAAATGATGGATCAGAGAGAAAGTAAGTTTTATTTTTTTTAATAACTTGCGTCTTTTAAAAAAATTGTTTTTTATGCAAAAGTGTTGAAATTATGTCATATTCATTAATTTGAAAAATAATTTTGTCCTTTTCTCTAATTTTCCCTATAAAATAAAGGGAATATTAGGTTTTAGTCCACTTTCCTCCCTGTATATAAATTTTAATCCAGTTTGTATTATTTTGTTGATTTAAGGACAAAATAATTTCGTTCGGACTAAACTACCCGTATTGATATTGATGATCGGTTTTAAAAAAAGCAACACGAAGAAGCAAACGAGAAAGTGTTTCCATAAATCTTAGGCGCCGGCGGTTCCGAGGTTGCTTTTGCCGCCGTCCAATGGCTCCTCCTTCCTCCTCCACCATGGCTCCTCCTTCCCCCGTATGTCTTCATCTTCATTGCTTTGCTGTGAAAAATGCACACAACTACAACTCTCTCCTCGCAATCTTGATTTACGTGTTTCTCTTCTTCCAATCAACTAATTCCGGCGACGGTGAGGTGAAAAATGCACGGACCTCATGAATCGGTGATCGGCAACAGTTCTTGCTTTCCAAAAGTAAATTCTCCATGGAATTTAAATTCCGACCCATGTAAGGATCAATGGGTCGGAGTCAATTGTGACAACAACTTCTCTATCATGAATCTCACTTTCGATGGTTACAATTTCGCCGGGTTTTTCAATCCCACCGCCTATGTCGGGTTCAATCAATTGCCGATTCGCTTACTTGTAATTAGTCTTAATGGTAATGCCGAAGCTTTTGATCTTTGGGGAAGATTCCCTCTTTGCTTCGATGGACTGTGCTTCTTCCTTCTAACGAAATGCAAGAAGTAGGATCTACTCTTCGTGAATGGCGGCGGTAAGCTTTTTTTATTTTACTTGTTGCTCATTTGGTTTGTAATTGAATTCACAAATTGCTTGCTTGTATCAAATGATTTTCTACTGGAGAAAGCATTTCTTCATAATTTAGTGTTGAAGATGATCATTTTCCTTCTTGTTGTTGTAGTGCTTTTGTTATTGTGGTGGTGCTTTTTGAGGTTAAAATCTGTATATAATGCGAGCATAGTGACGATGCTGGATTTTGTCATGTATAATTTCGGGTCAATTTAATCTAGGGATGATTGAATCAAGAATGATTTTGGGGGTGATTTTAGACTGAGCCTGAGAGTCTCTCTCAGGTTGCCTACGTATCCTGTTGTGTTCCAGGAATCAAGTCACACGTAGTTCCTGGAATAGGGTATTTATAATGACAACACTTGCCCTAACCCTAAGGTTAAGCCGGCTTATGTTATTGTCTGATTTACCCTTTAATGGGCCTTAACCCTTGCCCAAGTTATCACTGTTAATAGGCCTGGACAGCTGGTGCGGACTCTGTCTACGATGTCGATATTGCCGACCCGCGGTAATCGAGCACCGGGACTCATTGTCCTACACTGCTAGCTGGTGCGGACTGATCGTCCTACACTGCTCGATAGTAGATCGTCGTAGCCTGGAGTCTACTAGATGGCCTTAGCCTCGAGCATGGGCATCGACATGAATACCTTGACGTTTATTCAGATTATCCGGGACCAACTGTGAGGCCTGCGTGTTTAGAGTGGACTTTGTCCGCATCCCGACCTTTCCGTCTTGCGGTATTGAGATGGGCCCATCGTCTCGGTTTTCTGATCATGTCGGTTGTCGATGTCTCATCTCGTAATTCGACCCTCGGGCTATCACTTACTCTTGTCCAGGAGGACTATCTCATGACGCCACGTGGATGTGCGATATTCGGTATCGTCATAAGCCCCCCATATCTATCTGAGCTCTTGAGGTCAGGTCTGATCTGTCAAAGGTGTATCTCGGCCACTGTCATCCAATGCTTTGAATTTAAATCCGCCCTGCGGACTTACTTCCAGTGGAGTCCGAGTCTGTCTGCTTTGCAGACTTTTTTGCCTTAGCATTTTTTTTTGGACTTTTCTTTGTTGTCGCGTAGTAGAAGAGATGCCCCTGGCCGTCTCCTTTCGTTTGTCGAAATAGACGCTCTTTCGGCTGTCGATATATATTTCCGGCTACGATGTCCTAGTAATTACTGTCTAGAAAAGACCGGTAATACGTAATTGTCGCTCCGGATCTCGGTGTCCTGGTGTTTCTTTGTCGTTCATGACTCCCGACACATGACCGCCGAGAGATTTGGACATGATCTCGAACTCGATGCCTTAGCTTTTTGGTTCCATGGAACTTTTAGCTTTCTTGTCGTCGATCGAAATGATCATGTTGTCCGACTCGATGCCCTAGTATATACTCTCCCTTAGGAGTCAAATTACGTCGTTGTCGATTCGGACTTCGATCATTGCGTTTTCGTCCCATTAGGACTCATCCACGTTGGCCGTCGACTGATGGCGTCCGACTTACGGATCCTCATAGACCGTTGAGTAGATCCTTTATGGAGTGGATCCTCGAGATACGCAAGATGCTAGCCAAAAAGTTACAATAACCATGGGGATAGTTCCCGAAATAAGAAGGCTCGTCCCGCCATGGTCGGCTAGGAGAGTTCCAAGATAAGATAGATCGATCCCGGCATGGGGAGAGTTCCCAAAATAAGAAGGCTCATCCCGCCCCGCTCGGCTGGGAGAGTTCCAAAATAAGATAGTTCCAAGATGAGATGCCGAGTCGAACTCAGACTTATTAAAGATTCGCTCATCGGTGAGCTCCAAATATGATGCCTAGATTTATTTTGCTTTAAATTTTGCGGTATTTTATCACCTCTTCTTTTTGTTGTCTAATCTTTCACGTGTCGATGTCTTTTAGCTATTTGCTTGTCGAGCCTCTGGCTCTGTTTGCTGCTTATCGATGTCGTGTTGCCCCCCAAATGTATTATGAACCTCTGGTTCTTATTGCACTTGAGATCGACTGTGATCGACTTGCTTGCCTTAACCTTTTTGCCTCCTAGGCTTATTTGGTCTTAGGCTGAGCGTTTTAATCCGACTATGCGAACTGTCCCTGGTCTTGGCCTTCTTTGCCACTTAGGCTAATTCGGCTATCGACTGGGGCAGGTGGCCCGACTATGCGAACCGTCCTTTGTCCAGGCCTTTTTCGCCTCTTAGGCTCATTCGGCTTTCGACTGGGACAGGTGGCCCGACTATGCGAACCGTCCTTTGTCCAGGCCTTTTTCGCCTCTTAGGCTCATTCGGCTTTCGACTGGGACATTTGGCCCGACCATGCGAACCGTCCTTTGCTTTAGCCTCGTTTGCCTCTTGGGCTCGTTCGGCTTTTAGCTTGGACCTTTGGCCCGACCCTGCGAACCGTCTCTATGTCTTTGCATTTGTTGCCCATTAGGCTAACTTTGCTTTTGGCGGTATTGAGGGGTCCGACCTGCGGATCCTCGTAGACCGTTGAGTAGATCCTTTGTGGTGTGGACCCTCGAGATATGCAAAATTCAAGCAACTGGTGGGTGTCGGGTCGAAGAAACACGTGTCTGGTACAATAATCTCTGGGTGACTGGGTGTCAAAAGACTCCCGTTCGATCTTCCACCCCTGCTTCGACATCCGACCTACTACGAGAGCAAACTGAATGCCGTTTGTGTTTGATGAATATTTGCCTGGGTGTAGTCCTTTGGACTTAATTCCCTTGCATCGTTGCTTTATAGGGTGTAGTCCTTTGGATTTAATTCCCTTATGCCCCTCCGAGTGTAGTATGAGTGCATGACTCATGGTACACTTGAATATGAGTCGACCTAGCGTTGTCTTGCCTCGTGGGCTTGACTTGGCTATTGGGTCGGAGCTCGATTCGAGGGTCGTGCCTCGTCGAGCTTATGAACCGGTCGAATTAAATAACTCCTTATTCGACCGTCGCACTTCGTGATGCTTATGAACCGGTCGAATAAGGTATCCATCGTGGGATCTTCCAACTCGCCTCGCATTGTGGCTTATTGGTGGTTGGGAGTGATATAAGCACTGTCATTGACTTGGCTTTATTCACTATTTTATTTTAACTCCATCATATCGAGGATTCGTTGTTGTGGTTGACTTTTGCCTCTTTTATCTTTCAATCGCATGGACTTATAAGTAAGACATAATTTATTTGGCGTAGTCTGTTGGTACCATGCTTAGATGGCAAGCGGACTTACATACGATTGCCTTCGAACTCTGAATATGATGCCGAGCCAAGCTCGGTCTTATATAATATGATGCCGAGCCGAGCTCAGTCTTATTAAGGATTTGCTCGAGAGAGCTCCAAATATGATGCCGAGCCGAGCTCGGTCTTATTAAAGATTTGCTCAAGAGAGCTCCAAATATGGTGCCGAGCCGAGCTTGGTCTTATATAATATGATGCCGAGCCGGGATCGGTCTTATTAAAGATGCGCTCAAGTTGACCTGCAAATATGAGGCCGAGCCGACCTGCGGTTTTATAAAAGATTCGCTCAAGTCGAGCTCCAAATGTGATGCCGAGTCGAGCTCGGTCTCCGCTCGACCCGCTCTGTTCGGTAGGTTGAGTTCAAAAATAAGATAGCTCGACCCGCCAGTTCGGTAGGGTGAGTTCCAAAAAAATATAGCTCGACCCTCCAGTTCGGTAGGGTGAGTTCCAAAATAAGATAGCTCGACCCGCCAGTTCGGTAGGGTGAGTTCCAAAATAATATAGCTCGACCCTCCACTTCGGTAGGGTGAGTTCCAAAATAATATAGCTCGACCCTCTAGTTCGGTAGGGTGAGTTCCAAAATAATATAGCTCGACCCAAAATAAGATAGCTCGACCCTCCAATTCGGTAGGGTGAGTTCCAAAATAAGATAGCTCGACCCGCCAGTTCGGTAGGGTGAGTTCCAAAATAAGATAGCTCGACCCGCCGCCCGGTAGGGTGAGTTCCAAAATAATATAGCTCGACCCTCCGGCCCGGTAGGGTGAGTTCCAAAATAATATAGCTCGACCCAAAATAAGATAGCTCGACCCTCCAATTCGGTAGGGTGAGTTCCAAAATAAGATAGCTCGACCCGCCAGTTCGGTAGGGTGAGTTCCAAAATAACATAGCTCGACCCGCCAATTCGGTAGGGTGAGTTCCAAAATAAGATAGCTCGACCCGCCAGTTCGGTAGGGTGAGTTCCAAAATAATATAGCTCGACCCGCCAATTCGGTAGGGTGAGTTCCAAAATAAGATAGCTCGACCCGCCAGTTCGGTAGGGTGAGTTCCAAAATAAGATACTGAGTCGAGCTCAGACTTATGAAAGATTCGCCCATCGTTGAGCTCTAATATGACGCCGAGTCGAGCTCGGATTTAGGGCAAGACGAGTCCGTAGAGCTCGAATGCCGGTGCTCGATATCTCGAGTCTTTGTGGTGCAATGTAATTGTGATAAAAAACATTACACATATAATAAAGGCTTACAAAGTGTATAAGAATTTCAAATAACGATTGTAAGAACCTGGAGAGCTAAAGAGCTCGGCTCGATCCTTGGAGCTCGAGAACTCGCTTCGTGGATAGCTAGATAAGGTAGATAATTCGTTGCTTTCTCGGGCACCACAGCAGTGTCTTTCCGGTGGCAATCAGACCTCGAAATGGATTCCGATCGGCACGAAATTTGGAGGGATCGTTCTCCCCTAACTTTTCTTCGATGTGACCGGTGGAATTGTTCTTTCGACGGCTCAATCTCCGGGAATAAGCCGCCGAATTGGCGCTTGCTTTGTCCGAATCCTGCTGCGTTTTTGGTGCCTCGCAGTAACTTCTTTGCCACAATCGAGAAATCAAACGAACTCCGATCGGCCTAAAATTTTGAGGGCTTGTTCGGTCCTGATAATTCTCGAATCTGACCGGTGGAAATCTTGTTCCGACGGTTCAATTGTCGGAAATATTCAGCCGACTTGGAACCTGCGATTAGGGTTTTTCTCGCTTTTTGTACGTAACCGCAACTTTTAGGCGATGATCTGGAATCGAAACCTACTCCGATCGGCATGAAATTTTTACAGATTGTTCTTCTCTCTGTATTATTTAATATGACCGGAGGAATTTTCATTCCAACGGTTGAATTGCTGGTAACAGGCCGCCGACCTGAAACTGCTGATTAGGGTTCTGCTGCGTTTTTGATACAACAGCAACTTCTTTGCGAAGATCGGGCAATTAAACGAATTCTGATCGGCCTAAAATTTTGAGGGTTCTTTTACCCCCATTCTTCTTCATTCTGACCGGTGGAATTCTTGTTCCAACGGTTGAAACTCCATAAACTAGCCGCCGATCCTGCTGCGTTTTTGGTGATACAGCAGCATCTTTCCGGCAATGATCGGGTATCTAAACGGACTCCGATCGGCACGAAATTTGGAGGGTTTGTTCGCCCCTCCTTCTTATTCAATCTGAACGGTGGAATTCTTGTTCCAACGGTTGAAACTCCGGAAATAAGCTCGGATCTGACTGCATTTTTGGCATGTTTCTGCCATTAACTTGACCACCATCACTCCTTGATCCATCACTCCTTCTAGCGCCAATGACGATGCTGGATTTTGTCATGTATAATTTCGGGTCAATTTAATCTAGGGATGATTGAATCAAGAATGATTTTGGGGGTGATTTTAGATTGAGCCTGAGAGTCTCTCTCAGGTTGCCTACGTATCCTGTTGTGTTCCAGGAATCAAGTCACACGTAGTTCCTGGAATGGGGTATTTATAATGACAACACTTGCCCTAACCCTAAGGTTAAGCCGGCTTATGTTATTGTCTGATTTACCCTTTAATGGGCCTTAACCCTTGCCCAAGTTATCACTGTTAATGGGCCCGGACGGTACCGGTGCGGACTCGTCTACGATGTCGATATTGCCGACTGCGGTAATCGAGCCCGGGACTCATTGTCCTACACCTTTGCTAGGCGGTGCGGACTGATCGTCCTACACTGCTCGATAGTCGATCGTCGTAGCCTGGAGTCTACTAGATGGCCTTAGCCTCGAGCATGGGCATCGACATGAATACCTTGACGTTTATTCAGATTATCTGGGACCAACTGTGAGGCCTGCGTGTTTAGAGTGGACTTTGTCCGCATCCCGAGCTTTCCATCTTGCGGTATTGAGATGGGCCCATCGTCTCGGTTTTCTGATCATGTCGGTTGTCGATGTCTCATCTCGTAATTCGACCCTCGGGCTATCACTTACTCTTGTCCAGGAGGACTATTTCATGACGCCACGTGGAGGTGCGATATTCGGTATCGTCACATAGCATAGATCATAATTCTGCTTCTTGTCAATTTCAAGAACCCACATTCTACAATAAATTCACAATCTGTTTCATTTTCACATTCTTAGTATTCTGTCATTTTTTCTTCTCTATCACAATAACTACCTACACATTATAGCCGAATAAGAACATTAATATTATCAAAAATGTTTCTTTGTTTTTCAAGTGGATCAAATAGAAAACAAAGAAAAAAAGAGAAGAAAATGGCTAAAGAAGAAGAGGTTTATTGGAGCTATTGATCAAGGCAATACAAGCACAAGATTTTTTATTTTTTGATTCCGTTTGCTTTCTGTGTGTGATATTGCTAATATGAAATGTTCGAGTCACGTAGTGGAGCATTTGAAATGTTGACGCCGACGGGAATTGAGTATTGGGAATTGTCAATTGAAAACTTCAAATGTATGAGAAATTAGTTTCCCCATGGCAGCATTTCCAGCTTGATATTGTAGGAAAGGACAGAGTGCGTTCATAATTCCAACTCCGAGTTCGATCATAATTTTTTTCTTTCTTTTTCGGCGAATAAATTTGGATTATCTAACTTTACCATTAAAATTTGATTTAACTTGAATTACTTGTTGGATATCACCATTTGAAGTTGAAGTTGAGAGCACTACAATGCAAGAAAAAGGTTACATTGGACATTTTTAAAGAAGATTGATTGTGTTTTTTACTTGGTACATATCATTAAGCTTTCTAATAGACTAGTGTTACTTTGTTAGTGTGTTACTTTGTTGGTGTGTTACTTTGTTGAGAACAAAAATAATGGTAGGTCTGTTGTGGTTGATCATATTGGTGATGCCACAGTTTAAGGATGCATCTATGATGTTTTAAAGAAGATTGATTGTGTTTTTACTTGGTTCATATCATTAAGCTTTCTAATAGACTAGTGTTACTTTGTTAGTGTGTTACTTTGTTGGTGTGTTACTTTGTTAGTGTGTTACATTGTTGGTGTGTTACTTTATTAGTGTCAATAGTTCTGTTGAGAACAAAAATAGACTAGTGTGTTACTATGTTGGTGTGTTACTTTGTTGTTGTGTTACTTTATTGGTGTGTTACTTTGTTGAGAACAAAAATAGACTAGTGTGTTACTTTGTTGGTGTGCTACTTTGTTGGTTTGTTACTTTGTTAGTGTGTTACTTTGTTGAGAACAAAAATTGACTAGTGTGTTACTTTGTTGGTGTGTTAGTGTGTTACTTTGTTGGTATGCTACTTTGTTGGTGTGTTACTTTGTTGAGAATAAAAATAGACTAGTGTGTTACTATGTTGGTGTGTTACTTTGTTGTTGTGTTACTTTGTTGAGAACAAAAATAGACTAGTGTGCTACTTTGTTGGTGTGTTACTTTGTTGAGAACAAAAATTGACTAGTGTGTCACTTTGTTAGTGTGTTACTTTGTTGGTGTGTTACTTTGTTGAGAACAAAAATAGACTAGTGTGTTACTTTGTTGGTGTATTACTTTGTTGGTTTGTTACTTGGTGGATTTGTTATTTGGTTGGTGTGTTACTTTGTTGAGAACAAAAATTTGTTGGTGTGTTACTTTGTTGGTGTGTTACTGTTACTGTGTTACTTTGTCGGTGTGTTACTTTATTGGTGTGTTACTTTGTTGAAAACAAAAATAGACTAGTGTGTTATTACGTTGGTGTGTTACTTTGTTGGTGTGTTACTTTGTTGAAAACAAAAATAGACTAGTGTGTTACTTTGTTAGTGTGTTACTTTGTTGGTGTGTTACTTTGTTGAGAACAAAAATAGACTTGTGTGTTACTTTGTTGGTGTGTTACTTTGTTAGTGTGTTACTTGGTTGATTTGTTACTTAGTTGGTGTGTTACTTTGTTTGATGTGTTACTTGGTTGATGTATTACTTTGTTGAGAACAAAAATTTGTTGGTGTGTTACTGTTACTGTGTCACAGTGTCACTGTTACTGTGTTGGTGTAAACGCTTCGATAAAATTCGGCTTTCAAATACTACGTCGAAAGGGTATCAAACGCAGTCTCAAAATGAAGATAAAAAAAATATGAATTTTGGTGAAACAATTTTGATGATTGGTGTTCTAAATCAAAAGTTACGATCGTTTAAAAGAAAAAACACTCCGGTTAATATAAATATTTTTTTGTCTTTCAAAATATACGTCGGAAGGGTATCGTGTTTGGGCTCAAATTGAAGAGCAAAAAAAAACATGTATTTTGGTAAAAAAAAGTTCGATGATCGGAGTTTTAAATCTAAAGTTACGGATGTTTGAATAAAAAAAACAAAACAAAAGCAGAAATACAGCAGGATCAAACATTCAAATGTACCTGATGTTCTTGTAATGAGGACGCGCGCTTTCTGTAGGGTCAATTTTTTCCATGTTAAATTTTTTTGTCCTTTTTGCATCTAAAAAAAGAAATGTGTCTTATTTATTCATTTTACAATTATTTTTGTTCTTTTCCCTCAATCCCCCTAAAATAAACACGTAAAAAAGCATCAAATATCGACTCATTACTAAAAAAGAAGATATGAGTTCAAAAATCGAAAATTATAATTTCCCATGGTCGTTTTATTTACAATGGTAACATAGACAACTTTGGATTGATTCACCGCAATCATTTTCTTAACAACTTTCCATTTAATAAATAAATATTCATCTTTATGATTTTATATCGAAATTGAAAAAAACTATTTTTCGGACAAACAATACCACGACCGGAACAATCGAGCAGCGGCGGTAGTTTCCATGTCGTGTGCTGCGGCCATTTTTTTGTTCCATCTCGTTGTTTCTAATTTTGAATTTGAATATTTTAAATCTATATTGATTTTTTTGCGTTAATATGTTGTTAGGTGTAGCGTCTGAAAAGACAATTAGCGTAATGTTTTTGTACACAAATGTGAAAAAAGTCAAAATAGAAATAGAAATAATCACTTAATCCGGTGGAAAAATTTCATTGCAAAATGCACAAAATCCTATTCCGCCGGACAATATTATCCTTTTATACTAAATCTCATACTTGATTACAAAAATAAATATATCTTTTGATCTAAGCTTCAAGAAATCGTAATTCTTTTGTCATATTTCTACTTTTGTTTTGTCTTGTTCATTTTGAGATATCATTTGAAAATTTTTTGATGCCATTTTCCACGTCCTTTTGCAAAAAACAATGAAATAATGAATTTGAGTAGTGGAATTCGTATTCGAAGACATGCTGTAGCAAAATAGTGGATTTGTTAGATTGCAAAAATAGTGAAATATTGAATTTGAGTAGTGGAATTCGTATTCGAAGATGTGCTGTAGGAAAATGGTGGATTTGTTAGATTCCACTGTTTCACTATAACGAATAGTGGATTTTTATCGATTTCACTTTTTTTCCATCAGTTCCATTGTTTCGCGAATTAATGGGTATTTTCGCCGGTAACTTTTTAATTTGTCCTTTTCACCAAATTTTTTGTTGCACGTGTGAAGTTTGCTATTTTTGTATTTTACATTGTCCTTGGTTCTCAACCCCCCTCCCCTGTAATATTATGCTTTTTCGGAAATGACAGACGTGTCATTTTGCGAAAACGAAATATTATATTCATTATTTTTCTTGGATTAAAGTATATCTATGTCTGTGTGTGTGTGTGTGTATATATATATATATATATATATATATATATATATATATATATATATAAAGATAGATAGATTTTGGGACTTATTATAATTAAAGGACAATAAAAAAAATATTGGATATTATTTTAGGATTTGTTTTTTAAAGAAAATAAATCCCCATTATTCTTATAACCCATTAGCAAAATCAGAAATTCGGTTTTTACATTCTCGGGAGAAACGTGGAGAACAAAAGGAGAGGACAAGGAGACTTTTTTTAATGCTCGCAAATTCGTTTACGGATTTCAGAACCGATTCGAGAAACGGAATCAACAGGAAAAGAGGGTCGTTTTGATATAAAAGTTTGGAGTTTTACAAAGGTATGAGATTTAGCCCTAACAACTGGATATTTTTTGTTTGATCAAGCTTGGTGTGTTAAAAAGGTTTCAATCGCAATCCTTTTTGGTTTAGAAGCTTTTCATCATCAATTAATCTAAGTATAATTGTGATCAAATTGGTGTTGAGTGAATCATTGGAAAGTGCTGTAGGTTCCCCGAAGGTTTTGGGTTGGAATTGCTTGCTATTAAGGTAATAGGCTCTTCCTAATGTGTAATTCGGTTTTATGATGTTAAGATTATATTTTAGAGTTGTTTTCTGGCTAGGAATCATGTCTAGACGTTGTTAATGTGGTATGCTTTGATATGTAATATGTAGAACCTGTTTTGCTCCTGTTTGGTTGAGTATTTTGATGTGCATTATGATGGGAAAGGGTTGGCAATCGATTAAGAGCAGAAAACTGCGTTTAGGGCTTTTCAGCGTGCAATGCGCATGCATTGACCCCAGTTTTTGGGAAATGTTGTGTTTAAGCCCTGAGCCTGGTTTTAATTGTTATTTCTTGATATGATAACATTAAATGAACATGAACAAGACATGATTAAGTTTTTGATGCATTTTGTTATGGCACCGAATGGATGCTTCCAGAAAAGTTGAAGTCAGGACCATCGGAAGAGGATGATTGGCTTGTCCTATGATGAGCTAGTATTCATCAATGTCTGTGTATGTGCTAGGCTTGTCCATGTCTAGTGATGTAAGTAAGAGAGTGGGAGCTGTGAGGGAGCTTCCATAAAAAAATTTAGGTGGCTAGTTAATAATTAATAAGAAACATATTTGTGTAGTTAAAACAATAAACATCACGTCATTCTTAGTAAGACACTTGTCTATATGACGATGTGTGGGAGTTCTGAAAGTGGATAGCTCCGTAAGTCTACCAGAATAGACTCCAGGTGCAAAGGGATTTCACCGAACGTGTGCACTATCGGAGTCTACCAGAATAGACTTCCGTGTGGCGTGATCCACCAATATGTTGCACCTACTCCATGGTGAGTTACACCATGCGTAGTGCCCTTGAGTACTGATGTGACAAAGATAAGTTAAGTTAGAAACCAATAGTCCCAACATTTTGATGAGCATGAAGTGAACATCAGAGTGTGTCGGTCACATAAAGATAATTTAATTAATTATATGGACCTTTAGTAGTAAAGTTTAATTATTCATTAGCTTGTCACTCTTGCTAAGTACATATGTACTTACCTCTTTTGCATGTTTCTTTCGTATGCATTGTGGGGTGAGAAGATGTAACAAGTTGTCCATGAGTTCGATGACGAGGACATGTGATGAAGATGATGCTATGACGATGTGTCCAGATTCCTTTATTTCTTGTTGCACTAGACCTTGTTGCTTTTCATTCTTTAGACAGATGTTGTTCTTTTATTTCTAGAATTTTGTAGGAAAGTTTGTATTTCTTTTAAGACAAGTTTGTTTGGGACATTGTACTTTGCTTTGGTTTTCCGTTGATGTAAGGGCACCTTTCTATCTTTAGTATGTCGAGCTCTCTTCATAGTAGCATTTATGGTGTTTGCCTAGTCTTTTTAGCTTCCATTTTTCTAAACTCGATACGACGTAGTAGATGCTTACGTGTAATATTGGATTTATTTACTATTATACGTGCCGAGCGTTTCGTTTCCGGATAAGGACTCGGTATCCGGGAGCAGGGGTTACATCCCCTTTTGTTTTTATTATTAATAAATGGCATAACCAAGTTATCAAATTTTATTATTTTCTTTTTTGCATTTAAATATACGCGCGTCAAATCCCAATGTTGTATTAGATGTAACCATAATATCTAGTGCGTGAACCCAAGAGAATCAAGTTATAGTGGTATACTTAGAATATGTTACACCATTGTGAACTTAATAAAGTATAAAGCCTATTGATTAAATTGAAATGTCAATAATATACCCGGAACACATCGAATGTAAACGTCTAATCCGAATCGTTGATGTTTAACATCTAAATGAGGCATTTGGGTGTTTTCACGCAGAATAAGAAAGTGGTTGAATGTCATAAATTTGAAGGTTAAATGTCTAAAATGCCCATTGAGTATCATTAATGAATGCAATATTTGTGAAATAATGAAAAGTTGTTAGATTGATAATAAATTAGGGGTAAGATGGAGAAATGAGTAATAAATGTTGCATTGATAATATATAATAATGACTTATATTGTGGATAAATCTAAAGATATAGAATGACTTATAATATGGGATAGAGGTAGTAATTATTTTATACGGCAAATGTGTAAAAAAACTAATTGTTTTAGGCAGAGATTGTATCTAAGAAAAATCAAAGTCAACGGTACAGAGTGCATCTAAAGAAAAATCAAAGTCAAGCTGAAGGTCCAAGTTTCAATCTTTATTATGGTTGCAATAATTTTTTTTTTTGAAGGTCACAGTTTACTTTCTAGAAAGTCATTGTTCAGATTGTGCTTTGATGAATTAGTATTCATCAATGTCGTACGTGTTTAAGGTGTTGTGTCTGAGTCTAAGAGATGGAGTAGAGTCGTTAAGTGAGCTTTTACCTTGAAAACACTTCGGTGGCTAGTTAATGATTAATAATTTACATAAGTGTATAGTAAAAGACTAAACATTGTAACATTCTTGGTAAGACACTTGTCTATATCGCGATGTGTGGGCGGTCAGATAAAGTGAATAACTCTATTGGAGCTAAATGGTAGAGTGACTTCGCCGAACGTGTATACTATCAGGTCTTAACCCGCGGCTATCGGTGTGATCCATTGATAAGTTGCAAACGATACCTTGTGATGGGTAGCACCATGCGTAGTACTCTTAAATGCCGGTGTAACAAACTTGAGTTAAGCTAGAAATGTTTAGTTACAACATGTTGATGAGCATGAAGTGAACCCTAGAATTGAGTCGGTCAAATAAAGATAAATAACAATGTAAGTCCTTCTTTATGAAATCTAGTTAATGTAATAGCTTCTGTTTCTTGCTAAGTACCTTTGTACTTACCTCAAATGCAGGTTTGTTCTGTTCGGGGTTGAGAAGACGAACTTGTGATACCATACTTTTATCATATTTCATTTTTTCTAAACTATGTTGTTCCCCTTCAAGTTTTATGTTGTAATTTCATTTCAAGACATGTAGTATTTCAAGACATTTTCTTGTAAGATATTTGTTGTAGTTCTTCCCTTTCTTTAAACATCGTATGGTTGTAAGATTTGAAGTTCGTTGTTGTAAGATATCTTTTATATCTTTAGTATGATTGTGTTTCTATTCTTATCTTGTACAAAAAAAATACACCCGAGTCTTTTAACTTCTATAATTGCGAAACTCGATACGATTAGTAGCGAGAGGCTTACGTATAATATATAATTTATTTTTATATTATACGTGCCGAACGTTCTATTTCCGGGTAAGGACTCGGTATTCGGGAACGGGCCGTTACAATGTTACACCATTGTGAATTTAATAAAGTATAAAGCATATTGATTAAATTGTCAATAATGTACCCAAAACACATAAAGTGTAACCGTCTAATCCGAATCGTCGATGTTTAACATGTAAATGAGGCTTTTATATAAAAAACCAAATACATAAGAATTAATTATTACGGAAGAGATTGTATGAAAACCCGTTTTCCTTAAGAGCGTAAATGTCTTTTATGATTTTATGTGTCCCGATAATTTTAATATGTTATTTTTCAAATGAATGAATGGAGTTAAGATATATGGTAAATGGAATGTATGGGAATTTACGGGATAGATATTTAGTAAGGGAAAAAAAAGGTAAATGTACCAACCCCTATTGATACACAATTAATCCCAAGGCGTATTGATTAAAGTGTTAATAATGTACTCAGAACACATCGATTGTAGCCGTTTAATCCGAATCGTCGATGTTTAACGTATCTAAATGAGGCCTTTGTGCATTTAAATTGTAATATTCCGATTTCCGGGAAAGGGCGTACGTGTCTTTTTGCGAAAACGAAATATTGGGTTCGATTCCTTTTATTCGGAGTTAAATAATTGGACGTGTACATATATATATTTCGAGTTTATATATATATATATATATATATATATATATATATATATATATATATATATATATATATAAGAAAAATAAAATCTAAATTTTGGTAATAAGGGTGTTTATGGAAAATTAAGGATTTGTTATGGGAAGTGGTAATTAAAGGAAAAATTAGACCGATAATCCCCATAACCTAATTACAAAAAGAAGCGACCACGTTTTTTTCTCTTCTACGCATTCAAGGAGAGAATTGAGAGTTGGGAAAGTTTCACCAATAACCGAAGCAATTCTTGGTTGTTTTCGAATCGACGAGAGCGTTGGAATCGTCGTGAGGAAAACATCGTCTTGATACCGCTTTGGTTGGCAAAGGCTGAGACTTTTGTTGAGGTTTTGATCAGTTTTGGGGCTGCGTATAGGTAAGAAAAACTATTCCTATGATTCCAATTCTTAGTTGTAAGGATTAGATCTTTTCTTAAGAAGTTTTGGTGTTAGGAAGATGAGTTTTGCTTTGGTTAATGACTATGGATGATATGGAGCATTTAGATGAGTTTTTTTCGTGCTTCACTGTGTTAATTTTGCTGATGTTTGGTTGAGAAACGATGTGGAAATCGTGTTGGAGATTTTAGGGTTCTAGCCGAAACCCAGGTCGGACGGGCGTCTGCTTCATGTGGACGGGCGTCTGCCTTGGCTACATTTCAGACGGGCGTCTGGATTACCTGGACGGGCGTCTGAGGTGTTGTTTTGGATTCAGGATGTAGCTGTTTTAGGGGGGACGAGCGTCTGGGGAAAGTGGACGGGTGTCCAGTAGGTTCCAGAAGGGCGTCCATGTCTTTAAACGGGCGTTTGGTTGTTGGTCAGCCTTATAAGTACGCTTTATAATTTCTAAACCTTTAAACGTGATATGTTAACACTGTATAAACTTGAACAAGCCTGAATTGAGCTTCTGATTCGTTCAGTTAAAACACCGAATGTACTCTTAAAGGGAGTTGAAGTTCGGATCCGTCGGAAGAGCATGATAGGCTTGTGCTTCGATGAGTTAGCATTCATCAATGTCTATGTAATTGCTAGGACTTGTCCGTGTTTAGTGGTCTAGGAAGAGAGTAGTATGTGTGAGGGAGACTATTTGAAAACACTTAGGTGGCTAGTTAATCATCATAATAATCAACGTACTTGACTAGTAAAAGATTAAACAACATGTCTCTTTTGGCTAGGCACCAAGCTAAATCGCGATGAATGTGCTACCTCTGAAGGTGGAAGAACTCCGTAGGTCAAAGACCCTAAGTACGGAGGGACTCGCGCGAGACGCGCGAGCTATCGGAGTCTACCTATTCTAGTCTCCGTGGATATTGGTGTGATCCACTAATATGTTGCAAAAGAGTGTCCCAAAGATGGATGCGCGTAGTGCCCTTGAGTGCGGTTGTAAGACAGATAAGCTAAGTAGAAACGTTTAGTCAATTCATGTTGATGGACATGAAATGAACCCTAGATTGAGTCGGTCTCACATAAACAACCAATCGATTTAAATATCTTTTCCTTATGAACTACAGTTGTTATCATAGCTTCTCTTTCTTATTAAGTACGTTGTACTTACCTCAAATGCATGTTTTCTATGTGTTTGGGGATGAGAAGACGAACAGGTTTTCGAGGAGGAGTTCGACGACGACGTTTGACGGCGCTCGTTGAAGACTTATCATTTACTGCTTTACTTATACATTTGGATTACTTTTGATACTTTTGAGGTAGACTTTTGGTCTTTCGAGACGTGTAGTACTTTTCTTTTGGGATTTTCGTACTTTCTCAAATGTAATAAATTTGCATTTCCGCTTTTAGATTTCCTTTTTCTATTCTTAAACGTTTAGAAATTTTATACCCGAGTTTAATTTTGCTTCCGTTTGCTTTAATTTGATACGACGTAGTAGAGGCTTACGTATAAAGTGAATTTACTTTTATTTTATGCGTGCCGAACGTTCCATTTCCGGATAAGGACTCGGTGTCCGGGAATGGGGCGTTACATAAATATACGCGCCTCAAAACCCTGATATAGTAACACACGAGATTTAAGTTTATAGCGATATATATACTTAGAATATGTTCATCCATCGTGAACTTAGTCAAGTATGAAGTCTATTGATTGAAATGTCAATAATATACCCGGAACACATCGAATGTAAACGTCTAATCCGAATCGTTGATGTTTAACATCTAAATGAGGCATTTTTGGTGTTTTCACACAGAATAAGAAAGTGGTTGAATGTCATAAATTTGAAGGTTAAATGTCTAAAATGCCCATTGAGTATCATTAATGAATGCAGTATTTGTGAAATAACGAAAATTTGTTAGATTGATAATAAATTAGGGGTAAGATGGAGAAATGAGTAATAAATGTTGCATTGATAATATATAATAAAGACTTATATTGTGGATAAATCTAAAGATATAGAATGACTTATAATATGAGACGGAGGTAGTAATTATTTTATACGGCAAATGTGTAAAAAAACTAATTGTTTTAGGCAGACATTGTATCAAAGAAAAATCAAAGTCAACGGTACAGAGTGCATCTAAAGAAAATCAAAGTCAAGCTGAAGGTCCAAGTTTCAATCTTTATTATGGTTGCAAAAATTTATTATTTTTTTTGAAGGTCACAGTTTACTTTCTAGAAGGTCATTGTTCAGATTGTGGGTTCGTTGTACAGCTAGGAAGAGAAGAGAAGTCAATCGACGTAGGAAAAAGGATAAATAAATAAAGAAATCCTTCTAGAACCCTCTTAAATAAATAAACAAAAGGTTTCACTATATAAATAGGCCGGCCTTCAACATTTTCTTCCATTCACTTTCTTTCACTTGTCCATCGTTTTATATTTTTAAGAGAACCCCCTTTTCTTATAAAGGAAATTAAACACAGAGATATTTTCAATGGCTCCAACAAAAGTCTATATCATGTATGTATATTTTCAGTACTTGATCTATGCACTACTCCATTTTCATGTTCTCGTCTCTCTACCTTTTATGGTATTCCTGAAAAAGTCTCTTTAATTTTGTGTTCATCAATTAATTTTTTTATGCACGAATCTGTTTCATAACAATCTTGGTACCACAATATTTTCTGATTTGCTTCAGAGGCAATGATTAATAAATTTTGTTGTGTTTCAAGGGTTTTCAATGCGAAATTTTCGATCACACTTGTAAATTTTCTCGTTTTGCAATCTAATTTACTAGTAAATTTTATTGTTTTTCGCTTACTACTCTATGTATGGACATATTGAGAGACTTGCCCAGGAAATAAAGAAAGGAGCCGACACTTTGTCGAAGGAGTTGAGGCTACATTATGGCAGTCCCGGAGACACTTCCCGAAGAAGTTCTTAAAAAATGGGCGCTCCCAAAAAGAGTGATGTGCCCGTGATCGAATTGACCGGCTTCCGAGAGGCCGACACGTTTATTTTTGGCTTCCCTACTAGATTTGGCTTGATGCCTGCCCAGTTCAAAGCATTTTTTGATGCAACTGGAGGACTATGACAGCAAGGCAAGCTAGTTGGGAAAGGCGCTGGAATTTTCTATTCCACAGGAAGTCAGGGTGGCGGTCAAGAGACTACAGCGTGAGCACTAGAACTGCACCTTTACAATTGATTTTTTTCTCTTTCTTTTCTAATATGTGATAAAGAGTGTAACATTTGAATGTGTTTTACAGATTGACGACTATCACACAATTCGCAAATCATGCAATGATTTACATTCCAATTGGATACACATCTGGAGCCGGAATGGTCAATTTAGATGTGGTGAAAGGTGGAAGCCCATATGGAGCTGGAACTATTGCTGGAAATGGAACCCTAGCCGCTAAAGGACCAAATGACCTTGAATTGGAGACGGCTTTTCACCAGGGGAAGTACACAGCTGGAATTGCCAAGAAGCTCAAAGGGACCGCTTAAGTTCACTTAATGCATTATTTACTTTCCTTTGAGTCCACACGCCATCTGTGTCCTTTAAGATTTCATCGTTTCAGTTAAATTTTTTTTATAGTTTGTGTTCCTCAATTATTGCAAAGCTTATAGCTGCTATTTAAACATATGTTAAGCACCATGTATCGATTTGTTATCATTTTAATTTAATGAAATTTCACATCATTTTGTTTTAACACTCTAATTATCCTCTGTTTTGTTACTTTGTTTGTGAATCTTTGAACTAGCCTATTATTTCTGCAAGTTCCTTCGTTCCTCAGTAGGCTTAGCAAACTGAAAATATTCGACCCATAATTTCTCTATAGAGTAGCTAGATATAAGGGGGTGACGATTAAAGAGGGAATTGAAAATATATATATACCTTTAGGTAAAAATTGTTTGTTTTGTATATCCTTATTTTTAATTCTTACAAGTATAACCTCGTCAAAATACTCGGTAGGACGGACAATTTGGCATTCAGGCCGGAATATAATGTCATTTTTCATTGACGCCGGTCTAAAATAACAGGTCATGAGCAACTTTTCCCACTCGGACGAGCTAAAAATTCCGCATATTTTAAAAAAAAAATTTGCAAATTGCCTGACACATAAATGAAGTCAAACCCATTTTCCTCCACGTTCTTTTCTTCTTCCTCCTTCCCCCCTCAAACCACCGGGCGACCTAAAAACATGGTGGGAAATTAATTCCACAATACACATTAGAGACCCAAACCCGTCGTCTTTTCTCTTCATCCCTCCCTCTTCTCAATTTATGTCAATTTGCAGACCCAGACCCGTCTTATTCATCATCTACAATCTGTTTGTTCTTCAGCAAATTTAAAGTTTAGACTTCGACCTTCTGCATTTGGTTCTCCAGTCCATCAAACATTAGTTAGTTTTATGTAATTTAGTTCGAATATTCCAGAAAGAAGAATCAACTGGTGGAGAAATTCATGAAAAAATTTGGCTCTGTAAATTGTCATATAATGAGGAAGAAATTTGGGTCTGTAAATTTCCATATATTTAGGAAGAAGCAAAAGGGAGGAAGAGAGGAGGGACCTTCCGGTGATTATTAATTTTTTTTCAGAGAGGAGAGGGGTGGATGAATCGGATGTAGTCCTGCTTAATGAAAATGTTGTTGACCGGATTTTTTTTAAATAAATTCTAATTGTGTAAACTAGTTAAAGAAAAAAATTAAAAGAAAATATACCGGCCTTGAATTTCTGCCTGGCTATGTGGAAAATTTTGCCTGGCCTTAGGAAAAACTAGCCCGGCTTCTTACAAACATACCCCGGCCCGATGAGAAAATAACCCGTCCACGTGGGATTTCTAGCGGGGTTATGATTGTATTAATTAAAAATAAGGGTATAAACAAAAAACTATTTTATCTAAAGGTATATTTTTTGAATTTCCGTCCCGATTAAACGGAGCCTGTCTTAATTAAACTAATAAATAAATCATCTACCTATGTATATAAGCGGCTTCTATTGACACCATGTTTTTACTTCTAGCTTCACACTCACTCCCGGCACTCTTTAAAATTAATTCAAGCACCACAATAATATTTTTTTTTTTATTTTACTAAAAAAATTGACAAAATTACTTCATAAAAAAAATTTTAAAAATTACAATTCCTTTGATAATTAAAATAAAATATTATAATCCTTTCTCAATCTAATACAATCATCTAATTCACAATCATTAACCAATATCCATAACAATCCACAAATTTAATCTCATCCAAATCATCAACATTAACCCAAACACTACAACCTTTTTCATCAAAAATCATTTCTTCATTCAAAAAAAAAAAATTTCACAAACCCTTTTTCTTCATCCTTTTCTACACACCATTCATCCACAATCTACACACATTCATATTTTTTCTACACATCTTCATCTCCTTCATCATCTCAAAATATATTTATTTTATACACACCTTCAACTTCTTCATCACATCTAAAGCTTCGTAATTAAAAATCTTTATTTTTATTTCAAAACTTGAAATAGGTGAATGAGTACCCTATTACCACAAGAAGAACATGTAAAACCAAGATTTGTGGAGACAAATCGTGTTTTTATGCTTTTTTCGAAGAAATATAAAGTTTTTCCGGTGTTTTAGACGTTGTCGAGCGCTTGTTTCTGATACTAGAAACGTTGGCAACAAATACATTTTTTGTAAATATAAACGTCAAAACTGTCAACAATACAAATATATAAACAACGTCGGAGAAAAGTTATAAGTCAGCCTGACTGACGTTCAAAATGTATAAACAACATTAGAGTAATTGACGTTATGCGAACGTCAGCCACACTAGCGTTGTCTTGCTATTACAACATCAGGCCTATCGACGTTCCAACATTTGTCCCGAGTTTTTCAGATTACTTATAACTTCAGTTGTCCTGGCGTTGTTAGCACCAAACCAACGTCAGTACATGTGATGTTACTTGCTACCAGTCATCTTCATCACAAATGCAGGAACGATCTTCCCAAAGGGAAAAAAACAAAAACCAACCATTAAAACCCTCGATTTCTACCAAATGATTACCGAATTTCTTAAACACAAGATACATACATGATTTATTTCAAAGTTATATTCTTCATAGCTTGATTCTTGCAACCAATGCTTCAATTAGGGGTTTTCGGCGGAATACTTATCTTCCCCGGCGAAATACTTGTCTTCTCCGGTGAACTCTTTAAGGTTATGTTTTTGTTACGATTCAACTGAAAAAAAAAAAGAGGGAAGTTAGTATTAAAATGTAGAGGGAAGTAAGTATTATGTTAAAATGGATTGGATAAATGAATTAAAGTGTGTTAAAATAGTAAAATATGTTATTTATAATTTATAAAAGCTGAGGAACTATAGTGTATATTTTCTGAAAATTATTAAATGGATGTGGTGCCTTGAGTGATTTGGTGGTGTAGTGAAGTGAATAAAAAATAATAAAATGAAGAGTGCCTATAATAATATCGTGATGTCGATAGAATTCGCATCTATATATTCATTTAGTCATTTGTAACCTTTTCCATGCTCATATGAAAAGTCCACCAAAGCCCGAATTAGAAGTCTTCATATACAAGTTGGATTTATTGGATTTAATTTCTCCTATTTGTGATGAGCTTTTATTTTCTCGTTGAATTATTTTTTTATTAGGCTTTTTATTTTATTATTGAATATTTTATACTATCTCCGTCCCACAAAAAAAAGTGTCCACTTTTTTTGGACACGGAGATTAAGGAAATAATTAATGTGTTGTATTTTAAGAATGAATAGACAAATATACCCTTAACTAATCATAAATGTTTATTTTGGAATATGAAAGGATTATGAAAAATTAAATGTTAAAATAGGGGTATGATTGGAAAAAATATATTTAATGATGTATTGGAAATTTAAATGGACACTTTTTATGGGACAATTCATTTTTTCGTTATGGACACTTTTTGTGGGACGGAGGTAATATTATATTAAATAATAATCCCAATCCCCAACGTAGAGAAGACAACACAACTTTTGTGAAGACTTTGGCAATTTCAATCGACTTTTACATCATCGCTGTAGACTTTCACTTCTTTGTTCGCTCTAGGGTTTTCTTTCACCAACAACTCAATTCTTTTCTATTTTCTGCAATTCAATAAGGTATTCTGGATTATTTCTTGTGCGTTTGCATAATGATGATGATTTGTAGCAAAATCTTCTTTCCTGGTTAAAGCATTGTAAATCCATAAATCTAACAAATGTGTGATCGAATTCATTTTCCTCCTCGTTTAAGCTTTGGTATCACTTTATTTTATGTATAAATCGATTCAGAATAAAAATAAATCTAATCTCCACTACAGGGTTTTAGGTTAATTATCTATGTAATCACCATAATTTACACCAAGACTGTTGTTTGGGTGAAATTGGAAGTGCTAAACAACAAATTTCTATCGGATCGTCTACCCTAGGGATCACTGTTGTGAGAATTAGGCGTTCTATGTTTAAAATTATACCGTTTTTCTTAATACCTAGCTAGAAATTGGGTTTTTCGGCTAGTTAATGCTGTCAGTTCATCGACTTCTGGCGGTTGTCAGAAGTGTAATTCTGATTTGAGGATAATTAGTGGTGGTTGTCTGATGAGAGTCAAATTGGATATCATTTAGTATGTGATTATACACTGTTTATACCTCGTTTATACGTTCCCGGAGACATTTGGTTGTGTTTTGATGTATTTTACACCATGGTTTGCATTTATGAGACCTAGGACGTAATGTTCGAAAATCCTGTTGTTTTTCGGTGTTTTGATGTATTCTCGGTGTCCCTATTGTCCTGCAGGGGTTATGTGTAGTATTTTTTTGGATTACATACAGGAATTAGGTGTTCAAGATGACCGGAAGATGAGTTATAAGGGTTGGAAGGTGTGCCCGAAGCTTAAACGTTCAAACGGATCAAAATTCGTTGGTATTACAACCTTGGCTTCACATCATCTGCATTTTGATCCATATTAGAGGCATTTTCTGGGCTGGACATCCGCATGAATGTTTTATACAATTGAATTATCTTTCCAGTGCATTTTGAATCACTTGATTTGGAGGTCTACACACAAAGTTATGGCTGATTTACTGAAGATGTCTCAGCAGGTGGACGCCTATGGTTTGACAGGGGGACACCTACGAGATCAGAGACACCCCTAACAGAGCATTTGGTATGTGCACACCTAAAAATTTGGTAAGTGGACGAGTACCATTACTGAGAGTGGGGAATTTGGCTTACTCCTTGGTGCACGCCTATCGTTTTGGTAGGTGTGCACCTACAGACCTTTACACCCAATTGCACCCTTAATTATAAATACTCATTTTTTGCAATTAGGTCATCTTTCCAACTCTTTCTTCGACCATTTATCTGTTTTTTTTTCAGCATTTCACTTTGTTTAGCTTAGATTTTGTACATATTTAGTGTAAATTAGGTTTATTTTGTTGTAATTCGAAGATCAATGCTACTAGGCTATTGTTATTTCAGTTTGGATTTCGTTATCGTTTCCGGTGTTCTTCATCTCGATATCCAGTAATTTCGATTTATTTTTGCTTTAGATCTTGATTCTTGTTACTTTTATTGATTATTTATTGTATTTTGTAGTTAGATTGAGTAGATAATCATTTTATAGCCGAGTTATGCGATAATCTTCAAAATATAACCCTAGTTTTTTTATGTGGTGTTCTTGATGTTTGATTAGGTGATTCTTGATGTGTTTGTAGTTCTAGAACTTGTTCTTGATCACGTTTGTTGAATTGGACACTCGATAATCGTATTACACGTATCATCTTTATACATGTATTTTGCGAGAGGGTACGGGAACCAGGGTTATGGAATCACCCTGTAAAACCGACTTAGTTGTTTAGATTTGGTTTCGTGTGTTAGGTTTGTATCAAGTTGTTGAGAGTTTCATTGAACGTAGACTGTGTTAGATCAGTTAAATCCGGTAAGCGGACTGTTGAACCTGACATAGGAGGGTAGATTAATGTATGGTGTCTATTCTCGGAATTAGGAAACAACACCCTATGAATGACATCGAGAACATTTAGGTAGTTCATGAACACTTATAAACGTAACTTGGATATGTGATTATTAGATTGGATCATAGCTCGGCTATAGCTTTTATATAGTTTTAATTATTTGTTTTTATAGTAGTTTTGAAGAACCGGTGATCCGACAAATCACCATGTTCAATAATAGTGTTGACCTAAACTAGGAACGATATTGCCTTTGATACTTAACCAGATTCCCTGTAGGATACGATCTTGCTCGCCATTTATAGTACAATCGACCCGGTACCCTGCCGGTTAGAGTCGGCATTGCTGTAAAATGGCCATCAAGATTTCTGGTGCCATTGCCGGGGAATCATGTTAATATCTTGTAAGTTAGTCAACTTCTAGGATTTGGTCATTTTTCTTATTTTTCTATGTATAGTTTGTGTTCTTTATGGTTGTTGAGTGTTACGCCACCTACTTTGGTAGTGGTATTAACTACTTACCTTGATTGTGTTCGTGTTATATCCCCGTTTGCGGTTAATGGATCCATATGGAAATTATGGTTGTTGGTCCCTTGAAAAGTCTTTGGTTAAGTTTAGAAGGGGGTTGAATAAACTTAACACTTAAAACTTTTTGGAGTTTACAAACCCGGCGGGGTCAATAGTCTCTTCGACTTTTAACGATGGCGACTATTGAAACTATTGAATTTGTTGCGGCGAATAAATTAAATTATGCATTGTTACTTGTTGTTTAAAGATGATACTAAGTATTAGATACTCAATAGTGTAAAGGTGTGTGATTCCAGCAGCTAGTTCAGCAGATTGACATGATAAACATGCAAACAAAGTAAAGTGCAGAAAGTAAATGCAGTAAAGTAAAGTAGGCAAGTTTTATAGTGGTTCCAGGTGGTGTAATCCTGCCAGTCCACTCTTCTCCTGTGATGTTGGAGGAAATTCACTAGAGTCTTTTGAGGTGGCAATTATAAAAGTCCCTAAGATGTTTGTCCTTGACCAATGACTATGGCTTCACAAACTGAATACTAAGAACAGGTAGAGTTGATGCTCCTAATACTCCACTAGTCCTTGAAGGGTAGGATTGCCTCTTCACCGACTTCACCACAAAAAAACAATCATTGACACTTCGGCGTGCTTCTCTATCTTCAATTTTCTTCTTAAAAAGAAGGGGTCCAATCAAGTAAGTGATTCAAATTTCGACAAGCTATGATCGGGATGATAAGATCGGCAGCTTGTAATCTTCAAGTATGTATATGGATAATACTTGATTTCAAAAACACTTGAAGAAGATTATTGATCGGTAAGTTAAAGCTCATATAAGTTTAGTAGGGTAAAATTGTTCTTGCTCGATATTGCTTGTTCTTGCTCAAAAATACTTAGTTCATTCTGCTTGTAATCTGAATCAGGTGTCCTCTATTTATAGGTGTGAATCATGTGATTTGACTTTGAATTTCATATTCAACCTTTACAAAATTATATGTTTATTCCTGAAATTCCCTCTACTGTACTACACTGACACTGTCATTTCCTTCTGACAGTCAGTCTGTCAACCAATGAGATAAATCCGTTTTTATTTGGCTCTGAAATCCTTACAATGTCCCTTTCATCCTAGCCATTGATTGACTGATGAATCCAATGCTTGTAATTCATCCTTATCCATTTGAACTTTTAGAAAAACATGGATTAAATCGATTTTCACATTCAACAGACACATGTTATATCAGTCTGCTGATGTACATGTATGGTCAGTAGAATTTTAGTCTGTTGTGTTTTATAAACACCTCAGCTGACTGCTTCTCATGTAACTTTTGATTATGAAGTTAGAGTACACCATTTTTAATATAACCAAGTTCTAATCACCACTTTACTTATATGGAACTTAGACTTTCTACACAAGGTATATGTGATCAGTTTAGGTCATCACAGACTTCCCTAAATTCGGATCCCATATCCTTGACTTTTACTAAGTTTGAACCCTTAGCCTTAATTACTGAGTTTGAACCCTTAGTCTTCAATCTTCAGCAGGTCCTAGACACTCTACTAAACACCTAACCTAGATAGGTCTGCTGAACAAGTCATATGACCTCTTTACAATGTTTGTTTGATCAAACCTTTACAAAGATCAAACTCTAGTAAACCTATACATTCAATCTAGAGATCTTTTTGTCTTTGCCTTATAACAGCTAGTCTGACACCCATCATTAAAACTGAAATATGTTCAACAATTTCCCCCTTTCCAGTGATGATGCGAATACCCTCTTTACAGGAAAGCCAAAAGATAAAAACACTAAATATAGAACAAATTTCATATATTTATGATTATGAAACTTGTTCAAAAGCTATTACAACTAGATTCAATATAAGAAAGAGGTATGTAATGATGTGTTTACTGATCTAGTCTCTGTCTTGATCTCTTTTACATTGATATTCTTTGATTTCACTAGCCATGTCTGCCATCCATTGATTTTCAATCCTGGAGAAATCAATCCATGTATTTACCAATTTCCACCACTTCCATGCTTCAGCAATGGTTAACTGGACACCTTGCCAGTTAAATCCTCCTCTCATGTAGTATAACTTAAATTCATCCAAAGAATCTCCAATTCTTTGATTAGCAGATACCTGTCTTCCTCCAGTTGAGCTTCTTGCACGACCTCCTCTTCCCGTTGACCTTAACGATTTAATCCTTATTTCCCACAATTTCTGTCCAAGTAAGGAGTTTAAACCATCCAGAAAGGTCATATCATGATAAGGTGTCCTTCTTGCGTTGTATGCAGCCTTAAACTCCTTCGTAGGTCATCTGTAAGTTGTACTCTTCCAGGTGAAGGGGTCCTATAAGCTTCAATTTTAGCCTCAAGTCTTTTCTTTTGATAAATCCTGGCTTCTTCTTTTGCTTCTGCTGTCTTTTCCTCTTCCCCCTTATTGACATCATCAATAAAACGGTGCAGCAGACTCAAAACACCCTCATGTGTAGCTAATAGATTGTTCAGTTGCTCTTTCATTATCTTTGTTCTTGTATCAACTGATGTAATCCGGCCTTCAATAGTTTGTTTTAGCAGATTGACTCTTTCCAGCATTTTAGGATCAAGTGTAGCAGGGGTTGATGTCTCAGCCATCTTATCAACTTTCTTTTGCAATAAGGAGATTTCCTCAGAAATATACTTATCTCTTTTTGCAGAATCTAACTTGGCTGGAGTGATTTCTTTAAGCATATCATCACTAGTGAACTGTAAATGAGTGACATTAGATGCAACAATTTCAGTAGTTCTCCCTCTATTCTCCACAAAGTTGATTTCTAAGTTGATTGACAAGATTTTCATGGATTGGGTCTTCAGGTGGTAACCCAAACTCCACATCACTGTCACCATAATCCAACAGTTGCTCATCAGATTGTTCTTCAGCAACTTGCTTAACAGTTTCAGCAGGAGCAACATCCTCAGCAGGCTTCATGCTGGTGACAGGGGATTCCACCAATCACATCAAAAGTTCCAACCTTTTTTCAATCAGTCTGATCCTCAGTGAATTGAACCACCAGTTCTGATCTGTGTTCAGTTGCTGTCTGAATCTCAGCAGATTGAACATATACTTCATTATCCTCCATAGGAAAAACATTCAAAATTCTTCTAAGACACCTCTAACCCTAGTAATTTTATTCAAAGCTTTAGAAGTCTTTGCTAGGGTTTCATCAGTGTTGATACAATCTTGAAATTGAGCAGATTTCTCAGATATGACATCAGTCTGCTCATCCATGTTATCCTTAGCAGTATCCTTCAAAATAGCATCATCAAGAATTGTTGCTGCATTAATTTGTGTTTCCAAGTCTTCAGCAAATAAGATCAACAATTCTTCTTCTAGATCAGCAGTCTGTCGACCCTCAGCAGACTTCCTGTCTTCAGAAGGATACTCTTTGTCTTTCTCAGCAGATCCATGTTCAGTAGGTTCTGTGGGCTTCTTCTTCACAATACCACTGGATTCACCTGGATGTATATGATGATCATCATCTGAATCAGAGGATAATGAATCATCATTATCACCATAGGGTTTGAATTTGTGATCCTTGAACATGATCTTTCCTTTCTTTCTGCCTTCTTCAATGATTTCCAGCAGTCTCATTTGTAATTCAGATGTATCAATAAGTCCTAAAAATTTGTCCACCTCAAAAGCTCCAAAAATACATTCTTCAAAACATGCCATAGCGTCTGCTGCAGGTTTTTCTTTTTGTAAAATCCAAACGTCCACTGAAGGTATTGTGAAATTTTCTTGATGTATGGATTCTCCTTAGGGTTTTTAGTCCTCATTGTACATGGCATAGTAGGCTTCCTTGCAGAAGGTTCTTCATTTGTTGTCTCCCAAAGGTCTCAACTAAATGAGATAGGGTTTCTTCAGTAGATACAATGAAGTCAGTAGACTCTTCAACATGTACATTTGTATCCACTATCTCCAGTTGTTGCACGCTTGCTTCCCACTGAGTTGTTTGCTTCTCAGCAAGGGTCTCATCCACCTTTCCTTCTCCTGAGTTTTTGCATTCTCAGTACGGTCTTCTACCACTTCAGTAGCCTCCACTGTAGGCTCTACAACTTTTTCCACTTCTCTTTTTTCTCCAGAATCCTCAACTCCTTCCCTTTGCCACGTTTACCCTTCTTTTTGGCTACTTGTTTTGCTCTTTTGGAGGGTCTATCTAGGGATTTAAACAAAGATTGTTCTAGTGTCTCCTCACTAGTTGCCTTTCTCATTTTGGATGCCTCTCTGACTTGTTCGCTATATAATTGTGCAACAGTTTTCTTTGCAGGTTCATCTGGGGCTGTAGGTTTATCAACAACACTAACCTCAGTAGACTTGGCAGTGTCTGCTGGTTGCCATATCCTTTTTGGCTTAAGGACATCAGTAATCTTCCTTGTATCAGCAGCTTTTCTTTTCTCTGTTGTGGTTCTTGATTTAGTAGCTTCAACATCATCTGTCTGTTTGGTTCTTAACTCCTGGCTCTTGTTACTTTCTACTGATTGAACCTCATCATCATCATCTAAGCAAGGAATTGGAGTGTTGATCTCTGGCTTGTACCTTACCTTGTTAATTTTTGAAGGGGCAACATCAGCAATCTTCAAAAGATTCAGCAGCCTCTGAATCAGCAAGCCTAAAGGTTTAACCTTGATGAAGAATCCTGAACCAATATAACCAACATGTTTATTTTCTCTTATTCTTTTTATCATGGTTTATTTTTCTTCAGTCATGACTTTCTTTAAGTAATGCACAAAGAAACCAGCCCAATCAAACTCCATGCTTCTAGATATGATAATCATTAGGTCAATCTTGGGTCCTGATAGAGTATCATAGCTGCCAACCAATCCTAAAATATTCCTTGCTATATACTTACTCCGCAGATTGTACTCAAGAGAAATATAACATTGGTACCCAATGTAACTGGTATCTCCGGATTTGTCCTTATTGATTCCACAAATGCCAACCTTGCCAAATCCATACTTTCTGGATTTGTGGGTGCTCCATTTCCTTCAACAAATCCAAAAACCTCTCTCAGCAGGTTTGAGGAAATAGAAATCTCCTGAGCATTTGCTGTCATTGTAAACTCCTCTATGTTTGATCTTATTATCATATTCTTCCAAAAATCACAGACATTTTTATATGAAATCTAGGGTAGCCTTATATTGAGTACGTTTTCCAGGCCTTCATACCTTCTTATCTGTCTTCCCAGATTTATTGCCATTTCTGTTCCATTTGCATCTGTAACAAAACCTCTAACACATTGGTTAATCCATCATTCATCAAGGTGCCATATCCTCTTGTGTATCCAGGTGTATCCTTGTTTCCAAAGTTGAATTTTGGTCCATCTCTTGCCACAAAATTCATCAAACAGTCTTTACTCCTGGTCATATGTCTGGAACATCCACTGTCAAAGTACCAGACACCTTACAAAATAAATTTAATGTGTTTTAGGTACCCAAGCCTGTTTGGGTCCATGGTGGTCAGTGGTTAGCACAACCATTGGCAAATTTCTGTAAGGTCTTCTTTGAAAAGTGCAGCACTTTCTTTCATATATGTATGCCACATTACCATAGAATCTAGTGTTTGATTGTGTAGAACTCATATATGGTTTCAGGACTTTTGGTACAAAGTACTGTGCAAAGTGATCTCTGTTGTTAAAATCACAGGTATAACCATAAGATTGATGTCTGTTGGGAACATCACTGTATTGCGGTCTCTGTTGAGGTATCTGTTTAGTCCTCTGGTGAGGTCTCTGCTGAGTCCTCTGCTGATTCCACTGCAGAGGTCTGGCCCTAGCATTATGGTTAAATCTATTATTTCTAGCAGTAGGGACATGAATATCCCAATCTTCATCAGCAGGGAACAATATGTTTTTCCACTGAGATAAGTATCCCTTGAATGATTGACATTCATAGGTTTGACATTATTATTCTTTGGATATTTTTGGTTCTCGGCTGATCTAGGGTTAGCCTGATGTGTTCCAATAGACCTTGCAGCAGATCTGTTGTCAGCAAGTGTAACAGGTGCATCAGACCTACCTTTAGAATTACCCTTTTTGTTAGGTACTACTGACCCTTTGGAATTCTGATTTTTCTTCCTTGAAGCATTCTTAGAAGGCTTTACTGCTTCAGAAGCCTACTGGGGTGTTGGGTCTTATGCAGCTACAAACTTAGGACCAATTCTGGAACTAGGTTCAACAGCCTTACTGGATCCATCCTTAGAAGGTTGTCAAATCCAAGGCCTGTTCTGTCACCATATGGCTTTCCAGATTTGAATGCAATTGTGGAACTTGATTGTGTCACAGATTCAGTTGCTACTGCAGGTGCCGCAGACTTATGCAGATTCTGTTCATAATCCTTTTCCTTGCCTTTGAGAATTATTATTTCAGCATGCAATCTTTGACTTTTTGCTTGAAGTGTTTCTCTTTCAGCCTTCACAATCTCATAACCAGATTGTATTATCCTTAGTTGATTAAGGAGGGCAAATAGAGGCTCTTCCATGTCAGTAATTTTTGGATTGGAACCACCAGTTGACTCACATTCACTTTCAGGAGTGTTATTAGATACATAATTGTATACTTCCTCAGTTTCATCTATATGGGCCATGAAAGCCGTCTCATCCATATGTTCTATGAGAGTAGTGTCATCTGATTCATTTCCTTAGATTCCACTTAATAGCTAGATTCATCATGAGCAACAAATGTGTTTCTACCAGTTCTCCTCTGATGACCCTTGTTCTTCAACAAGTCTGGACAGTCAGGTCTGAAATGTCCAGGCTTCTTGCAACTAAAGCATAGGCAGTTATGATCCTTCTTTTTTTAACTCAAGACAATCAGGTTTAAAGTGTCATTGTTTCTTGCAGTTGAAGCATAGAAAGTCATGATCCTTCTTTGATTCTTCCTTTCTCTCACTTGTTTTCTTGCCATGGTTCCTTGGAGATGCTCTTACAGATTTCAGCATTCTTATCCTCTTGGTCATCAATGCAATCTGCTCTTGCATTATCCAGTTCATTATCATGAGCAGTTGAAGATTCTTCTTTGTGTGTTGCAGGCTGTGTTGTGGTCTTTGTAACTTCCTTCTAAGCACTTGCAATGAGATCCTTGCTGAATTCGTAAGGTTTGAGATCTAACAACAACTTGAAGGTATCCTCTTCATGAAGTCTTCTGGACTCTTCCATTGCGATAACCTTCATCTACCAGACTTCTTTTGCTGGTAAGGCTTTAAGAATCCTTGTGTTGATCTCTTCTTTTGTATAAACAACATTCAGCAATGTGAGTTCATCTAGAATTGCATTGAACCTTGATTCCATTTGTTCAATGGTCTCATTTCATTTCATCTTGAACTCCTGAAACTTTTGCATGGCCACACTGATTTTGTTCTTTTTAATTGCATGAGTGCCTTCATAGATGAGTTGAAGTCTCTCCCATAGTTCTTTGGCAGTTTTGCAGTCTTTCACCTTCATGTACATATTTCAATCTAAAGTTCTGTAGATGATATCAATAGCAATATTGTTCAGGTTTGCCCTTTTCCTATCTTCAGCACACCACTCACTTTTTGCCTTAACAATAGTTTGATTCTGACCATCCACAGTTATGACTTTGGTGATCTCAAGTGGTCCATCAATCAGCACATCCATCATCTCATCTATGTCTGTGTATGTGCTAGGTTTGTCCGTGTCTAGTGGTTTAAGTAAGAGAGTAGGAGTTGTGAGGGAGTTTCCTTAAAAATACTTAGATGGCTAGTTAATAATTAATAAGAAATGTATTTGTGTAGTTAAAACAATAAACATCACGTCATTCTTGGTAAGACACTTGTCTATATGACGATGTGTGGGTGTTCTGAAAGTGGATAGCTCCGTATAGTCAACCAGAATAGACTTCAGACACGGAGGGACTTCACCGAACGTGTGCACTATCGGAGTCTACCAGAATAGACATCCGTGGTTATTGGTGTGATCCACCAATATGTTGCGCCTGCTCCATGGTGAGTTACACCACAATATTGATGTAACAAAGATAAGTTAAGTTAGAAACTAATAGTCCCAACATGTTGATGAGCATGAAGTGAACCTCAGAGTGTGTCGGTCACATAAAGATAATTTAATTAATTATATGGACCTTTTAGTAGTAAAGTTTAATTATTCATTAGCTTCTCACTCTTGCTAAGTACCTATGTACTTACCTCCTTTGCATGTTTCTTTTGTATGCATTGTAGGGGTGAGAAGATGTAACATGTTGTCCATGAGTTCGATGACGAGGACATATGATGAAGATGATGCTATGACGATGCGTCCAGATTCCTTTACTTCTTGTTGCACTAGACCTTATTGCTTTTCATTCTTTAGACATATGTTGTTCTTTTATTTCTAGAATTTCATAGGAAAGTTTTTATTTCTTTTAAGACAAGTTTGTTTGGGACATCGTACTTTGCTTTGGTTTTCCGTTGATGTAAGGGGACCTTTCTATCTATAGTATGTTGAGCTCTATTCATAGTAGCATTTATGGTGTTTGCTGAGTCTTTTTAGCTTCAATATTGCTAAACTCGATACGACATAGTAGTGGCTTGTGTGTAATATTGCATTTATTTAATATTATACATGCCGAGCATTTCATTTCCTGATAAGGACTCGGTATCTGGGAGCAGGGCGTTACATCCCCTTTTGTTTTTATTATTAATAAATGGCATAACCGAGTTATCAAATTTTATTATTTTCTTTTATGCATTTAAATATCCGCACATATTGGGTTAAGTTTTTATTTTCAACAAATAAAAGCCATTTGGGCTTATATAGTGAAGTTAGGCCTACTAAGAAATAAAGTGGCAAAAATTACTATGTATTTTATCCCACATTGCCTAGGAGTGTCATTTATTTTGTAGCCTATATAAAGGCCTTCTATGTACAATAATACAACAACAATTATGAAAATCATTATTATTATATTGAGAGAAGTTTCTCTTGGTTAAGTCGTTAGACTTAAAAATCATTTGCGAGTGAGTTTTCTCTTCATCGTAGAGAAAACACCCTTAAGAACGAATCAGCGCGTTGAGCAACCATTGTGTGTTCTGAGCCTCGATCCACAGTCGGAGACTCTAAGACTAGGTTTTCATAGCTCTTGATTGGTCCCTTAGTTACTTCCTTGGCACGTATCGCATCGCGCATTGTAGTGGACTTGCAAATACGCTCAACCCTTGTGGCAAGATCCAAAATTGTCCATATCCCGAGGAGGGACACCTGACAACCTGTCCTGAATCTACTGACTTAACCCTTCCTCAAACTTATCCATTAGCACATTCTCATCAGTCAACATTCCTGGCACCTACTGACTTAAGTCATCAAACCTGTGGGAGTACTCAAGAACAGTCATATCGTCTTGCTTTAACCTGAAAAACTCTACAGCCTTTTGCTAACGCGCGTAGGAGGGGAAATAATTTCCATAGAACAACTCCTTAAAGGTTTTCCAATCTGGATACGGTCCCCTTGTAGCTACGACTGCATCACTCCACTTTTGAGCACCCTCTTTCAATAAAGATGCACCCAAGCTTGCTTACTTATTCTCCGGAATCTTCAAAATATCTAGAAGCTTTTCCATTTCCTTAACCCAATACTCTGTTGTCTCTGAACCACCTATACCATTGAACACCGGAGCATTATCCTTTTGCAAGCTTGTGAAGCAAATGCCTGCCTTGGGTGCTCGTCCCATTGACCTTTCTGGCTGAAGCTCTATGATCATTCTTTCCTCCCTTTCATTCCTATTTCTAATGTATGCCATGAACATATGCATCATTGAATTATCCTGAACTCCAGAACCACTTCCTACACCTGAACATGTATGAAAGACAGTGGGACCTGGAGTGAACTGTGTCCCGACCAAGCACGTAAAAGGAACCTATTCATACTGTGCAGAGGGACCATATGGAAACCCTGCTGACTTACCTGCCTGCTGGTGGGTGTGAGAGTGAGGTGGTGGTGGAGGAGGCGTTGCCTGACGAGAAGAGGATGGTAGCCTTTCCGAAGTAGTCTTGGAAAGGGCATCTGATGCATGATGTTGAGGCCCTTGGGAAAGCCCTTGAGGATGACATTGAGACTACCCCTAAGATTGGCACTGAGTTCTTCCATGCCGCGGCCCCTGAGTCCTCGGTGGGAGCAAAGCTTTATGAGGGACCGGTTCTGATGATGCTGGAGGATCCTTGTCTGAACGGTTAGATGTAGAACGGGTAACTCTCCTATCACCTGCCATCTCCACAAAAGAAGAAAAGTTTTAGAACCACTCTCTAACTAAGGTCAAACCTAAAGATTATCATCCTAGACAGCAGTGATTACACCCAAGTATTCCTAACTTAGTCTCTGATACCAACTGTAACGCCCCTGTCCCTGGTACAGAGTCCTTATCCGGACAAGAGACGTTCGGCACGTGACATTTAGAGTAAACCCTAAATCTCACGTAAGCCTCATGTCATTTCAGAGTATTTAAAGATTCACGCGGAAGAAAACAAGCTGAATACTCGGGAAAATGACGCTTAGGGTCTTTAACACAACAACTCAACCAAGAATAACTGCTGTCAAACTAAATCAGAAATAACTAAAAAGAAATACTATCATCCATCACAACTGACTTGTCTGAAAAAAAAGAACTACACTATTGACAACATCGCCTTATTAGAAAGAATGACTATAAAAGGAAACTAAAACATAAACGACTTCATTGCTCTACTCTTAAGCTAGCACTCCAAGCTCGTCGTCAAACTCATCATGTACCTGCAACCTTCTTATTCCAAAGAAAGGAGTGAGCACTAGCTAGATGCTCAGTAAGGAGAAAGAAGATCAAAATAGAGATTCATAGTTGTCAGATGCTGGGAGACACGACATGAATCTACTTATCTAGTTAAAAAACAATTGAATATAAACTTGGAACGTTTAGAATACTACTTTTGAAACATAACTTGAAGCATAAAAGGAAGCCATTTCTAAAACAGACTTAACAATGCGTAGAAAATATGTCTACTTACTAAATATGTTTATCTTGCATGTACTGGTTTATTACATTAATTACTTGATCAAACTTACGTAAGCTATCTACTAACCCATACTTTACATATATATAGATAATAATACCCTATCCAATTTCTTTTTCTTTTCTGTTTTTCTTTTATTTCAAATTTCCTTTCGGAAAAAGGATTTTAGGAAACAAAAATATCTTTAATTTTCCTTTTTATTTACCCTTTATTTTAAATGGACAAATTAATAGAAAAGAAATAAAAGACTACGAAATTGGGTTTTTTTGAAATGCCGAAAATACCCTTATAAGAAGTTTCGTCCTTGAAATTTGACGCACCTGACGACACATTCAATGAAAAAACTCTAGAAGGTCCACCCGTTTGGCCTTGAGGAGACGCTGAAGAATTTGTCGTCTGACCACGCTTCTTGGGTCAATCCCTGATTATATGACCTGGCTGACCACACTCAAAACACACTGGTGTACCTAGACGGCACTCACCGGGATGATACTTAGAACACTCAGGGCACAAAGGATAAGAAAAAGTCGCATGATCTTGATCATTACTAATAGATGTAGCCTTACTTAACTGCATCTCATCATGTTGCCTCTTATCTCCTACATGCGCTAATGTGATCTAGCCTGAGAAGAATGAAGGGTAGAGCAATGATGGGCTTGAATAAATTAATTATAAGTCTTTTATTTGATTTTTGTGTCAATAAGGCCATCCCATTTGTTTGGTGTAACGGCCCGTTCCCGGACACCGAGTCCTTATCCGGAAAAGGAAACGTTCGGCACGTATAAAATAAAAGTAAATTCACTTTATACGTAAGCCTCCACTACGTCGTATCAAATGAAAGCAAACGGAAGCAAAAAAACTCGGGTGTAAAATTTCCAAACATCTAAGAATAGAAACGTGAAAATCTAAAGGTGGAAATGCAACTTATTACATTCGAAGAAAGTACGAGAAACCCAAAATAAAAGTACAACAAGTCTCGAAAGGTCAAACATCTACCTCAAAAGTATCAAAAGTAACCCAAAAGTAAAAGTAAGGCAGTAAATGATAAGTCTTCAACGAGGCGCCGTCAAACGTCGTCGTCGAACTCCTCCTCGTAAACCTGTTCGTCTTCTCATCCCCAAACACATAGAAAACATGCATTTGAGGTAAGTACAACGTACTTAATAAGAAGGAGAAGCTATGACAACAATTATAATTTATAAAGTAAAGATATTTAATCGATTAGTTAATTATGTGAGACCGACTCCATCTAGGGTCCATTTCATGTCCATCAACATGAACTGACTAAACGTTTCTACTTAATTTATCTATGTTACAACCGCACTCAAGTGCACTACGCGTATCCACCTTTGGGACACTCTTGGCAACATATTGGTGGATCACACCAATATCCACGAAGTCTAGAATAGGTAGACTCCGATAGCACGCGCGTCTCAGCGGAGTCCCTCCGTACTTAGGGTCTTTTGACCTACGGAGTTCTTCCACCTTCAGAGGTAGCATATGCATCGCGATATAGACTGGTGCCTAACCAAGAGAGACATGTTGTTTAATCTTTTACTAGTCAAGTACGTAGTTTATTAGGTTGTTAACTAGCCACCTAAGTGTTTTCAATTAATCTCCCTCACCCATGCTACTCTCTTCCTAGACCACTAGACACGGACAAGCCCTAGCAAATACACATACATTGATGAATGCTAGTTCATCAAAGCACAAGCCTATCATGCTCTTCCGACGGATCCGAACTTCAACTCCCCTTTAAGAGTACATTCGGTGTTTTAACTGAATGAATCAGAAGCTCAATTCAGGCTTGTTCATGTTCATTAGAGTTAATTGATCAAGGGGTAACATTTAGAACTCATCTCGTAGCTTAAATCACATAAAAAGGACAACAACACTTAAAGGCACTATCCGGACGGATAGAATGTTCCATCCGGACGGATAGGATGAGCTATCTGGACGGACAGCTCTCATCACAACACTCAGCTTGATACTGTGAAATATCCGTACGGATGACTGATCCATCCGTACGGATAGACCCTGACTGCACAAGGGAAAACCAATTTTTTTCTGCACTTTACGTTTTCTACTCAAACCCAAATAGGGTTGCCCTCACTCTAACCCTCATAACTGCAGAAAAATGTAGATAAACATATCCAAACGAACCATGGCGTTTATGATCATTGAACGATGGAAAACACATCAATTCTATCATTGAAACTTCCCAAAACATAATCTAACCCTATAAACGATAATGGAGATCATAGGGAAAAGCTTCTTACTTAAAAGCAACCAAAAACTGATCAGAAGACTCAGAAAAGCCTGCTGCACTTCCCACGAAATTGGTGTCGAACGGTGCACTCTTCACAAGGGTTCCAAATCTTGAGTCCGGTCTGAAAACAATTTAACACCTCCTTAGATAATTGAAGAACTCTTCTAGTCTCTCTCTTTTTCTTCCCAAATACGTAGAGATGGTGTGGGAAACGTGAAACTAAAATTCTGATTAGGTTTTTTTTTCTTAGGAGATTAACCTTTGTTTTTCCCTTAAATACCCACTCCCATAAAACCTTAGTTTTCCTTATTTGCCCTTAGTTATAAAAATTCATATTTCCTTAAATATATATATATATATATATATATATATATATATATATATATATATATATATATATATATATCACTCGAAATATATATATAAACAAACGTCCAATTAATTAACTCGAATAAAAGAAACCGAACCCAATATTTCGTTTTCGCAAAAAGACATGTCCGCCTTTCCCATTATATATATATATATATATATATATATATATATATATATATATATATATATATATATATATATATATATATATATATATATATATATATATATATATCACTCAAAAAATATATATAAACAAACGTCCAATTAATTAACTCTGAATAAAAGAAACCGAACCCAATATTTCGTTTTCGCAAAAAAACATGTCTGCCCTTTCCCAAAAATCGGAATATTACATTCTCCCCCCCCTTAAAAGGAATTTCGTCCTCGAAACTAGAACATACCTGGAAGATCAACAAACTCCTGGATTCATTGATCATGTCGCTTTCAACTTCCCAAGTTGCCTCCTCGGGTGAATGATTGCTCCATTGAACTAACACCAAAGGAATCATCCGTCTCTTAATCATCTTTTATTTCCGGCCTAAAATCTTGATCGGCCTCTCGTCATAAGCAAGATTATCTTGTAAGATTTCCGGATCAACCATGGTTTCAACATCATTCTTCGTCAGACACTTCTTCAACATTGAAACGTGAAAAACACTATGGACTCTCGACATCGATTCCGGCAACTGGAGCTTGTAAGCTAACGGTCCAACTCTCTCCAAGATCTCAAAAGGTCCAACATATCTTGGACTTAGCTTTCCTTTTTGTCCAAAGCGTTTCACTCCCTTCATCGGTGAAGCTGGTAGATAAACTCTATCACCGACTTCAAACTCAAGAGGTCTTCTTCTAACATCAGCCCAACTTTTCTGCCTGTCTTGAGCTGCCTTCAAATTATTCTTGACCAACTGAACCCTTTCCTTTGCTTGTTCAACCATTTCCGGCCCTGTGATCTGTCTCTCCCCGACTTCATCCCAAAACAGTGGCATTCGACATCTTCTTCCATACAAGGCTTCAAACGGCGTCATGCCTATACTTGCATGAAAACTATTGTTATAGGAAAACTCTGCTACTGATAGGTAATCATCCCATGATCCGCCTACCTCCAAAACACAAGCTCTTAGCATGTCCTCGAGTGTTTGGATAGTCCACTCACATTGTCCATCTGTCTGAGGATGAAAAGCCGTGCTTAAATCCAACTTGGTTCCAAAGGCTTCCTGTAAGCTCTTCCAAAACCGACTGACAAATCTCGAATCACGATCCGAAACTATCGAGATAGGAACTCCGTGTAACTTCACTATATTATCCAAGTATAGTGTCGTCATCTTCTTCAAAGGCATATCAACCTTATACGGTAAGAAATGGGCAGATTTGGTCAATCTATCAACAATTACCCAAATCGCATCATGTCCTCCTTTTGTCCTTGGTAAACCGGTGATGAAGTCCATCGTAATCTTATCCCATTTCGATTCTGGGATATCCAAGGGCTTAAGCATTCCTCCTGGTCTTCTATGCTCTGCCTTCACTTTCTGACAAATGTCACATTCTGCTACGAACTTGGCTATTTCTAACTTCATCGAGGGCCACCAAAACCTTTCCTTTAGGTCTTTGTACATTTTGGTAGCACCTGGATGAACCGCAAACGCAATCATGTGTGCCTCTTCCATAACTCTTTGTCTTAGATCTCCAACATTAGGCACACACAGACGATCTTGGTACCAAAGGTTTCCGTTCTTATCTAGCACATAACCAACCGTAGGCTTCTCTTTAGCAACTCGCTTCAAATCAACCCAAACCGGATCTTCATCTTGCTTTTCCCGAATATCATCCATCAACTCAGACCTTGCTAACAACGGAGCCACAAACTGCCGGTCTTCAATCTGATCAAAGCTTTTAATTTGCAGCCCATCTAGCCTTTCTGCAACAACTTCAACACTAGAAACCGCAAACACTGGTTTTCTGCTCAGAGCATCTGCCACTACGTTCGCTTTACCTGGATGGTACTGAATATCCAAATCATAGTCCTTTATGAATTCTAACCATCTCCTCTGTCTCATATTCAGATTCTCTTGAGTGAAGAAATACTTTAAACTTTTGTGGTCGGTGAAGATCCTTGCTTTAACTCCATACAAGTAATGCCTCCAAGTCTTTAAGGCAAACACTACCGCTGCCAACTCTAGATCTTGTGTTGGGTAGTTCTTCTCATGCACCTTCAACTGCCTAGATGCATAAGCAATCACTTTCCCTCCTTGCATCAACACACAACCTAACCCCTGTCCCGAAGCATCCGTGTAGACATCGTAGTTATCAAAGATCTCCGGAACTGCCAACACTGGTGCCGTAGTCAACTTCCTTTTCAGCGTCTGAAAAGCTATTTCACACTCTCTGGTCCATTCAAACTTCACATTCTTCTATGTAAGCTTGGTGAGTGGAGTAGCTATCTTTGAAAAGTCTTGCACAAACTTCCGGTAGTAACCAGCCAATCCAAGAAAACATCTTACTTCTGAAACGGTAGTAGGTCTAGGCCAATTCTCAACTGCCTCAATCTTTGCTGGATCAACTTGAATGCCATCTCCAGAAATGACATGACCCAAGAAACTAACTCGATCCAACCAAAAGTTGCACTTAGAGAACTTTGCGTACAAGTGATTCTTCTTCAAGGTATCCAACACTATTCTTAAGTGGTCCTCGTCTTCTTTCTCGTCCTTAGAGTATACTAAGATATCGTCTATGAACACTATCACAAACTTATCCAAGTATGGCATGAAGACTCGTTGCATCAGATCCATAAATGAAGATGGAGCATTAGTGAGTCCAAATGGCATGACCAAGAACTCGTAATGTCCATACCTCGTACTGAAGGCTGTCTTCGGTATATCTGCTACCTTAATCTTCAACTGATGATAACCGGACCTAAGATCAATCTTAGAGAACACTTTCTTGCCCTGCAACTGATTAAACAGATCATCTATCCTTGGTAGAGGGTACTTATTCTTGATGGTAAGATTTTTCAGTGCTCGGTAGTCGATACACATCCTCATGCTACGATCTTTCTTCTTCACGAACAAAACAGGGGCTCCCCAAGGCAAAGTACTGGGCTGAATTATGTTCCTCTCAAGCATATCCTTAAGTTGAGCTTTCAGCTCTTTCAATTCAGCCCGTGCCATTCTATAGGGTGCCTTAGCAACTGGTGCCGCTCCCGGCATCAACTTGATCTCGAACTCGACTTCTCTATCCGGCATGTTTCCCGGTACCTCTTCTGGAAACACTTCAGGGTACTTTCTTACTATAGGAGTTTCTTCTAACTTCGGCTTCACTTGTTCCACATCCACTGCATACAACAAGTATCCTTCACAACCCTTCTGACAAGCCCTTATTGCCTTAACCGCTGAGATGATCGGATGTCGCTTCTTACTCGGCTTGCACACATTCCCTTGATACGTCTTATCTGATTTCCCGGGTACTTTGAAGGTCACTTTCTTCTCTCTGCAATCCAAGTGAACATAGTTCTCGGATAGCCAATCTATTCCAAGAATCACATCAAAATCTGTAAAGTCTAAAACTGTGAAGTCGCTCTTGCATCGATAAGGTCCAACTTGAACTTCAACCTGGGGTATCATCCTAGTTACCTTTGTTACTTTTCCTAACGGTGTACATATCTCCAACGTATTTCTTAAAGGTTCCGAAGGTAAGTTCAACTTCTTAGCTACCTTGGTTGAAACAAAAGTGTTAGACGATCCTGTATCAAACAAAGCCTTGACCACTAGATTTTCTAACATTATCGTACCTAGGATGCATATTCATTCATTTAAATATAGTTACAACATGAATAATCACGCTATAAAATATCTTAACAAAAGAATAAAACAACAACATGGTACCTGAGATAACGTCATCTTCTGGTTCCACAAAACCTGCATCAACTGCAAAAACACGAACCGGTCGGCTTGGGCCGCTTTTCCCGCTTCCTTGGCTCGAACTAATTCTGTTCCCTCTGTTTGGACACGCTCTAGAAAAGTGTCCCGGCTCTCCGCAAACGTAGCAACCGTTACTGTTCTGCCTGCACTCCCCTGAATGATTCTTGTTACATTTGGGGCAAAGTGGTGCACCGTTCGGAGCCTTAGCTGTCGTAGGAGCCGTCGTCTTCTTGACATTCTGTTGTGGTGCTCCCATGTAACTGCCTTGACTAGTCCCAAAGTTTCTCTTGTTTCCAATTACCACCGTGGACTTCTTCCTGAAGGTCTCAACCTCCAAAGCTTTGTTCAGTAGCTCAGCCATATTCTTAGCTGTAAATCCCAACATGCCAGATTGGATTTCATAAGCCAAGCCGCCCTTGTAAAGAGCCATCTTTCTTTCCTCGACTTTCATCAACTCGGGGTAGAACCGTCCCAATTCGTTAAACTTATTGGTGTACTGGGTCACCGTGTGATGAGTACCTTGCTTAAACTTCAAAAACTGACTTCCCTTATCAGCTTGCACCGTAGCCGGGAAGTACTCGTTGTAAAACATAGCTTTGAACCCTTCCCAATCCGTTACCTTTCCATTACTGCTTTGAACGGAATCAATCCATGCTTCTGCTGCACCTAAGAGGAAACTGACTGCCAGCTATGCCATTTCTGTCTCAGGAACACATATATTCCTGCAAGCCTTCTCAAAACCTCTCAGCCATTCTTCAGCCTTTACGTGCTCCACATTCCCAAAGAAGTTTTCAACCCGATTTCTTCTCAACTTGGTATACCAGTCTACGGGTGGTGCCTGCTCAACAACTGGTCTCACTGGTGGGTAAACCGGAGGGTAACCAAAAGGTACTTGAGGCTGGTATTGTTGCTGCTGGGGGTAAGGTGGGATTGCTTGGGGCTCAGTTTGATAAGGATAAAACCCCTGATAATACTGGTGATGTTGAGGCTGCTAAAAAACAAAAGGTGGGTAAACAATGCCTTGCTGATGGTCAAAGCGTGGTGAAAGTGGTACAGTAGGTCGAGGAGTATGACCTATAGTAGGAGGGTAAAAGACCTGCTGCTGCTGAGGGTACACCGGTGGGTAAACACTTACTGGTGGAGGGTACACACTAGTCACTGGTGGTGGTAAGCTGATCGGTGGAATGTCACCTACTACAGTGATACGGGTAGGTGCTTGCCCAGGCTCTCCATAGATATAGTTGTACCTTGGCGGTGGTCGTGGTGGAAGACTCTGATGCGGCCTTGGTGACAAACTTTGCTGAGACCTTAGTGTAGGTGTGCAGTATGAGGTGGTGGTGAAAGACTTAAACGAGGTGATGGGTTCTGCCTCACAAAACCGCCCCCTACTACGTGGATCGGGCTAACCCATTCACTATCAGAAATAGGGAAGATGATTCCCATTTCTAACATCTTAATGATTTCATCCCTTACCACGTCCTTTAATTGTGGAGTTAACCTTCTTTGGGGTTGTACAACCGCTTTCTTTGCAGGATCGACGGAGATTTTATGCATGCAAACACTAGGGCTAATGCCTTTGATGTCAGCTATAGTCCATCCGAATGCTCCGCGATACTCTCTCAACACTCTCATAAGCTTTTCCTCTTGTATTTCGATCAAGGCAGAAGAAATGATAAGCGGCAAGGTCTCATCTTGAAGAAATACATACCGCAAATGTGCGGCGAGGGCTTCGGTGTTAGATTGGTAGGTGGTTCTTCTAACGAGGTCTTTAACTTTTGTCCGGTTAGCTTAAGTTCAAAGAACTTATGCCATGTTGGTCTATGGTATTGTTAAGGGTGATTTTACACGATTTATAACGCTATATTTTATGTTAAATTCCCTCATATCTGTATGAATTTGCATAAGAAACGAGTATTTAATGGAAATATTGAGTAAATGATATTTTAGATGAGTTAATCGTAAAATAGGTTGATTTGTGTGTTTTAATTGTGATTTGATGATTAGTTGGACATTATTACATTTTGCGATGTTCTTATGTGTTATAGATACAGTTTCAAGGCTCAAATGATGATCAAAAAGAGATAAGAGTCGAAATATATGATGATAAAAGAGATAATGAAGGAATTAACAAAGAGAAAAGAGATAGAGATCAAGAAATCGAAATTCAGTCATATTGGACTGGCGTCCAGGTCCCGTCCACTGGACGGGCGTCTGATGAGACTGAACGAGCGTCCGGTTGAGGAAAGTTGATTCAGGATGTTTGGACGCTGGAGTGGACGCTGTGTGGACGAGCGTCTGGTCATGACTCGGCCCGATTTGAAGTTCATATGAAGAGTGGACGGGCGTTCACCTATCCAGACGGGCGTCCGGTAGCCGACTTGCTGAAACCGACTTTAAAATCTATATATAGTCGGTTTGTTTCTCCACACAAAATATACCATACACTCATTATTCAAAACCCTAAACCTAGGGGCGGCTTTAGGCTGCGTTTTTCTTCCTTTTATTCCAGTTTTTATGCACTTTAGATCTAGATTAAATTAGTTACTTTTTATGCACTATTTCTGCAAATTCGAGTTGCTAAGGATGTTTAGAGGCTAAAAGCTTCATCAAACGAGTATTGTGAAGCCGTCCAACGATTGTTGATTTCGTTTTCTTCGGTTGTACTGTGAGTTTTTATTTAAAGGTTGTTTCTTATTCATGTTTATTACGTTTAATTGCTTTTGCATCGGAAGATATGCATGTGTGATTGTTTATTGTTGATGGAAATCTTAATAAACCCTAGATCATCATGAATAAGAATAGTAATTCGAATCTATCATAACGGAAGTTGATAGGTTTAATTACTAGATTACAAACGTAAAGTTTACACCTTTGGTTAGAAAACGCGTTAATCTTACATCGGAAGATAATAGATTAATAGATGAACTTTCTAAGGAATTAGGGTTCATAATTAGATAAGGTGAATCACAACTTAGATAAAAACCACAATATAATCGAGATAGGAAATCAATGCTTGTTGGATAGGTGGATCAATCCTCGTTTGTTCGTTATAAACTTGATTTAAATCCTTAAAACTTGACTTTGTTTAGTAGTTTACTTTTATTTGCATCTTAGTTTAGTTAGTTTAAATTGGTTCGGCCCGTATTCTTCCTAGCTTTGGACTATATCCTCTGTCTAGTTTTATTTTCTGGTTCGTCTCGTTTTATTCGCTGTTTAGATTAGTTTCGTGACATTAGTTAGTTAGTTAAACAAAAACTAGGGTTAGCAATCGTTTAGTTCCCCGTAAGATCGACCCGGCATTAACCACTATTACTACGATCCTTATACTTGAGGTTAACCGGATTATTACTTGTTTGTTTTGTGTTAATAAAATCCGTGACAAGTTTTTGGCGCCGTTGCCGGGGAACCGGACGGTTGTCTAGTTTTTATTTTTCGTTTTTCTTCGTTGTTTTTGTTTTTCCTATTTTTATTCCGTTTTAATTTCCTATTTTTAGTTGATAAACGTTTAGGTAATTAGTTAATTAGGGTTTTAGTTTAGGGTTTAAGGTTCTCTTGTGATTAGTTCTCCCCTTTATCTCTTCTCTCTGTTTCTGTTTCTATTCTTTCGTTCCCCTTCTTTTCTGTTATTTTCTGCAAATTTCCTGCTTCTGTTCTAATTTTTTTCGCTACCAAACGGGCGTCTGGGATATTGGACGCCCGTCCGTTGGAAAATTATCAATTCTGATCTGTTTTCTTTCACTTAGACGAGCGTCCATAAAATTTGGACGCCCGTTCAAGTTTTCTGAAGACCAGACGAGCGTTTGGGAAACCGAACGCCCGTCCAGTCCAAAAGTTGAGCAGACGCCCGTCCAAGACTTTGGACGCCCGTCTGTTTCATCTTTTCCTTAATAATCTTGTTTCCTCCCTTTTCTTTTCTTTTCTTTTCCTTAGGTTTTTTAATTTTTAGTTTAGGCTTTTACCTTCTTAGCTTTTAGGCTTCGTTTCACTTGTTTTTGGTCCGGTTTATGCAAACTCGGAGTCAAAAGGGACCGTTATTATACACCCCTGACCCCGAGCGAACCGTAGTCCGGCCAAACAGGCGGATTTTCCGTTCTGCGGTTCTGGCACACAGAGCCGAGCAAGATCTTGAAGATCAACTAGCAAGGGAAATCAATGATTTTGTGATAATGGCCGCCAATAATAGACGTACGTTGGCAGACTACGCCATGCCAGGCGAAATCAAAGTCAACCCGGCTATTGTCATTCCAGCCATTACCGCACAAAATTTCGAACTCAAGCCGGGACTTATCCAAATGATGCAGCATGCATCAATTTTTCATGGCTATCAATCAGAGAATCCGCATACCCACTTACATACATTCTTGGAGATATGCGGCACTACACGCATCCAAGGAGTAAATGAGGATGCGATCAAGCTTAAACTGTTTCCATTTTCTCTGAAAGGAGAGGCTAAAGAGTGGTACACCTCTCTCCCTTCTGAATCTATCACCACCTGGGCAGAACTCGAAAAGGAGTTCTTGAGTCAATATTTTCCACCTTCAAAGACGGCCCAATGCTTAAATGAAATATTCACTTTCTATCAGAAAGAGAATGAATCCTTCTTCGAATGTTGGAAGAGATTCAAGTCTCTTCTTAGAAAGTGTCCCCACCATGGCTTGCCACTGGAAAGGCAAGTCAATACATTCTTCAGTGGATTGACCGAGCTCACCAAAGGCATGGTCAATAGTTCTTCTGGTGGGGCATTTCTGAAGAAAACACCTGAAGAGGGATGGGCATTGTTTGAGGACATTGCAAAGTACAACTATGCCCCCTCTTATCAAGCAATTCAAGCACCTCCTCCTCCGAAGGTTGAGGAAGTTAACGTGCAAAGTTTGATCGCCATGCTGCAGAAGCAGATGGCAACATCTCAAGTTCCAAATCCGATAAATCAAACTTCTTCTTTTCCACAGAACCCTCAGGTTCTGTACTGTGAAAATTGCTGTCAGACTGGCCATATGAATGGCCAGTGTCAATTTATTCCCCCTGCACCTTATCAAGTGAATGTTGTTCATGATTATGGACAAGACAATCAAGTCACATGTCGAATTGTGACGAGGTGGGGCACACTTCTAAATTCTCGTCCTATGAACGGACGAGAATGCGGAAGTGAATGCATTCTATGGCCAGAACAATCAAAGGTTCAATCAGTTTTCTGGCCAGAATAATTTTCAAAACCAAGGGTTTAGTCAACCTTCAAGTTTTAATCCTAATTCGAATTTTAGTTCGAATCAGAATTTCAATAGAAACCCTGGGTTTAATCAGAACCAAAATTCAAAATTTTCAAATCCTACTCAAAGGTTCAATCAGAATTGGCCTGCCAATTCTAATTCTCGCATCCAAAGTCGGCCCGGCCCGACCCTCTCGCTCCAAATTTCCGAAACTCTCAAGGCCCCTCCCAATCTACCAATCTTGAAGCTAAATTGGAGGAGCAAAGTAGATCAATGAAGAATCTAGAGAGACAAATTGGGCAACCGGCCGAACAGCTAGCTTCTAGACCCCCGGGCGGTACCGCCACCGAGAAGAATCCGAAGGGTGGTCGGGTTGCTCAGCCGACTTGAACAAAGGCCCATGTACCGACCTCGTGCCATCAATTCAATACGGTAAAGAAGAGGCCAGTGCAATGAACCTCGAAGTGGTACTCAAGTTGGTGGTCCTTCCCATCAGGGAAACCACTAGCCCCTCCCGCCATTGATAAGGCAGGAGGGGAAGCTGAGCACCTACACTCCCCTCAACTGCAAGAGAAAACTCAGGTGGCTGATCCCCTGAGAGGTGAAGAATTTGAAGATCCTCAAGTGGCTGATCCCTTGAGAACTGAAAAAGCAAACGAAAGTCAGGAGGCTGATCCCCTGACTACAAAAAAATCTGAAAAAGCTGTTCGATGGAAGGATCTGGAAGATAAAGTTGTAAGTGCATCCTCAAAGAAAGTCTTTTCTGAGAGTGACCTTAAGAAGCTTCCATTTCCACCGAGAAAGAGCAACATTCCCTTGATTGAGGACAAAAAGTACGAGAAGGTGCTGAACCTTTTGAAAAATACTCAGGTAAATCTTCCACTATCAGATGTCTTGGTTGAGATGCCTAAGTATACAAAATTCATCAAGGATGTTGTATCTTCGAAAAAGAAGTTAGCAGGCATGGAAAGGCAAATTGGTGAGGATTGCTCCATGATTAATTATGAAGACTTACCAATTAAAAGAGGTGACCCTGGCAAATTCGTACTTACAGTATTAATGGGAGGTCTAGTCTTCCCTAATTCTTTGTGTGATCTAGGTGCCTCTATAAGCCTTATGCCAATGTCTGTATGCAAACAGATCGGTTTACAAAGCCTTCTAGAACCCACTACTATGAGTTTACAATTCGCGGATAGATCTTCTAAGAAAGCCTCAGGGATCCTGAAAGACGTTTTGGTTCAGATTGATAGATTTACCTTTCCAGTTGATTGGTATGTTTTAGATATGGAGAAAGATGAAAACGTCCCCCTGATTCTTGGAAGACCTTTCTTATCTACAGCTAGAGCCCTCATCGATTGCGATGGTGGGCAGGTGACTATCCGAGTTGGTGATCAAGAGGTGAGTTACAATGTCTTAAAATCCATTCAAGTACCCTCTGGCCCTCCAACCGGCTTTTCCATTGATTATATGACGGATGATTTCACCGACTATATGGATAAGCAAGTCATGGCTGTAGAAGCGGAGTATGAGCGATTGGTTGATAATCTAAATACTCATGGTGTGGTAAATCTAGATCAATTAGCGACCGATTTTGAGGAAGAATTGTTGGAAGGAGAAGCTTTAAGCGGGGGACCACAGAGTAAACTCAGTGATATTGAGTTGAAAAGTGGAGATCTCAAGTCGAGTTTAGAAGACCCCCCTGCAGATTTGGTGTTGAAGCCGTTGCCTAAACATCTTAAGTATGTGTTTTTAAGAGAAGGTGACAAGCTTCCATTGATTATATCTGCCAAGCTGTCTCGTATAGAGGAGATGAAATTGATCAACGTCTTGAAACGTAATGAAAAAGCATTTGGGTGGCAAGTAGGAGATATCCGAGGAATATCTCCGGACATCTGTATGCATAAGATCAAGACGAATGAGGGTGCAAAATGTGTACGACAGCCCCAGAGGAGGCTCAACCCTCACATGCAAGAGGTGGTTAAGAAAGAAATCATCAAACTTCTGGACATGGGAATTATTTATGCCATCGCTGACAGCGAATGGGTTTCCCCGACTCAGGTAGTCCCCAAGAAAGGTGGAATTACGATTGAGAAGAATGAGAAGGGAGAGGAAATAGCATTGAGACTTGTCACTGGTTACAGAGTCTGCATCGATTATCGAAAGCTCAATGAAGTAACCATGAAAGATCACTTTCCCCTTCCATTCATTGATCAGATGCTTGAGCGTCTGGCGGGACACGCATTCTACTGCTTCCTAGATGGCTATTCAGGATACTTCCGTATACCCATTGATCCAAATTTCGACCAAGAAAAGACCACTTTTACCTCGCCTTATGGTACATTCGCTTACGTGCGAATGCCATTTGGTCTCTCGCAATGCCCCAAATACATTTCGGCGATGTATGCTAGCTATCTTTGACGGGCTTGTGGAGAAGTGTATGGAGATTTTTATGGACGATTTTTCGGTTTTTGGTCAGTCTTTTGATGATTGCCTTGACAATCTTGATCAAGTGTTATCCAGATGTGTGGAAAAGAACTTAGTACTTAATTGGGAAAAATGCCATTTCATGGTAGATGAGGGAATAGTTCTTGGCCACAAAATCTCCGCCAAAGGTATAGAAGTTGACAGGGCAAAAGTGGAAGCTATCGAGAAGATGAGCTATCCCAAGAATGTGCGAGAAGTGAGAGGCTTTCTTGGACATGTCGGTTTTTACAAAAGATTCATTCAAGACTTCTCCAAGATAGCCAAGCCCCTGTCTACTTTACTGAAGGAAGACGTTGAGTTTAATTTTGATGAGAGCTGCAAGCAAGCGTTTGAGGAGCTTAAGGATCGTTTAATATCTGCTCCAATTCTTATATCGCCCGACTGGAACTTACCTTTTGAGCTTATGTGCGACGCATCAAACTATGTTGTTGGTGGTGTTCTAGGACAAAAGATCAAAGGGAAGTTCCAGCCTATCTATTACGCCAGCCACACATTGAACCCTTCTCAAGTTAACTATACTACTACTGAAAAGGAACTATTGGCCGTAGTTTTTGCTATGGACAAGTTTCGTAGTTACTTGTTAGGAGCCCAAGTGATTGTGTGGACTGATCACGCTGCTTTGCGGTATCTGATGACGAAGAAAGAGGCCAAACCGCGCCTACTACGTTGGATATTGACCCTGCAAGAGTTTGACGTTCAAATTAAGGACAAAAAGGGCAGTGAAAACGTAGTGGCCGATCACGTTTCTAGAATGTTAAGTGAGGAAAAGAATGATCCAGATGATATAGATCTTTACTTTCCTCTAGAGAACATTATGTTGATAGACGGTTGTCCTCCTGATGTTCCATGGTATTCTTCCATTGTAAATTACCTTCATGCCCGTTATCTCGATCCAGAAATGTCTTATCAGGAGAAGAAAAAGTTCTTCTCTGATTTGAAGTATTTCGTTTGGGATGAACCTTATCTTTTTAAGATCTGCAAAGATGGTTTGCTTAGGAGATGTGTTCCTGAGTCTGAGCAACGGGATATTATTAAGCAATGCCACAGTGGACCCACTGGTGGTCACTTTGGTCCGTGGAAAACCGTTGCTAAGATCTTCCAATCCGGTTTCTATTGGCCAACGATCTTTAAGGACACAGAAGCTTTCTGTAAAGCTTGCGATAGATGCCAAAGAACCGGTACTCTGACAAGGCGTTTTGACATGCCTTTGAAACCCATCCTAGAATGTGAGGTCTTTGATGTATGGGGTATCGATTTTATGGGACCATTCCCATCATCTTGCGGTAACAAATACATCTTAGTCTGCGTAGACTACGTGTCTAAGTGGGTGGAGGCTCAAGCCACTCCTCACAATGATCATAAAACGGTCATGAAATTTCTAAAGAAGAATATCTTCGTGAGGTTTGGATGTCCACGTGCCTTGATCAGTGATGAAGGGACGCATTTGTGCAACCGACCCCTGGAGAAAGTCCTTGAAAAGTATGGTGTCCGTCATAAGACAGGCACACCATATCATCCGATGACTAGTGGTCAGGTTGAAAGGAGCAACCAAAGTATCAAGAAAATCCTGGAGAAGACGGTAAACAATCATAGGAAGGACTGGAGTTTGAAGTTGGATGATGTACTTTGGGCTTACAGAACTGCCTATAAAACCCCTATGGGTACATCTCCATATCAAATGGTCTATGGTAAACCATGTCATCTGCCTGTCGAGTTAGAGCATAGAGCTTATTGGGCTACAAAGTTTCGAACTTTGATTCCCGCCTTGTGGAAAACATCGACCGCAAAGAGCTATACATGAGTTAGACGAATTCGGACTCCGTGCCTATGAAAGTGCCAGGATTAGTAAAGATAAGATGAAGCTACTCCACGATGCTAAGATTAAGAAGAGATAATTCCAAGTCGGCGAACAAGTTCTTCTATACAATTCTAGGTTACATTTGTTTCCTGGAAAGTTGAGGACACGTTGGTCCGGTCCCTTCGAGATTCTCCAAATCATTCCTGGAGGCGTTCTAGAACTTCACGGTTATAGCGGTAAACCGTTTCGAGTGAATGGTCAAAGATGTAAGCACTACATTGGTGAACCTAAAGAAACGCCTTTGACTGTTCGTTGCCTCGATATCCTTGGGTGTGGTGCTACGCAAGACGATGAATTTGACGTGTTTTCACCCGACCTATTTTCAGAGGATGACGGTAATGGTCCATCTGAAGAAGTTCTAGCTGGTAGTTGGGATATGGAAGAGTATTGGAGGGAGCGTCAATTGAAAAGTCATCAGAAGAATCAAAAGAGGAAGAAGTCAACCATGGGGAAGTTTAAGCGTGTTTGGAAAGCTATTAAAGATTTCACCCCATGTGTGAGATGCTGTTTCTGCAGCCCACACTTCGATCGAGCTTACACGAGGTAGTGGCGGCGTAAAAGTCAAATGGCCCGATCCAGCCGAGCTTTAAACGGTGTCGAGCTAACGACATTAACCAAAAGCGCCACTAGGGGGCAACCTAGATATCGTTCTTTTAGTTATTCTTGTTTTTATGCTTTGGTAGTTTTAGTATTTAAGTTTAGTTTATTAAGTGTTAGCTTTACTCAGTTTTGCTGTTGTTTACATCTGTCAGTTAGTGTGCTTTCTAGATATGGATTTCGGTGTTCAGCCAGAGGAGTTACCTTTCCTTAGGAGGATCCCACTAATCACTGTAGATGACGGACCGGGAGGAACCATCGTTTTGCACGTAGACTTTGACATTAGTACCCGAGTCAAGACTGTCACCTATGTTCTTATCGTTCCCCGCTGTTCGGGAGGTGGAGACTTTACTCCTGAGGAGTTACAGGCAGCTCTAGGACGTCCATACACGATCCTCAATGATCCGATGCTGACAGATTTAGCGCTAGTGCTGCAAGCTGAACATTTTCGAGGTGTTGATGTAGCTGGGGAGGATTGGGGTTTGCAGGATGAATACGACTTCCCTCCGGCGATTGACATGCTCCGCCGTCTTATTCGAGTGATAGATTGGTCGGCCGTTTACGATGACTAGCGTTCTTAAGTTGTTTCGTCGAGCAACCGACGTAAAACAAAAGCGCTTGGTGGGAGGCAACCCACTATTTTCTATTTGTTTTTATTTATTTTCTAGTAATTTTATGTACTTCGTTTGATTTTTATTTATATTTTGGAAGTTTTAATTAAGTTTAAATAAGAGAGTGCAATTTTAAATTTGATTTGTATGGAAATTTTATAATTTTTGCATTCTTCTGCCTGGACGCCCGTCCAGAGCTCTGGACGCCCGTCCGCCTTGACCAATTTTTGGACGAACGTCCACTAAGCCTGGACGCCCGTCTGATTTATTCCCTCCAATCCTGTATGTGATTTAAACTTTTGGACGAGCGTCTAATAAATTGGACGCCCGTCCAGTTCATCTGATTTCTCAGTGGACGCCCGTCCACTGAGTTGGACGAGCGTCCAACCTCTGTCTATATATACCCCTTCTTCGAGTGAACCTTCACTTTTCAGGATATTCAAACACCAAAAACGGTTTCTCTCCCTCCTTTTGCCCTAAAATCCTCGATTCTAAACCATTTTGAGCGATTCCAAGTGCTATAGACCGCTATTGATACCCTCTCTTCGATTTTCATAACCAAAATCCCCAACACGCTATATTTTTGGAGAATCAGCACCCATTGTAGTCCGACTTTTAAGAGAAAAAATCCAATTTTTGGAGGCCATTTGGTGTTGTTTGGACTGATTTTCACCTCGATCAACATCTACTCATCCTACTTGGTAAGTTAGTAACAACTTTTCTAGTTTTTATTCACGTTTTTGCGAGTTCGATCTTTGGGTCGGCTCGTTCCCTTGAATGTCATCTTAATTCGTTTTTTTTTTCTGGTTTTGTGTTTCTTTCTCGCTTTCGTTATGGTGATGTGGTGTTGTGATGGATGGTGAATGGATTGTTTGGTGTTGATTATGGTTGTGGTTGTGGTTTGGTTGCCTTGAAATCCCGCTTTGGATGTTAAACGGGTAAATTGTGGTGAATTGGGATTGTTTTTGTTTAGTCTAGGCTTGAAAATGGTTCATAAGAAAGCAATCGTGAAGAGGCATGGTAAGGAAGTGGCCCGGGAGGCGGGGAAAAAGCGCAAGGAGTTTGATCCCACCTTAGTTGATCCTAACCGGGGTGTGAGTATTCGTGAGCAACCCCCTAGAGCCACCCAGACTAGGGCAACCTTAAGGGATGAGCCGACCTCTAACTCTGAGACTGATGAAGATGTTCCTTTGGTACGGATGTCTAGGGCTCAGAGAGGTGAAGGTTCGTCTAGGGCTGAGGAGACTATAGAAACTACCCGGGAAGAGGAACCGGTTGTACCTAGGGCTGCCCCACCTAGAAAGAAATCTAAAACCGTTGCCCCGATGCCATTGCCTCGTAGATTCATAAACCCTAGAGCTCATGACGTCTATTCTAAACATTATTTATCGAGGACGATGTTGATGGAGCGGGCCACTTTGGAGGCAAAAGTCGATCCGGGGTTCGTTAAGTTGCTCAAGGATCGGAAATGGGAAGCCTTGATGACAATCCCGACTACCCCAGTAAATAGCTCCCTAGTTCGGGAATTTTATGCAAACTGTTCGGAAACCGACTTGGGGACAAAGGTAGTTGTGGTTCGAGGGGTAGAAGTTCCTTTTACACCGGAAGTGATCAATCAGAAATACAACTTAGCGGCCTTTGAGGGAAGGGATTACAAGGAAGAGATTGTGCATAGGCAGAGTTTGGGACATGATCCTTTGGAGGAGTTGAGGTTAAGAGTGTGTCCGGATGTGGCTTGGACGTTGAGACCGGGAGGAGACCGGAAGGAGTTGGTTACCACGACCTGGACGGAGGACTGGAAGGTCCAGTGTCGCTTTATTCAGAATCGGTTGTTGCCTAAGAACAACTTGACACATTTTCATATTGGTGACCTAGGCATGTTGTATGCGTTGACGTTTGGACTGAATGTGGATGTGGGACAAGCTTTGTATGACGAGATATCGATTAATCAGAAGGTTTATACGCGATGCTTGATCGTCCCTCACTTGATCCACAGTTTGTGTCTCGATGCCGGTGTGCCTGAGTTTGGAGCCGATCATAAGCCAAAGAACCCGAGGCCTTTACAGCGAGAAAAGGGTCAGTCTTCGGGACAGTCTGATCCGGTAGCACATCAGAAGCCTGGTTCTTCCTCAGCACCGCCTCGAGCATCCTCCCTTCCTACTTTATCTCCCGCAGTCAGGATGCGGTTGAGCATGGCCAATAGTTTCCGGGAATGGCTGGGTGATATTCGGGATACGCAGAACAATATTTTGTCCATTCTTCAATGTATATGTGAGGGCCGGCAGCCGAGGGACGACAGAACCTTCAATCCGAGCTCCGTTGATTATCTCTTTGATGATGAGATTGAGCAGGTCATTGCGGATGTTCTACACGACTCTGAGTCATCTTCAGATGAGGAGCAGCCTGACTCGGCAGATAGGACTACGGCACCACCTTCTGGACCCTCCTCTGATCCTCCAGCTGATGATTCTACGGCGCCGAGCCAACCTTGATCTTATTTCTCTATTTTTACGATGGTTGTTTTGTATTGACATTTCTATTTATATGATTCGTTGTACTTTTGCTATTGCTACTATTTATTTTCGATGGATCATGTAAGCCATAAGGCATCCGTATTTTCATTTCTACTGTGTTTATACTTTTTGGATGTATTGAATGCTTAAACTTTTGATTTATCTTGATTTTGATATCTGGTATGTTTCCCCGTTTTCCCCGAGATGTTTCCGTGTCCGTCAAGTCGTGCGGGTATATTTTTAGCGGTTTTGTCGAGCTACATTGTCGGTTACGAGTTCTAAGTGTCACTATGTAGGCTCCGGCCTGACCGACGTTTCGAGTAACGCTTGAAATCAGCTAAGTGTTTTTCCTTTTCTTTCATTCTGTGCAACATGAGGACATGTTGATTTTTTTAAGTGTGGGGGAGGGGAATGTTCGATTCGATACGTATCTACACATTTGCTTAATTCGATATGTTTCTATGCAAAATGAGCTATAATTTTCGAAATTTTTCGACACTTTTGTTTTTGTTTTGTCCCGAGTGAGCAAATGCATATCCAAAGTTCGTTATTTTTATAGTCATCCAAGCTGTATGTCAGATGTTTGATAAGTTAGTTGTTTCACCTGAACACTATTTTTCACGAGCCATAGTGAATGATGAGCTAATATATAAAGTTATACCCCCTTTTGATTAGTGATTTCTGATTTTCTTATAAGTCATGTGCTTAGTGCTACGTATATATCTTGAGATTTATGATAGTTTGTATTTAGATCCAAAGTATGTTATACTGTGAATATCTAAGGTTTGAATGTGATAAGTAACACGTAACTTATTGTCAAATGAAAAAGTTGAAGTAATAGTGTGTGTCGAAAGCTGGTCAATGATTTGAGTGCGGTAGGGTATACCACGTATGTCCTATACCACTATGATGGCCAAAAGCTCACGACAGTCAGGAGAAGCTGCCTTATGATTGGAGTAAGGTAGGGTATATCTCGAATATCCTATTCTGCTATGACAGGGCAAGAGCTCATTCTGATGTGCGTTTAAAAGTGAAAAAGTTAAATCAACGAATGAATTGTTATAAAATGTATATAAGACTAAGTTATCGTCTATCTTATCCCCAGTAGAAACTGACGGATATGCTGTAGGGATTATCCTCTGAGTATTTCAGAAAGGCCCTAAATATGTTCGATCATTCTTTTCGGGATATTTTACGTTTGTAGGGTACATCTTATGAGTGTCATTTATTGCTAGTCTACGAGGGGGTATTAGCTAGTTTTTCTTTGAGTTTCTCAAGTTTGGATTTAGTGGAAGTTTGCTATGGCTTTGCACACACACTGGTGAACTTCTGATTTATTGGATATGTGTTATATATGTTTAGATGTCTGTCTTTTCTCGAGCCTTTACTTTGTTTTGTTTTGCTCGGGACGAGCAAAAGCTTAAGTGTGGGGGAGTTGTTAAGGGTGATTTTACACGATTTATAACGCTATATTTTATGTTAAATTCCCTCATATCTGTATGAATTTGCATAAGAAACGAGTATTTAATGGAAATATTGAGTAAATGATATTTTAGATGAGTTAATCGTAAAATAGGTTGATTTGTGTGTTTTAATTGTGATTTGATGATTAGTTGGACATTATTACATTTTTCGATGTTCTTATGTGTTATAGATACAGTTTCAAGGCTCAAATGATGATCAAAAAGAGATAAGAGTCGAAATATATGATGATAAAAATGAGATAATGAAGGAATTAAGGAATTAACAAAGAGAAAAGAGATAGAGATCAAGAAATCGAAATTCGGTCATATTGGATCAAGGCGTCCGTGTCCCGTCCACCGGACGGGCGTCCGATGAGACCGAACGAGCGTCCGGTTGAGGAAAGTTGATTAGGATGTTTGGACGCCGGAGTGGACGCCGTGTGGACGAGCGTCCGGTCATGACTCGGCCCGATTTGAAGTTCATATGAAGAGTGGACGGGCGTTCACCTATCCAGACGGGCGTCCGGTAGCCGACTTGCTGAAACCGACTTTAAAATCTATATATAGTCGGCTGTTTCTCCACACAAAATATACCATACACTCATTATTCAAAACCCTAAACCTAAGGGCGGCTTTAGGCTGCGTTTTCTTCCTTTTATTCCAGTTTTTATGCACTTTAGATCTACATTAAACTAGTTACTTTTTATGCACTATTTCTCCAAATTCGAGTTGCTGAGGATGTTTAGAGGCTAAAAGCTTCATCAAACGAGTATTGTGAAGCCGTCCAACGATTGTTGATTTCGTTTTCTTCGGTTGTACTGTGAGTTTTTATTTAAAGGTTGTTTCTTATTCATGTTTATTACGTTTAATTGCTTTTACATCGGAAGATATGCATGTGTGATTGTTTATTGTTGATGGAAATCTTAATAAACCCTAGATCATCATGAATAAGAATAGTAATTCGAATCTATCATAACGGAAGTTGATAGGTTTAATTACTAGATTACAAACGTAAAGTTTACACCTTTGGTTAGAAAACGCGTTAATCTTACATCGGAAGATAATAGATTAATAGATGAACTTTCTAAGGAATTAGGGTTCATAATTAGATAAGTGAATCACAACTTAGATAAAAACCACAATATAATCGAGATAGGAAATCAATGCTTGTTGGATAGGTGGATCAATCCTCGTTTGTTCGTTATAAACTTGATTTAAATCCTTAAAACTTGACTTTGTTTAGTAGTTTACTTTTATTTGCATCTTAGTTTAGTTAGTTTAAATTGGTTCGCAGCCCGTATTCTTCCTAGCTTTGGACTATATCCTCTGTCTAGTTTTATTTTCTGTTCTGTCTCGTTTTATTCGCTTTTTAGATTAGTTTCGTGACATTAGTTAGTTAGTTAAACAAAAAATAGGGTTAGCAATCGTTTAGTTCCCCGTAAGATCGACCCGGCATTAACCACTATTACTACGATCCTTATACTTGAGGTTAACCGGATTATTACTTGTTTGTTTTGTGTTAATAAAATCCGTGACAGCTTTGTTCAAACATACGTTACCTATGGTGCAGGGAATGAGAAAACTTCCCGGATCCTTGCATTTAGCAGGTAACTTATGTTGAAGGATGGCTGAGCACTCCTCATTTAGACAAATGGTTTCTAAATCTAAGAGTTTCCTCTTAGTAGAGACAGCTTCTTTTAAGAACTTGGTGTACTCAGGCATCTCAGCAAGTGCTTCAACTAGAGGTATATTGATGTGTAACTTTCTAAAGATATCAATGAACTTCTTATACCTCTTGTCATCAACCTTAGGCTTAGGTTTGCGTGGAGGATAAGGTAAGGTTGAAGGATCGACATCAGTGAAAATAGGATACTTGTTATTGTAAAGTTCAACTCTAGGGCCAGCAGGTTCCTTATAGGTTTCTTGCTCGGCAAGGTCCCAGAAGTACTTGCTTCCTTGCTTGGCTCACCATCCTTGCTTTCTACGGATTTCTCTTTCTCTTTCAAAGATGGTGGAGTTACTTCTTTCCCACTTCTAGTCATGATCGCATTCAAATCCTTAGGATTCTTATCAGTGGTGCTTGGCAATCCTCCAGGAGGTTTAGTCGAGACTTGCTCAGCTAACTGTCCTATTTGGTGAGTGAGATTCTGGACTATGGCTTCTTGATTGGTCACTTTAGCATCGGTCTTCTGACAATATTGGCTAAAGTTAGTGGCTAAATCAGCCATTGATTTTGAAAGTTGTCCCATATTGTCAGTAACGACATTACTCAGTTTTTCTATGGCAGCTTCCCAACCAAAAGTTTTAGTTTGCTGTGGTACATAAGTGGTAGGCGGTTTAGGCCTTTCTCCTGCATTAGGGTCACTATATCGGAATCCTGGATGGTTATAATTAGGCTTATATCCTCCCCAAATATAATTGGCTTCTTCAGTACCAGCATTCTCACCTTGAGGGGTTACCTCGATTCCAGTCCCTTTCTCTACTTTTGCCATCCTCTCTTGCATTCCATCTACCTTTCTGTTGATAACAGACAGTTGTTCTAAGATTTTGGTGGATGCACTATCCTCAAATATGTCAGCAGCCATCTTCACAGTAGCTATGTCATTGCCTCCCCATTGACTATTCATCGCTATTTGCTCCATTTTTCCTTGTGCCTCCTTAGGAGATAAAAGAACAAACGCTCCATTGCTAGAGGCGTCTACTCTAATTTTCTCGCCTCTCTCAATCCATGGTAAAAAGTTTGCATTAAAAGCCAAAGAGAGATATCATGATGAGGACACTTTCTCATAGCTTCCTTAAAACGCTCCCAAGCTTGATCAAAACTCTCCTCGGTTGTTGCTTAAATCCTAAGATGTCTTGGCGTAACTTAAAGGTCTTTCCTAACGGAAAATACTTATTCATGAACTTTTGCAACAATTGTTCCCAAGTAGTGATAGATCCAAATTCTAGAGAGAGAAGCCATTGCTTAGCTTTATCTTTCAAAGTGAAAGGGAAAAGCTTAAGACGAATGTTCCCCTCCGGGATTAATTCGGTTTCACACGGTGCTAACGATATCCAAGAAATTTGTCACATGAACACCGGGATCCTCGTTTTGGACTCCATGAAAAGTGGAATAGTTGGTCACCATTTGAATTACATTAGGCCTAGGGTGATAGACTTCCGCAAAGATCTTGCGGTGCTACGATAGCGGGAATGAATTGCTCAATAGTAGGCGTTGCATAACTTTGCAAAGTGCGCCTCGCAGCTTGGTTTCCATTATTAAGATTGTTCGCATTATTAACATTATTGGCATTATTAATAACTTCAGGATTAATTACCTGGTTCGGATTGACCGGAATGCCTTCCATTTCTGCTTCATATTCAGAATGTTCAGAATGATCGGTTGTATGTCCTTTTTCTGATTCGTGCTCGCTTTCCTCAAGATTTGGATCCTCTTCTCCTTGCTCAGCCAGCTCTCTAGCTAACTTTCTATTTCGCCTTGCAAATTTCTCTATTTCAGGATTATATGGCTCAAGCGGTTCCTTCGATTTCCGAGTAGCGTACTATAAAATAACAAAAAACAATAAAACAATTAAAAACTTTAAAGGCTAGGCCTTTAACTAGACTAAATAATGAAACCGAAACTAAAACAGACTCTATTCACAATATTTACGAATTTACTTTTAATAAAATAAGTTATACTTAATTTAATGACACGAGTCCCCGGCAACGGCGCCAAAAACTTGATGTCGGGTCAAGTAAAATAAAATAATCGATACCTAAATAACACACTAGCAAGAGAACTAGGTTCAATCGTAGTATAGTTAGATAGAGTCGAGGTCGATCCCATAGAGACTCGGCTTAAACGAAATATGACTTATTAAACTAAAAAGCAAATTAAAGGCGGTCTACGACCAACAAATAACGCAGAAAATAAAATTGACACAATAGAAACACAAAACCAACAAAAGACACAACGACGCTAAGACACTTGTTTTTATAGGTTTTATAAACGATTGACAAACGGTATTGATAACGCTAGTAGTAATTACTCCCCCATGCTATGTAGATTGATGACGAGACAAAACAAGACATTTAAGATTAATTATTCTGACTACGGGAGTCATCCCCTGAGATAGATCTAGCACCGGTTAGGCCATCTAGATCATCGTGTCTCCATTACGTGACTTCACATTTTTTAGTCTCCATCTCATATAAGTTCTGACACAATTACGAAACTAGGGATGCCGGTATAAACCGTAACCTCATCTAAGCAACATTCCTATGATTAGGCGTTACTTCTTAGACACCGATTCAATCTCTGTCCTAAATAACAATCACTTTTTGGGTCTCGTGTTAAATTACGATGACAAATAATTAAGTTGATCAAGTTTAATTACTCGTTTGAATTACAAAGCGAGAACCCGACGTAGTCGAAGCCGTTCACGTACAAATCAAGAACATCACGGATCTTGCTACCAACGAGACATAGGCTCACCGCCAACAAGCTCGGATCCGAACCGCATTTGCTCGTGAAACGTCTTTTACGTCTCGGATCTACATAAACATGGGTTCGTAAATTAACTACATCACGAAATCAATACACAAAAAGACTACTCCATAACGAAATAAATTAGATCTACGAATAAAGATTGCATAATAGAGTAGACATTACCCTCGAAGACGAGCGTGACTCCCACTCCTCGATACGATCTCTAACCGGAGATTCTAACGACTCCGTAATGAACGAACATAAAATAAAATGAAGAAAACAACGAACTATATTGATCAAAGTATTGAAAATAATGTATTTCTAAGGTGTACATATGGCGTGTGGTATATGCCTTTATTTATAGGAGTTCAAGCTAATTAAGAGATATACTTCAAAATGTCAAAACAAATAAGAGATAACTCCCGGCCGATCTCAAAAATAATAAAATGCGCCCCCCTAATTTGCGTGTGGAAGTTGGCGCCATCATTTGATTGGTTTGCCGGCTTTTGTCATACTTTACTCCTCTTCTTGTGCTTATCCGATATTTATCTTCAATGCATCTTGAATTTATCTTGAGATTAAATTCTTCTAATTGTATTTATCCTCCATAATTATCCAAATCTGCAAAATAGATAGTTATCCCAAAATAAATCATATTCAAAAAAAAAAGGATAAATACCAAAATATACAATATAAACGGATAAATACTAAATTATGCCTTATAAATGGATAAATACCAAATTATATAATATAAATCACATAACATTAAATAATCCATATAAACAGGTGATTTATCATAAAATATATATTATTAATCCCGATTTAAGGATAATGTTGATGACTTTTACGGGTATAATTTGACCGTCATCACATACATGTAGAAAATTGATATAGATATTAATTAGGCATGTATGAGACGTAATTAATTTAGGTAATTAATTAAATTAATTAAAACGAACTAATTTTATCGGGATATAATATTCACATGATAAAATAAAATTTACTCGGTAAATTTAATTTTGGGATCTAAAAATCATTCATGGATTTTAATTATGTAGTGACAACATAAAACAATTTTAATAATTGAAAAATTGGAAAATCCGGAACAGTTGGACACCAACTGAGCAAAATGTTCGAAAATTGGTTCGGGCGGTCAACAGGGCCTCGGCTCGACTCGACTTGTCCGTCCAAATGCGGGATTAGCCACGGGGGTCCGGCAAGGTCAAGCTATCCGGTGAGTTGAGGCTCAATGGGGCAGCCTTAGCCCGATTTTCAACCCAGCACCCGCACACGTGCGACGTTAGCATCGGGGTCCAGCAAGGTCAAGCTATCCTGCGAGTTTCGGCTCAATAGGGCAGTCTTAGCCCAATTCATCCAGCAGTCGTATATGAACAAACGAAGATGACGGGTCGGCCTAGCCAATCCCCACACCATTCGGTAAACTCGGTTAAAGCTCAGCCAGGGTTTAATACCGATAAGTTGGTGATTGCTTTTCAAGATTTATTGTTTTCAAATTATTGAGATAAAATTCTACGATCCTAAAATTTCATCATGACGATATTTGGACTATAAAATTCATTTGATAAATTTTAATTGTGTAGTGTCTACACAAATTTTTAAATAATCGATAAATTGGAAAACCATGAATAAGGTGTCGCTAGTTAGACGGTATTTGGAACCGATAAACTAGTGGGAGCTTTAAATTTCATGATTTATTGTTTTCAAAATTATTGAGAAATTCATAAGTCCTAATGTATTAGGATTATAAAATTCTTGGTGAATTTTAATTGTGTAATGTCTACACAAAGAATTTAAAAATCCGATGAACTAGTGGGAGGATTAATTTAAATATTCATGATTTATTGTTTTTCAGATTATAAATAAATTCTGAAAATCCTAATAAGACTAACTCATTTTCAAAATAACGAGTGGGAGCGGGGAAGGTGACAACCGACCCCACGGCCTCTACTGTTGACACAAGCACGTGAGAAAATGGTGAAGCCTCGTGCCGCTTTGATTTCGGCCCCCTACGGATGGCCTTCACCGCTATCAAAATTCAAGGCTTAGTTTCCGAAAGGATAGGAAGCGTACTCGGGGCGTACTTAAAAATCTGAAACAGTAGGTCACACTCACAAGGATATTTTAGGATATATCTTGGTTGAAAAAGGAAGGAAATCAACAATTAAATGGGAGATGTTCGATTCTTAAAGGGTTTAATTGTTGAGAGAGATTGTCTCAATTTAATCGTCTCCTCTTTGACCTACCCAACGGCGGCACTGAGGTGTGAGATTAAATCCTTGGAATGGTAGGATAAAGTACATGCATGACATCACGTTTATTATTCCTAAAATTATTATATGTTGTGGTGTATGATTTGATTTATATTTCTGTCATAATTTATCTTACAACTACATATAATCTCAATGTATCTAAACTGCTACATACGAAAAATTGACTACTAACGACTTCATAAAAGTGGAAAAGTAACAAGAATGTTGAACTCAATAATCGAGAATGCAAATTAATTTTTCGGAAGATGATGTTCCTCTTAGGCCTTCAAACTTAAGTGACATTGATAAGTGTGTCACTGCTGTCACTCGTGTCGAATGAGAGACAAAACAAAATTAGTACAAAGATGACGAGAATTATTTGGTATCAATCTCACTAGACATCCCACAGTTCACGAGTAGTGTCTATTCCAATAAACTGCTAGTTCACGGCCATTTCCTTTATAGAAAGCCATGAATGGGAAGGTAAATGTCTACAAGTGTAAGTCATCTAAACTAAATAAGTTAAAGGCTAAACCGAAATATTAATAAAAGTAAATTTAGGATAATGAAAGTGATTTCGGATCACTAACCTTTGAATCCTTAGAGACTTTCTTAACCGAGTAATTTCACTCAGAAGCTAAAGTTCTTTTGTAAGAACAAGGTAGCTGGGCTTTCATGATGAAAAGTAGACAATGGGCAATTATTGCAGCTAAGATAGTGGGAGTGATATAAGGAAATAAAATTTGGATTTTAATCCTTGAATATCGCAGAAATCTAATTTCTATTTTCAGATTCGTTGGAACGAATGGATTCACTTTCACATCCTGAAAAGGTATATGTAACGCATCATAAACTCGTTAACACAAATGGTTTCTGTATTTAGATAAATGAGTCTTCAGCATCTATTAATTAGTGCATATAATCTAAAGATAAGATCTGAAGACTGGCTAAGGGTGATTCCTATCTCCCGCCTAAGAACACTATCTCAAAGGAAAAATGGCTAAGTAACCATTCAATTAGGAAAGGGTAATAGAGCTAAAGAAGTATCATACCTTGTTCGTATTGACCTTCGTGGGTCTTATAAAGATACTGTAGGATTGTATTATCGCTGGATGGATATCCACCCGATTACGCAGCGGAAAGTACAAGATTTAGATCTAGTCAACCAAAATACATAAACACAATAAATCTAAACCTACGAGGGGGTTTAGATTGCTTACATGTTTATTGTGAATAAACACCAAGAACAATCCGAGATCCAAGATCCAAGTATTGAGATGAGAAGCCACAGTCTTCCAACGTGTGTCTCCAAGCAACACCAGATGGATGGTGCTTCAAGCCGCTTGACCTCCTCGATATGCTACCTTAGAAAAACCCAAAGTTTTTCTAAAACTCGAACCCTAGTACTTTTGGCCGAAAAATCTAAGCCAAAATACTACCCAATATTTTGAAAATTATATGTTGTCTTAAGGCTTGGGAGAACTCTCTTTATATAGAAGAGTAATCCTTGTCCTCCAAGGATTTTATAATTAATACAAAATCAATTATAATAATACTATTAAATAAAAGATACTCCTAAAATAATCTAGAACCAATCTAGAATTTTTAAGGATCAATCTAATATTTTCCTTAATTAAATATTTAACAAATAAATAATTTAATCACATGTTAAATAATTATCCAAGAAAACTAATTTCACAATAATTAAATAACACATAAAATGCGCCCCAACCCTAGATAAATAGGTCCACACGCATTTTACACATATTTGGGCCGAGTCCACGAAAAAAGTCTTTACCATGTATTTAATCATTTAGTCCAACTAAACAATTAATCCACATATCTATTAAACAGTTCAATCCAACTATTTAATATTAATTGAGGTGAAACGACGAGAAAATATATATGCTATATTAGGAGCCACGTCGGTGACCAAGGACCCATATCAGTAGCTACAATAAATTAAATAAAATTATTCGTCAGACCGAACAATAATATTCAATCTATTAAATCCGGGATTACACCACCATAAACCCGAAACTGAACTCTGCCGAATATAGATAACTTACACTCAACTATGACTCGAAAGTGTCCACTGATATAATCATTACATACGAATAAATAATGTAGAAAAAGTACGAGTATGGGGGAATATTTTTTGGGGAGTGATTTAGACTGGGTCTGGGAGTTTCCAAGTTACTTAAGTATCCAAAGCCTGTGTTGGAATCAAGTCTGCCGTAGTTATTATGAACATTTATATAGGGATCACTTATGCCCTAGGCCTGCATGAGCCGTGTCCATTATGGACTCTATTATTGTGTCTCACAAGTATTATTATTCTGTGTTTATCTCTTTGTTTTAGGAGATAATCATGGTATTTAAATGATAATGATCAGAGCCGTAACGTCTTAGGATTATTTCCATAATTACCCTGATAAATGTGTACTTAGCATTACATGCTTTAGCCGACTTGTGGCGAGCAACCGAGGTCAAGGTGACCGAGCTGCGTAGATCGGCCTCTACTTTGTCTTGACCGACCTACGATGGGCTGAGGATCAACCTGTTCAGCATCCCTCTTGGAGGCGGAGATCGGCCCTTAGGCTTATATTGGGGCTCATGGCCCTTAGAGTTTGGATCTCAGGTCCATTTTCATTAATGTTGGGGATTGTGCGCGTGACACGTGGCATGGTTAAATCCGTCCTCATCACATTACATCATTTTTCGTGAGATTCACTATCGAATTCACTCAGTGAATCTTGCCCCCGTCGAATTTGGTGAATGTGGTCTCAAAATAAAGAGCATGAAAAAATTAAAAAAAAAATTGGGAAAAGAAGTTTCATGTTTGGAATTGTAGATTGAAAGATATAAATGTTTAAAAATAATGTATGAGAGACAAACTGTTTCTTTTTTAGGAGCCGTCCTGCCTGGTTTTTTTTATAACAATTTTATCTTTTATTCAAAAGTTTTTAAAATGTATTATTTTCAACAATTTATAAAATATTTTTGTCCTTCTTCCAAAAAAAGTTATCGAGAAATATTTTTTTAATAGTAATAATTCATAAATGATCATTCAACTAAAAAAAATGATCATTTAACCACAACAAGTGGCCTAAAGTTTATTTATATCATTGATTATGATTGACGTAAATTCATAAACAATTAATTCTACATCATGATTAATGATGCAAATTCATGTTGATTCAACCGTTGTGACTAAACAGATGTGCCCGTATTATTAATCTTATGGAAACCATGTACGTAGGACTCGACATCTTGCTTAATACTAGATTTTTTTCAAAAAAAGTTAATTTTAGTTGAAATAGTGTTTCAATTCTATCAGTTTTGGAGTGAATATAATGTACTGTGAAGAAAAAAATAGAGAAAATTACTTCATTCAAATAAATTAAACAAACTAGAGCGGCTGAATAATTTTTGTCAAACACTTTTCTTTTTCAAATTGTTCCAAATATGCTAAGTGTTCTGATCTTTGGTGAAAATAAGAATCGAAAGGTTTGAGATATAATGAATTGAGTATTGCAATGCTTTGATGTAAATGGTCCAACAAGATAGAACATTTAAGCATAAACCCAAACCAACAAACAAAGCTCAAAGATGACACAAGTATTTAAACAAGTTCCTCTTAGAAAGGTGTATCGTGTGTTGACTGATTTATGGAAAAATCCCGTAATTACCGGAAATAATTACGGTATAAATTAAAACAAAATAAGATCAAACAATGCATAAATAACGTAATAGAAAACAAACCGAGGCGAGTGAAAACACTATATCCTTAAGATAAATTGCCTCGGTCTCGTTCCCACGGCTGCAACAACTGTCTCCCAAGATACAACGGCTTCACGTCTCTGTTTAGAGGCACTTCAAAAATCCGAACTCCGGCGAACCTTACTGAGTGTCTCGACTTCTCTTCGACGACTCAAAACTACGACTATATGAAACTCTTTTGTAGTGGAGAAAACAAGAGAGAATTCGATGTCGATTCTCATTCACTATGGATCTTTATATAGTGGAAAGGATGAGTCAATACTCGGTTCTTATTGGCCAAATGACACATTTTACTTGTACATCAAGACAAGAAAATAGCTGAGCTAACATCATAATAAAAATTGGACGATTTTTATTATTATCAACCAACATCACTCCACACATAGTCGGTCTATCAATTAATACGTAAAGTCGATCGACTTTTCTTATTCACACGTATTTTATACAAACTTTAGGCATTAATTTTTCATTCACCTGATATCCGAATCAAGTTATTAGAAAGCCCATCATCATATACTCCGTGAGTATTATTCAATGATATAGTTTACTATCGATGATACATACTGGAGACTATTCAAAAATAACACTAAAGTTGACCATTTCAACATTCGTCAAACCCATTAAATAGGCGTTTTCTCCAACAGTTCCCACTCTAGGTATGAAACACCATCACTGAATAGTCAAACTTGTACCAGATAGTGATAGAGTTGTTAATGAACAGAGTCGTTCACGAACAAATTCGGATTCGGGTCGTATGAGCTCGTGTTTGTTTGTTTGTTTGTAAAGCTTAATGAACCAAACTCAAACACATTGTTGTGCTTGTTTATTAAATAAACAAACACGAGCCATTTGGCAAATGTTCGTTATAGGTTCCTGAAAAGCATATGTTTGTATGTGTGTGTGTATATGATACGCCAAGCCCACAAAAGAGCATGCGGATTGACATTGGGCATGTACATAGGGCCAATAACGGATAGAGTCCTAGGCCCAACTAGTCCGCACCGCTGTAAGCCGGACTGGGCCGGACATAATCCACCTATCGAAGACCTTTACGATCCATATCATTGGCTAGGCCATAGGCATCAATCGGTAAGCCTTCAACCCGCCTCGTACAACGCGACATAAAGCACCGGGGCCGGTCGGTCCGCCACCGCCACGATCCTCCAAATTTCTCGGATTAAGCTCGCATGGCTAGGCGAGCATGGTTCAAACATGGCAGCTTTCAAGATGAAGAATCAATAAAATGGCCGAGTGTCAAGCTCACCTTTTATAAGGCCTCCTCGACGCTTGTCTAGATTAATTATATCTTGTCATACTTTAATTATGTCTTATCACACTTTAATTACCGTCATTAGCAGCTCGCGCCTATAAATAGCGGCACAATGTAACTCATTTTAGGATATGAAATACATTGTATAATGCACAAAGCAGAAACACTCTGCCAATTTGTTGACAATGAGCTCGCCACTTTTGATTTTCAGTCCACCTTCATAGTGTTCTTAAACACCGCCGTGCACTACCGGAAAAACCATCACTTTCAGCCAGATATCCACCACCTATATTACCCACATCTGTTTGTGATAATCTCAGCTTATCAATATATATATATATACATACATACATATAAGGAATATTGATACAAGAGGATGTGCTCAACTGAATATCTCAGCTTAGTAAGTAGATCAGCTAAGTATGAGCAGATCAGCTGAGTATGAGCAGATTGGCTGAGTATCAAGCAGATCAACCAAGTATCAAGTAGTAGCAAATTTCGAGGTAGTCACCGAACGTAGCAACAAGCACGATAGTTAGGCGCTTATTATGTTGTAACTTTCTTTTAACTATTTCATAAGGTGTGTGCTATATAGATACCCCATGAACATCGGCATTGTAACTTAAATCATTGATGATTCTGAAGCAAGAAGCAAGAACTGAGCCCTTCAACTCTTGTGTGGATTATCTATTTTTTATAGGCATGGTAGCAAAGAAGCAAGAACCGAGCCCTTCAAGTCCATCATTATATGTTCATCCCAATGAGAATCCTTCATTAGTTTAGGTTCAACATTGACAAATAGAAACAATTATAATCTTTGGAAGATGTCAAATGAGATGGTATTGATAACCATGAACAAATATATGGCTTTGTTGATGGCACAATTAAGAGACCAGAAGGAAGTTCAGTAGATTTCCAGCTTGAAGACAGCGTGACACTATGGTGAGATCTTGGATCTTAATCTCGGTAGAGAATATTATTGCACGGAGTTCGATGTACTTTAAAAGTGCCCAAGCTGTTTGGAAGAATTTGGCTAATCGTTTTTCAAATGATGATGCATTGAGACTTTCTGATCTTCTTGAGGAGATGCGTATCTTGAAGTAGGGAAATGATTCTGTGAATCGGCATTTCAATAAATTGATGGTTCTTTAGGAAGAAATCAAAAATCAGGCCAATGCCTTTTTGTTCTTGTGATCCTCAATGTCATTGTAATGCCGTAAGCACTCTGGTGGATCACATGAAATCAAACATGTGATGAAGTTTTTGAAAGGACATAGAGATGAGTTTTTAGCTTATGATGTCTCGGGCAATGTTGATGGTGCGCTTCCTTGAGATTTATGATGCCTTTACAATGGCCATAAAATATGATGCCTTTACAATGGCCTTTACAATGCAAAGAATCAAGATCCTATGATTTTGATGGCTCGATCAGAATAATGGACAAGGCTAGAGTCATGCAGTAAGTGGATCAGTTTTTGTGCCTGCAAATAATCTTAAGGCCAAGACTTTTAAGAAGGTTTAGTGCAGTTTTTATGGATTTAATGGTCACACAGAAGAAACTTGCTATAAGAAACATGGCTATCCACCTGTTTTCAAGTCCAGGACAACTAATTTTGTGGATCAGGCAGATATGAATCAGACAGTAAAGGAAGATCGGGTCCACAAGTCAGATGGATCGGGGTTTCCAGGTCTTGCTGCACAACAGCTAGAGAAGTTGATGGCTCGGTTGAATTATGATTCTTCTGGACATGCATTCAACCAGATTAATGCCGTAACCAATTATTTCTCACATGTTCAAGGATCATGTAACCTTAGTTTGGTAAAACCTATCCAATGGATCTTGGACTCTGGTGCCACATATCACATTGTGTATTCTTTAGAGCAATTAAGTAATCATAAACATGTGGTTAACATGAAAGTAGGATTGCCTAATGGCAATAATATGCATGTAACACATATGAGAGAAGTGAGGATCAATCCTTAGCTGGTCTTGCATGATGTCTTATACATTCCTGGTTGTAAATATAATTTGATGTCTTCACTAGCTTTGATTAATCATTTTGATTGTGTAGCTGTTTTCACTACTAATAAGTGTGTTTTGCAGATAGCAGGAAGAACATTATTGTTTTAGCTGAGCTGCACAAAGGACTTTGTATTTTGTTACAGCAGCCTATGAAGAAAGCTGTTGTTAAATCTGTTTGTAATTCTATACAAAATAATATTTTGTCTGATAGAGTAGATAATGACATTTTATGGCATTAAAGATTAGGTCATCTACCTTATAAGAGATTACAAGTCATTAGTTCTAGATCAACTGAAGTAAAATACTGTGAACATGACTTGTGTTTTGTATGACCTATGGCTAAATTGAAAAAGAAACCATTTCCTTCGAGTATTGTTGCTGTTAATTCTAGTTTTGATCTTGTACATGTTGATATTTGGGGCCCATTGAGGCATTCTACTGTGAATGGTCAACAATATTTCCTAACCGTTTTGGATGATTATTCAAGATTCACTTGGGCGTTTCTTATGAGACAGAAGTCTAAAAATTTTGAATTATTTAAATCCTTTGTTAAATTTGTTTCCACTAAGTTTGACAAAATTATTAAAGTAATTAGATCTAATAATGGAAGTGATCGAATTTCAACTAAAACTTTCTATGAACATGATGATATTATTCATCAAACTTCATGTGTTAGTACACTTGAGCAGAATGGTATTATGGAAAGGAAACATCAACATTTGCTTTATGTAGACAAGGGTCTGAGTTTTTAGAGTAACCTACCAATTGAATATTGAGGTTTTCGTTAGTTACATGTGTTTATGTTTATTAATGTAACACCTACACATATGTTTGAAAGAAAGCGCACCTTATAAGGTGTTGTATGGCACCAAACCGGACTTTTCTCGCATTTAAAGTCTTTGGATGTGTAGTTTTTTTTTTGTACTCTTCGCAGTATAGAACAAAGTTGGATTCCGGATGCGGGACATGTGTCTATCTTTGGAATTCAAACACTTCCAATGGTGCAATACTCTTGGATATCACCAACAAAGACCTATTTGTTGTTAGGAATACCCAATATCGTGCTCGATATGCCACTTCCATCACATGTTGTGGACAACTTTGATGATCACCGAGCAATCCAAAGACATGAACAAATACAGCTTGAGGCATCAAGTGAAGGATCAGTCCTAGATAAATGAATATATAGTTATCTTGATGATTAGAAATGGCTAAATGAATATATAGATATCTGGATGATTAATTATTAGTTTGAGATAGGCTCAGTTTAATCAGCACCCCATTTATCAAGCTACTCTACAGCGAAATTATGGATCTGAGATTTTCAGTTTGCTAAGCCCGCTGATGAAGGAATGAACTTGCAGAAACAAGAGGCTAGTTCAATGTATCGGATTCAAAGTAACAAAATAGTGGATAATAAGTCTGTTGAAACAAAATGATATAACATTTCATTAAACTAAAATGATAATAAATAGTTACATGCTGCTTAACACATATATGATTAAATAGAAAATTTACTGAAGAACAAACAGATTGTAGATGATGAATAAGACGGGTCTGGGTCTGCAAATTTACATAAATTGAGATGAGGGAGGGATGAAGAGAAGAGAAGACGGGTTTGGGTCTGTAATGTATATTGTGGAATTAATTTCCCACCATGTTTTTAGGTCGCCCGGTGGTTTGAGGGGGGAAGGAGGAAGAAGAAAAGAAGGTGGAGGAAAATGGTTTTGACTTCATTTATGTGTCAGGCAATTTGCAAATTTTTTTTTTTTAAATATGAGGAATTTTTAGCTCGTCCGAGTGAGAAAAGTTGCTCATGACCTGTTATTTTAGTCCGGCGTCAATGAAAAATGACATTATATTCCGGCCTGAATGCCAAATTGTCCATCCTACCGAGTATTTTGACGAGGTTATGCTTGTAAGAATTAAAAATAAGGGTATACAAAACAAACAATTTTTACCTAAATGTATATATTTTCAATTCCCTCTTTAATCGTCACCCCCTTATATCTAGCTACTCTATAGAGAAATTATGGGTCGAATATTTTCAGTTTGCTAAGCCTACGAGGAACGAAGGAACTTGCAGAAATAATAGGCTAGTTCAAAGATTCACAAACAAAGTAACAAAACAGAGGATAATTAGAGTGTTAAAACAAAATGATGTGAAATTTCATTAAATTAAAATGATAATAAATCGATACATGGTGCTTAACATATGTTTAAATAGCAGCTATAAGCTTTGCAATAATTCAGGAAATGAGAAACGGAACACAAACTATAAATTTTTTTTAACTGAAACGATGAAATCTTAAAGGACACAGATGGCGTGTGGACTCAAAGGAAAGTAAATATTGCATTAAGTGAACTTAAGCGGTCCCTTTGAGCTTCTTGGAAATTCCAGCTGTGACTTCCCCTGGTGAAAAGCCGTCTCCAATTCAAGGTCATTTGGTCCTTTAGCGGCTAGGGTTCCATTTCCGGCAATAGTTCCAAATCCATATGGGCTTCCACCTTTCACCACATCTAAATTGACCATTCCGGCTCCGTATGTGTATCCAATTGGAATGTAAATCATTGCATGATTTGCGAATTGTGTGATAGTCGTCAATCTGTAAAATACATTCAAATGTTACACTATTTATCACGTATTAGAAAAGAAAGAGAAAAAAAAAATCAATTGTAAAGGTGCAGTTCTAGTGCTCACGCCGTAGTCTCTTGACCGCCACCCTGACTTCCCGTGGAATAGAAAATTCCAGCGCCTTTCCCAACTAACTTGCCTTGCTGCCATAGTCCTCCAGTTGCATCAAAAAATGCTTTGAACTGGGCAGGCATCAAGCCAAATCTAGTAGGGAAGCCAAAAATAAACGTGTCGGCCTCTCGGAAGCCGGTCAATTCGATCACGGTGCACATCACTCTTTTTGGGAGCTCCCATTTTTTGAAGAACTTCTTCGGGAAGTGTCTCGGGACTGCCATAATGTAGCCTCAACTCCTTCGACAAGTGTCGGCTCCTTTCTTTATTTCCCCGGGCAAGTCTCTCAATATGTCCATACATAGAGTAGTAACCGAAAAACAATAAAATTTACTAGTAAATTAGATTGCAAAACAGAAAATTTACAAGTGTGGTCGCAAAATTCTGCATTGAAAACCCTTGAAACACAACAAAATTTATTAATCATTGCCTCTGAAGCAAATCAGAAAATATTGTGGTACCAAGATTGTTATGAAACAGATTCGTGCATAAAAAAATTAATTGATGAACACAAAATTAAAGAGACTTTTTTCAGGAATACAATAAGATGAATATTTTGACAAGAATTTGTAAAAGGTAGAGAGACGAGAACATGAAAATGGAGTAGTGCATAGATCAAGTACTGAAAATATACATACATGATATACACTTTTGTTGGAGCCATTGAAAATATCTGTGTGTTTAATTTCCTTTATAAGAAAAGGGGGTTCTCTTAAAAATATAAAACGATGGACAAGTGAAAGAAAGTGAATGGAAGAAAATGTTGAAGGCCCGCCTATTTATATAGTGAAACCTTTTGTTTCTAGAAGGATTTCTTTATTTATTTATCCTTTTTCATACGTCGATTGACTTCTCTTCTCTTCCTAGCTGTACAACGAACCCACAATCGAACAAAGTGACCTTCAAAAAAAAAAATTTTATTGCAACCATAATAAAGATTGAAACTTGGACCTTCAAATTGACTTTGATTTTTCTTTAGATGCACTCTGTACCGTTGATTTGATTTTTCTTTGATACAATCTCTAAAAACAATAAATTTTTTTACACATTTGAGGTATAAAATAATTACTACATCCGTCCCATATTATAAGTCATTCTATATCTTTAGATTTATCCACAATATAAGTCATTACACATCACCTATGCAACATTTATTACTCATATCTCAATCTTACCCCTAATTTATTATCAATCTAACAACTTTTCATTATTTCACAAATACTGCATGCATTAATGATACTCAATTGGTATTTTAGACATTCAACCTTTAAATTTACGACATTCAACCACTTTCTTAATCTGTGTAAAAACATCCAAAATGTCTCATTTAGATGTTAAACATCAACGATTTCGATTACACATTTACATTCGATGTGTTCCGGGTATATTTTGTTGCACTCTATGTAGTAAACTGGGCACAATCTGATTACATTGACTAGAAAACGAATAAGCAAAATTACAACAAAAGAAATTACAACAAATCGAAGTTACAACAAACAACTTACAGTTTGTTTTGAAACAGATTGAAAGTAGAAGGAAACCGAGCCGTGTGTTTAACACACTTTCCTTAAGACTAATTCGTCCCCTCACTGTCGAGTGCTTGAGCTTCAATGGAATGTTAGTCTCCCAGGATAGAACGGTTAACAAGGACAGGTTGCACCATACCTTCCTTGTTTAAGAACTATGTAGCTTGAACTCTCTATTTTCATAAGAAGGGTAGAAGGAGGAAGAAATTCGGTGGATCAGCTTCTGGTTTTTAAGGGCCCTTTCCAGTTGTATCTATGGCTGTTTATATAGGCTCTAGTAGAGGAGATTGGCAAACTGATGGAAGATGGAAAAATTCACCAATTGAATGTCATCATCAATATGGAATAAGTGTTAGAACCTAGAAGGTCTCGGCATTCACATAATCACGTTGGAATTGGAATGGAAACAGTCTCACAACAGCAGCATTCAGTATTGGAAAATAAAAGATTTTATTTGCAAAACCAAGCCTTATCTTGAGCCATTCGAATCGAGCTGCATTCGTGTACGCAGGACACGTGGGCATGCACAAGCCCAAGGGTAAATCCGGATTGGATTTGCACCCCCCTGCGTCTGCGCGTAGAGAACGGTGTATAAAGTTGGTTTCTTATTCCAACTATACTAAAACAACATCATATAAATATTGACTCTTTTCCCTTCTTCCAACCAATGTGGGAGAAATAGCTTCTTCCCATTTTCCTTTCCATAACACTTTCCATTCACACACTTAAGCCCAATAGGCCCAATATGACATATCATTTAAAATATTCCATTTTACCCATCAATTTTCCAACAATCCCCCACATGAATGGAAATTGTGTAGAACCCTAGCAAAGGCTCTAAGAATGACATAGAGAGTTCAGCGGTAGATGAATGCATAGGATAGGTAGGTGTGACCCTTTGAACCTTCCCTTGATTAAATATGTTTACTTTACTGGCTGACTAGTAGACGCGATGTCCTTGAACTATTCTGCCGTTGATGTAAATGATGACATATCAACCACACTACATCTACCTAGCAACATTTAGTTCTTGCGGTTATGACCATTTTGGCCGTGGACATCTGCCTGGTTCTTCAAGAGTTTCTAAGAATTGCGCCTTCACAATTCCCTTTGAAACGGCCCATCTTCTCTCTCACATAGGTGATTCTGTAATTCAGAATTTTCTCAAAATATTCTTGTTACACAAATCATTAAAAGCTCTTCTGTGAGCTTATCCTGGTTCAATCTCACTGTTTCTTCATCTTAGGAATGAGCTTGAGGGTTACCCCCCACAGTGACTTTACTTCGGCAATTAGGTTTTCCTATTGAAGCAAGATCTTGGGATCTCCAATCTACAAGGTTGGGTTTTCCTTCGCAAAAGTTTTATTCCATGGGCTTTAGTCCCATTCCTCTTGATGATTTAGCAACTACCTCTGTATTTAACCCTTTGGTTAGCGGATCCGCAAGATTATCCTCTGACTTAACATAGTCTAAGGTAATCATACCAGTTGAGAGTAGTTGTCTAATGGAATTATGTCTTCGGCGTATGTGCCTAGACTTACCATTATACATTATGTTATGTGCTCTTCCAATCGCTGATTGACTGTCACAGTGAATACATATTCCTGGCACTGGCTTCGGCCATTGAGGAATATCCTCTAGGAATTGATGCAACCATTCTGCCTCTTCCCCACACTTATCCAATGCCACAAACTCAGATTCCATTGTGGATCTGGTTATCACGGTTTGTTTGGAAGTTTTCCAAGACACAGCTCCACCGCCTAACGTGAATACAAAGCCACTTGTGGATTTTGAATCCTTTGAATCTGAAATCCAATTTGCATCAGTATATCCTTCTATAACAATTGGTTCTCTTGTATAGTGAAGGCCATACTTATGAGTATATCTTAAGTATGTCAGTAACCTCACTATAGCTTTCCAATGTTCATGACTCGGATTACTAGTATATCTACTTAGCTTGCCAACAGCGTAAGCGATATCCGGTCTAGTACAACTCATTAAGTACATTAGACTTCCAATGATCCTTGCGTACTCTAATTGAGATACATCCTCACCTTTATTTTTGAACAAAGGTTGACTTTGATCTATTGAAGTTCTAGCTTCATTTGAGTCATCTTTATTGAATTTTTCCAGGATTTTATCAATATAATTAGATTGACTCAAAATGAGACCATTAGAATTTCTTGTAATTTTATCAATATAATTTACACACTTTCTTATCTTGTCATGGACTAGAAAAACCCTCAGGTTGTTCCATGTAGATTTCTTCTTCTAAATCTCCATTTAAGAAAGCGGTTTTCACATCCATTTGATGTACTTCTAAATTACGCAAAGCGGCTATAGCAAGTACCATCCTAATGGAAGTTATTCTCGTCACTGGAGAATATGTGTCAAAATAGTCAAGACCTTCTTTTTGACTGTAACCTTTTATTATCAGTCTGGACTTATATTTATCAAATAGATCCATCAGGTTTCATTTACCTTTTAAAGATCCATTTTGATCCTAGTGGTTTACATCCTGAAGGTAGATCAACTAATTCCCAAGTATGATTTTGCAATATAGAGTCTATTTCACTATTTATTGTTTTTTTTTCCACATTGGACCTTCAGAAGAAGTTGTCGCTTCTTTAAAGCTTTGAGGATCTGTCTCTATCATATAAGTGATAAAATCATTACCAAAAGATTTTCCAGTCCTCGACCTTTTGCTTCTTCTTGGCTCAACCTCAGTTGGCTCTTCCTCATTCACTTGTTCAGAAGGGTGATCCTGAACATGAACACGCTTTAATGAACTAGGTTCATTTGTTTTAGCCGGGAATACATTCTCAAAGAATGATGCATTTCTTGATTCCATTATCGTATTTTTTGTGTATTTCAGAGTTATCTGATTTATACACAAGAAACCGATAAGCACTACTATTGTGTGCATATCCAATGAATATACAATCAAAGGTTTGTAGATCCTATCATCTCCTTTTTAAGTTTAAGTCCTTCAACCTTAACCACACACCCCCACATTTTTATGATTTTGTAGTGGTTTGCAACATTTCCACAATTCATATGGGGTTTAATCCTTCTTCTTAGAAGAGATTTTATTAAGAATGAAATTCACCGAGAGAATAGCGTCCCCCACAAGTTCTGAGTTAAACCTGAACTTAACAACAGAGCATTCATCAGCTCATTAAGAGTTGAGTTCTTGCATTCTGCAATATCCTATGACTGGTGTGTCATGTGTATATGGTGTAGTTGTTTGATGAATGATGCCGGCGCCTCAGCAAGACTCATGAAACGGTACATCATATCCACCACCGCAGTCACTACGGATAGTTAAATTCGTATGCTAAGTTGTTTCCCACCTTCATTCTTATAACATTTAAAAGCATCAGAGCTTTATTATCTTCAATGTCATTAAACGGTTAGTAGAATATCAATTTCTACTTATTATCTAGGTTTAGTTAAAAACCTTTACATTCATTTTAATAGTCATCAACACTACTATTAAATCCTGTTAACTATGACAGTTGAACTTTTAAATAATCATAAATTAATGATTACTTTTCATAATCTCTGAACCTTATAGATGTTTTAAGAATTAATAATCATCAACACCATGATTGCTATTAATTCTCATAAACTTTGACAATGAAACGTTTCAATAATCATTATTGCTACGGTTCATATTCCACTAACCAATCATCCGGTCATATACTTGTATTAAGTTCAACACAATTTGTATTTCACAAAATACAACCCGATTTAAATCAAACCTGATTTAATTCACACAAATAATCATACGGTTGCACACACGTTATTTACAATGATGCACCTCAATGATTGTTGTAAATACATAAACTCAACAATTCCTCCATTATTTGGTTCGAACATGATGATATCAACATAATAAAATTTGCATTATAGACAGTATCCTCAGACTCCCGCTATAATTTTAAAGCAAATTCATTTTATTTCATAACATGTATAGAATTAAATTTTAAATTGATAAAATTTACATCTATTTTATAACATGTATTAAAATTTTGGACATATAATAAGGTATTGCATTACTAATAAATTCGTTATAGAATATTAAAAGTCACAACACTTTAATTATAATATCCATTAATAAATCATATGCTTTCTCATATGATTACATGTATAGATCCAATGACCACAAAATGGACTACATCCATTATACACATACACTTAAATTTCTTGAAGAAATAATATTTTATTATCCCGTGAGTATCAAATAAAATCACTCAACGAAATTTGTGAGTATTAACACTCCACATCTTATGTCACAAACTAATGTTGTGTCACAATAGATTATAACACTATAATCAAATAAAGAATTATAATTAAATAATTCTCAATCGAATAATTATTTCCTTCCTGAAATAATAACAACAAACTCATTTACACAAAATGATTTTGAGTCCATAAAATTTTCCTCAGAAAATATATCACATGCGTCACAACAAACACAATTACATATATATATGTATAAATTTTGATTATCTTCATGTGATCATGTATTTTTCTTGTTGATAATATTTACTCATAAATAATATTATAAAATATGCTCAATATGTTAAATGAATTGACAAACTGATTATAAAATGTTTCTTGAGTATCAATTATGACCACTCCTAGAACCAGTTTGTTTTCATTATAACTCGATTCGTTTTCTTCAAGAACGGAACCTTCAATGAGATTATTTTATCATGACAAACCGATTCGGTTTAAAGCCGATTCGTTTTTGACTCGTAATGGTTGTCATATCTAAAATTTAACACACAAGGATTAAATTCCTTTGAATACTATATAGAACGTTCGTGAACCGAACTATACTAATTAAAAAAATCTCGAAATTGTTTATGTTAAATTTCTTTCAATAATATATAAAACGATCTCGAAATTGTTTCTATTAAATAAAACAATATCGAACTTGTTTCTATACTGATTATTGAACAAATCGTTTGAGAATCCTGTATGATTACTCAACATATTCGTGAGTATCTTAGACGATCACTCCACGAAAATTCTGCTACGTTTATAACTCTGTTTTGAAACAGAAAACGAGGCTTCGATTCGTAAACAACAGTTCACTGTTCGTTTTTCAATTCTGTCAATGAACCAGAATTATTTTGTCCTCGGCTCACCGATACAAAACCGAATTAGTCTTAAGATTGTTGCACTCTATGTAGTAAACTGGGCACAATCTGATTACATTGACTAGAAAACGAATAAGCAAAATTACAACAAAAGAAATTACAACAAATCGAAGTTACAACAAACAACTTACAGTTTGTTTTGAAACAGATTGAAAGTAGAAGGAAACCGAGCCGTGTGTTTAACACACTTTCCTTAAGACTAATTCGTCCCCTCACCGTCGAGTGCTTGAGCTTCAATGGAACGTTAGTCTCCCAGGATAGAACGGTTAACAAGGACAGGTTGCACCATACCTTCCTTGTTTAAGAACTATGTAGCTTGAACTCTCTATTTTCATAAGAAGGGTAGAAGGAGGAAGAAATTCGGTGTATCAGCTTCTGGTTTTTAAGGGCCCTTTCCAGTTGTATTTGTGGCTGTTTATATAGGCTCTAGTAGAGGAGATTGGCAAACTGATGGAAGATGGAACAATTCACCAATTGAATGTCATCATCAATATTGAATAAGTGTTAGAACCTAGAAGGTCTCAGCATTCACATAATCACGTTGGAATTGGAATGGAAACAGTCTCACAGCAGCAGCATTCAGTATTGGAAAATAAAAGATTTTATTTGCAAAACCAAGCCTTATCTTGAGCCATTCGAATCGAGCTGCATTCGTGTACGCAGGACACGCGGGCATGCACAAGCCCAAGGGTAAATCCGGATTGGATTTGCACCCCCCCTGCGTCTGCGTGTAGAGAACGGTGTATAAAGTTGGTTTCTTATTCCAACTATACTAAAACAACATCATATAAATATTGACTCTTTTCCCTTCTTCCAACCAATGTGGGAGAAATAGCTTCTTCCCATTTTCCTTTCCATAACACTTTCCATTCACACACTTAAGCCCAATAGGCCCAATATGACATATCATTTAAAATATTCCATTTTACCCATCAATTTTCCAACATATTATTGACATTTCAATCAATAGACTTCATACTTGACTAAGTTCACGATGGATGAACATATTCTAAGTATATATATCGCTATAAACTTAAATCTCTTTTGTTACAATATCAGGGTTTTGAGGCGCGTATATTTAAATGCACAAAAGGCCTCATTTAGATACGTTAAACATCGACGATTCGGATTAAACGACTACAATCGATGTGTTTTGGGTACATTATTAACACTTTAATCAATATGCCTTGGGATTAATTGTGTATCAATAGGGGTTGGTACATTTACCTTTTTTTCCCTTAATAAATATCTATCCCGTAAATTCCCATACATTCCATTTACCATATATCTTAACTCCATTCATCCATTTGTAAAATAACATATTAAAATTATCGGGACACATAAAAATCATAAAAGACATTTATGCACTTAAGGAAAACGGGGTTTCATACAATCTCTTCCGTAAGAATTAATTCTTATGTATTTGGTATTTATATAAAAGCCTCATTTAGATGTTAAGCATCGACGATTCGGATTAGACGGTTACACTTTACGTGTTTTGGGTACATTATTGACAATTTAATCAATTGGCTTTATACTTTATTAAATTCACAATGGTGTAACATTGTAACGCCCCGTTCCCGGATACCGAGTCCTTACCCGGAAATAGAACGTTCGGCACGTATAATATAGAAATAAATTATATATTATACGTAAGTCTCTACTACGTCGTATCGAGTTTCGCAATTACGAAAGTTAAAAGACTCGGGTGTATTTTTTTTGTACAAGATAAGAATAGAAACACAACCATACTAAAGATAGGAAAGATATCTTACAACAACGAACTTCAAATCTTACAACCAAAAAATGTTTAAAGAAAGGGAAGAAATACAACAAATATCTTACAAGAAAATATCATGAAATACTACATGTCTTGAAATGAAATTACAACATAAAACTTGAAGGGGAACAACATAGTTTAGTAGAAATGAAATATGATAAAAGTATGGCATCACAAGTCATCAAACATCATCCTCGAAGTCCTGATCGAACTCCTGTTCCACATGTTTGTCTTCTCAACCCCAAACACAACAAACATGCATTTGAGGTAAGTACAAAGGTACTTAGCAAGAAACAGAAGCTATTGCATTAACTAGATTTCACAAAGAAGGACTTACATTGTTATTTATCTTTATTTGACCGACTCAATTCTAGGGTCCACTTCATGCTCATCAACATGTTGTGACTTAACGTTTCTAGCTTAACTCAAGTTTGTTACACCGGCATTCAAGAGTACTACGCATGGTTCAACCCATCACGAGGTATGTTTGCAACCTATCAGTGGATCACACCGATAGCCGCGGGTTAAGACCCGATAGTATACATGTTCGGCGAAGTCACTCTACCATTTAGCCGTTTATAGGCCAGTAGAGTTATTCACTTTATCTGACCGCCCACACATCGTGATATAGACAAGTGCCTTACCAAGAATGTTACGATGTTTAGTCTTTTACTATACACTTATGTAAATTATTAATCATTAACTAGCAACCTAAGTGGTTTCAAGGTAAAAGCTCACTTAACTGTTAGGTGTAGTGCCCGAAAGACAATTTGTGTAATTGTTTTTAATAATGAATGACAGAATTTATCTCACCTTATTACTTGCTTTGTGCTTGTAAAGTAATACACTGCTGCAAACCCTAAGTATATCCGTATGTAACCACTTAACTCGGTGTATGGATTACACGTGAGGATTGAGTTAGCGGTGATATACTTAAATCGTTAGTCCGTGGTGAACTTAATCGAGTTTAGGGTCTCTTGATTAAAACACCAATAATGCGCCCGAACACCTTAGGGTGTGATAGTCTTATCCGGACCGTCGGTAGAGGGTACCTACGTGGGGCATTTATATATGATGGCATTCATATAGGACTGGACCGATTTAATCTGAATTTCTCGGTATAATTCCGTAATCGAGGAATCTTATTAAATCATTAGATGATCATATATGGATCAACCTTAATCCTGAGGTGATCATAGGGTGCTGCTTGTCCCGGGGTAGTGTTTGATGTGTCAGTTACGGTTCACTTAAATAATGTGTTCCAAGCCACTTCTCATTGGCACTATCTCCGGATGAGTGAGTAGTTCTGATTTTCACAGACATGGGATCCATTCCTTCCTCGCGGGAAGTAGAGAGACAAGATCCCCTATTTGTTAGCCCTAAGAAAGTGATCGATCGGCCGAGTTCATATTTAGACTAATTAGCTACTAGTCAGATATGTGAACTAATTGATCACTAGTGGGTTGATGGTAAATAAGGATAAGATATTCTGAGTCGGGTTCACGGAGACTTCCCACTCAGAATGGACAGTCTATGGAGGGTTAATCCGTATGTAGTGATTATATCAATGGACGCTTATTCACTCTATGGGTTGAGTATAAGTATACATCTATAATCGGTAGAGTTCAGTTTCGGGTTTATGGTGGCGTAATCCCGGAATTAATAATTAATGTGCTTATTCTGTTCGATGAATAATTAATTATTGGAGCTACTGGTTATAGGTCCATGGTCCCCGATGTGGCTTCTGTAATTCGGACAAATAATCTTGTTATTTGGGCCTCAGTGATAATTAATTGGCTGGGCTAATTAATTGATATGCTTGGATATTATTTAGCTGGGCTAGATAATATTATACACATAAAAGACATTTTATGTGGGCTTAATTAACCTAAAAGTGGCACCTCCTCCTTTATTAATTATCACAAGAATTATTTTTTGTGATGTGGAAAATAAAAGATATTCTTGTTATATGATTGGTTGGATGACTTGTTATTTGATTTCCTATTGGTCAATACATGTCACAATTAGTCATTAAGGAAAATATCTTTTTATTTTGTTTAATTAATTATTTATTTAATTAATTAAAACTTGGAGGCCAAGGATTTACTATCCTATAAAAAGAGAGTTATTTCAAGGGTAATTTACAAGTGTGAATTTCGACTACCACCACTAAAAGGAGAGAAATAATTAGTTTTCTCATCTAGGGTTTTGTAGAAGAAAAACTCTAAGTTTTTCTTGAGTGTTGCATATCAAGGAGGCTTGAGTATCAAGAAGGGTGTCCACCAACCGCCGTTTGGAGAACACATCGGAAGATCAAGGCATCTCTCCCGATATTGGTAACTTAATTTTAACCCCCTTGTAGTTTATTTAAGTCCTTTAATTATGCGTTATGTTATATGAATCGTGATCCGTCCGCTGCGAATAGATCTAACTTTGTAAGATCTAAGAACCTGCATCCTTCATGTGGTATCAGAGCAAGGTTCCACGATTTATATAGTCATAATCGTAATTAAACGATTTAAAGGAGTGGAATTGCATGTAGGTGATATTTTACTTATTATTATGCATTAATAATTTTTAAATTGCTATGGTTGAAGAGATGGATTGGGGTTGACACCGTTTTCCCGTTAGATCTATTGTAAACTCATATAAACGATGAAAATTCGTTCATATGAGTATAGGAAATTATGTAATTTATATATTATTGCAATTTTAATTTCCAGAAAATAGATCTGTACATTAGCTGTTTAGTCTTTTCGTTTTTTCCGTTGTTTGAGCCGTTAAAACGAAGATCCCTCCGGTCAGAATCAATATTGGAAGTTGATGAACAATCCCACAAATTTTGGTGTCGATCAGAGTCCGTTTGGGTTTCCGTTCGTTGCTGCGAAGTGGCTGCTGTAACAGAAAAACGCAGGATTCACAGAAACCCTAACTGTGACTTCTTCGATTTTCTGGGAACAATTGGACCGTTCAAATTAAAATCCGACCGGTCAGATCGATAAACATGGAGTTTTGACGTGAGATAAAATTTTCAGGACGATCGGGATTCATCTTCATCCCCGATCGATCTCAGGAAGTATATGATGCGCTGCTGTGAGAGTCTGTTTCAGCAGCAAGTTGGGCGGCTCACTGAGGAAGATTGACAAGTCAAAGCTCCGATCTGACCGTCCATCTTGAAGTCCGAAGAATGAAGATCAGATCTGGAAATTTTCATCCCGATCCAAGTTCGTTTGATATGCCGATCGTCGAAGATTCCTAACAGCTGCAGATTAGGGTTTTAATTTATTTTCGAATAGATTAGTTACGGGGGTGCCAACGGTCCATCTCGGTGTTTATTTTCCGCACTAGTATACATGTGTAGATTGTATGAGTAGAACCGGAAAATTGCCATGACATGCATCATATCATGAATTCCACTCCATATGCATACTTGTAGAAATTAATTCGAGTAATTAGTTAGGCATGTATAAAACACACGATTAGTTTTAATTAATTGTTTGATATTAATTAGAAACTAATTAGTGTAAAAACCGAGGAACACGGGTTTTTTCAATCGTCGAGGTTGGGTGATGGATTCTCGGTGAATCCCACTCTGCGAAAGCATAAGGAGTAAAATCCCGAAACCTCGTGGTTAAGGTGTTGGATTCTTGGTGAATTCCACCTTACCAAAGACGAGATTACGTTTTTGTTCCGTAGTGTCTACGTGAAAGTTTGATGTTTAAGGATTGGATAATCACGGGCAAACAGGTTCGAAAGTGGTTTAACCACGGTTGGGTGGTCAACAGTAGCTACGGCTCAATCGACTTCGCCCTCCACGTGTGGCGTTTGCACGGGGGTCTGGCAATACTGAGCCATCCGAAGAGCCACTACGGCTCAACGGACCTCTCCTAGCCTTGACCCGTCCGACGGCCACATATGTTCTAACGAATAGGTCGGGTGGGCTAGCCCACATAACCGACAACATTCGGGCCTATGATTTATTGTTCCTTAATGTAACATCAAGTCCAAAAACGTGATCGGTAAACCCACCACTTTTTCAAAATATTGAGTGGGAGCGGGAGAGGCGACAAATGGCGACCCCACGGCCTCTACCGTTGACACAAGCAACGTGAGAGAATGGTGACGCCTCGTGCCGGCTCGGGACCGGCCTCCCTAAGGAAGGCCTTCACCGCTATCAAAATTCAAGGCTTGGTCTCCGAAAGGATAGGATTTTGGGTACTCGTCGGGTCACTGACCGACCCTAAGGCGGCACACTCGGGGTCTACCTAAAAATCTGAGATAGTAGGTCACACTCATAAAGGTATTTTTGGTAGTACCTTGGCTGAAAAAGGAAAGGTGATTGACGATCACAAATGAGATGTTCGATTCTCAATCGATCTTTAATATTAATCGAAACCTCTTTGACCTACCCTAAGGCGGCACTGAGGCATTAGATTAAATCCTTGGAACGGTAGGATAGACTATAAGTACTTAGTTTATGTTCCTAAAATTTTAGTAGTGTATGATTTGGATTTATTTTCTGTCAATTTTATTTACAACTGTTATATATATCTCTCTAAGGTGCTAGACTGCTAGTGTAAAATTGACTAGTAATGACTTCGTTAAAAAAAATGGTAAGTAACTAGAACGTTGTATTTATTAATCTCACATGCGATTAATTTTTCGGAAGAGATATTTCTCTTGAAGCCTTCAAAACTTAAGTGACGTGAATAGGCATGTCACTGCTATCACTCGTGCAGAACGAGAGACAACCGTAGTTAGTTTGAAAGATGATTGGGACGATAAAATTCTTCTAGTGAATTGTGTAGTGACTACACGAGAAATTTTCTGATAGAAAAATTGGAGAATCATAAATTAAAGTGTCGGTAGTTAGACGGTATTTGGAACCGATAAACTAGTGGGAGCTTTTATATTATGTTTTTCTAATTTATTAGAAAATCGATCCCACTGGTAATGCTTTCACTAGACATCCCACGCTTCACGAGTAGTATCTACTCAAGCGAACTGCTAGTTCAAGACTATTTCCTTTTAAGGAAAGTTAAGAATGGGAAAGAATGTCTATAAGTGTTAATCATCTTAACTAAAGTTTTGAGGCTAAACCGAAACATTAATTAAAGAAAGTATAGGATAAGGAAAGTGATTTCGGATCACTAACCAATGAATCCTTAGCGACTTTCTTAACCGAGTAACTTGACTCAGTGGCTTAGTTCTTTGGAAGAACAATGAAGCTGTGCATTAATGATTAATAAAGTAACAACGGGCGTAATTTCACTAGAATAGTGGGAGTGATATAAGGAAATGAATTTCGGATTCTATCCTTGAATATCACGAAAAAATTTATTTTTCTCGTTTTTAGATTCGTTGGAACAAATGGATTCACTTTCAACTCGATATATTGTTGCCTCATAGAAAGTGAATATGACATTTGCGTACGAATCCGAGACTCGGACTTTTGTTTGATAAAGTCGAACCACTTAGAACAAATTGAATAAGTATGTGTACCACATCTAAAACTATTATAAGCAAATGGTTTCCGTATTAAGATAAACGATTCTTCATAATCTATTAATTAGTGCATATATCCTAGAGATAAGACCTAACGACTGGCTAAGGGTGATTCCTATTTCCCAGTCTGGGAACACTGTCTCAAAGGAACAATGACTAAGTTTCCTTTCAATCGGGAAAGGGTAATAGATTTGAAGGGGTAACATAGCTTGTTCACCATGACCTTCGGGGTCTAGTGAGAGATACAAGCTAGTGGGAGATTTTGAGTGGTGACATTCTGTCTGATAACTACTCAAAACACTGGTTGGTTTATCGAAAGAATACGAGGAGGTGTCTTTGATTTTAGCAGAAAATTGAGTATTCCATGCTCAGAAATAGGCTATCGCATAGTCTTGGGACGATGCTCGGCCCGCTCTCTAGTGGAATATTTCTCACCGAGGCGTAAACCATAGACTTGCCCTATATAGTTATTGATATGCTACAATACACTCGCTAAACTCGATTAAGATAATTCGTTGCAAAATAACGGTTAACATTATTATGTAAACCGAGACGTCTCCTAGAAGATGCTAGTGAGTTTATGGATAAGGAGTGAATTCGGTTCACACCACATCCGTAAATGTAGGCATTTAGCATTTAATGCTTGAAGGTAGGACTGGGATTTTGCGCATACGTTCGATTGTTACCTTGTTCGTGAAACATCTTAATGAGACGAGTGAAGGTTGATTATAAGATTCTTGAGATCGAAAGTGACGGTTGAACTGTCACAAGCCTTCGATAGAATCTATAAGAAACGACCTTAAACCTTGGAGTACGGTTACCCAAAGGTAGTTACTATCTGAGTTAATCAGACCACGTCCAACATTAGTTGTTGGTGATTACACTGATAAATACTACTATATCAGAATGTCAATCCACCCAAGACACAGTGGGAGTATGGTTTAACCGTTGACCCATTGTGATTTTGTGGACTTTATAATCTGCTGGGGTGATTGATAACCTATGGCTCTTGGTGGGCTGTATAGGATTCTGATTATAGAGGTTGGCTTGAAAACCTTAACCCTGTGAATGGAGTTTTGGTACTCCAGGTTACGTTCACCTCTTGTAGAACCACCGAGTGTCTCATGCCCAAAGTGGGAGCAATTGGATCCACACGGAAAAGAGTCGAATGAATAGGAAAGTTTAAACTTTCAGCGCAAAGTTGAGTGGTATAGGGGTGATTCCCTGACAAGTAGAGAGTTAACCAGACCTTGAACTCTCTCACCACTCAGTCTTGCTAGATTTCATTAGAAAGCAGAAAATAGGGGTGATTCCCTGAGACTTTCTTGCCGAACAACGGAATCTGAATTCATTCAGAACATAAGGGTTTTAGCTAAGAATGAATAACGGATTCGTTACAAAGCAGAAGATAGGGGTGATTCCCTAAGACCTTTTTTGCGAGACTAACGATATCTTAATTCATTCAGAAAGAACCTTTGGTAGGAGGCCTGCCATGGCTTATATCCTTTGTGGATTTAAGAGAACCTCTCGGTCATTTAAAAGTCACATGTTTTAAAATATGTGGACTTGACCAAAATATTGATAAGTTTTTCGTAGACTGGATATCAATATTGGTAATGTAGTAGTAGTATTAGTGTTCATAAATGATAACACTAAAACGGTTAGAAACAACATGGGTGTGCTATCTGAAGTCGGAAACTGACACGCCAAGATTCTCTGGATAAGAGAATTGGACTATATTCTAAGAATTTGATTCGGTCAAATTCACAAGAATGAGTCATTGGCTATCCCATCCGTCTTATTGGTTAAGATGATCATGCATATACGTATGCAACATTCAACGAGAGTAGTCCTACCCTAACTCTCAGGAATGATTCTCTAAATCTCCGGATAAAGAGAAAATGGGATAGCGTCTCTCTTGGATAACGGCAAGTCAGGTCATAATAAGTCAATAGTAGTCGAATCTCGGATTCGAGCAGTGAATAGCGGTTTAGTACGTCCTCAAGTATCTTTGAAGAACGAGGAATAATGTGCTTGTATATTCGGGTGCAAACTTGAATATGGTTGACTACACTGATTCTGACTTACAGTCAGATTAAGGATGATCGTTGGGACGATCTCGGGCTCAGTGTTTACTCATTGTGATGGAGCTATAGTCTGGAAAAATCCAGAACCGCCAATTCGATTTCAATTAATCGGATACGTAGCAGCTTTCGGAGCAGCTAGAGTGGCGATATGGCTTAGGAATTTCCTTACTGATCTAGGAGTAATTCCAGGTCTAGTGAGCCGATATCACTTCATTGTGAAAGCAGTGAAGAGATAGCTTAGAAGGATTTTCTCAGTCACTAGAGGTCAAAAGCATATTGAGAGAGAGTACCGCCTGATTAGATGGACCGGCAACGTTTCGATCCTAAAGATCGTTACGAGCCGATAACGTAACTGATTAGTGCACCAAGTCTAGTGCTTGGTGGGTACGGCATTGATGGATATGTCTCATCTGCTTTTAGAGCAAGTGGGAGAGTGTTGTGAATAAGATGAGAAAGGGTGTGCTCTAAAAACAATCGTTACTTGTCATTTCGTGCAAGTGGGAGATTGTTAGGTGTAGTGCCCGAAAGACAATTTGTGTAATTGTTTTTAATAATGAATGACAGAATTTATCTCACCTTATTACTTGCTTTGTGCTTGTAAAGTAATACACCGCTGCAAACCCTAAGTATATCTGTATGTAACCACTTAACTCAGTGTACGGATTACACGTGAGGATTGAGTTAGCGGTGATATACTTAAACTGTTAGTCCGTGGTGAACTTAATCAGAGTTTAGGGTCTCTTGATTAAAACACCAATAATGCGCCCAGAACACCTTAGGGTGTGATAGTCTTATCCGGACTGTCGGTAGAGGGTACCTACGTGGGGCATTTATATATGATGGCATTCATATAGGATCGGACCGATTTAATCGAATTTCTCGGTATAATTCCGTAATCGAGGAATCTTATTAAATCATTAGATGATCATATATGGATCAACCTTAATCCCGAGGTGATCACGGGGTGCCGCTTGTCCCGGGGTAGTGTTTGATGTGTTAGTTACGGTTCACTTAAATAATGTGTTCCAAGCCACTTCTCATTGGCACTATCTCCGGATGAGTGAGTAGTTCGATTTTCACGGACATGGAATCCATTCCTTCCTCGCGGGAAGTAGAGAGACAAATCCCCCTATTTGTTAGCCCTAAGAAAGTGATCGATCGGCCGAGTTCATATTTAGACTAATTAGCTACTAGTCAGATATGTGAACTAATTGATCATTAGGGGGTTGATGGTAAATAAGGATAAGATATTCTGAGTCGGGTTCACGGAGACTTCCCACTCAGAATGGACAGTCTATGGAGGGTTAATCCGTATGTAGTGATTATATCAATGGACGCTTATTCACTCTATGGGTTGAGTATAAGTATATATCTATAATCGGTAGAGTTCAGTTTCGGGTTTATGGTGGCGTAATCCCGGAATTAATAATTAATGTGCTTATTCTGTTCGATGAATAATTAATTATTGGAGCTACTGGTTATAGGTCCATGGTCCCCGATGTGGCTTCTGTAATTCGGACAAATAATCTTGTTATTTGGGCCTCGGTGATAATTAATTGGTCGGGCTAATTAATTGATATGCTTGGATATTATTTAGTCGGGCTAGATAATATTATACACATAAAAGACATTTTATGTGGGCTTAATTAACCTAAAAGTGGCGCCTCCTCCTTTATTAATTATCACAAGAATTATTTTTTGTGATGTGGAAAATAAAAGATATTCTTGTTATATGATTGGTTGGATGACTTGTTATTTGATTTCCTATTGGTCAATACATGTAACATGAGTCATTAAGGAAAATATCTTTTTATTTTGTTTAATTAATTAATTATTTAATTAATTAAAACTTGGAGGCCAAGGATTTACTCTCCTATAAAAGGAGAGTTATTCCAAGGGTAATTTACAAGTGTGAATTTCGACTACCACCACTAAAAGGAGAGAAATAATTAGTTTTCTCATCTAGGGTTTTGTAGAAGAAAAACTCTAAGTTTTTCTTGAGTGTTGCATATCAAGGAGGCTTGAGTATCAAGAAGGGCGTCCACCAACCGCCGTTTGGAGAACACATCGGAAGATCAAGGCATCTCTCCCGATATTGGTAACTTAATTTTAACCCCCTTGTAGTTTATTTAAGTCCTTTAATTATGCGTTATGTTATATGAATCGTGATCCGTCCGCTGCGAATAGATCTAACTTTGTAAGATCTAAGAACCTGCATCCTTCATTAACGACTCTACTCCCTCTCTTGGACTCTAGACACAACACCTTAAACACGTACACAGACATTGATGAATACTAATTCATCAAAGCACAAGCCATTCATACCCTTCTGACGGTCCTGAACTTCAACTCTATGGTAGAGTTCATTCGGTGCCGGAACTAAACGCATCAGAAGCTTAATCAAGGCTTGTTCAAGTTCATTTAGTGTTATTAGATCAAGGGGTATCACTTAGAACTCATCTCGTAGCTTAAAACACTCAAAATAACATTTAGACAGTGTTGAGGGGGGGCTAACACCTTTGGCATGCGCCAAAACTGCTTCAGAGACTTAACTAAACTCTTGGTTCAGGTTTGGGAGGTTCCAAAGCCTTTGGGGCGTGCCAAAATTGCATCAGAGAGTTCACAGAACTCTTTGAAATAGGTCAGGGGGGCCAAAATGTTTGGGGCGCGCCAAACCTGGACAGTCTGCACTAAACACCATTTTCTGCACTCTATCGATTTCTACTCAAAACCAATCAAGTTTAACATCCTTTTAAACATCATAACAGCAGAAAATCTTTACTTTAACATCACATATCACCAAGCAATCGCATGACCACATTTAAGCATGATTTCAACATCAAAATACCCCAAAACAAAGCCCTAACTTCACCAAATCATAATTAACACAATAGAGAAGATTTCCTTACTTGATCAATGCACATCTCCAAGAAAACTTCAGAAACTTTGCAGGCACTTCTCAAACTCCAACGAAAACCTATTTGATCCACAACCAATTCACAAACTAATTAGGATCAAGATTTCTAACTACTCAGAACTACGAAATAAACAACTCTCATCAACCAAACATGATCAAAACTTGATGAATCCAAAATTAAGGCTATTTCCATACCTTGATAAAACCTGGAAAACTTAGTATCAAAACGATCATTGCCTTCTCACGATGCTCTTGCTCTAGTTAAATCTGAAAACGGAGTAGTAACTAGTGAGGATTTTGAGAAAGCCTCTTTGTCTTCTTTCTTTGCTCTCAATTTCAGAAGTTATACGTTAAAGTTCTGACAACCTTTTGATTAGTGGGGAGGTTATTTCCCAATTAAAACCTCCCACTAATTAATAGCCATTAAACACTCTTAATTCCCCTTATTTACAATTCAGTCCCAAGGAAGAATATATATATATATTCGAAAATTATACATATATATATATATATATATATATATATATGTGTGTGTGTGTGTGTGTGTGTGTGTGTGTGTGTGTATGTATATATATATATATATGTGTATATATATGTATATACTTATATTCAATTATAAACTTTAAATCCATAAAAGAAATAAACATAATATTTCGTTCTCGCGAATTGACACGTCTACCCTTTCCCGAGAATCGGAATATTACATTCCTCCCCCCTTAAGAGTAGTTTCGTCCTCGAAACTTGAACGTACCTGGTAAGTTCAAAAAGTCAGGAAACTCTGTGATCATATCGTCTTCCACTTCCCACGTTGCTTCGTTTACTGTGTGGTTGCTCCACTGTACTAATACCAAAGGAATCATCCCCCTCTTGATCATCTTTTCCTTCCTATCCCAAATCTTAACTTGCTTTTCATCATATGCGAGGTTATCTTGAAGGATTTCCGGATCAACTGTGGCTTCAACATCCAACTTCGTTAAACACTTCTTCAACATCGAGACATGGAACACATTGTGAACTCTTGACATAGACTCCGGTAGCATAAGTTTATAGGCTAATGGCCCAACTCTTTCGAGGATCTCAAAATGTCCAACATACCTTGGAATTAGCTTTCCTTTTTGTCCAAATCGCTTAACTCCCTTCATTGGTGAAACTCTCAAGTAAACTATATCACCAACATCGAACTCTAAAGGTCTTCTACGGACATCGGCCCAACTTTTCGACGATCTTGTCTTGCCTTCAAGTTCTTCTTTATCCCACAAAACCATTTCCTTAGCTTGCTCAACCAATTCTGGCCCGGTAAGTTGCTTCTCTCCGACTTCATCCCAAAACAACGGTGTTCTACATCTTCTACCATACAAAGCTTCAAACGGCGGCATCCTCAAACTTGCATGATAGATGTTGCTGTAGGCAAACTCGGCTATGGGTAGGTAATCATCCCATGATCCACCTACTTCCAAAACACAAGCTCTTAACATATCCTCAAGTGTTTGTATTGTTCTTTCCGATTGTCCGTCTGTTTGAGGGTGAAAGGCCGTACTGAAGTCCAAGGTTCTGCCCAAGGCCTTTTGTAAACTCTTTCAAAACTGACTAATAAACCGGCTGTCATGATCCGATACAATTAAGATAGGCACTCCATGTAGCTTCACAATATTGTCCAAATAAAGTGTAGTCATCTTCTTCAATGACATATCAACTTTGGTTGGTAAGAAATGAGCCGACTTTGTTAGTCTATCCACAATGACCCATATCATATCATGCCCACTCTTAGTCCTTGGCAAAGGTGATAAAATCCATTGTAATCTTATCCCATTTCCACTAGGGGATATCCAAAAGTTTAAGCATACCTCTTGGTTTCCTATGTTCGGCCTTGACTTTCTGACACTTATCACATTCAGCCACAAACTTAGCTATTTCTAGCTTTATTGAAGGCCACCAAAAACGTTCCTTCAAATCTCTATACATCTTTGTAGCTCCTGGGTGGACTGCAAAATCTATCCTATGTGCGTCATCCATGACTCTTCGTCTTAAGTCTTCAACATTAGGCACACATAACTGATCCTGGTACCAATGATTTCCGCTCTTATCTAGAACATAACCCATTGTAGGCTTTTCTCTTGCGACTCGCTTCAAATCTACCAAAGCTGGGTCTTCATCTTGCTTACCCCGGATATCATACATCAACTCTGACCTAGCCAACAACGGTGCCACAAACTTTCGTTTCCCAAACTGATCAAAATAGATTTTCAGCCCATCTAACTGTTCTGCCACATCTTCAACCCCTGAGACTGCATACACTTGCTTCCTACTCAACGCATATGCAACCACATTCGCTTCATAATCCTTCACGAACCCTAACCATCTTCGATGCCTCATATTCAAATTCTCTTGAGTGAAAAATTATTTTAAACTCTTATGGTCTGTGAAGATTCTTGCCTTGACCCCGTACAAGTAGTGCCTCCAAGTCTTTAAGGCAAACATTACTTCTGCCAACTCTAAGTCATATGTTGTTTAGTTCTTCTCATGTATCTTTAATTGTCTGGATGCATAGGCTATTTCCTTGCCCCCTTGTATCAACACACATCCTAAACCTTGTCCCGAAGCATCGGTGTACACATCATAATTATCAAAGATCTCCGGAACTGCCAAAACTGGTGTTGTAGTCAATCTATCCTTCAAAGTCTTAAAAGCTGTCTCACACTCATTAGTCCATTCAAGATTCACATTCTTTTTTGTAAGTTTGGTGAGTGGTGTGGCTATTTTGGAAAAGTCTTGCATGAACTTCCTGTAGTATCCAGCTAACCCCGGAAATCTTCTTACATCTGAAACTGTGCTAGGTCTTGGCCAATTCTCAACCGCTTATATATTTGCAGGGTCTACTTGTATACCATCCCCAGATATCACATGTCCCAGAAAACTGACTTGCTTCAACTAAAACTCACATTTCGAAAACTTAGCAAACAACTATTTTTCTTTCAAAGTCTTAAACACTGTTCTTAAGTGTTCTTCATTCTCTTTCTCATCCTTTGGGTAGTTATGGATATCATCTATGAAAACTATCACAAACTTATAAATGTAAGGCATGAAAACACGTTGCATCAAATCCATGAATGCTGAATGAGCATTAGTGAGTCCAAACGGCATAACCAAGAACTCATAATGTCCATACCTTGTACTAAATGCCGTCTTAGGTATGTCTGCCACTTTAATCTTCAACTGATGATAACCGGACCTAAGATCAATATTAGAAAACACTCTCTTTCCTTGCAATTGGTTAAACAAGTCATCAATCCTTGGTATGGATACTTGTTCTTAATGGTGAGGTTGTTCAAGGCTCTATAATCTATACACATTCTCATGCTACCGTCCTTCTTCGTACGAACAACATAGGGGCTCCCCACGGTGAAGTACTTGGCTGAATTATGTTCCTTTCTAAAATATCATTTAACTGAGCTTTCAATTCCTTTAATTCAGCCGGTGCCATCCTATAAGGTGCATTCTCTACTGGTGCTGCCCCCGGTACTAACTTGATCTCAAACTCAATTTCCCTATCCGGCATATTTCCTGGTAACTCATCCGGAAATACCTCGGGGTATTCTCTTGCTATAGGGGTTTCTTCCAACTTAGGCTTAACTTTCTCTACATCCACTGCATACAACAAGTAGCCCTCACAACCTTTCTGACATGCTCTTATCACCTTAACCGCTGAGATTATCGGATGACGCTTCTTACTTGGCTTGTACACGTTACCTTGAAAGGTCTTAGAAGACTTTCCGGGTAACTTAAAGGTTACTCTCTTTTCTCTACAGTCCAAGTGTACATAGTTCTTGGACAAACAATCTATTCCCAAGATCACGTCAAAGTCCGTAAAGTCCAACACTGTAAGGTCACTCTTACAACGGTAAGATCTTACACGAATGTCTACTTGAGGTATCATCTTCGTCACTTTAGTAACTCTTCCTAAAGGTGTAGTTATTTCCAAGGTATTCCTTGAAGCTTCCATATGTAAGTTTAGTTTTTTAGCAACCTCAGAAGACACAAAAGAGCTAGACGCCCCGGTATCAAACAAAGCCTTAACTGCTAGATTGTCTAATATTATCGTACCTAAAAATGTAAATTCGTTTATTTAAATACCACTATAACATGATTTAACGTGCTATAATATTACTTTAATAACATAGAATGAACAAATTAGAAGTACCTGAGATAACATTGTCATCTGGCTCCGCAATCTCTGACTCCATAGCAGAAACTCGAACCGGTCGGCTTGAACTTCCTTTTCCACTTTCCCTTGGTTGTACAATTCCTTGCAAAGTGTCCAGGATCTCCACAGTAGTAACAGCTGCCTGTGCTTGCCATGCACTCACCCGAATGATGCCTCTTGCATTTCCGACAAATGGGTGCACTTGCTGAAGGTGCTACTGAAAAGGATGTTGACGTCTTCTTCACACTCTGTTGGGGTGCTGCCCGACTACTCCCTTGACTGATCCCAAATGTTCTCTTTGTTAGAAGTAGCGCCCGAAAGATAATTTATGTAATTGTTTTTATAATTTATAAATGACAGATTTATTCTCATCTTATTATTTGCTTTGTGCTTAAAAGTAATACACTACTGAAAACCCCAAGTCGTATCAGATGTATCCATATAACTTAGTGTGTGTCACACATGAGGATTAAGTTTATGGTGATACACTTGAAATGTTTGTCCGTGGTGAAGTTAATCAAAGTATGAGGTCTATTGATTAAACCACCATTAATGCGCCCAGAACACTTTATGGTGTGACCGTCTTATCCGGACCGTCGACATTGGTTGTCTAAGTGGGGCATTTATATATGATGTAGAATATAGGACTTGACCGATTTAATCTGGATTTCTCATATAATTCCATGATTGAGAAATCTTTAAATCACAAGAGGATCATATATAGATTAACCTTAATCCTGAAGTGATTGCATACTCCTACATGTTTCAAGATAGGGTTTGATGTGTTCGTAAAGGATTGCTAAGAGGCGCTGTCCGAATCACTTTCATGTTGACACTATTTTGGAATGAGTGAGAAGTGTGTGTCTCACAGATATTGAATCCATTCCTTCCTACCAGAAGTAGAAAGACAATCCCCTTATTTGTTGATCCTAGAAACTGATCGATCGGCCGAGTTTGTATTGGTTATGAACTAATTGATCACTAGTGGGTTAAAGGTAAATAAGGATAAGATGTAATGAAGAAGGTTTACGGAAATAATCCCGCTTCATTACGGATAGTCTATGGAGGGCTAGTATGTATGTAATGATTATATCAATGGACACTTATTGACCCGACTTTCTGAGAATAAGTTATATCTATAATCGATAGAGTTCAGTTTCGGATTTATGGTGGCGTAATTCCGAAATTAATAAGTTGAGTAGAAATATTCTATTCGATGAATATTTTATTCAATTTATTGTAGCTACTGGTTATCGGTCCATGGTCCCCGGGTTGTCTCCTAACACGCGAGTGAATTCTCGTATTGTGGAACCTCGAGATAAAATTAAATAGTTGGTCTATTTAATAAATATGCGGATATTATTTTTTCGGATAATATATCATATAGAAAAGACATTTTCTATTATCCCAAATGGCATTGAAAATGACACCACTTTTATTTAGTTTTGGGAAAAGAAATTTTCTCATAATTAATTATAATGTGGATAATGTAATTATTTATGTAATAAGAAATTAGTTTTCTTATTGGATAGATAGGAAATTTGTTTTCCTATTCGTTAAAGGTTTTATTTTCCTAAAAGGAAAAGGTAAATTTTTGTGTAAAAGATAAACTCTTAAATTATTAGTTATTTTCTATAAAAAGAGTGTTTCTCCCAACACAAAAGGTATCACAATAAAACCAACGCCAATTTTGTTAAAAAAAAGGGACGCACCCTTTTTTTGAATAATATAGAGAAATTTTGTTTTCTCGTCCTAGCAATTGGGAAGAAGAAACCAGGTTTTTCTTGAAGGCATATTCGAGGAGGTTCGAATGCGGGATCAACGTCCACCAGTCGTCGCTTGGAGATACAACTCGGAAGATCACGGCTTCTCTCCGGTTGTGGTAAATCTACTAACCTTCTTGTAGATTAATTTATTATGTGAATCATATCGTGGTAAAATCGAAAATGAGTTTCGATTCGTAGCTTCTGCTGTGCATGATCGAGTGTCTCGATCGGTGCTGTGAATCAGATCTGACGATCCAATTATGCATCGGATCCGGATTCGGGTTTCTGTATATCCAGCATGTTGTATCGGAGCTTAGGTTAAAGCGATTTTGAAATCTTGATTGCATAATTAATTAATAAGGAGTGAAATTGAATAAAAAAAGTGCATCTTTTATATGTTTATTATATGATATATGCGTGGTTGAATGTTTTGGTTGACGAGATGGATTGGGGTTGATATCGTTATCCGTTAGAACAGTTGTAAACCCGTTAGATAGTTTTTTTTCGGTCTTGTTCTTTTTATTTGATGTCGAAGCTTGTCATCTAACAAAGAAGTTGGTGGTGCGTTGGCCTAGAGTGAAGTTTCAGATGTGGATGTCTAGAGTTCCAATCACACTAGATATGTTTTTATTCAATTTTTTCTAGAAAAGATGCTTTAATTGGCACTTGCACCAGCTATCCTATTTTACATCATCAAAATAATATAAAATAATACATATTTCTATTATACAACATCTCAATTCAAAACACTCCACACCAGCATTTCTATCCATATATCTATAACATTAAAATATTTATTTTAGATATAGAACACCTAATTGAATATCTACTACAAGTGTCTTTAGGTGTTCTATATCTAAAATAGAAATAGAAAACAAAAAAACGGTCAAAATATGACCTACAGCAGATGGGCTATACCTAAAATAGAAATAGAAAGGTGAATAGTGTTGTTCTATATATAGAACAACACTATTCACCTTTCTATTTCTATTTTAGGTATAGCCCATCTGCTGTAGGTCGTATTTTGACCAGTTTTCACCTTTCCATTTCTATTTTAGATATATAACACCTAATAGAACATCTCGCTACAAGTGCTATATATATATATATATATATATATATATATATATATATATTTGTGCGGCGGGGGAATCGAACTGCGCGCACCATACGTAGAAGAAGCGCCCGACCAACTCGGCTACGGAGCGCTTTTGAAGTTTATGATCCAAGAATTAATATAGATGCGAATACTGGACTCTTTCTTTTATAAATAAAATAATTAGTAAACCCATTAAATTGGGTTTATTTTTCGCATTTATTTTTTTGGATGATTATTTATGTGATATAACCATGTCATTCATCATATTCATTAATTCCACTCCTAGCATATGCATACATGTAGAAAATTGATATAGATATTAATTAGGCATGTATGAGACGTAATTAATTTAGGTAATTAGTTAAATTAATTAAAACGAACTAATTTTATCGGGATATAAAATTCACATGATAAAATAAAATTTACTCGGTAAATTTAATTTTGGGATCTAAAAATCATTCATGGATTTTAATTATGTAGTGACGACATAAAAGAATTTTTAATTGAAAAATTGGAAAATCCGGAACAGTTGGACACCAACTGAGCAAAATGTTCGAAAATTGGTTCGGGCTGTCAACAGGGCTTCGACTCGACTCGACTTGTCCGTCCAAATGCGGGATTAGCCACTGGGGTCCGGCAAGGTCAAGCTATCCGGTGAGCTTAGGCTCAATGGGGCAGCCTTAGCCCAATTTTCAACCCAGCACCCGCACACGTGCGATGTTAGCATCGGGGTCCAGCAAGGTCAAGCTATCCGGCGAGTTTCGGCTCAATAGGGCAGTCTTAGCCCGATTCATCCAACAGTCGTATATGAACCAACGAAGAGGACGGGTCGGCTTAGCCAATCCAGACACCATTCGGAAAACTCGGTTAAAGCTCAGCCAGGGTTTAATACCGATAAGTTGGTGATTGCTTTTTAAGATTTATTGTTTTCAAATTATTGAGATAAAATTCTACGATCCAAAAATTTCATCATGACGATATTTGGACTATAAAATTCATTTGATAAATTTTAATTGTGTAGTGTCTACACAAATTTTTAAATAATCGATAAATTGGAAAACCATGAATAAGGTGTCACTAGTTAGACGGTATTTGGAACCGATAAACTAGTGGGAGATTTAAATTTCGTGATTTATTGTTTTCAAAATTATTGAGAAATTCATAAGTCCTAATGTATTAGGATTATAAAATTCTTGGTGAATTTTAATTGTGTAATGTCTACACAAAGAATTTAAAAATCCGAGAAATTGGGAAATCGTGAATAAGTGACACTAGTTAGACAGCATTTGGAACCGATGAACTAGTGGGAGGATCAATTTAAATATTCATGATTTATTGTTTTTCAGATTATAAATAAATTCTGAAAATCCTAATAAGACTAACTAATTTTCAAAATAACGAGTGGGAGCGGGGAAGGTGACAACCGACCCCACGGCCTCTACTGTTGACACAAGCACGTGAGAGAATGGTGACGCCTCGTGCCGCTTTGATTTCGGCCCCCTACGGATGGCCTTCACCGCTATCAAAATTCAAGGCTCGATTTCCGAAAGGATAGGATTTTGAGTACTCGTCGGGTCACTGACCTGCCCTACGGCGGCATACTCGGGGCGTACTTAAAAATATGAAACAGTAGGTCACACTCACAAGGATATTTTAGGAAATATCTTGGTTGAAAATGGATTGTAATCAACAATTAAATAGGAGATGTTCGATTCTTAAAAAGTTTAATTGTTGAGAGAGATTGTCTCAATTTAATCGTCTCCTCTTTGACCTACCCAACGGCGGCACTGAGGTGTGAGATTAAATCCTTGGAATGGTAGGATAAACTGCATGCATGACATCACGTTTATTATTCCTAAAATTATTATATGTTGTGTTGTATGATTTGATTTATATTTCTGTCATAATTTATCTTACAACTACATATAATCTCAATGTATCAAAACTGCTACATACGAAAAATTGACTACTAACGACTTCGTAAAAGTGGAAAAGTAACAAGATTGTTGAACTCAATAATCGAGAATGCAAATTAATTTTTCGGAAGATGATGTTCCTCTTAAGCCTTCAAACTTAAGTGACATTGATAAGTGTGTCACTGTTGTCACTCGTGTCGAATGAGAGACAAAACAAAATTAGTTCAAAGATGACGAGAATGATTTGGTATCAATCTCACTAGACATCCCACAGTTCACGAGTAGTGTCTTCTCAAATAAACTGCTAGTTCATGGCCATTTCCTTTATAGAAAGCCAAGAATGGGAAGGTAAATGTCTACAAGTGCAAGTCATCTAAACTAAATAAGTTAAAGGCTAAACCGAAATATTAATAAAAGTAAATTTAGGATAAGGAAAGTGATTTCGGATCACTAACCTATGAATCCTTAGAGACTTTCTTAACCGAGTAATTTGACTCAGAAGCTAAAGTTCTTTTATTAGAACAAGGTAGCTAGGCATTCATGATGAAAAGTAGACAATGGGCAGTTATTGCAGCTAAGATAGTGGGAGTGATATAAGGAAATAAAATTTGGATTTTAATCCTTGAATATCGCAGAAATGTAATTTCTATTTTCAGATTCGTTGGAACGAATGGATTCACTTTCACATCCTGAAAAGGTATATGTAACGCATCATAAACTGTTAAGACAAATGGTTTCCGTATTTAGATAAACGAGTCTTCAACATCTATTAATTATGCATATAATCTAAAGATAAGATCTGAAGACTGGCTAAGGGTGATTCCTATCTCCCAGTCTAAGAACACTATCTCAAAGGAAAAATGGCTAAGTAACTATTCAATTAGGAAACGGTAATAGAGCTAAAGAAGTATCATACCTTGTTCATATTGACCTTCGGGGTCTACTATAGGATTGTATTATCGCCGGATGGATCAAGATCCACCCGATTACGCAGTGGAAAGTACAAGATGTAGATCTAGTCAACCAAAATACATAAACACAATAAATCTAAACCTACGAGGGGGTTTAGATTGCTTACCTGTTTGTTGTGAATAAACACCAAGAACAATCCGAGATCCAAGATCCAAGTATTGAGATGAGAAGCCACAGTCTTCCAACGTGTGTCTCCAAGCAACACCAGGTGGATGGTGTTTCAAGCCGCTTAACCTCCTCGATATGCTGTTGAAATAGTGTCCTAAACCCAATCGGGTTGGACCGGATCCGTCCGGGTCAGATCATTTCTACTATTTCTTTATGTTTATGCATATATTAAATGGCTTTTCTGTTGTCATATATATGTTCTTTTAAAGAACAAATTATGAATTGTTATGTGATAACGTCCTTAGTATTAAATGGTGATAGAGAAACCATGATAGGCGATTATGGTTGATGAGATCTCTAATCACTTTAATAAGTTTGATACCTAAATGTCTTTAGGCTGATGTTCTATTAAACAGGGCATTGATAGTATAAACAGACTAGCACGTATTAGATGCCTTCTGTCTTTAAGGGCAGGGATAGATCTCGTCTATCGAAGTGTAGAGACACTTGGACTGTACGTGGACGTGTATTAGAGAATGCGTACGTTAGACTGACCCACTTACACATATAAGTGTCACACTATGTGGCGGTTGTGTAATTTTCCTTTTGACCGGAGTCTTCATGGCATCACGGTGTGGATTGTCATGCTTTGACACTATTGAGGTTTCCCCTAAACACGGGGCGATCATGCGGTAGTGATTGGGTATGATATTGAAGCATGCGGAGTATACATGATTGGTCGTCTGGGAATCGCGTATCCTATGATTGGGATCGAATATCCGAAATGGCCTTCTTATAAGGAATGTCTTACTCTCGTGAATCTTTGCAAAGTGGGAGTAAACGAGTTACTTCAAGAGAGTATGATATCTAGATTATAAGATACGGTCGTTAATGTTTGACACTCGACATACGACCGTATGGATATTATTACAGCGATAGGATTGTAAGTTACACGGTAACTGTTTCACATGAAAGGTAGTAGTCATTGCATTTGACTCTTCCGATGATTGGGGGTCACGGTGTGTTGCTAGACGCTATCCCGTGATCGTTAGGTATGAAGGGCATTTTCGTGATTTGCACTTTGTGTCTACGGCCAACATATTCGGAAGCGTATCGGGTCACACACATAAGAACATCTAGTCGGATTAAAATGTGGTTATAGAGGATAACCAAATAAGGAAAGAATTTATCTCAAGACTATAAAGGTTATAGTGGTAAATTAATTAAAGAATATTCCGGATGCCAAATATTTGGCTAAAGGTGGCGCAATTTTGAATGTGTATAAGATACACTTGGATTGTGCAATTTAATTAATGGTATTACCATATATTAATATTAGATATTAATATTTATAATTATTATAATACAGGCGTGTTGCACATATGATGTGCATGTGCACACTTGTTTCCAAAGTATATATTTGTATAGATTTATATGTGTAATATATATGTGATATATACACATGTGTAAATTGATTTATGGTAATAAGATAAATATAGTCAATATAAGATATTGACAATATCTTGGAAATATTCAATATAAGATATTGACAATATCCTAGATTTATTTCATATAAGATATTATAATAAATGAGATAAATCAATCAATTACATTTTCCTTATTTTATTGGGTAAATGTTTTCTTCTCCTCCACACCTAGTAGGGGCGCCACTTTCCCTATAAATAGGAAGTGGGTGTCAAGCTCTTTTGTACAACAAAATTCCAAGAGCTAATAGTTCTTGTGTAAAATAGAGAGCATCCTATAGAGAGTTGGAGAGAGGGGAAAATGGCCGGTCTAGCAACCGGAGTTTTCCAATAGCAATCTGTTGACATATTAGCATATATTAGCATTTTTAGCACTCTTGTGTAACACTTGTGCACATTATTTATTCTTTGTACACATGACATATTAATTATATTATATAAATAATTAATATGTCACTTATCATAACTTTTCTACTTTATTGGGTTCTAAGTTCTAGCCGCCCATATAGATACTCAAGTTGGCCGCCCTATTTGCTATCCATAGCATAGCTAGTTTACTTTATTAAAGTTGTATCTATTTATACTCTTGTTCAATCAATGAATAAACTAAGTTGAAGTTTACTCAAGTATTATTTACTTTCTCAAACTCTCTTTATGGTATCAGAGAGCCAAGTTACTGAGTTCTAAATCCGCTGCAACTCAGTGTTTTGTTATTCCAAAAATGTCTACTGTAACTGACAGTTCATCTTCATCAGTAGACTCCCAGTGCCTCAGCAGGGTGGGGTCGCTGAATCGTCTTCTTATACAAATCATAGACTTGATGGCAACAACGACTTGCTGTGGTCAAGATCTATGAAAATGTACATCTCAGGACAAGGTAAGATGGGATACCTGTCCGCCTCTAAACCTGCCCCTGCTGATGATGACCCTGGATTTGAAGCATGGGACACTGCTAATAATCAAGTCATGACCATTCTCACAAGATCAATGAAAAAAGAGATCAGTGAGAACTTTATGATGTATGATACTGCAAAAGAAATCTGGGACAATGCCAGAGATCTTTACTACAAGAAAGACAATACATCAGAAGTGTACGAACTTGAAGCTCAAATTCAAAACTGCAGACAAGGGGATATGTCTGTAACTCAATACTTCAATCAACTATCTAAGGCGTGGCAACACTTAGATATGCTTTGAAACTCACCCCCGGAATGATGTTAAGGATGCGGCCCTCTATAAGGACATCATAGAAAAGAAAAGACTATTCAAGTTCCTCACTGGACCGAACCCTACTCTTGATGATGTTAGAGGGAGAATTCTTGCCACAAAACCTCTCCCAAATCTCAAATCCATGTTTGCCGAGGTCAAACATGAAGAAAGCAGAGGAAAGTCATGCTTCTTGAACACCCCCGCCGATAACCCTACGAAGGTACGCCTGTTGAATGTCAGGAAGGCTGCTGAGGTTACTGGGGCTTACAGGAAACCTGCTGAGAAAACTGGAAGGTTGTTCTGTGATCACTGCAAACGCACAAATCACACCAAGGACAATTGCTGGAAGCTTCATGGCAAGCCTAATCCCTCTAAAACCTCAAAACCAACCAGGGAAAATCAAGGCAGGCTTGTCAGTGACGAGGAGAATGACAGCCAGCTGAATGCTCAGTTTGCTGCATTTAAAGCCTTTGTTGCTCAGCATCAGGAGGGTAGCTCCTCTACTGAAATGGCCACTCATGCTAAAACAGGTATATTCCGCTCACCTCTTAGTAATGAGACTTGGATTGTTGATTCTGGGGCTTCTTCCCACATGACTGGTAATAAAAACCTCATTACGCACTATATGCCTTGCACCCAAATTCACAGAATTAAGACTGCTGATGGTTCTGTGTCTTATGCAAAAGGTGTTGGGAAAGTTAAACTTACTAATAAGATATATCTACAAAGTGTCTTATTTGTTCCAAAGTTAGATTGTAACCTTATATCTGTCAGTAAACTCACTAAAGATCGTTGACCGTTGTTTTTGATAAGGATCGGTGCACATTCCGGGATCTTTCTTCACGAGAAGTGATTGGTCAAGCTAAACCACGCTCAGGATCGTTTGTGATCAACCTGCCGAAGACGATAAGACGAAGACGAATCGCCTCGGCACTGCACTCGTAACCTAGACAATATCATGTTATGGCATTATAGACTAGGACATCCAAGTTTTGGTTATTTGAAGTCTTTAATTCCGAATTGTTTAAAGGATGTAATCTTAATGATCTTCAATGTGATCTTTGTCAATTTGCCAAACTCACCAAATCTGTGTATACTAAATTACCTCACCTCCCATCCACACCTTTCACCTTAATTCACAGTGATGTATGGGGACCCTCAAGAGTAAAAAGTATAACAGGCAAGAGGTGGTTTGTCACCTTCATAGATGACCACACCAGAACCACTTGGTTATTTTTAATGAAGGATAAATCTGAAGTTGGATCCATCTTTCAAGAATTTTACAACATGGTCTCTACTCAATTTGACAATAAGATTAAAATTTTGAAGACTGACAATGCTCTTGAATATTATGAGTCTAATCTCAGTAATTTCTTGATGAATAAGGGAATTGTCCATATCAGTAGTTGTGTTGAGACACCTCAGCAAAATGGAGTTGCTGAGAGAAAGAACAGGCACCTACTAGAAATGGCCAGATCAATCATGTTCACTACAAATGTTCCAAAATATATGTGGGGTGAAGCTATAATGACTGCCACATACTTAATCAACAGCTTCCCGGCGAGTGTTAGGTTTCAAGACTCCTATCCAAACCCTGCTGACCACACACTCCTGCCCTCATCTTATTGCCCAATTGCCTCCAAAAATCTTTGGTTGTACTGTGTTTGTTTATATCCATGCCTAACATAGAAGCAAACTTGATCCCAAAGCTCACAAGTGCATTTTCCTAGGGTATGCTAAGGACATGAAAGGTTACAAATGCTATTCACCTACTGAAAAGAAATTTTACAACTCTATGGATGTAAAATTCTTTGAAAGGACTCCCTACTACAGCAAGACTACTGCAGCAGTCACTGATGGAAACCTGATTGAAATTGATCTAAATTCGCTCCCTCAGCAAACTCTTAACCCTCAGCAACCTGCGAGACTCGGCGGATCGAACCTCGGCACCCTGCCGACCCGAGCTGTGGACCTCGGCACCCTGCGATTCGAGCCTGCCGAACCGAGCTCGCCGAACCTCGGCACCCTGCGATTCTCGGCGGCTGCGATGTTGATGACAGACCTATTGCTCTAAGGAAAGGGAAAAGATCATGCACCGATCATTCTATTCATACTTATTTATCTTATGACCGCTTATCTCCCGTATTTGCCATGTTTACACGGGACTGGACTCTCACTCTATTCCTCAAAATATTCAGGAGGCCCTTCAAAATGATAAGTGGAAGGTTGCTATTAAAACAGAGATGACTGCACTCCTAGATAATCATACTTGGGACCTCACAACTCTCCGCAAAGGCAAGAAGACAGTCAGCTGTAGATGGTTATTCACCATCAAATACAATGCTGATGGTACAATTGACAAGTATAAAGCCAGACTAGTGGCTAGAGGGTTCACTCAAACTTATGGCATTGACTATACGAAACTTTTGCACCGGTAGCAAAGCTTAACACCGTCGTGTACGATTTCTCTCGCCGTCCAACTTGGTACCGGCCTCTTCACCAATTGGATATCAAAAATGCTTTTCTCAATGGTGACCTTACGAGGAGGTCTACATGAATGTACCTCCCGGTTTTGTCAATCCCCACACTCAAGGCAAGGTATGCAAACTCGGGAAATCTCTATATGGCTGAAGCAATCCCCGAGCCTGGTTTGAAAAACTCACTACCGTGGTTAAAGCCGCCGGATATCATCAATGCAACTCGATCACACTATGTTTATCAAGACAACCAACCGAGAGAAGGTCTATTCTTATTGTATATGTGGATGATATCATCCTTACTGGAGATGACTCTACTGAGATCCAACATTTGAAGACTCTACTGGCAAAGGTATTCCAAGTTAAAGATCTGGGCTACCTAAAATACTTTCTTGGTATGGAAATAGCTAGAAACAGTAAAGGCATTTCAGTCTCTCAAAGGAAGTATGTACTGGATCTGCTGAAGAAAACTGGCATGCTGGGATGCAAACCTGTTGTATCCCCAGTAGACCCCAGTAATACCCTGCTGCATGGTAACATTGCTGTCAGGAAGGATCAATATCAGAGACTTGTAGGGAAACTCATTTATCTGTCCCATACAGGACCTGATATTGCATATGGAGTCAATCTGGTGAGCCAATTCATGCATTGCCCTACTGAGCAACATTGGGATGCTGTGAACAGAATACTGAGGTATTTGAAATCCACTCCTAGCCAAGGCTTGCACTTCATCAAGTCTACTGAGAGATCTATCAAGGTTTACACTGATGCTGATTGGGCTGGTTGTCACATAGACAGAAGGTCTACTACAGGCTACTGTTCTTATGTATGGGGCAATCTTGTCACTGGAGGAGCAAGAAACAACCTACTCGTCTCTGAAGCGATCTTGAAGCCGAACTCGGGGCACTTGTTTTGGGCATTTGTGAAGCTTTTTGGCTCAAAAGAGTACTTACGAACTTCGGCGACCTACTCGGCAACCTATCACACTCTGTTTGTGATAATAATTCGCATTATGCATGGCGAGAGGATCCGAGTTCATCATGACAAAACCAAACATGTGGACATTGACGACACTTCCCGAAGGAGAAGATTGATGCCAAGATCATTCAACTTCGGTATGTTCCCTCGACGGACGAGAATGCGACATTCTCACCAAGGCTATTCCACCTCTTATGTTCGACGGACTAAGTAGCAAACTTGGCTGTATCAACATATACAACCCAGTTTGAGGGGGGGTGTTGACATATTAGCATATATTAGCATTTTTAGCACTCTTGTGTAACACTTGTGCACATTATTTATTCTTTGTACACATGACATATTAATTATATTATATAAATAATTAATATGTCACTTATCATAACTTTTCTACTTTATTGGGTTCTAAGTTCTAGCCGCCCATATAGATACTCAAGTTGGCCGCCCTATTTGCTATCCATAGCATAGCTAGTTTACTTTATTAAAGTTGTATCTATTTATACTCTTGTTCAATCAATGAATAAACTAAGTTGAAGTTTACTCAAGTATTATTTACTATCTCAAACTCTCTTCACAATCCATGATGGGATTCCGGCTGGCTGTTCGTGTGGACTAACGGTAGAGGCCGAACACTTGGGCGGCTCCATGCTGAACTACTCTCCTTAAACGGTCAAAGCGTCGATCTTTTAGATCAACCAAGGTAACCACCGTCTAGTACTTGTTTGTTTATTGCTTAAACGAAGTCGATCTTAGGTAAAAGGAAATCAAAATTTTGAATTCCGCTGCATTCCCGCGTAGATTTCCTAATAGTGGTATCAGAGAGAGTTTCGAGCTCAATCAACATAGTTAATTTTATCGTTTAAATCACGGAATTAAAAGATGAAAGATTTTAGATTCGCAGAACGATACACGAAAGGAATAAAAGAAAAGAAAAAAAAGGGAGATCGGGTGATGCTCGGCCGACTGGCGGCGGCACCACCACCGTCCGGCGGCCGGCGGCAGCCTTATGGCTGTTGGCTGGCGGCTGCTTGGCGGGTTTCTTCCTTGTGTTTTGTGTATTTTGTGTTTCTATATGGTTCATAGTTGTGATTGGTACTTCGTCTTTTGTTTAGTTGTGTCATATGACTAACCAATGGTTCAAATAGTTTGGGCCATTGGGATGCCACATGGCATTAAAATAATAATGGCCTTTCCAAATATTTGATTAGGAATAGGCCTAGCCCCTTTCCAAATATTTGATTTGGGAAAAAGCCTAGGCCTAGGCCACTTCCAAAATTTTTATTTTGGAAAGTGGCCAGGCCTAAACCAAAATTATTTGGCCTTTCCAAATATTTGATTTGGAATAGTCCTAGGCCCTTTTCAAATATTTGATTTGTAATAGGCTTAGGCCTAGGCCATTTCCAAAATTTTTATTTTGGAAAGTGGCCAGGACTGAACTAAATTTGGTTTAGGAAGATGCATTTTAGTTTAGGAAACCAAAGGCATCCCTTTTGATTACGAATCAAAAGGAAAGAAACAAAAGAGACTTAATTTTAATTTTGATTTATTTTTGGAATAGTTCTAATTTATTAAAATCATTTAAAATTAATCGTTAATTTTATTTCGATTAAAATCATTTAATTAATTAAATGTTAATTAGTTAATTGATTGGATAAAATTATTTAATAGATTAAATGTTAATTGATTAATTAAGACGCAAGTAGATAATTTTTAATTTTATCTTTTTCATAAGATGTTATTGTATGGATTAGATATAGTAGAGATAATATGATTATATGGATCCCGATTGATCATGGACTCGACCGATAGGATAGATGTGAATGATTTAATTTTTCTGTTGGTTTAAAAATTGTCCTAGGCCATTATGAAGAACATGACATAGTTTATTTTCTGCATTTATCGCATTCCCGTTGGCTCCCCCCTCGTGTACGGAGGTTGTATCAATTTTATTAGATAGAATTAAATGTAACAAGAATGGAGCGGAAGATGGAGACCAAAGAAAGACGAAAATAAAGATCCCATTGGAGAATGGAGCATTAAAGATCCTATTGGCGATTGCAGCTACCCTTAGGTTGTGACCCGCGGTTTCGTCAGTTTGTATTCGAAACAGCACCTAGGAAAAGTCCATGATCATACCGGTTACTTTACGCATTTATTTATTTTGTGCTTGTATTTATTTTATACGATACGATAGATGCATGACTAGGCACGATCTAGATAAATGTGTAGGATGTATGTCTATAGAGATAGATATATTTGATGAGACCGTAATTAAATTAATTAAGAGAATTAATTCAAAATTAATTAAGTGAATTAATTTAAAATTACTCCCACAACAAAAATCGAGTTATCATATGTCTCCCAATATTATAGTGACGGTGAAGAGCCCTTGTTTGGATCCAACTGATCGGCCCACGTCGGGAGTTGACCTACCACAGGTATATCGTCATTATCGAGATATGATCGTTATGAGATCTCGTGAATACTTGGGTTACGACTCGACTAAGAATCTTGCGGTGATTGGCCCACGTCAGGACCGTCTGATTTTAGAGACATAAGGTTGACTATCACATAGACGATGTGAATTGTCAAAGAGTTCACTAGTCAAACCACTGGAAGTCATGTTAGACGCGATTGGTAAGAAGTACCTACCCGTCGAAATTGACCCGGTCGATCGGCCCACGTCGGGGATCGAGTCAACTAGATAGGATTTCAGCCACTAAAGAATTTTGGAAATTTTCTTGAAAGTCGATTGGGAGTAGTTGACTAGTAGGAGCAAAATCATAATCCCAAAGACCATTTTTGATTTTGCGTGTATAAACAACAACACTCATTTATTTTCATTTTTATGTTGTAGTTTTAGCAAACTTTATATTTATGTTTAATTCTCGATTAGTAACACCAAATTATGACTGTTAATTTTGAGAAACGTTCTCAAATATGGTTAAGTAATTTTAATCCTTTTAAAATAAGCAATGACATAAGCAATCCCATTATAGTAGTTAGAGACAAGGAGATTACATAATTGATGCAGTGCTCCGAGACTTTAATTATTAATGAAAGAGGAAGCTCATGATATGATTAAATCTATTAAAATAAGTTTCAACGAATTAGTCATATATTGGATACGATCCAAGATGATCATTCAGTCATACGATGACAATCAATTCAAACGTTGGATAAGAATGACCACGTCTAATTTTGGAAAGGTTGTTTTCAAAATTGTAAGATTTAAGTATCGACTTAATTCTATCATTGCTTAAAGGTTAATTAAATAGTCAATGTTTTGAATACGATTCAAAAGGTTGAATAAACTATTTAATAAACTTTAGATTTTCTTTATGAAAGGAAATTAAGGACATGGCTCTTGTGATCTTTCTTAAGTCTTATGAAGACTACAATAAGAAACATTTTTCAAGTGCTTAAAGGATTGAAAGAAAAGTTAGGGCATGTGCTTAAATAGAGAGCTTATCGAAGTCTCTATTCTAAGCAAGTCTGTTGAGATAAATCTATCTAAGTTCAAGTCAAATCTTAGATATATGATATCTTACGAGTGTGATTAAAATTAGAAAGGTTAAATCCAGATATGAAAGGTGAAGCAAACGTTGTGACACTTACCATATTCTGGATCTAGTAAAATGATAAGGGAACTAAATAAATGTTATTATGTTCTGGTTCTTATGAAGAACATACTTTCAGTTATTTGTTAGGATTTAGTAGACATATTCAATTGTAAAGAAAAAATGTTATTCCGATAAAGTTGGAAGGTCACTGAATCTAACATACTAGATTGATGTCACTATATAGTAGATATATGTGATGAGGTCTCAACTAAATATTTGTATGGCTGTTATCCTTGATATTTGTAGTTGTTCTAGATGTCGACTCTCTGGAAGAGAAATGTATAATCAAATGTCATTCAGATGATGTCTGAACCATGTGATTATGAATCATGTGGGTGATACGTATCTTATCTAAAGATGACTAATATACCCTTTTATGAAAAGGTTGTAAAATTTAGAAAAATTGTCTAAAGCCTAAACATACCGATGTTAGTTGGCTTGTGACAATTAATGCCACAAATAATTTTTTATTAGTCTCTACGACTATTTTTAGAAATAGTCAAGTGTACTCAGTGAAGTGCATAATTCGGAAAGCCTGAAAAGTTCGAGCTAGTATGAATATGAGCTACTTAGGAATTAATCTTCAATTGGATTGAAGTAATTAATACCTGAAGGGTGTTTCAGAAGTCTTCTAAAAATGAATAAGATTCTCTCTTGAAGGATACCATCTTTGGGATATGCAATTAGATTGTGTTCCCAAAATGGAAACAACACTTTATATGATAAAGGTGTGACGCAAGACATGCGAAGTATCCCTTACCCATTTTGGGATAGTGCCCTTATACTTAACCAAGTCCCAAAGAATAAAGGTTGAATAAATTCCATATTAGATATGGAAGGGGATAATGTTGAATCTATCTTAACCGATGATTTGAAGTTGTCGTAGGCAGAGTCAGAAAGGCTTGGAGCCTATACGACATATGCAACTTTGTGGAATGTCTTAGCTAGCACGCTGGATATTATTTACTTGTCTGTGGAGCAAAATGTTTGTCTCCAAACATGTGTCTTCTCAAGGAATTGTTTCTTCCAAAAGAAGCAGTGGGAGGAATCAGATCTCAAAAGAGTTTGAGAACCACAAAAATATATTCAACCATTGGAACATGAGCAGACGCCGCATAGCGATGAGGTGTAGAACACTGCTCAGTGCACACAAAAGTTCTGTAAGTCTGTGGATAACCTCAAGCCTGAAAAGGCTACCGGTATGTTCATCTTGAAGAATGAATATCTCACGACTTATGAAAGAATGTTTGAAAGGCAAGTTTGAGAGATATGGCCAGGAGCCATAATATCTGAATTAGATTCCATCAGTGAAAACCAGGTTATGAACCTAGTCTGTCTAACCTAGCGGGAGTATCCCTATAAGGCTGAGCCCAGTTCTATTCAGACTATGCTTGTTATAACTTTGTATCATGACTATATATGATAGTGTTGAAGTCGTTGGGCAGAAAGCTCGATGTTCATAGACGATGGCATGATATGTAAGCCCATGAGATCCATTTATGGTCTCAAACAAGTTTCTCTAGACGATTTCATTGTTTGACAATCAAAGGAGTTTGATTTAGTCAATAGAAGGATATGCCCAATGTGCAAGATGGTTAGTGGGAGTGTGTTATGATTTTTGAGCAAGGTATTACCTCTCTTGAGAATTAATACCCCATGTCACAGTCAATTAATGTTTGGTAGTTCAAGGTCTTTACGAAAGAACTTGGATTGGCAGTTCTTATTTTTGGAAATAAGAATCTATAGCGATAGATTTAACTTCTGTTAGATTATAGTTTACCTATACAAATGTGATGCTAAAAGAGTTTAGCATAGATCGTGAAAGGAGATACTGCTAGGTGGTGTTCTCGAGATCTATCTATGTTAGGACGTTGGTTCTAAGCATAATGTGAAAGATGATGCTTATGGAAGGTTTCCCTCGCTACTGCGATAGGAACCATCTTATAGGTAATGCCGGATGTTCATAGTCCATGAATAGTCATGAGCAAGTATGAAAGTAAATCGGTGAATGTCGAGAATATCCTTAAACAAGTTAAGGATGGTTTCCTAGTTTATCGAAACTTGGAATTAGATAAATATAGTTATACAGACGTATATCTTGAGTCTTATGAAGGCGAGTGGGAGCTACAGTCTGGGTTTGCAGTCACTTTGATTAAGTGATACAGTGAGCTGGAAATGTTCTAGCCTATGGGTCACTGTAAATTCTACAACCAGGCCAAAACACAGTAGTGCCTTGGAGGCGCAGCGGGAGCAGTACATGAGTCTAGAAGGTTCATTCCTGAGCCTTGTGTGGTTCTTCCACCTTTTCTATATAGCTGATATAGTAAGTGGATTTATTGCTTGAAGCAAGGACCAGGGTCTCGTCAGAGATTCGTGTGTGTGTTGAGACGGTTCCTTTGACTTGATCATATGGAACGTGATATGAAGATAGTCTGAGTCCCCACGGTTAGCGATCCATTTATGGATAGGGCTGGTTGCGAGTATTGCATGAGATTCTTGTGCTTCAACTTGGTCCCGTGTGTATGAGTGATTGGTTTTAGGCCAAGTGGGAGATTGTTGAAATAGTGTCCTAAACCCAATCGGGTTGGACTGGACCCGACCGGGTCGGATCATTTCTACTATTTCTTTATGTTTATGCATATATTAAATGGCTTTTCTGTTGTCATATATATGTTCTTTTAAAGAACCAATTATGAATTGTTATATGATAACGTCCTTAGTATTAAACTGTGATAAAGGAACCATGATAGGCGATTATGGTTGATGAGATCTCTAATCACTTTAATATGTTTGATACTTAAATGTCTCTAGGCTGATGTACTATTAAACAGGGCATTGATAGTATAAACAGACTAGCACGTATTAAATGTCTTATGTCTTTAAGGGCGGGGATAGATCTCATCTATCGAAGTTTAGAGACACTTGGACCGTACGTGGACGTGTATTAGAGAATGCGTACGTTAGGGACGACCCACTTACACGGATAAGTGTCACACTATGTGGCGGTTGTGTAATTATCCTTTTGATTTGGAGTCTTCATGTAACGCCCCCAGACCCCGGGCCTAGTAGCGCTAAATGAGTCATAAATGGTCCGGTCAACTGCTTAGACCTCCGTCCTCACTTGGTCTAAAAGGGCTAACCCGAGTTGACAAGACCTTTATGTCTCACACTTATATGGGGGTGAGCATTCTCTTACTTTACCGATGTGGGACTTTACATTCTCCCCCCTTATAAGGGACTGGCGTCCTCGCCAGGACGGCCAAGACTGTTCTCGGATCGTCCCTACCAGAGGTAACTAGAGGCCATCCTTACACCGTCTTCTTGTACGGTGCAGCGCATAATCTCAAAAGAAACGTAACGATACTACAAGTCTCGAAAGACCAAAAGTCTAAACAGTCTAATAAATGAATAGCTAAATAAATAATGTAAAGTCTTCAATGAGGCGTCTTCAAACGTCATCATCGAACTCTTCCTCGTAAACAATAAGTTACATTTCCACCTTTAGATTTCATTTCTATTCTTGATTGTTTGGAATTTTATACCCGAGTCTTTTGCTTCCGTTTGCTTATTTTTGATACGACGTAGTAGAGGCTTACGTATAAAGTGAATTCATATTTATTTTATACGTGCCGAACGTTCCTTTTCCGGATAAGGACTCGGTGTCCGTGAACGGGGCGTTACACTTCATGGCATCACGGTGTGGATTGTCATGCTTTGACACTATTGAGGTTTCCCCTAGCCACGGGGCGATCATGCGGTAGTGATTGGGTATGATCACTACTACAAAATTGGACATAGGTCACACTTAAGATATGAAAACAATCACAGTTTCAATAAAACTGAGACAACGAAAATATATATATCACACTTACAAACTTTCTATCACGCTTATTGAAAAGCGAGATAAGTTATATTAATCAATCTCATTTTTAAAGTGTGACTTAATTGATATGATTTTTCTGTCACAGTTATTGAAAAATCGAGATAAATTATATCAATAAATCTCATTATTAAACTGTGACTGAATTGATAAGATATTTCTGTCACGGTTTCTAAAAAAGCGAGATAAATTATATATATCAATCTCACATCTAAAATAGTGACAGAATTGATATGATATTTTTATCACAGTTATTGAAGAAACGAGATAAATTATACCAAACTATCACACTTTTAATCTGTGACTAAATTGGTATGATATTTTTGTCACGGTTATTGAGAAAGCGAGATAAATTATATCAATTACTCTCATTTTTAAACTGTGACTGAATTCATGATATTTTTGTCACAATTATAGAAAAAAGTGAGACAAATTATTTCCACTAATAAGAAAAGAGATATAGATCACACTTATCTAAAGATAAGGATCACACTTTTAAAAGAACCGAGACAAGTAAAATGTACATATATCACACTTAAATTTTTTATCATAGTTATTAGGTGTGAAAAAAAAGAATGATCACACTATTTAGGTGTGATTGAAATAATAATAGATCTCGGCTTTTAAGTGTGATAACAACTACTAAAATAGATCACGAGTTTTAAATGTGTTGAAATTAAAATCGATCTCGGTTTTTAAGTGTGATAACAACTATAATAGATCACGATTTTTAAGTGTGATAACAACTAAAATAAATCACAGTTTTTAAATGTGTTGAATTATAATAGATCTCAGTTTTTAAGTGTGATAACAACTAAAATAAATCATAGTTTTTATTATCACGGTTTTTAAGAAAACCGAGACAAGAACATCAATCAATCACGGTTTTTAACTGTGATTAAAAAAATATGATATTTTATAATCATATCTTAGATTAGTGTGTTTGAAAATGATAATATAGTGGGCATCAGCCCAGTGGTAATTAGTGTGGTTCCTTAACCCGCAGTATCCGGGTTCGAGTCCCGGTGGCAACAAAAGATATGTGTGCGTATATTTCGTTTTCGAAAAAAAGAATGATCACACTTTTTTAGGTGTGATTGAAATTATAATATATCTCGGTTTTTAAGAGTGATAACAACTACTAAAATAGATCACGAGTTTTTAAATGTGTTGAAACTATAATAGATCTCGGTTTTTAAGTGTGATAAAAACTATAATAGATCACAGTTTTTAAGTGTGATAACAACTAAAATAGATCACAGTTTTTAAATGTGTTGAAATTATAGTAGATCTCGGTTTTTAAGTGTGATAACAACAAAAATATATCACGATTTTTATTATCACGGTTTTTAGGAAAAATGAGACAAAAAATCAATCAATCACAGTTTTTTACTGTGATTAAAATAATATGATATTTTATAATGATATTTTAGTTTAGTGTGGTCGAAAATTAGAAGAAAGGAAACATCGGTCAAGTGGTAATAAGTGTGGCTCGTTAATCCGGAGTATCCGGGTTCGAGTCCCAACAAAGACAAAAAAATATGTGTGCTTATATATTGTTTTTGAAAAAAAAAAACACTTTTATTGGTGTGATTTAAATTATAATAGATCACGGTTTTTAAGTGTGATAACAACTAAAATAGATCACAGTTTTTAAATGTGTTTTAATTGTAATAGATCTCGCTTTTTAAGTGTGATAACAACTATAATAGATCACGGTTTTTAACTATGATAACTACTATAATAGATCACAGTTTATAAATGTGATGAAATTATAATAGATTACGGTTTTTAAGTGTGATACCAACTATAATAGATCACGGGTTTTAAGTGTGATAATTATTATAATAGATCACAGTTTGTAACTGTGATTGAATTAAAGTACTTTATGTCACACATCAATATGCCACACTTTGAAAGCCGTGACTAATGTAAATATATCATACTTAAAAACCGTGATCTTTATACTTTTTTGTAGTAGTGGATATTGAACCATGCGGAGTATACATGATTGGTCGTCTGGGAATCGCGTATCCTATGATTGGGATCGAATATCCGAAATGGCCTTCTTATAAGGAATGTCTTACTCTCGTGAATCTTTGCAAAGTGGGAGTAAACGAGTTACTTCGAGAGAGCATGATATCCATATTATAAGATACGGTCGTTAATGTTTGACACTCGACGTACGACCGTATGGATATTATTACAGCGATAGGATTGTAAGTTACACGGTACCTGTTTCACATGAAAGGTAGTAGTCGTTGCATTTGACTCTTCCGATGATTGGGGGTCACGGTGTGTTGCTAGACGCTATCCCGTGATCGTTAGGTATGAAGGGCATTTTCGTAATTTGCACTTTGTATCTACGGCCAACATATCCGGAAGCCTATCGGGTCACACACATAAGAACATCTAGTCGGATTAAAATGTGGTTATAGATGATAACCAAATAAGGAAAGAATTTATCTCGAGACTATAAAGGTTATAGTGGTAAATTAATATGGGGGTATTTATTTATTATGAATAAATATAATACAAGATATTAATTATGTTGATTAATTAAATACACATAGTTGATGTGTATGTGTCGAAATTTATGTGTGTTTATGATACACATGTATTTTGTAAATTAATTAATCTTAGTATTATATTAATTAAAGAATATTCCGGATGCCAAATCTTTGGCTAAAGGTGGCGCAATTTTGAATGTGTATAAGATACACTTGGATTGTGCAATTTAATTAATGGTATTACCATATATTAATATTAGATATTAATATTTATAATTATATACATACATGCGTGTTGCACATATGATGTGCATGTGCACACTTGTTTCTAAAGTATATATTTGTATAGATTTATATGTGTAATATATATGTGATATATATACATGTGTAAATTGATTTATGGTAATAAGATAAAGATAGTCAATATAAGATATTGACAATATCTTGGAAATATTCAATATAAGATATTGACAATATCCTAGATTTATTTAATATAAGATATTATAATAAATGAGATAAATCAATCAATTACATTTTCCTTATTTTATTGGGTAAATGTTTTCTTCTCCTCCACACCTAGTAGGGGCGCCATTTTCCCTATAAATAGGAAGTGGGTGTCAAGCTCTTTTGTACAACAAAATTCCAAGAGCTAATAGTTCTTGTGTAAAATAGAGAGCATCCTATAGAGAGTTGGAGAGAGAGGAAAAGGGCCGGTCTAGCAACCGGAGTTTTCCAATAGCAATCCATGATGGGATTCCGGCGGGCTGTTCGTGTGGACTAGCGGTAGAGGCCGAACACTTGGGCGGCTCCATGCTGAACTACTCTCCTTAGACGGTCAAAGCGTCGATCTTTTAGATCAACCAAGGTAACCACCGTCTAGTACTTATTTGTTTATTGCTTAAACGAAGTCGACCTTGGGTAAAAGGAAATCAAAATTTTGAATTCTGCTGCGTTCCCGCGTAGATTTCCTAACATATGCTACCTTAGAAAAACCCGAAGTTTTTCTAAAACTCGAACCCTAGTACTTTTGGCCGAAAAATCTAAGCCAAAATACTACCCAAAATTTCGAAAATTATATGTTGTCTTAAGGCTTGGGAGAACTCTCTTGATATAGAAGAGTAATCATTGTCCTCCAAGGATTTTATAATTAATACAAAATCAATTATAATAATACTATTAAATAAAAGATACTCCTAAAATAATCTACAACCAATCTAGAATATTTAAGGATCAATCTAATATTTTCCTTAATTAATTATTTAACAAATAAATAATTTAATCACATGTTAAATATTCCCAATAATTAAATAACACATAAAATGCGCCCCAACCCAAGATAAATAGGTCCACACGCATTTTACACATATTTGGGCCGAGTCCACGAAAAAAGTCTTTACCAAGTATTTATTCATTTAGTCCAACTAAACAATTAATCCACATATCTATTAAACAGTCCAATCCAACTATTTAATATTTATTGAGGTGAAACGACGAGAAAATATATATGCTATATTAGGAGCCACGTCGGTGACCAATGACCCATATTCAGTAGCTACAATAAATTAAATAAAATTATTCGTCACACCGAACAATAATATTCAATCTATTAATTCTGGATTACACCACCATAAACCCGAAACTGAACTCTGCCGAATATAGATAACTTACACTCAACTATGAGTCGAAAGTGTCCACTGATATAATCATTACATACGGATAAATAAGGTAGAAAAAGTACGAGTATGGGGGAATATTTTTTGGGGAGTGATTTAGACTGAGCCTGGGAGTTTCCAAGTTACCTAAGTATCCAAATCCTGTGTTGGAATCAAGTCTGCCGTAGTTATTATGCACGTTTATAAAGGGATCACTTATGCCCTAGGCCTGCATGGGCCGTGTCCATTATGGACTCTATTATTGTGTCTCACAAGTATTATTATTCTGTGTTTATCTCTTTGTTTTAGGAGAGAATCATGGTATTTAAATGATAAAGATCAGAGCCTTAACGTCTTACGATTCTTTCCATAATTACCCTGATAAACGTGTACTTAGCATTACATGCTTTAGCCGACCAGTGGCGAGCAACCGAGGTCAAGGTGACCGAGCTGCGCAGATCGGCCTCTACTTTGTCCTGACCGACCTACGATGGGCTGAGGATCAACCTGGTCAGCATCCCTCTTGGAGGCGGAGATCGGCCCTTAGGCTTATATTGGGGCTCATGGCCCTTAGAGTTAGGATCTCAGGTCCATTTTCATTAATGTTGGGGATTGTGTGCGTAACACGTGGCATGGTTAAATCCGTCCTCATCACATTACATCATTTTTCGTGAGATTCACTATCGAATTCACTCAGTGAATCTTGCCCCCGTCGAATTTGGTGAATGTGCTCTCAAAATAAAGAGCATGAAAAAATAAATAAATGGGAAAAGAATTTTCAAGTTTGGAATTGTAGATTGAAAGATATAAATGTTTAAAAATAATGGATGAGAGACAAACTGTTTCTTTTTTAGGAGGTGTCCTGCCTGGTTTTTTTTATAACAATTTTATCTTTTATTCAAAAGTTTTTAAAATGTATTATTTTCAGCAATTTATAAAATATTTTTGTCCTTCTTCCAAAAAAAGTTATCGAGAAATATTTTTTTAATAGTAATAATTCATAAATGATCATTCAACTAAAAAAAATGATCATTTAACCACAACAAGTGGCCTAAAGTTTATTTATATCATTGATTATGATTGATGTAAATCATAAACAATTAATTCTACATCATGATTAATGATGCAAATTCATGTTGATTCAACCGTTGTGACTAAACGGATGTGCCCGTATTATTAATCTTATGGAAACCATGTACGTAGGACTCGACATCTTGCTTAATACTAGATTTTTTTCAAAAAAAGTTAATTTTACTTGAAATAGTGTTTCAATTCTATCAGTTTTGGTGTGAATATAATGTACTGTGAAGAAAAAAAGAGAGAAAATTACTTCATTCAAATAAATTAAACAAACTAGAGCGGCTGAATAATTTTTGTCAAACACTTTTCTTTTTCAGATTGTTCCAAATATGCTAAGTGTTCTGATCTTTGGTGAAAATAAGAATCGAAAGGTTTGAGATATAATGAATTGAGTATTGCAATGCTTTGATGTAAATGGTCCAACAAGATAGAACATTTAAGCATAAACCCAAACCAACAAACAAAGCTCAACGATGACACAAGTATTTAAACAAGTTCCTGTTAGAAAGGTGTATCGTGTGTTGACTGATTTATGGAAAAATCTCGTAATTACCGGAAATAATTACGGTATAAATTAAAACAAAATAAGATCAAACAATGCACAAATAACGTAATAGAAAACAAACCGAGGCGAGTGAAAACACTATATCCTTAAGATAAATTGCCTCGGTCTAGATCCCACGGCTGCAACAACTGTCTCCCAAGATACAAAGGCTTCACGTCTCGGTTTAGAGGCACTTCAAAAATCCGAACTCCGGCGAACCTTACTGAGTGTCTCGACTTCTCTTCGACGACTCAAAACTACGACTATATGAAACTCTTTTGTAGTGGAGAAATCAAGAGAGAATTCGATGTCGATTCTCATTCACTATGGATCTTTATATAGTGGAGAGGATGTGTCAATACTCGATTCTTATTGGCCAAATGACACATTGTACTTGTACATCAAGACAAGAAAATAGCTGAGCTAACATCATAATAAAAATTGGCCGATTTTTATTATTATCAAACAACATCACTCCACACATAGTCGGTCTATCAATTAATACGTAAAGTCGATCGACTTTTCTTATTCACACGTATTTTATACAAACTTTAGGCATTAATTTTTCATTCACCTGATATCCGAATCAAGTGATTCGAAAGCCCATCATCATCTACTCCGTGAGTATTATTCAATGATATAGTTTACTATCGATGATACATACTGGAGACTATTCAAAATTAACACTAAAGTTGACCGTTTCAACATTCGTCAAACCCATTAAATAGGCGTTTTCTCCAACAGTTCCCACTCTAGGTGTGAAACACCATCATTGAATAGTCAAACTTGTACCAGATAGTGATAGAGTTGTTAATGAACAGAGTCGTTCATGAACAAATTCGAATTCGGGTCGTATGAGCTCGTGTTTGTTTGTTTGTAAAACTTAATGAACCAAACTCAAACACATTGTTGTGCTTGTTTATTAAATAAACAAACACGAGCCATTTGGCAAATGTTCGTTATAGGTTCCTGAAAAGCATACGTTTGTATGTGTGTGTGTGTATATGATACGCCAAGCCCGCAAAAGAGCATGCGGATTGACATTGGGCATGTACATAGGGCCAATAACGGATAGAGTCCTAGGCCCAACTAGTCCGCACCGCTGTAAGCCGGACTGGGCCGGGCACAATCCAGCCTACTTAAGACCATTACGATCCATATCATTGGCTAGGCCATAGGCGTCAATCAGTAAGCCTTCAACCTACCTCGTACAACGCGACATAAAGCACTGGGGGCCGGTCAGTCCGCCGCCAGCTCACAGTCCGCCAGCTCAGATTAAGCCTGCATGGCTAGGCGAACATGGTTCAAACATGGCAGTTTCAAGATGAAGAATCAATAAAATGGCTGAGTGTCAAGCTCACCTTTTATAAGGCCTCCTCGACAGTTGTCTAGATTAATTATATCTTGTCATACTTTAATTATGTCTTATCACACTTTAATTACCGTCATTAGCTGCTCGCACCTATAAATAGTGGCACAATGTAACTCATTTTAGGATATGAAATACATTGTCTAATGCACAAAGCAGAAACACTCTGCCAATTTGTGGACAATGAGCTCGCCACTTTCGATTTTCAGTCCACCTTCATAGTGTTCTTAAACACCGCCGTGCACTACCGGAAAAACCATCACTTTCAGCCAGTATCCACCACCTATATTACCCACATCCGTTTGTGGTAATCTCGCATTATATATATATATATATATATATATATATATATATATATATATATATATATATATATATATATATATGTGTGTGTGTGTGTGTGTATACACGTGTTTGTTACAATATATAGATAAAGGAATATTGATACAAGAGGATGTGCTCAATCGAATATCTCGGCTTAGTAAGCGGATCTGGCGAGTATGAGCGAGATCACCGAGTATGAGCGGATCGATTGAGTATGAGCGATTGGTTGAGTATCAAGCGCATCAACCGAGTATCAAGTAGTAGCGATTGAGGTAGTCACCGAACGTAGCAACAGAAGCACAGTATAGTTAGGCAGTTATTATGTTGTAACTTTCTTTTAACTATTTCATAAGGTGTGTACTATATAGATACCCCATGAACATCGGCATTGTAACTTAAATCATTGATGATTCTGAAGCAAGAAGCAAGAACTGAGCCCTTCAACTCTTGCATGGATTATCTTTTTTTTTATATCCATGGTAGCAAAGAAGCAAGAACCGAGCCCTTCAAGTCCATTATATGTTCATCCCAATGAGAATCCTTCATTAGTTTGGGTTCAACATTGACAAATAGAAAGAATTATAATCTTTGGTAAATGTCAAATGAGATTGTATTGATAACCATGAACAAATATATGGCTTCGTTGATGGCACAATTAAGAGACAAGAAGGAAGTTCAGTAGATTACCAGGCTTGAAGACAGCGTGACACTATGGTGAGATCTTGGATCTTAATCTAAGTAGAGAATATTATTGCACGGAGTTTGATGTACTTTAAAAGTGCCCAAGCTGTTTGGAAGAATTTGGCTAATCATTTTTCAAATGATGATGCATTGAGACTTTCTGATCTTCTTGAGGAGATGCGTATCTTGAAGCAGGGAAATGATTCTGTGAATCGGCATTTCACTAAATTGATGGTTCTTTAGGAAGAAATCAAAAATCAGGCCAATGCCTTTTTGTTCTTGTGATCCTCAATGTCATTGTAATGCCGTAAGCCCTCTGGTGGATCACATGAAATCAAACATGTGATGAAGTTTTTGAAAGGACATAGAGATGAGTTTTTAGCTTATGATGTCTCGGGCAATGTTGATGGTGCGCTTCCTTGAGATTTATGATGCCTTTACAATGGCCATAAAATTTGAAAAGAGGAAAACTTATGTGTCCCACAATGCAAAGAATCAAGATCCTATGATTTTGATGGCTTAGAATAATGGACAAGGCTAGAGTCATGCAGTAAGCGGATCAGTTTTTGTGCCTGCAAATAATCTTAAGGCCAAGACTTTTAAGAAGGTTTATTGCAGTTTTTATGGATTTAATGGTCACACAGAAGAAACTTGCTATAAGAAACATGGCTATCCACCTGTTTTCAAGTCCAGGACAGCTAATTTTGTGGATCAGGCAGATATGAATCAGACAGTAAAGGAAGATCGGGGCCACAAGTCAGATGGATCGGGGTTTCCAGGTCTTGCTGCACAACAGCTATAGAAGTTGATGGCTTGGTTGAATTATGATTCTTCTGGACATGCATTCAACTTGATTAATGCCGTAACCAATTATTTCTCACATGTTCAAGGATCATGTAACCTTAGTTTGGTAAAACCTATCCAATGGATCTTGGACTCTGGTGCCATAGATCACATTGTGTATTCTTTAGAGCAATTAAGTAATCATAAACATGTGGTTAACATGAAAGTAGGATTGCCTAATGGCAATAATATGCATGTAACACATATGAGAGAAGTGAGGATCAATCCTTAGCTGGTCTTGCATGATGTCTTATACATTCCTGGTTGTAAATATAATTTGATGTCTTCACTAGCTTTGATTAATCATTTTGATTGTGTAGTCATTTTCACTACTAACAAGTGTGTTTTGCGGGATAGCAAGAAGAACATTATTGGTTTAGGTGAAATTTGCACAAAGGACTTTGTATTTTGTTACGGCGAATAATGAAGAAAGTTGTTGTTAAATCTCGTTTGTAATTCTATACAAAATAATACTTTGTCTGATAGAGTAGATAATGACCTTTTATGGCATTAAAGATTAGGTCATCTACCTTATAAGAGATTACAAGTCATTAGTTCTAGATCAACTTAAGTAAAATACTGTGAACATGACTTGTGTTTTGATTGTCCTATGGCTAAATTGAAAAAGAAACCATTTCCTTTGAGTATTGTTGCTGTTAATTCCAGTTTTGATCTTGTACATGTTGATATTTGGGGCCCATTGAGGCATTCTACTGTGAATGGTCAACAATATTTCCTAACCGTTTTGGATGATTATTCAAGATTCACTTGGGCGTGTCTTATGAGACAGAAGTCTAAAAATTTTGAATTATTTAAATCCTTTGTTAAATTTGTTTCCACTAAGTTTGGCAAAATTATTAAAGTAATTAGATCTAATAATGGAAGTGATCGAATTTCAACTAAAACTTTCTATGAACATGATGATATTATTCATCAAACTTCATGTGTTAGTACACTTGAGCAGAATTGTATTATGGAAAGGAAACATCAACATTTGCTTAATGTAGACAAGGGTCTGAGTTTTTAGAGTAACCTACCAATTGAATATTGAGGTTTTCGTTTGTTACATGTGTTTATGTTTATTAATGTAACACCTACACATATGCTGAAAGAAAGCGCACCTTATAAGGTGTTGTATGGCACCAAACCAGACTTTTCTGCATTTAAAGTCTTTGGATGTTTAGTTTTTTCTTGTAATCTTCAGTAGTATAGAACAAAGTTGGATTCCGGATACGGGACATGTGTCTATCTTTGGAATTCAAACACTTCCAATGGTGCAATACTCTTGGATATCAACAAAGACCTATTTGTTGTTAGGAATACCCAATATCGTGCACGATATGCCACTTCCATCACATGTTGTGGACAACTTTGATGATCACCGAGCAATCCAAAGACATGAACAAATACAATTGAGGCATCAAGTGAAGGATCAGTCCTAGCTAAATGAATATATAGTTATCTTGATGATTAGAAATGGCTAAATGAATATATAGATATCCGGATGATTAATTATTAGTTTGAGATAGGCTCGGTTTAATCAAGACCCATTTATCAAGATACTCTACAAATGAGATTAATGATCTCGGATTTTCGGTTGCTAAGCCCGCCGATGAAGTAAGGAACTTGCGAAACAAGAGGCTAGTTCATTGTATCGGATTCAAAGTAACAAAATAGTGGATAATAAGTCTCGTTGAAACAAAGTAATATAAAATTTCATTAAACTAAAATGATAATAAATAGTTACATCCCGCTTAACATATATATGATTAAATAGAAAATTTACAAGTGTGATCAGCAAAATTCTGCATTGAAAACCCTTGAAACACAACAAAATTTATTAATCATTGCCTCTGAAGCAAATCAGAAAATATTGGGGTACCAAGATTGTTATGAAACAGATTCGTGCATAAAAAAATTAATAATGCATTAAGCGCACTTAAGCGGTCCCTTTGAGCTTCTTGGCAATTCCAGCTGTGTACTTCCCCTGGTGAAAAGCCATCTCCAATTCAAGGTCATTTGGTCCTTTAGCAGCTAGGGTTCCATTTCCAGCAATAGTTCCAGCTCCATATGGGCTTCCACCTTTGACCACATCTAAATTGACCATTCCGGCTTCAGATGTGTATCCAATTGGAATGTAAATCATTGCATGATTTGCGAATTGTGTGATAGTCGTCAATCTGTAAAACACATTCAAATGTTACACTCTTTATCACGTATTAGAAAAGAAAGAGAAAAAAATCAATTGTAAAGGTGCAGTTCTAGTGCTCACGCTGTAGTCTCTTGACCGCCACCCTGACTTCCTGTGGAATAGAAAATTCCAACGCCTTTCCCAACTAGCTTGCCTTGCTGCCATAGTCCTCGCATCAAAAAATGCTTTGAACCGGCGGTGCATCAAGCCAAATTGCATCAAAAAATGCATCAAAAAATGCTTTGAATTTTTGTTGAAGAACTTCTTCGGAGAGGTTTTCCACGTTAAATCCGTGTTCTTCTTGTGTCTCGGGGACTGCCATAATATAAATTTACCTCAACTCGTGCTTCGACGACAAACCAAATACAAGTGTCGGCTCCTTTCTTTATTTCTGGGCAAGTCTCTCAATATGTCCATACATAGAGTAGTAATTACATGCCAGGGGAGCTTAGAAAAACAATAAAATTTACTAGTAAATTAGATTGCAAAAATTGTCGGCCTGAGACTTGGTCATACGGGTGAAAGGGGTATGCACGGGTTCTTTCTTCACAGTTTTCTTGGGGGATATAAGGTCAAGAATCCGGACTTTTGTGAACATTGTGTGTTTGGGAAGTTGCATCAAGCCAAATCTAGTAGGACACCATTTGAGATGTGGTCGTGCAAAGCCAAAAATAAACGTTCGGCCTCTCGCAATTCAAAATCGATCACGTTCACTCTTTTTGAAAAACCTTCTGTCTCGAAACACAACATTTCCCGGGCAAGTCTCTCATTTATTAATCATTGCCTTTACAAGTGTGGTCGTGGTTTTTTACAAGAAGCAAATCATTGCCTCACAAAATATTGTGGTACCAAGATTGTTATGAAACAGATTCGTGCATAAAAAGATTAATTGATGAACACAAAATTAAAGAGACTTTTTTCAGGAATACAATAAGATGAATATTTTGACAAGAATTTGTAAAAGGTAGAGAGACGAGAACATGAAAATGGAGTAGTGCATAGATCAAGTACTGAAAATATACATACATGATATACACTTTTGTTGGAGCCATTGAAAATATCTCTGTGTTTAATTTCCTTTATAAGAAAAGGGGGTTCTCTTAAAAATATAAAACGATGGACAAGTGAAAGAAAGTGAATGGAAGAAAATGTTGAAGGCCGGCCTATTTATGTAGTGAAACCTTTTGTTTCTAGAAGGATTTCTTTATTTATTTATCCTTTTTCCTACGTCGATTGACTTCTCTTCTCTTCCTAGCTGTACAACGAACCCACAATCTGAATGAACATATTCTAAGTATATATATCGCTATAAACTTAAATCTCTTTTGTTACTATATCAGGGTTTTGAGGCGCGTATATTTAAATGCACAAAGGCCTCATTTAGATACGTTAAACATCGATGATTCGGATTAAACGGCTACAATCGATGTGTTCTGGTACATTATTAACACTTTCATCAATACGCCTTGGGATTAATTGTGTATCAATAGGGGTCGGTACATTTACTTTTTTTTTCCCTTACTAAATATATATCCCGTAATTCCCATACATTCCATTTACCATATATCTTAACTCCATTCATTCATTTGAAACATAACATATTAAAATTATCGGGACACATAAAAATCATAAAAGACATTTATACTCTTAAGGAAAACGGGTTTCACACAATCTCTTCCGTAAGAATTAATTCTTATGTATTAGGTTTCTTATATAAAAGCCTCATTTAGATGTTAAACATCAGCGATTCGGATTAGACGGTTACACTTTATGTGTTTTGGGTACATTATTGACAATTTAATCAATAGGCTTTATACTTTATTAAGTTCACAATGGTGTAACATATTCTAAACATACCACTATAAACTTAATTCTCTTGAGTTCACACACTAGATATTATGGTTACATCTAATACGACATTGGTATTTGACGCACGTATATTTAAATGCAAAAAAGCAAATAATAAAATTTGAGAACTCGGTTATGCCATTTATTAATAATAAAAACAAAAGGGGATGTAACGCCATGCTCCCGGATACCGAGTCCTTATACGGAAATGAAACGCTCGACACGTATAATATTAAATAAATCCAATATTACACGTAAGCCCCTACTACGTCGTATCGAGTTTAGCAAAATGGAAGCTAAAAGGACTCGGCTAACACCATAAATGCTACTATGAATAGAGCTCAACATACTAAGGACAGAAAGGTGCCCTTACATCAACGGAAAACCAAAGCAAAGTACGATGTCCCAAACAAACTTGTCTTAAAAGAAATACAAACATTCCTACAAAATTCTAGAAATAAAAGAACAACATCTCTCTAAAGAATGAAAAGCAACAAGGTCTAGTGCAACAAGAAATAAAGGAATCTGGACGCATCGTCATAGCATCATCTTCATCACATGTCCTCGTCATCGAACTCATGGACAACCTGTTACATCTTCTCACCCCACAATGCATACAAAAGAAACATGCAAAGGAGGTAAGTACGTAGGTACTTAGCAAGAGTGAGAAGCTATTGAATAATTAAACTTTACTACTAAAAGGTCCATACAATTAATTAAATTATCTTTATGTGACCGACACACTCTAAGGTTCACTTCATGCTCATCAACATGTTGGGACTATTGGTTTCTAACTTGACTTATCTTTGTTACATCGGTATTGAAGGGCACTACGCATGGTGTAACTCACCACGGAGTAGGTGAAACATATTGGTGGATCACACCAATAGCCACGGAAGTCTATTCTGGTAGACTCCGATAGTGCACACGTTGGGTGAAGTCCCTCTGTGCTTGGAGTCTATTCTGTTAAACTTACGGAGCTATCCACTTTCAGAACACCCACACATCATCATATAGACAAGTGTCTTACCAAGAATGACGTGATGTTTATTGTTTTAACTACACAAATACGTTTCTTATTAATTATTAACCAGCCACCTAAGTATTTTTAAAGAAGTTCCCTCACAACTCCTACTCTCTTACTTAGACCACTAGACACGGACAAGCCTAGCACATACACAAACATAGATGAGAGGATGGATATGCTGATTGATGGACCACTTGAGATCACCATAGTCATAATTGTGGATGGTAAGAATCAAACTACTCCCAAGCCAAAAAGTGAGTGGTGTGCTGAAGATAGGAAAAGGGCAAACCTGAACAATATTGCTATTGATATCATCTACAGAAATTTAGATAGCAATATGTACATGAAGGTGAAAGACTGCAAAATTGCCAAAGAACTATAGGAGAGACTTCAACTCATCTGTGAAGGCACTGATGCAATTAAAAAGAACAAAATCAGTGTGGCCAAGCAAAAGTTTCAGGAGTTAAAGATGAAATGAAATGAGACCATTGAACAAATGGAATCAAGGTTCAACGCAATTCTGGATGAACTCACATTGATGAATGTTGTTTATACAAAAGAAGAGATCAACACAAGGATTCTTAAAGCCTTACCAGCAAAAAAGCCTAGGAGATGAAGATTACTGCAATGGAAGAGTCCAGAAGACTTCATGAAGAGGATACTTTCAAGTTGTTTTCAGATCTCAAATCTTATGAATTCAGCAAGGATCTCATTGCAAGTGCTGAGAAGGAAGTTACAAACACCACAACACTGGCTGCAACACATAAAGAAGAATTTTCAACTGCTCATGATGATGAACTTGATGAAATGCAAGAGCAGATTGCATTGATGACCAAGAGGATACGAATGCTGAAATCTGGAAGAGCATCTCTAAGACCATGCCAAGAAAAGAAGTGTGAAAAAAGAAGAATCAAAGAAGGATCATGACTTTCTGTGCTTCAACTGCAAGAAACAATGACACTTTAAACCTGATTGTCCTGAGTTAAAACATAAGAAGGATCCTGACTATATATGCTTTAACTGCAAGAAGCCTGGACATTTCAGACCTGACTGTCCAGTCCTGCTGAAAAACAAGGGTCAATAGAGTAGAACTGGTAGAAAAACATTGGTTACTGATGATCAATCTAGCTATGAAGTGGAATCTGAAAAAGAAAACGAATTAGATGACACTGCTCTCATAGAACATATGGATGTGACTGCTTTTATGGCCCATATAGATGAAACTGAGGAGGTATACAATTATGTATCTAATAACACTCATGCTGAAAGTGAATGTGAGTCAACTGGTGGTTCCAATCAAAAATTTCTGACATGGAAGAGCCTCTAGATGCCCTCCTTAATCAACTAAGGATATTACAATCTGGTTATAAGATTGTGAAGGCTGAAAGAGAAACACTTCAAGCAGAAATTCAAAGATTTCATACTGGAATTAAATTCTCAAAGAGAAGGAAAAGGATTATTAACAGAATCGGCATAAGTCTGCTGCACCTGCAGTAGCAACTGAATCTGTGGCACAATCAAGTTCTATAACTACATTCAAATCTGGAAAGCCATATGGTGACAGAACAGGCTTTGTATTTGACACTCAACAACCTTCTAAGGATGGATCCAGTAAGGCTGCTGAACCAAGTACCAGAATTGGTCCTAAGTTTGTAGCTGCACAATACCCAACACCCCAGAAGGCTACTGAAGCAGTAAAGCTTGCTAAGAATGCTTCAAGGAAGCAAAATCAGTAGTCCAAAAAGTAAGCATTACCTAACAAAAAGGGTAATTCTAAAGGTAGGTCTGCTGCACCTTCTACACCTGCTGACAACAGATCTGCTGCAACGTCTGCTAGACCACATCAGGCTAGTCCTAGATCATCCGAGAACCAGAAATATCCAAGAATAATAATGTCAAACCTAAGAATGTCAATCATTCAAGGCATCCTAATCTCAGTGGAAAGGCAGATTGTTCCCTGTTGATGAAGATTGGGATATTCCTGTCCCTGCTGCTAGAAATAATAGATTTAACCATAATTCTAGGGCCAGACCTCAGGAGTGGAATCGGTAAAGGACTCAGTAGAGACCTCAATAGAGACCAAAATACAGGGATGTTCCCAACATACATCAATCTTATAGTTATACCTATGATTTTAACAACAGAGATCACTTTGCATAGCACTATGTACCAAAAGTCCTGAAACCATATATGAGTACTACACAATCAAACACTAAATTCTATGGTAATGTGGCATACATATATGAAATAAAGTGCAACACTTTTCAAAGAAGACCTTATGGAAATTTTCCAATGGTTGTGCTTACCACTGACCACCATGGACCCAAACAGGTTTGGGTACCTAAAACATTTTAAATTTTTTTTGTATGTTGTCTGGTACTTTGACAGTGGATGTTCCAGACATATGACCAGGAGTAACCACTATTTGATGAATTTTGTGGCAAGAGATGGACCAAAAGTCAACTTTTGAAACAATGATACACTTGAATACACAAGAGGATATGGCACCTTGATGAAGAATGGATTAACCATCAAGAATGTTTCATATGATTAAGGCTTGGACTATAATCTACGAGCACCAGTCACTTCTGTGACATCGGCTACAAAGTCACTTTCGACAAAGATCATTGCATTGTCATGAGTGAAATGGGAAAACAAGTTGTACTTGCTAGAAGAAGACAACAAATTGTATGTGGCAGACTGGACCACTGCTGTACCAGAAACTTGTCTTTTTGTACATACAAAGTCAGAACTTAACTGGTTATGGTAGAAGAAGTTGAATCATCTAAACTTTGATGATATCAATCAGCTGGTGATTGGTCTACCCGAGATCACATACAAGAAATATGTGATATGTGATGTTTGTCAGCAAGGTAAACAAACAAAAGCAAGTTTCAAGTCAAAGACTCAACAATCAACCAAAAGAGTGCTGAAGCTGATGCATGTGGATCTTTTTGGACCAGTAATACCAGCAAGCATAATTGGAAAGAAGTACACTCTATTAGTGGTGGATGATTATTCAAGATACACTTGGGTAATCTTCATGAACAAGAAAAATGAAACACTTCAAAAGATGCCTGAAATTTTAAAGAGATTACAAAATGAGAAGAGTGTGACAGTAAAAAAGATCAGCTCAAACAAGAGTACTGAGTTCGTAAACAAATTCATAAGAGAATATTATGAACAAAATGGTGTGCTACATCAACTAGCACCCACTGGAACACCTCAGCAGAATGGGGTTGCTGAGAGAAGAAACAGGACTTTGAAGGAAGTAGGCAGAATAATGATATGTGAAGCAACGTTACCTGAAAGATATTGGGTTGAAGCAATCAATACAGCCTGTTATACACAGAATAGAACTTCAGTGAACAAAAAGTTTATGAAGACACCTTATGAGATTTGGAATGTAAAAAAGCCAAATATATCATACTTCGATCCATTTCGGAGTAAGTGCTTTATCTTAAATCATAAGGAGCAACTAAAGACCTTTCAACCAAAATCAGATGATGGAATCTTCTTGTGTTATTCTTCAGTCAGCAAGGCTTTCAGGGTGATAAACAAAAGAACACTCAAACATGAAGAATCTATACATGTTGTGTTGATGAACCAAAGTTCACAGGAATGAAGGATGAAGAAGTTTCAGAACATGCTATAAATCTAGAAATCACAGACTCTGAATATGTGGTTATTCTAAGAAAGGTGAATGGGTTAAAAATTTCTGATGTAGGAAAGGATGCAACACCAATTAATGCTCCTGCTAAAGAACCTACTGATAACTCAACTGATACAACTGAATGATCTACTGTTCCCCCTCCTTAACCTACAATAGACCCTACTGAAGGTCAAGATCCAAAAAATCAAGAAAATAATGATTTACAATGATTGAAAGATCATCTTGCTGAACAAGTAATTGGTGATGTACATCAAGGTGTAAGGACCGAAAGACAACTTGAAGCTATGTTTACTTGTTTTTTGTCTCAACCGCAACCTAAATTTGTTGAAGAAGCAATTGATGATCCCGATTGGATAATTTCTATGTAAGAAGAACTCAATGAGTTTGAGAGAAACCAAGTTTGGACACTAGTTGACATGCCTGATCATTCAAATGTCATTGGTACAAAATGGGTATACAGAAATAAACTGGATGAATCTGGTACAATTGTGAGAAATTAGGTCAGACTAGTTGCAAAGGGCTAGTCCCAAGCAGAAAGAATAGACTTTGATGAGACAAATGCCCTAGTTGCAATATTAGAAGATATCAGACTATTTTTGGCATTTGTTGAACACAAAAACTTCAAGGTTTACCAGATGGATGTAATGAGTGCATTTCCTAATGGCATTCTAGAAGAAGAGGTTTATGTTCAGAAACCTCCTAGTTTTGAAGTTAATGATCAATAAGATAAAGTGTATAGACTAAACAAAGCACTCTATGGTTTGAAACAAGTACCAAGAGCTTGGTATGAGACTTTATCTCAATTCTTGGTGAATAATGGTTTTACCAAAGGAACCATTGATAAGACTCTTTTCAGAATCAGGAACTTGTCGGTTGATGGAAAATAGACTATTTCCTGGTTCAGCAAGAAACAAAAATTCTATATCAACTTCCACTGCTGAAGCAGAATATATAGTTGCTGGAAGTTGCTGTGCACAAGTCCTATGGTTAAGACAACAACTAATGGATAATGGGATTGAAGAAAGAGAAATTGCCTTAATGTGTGACAACACAAATGCGATAGTAATAGCAGAAAATCCTATTTTGCAAAGCAAACACATTGATGTGAGACATCATTTTATAAGAGATCATGCTGAAAAGAAAGATGTTGTGGCTCTCTATATATCTACTGAAGATCAACTTGCAGATATCTTTACAAAGCCTCTGGATGTTGAAAGATTTGCTAAGTTAAGGACTAAACTTGGCATTATCAAGGTTGACTGACCTTTTGATGGTCAGCAGAGAGTTGGAATTCACCAAGGGGACTAGTCTTCTCCCTACTGGGTGCACTCACTTGGCAGATTAGTCATTGCTATCAATAATTCCAAGTGCTAATATAGTTTGGACAATTGAGCAAATGAAGTTGCCAAGGGGATTGGTCTTTGCCCTGTTGGGTGAGCTCACTGGGCAGATCAGTCATTGGTATTTATCTTCATCTTGTATTATCAGTTGGACAAATCTATACTCTCAACAAGATAAATATGGATATGGAGATCAACTGAGTTTTCTATGTATCGACGAGACCCCGAACTCGTTGAATTACATCGACGAGTATATAATCGCTACAAGCTGCTTGAAGACAAGTCTACGAAAATTGAGTCCGCCGAATTACTTGCTACTTGATAAATTCAATCTTTAATGAAAGTCAACGGTGAAGTAAATAGATATTAATCTTATCCTTATTACAAATTACAAGGACATAACCGTTACTACACTAATGGGATTAGTTAGTGGGACACGTGTCATTATCACATTAATTTCAACTTCAAATCATGCATTTTGCTACAGTACGTGCACGCACTGCACCCGAGGTTTCATACCCACTACATCACTTTGCCTATATATTGTAGAAATGTACAAGGGTTTCACACTACAATTTCTACAATTTATACAAGTGTGAAAGCAAATATTCGACTCTCATCTTCTTCAATCTCTCAATTTCATCGAAACAATGGCTACTGAAGATATTTATCTTGGCTCGAGCCAAAGTGTTAGAGGTTTTGATACATACGCAAATAGAACAGAAATGGCATTAAATATGGGAAGACGGATAAGAATGTATGAAGGACTGGAAAACGTACTCAATATAAGGCCACCCCATATTTCATACAAGAATGTCTGTGATTTTTGGAAGAATATGATGATAAGATCAAACACAGACGATTTTACAATGATAGTAAATGTTCAGGAGATTTCTATTTCCTCAAACCTACCGAGAGAGGTTTTTGGATTTGCTGAAGGAAATGGAGCACCCACAAATCCAGAAAGTATGGATTTGTCAAGGTTGGCATTTGTGGAATCAATAAGGACAAATCCGGAGATACCAGTTACATTGGGTATCAATGTTAAATATATTTCTCTTGAGTTTAATCTGCGGAGTAAGTATATAGCAAGGAATAATTTGGGATTGGTTGGCAGCTATGATACTTTAATAAGACCCAAGATTGACCTGATGATTATAATATCTAGAAGCATGGAGTTTGATTGGGCTGGTTTCCTTGTGCATTACTTAAAGAAAGTCATGCTGAAGAAAAAGAAACCATCCAAAAGAGAATAAAAGAAAACAAACATGTTGGTTATATTGGTTCAGGATTTTTCATCAAGGTTAAACCTATAGGGTTGCTGATTCAGAGGCAGCTTTGAACCATTTGAAGGCAAGGTACAAGCCAAAGATTAACACTCCAATTCCTGGCTTAGATGATGATTATGAGGTTCAATCTGTAGAAAGTGACACGAGCCAAGAGTTGAGAACCAAACAGATGATGATGAAGCTACTAAATCAAGAACCAGAGCAGAGAAAAGAAAAGCTGATGATACAAGGAAGATTACTGATGTCCTTAAGCCAAAAAGGACAATGCAACCAGCTGACATTGCCAAGTCTGTTGAGGTTAATGCTGCTGATGATTCTAGTGCCCCATCTGAACCTGCAAAGAAAACTGTTGAACAATTATATAGTGACATGTATTCAAAAAGAGGAAGGCCACTACTGAGGAAACACTTGAACAATCTCTATATGAATCCCCAGATAGACCCTTCAAAAGAGCAAAACAAGTTGCCAAAAATAAGGGTAAACGTGGCAATGGGAAGGAGTTGAGGATTCTGGAGGAAAAAAAGAAATGGAAGAAGTTGTAGAGCCTACATAGGAGGCTATTGAAGTGGTAGAAGACCATACTGAGCCTGCAAAAACTCAGGGGAAGGAAAGGTGGATGAGACCCCTGCTGAGAAGCAGGGGGAAGCAAGTGTGCAACAACTAGAGATAGTGGATACAAATGTACCTGTTGAAGAGTCTACTCACATCATTGTATCTATTGAAGAAACCCTATGTTGAGACATTTGGGAGACAACAAGTTGAAGAACCTCCGGCAAGGAAGCCTACTATGCCATATGCAAGGAGGACTAAAAACCCTAAAGAGAATCTAGACATCAAGAAAATTTCGCAATACCTTCAGTGGAAGTTTGGATTTTACAAGAAGCAAAAGCCTACATCAGACCCTATGGAAGGTTTTGAAGAATGGATTTTTGGAGATTTTGGGGTGGACAAATTGTTAGGACTTATTGATACAACTGAATTACAAATGAGACTGCTGAAAATCATTGAAAATGGAAGAAAGAAAGGAAAGATCATGTTCAAGGATCCTAAATTCAAACCCTATGGTGATAGTGAAGATTCACCATCCTCTAATTTAGATGATGATCATCCTATGCATCCAGGTGAATCCAGTGGTATTGTGAAGAAGAAGGCAACTGAACCGACTAAACATGGATCTGCTGAGAAAAACAAATAGTATCCTTCTGAAGAAGGGAAGTCTGTTGAAGGTCAACAGACTGCTGATCTAGAGGAAGAATTGTTGATCTTATTTGCTGAAGACCTGGAAACACAAATTAATACAACAACAATTCTTGGTGATGCTATTTTGAAGGATACTGCTAAGGATAACATGGATGAGTAGACTGATGTCATATATGAGGAATCTGCTCAATTTCAAGATTGTATCAACAATGATGAAGCCTAGCAAAGGCTTCTAAAGCTTTGAATTAAATTGCTAAGGTTAGAGGTGTCCTGGAAGGAAATTTGAATGTTTTTCCTGTGGAGGATAATGAAGTAGATGTTCAATCTACTGAGATTCAGACAGCAACTGAACACAGGTCGGAACTGGTGGTTCAATTCACTGAGGATCAGACTGATTGAAAAAAGGTTGGAACTTTTGATGGGATTGGAGGAATCCCCTGTCACCGGCATGGAGCCTTGCTGAGGATGTTGCTCCTGCTGCAACTGTTAAGCAAGTTGTTGACGAACAATCTGATGAGCAACTGTTGGATTATGGTGACAGTGATGTGGAGTTTGTGTTACCACCTGAAGACCCAATCCATGAAAATGTTGACCTGGATGAGGGAAGTCCTAAGCCCTATGAATGGGACAGAACAAAGGGAAATTGTGGTAAGAGTACCAAGAGCAGATGATAATGTGGAAGAGCTTACTGGGAATAGGGCTGGGAATATGGCTGGTATTGCTGCCATAATGCCAGGTCGTATTTTGGAGGGATTAAAAGCTGTCAAAGAAGATATCAATCAACTTAGAAATTAGATGAGGGCAAGTGAACAAAGATTTGACAATCTTGTCATTGTGGAGAATAGAGGGAGAACTACTGACACTGTTGCATCTAATGTCACTCATTTACAGTTCACTAGTAATGATATGCTTAAAGAAATCACTGAAGCCAAGTTAGATTCTACAAATAGAGATAAGTATATTTCTGAGGAAATCTCCTTATTGCACAAGAAAGATGATAAGATAGCTCAGACATCAACCCCTGCTACACTTGTATCAAACGTTTGATGGCCGGATTACTTCAGTTGATACAAGGACAGAGATAATAGGAGAGCAACTGAACAATCTGTAGCTACACAGGAGGGTGTTTTGAGTCTGCTGTACCATTTTATTGATGATGTCAATAAGGTGGCAGAGGAAAAGACAGCAAAAGCAAAAGAAGAAGCCATGATTTATCAAAAGAAAAGACTTGAGCCTGGAATTGAAGCTTATAGGACCCCTGCACCTGGAAGAGTACAGCTTCCTGATAACCTGCTAAAGGAGTTTAAGGTTGCATACAATGCAAGAAGGAGACCTTATCATGATATTACCTTTCTAGAAGGTTTAAACTCATTTCTTGGACTGAAATTGTGGGAAATAAGGATTAAATCCTTAAGGTCAACGGGAAGAGGAGGTCATGCAAGAAGCTCAACTGGAGGAAGACAAGTATCTGCTAATCAAAGAATTGGAGATTCTTCGGATGAATTTAAGTTTTGCTACATGAGAGGAGGATTTAACTAGCAAGGTGTCCAGTTAACCATTGCTGAAGCATAGAAGTGGTGGAAATTGGTAAATACCGGGATCAATTTCTCCAGGATTGAAAATCAATGGATGGCATGTTGGTAATTTAAGTGTTACCATGTTCATTTTTGTAATCGGGGTTTGGTACAAAGATGGGTGAACTCGGAATGCTATAATGAGTTTGGAGGTACGGAGTGTAAGCTCATATAAGTATTTACGAGTTTACGGGTATAAATGATCAAGTATAGTTCGGAAACAACTCAAAAGACACAAAAAGTTGGTTTTGGGAAAACAGAGGGACAGGCGGCCGCATGTCACCACAGGCGCCCGCCTGTCAGGTTCAGTCAAGGCTAAATGTTGATAAGGATGTTTTCTCTGTTTTCTGGTTCTCACAGGCGCCCGCCTGTGACTCTTTTTTGCAATTGTTGTGTCTTTTCATTGGTTTTCAACTGATTCTTCCATATAACACCTTTCCAAAAGGTGTCTACATGTAAGAACGTTTTGCTACTAATATATTAGATCATTTTGAGAGCATGGAATGAGATGATTCAATTGCTTCATCATCTTTGAGAGTAAAACAACTTCAACAAAACTCCTCAAGTATTCTTCTCTTTTTGGTGCCAAAAAGTGAAGGGAAACGTAGTCTTATCTCACAAAAGTATTTGTGTAACCCGAGGCATCTTATAAGGGTCAAATAACTTTTGTAGGAAAGTGTTAATCACGATTCTACGTTATATCAAGCATATCAAGTTTTTAGATTTCCTGCATTTTGTTTTTGACATTGTTGTTCCCTTGAAATCCACAATTCCACAACAATCTACAAAAGTTATTTCAGAATTTCTGCAATGTCAATTGTCAAGGAGATGACTGCAAACTTTGGTAAGGTGGAAAAGTTTGAAGGTGTTAATTTTAGAAGATGGCAAAGGAAGATGCATTTTCTGCTAACAACATTGAAAGTGGTTTATGTGTTGAGTACACCAATGCCTGAAGTGTTGGATGATGGACCTTTGGAGGAACTGAGGAGGAAGAACAAATGGGAGAATGATGACTACATCTGTAGAGGTCACATTCTAAACGGTATGTCTGATTCTTTGTTTGACATTTATCAAAATGTTGAGTCTGCGAAAAAACTTTGGGATTCACTAGAGTCTAAATACATGAATGAAGATGCCTCTAGTAAAAAGTTCTTGGTTGGTAATTTCATGAAGTATAACATGGTAGATTCAAGGTCGGTAATGGAACAATATAATGAATTACTGCGCATTTTGGGTCAATTTGCACAACATAAAATGGAAATAGATGAGTCTATTTCGGTGTCAAGCATTATAGATAAGTTACCACCATCATGGAAAGATTTTAAACACATGTTAAAGCACAAAAAGGAAGAATTATCTCTGGTAATGTTGTAAATATTGTTAACACAAATCATGATGTTAATAGTTCTGTTTTGTGGCATGCTCGGTTGGGACATGTTCATTATAAACGTATGTTGGTAATGTCTAAAAATGAGTTAATTCCATCTTTTGACATGAATATGAATAAGTGTAATACTTGTATGTTAAATAAAATTGTGAGACAACCTTTTCATAGTGTTGAAAGGTTATCTTCCGTATGAAACAACCGGAGGGATTTGTTATGTCTGGTAATGAGCATAAGGTGTGTAAGCTTGTTAAATCATTGTACGGGCTTAAACAAGCACCTAAACAATGGCATCATAAATTTGATGAAGTTGTCTTGTCTAATGGTTTTAAGCTTAACCAATCAGACAAGTGTTTATATAGAAAATTTGATAATACCGGTAATGGTGTGATCATTTGTTTACATGTTGATGACATGTTAATCTTTGGAACTAACCAAGAACAAGTTGACCTTTGTAAGGCCTTTTTGTCATCAAGTTTCTCTATGAAAGACATGGGGGAGGCGGATGTGATTCTTGGAATCAAGATCAAACGGAGTGACAAAGGGATCTCTTTGACACAATCTCATTATATTGAGAAAGTGTTGAAGAAATTCAATTGTGATAATTCTACTCCAGCCAATACTCCCATGGATCCTAATGAGAAACTCATGCCTAATACAGGAAATCCGATATTACAACTTGAGTATTCTCGGGTGATAGGATGTTTGATGTATGCTATGACTAGCACACGTCCGGATATTGCTTATGCGGTTGGAAAGCTATGCAGGTTCACGAGTAATCCGAGTAGTCATCATTGGCGTGCGGTAACTCGTGTACTAAGGTATCTTAAGTTAACCAAGGATTTTGGCTTTACTTATGTTGGACATCCTTCAGTAATAGAAGGGTATTCAGATGCTAGTTGGATATCCAATGTAGAGGATCATTCTTCTACAAGTGGTTGGGTGTTTTTGCTTGGAGGAGGTGCCATTTCTTGGGCTTCCAAAAAGCAAACATGTATTACTTGCTCGACTATGGAGTCGGAATTTGTTGCCTTAGCAGCAGCCGGAAAAGAGGCTGAGTGGCTTAGGAATTTGATTTATGAAATTCCATTGTGGCCGAAACCAATTTCACCCATTTCTATCCATGGTGATAGTGCTTCTACCTTGTCTAGAGCTTATAGTCAAGTGTATAATGGTAAGTCGCGACACCTGGGCGTTAGACATAGCGCGGTACGTGAGTTGATTACTCATGGGGTGATTCTGGTTGTTTTGTGAGATCTCAACATAATTTAGATGATCACTTAAGCAAAGGATTGGCTAGTGACTTGGTACAAAAGTCGGTTAACGGGATGGGTTTACAACTCATATAAATCTTGGTGATAGGATACCCAATTCCCCTCTAATACAATGTTAGAGGTAGAATTCAATGTGGAAGGCCTATTGTCTTAGATTTGAGCACATGATATTGTCTCGAAGGTATGTGCTATGACCTGCAAGATTAGGTTGAAGATGTTCTTCTTAATGAGTCTTTTGAAAAAGTGCTATTGCAGGTGCACGATCAATAAAAGATTCACCTATATGAGTATGAAGTTTGGCCGCTTCAAGAAAGTTCTAGGGTTTACTTTTTGTATGCTCGTGAATGGATATGGACACAAGGCTTGATTAATCAGTGTCAAGAATAAACTTTTGGAGTTATCTTAACTAATGTGTATATTATCTTCATGTATTCAAAACGTGTAAAGGGGTTCAATGCTTAGACACACCCCGATACTCGAATATTTGAAATGTGTAATATTACTAGGTGGTAATTCAATCTTCATGACATTATCATTGATGCATGAGTTGTTATGTTTTGATTGATCTTCAGCTAAACCAAGGATTACACTTAAATGGGGGAGGATTGTTGGTAATTTAAGTGTTACCATGTTCATTTATGTAATCAGGGTTTGGTACAAAGATGGGTGAACTCCGAATGCTATAATGAGTTTGGAGGTACGGAGTGTACGCTCATATAAGTATTTATGAGTTTACGGGTATAAATGATCAAGTATAATTCGGAAAACAACTCAAAAGACACAAAAATTTGGTTTTGGGAAAACAGAGGGACAGGCAGCCGCCTGTCACCACAGGCGCCCGCCTGTCAGGTTTAGTCAAGGCTAAATGTTGATCAGGATGTTTTCTCTGTTTTCTGGTTCTCACAGGCGCCCGCCTGTGACTCTTTTCTGCGAATTGTTGTGTCTTTTCATTGGTTTTCAACTGATTCTTCCATATAACAACTTTCCAAAAGGTGTCTACATTTAAGAACGTTTTGCTACTAATATATTAGATCATTTTGAGATAATGGAATGAGATGATTCAATTGCTTCATCATCTTTGAGAGTAAAACAACTTCAACAAAACTCCTCAAGTATTCTTCTCTTTTTGGTGCCAAAAAGTGAAGGGAAACGTAGTCTTATCTCACAAAAGTATTTGTGTAACCCGAGGCATCTTATAAGGGTCAAATAACTTTTGTAGGAAAGTGTTAATCATGATTCTACGTTATATCAAGCATATCAAGTTTTCAGATTTCCTGCGTTTTCTTTTTGACATTGTTGTTCCCTTGAAATTCACAATTCCACAACATGGCAGACATGGCTAGTGAAATGAAAGAATATCAATAGAAAAGAGATCAAGACAGAGACTAGATCAGCAAACTCATCATTTCAAACCTTTTCCTTTGCGTTGAATCTTGTTGTAATAGCTTTTGAGCAAGTTTGAACCATAATGATAAATATATGAAATTTGTTATGTTTTTTATGTTTTTATGTTTTTGCTTTGTTGTAAGGAGGGTATTGGCATCGTCACTAGAAAGGGGGAAATTGTTGAACATATTTTAGTTTTAATGATGGGTGCCAGACTAGCTGTTATAGGGCAAAGGCAGAAAGATGTCTAGATTGAATGTACAGGTTTACTAGAGTTTGATCTTTGTATAGGTTTGATCAAACAAGCATTAATTGTAAAGAGGTCATATGACTTGTTCAACAGATCTATCTTGGTTAGGTGTTCAGTAGAGTGTCTAGGACCTTCTGAAGATTGAAGACTGAGGGTTCAAACTCAGTAATGAAGGCTAAGGGTTCAAACTTAGTAAAAGTCAAGGATATGGGATCAGAATTTAAGGAAGTCTATGATGAGCTAAACTGATCACATATATATTGTGTAGAAGGTCTAAGTTCCATATAAGTAAAGTGGTGATTGGAACTTGGTTATATTAAAAATGGTGTACTCTAACTTCATCATCAAAGATAGATGAGAAGCAATCAGCTGAGGTGTTTATAAAACACAACAAACTAAAAGTCAGCTGACCATACATGTACATCAGCAGACTGATATAACATGTGTCTGTTGAATGAGAAAATCGATTTAATCCAAGTTTTTCTAAAAGACAAATGGATAAGGATGAATTACAAGCATTGGATTAAGCAGTCAATCAACGGCTAGGATGAAATGGATGTTGTAAGGATTTCAGAGCCAAATAAAAAAGGATTTATCTCATTGGTTGACAGACTGACTGTCAGAAGGACACTGACAGTGTCAATATAGTACAACAGAGGGAATTTCAAGAATAATCAGATAATTCTGTAAAGGTTGAATATGAAATTCAAATTCAAATCATAGGATTCACACCTATAAATAAAGGACTCCTGATTCAGATTACAAGGAGAATGAACTAAGTATTTTTGAGCAAGAACAAGCAATATCGAGCAAGAACAATTTTACCCTGCTAAACTTATCTGAGCTTTAACTTACTGATCAATAATCTTCTTCAAGTGTTTTTGTAATCAAGTATTATCCAGTACACACACTTGAAGATTACAAGCTACTGATCTTATCATCCTGACCATAGCTTGATGATGCTGAATCACTTACTTGTTTCAACCCCTTATTTTTAAGAAGAAACTTAAAGACAGAGAAGCACTGTTGAAGTGTCAAGGACTGTAGTTTTTGTGGTGGAGCTGGTGAAGAGGCAATCATACCCTTCAAGGACCAGCAGAGTATTAGGAGCATCAATTCTACTTGTTCTTAGTATTCAGTTTGTGAAGCCATAGTCATAGTCATTGGTCAAGGGCAAACATCTTAGGGACTTTTGTAACTGCTACCTCAAAACATGCCTACTTTTCCTCCAACATCACAGGAGAAGAGTGGACTGACAGGATTACACCACCGGGAACCACTATAAAACTTGCCTACTTTACTTTACTGCATTTACTTTCTGCACTTTACTTTATTTGCATGTTTATCATATCAATCGCTAAACTAGCTGCCGGAATCACACACCTTTACACTACTGAGTATCTAATACTTAGTATCATCTTTAAAAAACAAGTAACAAGGCATAATTTAATTTATTCCGCTGCAACAAATTCAATAGTTTCAATAGTCAGTAGACTGCTGAAGGTCAGCAGACTATTGACCCTGCTGGGTTTGTAAACTCCAAAAAGTTTTAAGTGTTAAGTTTATTCAACCCCCTCCCCCTTCAAAATTTAACCAAAGCCTTTTTAAGGGACCAACAGCCATAATTGCCGTATGGATCCATTCACTGCAATAGGGATACAAAATGAACACAATCGAGGTAACTAGTCAATACCACTACCAAAGTAGGTGGCATGACACTCTAACAACCACAAAGAACACAAAATATACATAGGAAAATAAAAAATGAAATCCTAAGAAGTTGACTAACTAACAAGATATTAACACGATTCCCCGGTAACGGCGCCAGAAAACTTGAGGGCCGTTTTACATCAAAGCCAACTCTAACCGGAAGGGTACCCGGTCGATTGTACTATAAATGGCGAGCAAGATCGTATCCCACGGGGAATCTGGTTAAGTATCAAAGCCAATATCCTTCCTAGTATAGGTGAACACTATTATTGAATATGGTGATTTGTCGGATCACCAGTTCTACAAAACTACTATACAAAACAAAGAATTAAACTATATAAAAGGGATAGCCGAGTTATGATTCAATCTAATAATCACAAATGCAAGTTAAGTTCATAAGTGTTCATGAACTACCAAAATGTTCTTGATGTCATTCATAGGGTGTCGTTTCCTAAATCCAAGAAGTGACACTATTGGTCCTTTGGAAAGGCTAACACAAGTTTAGAGGGGGTGAATAAACTTGTCCCTAAAATTGGATTTTAGGCGAATTAGGTTCAGTTAAAACTTGTGCGGAGTTAAGCTAAATTAGCTGAGTCTAAGTCAAAAATTGACTTATCCTTAACTGAGTTAACCGGGAGCGGATTAAATAAGCCATTATAAAATATGATTTATCAGTTAATATGCTGACTCAGTTTCTAGTGTTTGCTGAGTATGTGAACTAGATGAATATAAATATTTTTCAGTAAGTAAATGCGTAAAGTAATTAAACAAGAATTATAGAGGTTCCCGGTGGTGTAATCCTATCAGTCATCCCTTCCCCTGTGATGCGCAGGAAAATTTCCACTAGAACTTTTGAGATGGCCCAGTTACAAAAAGTCCTATACTGAGAGTCTTTGACTAATCCCTAGCTTCACTGTCTAAACACTTGTAAAACAGGTAGGATGGCTGCTCTTTAATTGTTTGAAACACTGGTCCTTGGAGGGTTTTCTTGCCTCTTCACCAGCTCATTACAAACACAGTTTTCCTGACTACAGCTCAACTGTCCTTCACACCTTCTTGGTGTTTCACAGTATAAAACCTTTGATTAAATCAAAGTTGAGACTTGAATCAATAATTATGATTCAATTGTGATTTGAGCTTCTCTTCTAGATATATAAATTATGCACAGCTCTGTATTTCTTCAAATGATTGATCTTTCTTGAAGATATTTCTTGATCTTGCAATTAAGTATGTAGCAGGAATTCCTTTTGATTACTTTCCCCCTTAGTTTGATCTTTCTTGACTAGATTGATTCTTGGAATTCCACACTCATCTTGTTGTAGAAGAGATCTATTTATAGGGGTTTCTCTAACGGTTAGATCATTAGAATTTGATTCCTTATAGCCATTAGTGGTCCTGCTTTTCTTTATGTATGTCAGTGTCCTTTCTGACATTCATAACGGTCTGATCCTTCATCAGTTTTGCTTATTTCCAGTTGCATAACTGATTCAATAGGACTTGGTCTGTTTTCAGTTTTCAAGAGCATTAACTGGATTTTTATTCTTATTCAAAATCTCAGTACTCTATCCTTCATCTGATTCTAATAGAATCTAAATAACCATTTTCAATTGATCAACTAAGATATCATTGTCCTTAAGATTCTTAGTCCAGTATACAAGATCTATAAAGTTAGTTCAAGTCATCACAACCTTGCCTGAAGTCTAACTTTATAGTCTCGACTTAGTCTTCATAAACTGAGTTTGAACCCTCAGTTCTTCTTTCTTCTAGATAACCCAACTGAGTCTGTGTCTCTTAGCGAACTTACCTTCTTCGTATCTTTCATAACCGAGTCCGATCCCTCGCCATTACGCTGAAGTACTCTTGATCAAGTTTAGTTGGGAACTCGCCCGCAAGTCGATTTCTCATTTTGTCGGTTCTGAACCTAGAACTATTACAGTTCTTGCCTGATTAACTTATACAACTATCAGACTCTATTAAATCCTATACAATGATTTCTAGACATCTTTTTTCTTTGCACTATAATAGCTAGTTATGGCACTTCATCAATAGGGTTTAAGAACAATAACTGATTAAGTGATGAATCATCATCAAAGCATAAACCTTATTTCCAACAATTTCCCCCTTCTTGATGATGTCAATACCCTCCTTAAAAGCAATCCAAATAGATAAAGACAAAATAAAATAATGAAAACATAAAGAACTGAGAAACTGAGATTTTATTTAAAACTGAGTTACAGAGCTGAGTATTAAAATACAATACATGAAAGGAAACTAAGTGTCAGCTTCTTTTCCTTTCATATGACAACTTCACTACTTCTGATTGTCATAACTTTCAGCAAACTCCCTCATGGTTTCATTTGTTGCTATGCAATCAATTCCATGAATATTTGCCCAAATATTCCAAGAATCTATCACATTGTGCTTGCTGAAAAACTTGCTTTTAAATAAAACTGCAAACACAAAGACAGATTTCCTTAATCTTTCATTGGTGGTTGTCCTCGGTAATTTCGGAAAAAACTCTGGTTCAGTCTTTTCAACTTCATCTGATGCCTTATCCAAAGTGCCATCTTTCTCCCATTTTCCTAGTTTGTTCCAATAATGAACAAGAACCTTTTGCATATGTACAAAAGACTCTAGTGCTTGTTCCCTTTATACTGCCTCTTGAATCGGTAGATTTTGAAGACGTTGTACATTTGAGAGTCAAGAGCCAGTCTTTTCTCAGCTGGTTCTGAGAACTTTGCTATGAGTTCCATTTCTTCATCAGTGAACTCTCCTTTAGCTTTCTTCAGTTCAACCAGTTTCTCTTCAATACAACCAAGAACTTGAGGCATGTCTTCTGCATTGACTTTTAACAAGTCCAACCTTCCCCCTTTGTGACATCATCTTTGTTGATCAAGCTCCTAATGTATGAGTTTAGGTGCTGCTGATTTGATACCAAAATGGTTTGAGCAACAACTGATTCTTTTGATGCACTCTCCAATAAGATCAGTCTATCAACTACATTGTTGAGGATTCCCTCCCATCTATCTTGGGTCTCAGTTTTTCTTGCCTCAGTTTCAATGGTTGTTTTTCTGATTGCGATAGGAGTATCATGACGATCAGATTTGACACTGTTTAACCTTTTCTCCATGTTTTCTCTTTCAGATTTGATTTCCTCCATTGCCTTCAGAACTTTTCCGAACACACTTAAGTCGTCTTTCTGAATCTTTATAAGCTCATTGAAGTAAAATTTGATAGTTTCAGCTTGTGTAAGTACATCATCTTTAGATTCAACTTTCTTTTCTTCAACTTTGTCTTTTCCAGTTTCAGCTACTTTTGCTTCTTTAAGAGGAGAAGCAATCTGCTTAAGTTTCTCTTTGTAATCCACAGATTTTATTCTCTTATCAGACTGTCTTCTTACTTCTTCCAGACATGTCTGATCAACGTCTTTAACTGGTGAAATATTCTTATTGAACTCTTCATCAGATTCTCCATAAGCTTTATTAGCTTCAGCTTTTGCAATCTCGAGCACAGTCTTATCAGTTGGAGACTGATATCCTTCTTTTTCTTGATCTTCAGACAGACCATCAGAGTCAGTTTCAGTTTCTTCACTGTCATCTGAACTTTCTTCAGATGAACCTTCTTCAGCAACATCCTTTGTTCCTTCTTTGTCTTGTAGAGAGGCGAGAATCCCTTTTTGTAAATTATGATCTCCCTGAGAATCATCATCATCATCATTGTCATCTTTCTTAGAACTCTCTCCTGCAATAGTTCTTTTCCAATAACTATCTCTGATCAACGCATATCCATTGTTCAAAAATTCGTCAGTGTTGATCAGCTCGGACAGATGGTTGATGTTGTAGAGACAGAACACCCATTTCTCTGTGATTTCCATTTCGGCTAACCGACTTCTCTCGATTAGAAATAGTGCTTTGAGTTTCCAATTTTGATAAGCATGCGATCTCTTGCGCCGCCTACAATCGCCCTCCAACATTAACGGATGATTCGGACGGAGTTGGGATAATTTCACTTTCCCTAGGAATATCCAGATTCGATTCCACATGTGCCTCAAGTCTTATAGTTTCTTCAGTTTCAAGCTGATCAGTTTTGCTAGTTTCCCCTTCAACAACATCTGGGACCACGCTAGCTGGTTTCAGTTCCAGTCAAGGGACCTGAGATGGCAGTTTCAGTTTCCAACTTTCCTTCAGCGGTAACAAGTTCTTCTTCAGCAACTTGTTCTACACTTGTTCCAAGTTCCAGTTCAACAACTGGTTTCTCTTCCGGTGTTGGTTCAACAGCCTGATGTTTTACTGTTTCAATAATCAGTTCAACAACTGATTCCTCTTCTTTCTTATCTTCTGGAACAACTTCTTGTTCATCGACAAGCTCATCCAGAGTGATGACTTGTACCGGTCTTGATTCAACTTCAGCAGCTTCTCTTTCTTGTGACAAAGAATTTTCCAGTTTTTGATAGATTCCTCATATTGAATTCTGGATGCTGACTTTTGTGGTGTGGATCTTGATAAAGATATCAGATTAAGCATTTTGATCACACCAGGTCCAATCAGTTCTTCATCACTATCGGTCTCCTCATCATCAGCTCTCAGGGTTTGTTCCCCCTGAGTTTCAGTTTCTAGTAGTGATGGAGCAGCTTCTTGAAAGCCCTTTGTTGACTCTTCAACAGGTATTTTCTCAGCAATAGGTTCAACTTCAGCAACGATTTGTTTGCTGGTAGTTTCTTCAGTTCTAACTTTATTCCCTTGACTTTCAGCAACTGAGCTGACTGATTTTTCTGGGAAGCCTCTTCTGGTTTCTCAGTAACTTGTTTGGTTGTAACTTCATCAAGTTTCCTCTTTCTTTCTCTCAGTCTTTCAAGATGTTCTAGTGCTTCAGCTGTAGTTTCAATTTTCTTGAAAGACTTCTTCCTTTTCTTCTTGGGTTCAGTTTCAGAACCTCCTGCATTCCTTTTCTTTGATTTTTCTTCTTTGGCTGCAATTTTGCTATCAACAACAGCAGTTTCCTTTCTTCTTGCAATCCCAAAATGGTCAATAATCCTTTGAGCTAGGAGGGCAAGAGTCTTCTTGAGATAAAACCTCCATTTCTTCTCAACATTCTTCTTCTTGGGTATGTCAGAAGATTGAGCGACCAGTTGATCGAAGATAAATCTTTGCCAGTTGAAATCCTCTTCGAACTAGATTATATAAAGTAGATCTATCTTGCTGCCGGATAGATTACTGAAGTTACCTGCATTTCCAATTACGCAATTTTCTAGCATCTTTGTCAGAAAACCGAATTCAATCTTGAGCAGCCCTGTTGATCCAGACAGTGATACATTTGAATCTCCTGAGATAGCAATGTCTTTCCATAATTTCTCTCCCTGTTCTTTAGATATTTTGAGAACTGAGGTGAATCCAGATTTCTCAAATCTAAAGATGTCTGGCATAAGGTTCTCAGTAACCTTAATCTCTTTTCCATTGATATGTGTAAAGTAAGTACGTACATCTTCATCTTCAATGCTTTTGCTTCCAAATTCATAAAAATCACCGATGTTGTCCAAGCATACATTTTTCAGGTTAATGTTGAACACTTGCTCCAATCCTTTGATTTTCCTAATTTTGTTTACGATTCCTTTGGCTAGAGTTGGATCTGTGTATTTAGCCACAAATTGATCTAGAGATATGATCATTCCAGGTTCAACTCTGCTGAAGGCCATTAATTCAGATTGTTATAGAAATTTAAACATAGAGCAAATTCTTCTGAATTATAAAGAGAGAATAGAGTGTAAATGATTTTAGGTAATACACAAGGGTATTTATAAGTGGTAGATTTGATAGTGGTAAAATCTGGGTGGGTAATATAACGTCTTGTCATTAATCATGTCAAGTGTTGGAATACGGAAAAAGCGGTGAGTGGAAAAGATGAACGGTTGAGATGAGTGTAGGGTACGACTGTTCATTAGTAGCTTGTATCAATCGATACGGTATATCTCCATCTGTCAAGATTCGGCTTTGATCTTATCCAAACTTTGAGTCAGTCGTCCGTTCAAATCAGTTAATTCGTCTTGCTAGTCTAGCCTTCGGCACAAGAAAGTGAATTTCGGCACCCTTTCCTTGCTCTTTCCAGGAATGCAAATAAAAAGCATCCCCTGGATAAGCTTCACGCCCGGGAGCAAAGCGAACGAAGCAAAGATAACTGATAAAAGGTTATGAAATAGACTCGACCTACGGGCTCTTGGGGCATACGGCTTGTCTTCACATCTGCACGATAACTTCTCGGAAGAAAACATAGTTAAGCAAGTAACTTCAGTCTTGATTTCGAGTTCAGCTTATATCTGCAAAACAAATTAAGAACATTTTTTGTACCCATATCTGTTTGGGTCGTAGAATCTTCCGGTTTGTTGTTTGCTATTTGCTACCGATCGATTTTATAGTTTTGTCGAGTTTTGAGTTGAGGCCGAGCCGAGTAATTGTCGGTTCTAATAAGCTGTGTCGGTTTTACGAATTCTTGATCATGTTGTGCGGCTACAAACTTAGGTGCAAATCGAACTAGGTCGAGTTTAGAATTCTACGACTATCAAACCCTAAACCCGATCTATCTCCAAATGGTTTTCCGGGTTTGAACTAAATGTTGGAAATTAGATCAACGATGATACTTGTGATATTTATTACCTCTCGTTAGTTCATTAGTTGAGCAAGTTTCCTTACTTATATTATTAGCCTTGATAAGATTGATCTCAGTAGTCAATCTTAGAACTTCAGTTTTCAATAGATCTTTTTCCTTTCTGACATTCTCATAATTCTTTTGAATTCCCTCTAATTCCTTTATGAATATGTCCAAGGTTTCATTGAAATCTTCATTTCTATGATTGTTCATGGCAGTGGGAGTATTGGATGTAGATGCATTTACCTCATGATGTTTGATAGATAAATTTTCAGTTCTAGCTTCTTATCATCTACCGTCTGCTTCCTTTTATCCAATCCAGCATTGTTGCTTGCTAGGCCAGTTCCAAAAAGTTATGATTTCTTCATCACTTTCACCATGATCATTTCCACCAAAGCTTAAGGGTAAAATTTCAGCATTTTCTTCATTGTTTGTGGGGGATGAATCATCAATGAATTTCTCAATAAGCTTTTCTTGAGTTTCAGCGATGAGAGCCTGAAATTTTGTTTTATAGTCATCAAATCTTAAAAATGAATATCTAAGCAAATTTCTAAAATGATTGTGTGATTCCATGATGCAGGTTTTTAAAATCAGCTAAGGTTGGTCACAGAAACAACTGATAAGAAATGATTGTTGGTATCGAAAATAACTGATGCACGAAGCGGTAATCGATTTGGATCACCTCCAATAGGAAAAGCTGCTCCGATACCAATTGTAGGTCATTTGGAAAGGCTAACACAAGTTTAGTAGGGAGAGAATAAACTTGTCCCTAAAAACTGGATTTTAGGCAAATTAGGTTCAGTTCAAACTTGTGCGGAGTTAAGCTAACTTAGCTGAGTCTATGTCAAAAACTGACTTATCCCTAACTGAGTTAACTGGCAGCGGATTAAAGAAGCCTTTATAAAATATGATTTATCAGTTAATATGCTGACTCAGTTTCTAGTGTTTGCTGAGTATGTGAACTAGATGAACATAACTATTATGCATTAAGTAAATGCGTAAAGTAATTAAACAAGAATTATGGAGGTTCCAGGTGGTGTGATCCTGTCAGTCCTCTCTTCCCCTGTGATGCGGAGGAAAATTTCCACTAGAACTTTTGAGATGGCCCAGTTACAAAAAGTCATATACTGATAGTCCTTGACTAATCCCTAGCTTCACTATCTAAACAGTTGTAGAACAGGTAGGATGGCTGCTCTTCAATTGTTTGAAACACTGGTCCTTGAAGGGTTGTCTTGCCTCTTCACCAGCTCATCACAAACACAGTCTTCCTGACTGCAGCTCAATTGTCCTACACACCTTCTTGGTGTTTCACAGTCTAAAACCTTTGATAAAATCAAAGTTGGGACTTGAATCAATAACTATGATTCAATTGTGATTTTAGCTTCTCTTCTAGATATATAAATTATGCACAGCTCTGTATTTCTTCAAATGATTGATCTTGATCTTTCTTTGAATGCTTTGAAGATCACTTGAAGATATTTCTTGATCTTGCAATTAAGTATGTAGCAGGAATTCCTTTTGATTACTTTCCTCCTTAGTTTGATCTTTCTTGACTAGATTGATTCTTAGAATTCCACACTCTTCTTGTTGTAGAAGGGATCTATTTTTAGGGGTTTCTCTAACGGTTAGATCATTAGAATTTGAATACTTATAGCCGTTAGTGGTCCTGCTTTTCTGTATGTATGTCAGTGTCCTTTCTGACATTCATAACGGTCTGATCCTTCATCACTTTTGCTTATTTCCAGTTCCAAAACTGATTCAATAGGACTTGGTCAGTTTCCAGTTTTCAAGAGCATTAACTGGCTTTTTATTATTCTTCAAAATCTCAGTACTCTATCCTTCATCTGATTCTAATTGACTAAATCAGAGTACACCATTTTCAATTGATCAACTAAGATATCATTGTCCTTATGATTCTTAGTCCAGTATACATGATCTATAAAGTCAGTTCAAGTCATCACAACCTTGCCTGAAGTCGACTTAATCTTCATAAACTGAGTTTGAACCCTCAGTTCTTCAGTCTTCAATAACTGAGTTTGAACCCTCAGTTCTTCTATCTTCTAGATAAGCCAACTGAGTATGTGTCCCTCAACGAACTTACCTTCTTCAGTTCTTTCATAACTGAGTCTGATCCCTCAGTTAAGGTTTAAGTACTCTTGATCAAGTTCAGTTGGGAACTCGGTTCAGTAAGTCAGTTTCTCATTTTGTCAGTTCTGAACCTAGAACTATTACAGTGCTTGTCTGATTAACTTATACAACTATCAGACTTTATCAAATCCTATACAATGATTTCTAGATATCTTTTTGCTTTGCACTATAACAGCTAGTTATGATACTTCATCAATAGGGTTTAAGAACAATAACTGATTAAGTGATGAATCATCATCAAAACATAAATTTTATTTCCAGCAGACACCATACAATAATCTACCCTCCTTTGTCAGGTTCAACCGTCCGCTGACAGGATTTAACTGACCTAACACGGTCTACATTCAATAAAACTCTCAACAAGTTGGTACAAACCTCACACACGAAACTAAATCTAAACAACTAAGTCGGTTTACAGGGTGATTCCAGAACCCCGGTTCCCGTACCCTCTTGCAAAATACATATTTAAAGACGATACGTGTAGTACGATTATCGAGTGTCCAAATCATCAAACGTGATCAAGAACAAGTCCTAGAACTACAAACACATCAAGAATCACCAAATCAAACATCAAGAACACCACATGAATAAACTAAGGTTAGATATTGAAGATTATCACATAACTCATCTATAAAACGATTATCTACAATTTAACTACAAAATACAAGAAATAAACAATAAAAGTAACAAGAATCAAGATCGAAAGCAAGAAGAAATCGAAATTACAGGAAATCGAGATGAAGAACACCGGAAACGATAACGAAATCCAAACTGAAATAGCAATAGCCTAGTAGCATTGGTCTTCGAATTACAACAAAATAAACCTAATTTACACTAAATATGTACTATTGGTCCCTTGCAAAGGCTTTGGTTAAGTTTAGAGGGGGGTGAATAAACTTAACACTTAATACTTTTGGAGTTAACAAACTCAGCAACTTCGCAGCCCGTGACCGCTCGCAGTCCGCCGACCACTCGCAGTAGTCTGGCGACGGTTCGATAAGCTGCGACTATTGATTTTTCCGAATTTGTTGCGGCGGAATATATTCAAATTAAGCCTTATTACTTGTTGTTAAAATATGATACCAAGTATTAGATACTCGGTAGTGTATGTGTGTGATTCGGTTGCTAGTTCGGTAGGTTGATGTGCTAAATATACTGAATGCAGAATGTAAATGCAGAAAGTAAGTAGGCAATTTTTATAGTGGTTCCAGGTGGTGTAATCCTGTCAGTCCACTCTTCTCATGTGATGTTGGAGGTAATTCACTAGAGATCCTTGAGGTAGCAGTTAAAAAAATCCCTAAGTTGTTTGTCCTTCACCAATAACTATGGCTTAACAAACTGAACACTTGGAACAGGTAGGATTGCTGCCCCAAAGTCTTCCACTAGTCCTTGAAGGGTAGGATTGCCTCTTCACCAGCTCCACCACAACCAACAGTTCTTGACACACAAAAGTGCTTCACTGCCTTCAGCAGGTTTCTTGTAAAAGAAAGTTTGAATCAAGTAAATGATTCAACTTTCAGCAGCTTGACCAGGATGATATGATCAGCAGCTTGTTTACTGGATCAGTAGCTTTAAGTTCATTAGGGTCAGCAGGGTGACTTCTTGATAAGAATCTGAAGCTCAAGATTATCTGTTGTTTTTCTCTCAAAAATCATCATATGTTTATGTAACAGGGGTCTTCTATTTATAGGTGATAATCCTTGTGACTTATGTTTGAAATTCAAACATATCCATTTCAGATTTGTCCCATCTTGACTTGCTTTCTGTCCCTGTACATAGTACTGACACTATCAGTTTAATTTTTGTCAGATTTCAGACTGTCCACCCTTTGACTTGTATCCATTGGATAAACCTCTGTTTCTTTCCAACGTCCCTTTAATCTTGGCCATTGATTTGTTGACAATACCAAGAGTTGTTATCTGTCATTTTCCTTGTAATCTTCCAATGTAACCTTTGATTAAATCGAAATATATGTTCAGGAGGTTCCTGTGTATGTATGTCTGCTGAAATACATATCAGTCCGCTGATCCAGGGTTGCTGTGTTTGTAAAACACTACAGCTGACTTCTCTTATATCTAACAATTTATTATGAAGTTAGATTACATCATTTTGATCATAACTAAGTTCCAATCACCACTTAACTTATGAAACTTAGACCTTGTACACAAGGTATATGCAATCAGCTTAGGTCATCACAGACTTCCCTAAATTCTGATTTCATATCCTTGACTTTAAATACTAAGTTTGATCCCTTAGCCTTCAATAACTAAGTTTGAGCCCTCAGCCTTCAGTCATCAGCAGGTTCCTAAACTAGTCTACTGACTCAGGTACCCTCGATATAGACGAGTGTGTCCGTGGCGATGAAAGTCAGCTGACCTTTTACAGTCACTACAAGAAAAATGGGTATTAGTTAGGAAAGTTTAATGACGGGAGGCAATCCACTCATTATATGGTACTTATGGTGAGGGGAAAATGTATTTTAATAATTCTTGATGACCAACTCTAATATCCTGTCATTATAGATCACAATTCCCGTCATATGATACAGTACCTAAATAAAACCCTCATTATTTCTTTACCATTTATTTTTTATGTTTATATCTTCAATATTACCATCATTTTACATTTTTTTATAAAAACATTTTACTTTAAAACAAAACTAAATAACCCTAACCTTCATCTCTTTCACTTCCCAATCCGTCACTCCCTTGCACTCTCTGTTCGACCTCCGCCGCTCCGCCTACAGCCGTTCTGCCTTCCGGTGCCCTACCCACCGCGACTCTACTCTCCACCGCTCTACTCACCGTGAATCTACCCTCCACCGCTCTGCTTCAAGTGCTTCGATCTCTTTATCTTTGCTCTTTTAATGTCAGCGACGATATGGGAATTTTTTCGAGGTAAGCACTCTTCGATCGGTAGTCAAATTCTTTGGGTACTAAATCTAATTATCCACACTCTTACAACCTTAATGCTACAAGATTCTAAGTTCCAGAAAAAAAAATCTGTTTTGATTTTAGGTTTTCTAATACTGTTTAGCTTTAATCTTCATGCCTATTTCATTTTACTCGACTTTTAGGAGCAATTGTCAGCCATTTTGTCAGAATGAGCTATCTAGGTTGAATGTATTTAGTGTTAAATTTTCTCTAAACTATAGAATAATTTACATTGATAATTTAATTTTTTTTTTAGCCTTTAGGGTGCTACCGTTGACTTGGTTTTGTAGTTTTTTCTACATTTTTATGGGTATACTATTTAATAAAGTAGGGATGTCGACTGTTGTCAAAGTCTTAATTCACTAATTCAGTACCCAATCTTTGTTTCTTCTTCAAATCAGTTTTTTCTACCTTGGTAACCTCTGTTTGACCTATCTCATATACGTCTCTCTTTGGTAGAATCTATTTGACCAAACATGAGGCATATTAAATCATATGACCCCTGAGCTGGTGATGAAATGCAAATCTGATTGAACTTGTGCAGCCCATGTAAGACTTCCTCTATCAGAAGCTAGCATGCTAGCCCGGATTATCAGCTGATGCTTGATGTTTTTTACTTAGAGTCCCACAATTTATAAGGTATTATCAATACAGATTTAGTCTTTTTTTTTGAGCATATGCAAATGTGAATGTCTTGTATTTTTTTTATGGAATTTGAGTTTGAGCATATGCAAATGTGAATGTCTTGTATTTTTTTATGGAACTATAAATAAGAAAGCACATTATGTTGATTACTGAACGCTGTTATGCACCTCTACCTTTTTCTGTACACTTGAACTAAATTTTTGCAAAGCTTTATGAAGTCGTACTTTGTTGGCTGTTGCATTCAGGATCATATTTTATAGTGTTTTATCTGTTCTTCTGAGTTTCACATGTTGTGAGGTTGCAGATTTGCTGGTTCAGGTATCCGAATTCTATCGTTTTGGATTTTATCTTCAACCTTTTGTTTTCTACCTGTTCTCTTGAAAGTGATTAGTTGTATCATATCCTTGTTGGTTAGAACTATTTTGATGTTAGCACTTTTTCGATAGGTGATTTGTTCATATGACCTCTTGATACATTAAACTAGTGTTCAATGTTAAACTATTATAGGATCTCATATTGATGTAATGGGTACTTTCATGAAATCTTGTGTGTTAATGTATTAACAGCATGGAACACAATGTGTAATATGTGCATAGATGAAACGGGAAAAAGAAAAGAAAGTGTATATGGTAGACGAGAACCTGATTGATTTTTCATGATTGATAGAAAACAACATTGAAATTCATAGGTCTGCCACCGTGTAAAACTTGCCTTCTTATTTATTTTATTCAAGTGTGTTGTATTGTCTTTTTAAACTGCCAGCTTTCAAGGAAAGGTAGAGGGAATTGCTCTTGCTTTGCTAATCACTTTGCGTGTTGGTTTCTCGTTGATCCAACTCTTATTTTTGGCCGTGTAGAGTCTTTGTTGTGTGATTTTTTGAATTAAGTTTGGTGTGCCGATTCAAGTCGTTACATTTTCTCGGGGATCAATTCAAGTTGCTAAATGGAATGGAACAAAAGTATATGTAAAGATTCTTGACAAGGACACTTATCGGACCCCGAAAGCATGTATAAGCTGAAATTTCCTCATGTACTTGATTATTTTTTTTCCCTAGGGTAATTTCTCACAAAATCAGCCCAAATCTTTTTCTTATGAAAAGATGGCTGAGGGGAGGGGGTGGGTATTCTAGTTCAGTTATCTAATTGAGAAATAAGAACTTGCAGAGTCTAAGTATCAAGCCACGGCTAACCCCACGAGTAAATTACACTAGAAACGGATACTTAACACTACAAATTTGTGGTGTGGTAATAAATTACCTTTCTTAGTTTCTAATTTAACATTTCATGAATAATCAAACATGTTGAGGACAAGTAAAGGTAAATTTCATATAGAACTCGAAATAACATCACTTTAAGATTGGAGAACAAGTAAAGGTCATTATGGTGATAGGGGCTTCCACTGCTCTTTTGCAGTTCTTGTTATAACAGATTCCCCTTGTGGGACTTGAATATCTGATATCTACACTAAGATTAACACGATAAAAGTAAACCTGAGATTTGTATGCTACATCGACTGATATACTATTGTGGATAAACAAGATATGTTATATGCTTGTCCTATCCACAGCAAATTGGTTTCTATTATTATTTGTTTTTATGTGTTTGTAGTTGTAATTCAAAAATAATTTCTTTTGAATATTTGTCAGATTGCATCACTAATAATGTTGTAAATGTTTTATTTTCAGTTTTGCCGGTTTACCTTCAGATTTCTAAGTTGTTGTTTGAGTAGGAAAATGGCTCCTAATAACGAATGGATGAGTTTATGGAATGATCGATTGAATGCAAAATACAAGGCTGGAATCCGAGAATTTTTGGATTATGATTTTAGGAACACCGGTAAGGAGGATAATATTTTGTGTCCGTGTATTAAGTGTATGAACACAAGTTATGGGTCTCGAGAAACGATAGAAACACATCTTCTTGTGAACGGAATAATGCAAAATTATACGACGTGGTATTATCATGGTGAAAAGTTCGGTGAGTCTTCATTCGATCAAGAAGAATCAAATGGAAGCAGTTCTAATGATGGAATTGATGGAGTCTTAAGGGGTTTGTATCCGGATATGGATGGTTTTCATAGGAGTGGGCAAGAAATTGGTTCCACAAGTCAAGATAATAATGCAGAAGAACCTAACGATGCAACAAAAAGATTCTACAGATTGTTAAAAGACTCCGAACAACCAACTTATCTCGGTTGTGAGACCTCAACATGGTGAATCTTTCATTTATGACCGTGTGTCGACAAGTTCTTTTGATGGGAATATTCAGGATATTTTGACAACAAACTATGAGCCAATAGTAGTTGACTTGCCAACAATCAAAAGGAAGAGAAAGAGAAAGGAGATTTGAGAAATACATTTCAAATTTGCTTTGAGGTCAACATCAAGTATGGAGGTTTGTCTTCTATTATATTTCCTTTTCTTGATATAACTTTTACTCATAACTTGACTCACTTTTTAGTTTTAACACTGTTGTTGTAATCCTTTGCCAGATTGAGAAAATGATGGTTCATTTTGTCATATGTGTACATATTTCTTCTCAGCTGAAGTAGCTACGACTGGAGTAGAGTCAAGTAAATCTCTGGTAGCTGCTCTTTCTACTTTTTTGTCTTAATAATCTCTAGAGTGGCATTCTCGCATTATAAAGGTATTGTTCTCGAAAATTATTCTCCCATGTCTGTGTTGTTTATGGCTTATGATTGAGTGAAACCTTTGATTTGAGTTTTAGAATTTGATCACAATTACTCATGACTCATGTAATGTGTTAAACTTGCTCACGTTTATGTCCCTTATTGTGGTTTGATGAATAAATTTTGGTTGAGGTATTGTTTGGATTTTATCTGGTTTAGAGAGCTTCTGATTTTTGTTTGTGCATTGAACTATGATAAAGTTGGTTTCCCTTGGATTGATAGTTTTGCAGGTAAACAATCTGAAATTTCTACTAGATGCTTGGCGAAATGATGCACTAAGATTCCTCTTTTAGTGTTTTGCTATTGTTTGTTGATAATGAAGGCAGCGTGAGGGGATTTGTCGAGCCAGGTCTTGTTATATTCAGATTATTTCTGTGATCCGTTTTTGTAAGAGGATGCCGGTGGCTGTGTCACTGGTTTTGCAATACTGCTGTTTTTCTGCTTTTTTTTGCTGTTTTCTGCTGTTTTTTTTGCGTTTTTTATTGCTGTTTTTCTGCTGTTTTCTGCTGTTTTTTTGCTGTCACCGGTCTTGTTTTCTGATGTTTTTTTTCTCTGTTTTTTGCTGTTTTTACAAATTTCTTTGTTGTTTTTCTGTTGCCACTGGTTTGGTATTCTTTCTTTGCTCTTATTGGTGTTATTTCTACAGTTGCAAATGTGATATTGTGGAGGAATAAAACCTGACTGCTTGAATTCTTGGGGTAACAATGGCGGCATGGTTGGTATTTGAGAGATGTGGTTACACTCTGATATCATTAGTTTCCAGTGTGTTCTTGCTCCTCTTCACCATACTTTATCTCTCGGGCTAAATCAACAAAGAATTCTAAACGAGTAATTCGAGTTCATCTACTTTATTATCAGACCATGGTGATTTAGAATTTGGAGAGCTATCTATCTTGGCATATGTAAGTGTGCACATCACATGTATGAAAGTTTGATTCTCTCTGTACTCTTTAGGCATCATGTTAAAAAGCTTCAGATTCTGTTAGATATCCTTAGCTATGAGAAACGAAAACGGGCATTTTATGTGAAACGACTTTATCCACGATGAATGCGAGCATCATGTTGTATTTATTTCATATTCTTCCGTGTGTTGTTTGCAATGCTCTTTTTTTTTGGATGGGATTAACTAAGAATTTCTCAAAGTTAAAATGATGTGAGATTTCCAAGGGGTTAGGGTCTCTATCATCATCATTATCATCTGAGATATTGTGCTTGGTTTCAAACCTATAACTATTTTCTAATAAACTTATAAAAGACCTCTAAGTTATAATGCTTTTGGTTATATGCGGGAAGGACTCGGGGACACCGAGTTACTCATGTTAAAAAAGAAGCAGGATGTTCGTAATTATATGTATGCACCTGGGTAGAAAAGAAGCATACATTTGATGTACGTATATGAATTATTTGTTCAATTGTACCAAGATTGGAACTTTCTTATTAATGCATGAGAAATTCATACGATTGTGTTTTAACATTATTATCTATGTCACTAATTTTATTTTAGCAATAGTGTTGGCCTAATGTAGAGAGGGGTTCATGATTAATAATGGTGGTAATTGTCATCAATAAAACAATTACTGAGGGGCGGATGACTTGTAATGAGAGGCTATGTTTTCATTGTATCATTATTTTGTGAGGGGAAAGTTAAGCTATACCGAGGGGATGTTTGGACATTAGATCATGATTTAGTGGGGGGTAAATAGAGTTTTAGTGAGGGTATATGCCCTAATAAAACATTACTTAATGTAGGGAAAGTTAAGCTATACCAAGGGGATGTTTGGTCATTAAATCATGATTTAGTGAGGGGTAAATGGTGTTTTAGTGAGGGTATATACCGTAATAAAAATAATATTTAATGAGGGGCAAGTGAACTATTGTGACAAAATATGTTGTCACCAGAACAAATTTTAATGAGAGGAAACACATGTCACTAAAACATCAAAAACCACGGGACCTTTTACTCTCACAATTTAGCTTTATATAGAGAAGCAGTAAGGACGGGCGATGAGAGTAATTTTCCTCTCATTAGAAGTCTTTAATGACGGGAAATTGTCTTTTAATGACCGGATTTCCCCTCATTAAAAATCGATTTTTTTGTAGTGAATTGATCACTAGGGGGTTAATGGTAAATAAGGATAAGATGTTCTAAAAAGGGTTAACGGTAACTTCCCGATTTAGAATGAACAGTCTGTGGAGGATTAATCCATATGTAATGATTATATCAATGGACGCTTATTATTATTCCCGTGAGGAGATAAATATAATCTTATAATCGGAGGAGTACAGTCACGGGATTATGGTGGCATATTCCTGTGATTGATTTATCGAATATAATTATTTCGTAAGATAATTATTTATTTGATTTATCGGAGCCGGCGATTATTAGTCCATGGTCCCCGACGTGCCTCCTAATATAGCATAGCTATTCTCGGACGTCGAATCCTAATAATATTAATTTAGTTCTTGTTGGACTTTATTAAAACGATATGTGAATTAATTGTTTAGTGGACTATTAAATTAGTTGGGCTAAATAATTAAATACACGGAAAAGACATTTTTTAGTGGACTCGGCCCAAATTAGTGTGTTGACAATTTTGACCCAATTGGTCAAATGTGGAAATTGCGTGTGACCTTTTATTTGATCAAAGGTGGCACAAGTTTGATTAAATATTTGTTAAGAAATTAGTTTTCTTGGATAATTATTTAATGTGTGATTTATCTTTTATTTGTTAAATGATAATTCATGAAATATTAGATAATAATATGATTTATCCTAATTTGTTTGGGATAATTATTTTATTTATCTTTTATTTGGAAAAAGGATTAATGTAATAATTATCTCTTAATTATTTAATCCTTGGAGGCTAAGTTTTACTCTCCTATATAAAGAGAGTTCTCCCAAGCCTTAACACACTTTGCATATTTCGACTTCTCCCTATAGTAGAGAGAAGAAAATATTTCGGCCAAGGAGAGAGTGGGAGAAATCTTGGAGATTTTTCCGGTAGCATATCGGAAGGGTTCGAGTCGAGAATTCCTTCCACCGGGAATTGCTTGGATCACGCGATCGGAAGACTGTGGTGCTCTTCACACCTTCACATTCATCCTTTTGCGGTTCTTCAACTTGAATTTTGAGATTCAAGAGGTATGATCTACATCCCCCTTGTAGAATAGATCTAGTTGTTTTATTACGTGTATTATATAGATCTAGATCCTTAAAATCGCTTCCGTTGCGGATGGTATTACTAACACAAAGAGGGAAGATAATGAATACAAGAATGAAATTTTGTTCTTGATTACTCTTATTGATGGATTTTATATGTGATATTTATTGTTATAAATGGATTGTTTAAGTTTTAATCTTGATTAAATTTGAGTTTTGTCGATTGCTTTTGTAGGTCAACAACATCAATAACCGCAGGAGAATTTCGCGTTCATATCAACAACCAGTTCCAGATAAATTGCATATCATCTCTTTATTTAAATAGGTTTATGTTTTTAACGTTTAATATAAGGTATTTTTAGTATATTTAGCTGTTGTAGGCTTTTGAGGATTTGTGACAAAATAAAATATATGTGGACTAACTAATTGCTTATAAAAGGCAAAATAAAGGTATGTAAAGAATAGTTCACAAAATCCATCACAACTGGGAAAAGTTTCATAAAACGAAATCAACACTATTCAGTAGACGCGATACTTAGCAATATCATAACGGCGGTGATAATTTTTTATGATGATGAATTAAATTCGTGCATGAGGTATTTGATGAAATCATCATCGGTTTAATTTTTTTCTATTATTAATTTTTTTTGTAGCTGCAATCCAATAAGCAACACCATATGCATCATTTTCCTATATACATATTTAGGAAAGAAAATAAAATCAATTTTGACCCAAACCCGGTAATTACCCATTAGACCCGCTCCAAACCCAGAGGAAAAAAAATTAAATAAATTACAACTCCTTTCTTAAAATGTCATAAATAAAAAAATAAAAAACATGTTGGAAAAAGATAGTAGTAACTCTTGTTCTAAAAAGTCTACATAATAAATTACATGAATAATAGTCAAATCTCATAAATAATAAAAAAGAATATAAGTAAAAAAAAACATGTTGAAAAAAAAGAGTGTAGTAACTTCTTTCCCGAAATGTTTCCACAATAAATCCCACAAAAGATAGCCAAAATCTCATAAAAAAAAGAATAGAAGAAAAAAATATGTTGAAAAAAGAGGATGTAGTAACTAATTTCCTAAAATGCCTCCACGATAAATCACAGGAATAAATAGCCATATCTCATTAAAAAAAAATAGAAAAAGACGTTTTCTTTTGCGAAAAGTAAAATAAAAATAAAAATAAAAACGTTGAATAAAGAGAGAATAGTAGGTTGTTTCCTAAGTAAATTAAAACTCTTTCTCTTTCTCAATCAACATAATCAGTTTCAATTCTTTTAAATTTAAATTAATAAATAGAGAAATCTTATAAAAAAAATAGAAGAAAAAATAACATTGAAAATAGAGTGTAGTAACTTCTTTCCTAAAATGTCTCTAGACCTAGACATGTTTTTTTCCGAAAGGTTAAAAAACAAAACTTTGAAAAAGAAGGTGTAGTAACTCCTTTCATAAAATGTCTCCATAATAAATCCTAGGAATAAATAGCCAAATCTCATAAATAAATAAATAAAATAGAAGTAAGAAAACATGTTGAAAAAAGAGAGTGTGGTAACTTATTTCCTACAATGTCATAAATAAAAGTGTTTGAATGTTGAGGCTGAAGGAGAGTCCCTATAAATGACATATGATCTACATACAAGTGTTTTACTATATTGTGTCATTTCAAGTGTTACCGAATGAGAAAAAAAACTTTTTAACTGTGGTCAATAATAAGTTTCGACAATCTCCTTTAATACATGTTGAAAACCTGATAAATTTAAACTTAGTATATTTAGTTTAAAGCTTTGTAGGGCACAAATTTATTTTTTTTTTCATTTTTTATGGTTGCGTTCGTGAGATAGTTTGAAAGGAGGTGTTTATGATTTCTTATAGAAAAATGTTTTGAGAGGGTTTGGGATTTCTCAAGCACAATTTAGGGCTTTGTTTATTGTTTAAGTTGGGTTGAGGGACAAGCTGAGGCGAGAGAGAGGTGTAAGGTGAGACTAGGAGATGGTGTACATTGGTAAGATGCGTAGGAGGGAGGCTACAGGTAGGGGTAGTGTGTTTCTTACATATGTTGTTTTTCTTTTGGAGTCAAAACTAATCTTTTTTTCATGAGTTAATCGTTTTAAATATATTTTTTCTTAAGATATCCGATATAATGTGTTGATAGATAACACATTATTCAAGTTCTCTATGATATGACATTGCATGTCTAACTTAATATTATCAATCTTCACACAATAAAATTCTAATATTTTATGTTTTATATTGTTATCTCCGTGTATCACACGGGTTTTTGACTAGTATATATATATATATATATATATATATATATATATATATATATATATATATATATATATATATATATATATATATATATATATATATATATATATATATAGCAAATACAATAATATAGATGTAGTTACATAAAAAAAAAAATATAGTAACACTTATAATAAAGATATAATCACAACAACAAAAATGTAGTAACATAAAAAAGTAGTAACAACCAATATAATATAGTTACAAAAGAATGTAGTTAAAAATAAAAAAAATGTTGTAACATATAAAAAGAAGCAGTAACAACCAATAAAATATAGTTTGAACCCAAAAAATTTAGTAACATTCGAAAAAAAGGGAGTAAAAGACAATAAAATAGATATGGTTACTGCAAACAAATATAGTAACATTGATTAAGAAGTAGTAACAACCAATAAATTAGATGTAGTTACAGAAAAAAATGTAGTAACATTGATATGAATCGAGTAACATAGGTAGAGTAATTTTGCGTCAAAATTGTAGATAAAATGAGTATTTTATTTTTACAAATGGATGCCTAAATCATGGAATAGTGATAGACCGTTACAATAAATGGTCATAATTAATTAAATAAAATCTTCTATTTTTATGCTAGGCATCTTATTATTATTATTATTTATAACAACTGATGAATATATACACTACAAAAAAAGAAGTTTTTAAGATAAACTATTAGTGACAAACGCTAAAATTTCTCACAAAATGATAGCTACTTGTGACAAAAAAATTCATGTGTCATAAAAGATATATTTACTAGTGACAACAGGACAAAGTTCTCACAAAAGCTCTTAAAATTTGTCACAAGTACCATGACATATGATGGCACGAGATTATAGCATATTTTATATAAGCCTTTTGTGACGATGCCACTTGTTATAAATGAATGGTATTGCTTTAATTTTATTTATTTTATTATTATTGTATCAGTTCCGGTGACAAACGGTAGTCACCATTTTGTACCGGAGGTTACTAAAAAGGTGAACTCTTTTTGTCGTACGCATTCGTCGATTCCGATTCTCCATTATTTTTCAAGTCGGCGACAATCGACGTTTTCAATCCCCGCAGGGTTTCTCTCCACAAGACATCCGTATCTGGACATTTTGAAAATTCATCTGCTGAGCACATATATCCGCCGATTGTAAAACAAATGCTTAGGATACGCTTCTTTCGGAGGTTCGATTCCAGTTCTCACGACTCGGTGTTGATTATGGTAATTTGGAAGCAGGGTTTTTTTTGTCCGATTTGCTGCTCTTTATGCGTTTTGGTTTTCCTTGACTATTTTTATGTCCGATTTGGTGCTCATTGTTATTTTAGGATCTGTATGAAAGACCGGTTGCATTCATTTTGTTCATGTTTTTATATTCTTTTTTTGGTCTTTGAAGGATGCTAAGCGCATATCCAAGGCCACTTCATGCAACAAATGCAAGCAGTCGTACACCATGTTTCTATTAGAAAATGTTTCTACAACTCCCGAATGGACTTTCATCACAAAGAAACAAATCCTAAAACTAACAATGAGCACCAAATCAAACATAAAAATAGTCAAGGAAAACCAAAACGCATAAAGAGCAACAAATCGGACAAAAAAACCTTGCTTCCAAATTACCATAATCAACACCGAGTCGTGAGAGCTGGAATCGAACCTCTGAAAGAAGCATATCCTAAGCATTTATTTCACAATAGGCGGATATATGTGCTCCATCGGAGATTCGAAGCAGATGTGATATGAATCTTGAACCATATTCTATGCAAGATCCACAAGCATGTTGGATTGGTCCTGAAACTCGACTCCAATGGAAAATAAGGTGCACATCTTTGGGTAATTTGGTCCATTTAATAATACGAGAATCCAAGTCCAAGAATAAAGAAGATTTTGAAGTCATTAAGTTCGTCATTTATGCTTACTAACATAATATGAGCAAAGGTAATTTGTGGTATTTCACTGTGTATAAAGATTGAGTACAAGGTGTTTATATAGTGGTACAACGGCTTGGGCTCCAAGACAATAAATAAGGAATAATAAAATACAATTACAATTATTAATCAAATATTAATCCGTAGATAATATATCCTCGACACGCCCCCGCAATCCCGTGGGTAACTGGTGAACACGGAGATTGGTTTTTAATGCTGAAAACCGCGGATTCCCTAAGGGCTTCGTCATAACATCCGCAACTTGGTCCTTGGAGCTTAAAAAGGAGACCGAAAGCTTTTTGGAAGCAACTAACTCCCGAACATGGTGAAAGTCGATCTCAATATGTTTGGTGCGAGCATGGAACACGGGGTTGTGAGCAAGATACGTTGCACCGATATTATCACACCACAAAACGGGTGGAGATGGGAGAGAGACACCCATATCACCGAGGAGGCTGCAGAGCCACTGAAGTTCAGCAGCGGTATTGGACAGCGTCTTATACTCAGCCTCAGTACTGCTCTTTGAAACTGTCAAGTGTTGTTTAGCACGCCAACTGACCAGGTGAGACCCAAGGAAAACACAATAAGCACCCACAGAGCGACGATCATCCGGATCAGCAGCCCAATCCGAGTCAGAGTATGCATGAAGGATAGCTGGAGAACCGCGGGAAAAGAACAAACCATCCGAAACTGTGTGCTTGAGGTAACGTAGGATGCGTTTTACCATCCAATGAGCCTCTGTAGGGCGTTGCATAAATTTACTGGCACGGTGAACAGCAAAGGCAATGTCAGGCCTCGTAAAACTAAGATATTGAAGACCACCAACAATGGCGCGATATAGGGCCGGATCAGAGAATAGTGGGCCGGCATCCTGATACAACCGAGTGGATGCAGACATCGGTGTTAGACAAGGTTTGGTTGTAGTCATAGCCGCACGCTGTAAGAGCTCAACAATGTACTTCCTCTGAGTCAGATAGAGGACCTCAGGGAAAGATAACACCTCAACTCCTAAGAAATAGTGGAGAGTCCCAAGGTCCTTGACGAAGCGACGGCCAAGATGCTTGAATAACACGCTCAACAAGAGATGAAGAAGTGCCGGTAATAATGATATCATCAACATAAATTAATACAAAAATCCGATGCCCTGCAGAGGAATATATATATAAGGAGGTGTCAGCCGTGGATGCCACAAAACCAAAGGCAGAGAGAGCAGCGGTAAGTCTAGAGAACCAAGCCCGAGGAGCCTGGCGTAAACCATATAGACTACGCTTAAGGCGACAAACATAACCCGGGTAGTCAGGGTGGACAAAGCCCGGAGGCTGCTGCATGTAGACCGGCTCAACAAGATTGCCATGTAAGAAGGCATTTTGGATAAAAGGATCCGAATAGTGACCGGTTTGACAACCGGACTGAATGTCTCAGAGAAATCAATGCCCTCAGTTTGGTGAAAACCTTTGGCCACTAGACGTGCTTTGTGGCGCTCAATGTGACCATCCGCATGGTGCTTGGTGCGAAACACCCACTTATTACCAATGATGTTCATGTGAGGACGAGCAGGCACCAAATCCCAAGTGTTGGTACGTAAGAGAGCATTAATTTCCTCACGCATAGCATCACGCCAAACAGCTGATTTCGAGGCCTCGGTATAGGAGGTGGGGTCAGTGGTGGCCGAGCTCAGGAGGGCTTTGGGTAAAGGATAACGGATAAAGTCCGGATGGTCTTTGGGCTTAAGAGTGTTAGTTTTGGTGCGGGTAACCATGTGGTGTGGCCGGTGAGGAGGGTCAGGAACAGGTGGAGTAGGGGTGGGTTGAGGAGAAGGTGACTCGGGCGGGGAGGAAGGAGGGGAAGGAGGAGGTGACGAAGGTGGTGTAGGTTGGTGGGCGGGTGGGGTGGATTGAGTAGTGGAGGCCGAGGGTGGGGATGGCAGAGGAGGAATGGAAGCAGGGAGGAGGACCGTAGTGGGGATAGACGAGAGAGGAGTAGGACTGGGAGAGTATGGGAACTGACTCTCGTCAAAAATGACATGTCGGGCAATGTAAACACGACCCGTCGACAAATCAAGACACTTATATCCATGGTGGGATGGGCTATAGCCCAGAAAGATGCAGGATTTGGAGCGGAAGTCCATCTTGTGGCGATTGTAGGGACGAAGGTAAGGCCAGCAAGCGCAACCGAAGACACGGAGGAAGGAGTAGTCCGGGACACGTCCATAAACGACCTCATAGGGAGACTTACCATCTAGGACATGGTTAGGGAGGCGATTAATGATATATGTAGCGGTGACGAAAGCATCTTCCCAATATGGAAGGGGTAGGTTAGAGTGGGCAAGTAAGGACAGACCGATTTCTACAATTTGGCGGTGACGCCTTTCGATGGCGCCGACTTGTTCATGTGTGTATGAGGACACGAGAGACGGTGTTGGATGCCTAATCGGGCAAAGAATTGAGAGACGTGACGATACTCACCGCCCCAATCAGTTTGAATAGATTTTAATTTGGTGTTAAACAAGCGTTCAATTTGAGCAAGAAAATTAGGGAATATTCTTTCGACGTCAGACTTGACTTTGATCGGAAATAACCACAAGAATTTTGTATAATCATCCAAAAAGCTAACATAATAATAATTACCATAAAGAGAGGGTTCAGTACATGGTCCCCATACATCGGAAAATATCAAATCCAAAGGTGCAAAAGACGTAAATTCAGAAGTGTAAAGTGGTTGGCGACAACTTTTAGCTAACTGACAAGGTGCACACACGTGGGTGGGTGCTTTATTTGGAACAGAAATAGAGACACGACCTAAAGCCTGACGGAGCACTTGATGAGAGCAGTGGCCTAGACGCAAGTGCCATTTATTGGAGGGACCAGAGGTGACGACATGGGCTTGAACTGGAGAGCAAGCAAGGTTGGGAGACAGATGGTAAAGACCGTCCCGAACTGAGCCTCTAAGATGGACGTGGCCCGAATGATCCTTCACAAGAAAGTAAGTGGCGTGAAATTCGAAATAAACAGAGTTATCAGCACAAAACTTACTTACCGAAAGTAGATTCTTGGTGAGGGAAGGGGAGACAAGTATGTTACGTAAGTGAAAGGTGTGAGTAGGTGTAGGGAACGAGGAGGAACCGTAATGGGATATAGACAAACCTGAACCATCACCTATGCGGACCTTGTCGGGACCGTCATAGGCCTCAGAAGAGAGATTAAGATTGCGAAAATCGTGGGAGAGATGGTGGGTAGCTCCAGTATCGGCAATCCAATCAGTGGCGGGCTGGGGATACGGGTGAGTGGCATAAGCTTGAGGTGGGGGAGTCCTCGAAGGCGGGCCGAATGGCGGCCGGGTCATTAGGCTTGCTCATAGCGATAGTAGCACTCCTTTGCAGAATGACCTGTCTTTGCGCAAATTTGACAAACAGTAGATGGGTCGGATTGAGAACGGCCTCGGCCACGACCACCGCGGCCACCACGACCACGGTAATTTGAGGAGTTTCGGTTGGAGGACTGCTGTCCACGGTGCTGCTGCTGCTGATAATTAGAGCCACTGTTTCCACGCGCAAAATTGGCCTGCGGGGCAGCCACAGGCGGAGATGAACCGGAGGCGATGAGCGTGGGTTTGTGACGGTTCAGCCGGGACTCGGAGGTGAACAGAAGCGCATAAACTTCATCAATAGAGATCGAATCACGAGCAGCAATCATTGTAACCAGGGCGTCATATTCAGAACCAAGACCCGCCAAAAGATAGGCGATGAAGTCATCATCGCCGATCGGATGCCCTGCCAAGCTCAATTCGTCGGCAATGTTCTTGAGTTTAAAGTAATATTCCACAGCAGTGAGTTCATCCTTGCGAGTGGCAGCGAGGTCAGCACGTAATTGGACCAAACGAGCTCGACTTTGGGAGGCAAACGACTTTTGCAAGGCTGACCATATGCCGGCAGCGGTAGTGGCCGGTGTAGACTTGCATTAACACCTCTTCGGTTAAAGAAGATGTGATGGTGCTCAGAATTAAGTTGTCCGTTTTGAGCCAGTCAGCATAATCAGGGTTGTCAGAGGAGGTGCCATCAGCACCGGTGATGGTTTTGGACGGTGCCGGAGTTGTGCCATCAACAAACCCGTAAACACCTTGACCGCGTAGGTAGGGCACAATTTGTGCTCGCCAAAGGTTGTAGTTATTGCGGTTTAATTTGGTGATTTGAACAGCCGAAGAAGGGGTAAAGGATGGCAGCCGAGGAGCAGCAGCAGTGACGCCGGAAGTTGCAGTGGTGGTCGACATGCTGAAGAAGATGATCGACAGCTAGGGTTTTTTTTTTTTGTTTGTTGAAGGATGGCTGCGCAGGGTTCTTGAGAGGGTATTTCGGTATTAACACAGGAGAGGATCGTTATTGCTCTACTACCATAACATAATATGAGCAAAGGTAATTTGTGGTATTTCACTGTGTATAAAGATTGAGTACAAGGTGTTTATATAGTGGTACAACGGCTTGGGCTCCAAGACAATAAATAAGGAATAATAAAATACAATTACAATTATTAATCAAATATTAATCCGTAGATAATATATCCTCGACACTTACGGAAGGCGCATAAAATATAGTATTATACTATATGTTACTATGTATTATATTGTGTGATATTAGCTAAATAAATCACAAGTATTTTGCTGAAAATACAAGAGGTGGTGGAGCCATATTGCTTCAAGAATTCAAGAAGACAAGTTTTGGAAGAATCAAGTTCATGCACAAAAGAATACTTGGAAACTTACAAGCATTAATCAAGATACATTGAATCTAGATTCAATGAACCTAGATTATTGAAGAGGTGGGCCGAAAATTGAAGTGAATGTATCTAGAATTCTAAGTATTTTTCTTGCATGTATCTAGAATCCTAAGTGTTATTTTGTATCCTATAAATAGCCAACCACTTGTAACTTGTAAATCAACTTTTGATCAATACAAATTATATTTTATTCTTCACTTGAAAAAGTGTTGTGTGAGTTTCTCTGGAAAGGGAATTTAAAATTCGGATTATCAAGGACTCAAGCAATCCTTGTGGGTATCCATAGACCATGGTGCTTAGAGACAAGTTTTCTAAGTTTTGAGGTAATTCCAAGGTGCTCTCACACAAGTTGTGATTGTGTCAAGGAGCTTATTATTCCAAGGTGCTTCCACACAGGTTGTGGTTGTGTTGAGGATGTATCCCAAATACTTTCAATCTACGATCCTAAGATTTATTCGAATTGAAGCCTTCCTCTGGGCGGTTTCACTACAAGATGAATCTTTAAAATTTCCTGATATGGATGGCTTGTGGAGAGAAACTCTACGGGGATTGAAAACGTCGATTGTCTCCCACTTGAAAAATAATGGGGAATTGGAATCGACGAATGCGTACGACAAAAAGAGTTCACCTTTTTATTAACCTCCGGTACAAAATGGTGACCACCGGTTGTCACCGAAATTGATATAATTATAGGAAAATAAAAAAAAAATTAAAGCAATACCATTCATTTATAACAAGTGGCATTGTCACAAAAGGCTTATACAAAATATGCTATAATCTCGTGCCAGCAAATGTCATGGTATTTGTGACAAATTTTAAGAGCTTCTTTTAGAAGCACAATTGGAGAAAATGGCGGCGATAAATTAGGGTATGAACATGCGTTGAAAAAGGCAGCGAAGAAGGCGGAGGTCGAAGAAAGGGAAAAAAACCCCATCCCATTACCATAAAGTGAAAAGTATTTTTTTTGGGTGTACTTATGCTTTTTTTTAATATAATAACGAGAAAGGAGTGGTAAAAAATAAGTTGAAAATAAATTCATTAAAATTTTAAAAAAATATTAAGAAAATTTAGAAAGTTAATGACTAGATTTGTGTTTTTAGATATATATAATGACGGGATTCGTGATCAGTTATGACGGGACATAAAAGTTCGTCATTAAGAAATAATTTTTGCCATTTTTGTACTAACTAACATGTAATGACGGGAATTACCTCCCGTCATTAAGCTTTGCTCACTAAAAACCATTTTTCTTGTAGTGATAAAAGCATCCATGTTTTCTCCACTGCAACTGAAAATCACCAAAAACAATACCAACACAGTACCTATCGATAAGATATGTATAAAATATAGAGAATTAGGAAAAATGACACATTCAGAATATTTTTAAGTAACAGGGCACCCTAATATTTTTTAGAGGGAGTGGAAATAAAGGACAATAAGGAATAACCAAAATAAGAATCAAGACAGTGGAAATATTGATTGGGTGAGAAGAACAAATCCATTGTTCATAACCCAAAATCCACTGTTCGCTGTAGTGAAACTGACCTCAAATCCAATATTCCACTATTCCACTGTTTATGTGTTTTTTTACAAAAAAAAATAACCTAAAACATAATGTCAAAAAAATTTCAAATGAGATGTCTAAATAAATGGGACGTAAAAAGGAATATTTTGGTGAAAGAATTATCATCTTTTGACAATCGGATCAAAATATATATTAATTTTAATAATTGATTATAGAGAAATTAAATTACAGTGGAATAAAGATTTGTCCTTTTAATTAAAAAATATTCAACTGTCCTCTTTACATATTTCTATATTCAATTTTTTCTTTTTAACAATAAATCCTACTTATAAAATAAAACAAACAAATATTAATTATTTGCACTGACGATTCCAAAGATCGTCGATGATAATCCAGGGCTATTCTCCTAATGACAACCTGCAAAAAGCCTTAAGAACATGATAAAAAGAGGATGGGGTGTTTTGGTGGTGGTTTAGACTGCACTTTAGAAACTGTATCTCAAACTGCCTACGTATCCAATGCGTGTACTGGAATCAAATCTTCGTAGTTCCTTAGGGATGATTTATATAGAGGAGAGTTATGCCCTAAGGCGCCATGGGTCTTGTCATTATTGGGCTTGGACTTCGTGTTACCTAAGGAAAAGATAACTACGATTTAATCTCCTTAATTTTAGGAGATAATTATGGATATATTTGACTCGTCGAATCGGTGTAGTTATGGTAGAGGATTCTTTCCCTATTTTATCTGTGTATCACACTAAAAGGAAATAGGAATGAGGAGTGAATCTGGTCGACTTAGATGGCCTGAGCTGAACTGGCTGAATCCTTCTGTGTTTTGGCCGACCTATGAGGTCGGGGAGAATAGCCGAGCTGGGATCAGCTCGGAATCTGGCATGCGTAAGAGGTTTTTTTCCGAGAGAGACATAGGCCGACCTATAAGGTCGGACACGATTAGGCTTGACCATATGCACTGGCCAACCTGTAGAGGTCGGAGGATGTTGACCGAGCTCATACAGCTCTGGTACTAGTGGTTCTGGCCCTTAATGGATGCTTTTCTCTATCTTTATTTATTATTGCGCTAATGTGGAGGTGACACGTGGGTAAGGTAAAATTTTTGGCATCGTCAGAACATTTAAAGACCAGTTGAAAGTTGCAGTAGAGGCCATGTGGAATAAAAGGACAAATTGAACATAAAAATATGCAAAGAGGACAATGAAATAATTTTTTTGTAAAAAGGACAACTGTTTATTCTACTGTAATTTAAATTTCTCCTAATCAATTACAAAAATGAATATATATTTTGATTTGATTGTCAAAAGATGGTAATTATTTCAACATTTTTCCTTTTAACGTCAGCTTTGTTTGGACATCTTATTTGATATTTTTTCCGACATTATTTTGGAGGTCATTTTCGTAAAAAAAAAACACATAAACAGTGGAATAAGGGAACACTGGATTTGAGGTCAGTTCCATTGCAGTGAACAGTGGATTTGAAGTTATGAACAGTGGATTTTTCCTTCTTACCCAATTTATTTTTCCACTGTCCCGATTCCTATTTTTTTGTCTTTCTTGTCCTTTATTCCCACTCCCTCTATTTTTTATATGGAGTGGACAACTGTACAATATTTATATCTAAAAGAAAGAAAAAAAAACTATAAAAACTATACGTACAAGGTGCTATTCTTCTTTATCTTTTTTTTTTATTTACTCCTTCATTTTCGAACACTCATATCTTTTGATCTACATATCCAAACGTGATGAAAATTTCACTGAATTTTTTAATGCTCTACGTTTTGACACTTGGTTCAATATCAGTACATTGTTTTTCATGAGATTCATTGTCGATATTGACTCAGTGAAACTCGCAAGTTAATTTCGACGGTAAATTTCGAGTAAGAGTGAATTATGACAGTGGATTTTCGGAAATTACATAGGAATATAGTGGATGTGGTTTCGAAATAAAGAGCATTAATAAAGAAAAAAATTGGTGAAAGAATTATCAGGTTTGGAGTTGTAAATTGAGGGATACAGGTGCTTTAAAATGATGGATCAGAGAGAAAGTAAGTTTTATTTTTTTTTAATAACATGCGTCTTTTAAAAAAATTGTTTTTTATGCAAAAGTGTTGAAATTATGTCATATTCATTAATTTGGAAAATAATTTTGTCCTTTTCTCTAATTTTCCCTATAAAATAAAGGGAATATTAGGTTTTAGTCCACTTTCCTCCCTGTATATAAATTTTAATCCAGTTTGTATTATTTTGTTGATTTAAGGACAAAATAATTTCGTTCGGACTAAACTACCCGTATTGATATTGATGATCGGTTTTAAAAAAAGCAACACGAAGAAGCAAACGAGAAAGTGTTTCCATAAATCTTAGCTGCCGGCGGTTCTGAGGTTGCTTTTGCTGCCGCCGTCCAATGGCTCCTCCTTCCTCCTCCACCATGGCTCCTCCTTCCCCCGTATGTCTTCATCTTCATTGCTGCCTGTGCAAAATGCACACAACTACAACTCTCCTCGCAATCTTGATTTCTGTGTTTCTCTTCTTCCAGTCAACTAATTCCGGCGACGGTGAGGTGAAAAATGCACTGACAGACCTCATGAATCAGCTGATCGGCAACAGTTCTTGCTTTCCAAAAGTAAATTCTCCATGGAATTTAAATTCCGACCCATGTAAGGATCAATGGGTCGGAGTCAATTGTGACAGCAACTTCTCTATCAAGAATCTCACTTTCGATGGGTTACAATTTCGCCGGGTATTTCAATCCCACCAGTCTATGTCGGGTTCAATCAATTGCTGATTCGCTTACTGTAATTAGTCTTAATGGTAATGCCGAAGCTTTTGATGCTGGGGAAGATTCCCTCTTTGCTTCTGATGGACCTGTGCTTCTTCCTCCTAACGAAATGCAAGAAGTAGGATCTACTCTTCGTGAATGGCGGCGGTAAGCTTTTTTATTTTACTTGTTGCTCATTTGGTTTGTAATTGAATTCACAAATTGCTTGCTTGTATCAAATGATTTTCTACTGGAGAAAGCATTTCTTCTTAATTTAGTGTTGAAGATGATCATTTTCCTTCTTGTTGTTGTAGTGCTTTTGTTATTGTGGTGGTGCTTTTTGAGGTTAAAATCTGTATATAATGCGAGCATAGTGACGATGCTGGATTTTGTCATGTATAATTTCGGGTCAATTTAATCTAGGGATGATTGAATCAAGAATGATTTTGGGGGTGATTTTAGACTGAGCATGAGAGTCTCTCTCAGGTTGCCTACGTATCCTGTTGTGTTCCAGGAATCAAGTCACACGTAGTTCCTGGAATGGGGTATTTATAATGACAACACTTGCCCTAATCCTAAGGTTAAGCCGGCTTATGTTATTGTCTGATTTACCCTTTAATGGGCCTTAACCCTTGCCCAAGTTATCACTGTTAATGGGCCTGGACAGCTGGTGCGGACTCTGTTTACGATGTCGATATTGCCGACCTGCGGTAATCGAGCCCGGGACTCATTGTCCTACACCGCTAGGCCGGTGCGGACCGATCGTCCTACACTTTGCTCGATAGTCGATCGTCGTAGCCCGGAGTCTACTAGATGGCCTTAGCCTCGAGCATGGGCATCGACATGAATACCTTGACGTTTATTCGGATTATCCGGGACCAACCGTGAGGCCTCGCGTGTTTAGAGTGGACTTTGTCCGCATCCCGAGCTTTCCGTCTTGCGGTATTGAGATGGGCCCATCGTCTCGGTTTTCTGATCATGTCGGTTGTCGATGTCTCATCTCGTAATTCGACCCTCGGGCTATCACTTACTCTTGTCCATGAGGACTATCTCATAACGCCACGTGGAGGTGCGATATTCGGTATCGTCATAAGCCCCCCAGATCTATCTGAGCTCTTGAGGTCAGGTCTGATCTGTCAAAGGTGTATCTCGGCCACTGTCATCTAATGCTTTGAATTGAAATCCGCCCTGCGGACTTACTTCCAGTGGAGTCCGAGTCCGTGCGCTTTGCGGACTTTTTTTGCCTTAGCATTTTTTTTGGACTTTTCTTTGTTGTCGCGTAGTAGAAGAGATGCCCCCGGCCGTCTCCTTTCGTTTGTCGAAATAGACGCTCTTTCGGTTTGTCGATATATATTTCCGGCTACGATGTCCTAGTAATTACTTGTCTAAAAGACCGGTAATACGTAATTGTCGCTCCGGATCTCGGTGTCCCGGTGTTTCTTTGTCGTTCATGACTCCCGACACATGACTGCTGAGAGATTTGGACATGATCTGAACTCGATGCCTTAGCTTTTTGGTTCCATGGAACTTTTAGCTTTACTGGCTGTCGATCGAAATGATCATGTTGTCCGACTCGATGCCCTAGTATATACTCTCCCTTAGGAGTCAAATTACGTCGTTGTCGATTCGGACTTCGATCATTGCGTTTTCGTCCCATTAGGACTCATCCACGTTGGCCGTCGACTGATGGCGTCCGACTTACGGATCCTCATAGACCGTTGAGTAGATCCTTTGTGGAGTGGATCCTCGAGATACGCAAGATGCTATCCAAAAAGTTGCAATAACCATGGGGATAGTTCCCGAAATAAGAAGGCTCGTCCCGCCATGGTCGGCTAGGAGAGTTCCAAGATAAGATAGATCGATCCCGGCATGGGGAGAGTTCCCAAAATAAGAAGGCTCATCCCGCCCCGCTCGGCTGGGAGAGTTCCAAAATAAGATAGTTCCAAGATGAGATGCCGAGTCGAACTCAGACTTATTAAAGATTCGCTCATCGGTGAGCTCCAAATATGATGCCTAGATTTATTTTGCTTTAATTTTTGCGGTATTTTATCTCCTCTTCTTTTTGTTGTCTAATCTTTCACGTGTCGATGTCTTTTAGCTATTCTCTTGTCGAGCCTCTGGCTCTGTTTGCTGCTTATCGATGTCGTGTTGCCCCCCAAATGTATTATGAACCTCTGGTTCTTATTGCACTTGAGATCGACTGTGATCGACTTGCTTGCCTTAACCTTTTTGCCTCCTAGGCTTATTTGGTCTTAGGCTGAGCGTTTTAATCCGACTATGCGAACTGTCCCTGGTCTTGGCCTTCTTTTCCACTTAGGCTCATTCGGCTATCGACTGGGGCAGGTGGCCCGAGTATGCAAACCGTCCTTTGTCCAGGCCTTTTTCGCCTCTTAGGCTCATTAGGCTTTCGACTGGGACAGGTGGCCCGACTATGTGAACCGTCCTTTGTCCAGGCCTTTTTCGCCTCTTAGGCTCATTCGGCTTTCGATTGGGACATTTGGCCCGACCATGCGAACCGTCCTTTGCTTTAGCCTCGTTTGCCTCTTGGGCTCGTTCGGCTTTTAGCTTGGACCTTTGGCCCGACCCTGCGAACCGTCTCTATGTCTTTGCATTTGTTGCCCATTAGGCTAACTTTGCTTTTGGCAGTATTGAGGGGTCCGACCTGCGGATCCTCGTAGACCGTTGAGTAGATCCTTTGTGGTTTGGACCCTCGAGATATGCAAAATTCAAGCAAGCGGTGGGTGTCGGGTCGAAGAAACACGTGTCGGTACAATAATCTCTCGGTGACTTTGGGTGTCAAAAGACTCCCGTTCGATCTTCCACCCCTGCTTCGACATCCGACCTACTACGAGAGCAAACTGAATGCCGTTTGTGTTTGATGAATATTTGCCTAGGGTGTAGTCCTTTGGACTTAATTCCCTTGCGTCGTTGCTTTATAGGGTGTAGTCCTTTGGATTTAATTCCCTTATGCCCCTCCGAGTGTAGTATGAGTGCATGACTCATGGTACACTTGAATATGAGTCGACCTAGCGTTGTACTGCCTCATGGGCTTGACTTGGCTATTGGGTCGGAGCTCGATTCGAGGGTCGTGCCTCGTCAGGCTTATGAACGGGTCGAATTAAATAACTCCTTATTCGATCGTCGCACTTCGTGATGCTTATGAACCGGTCGAATAAGGTATCCATCGTGGGATCTTCCAACCGCCTCGCATTGTGGCTTATTGGCCGGTTGGGAGTGATATAAGCACTGTCATTGACTTGGCTTTATTCACTATTTTATTTTAACTCCATCATATCGAGGATTCGTTGTTGTGGTTGACTTTTGCCTCTTTTATCTTTCAATCGCATGGACTTATAAGTAAGACATAATTTATTTGGCGTAATCTGTTGGTACCATGCTTAGATGGCAAGCGGACTTACATAAGATTGCCTTCGAACTCTGAATATGATGCCGAGCCGAGCTCGGTCTTATATAATATGATGCCGAGCCGAGCTCAGTCTTATTAAAGATTTGCTCGAGAGCTCCAAATATGATGCCAAGCCGAGCTCGGTCTTATATAATATGATGCCGAGCCGAGCTCGGTCTTATTAAAGATTTGCTCTTAAGAGAGCTCCAAATATGATGCCGAGCCGAGCTTGGTCTTGTATAATATGATGCCAAGCCGGGATCGGTCTTATTAAAGATGCGCTCAAGTTGACCCGCAAATATGAGGCCGAGCCGACCCGCGGTTTTATAAAAGATTCGCTCAAGTCGAGCTCCAAATGTGATGCCGAGTCGAGCTCGGTCTCCGCTCGACCCGCTCGTTTGGTAGGTTGAGTTCAAAAATAAGATAGCTCGACCCGCCGGTTCGTAGGGTGAGTTCCAAAATAATATAGCTCGACCCTCCAGTTCGGTAGGGTGAGTTCCAAAATAAGATAGCTCGACCCGCCAGTTCGGTAGGGTGAGTTCCAAAATAATATAGCTCGACCCTCCAGTTCGGTAGGGTGAGTTCCAAAATAATATAGCTCGACCCTCTAGTTCGGTAGGGTGAGTTCCAAAATAATATAGCTCGACCCAAAATAAGATAGCTCGACCCTCCAATTCGGTAGGGTGAGTTCCAAAATAAGATAGCTCGACCCGCCGCCCGGTAGGGCTGAGTTTTCAAAATAATATAGCTCGACCCAAAATAAGATAGCTCGACCCTCCAATTCGGTAGGGTGAGTTCCAAAATAAGATAGCTCGACCCGCCGGTTCGGTAGGGTGAGTTCCAAAATAAAATAGCTCGACCCGCCAGTTCGGTAGGGTGAGTTCCAAAATAATATAGCTCGACCCGCCAATTCGGTAGGGTGAGTTCCAAAATAAGATAGCTCGACCCGCCAGTTTGGTAGGGTGAGTTCCAAAATAAGATACTGAGTCGAGCTCAGACTTATGAAAGATTCGCCCATCGTTGAGCTCTAATATGACGCCGAGTCGAGCTCGGATTTAGGGCAAGACGAGTCCGTAGAGCTCGAATGCCGGTGCTCGATATCTCGAGTCTTTGTGGTGCAATGTAATTGTGATAAAAAACATTACACATATAATAAAGGCTTACAAAGTGTATAAGAATTTCAAATAACGATTGTAAGAACCTGGAGAGCTAAAGAGCTCGGCTCGATCCTTGGAGCTCGAGAACTCACTTCGTGGATAGCTAGATACGGTAGATAATTCGTTGCTTTCTCGGGCACCACAGCAGTGTCTTTCCGGTGGCAATCAGACCTCGAAATGGATTCCGATCGGCACGAAATTTGGAGGGATCGTTCTCCCCTAACTTTTCTTCGATGTGACCGGTGGAATTGTTCTTTCGACGGCTCAATCTCCGGGAATAAGCCGCCGAATTGGCGATTCTTTGTCCCGAGAATCCTGCTTGCGTTTTTGGTGCCTGCGGTAACTTCTTTGCCACAATCGAGAAATCAAACGAACTCCGATCGGCCTAAAATTTTGAGGGCTTGTTCAGTCCTGATAATTCTCGAATCTGACCGGTGGAAATCTTGTTCCGAAGGTTCAATTGTCGGAAATATTCAGCCGACTTGGAACTGCGGATTAGGGTTTTTCTCGCTTTTTTGTACGTAATCGCAACTTTTAGGCGATGATCTGGAATCGAAACCTACTCCGATCGGCATGAAATTTTTACAGATTGTTCTTCTCTCTGTATTATTTAATATGACCGGAGGAATTTTCATTCCAACGGTTGAATTGCTGGTAACAGGCCGCCAACCTGAAACTGCTGATTAGGGTTCTGCTGCGTTTTTGATACAACAGCAACTTCTTTGCAAAGATCGGGCGATTAAACGAATTCTGATCGGCCTAAAATTTGGAGGGGTTCTTTTATCCCCCTTCTTCTTCATTCTGACTGGTGGAATTCTTGTTCCAACGGTTGAAACTCCATAAACTAGCCGCCGATCCTGCTGCGTTTTTGGTGATACAGCAGCATCTTTCCGGCAATGATCGGGTATCTAAACGGACTCCGATCGGCACGAAATTTGGAGGGTTTGTTCGCCCCTCCTTCTTATTCAATCTGAACGGTGGAATTCTTGTTCCGACGGTTGAAACTCCGGAAATAAGCTCGGATCCGACTGCGTTTCGGCATGTTTCGCCATTAACTTGACCACCATCACTCCTTGATCCATCACTCCTTCTAGCGCCAATGACGATCTTTGGATTTTGTCAAGTATAATTTCGGGTCAATTTAATCTAGGGATGATTGAATCAAGAATGATTTTGGGGGTGATTTTAGGCGAGCTCGAGAGTCTCTCTCGGGTTGCCTACGTATCTGTTGTGTTCCGGGAATCAAGTCACACGTAGTTCCCGGAATGGGGTATTTATAATGACAACACTTGCCTTAACCCTAAGGTTAAGCCGGCTTATGTTATTGTCGATTTACCCTTTAATGGGCCTTAACCCTTGCCCAAGTTATCACTTGTTAATGGGCCCGGACGGTGGTGCGGACTCGTCTACGATGTCGATATTGCCGACTGCGGTAATCGAGCCTGGGACTCATTGTTCTACACTGCTAGCTGGTGCGGACTGATCGTCCTACACTGCTCGATAGTCGATCGTCGTAGCCTGGAGTCTACTAGATGGCCTTAGCCTCGAGCATGGGCATCGACATGAATACCTTGACGTTTATTCAGATTATCTGGGACCAACTGTGAGGCCTGCGTGTTTAGAGTGGACTTTGTCCGCATCCCGAGCTTTCCGTCTTGCGGTATTGAGATGGGCCCATCGTCTCGGTTTTCTGATCATGTCGGTTGTCGATGTCTCATCTCGTAATTCGACCCTCGGGCTATCACTTACTCTTGTCCAGGAGGACTATCTCATGACGCCACGTGGAGGTGCGATATTCGGTATCGTCACATAGCATAGATCATAATTCTGCTTCTTGTCAATTTCAAGAACCCACATTCTACAATAAATTCACAATCTCTTTCATTTTCACATTCTCAGTATTCTGTCATTTTTTTCTTCTCTATCACAATAACTACCTACACATTATAGCAGAATAAGAACATTAATATTATCAAAAAAGTTTCTTTGTTTTTCAAGTGGATCAAATAGAAAACAAAGAAAAAAAGAGAAGAAAATGGCTAAAGAAGAAGAGGTTTATTGGAGCTATTGATCAAGGCACTACAAGCACAAGATTTTTTATTTTTTGATTCCGTTTGCTTCTGTGTGTGATATTGCTAATATGAAATGTTCGAGTCACGTAGTGGAGCATTTGAAATGTTGACGCCGACGGGAATTGAGTATTGGGAATTGTCAATTGAAAACTTCAAATGTATGAGAAATTAGTTTCCCCATGGCAGCATTTCCAGCTTGATATTGTAGGAAAGGACATAGTGCGTTTATAATTCCAACTCCGAGTTCGATCATAATTTTTTTCTTTCTTTTTCGGCGAATAAATTTGAATTATCTAACTTTACCATTAAAATTTGATTTAGCTTGAATTACTTGTTGGATATCACCATTTGAAGTTGAAGTTGAGAGCACTACAATGCAAGAAAAAGGTTACATTGGACATTTTTAAAGAAGATTGATTGTGTTTTTTACTTGGTACATATCATTAAGCTTTCTAATAGACTAGTGTTACTTTGTTAGTGTGTTACTTTGTTGGTGTGTTACTTTGTTGAGAACAAAAATAATGGTAGGTCTGTTGTGGTTGATCATATTGGTGATGCCACAGTTTAAGGATGCATCTATGATGTTTTAAAGAAGATTGATTGTGTTTTTACTTGGTTCATATCATTAAGCTTTCTAATAGACTAGTGTTACTTTGTTAGTGTGTTACTTTGTTGGTGTGTTACTTTGTTAGTGTGTTACATTGTTGGTGTGTTACTTTATTAGTGTCAATAGTTCTGTTGAGAACAAAAATAGACTAGTGTGTTACTATGTTGGTGTGTTACTTTGTTGTTGTGTTACTTTATTGGTGTGTTACTTTGTTGAGAACAAAAATAGACTAGTGTGTTACTTTGTTGGTGTGCTACTTTGTTGGTTTGTTACTTTGTTGGTGTGTTACTTTGTTGAGAACAAAAATTGACTAGTGTGTTACTTTGTTGGTGTGTTAGTGTGTTACTTTGTTGGTATGTTACTTTGTTGGTGTGTTACTTTGTTGAGAATAAAAATAGACTAGTGTGTTACTATGTTGGTGTGTTACTTTGTTGTTGTGTTACTTTGTTGAGAACAAAAATAGACTAGTGTGCTACTTTGTTGGTGTGTTACTTTGTTGAGAACAAAAATAGACTAGTGTGTCACTTTGTTAGTGTGTTACTTTGTTGGTGTGTTACTTTGTTGAGAACAAAAATAGACTAGTGTGTTACTTTGTTGGTGTATTACTTTGTTGGTTTGTTACTTGGTGGATTTGTTATTTGGTTGGTGTGTTACTTTGTTGAGAACAAAAATTTGTTGGTGTGTTACTTTGTTGGTGTGTTATTTGTTTATTCTTGTGTTACTTTGTCGGTGTGTTACTTTATTGGTGTGTTACTTTGTTGAAAACAAAAATAGACTAGTGTGTTATTACGTTGGTGTGTTACTTTGTTGGTGTGTTACTTTGTTGAAAACAAAAATAGACTAGTGTGTTACTTTGTTAGTGTGTTACTTTGTTGGTGTGTTACTTTGTTGAGAACAAAAATAGACTTGTGTGTTACTTTGTTGGTGTGTTACTTTGTTAGTGTGTTACTTGGTTGATTTGTTACTTAGTTGGTGTGTTACTTTGTTGATGTGTTACTTGGTTGATGTATTACTTTGTTGAGAACAAAAATTTGTTGGTGTGTTACTTTATTGTGTCGTTACGTATTCTTGTGTTATTCTTGTGTTCACGTGTCACCGTGTCAACATTCTTGTGTTGGTGTAAACGCTTCGATAAAATCCGGCTTTCAAATACTACGTCGAAAGGGTATCAAACGCAGTCTCAAAATGAAGATAAAAAAAATATGAATTTTGGTGAAACAATTTTGATGATTGGTGTTCTAAATCAAAAGTTACGATCGTTTAAAAGAAAAAACACTCCGGTTAATATAAATATTTTTTTGTCTTTCAAAATATACGTCGGAAGGGTATCGTGTTTGGGCTCAAATTGAAGAGCAAAAAAAAACATGTATTTTGGTAAAAAAAAAGTTCGATGATCGGAGTTTTAAATCTAAAGTTACGGATGTTTGAATAAAAAAAAAAAAAAAAAAATCAGAAATACAGCAGGATCAAACATTCAAATGTACCTGATGTTCTTGTAATGAGGACGCGCGCTTTCTGTAGGGTCAATTTTTTCCATGTTAAATTTTTTTGTCCTTTTTGCATCTAAAAAAATAAATGTGCCTTATTTATTCATTTTACAATTATTTTTGTTCTTTTCCCTCGATCCCCCTAAAATAAACACGTAAAAAAGCATCAAATATCGACTCATTACTAAAAAAGAAGATATGAGTTCAAAAATCGAAAATTATAATTTCCCATGGTCGTTTTATTTACAATGGTATCATAGACAACTTTGGATTGATTCACCGCAATCATTTTCTTAACAACATTCCATTTAATAAATAAATATTCATCTTTATGATTTTATATCGAAATTGAAAAAAACTATTTTTCGGACAAACAATACCACGACTGGAACAATCGAGCAGCGGCGGTAGTTTCCATGTCGTGTCTTTGCGGCCATTTTTTTGTTCCATCTCGTTGTTTCTAATTTTGAATTTGAATATTTTAAATCTATATTGATTTTTTTGCGTTAATATGTTGTTAGGTGTAGCGTCTGAAAAGACAATTAGCGTAATGTTTTTGTACATAAATGTGAAAAAAGTCAAAATAGAAATAGAAATAATCACTTAATCCAGTGGAAAAATTTCATTGCAAAATGCACAAAATCCTATTCCGCCGGACAATATTATCCTTTTATACTAAATCTCATACTTGATTACAAAAATAAATATATCTTTTGATCTAAGCTTCAAGAAATCGTAATTCTTTTGCCATATTTCTACTTTTGTTTTGTCCTGTTCATTTTGAGATATCATTTGAAATTTTTTTGATGCCATTTTCCACGTCATTTTGCAAAAACAATGAAATAATGAATTTGAGTAGTGGAATTCGTATTCGAAGACATGCTGTAGCAAAATAGTGGATTTGTTAGATTGCAAAAATAGTGAAATATTGAATTTGAGTAGTGGAATTCGTATTCGAAGATGTGCTTGTAGGAAAATGGTGGATTTGTTAGATTCCATTGTTTCACTATAACGAATAGTGGATTTTTATCGATTTCACTTTTTTTCCATCGTTCCATTGTTTCGCGAATTAATGGGTATTTTCGCCGGTAACTTTTTAATTTGTCCTTTTCACCAAATTTTTTGTTGCACGTGTGAAGTTTGCTATTTTTGTATTTTACATTGTCCTTGGTTCTCAACCCCCTCCCCTGTAATATTATCTTTTTCGGAAATGGCGGACGTGTCGTTTTGCGAAATCGAAATATTATATTCATTATTTTTCTTGGATTAAAGTATATCTATGTCTCTGTGTGTGTGTGTGTATATATATATATATATATATATATATATATATATATATATATAAGATAGATAGATTTTGGGACTTATTATAATTAAAGGACAATAAAAAAAATATTGGATATTATTTTAGGATTTGTTTTTTAAAGAAAATAAATCCCCATTATTCTTATAACCCATTAGCAAAATCAGAAATTCGGTTTTTACATTCTCGGGAGAAACGTGGAGAACAAAAGGAGAGGACAAGGAGACTTTTTTTAATGCTCGCAAATTCGTTTACGGATTTCAGAACCGATTCGAGAAACGGAATCAACGGGGAAAAGAGGGTCGTTTTGATATAAAAGTTTGGAGTTTTACAAAGGTATGAGATTTAGCCCTAACAACCGGATATTTTTTGTTTGATCAAGCTTGGTGTGTTAAAAAGGTTTCAATCGCAATCCTTTTTGGTTTAGAAGCTTTTCATCATCAATTAATCTAAGTATAATTGTGATCAAATTGGTGTTGAGTGAATCATTGGAAAGTGCTGTAGGTTCCCTGAAGGTTTTGGGTTGGAATTGCTTGCTATTAAGGTAATAGGTTCTTCCTAATGTGTAATTCAGTTTTATGATGTTAAGATTATATTTTAGAGTTGTTTTCTGGCTAGGAATCATGTCTAGACGTTGTTAATGTGGTATGCTTTGATATGTAATATGTAGAACTTTTTGTTTTTTTTGTTTGGTTGAGTATTTTGATGTGGATTATGATGGGAAAGGGTTGGCAATCGATTAAGAGCAGAAAACTGCGTTTAGGGCTTTTCAGCGTGCAATGCGCATGCATTGACCCCAGTTTTTGGGAAATGTTGTGTTTAAGCCCTGAGCCTGGTTTTAATTGTTATTTCTTGATATGATAACATTAAATGAACATGAACAAGCCATGATTAAGTTTCTGATGCATTTTGTTATGGCACCGAATGGATGCTTGCAGAAAAGTTGAAGTCAGGACCATCGGAAGAGGATGATTGGCTTGTCCTATGATGAGCTTGTATTTATCAATGTCTGTGTATGTGCTAGGCTTGTCCATGTCTAGTGATGTAAGTAAGAGAGTGGGAGGTTTGTGAGGGAGCTTCCATAAAAAAATTTAGGTGGCTAGTTAATAATTAATAAGAAACATATTTGTGTAGTTAAAACAATAAACATCACGTCATTCTTAGTAAGACACTTGTCTATATGACGATGTGTGGGAGTTCTGAAAGTGGATAGCTCCGTAAGTCTACCAGAATAGACTCCAGGTGCAAAGGGATTTCACCGAACGTGTGCACTATCGGAGTCTACCAGAATAGACTTCCGTGTGGCGTGATCCACCAATATGTTGCACCTACTCCATGGTGAGTTACACCATGCGTAGTGCCCTTGAGTACTGATGTGACAAAGATAAGTTAAGTTAGAAATCAATAGTCCCAACATTTTGATGAGCATGAAGTGAACATCAGAGTGTGTCGGTCACATAAAGATAATTTAATTAATTATATGGACCTTTAGTAGTAAAGTTTAATTATTCATTAGCTTGTCACTCTTGCTAAGTACATATGTACTTACCTCTTTTGCATGTTTCTTTCGTATGCATTGTGGGGTGAGAAGATGTAACAAGTTGTCCATGACTTCGATGACGAGGACATGTGATGAAGATGATGCTATGACGATGTGTCCAGATTCCTTTATTTCTTGTTGCACTAGACCTTGTTGCTTTTCATTCTTTAGATAGATGTTGTTCTTTTATTTCTAGAATTTTGTAGGAAAGTTTGTATTTCTTTTAAGTAGGTACTTTGCTTTGGTTTTCCGTTGAAAGTTTGTATTCGAGCTCTTTTATATATCATCATCGAGTGGGCCTCGTGGGTTAAGTTTGTTATCGACTTGGGACATTGTATCTTTGCTTTGGTTTTCCGGTCATCCCGATGAGAACGGAGTCCACACCGGCTACGTTGGCATCCACGGGATAACTTGGGCTAAAGCCCAATCTTCATATTAGGGTTAGGTCATGCATTGTCCTTATAAATACAACGTTCCGGCTACGTATGGCTTGATTCATAATAATAATAGGATACGTAGGCACTCTAAGAATCCCACTTAGACTCGGTGAATACACAAAAACCCCTTCTTCGTTCTTGGTATTAAGGTTCTTGAGTATTCATCAATAACATAAGGAAAAGCCCGGATCTTTAAGGTGACATAATTTGTCATCGTCATTGGCGCTAGAAGGAGGGCCCTTCTTTTGTTGAATACGTCAAGATCATCATGCCTCAAAGACAAAACCGCCGGAAAAACCACCTCCAAAAGCGTGGATCCGCAAAATCCGCGAGATAAGTGAACGAGCGGGTATGGAGCCTCGGGGAGACAAGGATCCAGCCTTAGAGACCGTCCAAGAAAATCCACCATAGCAGGCTCAGGGCCTTGCCCCAGAGCATCAGGCCATGGTGGATCGGTTAGGCGACGACGGATCACAACGCTCTGAGAAAAATAATGGCGGAAGCATTTACACGACAGAAACTTCAACAACAGTAGCACCAAGCGGAAGACGGTCTAAATATCGCCGTCAATAAGCCTAAGCCAGTGCAGTTCGAAGAGATCAGTGCTTCCTCAAGTTCTGTCGAAAGGAGGAAGCGAGAAATCCAGGCGAAAGCACATACGCGTCGATGAAGATAGCGTTAGGCGGGGAGGCGTGGACATGATCCTAGGGAAGACCCGGGGTTCGTTGTGGTTAAAGTCTCCTTTCACCAAGGAGATTGAAGATTATCCTAAACCCAAGGGGTTTAAGATTCCTAAGATAGACCCGTATGATGGCACCACCGACCCGGAGGACCATCTTCACGGTGTCTATCCCCCGGATGAGGCCGGAGTGTGCACCGGACGAGATGCGATGCCGGGCATTCGAGACTCTACACTCGTAGGTCGAGCAAGAGAGTGGTTTACCAAGTTGAAACCTGGATCCATCTCCAACTTCACCATGCTCGCCGAAAAATTCGAGACGCCTTCATCGTTAACAAAAAGTTTCGGTTGAGCGAGACGCACCTCACGAATGTGAGCGGCATAGAGACGAGTCGGTGTTAGATTATACGAAGAGGTTCAACCTAGAGGCCATACGAGTCAAGGACCCACGGGATCGAGTCTGATCACTTCATTTGTGGGGCCGAGAAACCTACCACGAAACATGGATGAATGTGTGAATGTCGTCCATCGATTTTGTCAAGGCGAAGAGGCGGTGCGTAGGCACACCCAAGCCGAGTGGATGGACAACTCGAGGAAAGATGGTCGAGGAGCAAATAAGAACCGATCTCGACGACAAGATGTAGACGAGAAAAGCATCGGTTTGGGATCGCATCGAGGCTCCCGTTTCGAGCCGGTCAGAGAGAAAGGGGGGTAAAAAAAGATAAAGATTTTACTCCTCTCAACCGGTCCCGTACGGAGGTTTTATCAATCATGGTCTCCAAGAACCTAGCCAAGAGGCCACCTCCGATAAAAAAACCTCGAGAAAAACGTAGGTCGACAAAGTATTGTGAATTCCACGAGGATACGGGCCATTCGACGAAGAATGTTTCGACTTGAAGAAAGACATCGAAGCCCGTATCCAAGAGGGGAAGGCTCATTGACCGATCGCGTTACAACGAGCCCAGGGGGCAACGAGACTTCAAAAGAAAGAATCCTGACCAGGATAGAGGTCGAAGTCGAGAGAATCAGAGAAGAAGAGATCGATCCCCTAGACGAGACCGATCTCCTGATCACGATAGGGACTACTATGGTCAGGACCGCTATGATGATAATCGCCCAAATAATTACGTGAAAATGATATTTGGGCCAGGGGAGAGTGAGAAGGAGTGAGCCAGTCGAGAACCAGACGACAACTCGAGGCCACGAAGCAGTCAAGATTGACCACGGAAGTCGGGTATGGCCCCATAGACGACGTCCCTAAGTCGACAAGTCATAGTGAGGGGTTAGTGATTGAAGTGGTTATAAGTCGCGCCAGAGTATCAAGGGTATGCGTCGATAATGGTAGCGCAGTGAATATCTTGTACTACTCGGCATTCCAAGGTATGAAGCTTAAAGAGAAAGATGTAGTGCCCGTAGCCTCTCCACTATTCGGTTTCACAGGACGGGCCGTCCATCCCGTGGTTCCATAAGGCTACTCACGACGGTAGGTGATGGAGAAAAAGGGAGGACACTAGAGCTAAACTACGTGGTCGTTAAAGCTCCCTCCGCGTATAATGTCATTTTGGGTAGACCACCACTTTTCGAGTTGCGAGCTATAATTTCGACGTTTCATAACGACATAAAAATCCCCACTCGAAATGGTTCCCACGAAGTAAAAGGGGATATTGAAATCGCCGGAAAAGGCGTAATTCGATAGTGATGAACGGTAAGATGGCGGTACAACAAGTCCTCGTCGAGGAACTTATTCCGGAAGAAGAGGAAGAGAAGTGTTGGGCCTCGAGTGAAGCGGTTGAAAATGTCGGCTTGTGGGAAGAGGAAGACGATCGGTGTCCAAGTCGGGGTCCGGATCCCGGCTCGGGAAAAAAGCGGTTATTGATCGACTTGCCGAAAGAGTTCAAGGACGTCTTCTCATGGAAGGCGTCCGACATGCCGAGTACGCCGACGGACATCGCCATCCATAAACTCGAGATTGACCGGGCCCGAAAGCCGGTCAAACGAAGAAGCGAAACTTCGCGCGGGACCGATTGGAAGCTATCGAGTCCGAAGTCGGGAAGTTATTGTCGGCCAATATAGTAAAAGAAGTACTTTATCCGAGAATGGCTTGCTAATCCGGTGTTGGTGAAGAAGCCAAATGGCGGTACGGCACATGTGCGTAGATTTCACGGATTTGAATAAGGCATGCCCCAAAGATTCTTATCCTTGCCTAAGATCGACGAGGTTAGTTGATTCGACCATCGGTTTTGAGGTATTCGCGTTCCTCGATGCATACAAGGGGTACCATCAGATTCTTATGGACCCTCGAGATGCGGAGAAGACCGCGTTCATTACAGAGTTCGGCACCTTTTGTTATGTTACCATGCCATTCGGACTAAAGAATGATGGAGCTACATACCAAAGGGCAGTCAATAAAATTTTTGCGAAGCAGATTGGTAAGAACATGGAAGTCTATGTGGACGACTTACTCATCAAAAGCCGATCGATGGAGCAATTTTTGGTAGACGCCAGGGAAGTATTTGAAGTGTTAAGAGATACTGAAATGAAGCTTAATCCCAAAAAGTGCACCTTCGGAGTGAGAACAGGCAAATTTCTAGGGTACATGGTCTCGAGGGACGGAATTCGAGCTAACCCTGATAAGATCGATACACTAAAAAACATGCCTGCACCTCGAAATATGAAAGAAGTTCAGAGACTCACAGGTTGGATGGCAGCACTGAATAGATTCTTATCTCGGTCAGCCCAGCGCGCACTACCGTTCTTCAAAGTTCTTCGAAAGCCCAGTCCTTTCCACTGGGACAGCGAATGTCGGGCGACCTTCGAAGAACTAAAAGCGTATCTGTCGAACTACCTACTCTCACTTCTCCTCGAGAGGGGAAAAGTTGTTGGTTTATCTATCGGTCTGCGAGGAAGCAGTGAGTTCGGTCTTGGTCCGAGAAGGGGAAAAGGGCAAGGTGCCTATATATTTTGTAAGTAAAGCTGATGCGATAAGTTTTGGCTTAGAGACTATTTATTTGATCATTTATCCCACATTGCAAGTTTGACATATTTTCTAGAATTTTACTAGTATTTATTTCTTTTATTTTAATTTTAATTTTTGTTAAATAACTTTGTCCCACATTGCTTTGGGAGTAGTTTAGGTCTTTTATTCTAGCCTATAAAAAGGCTTTGGTTGTAATCTTTTTAAGAGAGACAAATTTTGATATATATTTTATTTGAAGCTTTAAGCTTTGGTGAGTTTTCTCACGTTGGTGTTTGGTGGATTCCAACGCCGTTGTTTGGTGGATTCCAAACGGGACTTATCGAGGTTGTGAGCGAACCTTGTGGGTGTCCATTATACCAAGGTTCTTAGTTACGAGTTAGCTAAGGGTCGCGGTGCTCGTTTTATTGGTGCCTTCAGTCGGTCCTTCGGCAATTTCGGATCTGATTCGTCTACGGGTCACATCAGTTGGTATCAGAGATAGACACTGACGGTATCCAAATATCCCTTTTATTTTATTTTTTTCGTTCCAGTTCTTGATCTCGTTCATGTTTCAACCCCAAAAAAAAAAAAAAAAAAAAAAAGAAGAAGAAACCCAGCCGTCACGTATTGTTCCTGCTAGTTTTACACAAAAACAATTCCAGCTTTTTGTTATTGTTTGGTTCTATTACATCAAAAAAAAAAAATTATTATTGTATCCTGAAATTGCGGCTTGTTCTTTGTGTCGGGATTATCAGTTGATTGGTGCAAAGTTACCGGTGATATTTATCAAAATATTAAGGTGTTTGAAAAATAAAAAAACAGAATCAGCTTTTTGGTGATGGTAATTGGTGGTACTTGTTGCAATTTTGTGTTGAGAATTATTATTGTTGTTGGATTATTGGTGAAGTTAGACCTTGAGTAATGTCAAAAAAGAGTCCTATGGATGTCTATTATCGGAATTTTGATGATATGATGAATCGGAATTTGAAGAAAATAGAACAACGTTTTGATGATATGATTGATGAGATGAAGAATATGTTAAAGGGAGTAACTGAGCAATATAACCGTGGTGGTAGAGATAAACGCAATGGTATAGGTAATCATAGTGGTCGAAGTAATCGTGGTGGTACATATGTTAAGAAGACTTCTACGGAGCTGTTTTTTGTTTATTGCGGTCATTGTCACGGGAGTGATCATCGCTATTATGATTGCCCTAATCTATGGCAGAAAATACGCAGTTTACGTGAGGACTCTCCTAAGGACGACCGAGGTGAATGTTAATATTCCAGAGAAGATTGTAGAGACCACCGTTGAGATTGCTTACACTCGAGAGGATGAGTTGAAAGGTGATGATTATGAGAGCAAGGTAGAGGATAATAAGCCGAATTTTATGGAGAAAGTGGAGGAAACTGAGTCAGAACTTGCTGAGAAGGAGAAACATTCGGTTGTACTCAATACTTCACTTGAAGATGATCCGGTTCCTATCTTGCCGCGGGTTATTCTGTTCGTGAGGCGGTTGTTAGCAAGCGAACACCTATTTTTGGACCCGCTTTGCTACGATTATTGATGCATATCCGATCGATACTTTATATTCCTATATTGTTGTTTCACGGGGGGTCATCCACGAGTCTATTCCGCCGAAGGAGCATTGTGATATTGCATGTATGGCGTATGACTCATCAACAAAACATGCCATTGGATTCCTTTTGTCTATCCGGCTCGTGTTTGATCCGGGGTTCGCTTGGTGCCTCTTTGTGTTTCTTTGAGATTGGCATGTGCCGATGCCTTTTATGATGTCTTATTGATTCGAGGACGAATCCTTTCCAACCGGGAGGGAATGATGCGATAAGTTTTGGCTTGGAGACTATTTATTTGATCATTTATCCCACATTGCAAGTTTGACATATTTTCTAGAATTTTACTAGTATTTATTTCTTTTATTTTAATTTTAATTTTTGTTAAATAACTTTGTCCCACATTGCTTTGGGAGTAGTTTAGGTCTTTTATTCTAGCCTATAAAAAGGCTTTGGTTGTAATCTTTTTAAGAGAGACAAATTTTGATATATTTTATTTGAAGCTTTAAGCTTTGGTGAGTTTTCTCACGTTGGTGTTTGGTGGATTCCAACGCCGTTGTTTGGTGGATTCCAAACGGGACTTATCGAGGTTGTGAGCGAACCTTGTGGGTGTCCATTATACCAAGGTTCTTAGTTACGAGTTAGCTAAGGGTCGCGGTGCTCGTTTTATTGGTGCCTTCAGTCGGTCCTTCGGCAATTTTGGATCTGATTCGTCTACGGGTCACATCAAAAGCTCTGCATGGCCCCGAAACCCGATACTCGCCAGCTGAGAAACTCGCATTATCGCTGGTACACACTTCGAGAAAGCTTAGGCCATACTTTGAAGCCCATCCTATAGTGGTAGTTACAGACCAACCACTCAAACAAATTCTGGCGAAGCCCGACACATCTGGTCGACTCGTGAAGTGGGTAATCGAGTTCGTGCCGCGTACCGCAATCAAGGCTCAAGCTTTAGCAGACTTCTTAGCTGAAGGCTTATCAGTACAACTTGAGCAAGAAAAGCAAAGTCAGGAAGAACGATGGATGCTCCATGCGATGGGGCCTCGAGCAAAGAAGGAGCCGGCGCGAGCCTCTTATTAGTCGGCCCGAAGGGGGGAGGAGTTTCCATACGCTCTCCGGTTCGATTTTAAGGCAACTAATAATGAGGCGAGTATGAAGCAATTATTACGGTTTAAAGCTCGCTGCGAAGGCGGGGGTGGAAGTGTTTGCCTAGTCTCGGACAACGGCACTCAATTCGAAGATCGAAGAGTCGAGAGAGTGGTTAGCCGAGTATCATATCGACCAAAGCACTTCACCTCGGTGGCTCATCCTCAAGCAAATGGTCAAGTCGAACAGACAAATCGACAGATTAAACTCGGATTGAAAAAAAGGCTAGAGGCCGAAGGGCGAGACTGGGCGTTACAACTCCCGAGCATCCCGTGGTCATACGGACGCTCCAAACTCATCAACGGCCGAAACACCTTTCTCCCTAACCTATGGGTGCGAGGCGCTATCCCCGCGGAGATCGGTGTTCCTTCCCCTCGAGTTTTAGCATATAATATTGAGACAAACGAGCCCGACCTCCGACGGAGAAGGATAATCTCGAGGAACGGAGAGAAATGGCCTCGACCCGGAATGGCAAGGTACAAGCAGAAGATCTCCCAATATTACAACGCAAGAGTAAAATACAGATATTTCAAGGTCGGAGATCTAGTTTTGAGGAAGAACGAAGCAAGTCGATAAGAGAAGATCGGGACACTCACCCCGAACTGGGAAGGCCCGTATCAGATTCTAAAAGTCCATCCTAAAGGTTCATATCAACTAGGTCGAGCAGACGGAACCACAGTCCCTCGACAATGGCACGCGAATAATTTGAGGAAATTTTACGTTTAAGCCTTAGTTGACCAGTTTGTTTCTACTTGTCTTTTAAGATTTGTAATCGATCCATGAGACAGCTTCTATCTTTAATATAATGATGATTCCTCTTTCCTATCGTTCTATTAAGTTATTTTAGTAATATTCTAAGTCCAAAAAGACACGAAGTTACAATCGACCAAGAATGGAGCAATCCGAAAGTCGGAACTCCCGACAATGCCATAAGCATACGTTGCAGAAGGCAAAAAGAAGACTCGCAAGGTCGGGTCAAATGTCCAAGTCAAAAGCCTAACGAGCCTAAGGGTCGAATAAGGCAGACAAAGGACGGTTCGCAGGGTCGGGCCAAACGTCCAAGTCGGACGTCTAACCGCCCAAGGGCGCTAGAAATGACCAACCCCGATAAAGTAAATTGGTGCCCAAGTCGGCTTTCCCTCCTCGGCTCGGCAATGACAAATTTCCTCTCGCTCCTCCTTTACCTTCTCTATCTCGGCGGCGGCTTCTCTCTTGAAAACATTCGGTGCGATTCCGGACCGGTGACACTAGCCGACTCGACAACAAGCTTGTCGTTCAACCTCCGAATCTGTGTCCTCAGCTCTTCCTCAGTCTCGGACGGCGTGCTCATACGTTGAGAAGCTTCTCGACTCATAAAGTAATGCTGCCAAAAAGGAAAAGTTAAGGCATAAGGGCTGAGAGGGGTGAAAAAGAAGACATGAAATCGACAAGAGTTAGTGTTTACCACGCGACCCAGCTTCTCGACATCTTCGGCCGACATCCTACTCGTGGCGGCAAGGTCGAGAGAGGGTTTTGTGACCTTGGCCTTTTTAGCCATCTTTTTCTGATCTCGCACCAGCTCCTCGAGGGCCGACCTCCTTTTCGCAACCGGGTCGCCTCGGCTCCGGAAGTTTCTTCACCCCTCCGACGATAAAGCGATAACGTCCTCTCGCCGCGTATCGACCGGTGCTCATGGGTGAGTCCTCCCGAGGTAGAAGGCGGGGTTGGGCGTGAGACGGGGGCGTTGTCTCGACACCCTCGGTCGAATCATCGACATGAGTAGGTCTTTCCTCGACGCCGGGGGAAGGACTCTCGACCTCGGATGCGAGAGACGGCGCGGCCTCTTGCGGAAGCCTTTGGGACGGCGACCTTTGAAAATCTTCCCACTACACAAATAAAAAAGAGTCGGTATAAGGAATAGAAAAGATACAACTTCAAAAAGCAATATTTTTTTGGGCCCGGTTGGGATACGCCAATCTCGTAATGGCGAAGAACGACCGGGACCGCCGGACACGAGAGGAACCTTAGCCCACTTGACACTGGGCCTCATGACCGTACGAGAACCTTCTCAGGGGCTCATCGGCAAACCGATGGTGGCCGGAAGGAAGTTGAACCTAAACTCGATACGACGTAGTAGAGGCTTACGTGTAATATTGGATTTATTTACTATTATACGTGCATGCATTGTCCTTACAAATACGTTCCGGGAACTACGTTTCCGGATAAGGACTCGGTATCCGGGAGCTTGAGTATTCATCAATAACATAAGGAAAAGTTACATCCGTCTTTTGTTTTTATTATTAATAAATGGCATAACCAAGTTATCAAATTTTATTATTTTCTTTTTTGCATTTAAATATACGCGCGTCAAATCCTAATGTTGTATTAGATGTAACCATAATATCTAGTGCGTGAACCCAAGAGAATCAAGTTATAGTGGTATACTTAGAATATGTTACACCATTGTGAACTTAATAAAGTATAAAGCCTATTGATTAAATTGAAATGTCAATAATATACCCGGAACACATCGAATGTAAACGTCTAATCCGAATCGTTGATGTTTAACATCTAAATGACGCATTTGGGTGTTTTCACGCAGAATAAGAAAGTGGTTGAATGTCATAAATTTGAAGGTTAAATGTCTAAAATGCCCATTGAGTATCATTAATGAATGCAATATTTGTGAAATAATGAAAAGTTGTTAGATTGATAATAAATTAGGGGTAAGATGGAGAAATAAGTAATAAATGTTGCATTGATAATATATAATAATGACTTATATTATGGATAAATCTAAAGATATAGAATGACTTATAATATGGGATAGAGGTAGTAATTATTTTATACGGCAAATGTGTAAAAAAAACTAATTGTTTTAGGCAGAGATTGTATCTAAGAAAAATCAAAGTCAACGGTACAGAGTGCATCTAAAGAAAAATCAAAGTCAAGCTGAAGGTCCAAGTTTCAATCTTTATTATGGTTGCAATAAATTTTTTTTTTTGAAGGTCACAGTTTACTTTCTAAAAAGTCATTGTTCAGATTGTGCTTTGATGAATTAGTATTCATCAATGTCGTACGTGTTTAAGGTGTTGTGTCTAGAGTCTAAGAGATGGAGTAGAGTCGTTAAGTGAGCTTTTACCTTGAAAACACTTAGGTGGCTAGTTAATGATTAATAATTTACATAAGTGTATAGTAAAAGACTAAACATTGTAACATTCTTGGTAAGACACTTGTCTATATCGCGATGTGTGGGCGGTCAGATAAAGTGAATAACTCTATTGGAGCTAAATGGTAGAGTGACTTCGCCGAACGTGTATACTATCGGGTCTTAACCCGCGGCTATCGGTGTAATCCATTGATAGGTTGCAAACGATACCTTGTGATGGGTAGCACCATGCGTAGTACTCTTAAATGCCGGTGTAACAAACTTGAGTTAAGCTAGAAATGTTTAGTTACAACATGTTGATGAACATGAAGTGAACCCTAGAATTGAGTCGGTCAAATAAAGATAAATAACAATGTAAGTCCTTCTTTGTGAAATCTAGTTAATGTAATAGCTTCTGTTTCTTGCTAAGTACCTTTGTACTTACCTCAAATGCAGGTTTGTTCTGTTCGGGGTTGAGAAGACGAACATGTGGAACAGGAGTTCGATGAGGACTTCGAGAATGATGTTTGATGACTTGTGATACCATACTTTTATCATATTTTTCATTTTTTCTTAACTATGTTGTTCCCCTTCAAGTTTTATGTTGTAATTTCATTTCAAGACATGTAGTATTTCAAGACATTTTCTTGTAAGATATTTGTTGTAGTTCTTCCCTTTCTTTAAACATCGTATGGTTGTAAGATTTGAAGTTCGTTGTTGTAAGATATCTTTTATATCTTTAGTATGATTGTGTTTCTATTCTTATCTTGTACAAAAAAAATACACCCGAGTCCTTTAACTTCTATAATTGCGAAACTCGATACGACGTAGCAGAGGCTTACGTATAATATATAATTTATTTTTATATTATACGTGCCGAACGTTCTATTTCCGGGTAAGGACTCGGTATTCGGGAACGGGCCGTTACAATGTTACACCATTGTGAATTTAATAAAGTATAAAGCATATTGATTAAATTGTCAATAATGTACCCAAAACACATAAAGTGTAACCGTCTAATCCGAATCGTCGATGTTTAACATGTAAATGAGGCTTTTATATAAAAAAACCAAATACATAAGAATTAATTATTACGGAAGAGATTGTATGAAAACCCGTTTTCCTTAAGAGCGTAAATGTCTTTTATGATTTTATGTGTCCCGATAATTTTAATATGTTATTTTTCAAATGATTGAATGGAGTTAAGATATATGGTAAATGGAATGTATGGGAATTTACGGGATAGATATTTAGTAAGGGAAAAAAAAGGTAAATGTACCAACCCCTATTGATACACAATTAATCCCAAGGCGTATTGATTAAAGTGTTAATAATGTACTCAGAACACATCGATTGTAGCCGTTTAATCCGAATCGTCGATGTTTAACGTATCTAAATGAGGCCTTTGTGCATTTAAATTGTAATATTCCGATTTCCGGGAAAGGGCAGACGTGTCTTTTTGCGAAAACGAAATATTGGGTTCGATTCCTTTTATTCGGAGTTAAATAATTGGACGTGTACATATATTATATTTCGAGTTTATATATATATATATATATATATATATAAAAGAAAAAGAAAATCTAAATTTTGGTAATAAGGGTGTTTATGGAAAATTAAGGATTTGTTATGGGAAGTGGTAATTAAAGGAAAAATTAGACCGATAATCCCCATAACCTAATTACAAAAAGAAGCAGCCACGTTTTTTTTCTCTTCTACGCATTCAAGGAGAGAATTGAGAGTTGGGAAAGTTTCACCAATAACTGAAGCAATTCTTGGTTGTTTTCAGATCAGACGAGAGCGTTGGAATCGTCGTGAGGAAAGCATCGTCTTGATACCAGTTTGGTTGGCAAAGCTGCAGGCTTTTGTTGAGGTTTTGATCAGTTTTGGGGCTGCGTATAGGTAAGAAAAACTATTCCTATGATTCCAATTCTTAGTTGTAAGGATTAGATCTTTTCTTAAGAAGTTTTGGTGTTAGGAAGATGAGTTTTGCTTTGGTTAATGACTATGGATGATATGGAGCATTTAGATGAGTTTTTTTCGTGCTTCACTGTGTTAATTTTGCTGATGTTTGGTTGAGAAACGATGTGGAAATCGTGTTGGAGATTTTAGGGTTCTAGCCGAAACCCGGGTCGGACGGGCGTACGCCGTGTGGACGGGCGTGCGCCTTGGCTACATTTCGGACGGGCGTCGGATTACCCGGACGGGCGTCCGAGGTGTTGTTTTGGATTCGGGATGTAGCTGTTTTAGGGGGGACGAGCGTCTGGGGAAAGTGGACGGGCGTCCAGTAGGTTCCAGAAGGGCGTCCATGTCTTTAAACGGGCGTTTGGTTGTTGGTCAGCCTTATAAGTACGCTTTATAATTTCTAAACCTTTAAACGTGATATGTTAACACTGTATAAACTTGAACAAGCCTGAATTGAGCTTCTGATTCGTTCAGTTAAAACACCGAATGTACTCTTAAAGGGAGTTGAAGTTCGGATCCGTCGGAAGAGCATGATAGGCTTGTGCTTCGATGAGTTAGCATTCATCAATGTCTGTGTAATTGCTAGGACTTGTCCGTGTTTAGTGGTCTAGGAAGAGAGTAGTATGCGTGAGGGAGATTATTTGAAAACACTTAGGTGGCTAGTTAATCATCATAATAATCAACGTACTTGACTAGTAAAAGATTAAACAACATGTCTCTCTTGGCTAGGCACCAGGCTAAATCGCGATGAATGTGCTACCTCTGAAGGTGGAAGAACTCCGTAGGTCAAAGACCCTAAGTACGGAGGGACTCTGCTGAGACGCGCGAGCTATCGGAGTCTACCTATTCTAGTCTCCGTGGATATTGGTGTGATCCACTAATATGTTGCAAAAGAGTGTCCCAAAGATGGATGCGCGTAGTGCCCTTGAGTGCGGTTGTAAGACAGATAAGCTAAGTAGAAACGTTTAGTCAATTCATGTTGATGGACATGAAATGAACCCTAGATTGAGTCGGTCTCACATAAACAACCAATCGATTTAAATATCTTTTCCTTATGAATTGAACTACAGTTGTTATCATAGCTTCTCTTTCTTATTAAGTACGTTGTACTTACCTCAAATGCATGTTTTCTATGTGTTTGGGGATGAGAAAACGAACAGGTTTTCGAGGAAGAGTTCGACGACGACGTTTGACGGCGCTCGTTGAAGACTTATCATTTACTGCTTTACTTATACATTTGGATTACTTTTGATACTTTTGAGGTAGACTTTTGGTCTTTCGAGACGTGTAGTACTTTTCTTTTGGGATTTTCGTACTTTCTCAAATGTAATAAATTTGCATTTCCGCTTTTAGATTTCCTTTTTCTATTCTTAAACGTTTAGAAATTTTATACCCGAGTTTAATTTTGCTTTCGTTTGCTTTAATTTGATACGACGTATTAGAGGCTTACGTATAAAGTGAATTTACTTTTATTTTATACGTGCCGAACGTTCCATTTCCGGATAAGGACTCGGTGTCCGAGAACGGGGTGTTACATAAATATACGCGCCTCAAAACCCCGATATAGTAACACACAAGATTTAAGTTTATAGCGATATATATACTTAGAATATGTTCATCCATCGTGAACTTAGTCAAGTATGAAGTCTATTGATTGAAATGTCAATAATATACCCGGAACACATCGAATGTAAACGTCTAATCCGATTCGTTGATGTTTAACATCTAAATGAGGCATTTTTGGTGTTTTCACACAGAATAAGAAAGTGGTTGAATGTCATAAATTTGAAGGTTAAATGTCTAAAATGCCCATTGAGTATCATTAATGAATGCGATTTGTGAAATAACGAAAATTTATTAGATGATAATAAATTAGGGGTAAGATGGAAAATTAATAAATGTTGCATTGATAATATATAATAAAGACTTATATTGTGGATAAATCTAAAGATATAGAATGACTTATAATATTAGACGGAGGTAGTAATTATTTTATATAGATTTTTGTCCAGAAGGACAAAATTATCAAAAAATCGGGATAGATAATTTAATAAGGACAAAAGTAACAATTATGAAGTAACAAATATAAGTAACAAATGTGGAATAGAGTAAATATGAAGTAACAATTGTGAAACACAAAGTAACATTAACACGAAGTAACAATTTTAAAGTAACAATTGTGATTTTTGTCGGATAATCATGAAAATGTTAATTATCCTTCCGACCCATTTATTAATTTTTTTGTCGGCAATTTTATACGGCAAATGTGTAAAAAAACTAATTGTTTTAGGCAGACATTGTATCAAAGAAAAATCAAAGTCAACGGTACAGAGTGCATCTAAAGAAAAATCAAAGTCAAGCTGAAGGTCCAAGTTTCAATCTTTATTATGGTTGCAATAATTTTTTATTTTTTTTGAAGGTCACAGCTGTTTACTTTCTAGAAAGTCATTGTTCAGATTGTGGTTTCGTTGTACAGCTAGGAAGAGAAAAGAAGTCAATCGACGTAGGAAAAAGGATAAATAAATAAAGAAATCCTTCTAGAAACAAAAGGTTTCACTATATAAATAGGCGGGCCTTCAACATTTTCTTCCATTCACTTTCTTTCACTTGTCCATCGTTTTATATTTTTAAGAGAACCCCCTTTTCTTATAAAGGAAATTAAACACACAGATATTTTCAATGGCTCCAACAAAAGTGTATATCATGTATGTATATTTTCAGTACTTGATCTATGCACTACTCCATTTTCATGTTCTCGTCTCTCTACCTTTTACAAATTCTTGTCAAAATATTCATCTTATTGTATTCCTGAAAAAAAAGTCTCTTTAATTTTGTGTTCATCAATTAATTTTTTTATGCACGAATCTGTTTCATAACAATCTTGGTACCACAATATTTTCTGATTTGCTTCAGAGGCATGATTAATAAATTTTGTTGTGTTTCAAGGGTTTTCAATGCATAATTTTGCTGATCACACTTGTAAATTTTCTGTTTTGCAATCTAATTTACTAGTAAATTTTATTGTTTTTCAGTTACTACTCTATGTATGGACATATTGAGAGACTTGCCCAGGAAATAAAGAAAGGAGCCGACACTTTGTCGAAGGAGTTGAGGCTACATTATGGCGTCCCCGAGACACTTCCCGAAGAAGTTCTTCAAAAATGGGCGCTCCCAAAAAGAGTGATGTGCCCGTGATCGAATTGACCGGCTTCCGAGAGGCCGACACGTTTATTTTTGGCTTCCCTACTAGATTTGGCTTGATGCCCGCCCGCCAAAGCATTTTTTGATGCAACCGGAGGACTATGGCGGCAAGGCAAGTTAGTTGGGAAAGGCGCCGGAATTTTCTATTCCACGGGAAGTCGGGGTGGCGGTCAAGAGACTACGGCGTGAGCACTAGAATTGCACCTTTACAATTGATTTTTTTTCTCATTATTTTCTAATACGTGATAAAGAGTGTAACATTTGAATGTGTTTTACGGATTGACGACTATCACACAATTCGCAAATCATGCAATGATTTACATTCCAATTGGATACACATCGGAGCCGGAATGGTCAATTTAGATGTGGTGAAAGGTGGAAGCCCATATGGAGCCGGAACTATTGCTTTGGAAATGGAACCCTACAGCTAAAGGACCAAATGACCTTGAATTGGAGACGGCTTTTCACCAGGGGAAGTACACAGCTGGAATTGCCAAGAAGCTCAAAGGGACCGCTTAAGTTCACTTAATGCATTATTTACTTTCCTTTGAGTCCACACGCCATCTGTGTCCTTTAAGATTTCATCGTTTCAGTTAAAAAAAAATTTATAGTTTGTGTTCCGTTTCTCATTTCCTGAATTATTGCAAAGCTTATAGCTGCTATTTAAACATATGTTAAGCACCATGTATCGATTTATTATCATTTTAATTTAATGAAATTTCACATCATTTTGTTTTAACACTCTAATTATCCTCTGTTTTGTTACTTTGTTTGTGAATCTTTGAACTAGCCTATTATTTCTGCAAGTTCCTTCGTTCCTCAGCAGGCTTAGCAAACTGAAAATATTCGACCCATAATTTCTCTATAGAGTAGCTAGATATAAGGGGGTGACGATTAAAGAGGGAATTGAAAATATATACCTTTAGGTAAAAATTGTTTGTTTTGTATACCCTTATTTTTAATTCTTACAAGCATAACCTCGTCAAAATACTCGGTAGGACGGACAATTTGGCATTCAGGCCGGAATATAATGTCATTTTTCATTGACGCCGGACTTAAATAACAGGTCATGAGCAACTTTTCTCACTCGGACGAGCTAAAAATTCCGCATATTTTTAAAAAAAAATTTGTAAATTGCCTGACATATAAATGAAGTCAAAACCATTTTCCTCCACCTTCTTTTCTTCTTCCTCCTTCCCCCCTCAAACCACCGGGCGACCTAAAAACATGGTGGGAAATTAATTCCACAATATACATTAGAGACCCAAACCCGTCTTCTCTTCTCTTCATCCCTCCCCCATCTCAATTTATGTAACTTTGCAGACCCAGACCCGTCTTATTCATCATCTACAATCTGTTTTTCTTTCAGTAAATTTTCTATTTAATCATATATATGTTAAGCAGCATGTAACAATTTATTATCATTTTAGTTTAATGAAATTTTATATCATTTTGTTTCAACGGACTTATTATCCACTATTTTGTTACTTTGAATCCGATACATTGAACTAGCCTCTTGTTTCTGCAAGTTCCTTCCTTCATCAGCGGGCTTAGCAAACTGAAAATCTCAGATCCATAATTTTGTTGTAGAGTAGCTTGATAAATGGGGTGCTGATTAAACTGAGCCTATCTCAAACTAATAATTAATCATCCAGATATCTATATATTCATTTAGCCATTTCTAATCATCAAGATAATTATATATTCATTTAGCTAGGACTGATCCTTCACTTGATGCCTCAACTGTATTTGTTCATGTGCTGGATTGCTCAGCTGATCATCAAAGTTGTCCACAACATGTGATGGAAGTGGCATATCAGGCACGATATTGGGTATTCCTAACAACAAATAGGTCTTTGTTGGTGATATCCAAGAGTATTGCACCATTGGAAGTGTTTGAATTCCAAAGATAGACACATGTCCTCGCATCTGGAATCCAACTTTGTTCTATACTACTGAAGAGTACAAGAAAAAACTAAACATCCAAAGACTTTAAATGCAGAAAAGTCTGGTTTGGTGCCATACAACACCTTATAAGGTGCGCTTTCTTTCAGCATATGTGTATGTGTTACATTAATAAACATAAACACATGTAACAAACGAAAACCTCAATATTCAATTGGTAGGTTACTCTAAAAACTCAGACCCTTGTCTACATGAAGCAAATGTTGATGTTTCCATTCCATAATACCATCATGTTCATAGAAAGTTTTAGTTGAAATTCGATCACTTCCATTATTAGATCTAATTACTTTAATAATTTTGTCAAACTTAGTGGAGACAAATTTAACAAAGGATTTAAATAATTCAAAATTTTTAGACTTCTGTCTCATAAGAAACGCCCAAGTGAATCTTGAATAATCATCCAAAACGGTTAGGAAATATTGTTGACCATTCACAGTAGAATGCCTCAATGGGCCCCAAATATCAACATGTACAAGATCAAAACTGGAATTAACAGAAACAATACTCGAAGGAAATGGTTTCTTTTTCAATTTAGCCATAGGTCATACAAAACACAAGTCATGTTCACAGTATTTTACTTCAGTTGATCTAGAACTACTAATGACTTGTAATCTCTTATAAGGTAGATGACCTAATCTTTAATGCCATAAAAGGTCATTATCTACTCTATCAGATAAAGTATTATTTTGTATAGAATTACAAACAGATTTAACAACAAATTTTCTTCATAAAATTTCTTTGTAACAAAATACAAAGTCCTTTGTGCAGCTCAGCTAAACCAATAATGTTCTTCTTGCTATCCTGCAAAACACACTTGTTAGTAGTGAAAACAGCTACACAATCAAAATGATTAATCAAAGCTTGTGAAGACATCAAATTATATTTACAACCAGGAATGTATAAGACATCATGCAAGACCAGCTAAGGATTGATCCTCACTTCTCTCATATGTGTTACATGCATATTATTACTCATCTCTATGTCTTTTCAAAAACTTCATCACATGTTTGATTTCATGTGATCCACCAGAGTGCTTACGGCATTACAATGACATTGAGGATCACAAGAACAAAAATGCATTGGCATGATTTTTGATTTCTTCCTAAAGAACCATCAATTTATTGAAATGCCGATTCACAGAATCATTTCCCTGCTTCAAGATACGCATCTCCTCAAGAAGATCAGAAAGTCTCAATGTATCATCATTTGAAAAACGATTAGCCAAATTCTTCCAAACAGCTTAGGCACTTTTAAAGTACATCGAACTCCGTGCAATAATATTCTCTACTGAGATTAAGATCCAAGATCTCACCATAGTGTCACGCTGTCTTCAAGCCTGGAAATCTACTGAACTTCCTTCTGGTCTCTTAATTGTGCCATCAACGAAGCCATATATTTGTTCATGGTTATCAATACCATCTAATTTGACATCTTCCAAAGATTATAATTGTTTCTATTTGTCAATGTTGAACCCAAACTAATGAAGGATTCTCATTGGGATGAACATATAATGGACTTGAAGGGCTCGGTTCTTGCTTCTTTGCTACCATGGCTATAAAAAAAAGATAATCCACACAAGAGTTGAAGGGCTCAGTTCTTGCTTCTTGCTTCAGAATCATCAATGATTTAAGTTACAATGCCGATGTTCATGGGGTATTTATATAGCACACACCTTATGAAATAGTTAAAAGAAAGTTACAACATAATAACTGCCTAACTATACTGTGCTTCTGTTGCGACGTTCAGCTGACTACCTCAGCTGCTACTACTTGATACTCAGTTGATGCGATACTCACCAATCTCGCTCATACTCGGTGATGCCGCTCATACTCGGATCTACTTACTAAGCCGAGATATTCGGTTGAGCACATCCTCTTGTATCAATATTCCTTTATCTATATATTGTAACAAACACGTGTATACATACATACATATATATATATATATATATATATATATATATATATATATATATATATATATATATATATATATATATATATATATATATATATATATATATATATATATATATTGATAATGCGAGATTATCACAAACGGATGTGGGTAATATAGGTGGTGGATATCTCGGTTGAAAGTGATGGTTTTTCCGGTGGTGCACGGCGGTGTTTAAGAACACTATGAAGGTGGACTGAAAATCAAAAGTGGCGATCTCATTGTCAACAAATTGGCAGAGTGTTTCTGATTTGTGCATTAGACAATGTATTTCATATCCTAAAATGAGTTACATTGTGCCGCTATTTATAGGTGCGAGCTGCTAATGACGGTAATTAAAGTGTGATAAGACATAATTAAAGTTTGACAAGATATAATTAATCTAGACAACTGTCGAGGAGGCCTTATAAAAGGTGAGTTTGACACTCAGCCATTTTATTGATTCTTCATCTTGAAACTGCCATGTTTGAACCATGTTCGCCTAGCCATGCAGGTTTAATCTGAGATGGGGGACTGTGAGCTGGTGGCGGACTGACCGGCCCCCAATGCTTTATGTCGCGTTGTACGAGGCAGGTTGAAGGCTTACTGATTGACGCCTATGGCCTAGCTAATGATATGGATCGTAAAGGTCTTCGTTAGGCTGGATTGTGCCCGGCCCAGTCCGGCTTACAGCGGTGCGGACTAGTTGGGCCTAGGACTCTATCCGTTATTGGCCCAATGTACATGCCCAATGTCAATCCGCATGCTCTTTTGTGGGCTTGGCGTGTCATATACACACACACACACATACAAACGTATGCTTTTCAAGAACCTATAACGAACATTTGCCTAATGGCTCGTGTTTGTTTATTTAATAAACAAGCACAACAATTTGTTTGAGTTTGGTTCATTAAGCTTTACAAACAAACAAACACAAGCTCATACGACCCGAATCCGAATTTGTTCGTGAACGACTCTGTTCATTAACAACTCTATCACTATCTGGTACAAGTTTGACTATTCAGTGATGGTGTTTCATACCTAGAGTTTGAACTGTTGTAGAAAACGCCTATTTAATGGGTTTGACGAAAGTTGAAACGGTCAACTTTAGTGTTATTTTTGAATAGTCTCCAGTATGTATCATCGATAGTAAACTATATCATTGAATAATACTCACGGAGTATATGATGATGGACTTTCGAATCACTTGATTCGGATATCAGGTGAATGAAAAATTAATGCCAAAAGTTTATATAAAATACGTGTGAATAAGAAAAGTCGATCGACTTTACGTATTAATTGATAGACCGACTATGTGTGAAGTGATGTTGGTTGATAATAATAAAAATCGGCCAATTTTTATTATGATGTTAGCTCAGCTATTTTGGCCAAACTCCATCAAACTTTTTCTTAATCACTTGACCGATGATGTTAGTAGGTTTTTTATCTCGAGGAATAAAACTATTTTGGAAACAAAAAAAATGTCAAACCCCATTCAAAAACACTATTGTATATTTTTCTCCTTAATTTCTTCTATCACTCCCCTGTTTTCATAAATTTTTCTCCAAATCAATCTTCAGACTCTGTTTCACATGACTGATAAAAAAAATTGGGGAAAAAATACTTCCGATTTACATCAATCCAAGCAATTGACCTTCCTTTTATCAACAAACGTACATATATATATATATATATATATATATATATATATATATATCGAATGCACCTGTCATGTTTGTGTTTGTCAATACATGGAGAAAAGAGTAGGTATGCTGTAGCGGAATAGCAACATATCCTTATCTTATGTTTTCCCCATTTTAAGTGATCCTGCAAGAACCTAGAACAAGTTGTTGAAGCTATTCCAACTCCATAGAGCCCCCCTTCTTCGTGACGGATCCCAACATAGGTTTAACCTCTTTAATTACCATATCACTGCACCCTTTGTACAAATCAAGCAATCCCATATATTCACTACAAAAATGGTTGAACCTATAATCATGACGAGCAACGTAGGCATGGATTTCTTTCTCATGGTGCAGGCTCTACAATCTTGAAGTTGAAGGAAGAACGCTTGCTAGTGTTTCAACCATTCGGCTCCAGCCCCGTAAATTTCATTCTGGTCAGCATTTTTAAGGCCCTCCTCTATCATGTCCTTTTTTTTCCTGGAAAGCAATTGACCTTCCTTGATTTACCTCAACAAGTGGATTTTTCTCTAAGAAACATATCCAGACCAACTCCACAACCTCCGGCAAGTAATCCACCCATGATACATCCTCTTCGTAGTACATAACCCGATCCGGACACCCGATATCCTTGAAATTCAAATAGTTTTGTACTAAAACCTTCGCATCCATGTTCCATACCTCTGTACTTGTCTCCGGTGACCGCAAACACATCTTCTCCGGCGAAATCGTAATCCTTATCACATTCTCTTTAGCAGTCACAATTCTTCAAAATTCGAATCCGTTTTCTCCATTTTCGTCATCATTATATCAGATGAAGCTTCGAGATTCATTGATATACAGAATACCGCTATGAAACAACACATTATATATTACAACGTTCAGCTCAGCCCCCTTGTATTCGAGCCAATTGACTACTTCATTGGCCCTTTCTACATCTTTCAATTCACACAAATTATTTATAAAAACACAGGTAGTAATTGCTCAAAAGCCCAATCAAATCAACAGAAGCAAACAATTACACTTTGCTGCTACCACCGCATTGCAAATTTAGTTTACTATTGTTATTCAATTTTTTTTATTTTACTTTTCTTCAAAACAAAATTTTACTCCGTTTGCTGTACACAAGAAGAAAATCAAAAGACCTTATCATAAATTATGATATATCAGGAGAAACCCCAAAACAAATAACAACATCATCGAACAATATACAGTCAAATCTACAGTCGAACTATACAAAGTGAAGAAGAGAGGAGAGCCAATGGAGAAGAGAATAGAGAGAATAGAGAGAAAGAGAGAAGATAGAACAGAGAAGGGAAGTTACCTCTTGAACTCGCCAACAGCAAGCAGCGGAGGCGGAGGATGGACCGAAGGAGTAGCGGAGGCGGAGGAAGAACCCTTTTCACACAATTACGTAATTGTCGCGGAGGGAGGGGGAGATGGTTTTTTTTTTTTTTGTTTTTTGTTTTTTGTTTTTTTTTTCTTCTGAATAGTGTTTTGCCTATAAGGATATAAGATGTCAAAACGACGTCGTTTAGACGTAGTGCTTTCGGTTTGGATTCGAGTTGAAATGGGGTAAAAAAAAACTCAAACCGATTCACTATAATTCGTTGATTAAAATCCAAGATAATAAGAGCTTTTTTAATTGGGTACATATATCATTATTATATATAAAAAATATATATATTTTTTGGGTCATGCACGTTCGAGAACCGCCGAATATAGGTTTTATGACCGATATGTATGTTGAACTTAATCGGGTTGGGGAAAAAACTGACACTTCGTGACGGAAAACGAATGGGGTCTAGACAATTTGGGGCGATGTATCTCGAATTTTATCGTGTTGAGGGAAAACCCGACAATTCATGGTGGGGAACAATTCAGGCTAGGGTAAAACTCGACAATTCGTGACGGGAAATTAACAAATCGGGTCTAAAAATTAGGGAAGGGGTTGGGTTTTACAGGAAAAATTAGCATCTTAAACATTGCAATACACAAGAGGATAGTATGACTAGTTTTTACATAACTCTAGCCTGATCATGGGTTGGTTTGGGTTGGTTCGGTTTGGTTTGGAAAGCGTGGGGTCGGTTCGAGGCTTATAACTTGTACCCCAAACCAAACCAAATAGATTTTGAACCCTATGGTTTGGTTTAATTAATTCGTTTCGGTTTGGATTTGATTTGGTTTTGGTTTTGGTTTTAGCCTGCCAATTGTTTAAGAAGCTATTTTTATGACACAACGGTTTTTTCAGTGGAACAAGCCCGGGGCGACTGGAAGAAGAGGTGGCTAGATGCAGAGAGAGTGATGGATTAATGGAGACATAATTTGATTTTACAACTCTTTACACATAGGTTTATCAATAATAAGTAATATTACTATTGATATTTCTCTTAATGAATTAATAATCTACTTGAATTCTTAAAATCCATCATTTAAATTTATGTGTAATTCAATGAATAATAAATAATACATTTCTTTCCAATGATCATTCAATATTACACACAATTGAATTTTCCAACACTTTTCCAACGAATATTCATATTTCGTAGGAGATTTGTCGGAATTATGTAGATTTTTCGACTAATTACTGACGAAAAGTGAAAACATATATTGATTTTAAACCTATTCATAGTTTTCTTTCTTTATTTCTTGTAATATATGTTATATAATTGGTAAAACATATCAAATATCCCGAGTTATAGTTATGAGACAACGTGTTTTTAATTTCTTAAAAGTGTTTAATTTTTATTTCATTTAGTGGAAATTTAAAAGTTACATTACTTACAGATGTCCAACGAATAGTATATATTGTAGATATATTTGAACGATTCCTACGGATTACTGACGAGCTTAATAATTCGTCGGAAGCGTGTTTAGGTGCATTATAAGGGAAATGCTTATGATTAAAATATTTCCGACAAATGTTGCTACGAGAAATGGTATTCCGTCGGAAGTTCGTAGGAAACGCATTTGGTATTTCATTCCACAATATGTGGGACATTAAAATATATCGCGATATATTTTAAGGAAAAATTTAATGCAAATTTTTTTTTTTTGAAATTTTTAATGCAATTTGAAAAGTAAAATATCAACACAATTATTATATTCCTACGAAATACCGACGAACTTGAGTTATAAGTCGGAAAGTTCGTCGGAAACATGTCTACTTACAGCAGAGAGGATGGTGTTCGTCGGAAATTCGAAGGAAACACTTATGATCGTCGGAAATTCGACGGAAACAATTATGAAAATATTATTTTTATGTTTATCATATTTCCAACCAACTTGCTACGATCAACAGTGTTCGTCGGAAATTGGTAGGAAAGACCCGAGCGGGAGAAATTCACGCCCTTAAACATAGGTGGGAGCCTTTCGCGCGTAAGATTTCCGACAAATGTCCGACGAAATACTTTGCAACAATGGCATTCCGTCGGAAATACGTCGCAAATATTTTTATGATTTCATAATTATTTAAACCATCGGAAATACGTCGCAAAATTCCTACGACATTATTTCGTCGGAAAAACATAAAATTCTAGTAGTGTGAGCCATCAAAATCATAGGATCTTGATTCTTTGCATTGTGGGACACAAAAGTTTTCCTCTTTTCAAATTTTATGGCCTTTGTAAAGGCATCATAAATCTCAAGGAAGCGCACCATCAACATTGCCCGAGACATCATAAGCTAAAAACTCATCTCTATGTCCTTTCAAAAACTTCATCACATGTTTGATTTCATGTGATCCACCAGAGTGCTTACGGCATTACAATGACATTGAGGATCACAAGAACAAAAAGGCATTGGCCTGATTTTTGATTTCTTCCTAAAGAACCATCAATTTATTGAAATGCCGATTCACAGAATCATTTCCCTGCTTCAAGATACGCATCTCCTCAAGAAGATCAGAAAGTCTCAATGCATCATCATTTGAAAAACGATTAGCCAAATTCTTCCAAACAGCTTGGGCACTTTTAAAGTACATCGAACTCCGTGCAATAATATTCTCTACTGAGATTAAGATCCAAGATCTCACCATAGTGTCACGCTGTCTTCAAGCCTGGAGATCTACTGAACTTCCTTCTGGTCTCTTAATTGTGCCATCAACGAAGCCATATATTTGTTCATGGTTATCAATACCATCTCATTTGACATCTTCTAAAGATTATAATTGTTTCTATTTGTAAATGTTGAACCCAAACTAATGAAGGATTCTCATTGGGATGAACATATAATGGACTTGAAGGGCTTGGTTCTTGCTTCTTTGCTACCATGGCTATAAAAAAAGATAATCCACACAAGAGTTGAAGAGCTCAGTTCTTGCTTCTTGCTTCAGAATCATCAATGATTTAAGTTACAATGCCGATGTTCATGGGGTATCTATATAGCACACACCTTATGAAATAGTTAAAAGAAAGTTACAACATAATAACTGCCTAGCTATACTGTGCTTTTGTTGCTACATTCAGCTGACTACCTCAGCTGCTACTACTTGATACTCGGTTGATCTGCTTGATACTCAGCCAATATGCTCATACTCAGCTGATCTACTTACTAAGCTAAGATATTCATTGAGCACATCCTCTTGTATCAATATTCCTTTATCTATATATTGTAACAAACACGTGTATACATACATATATATATATATATATATGTATATATATAATGCTGAGATTATCACAAACAGATGTGGGTAATATAGGTGGTGGATATCTGGTTGAAAGTGATAGTTTTTCCGGTAGTGCCCGGCGGTGTTTAAGAACACTATGAAGGTGGACTGAAAATCAAAATTGGCGAGCTCATTGTCAACAAATTGGCATAGTGTTTCTGCTTTGTGCATTAGACAATGTATTTCATATCCTAAAATGAGTTACATTGTGCCACTATTTATAGGTGCGAGCTGCTAATGACGGTAATTAAAGTGTGATAAGACATAATTAAAGTATGACAAGATATAATTAATCTAGACAACTGTCGAGGAGGCCTTATAAAAGGTGAGCTTGACACTCAGCCATTTTATTGATTCTTCATCTTGAAACTGCCATGTTTGAACCATGTTCGCCTAGCCATGCAGGATTAATCTGAGCTGGCGGACTATGAGCTGGTGGCGGGCTGACCGGTGCCCAGTGCTTTATGTCGCGTTGTACGAGGTAGGTTGAAGGTTTACTGATTGCCGCCTCTGGCCTAGCCAATGATATGGATCGTAAAGGTCTTCGGTAGGCTGGATTGTGCCCGGTCCAGTCCGGCTTACAGCGGTGCGGACTAGTTGGGCCTAGGACTCTATCCGTTATTGGTCCTATGTACATGCCCAATGTCAATCCGCATGCTCATTTGTGGGCTTGGCGTATCATATACACACACACACATACAAACGTATGCTTTTCAGGAACCTATAACGAACATTTGCCAAATGGCTCGTGTTTGTTTATTTAATAAACAAGCACAACAATGTGTTTGAGTTTGGTTAATTAAACTTTACAAACAAACAAACATGAGCTCATACGACCCGAATCCGAATTTGTTCGTGAACGACTCTGTTCATTAACAACTCTGTCACTATCTGGTACAAGTTTGACTATTCAGTGATGGTGTTTCATACCTAGAGTGGGAACTGTTGGAGAAAACGCCTATTTAATGGGTTTGACAAATGTTGAAATGATCAACTTTAGTGTTATTTTTGAATAGTCTCCAGTATGTATCATCGATAGTAAACTATATCATTGAATAATACTCACGGAGTATATGATGATGGGCTTTCGAATCACTTGATTAATTCGGATATCAGATGAATGAAAAATTAATGCCTAAAGTTTGTTTAAAATACGTGTGAATAAGAAAAGTCGATCGACTTTACGTATTAATTCATAGACCGACTATGTGTGGAGTGATGTTGGTTGATAATAATAAAAATCGGCCAATTTTTATTATGATGTTAGCTCTGCTATTTTCTTGTCTTGATGTACAAGTAAAATGTGTCATTTGGCCAATAAGAATCGAGTATTGACTCATCCTCTCCACTATATAAAGATCCATAGTGAATGAGAATCGACATCGAATTCTCTCTTGTTTTCTCCACTACAAAAGAGTTTTATATAGTCGTAGTTTTGAGTCGTCGAAGAGAAGTCGAGACACTCAGTTAGGTTCGCCAGAGTTCGGATTTTTGAAGTGCCTCTAAACCAAGACGTGAATCCGATGTATCTTGGGAGACAGTTGTTGCAGCTGTGGGAATGAGACCGAGGCAATTTATCTTAAGGATATAGTGTTTTCACTGGCCTCGGTTTGTTTTCTATTACGTTATTTATGCATTGTTTGATCTTATTTTGTTTTAATTTATACCGTAATTATTTCCGGTAATTACGGGATTTTTCCATAAATCAGTCAACACACGATACATCTTTCTAACAGAAACTTGTTTAAATACTTGTGTCATCTTTGAGCTTTGTTTGTTGGTTTGGGTTTATGCTTAAATGTTCTATCTTGTTGGACCATTTACATCAAAGCATTGCAATACTCAATTCATTATATCTCAAACCTTTCGATTCTTATTTTCACCAAAGATCAGAACACTTAGCATATTTGGAACAATTTGAAAAAGAAAAGTGTTTGACAAAAATTATTCAGCCGCTCTAGTTTGTTTAATTTATTTGAATGAAGTAATTTTCTCTATTTTTTTCTTCACAGTACATTATATTCACACCAAAACTGATAGAATTGAAACACTATTTCAACTAAAATTAACTTTTTTTGAAAAAAAATCAAGTATTAAGCAAGATGTCGAGTCCTACGTACATGGTTTCCATAAGATTAATAATACGGGCACATCCGTTTAGTCACAATGGTTGAATCAACATGAATTTGCATCATTAATCATGATGTAGAATTAATTGTTTATGAATTTACATCAATCATAATCAATGATATAAATAAACTTTAGGCCACTTGTTGTGGTTAAATGATCATTTATGAATTATTACTATTAAAAAAATATTTCTCGATAACATTTTTTGGAAGAAGGACAAAAATATTTTATAAATTGCTGAAAATAATACATTTTAAAAACTTTTGAATAAAAGATAAAATTGTTATAAAAAAAAACCAGGCAGGACGCCTCCTAAAAAAGAAACAGTTTGTCTCTCATCCATTATTTTTAAACATTTATATCTTTCAATCTACAATTCCAAACTTGAAACTTCTTTTCCCATTTTTTTTTCATGCTCTTTATTTTGAGACCACATTCACCAAATTCGACGGGGGCAAGATTCACTGAGTGAATTCGATAGTGAATCTCACGAAAAATGATGTAATGTGATGAGGACAGATTTAACCATGCCACATGTCACGCACACAATCCCCAACATTAATGAAAATGGACCCGAGATCCTAACTCTAAGGGCCGCGAGCCCCAATATAAGCCTAAGGGCCGATCTCCGCCTCCAAGAGGGATGCTGACCAGGTTGATCCTCAGCCCATCGTAGGTCGGTCAGGACAAAGTAGAGGCCGATCTACGCAGCTCGGTCACCTTGACCTCAGTTGCTCGCCACAGGTCGGCTAAAGCATGTAATGCTAAGTACACGTTTATCAGGGTAATTATGGAAATAATCCTAATACGTTAAGGCTCTGATCTTTATCATTTAAATACCATGATTATCTCCTAAAACAAAGAGATAAACACAGAATAATAATACTTGTGAGACATAATAATAGAGTCCATAATGGACACGGCTCATGCAGGCCTAGGGCATAAGTGATCCCTATATAAACGTTCATAAGAACTACGGCAGACTTGATTCCAACATAGGCTTTGGATACTTATAAGGTAACTTGGAAACTCCCAGGCTCAGTCTAAATCACTCCCCAAAAATTATTCCCCCATACTCGTACTTTTTCTACCTTATTTATTCGTATATAATGATTATATCAGTGGACACTTTCGACTCATAGTTGAGTGTAAGTTATCTATATTCGGCAGAGTTCAGTTTCGGGTTTATGGTGGTGTAATCCCGGAATTAATAGATTGAATATTATTGTTCGGTCTGACGAATAATTTTATTTCATTTATTGTAGCTACTGAATATGGATCCTTGGTCACCGATGTGGCTCCTAATATAGCATATATATTTTCTCGTCGTTTCACCTCAATTAATATTAAATAGTTGGATTGGACTGTTTAATAGATATGTGGATTAATTGTTTAGTTGGACTAAATGATTAAATACATGGTAAAGACTTTTTTCGTGGACTCGGCCCAAATATGTGTAAAATGCGCGTGGACCTATTTATCTAGGGTCGGGGCGCATTTTATGTGTTATTTAATTATTGGGAAATTAGGTTTTCTTGGATAATTATTTAACATGTGATTAAATTATTTATTTGTTAAATAATTAATTAAGGAAAATATTAGATTGGTCCTTAAATATTCTAGATTGGTTCTAGATTGTTTTATGAGTATCTTTTATTTAATAGTATTATTATAATTGATTTTGTATTAATTATAAAATCCTTGGAGGACAATGATTACTCTTCTATATAAAGAGAGTTCTCCCAAGCCTTAAGACAACATATAATTTTAAAATTATTGGGTAGTATTTTGGCTTAGATTTTTCGGCCAAAAGTACTAGGGTTTGAGTTTTATAAAAACTTTGGGTTTTTCTAAGGTAGCATATCAAGGAGGTCAAGCGTCTTGAAACACCATCCACCTGGTGTTGCTTGGAGACACACGTTGGAAGACTGTGGCTTCTCATCTCAATACTTGGATCTTGGATCTCGGATTGTTCTTGGTGTTTATTCACAATAAACAGGTAAGCAATCTAAACCCCCTCGTAGGTTTAGATTTATTGTGTTTATGTATTATGGTTGACTAGATCTAGATCTTGTACTTTCCGCTGCGTAATCGGGTGGATCTTGATCCATCCGGCGATAATACAATCCTATAGTATCTTCATAAGACCCTGAAGGTCAATACGAACAAGGTATGATACTTCTTTAGCTCTATTACCCTTTCCTAGCTAATTGAATGGTTACTTAGCCATTTTTCCTTTGAGATAGTGTTCTTAGACTGGGAGATAGGAACCACCCTTAGCCAGTCTTCAGATCTTATCTTTAGATTAAATGCACTAATTAATAGATGCTGAAGACTCATTTATCTAAATACGGAAACCATTTGTGTTAACAGTTTATGATGCGTTACATCTACCTTTTCAGGATGTGAAAGTGAATCCATTCGTTCCAACGAATCTGAAAATAGAAATTAGATTTCTGCGATATTCAAGGATTAAAATCCAAATTTTATTTCCTTATATCACTCCCACTATCTTAGCGGCAATAACTGCCCATTGTCTACTTTTCATCATGAATGCCCAGCTACCTTGTTCTTACAAAAGAACTTTAGCTTCTGAGTCAAATTACTCGGTTAAGAAAGTCTCTAAGGATTCAAAGGTTAGTGATCCGAAATCACTTTCCTTATCCTAAATTTACTTTTATTAATATTTCGGTTTAGCCTTTAACTTATTTAGTTTATATGACTTGCACTTGTAGACATTTACCTTCCCATTCTTGGCCTTCTATAAAGGAAATGGCCGTGAACAAGCAGTTTATTTGAGTAGGCACTACTCGTGAACCGTGGGATGTCTAGTGAGATTGATACCAAATCATTCTCGCCATCTTTGAACTAATTTTGTTTCGTCTCTCATTCGACACGAGTGACAGCAGTGACACACTTATCAATGTCACTTAAGTTTGAAAGCTTAAGAGGAACATCATCTTCCGAAAAATTAATTTGCATTCTCGATTATTGAGTTCAACATTCTTGTTACTTTTCCACTTTTACGAAGTCGTTAGTAGTCAATTTTTCGTATGTAGCAGTTTAGATACATTGAGATTATATGTAGTTGTAAGATAAATTATGACAGAAATATAAATCAAATCATACACCACAACATATAATAATTTTAGGAATAATAAACGTGATTTCATGCATGCACTTTATCCTACCATTCCAAGGATTTAATCACACACCTTAGTGCCGCCGTTGGGTAGGTCAAAGAGGAGACGATTAAATTGAGACAATCTCTCTCAACAATTAAACCCTTTAAGAATCGAACATCTCCCATTTAATTGTTGATTTCCTTCCTTTTTCAACCAAGATATATCCTAAAATATCCTTGTGAGTGTGACCTACTATTTCAGATTTTTAAGTACGCCCCGAGTATGCCGCCGTAGGGTAGGTCAGTGACCCGACGAGTACTCAAAATCCTATCCTTTCGGAAACCAAGCTTTGAATTTTGATAGCGGTGAAGGCCATCCATAGGGGGCCGAAATCAAAGCGGCACGAGGCTTCACCATTCTCTCACGTGCTTGTGTCAACAGTAGAGGCCGTGGGGTCGGTTGTCACCTTCCCCGCTCCCACTCGTTATTTTGAAAATTAGTTAGTCTTATTAGGATTTTCAGAATTTATTTATAATCTGAAAAACAATAAATCATGAATATTTAAATTAATCCTCCCACTAGTTCATCGGTTCCAAATGCCGTCTAACTAGTGTCACATATTCACGATTTCCCAATTTCTCGGATTTTTAAATTCTTTGTGTAGACATTACACAATTAAAATTCACCAAGAATTTTATAATCCTAATACATTAGGACTTATGAATTTCTCAATAATTTTTAAAACAATAAATTATGAAATTTAAATCTCCCACTAGTTTATCGGTTCCAAATACCGTCTAACTAGCGACACCTTATTCATGGTTTTCCAATTTATCGATTATTTAAAAATTTGTGTAGACACTACACAATTAAAATTTATCAAATGAATTTTATAGTCCAAATATCGTCATGATGAAATTTTAGGATCATAGAATTTTATCTCAATAATTTGAAAACAATAAATCTTGAAAAGCAATCACCAACTTATCGGTATTAAACTCTGGCTGAGCTTTAACCGAGTTTACCGAACGGTGTCGGGATTGGCTAAGCCAACCCGTCCTCTTCGTTGGTTCATATACAACTGCTGGATGAATCGGGCTAAGACTGCCGTAATGAGCCGAAACTCACCGGATAGCTTGACCTTGCTGGACCCCGATGCTAACGTCGCACGTGTGCGGGTGCTGGGTTGAAAATCGGGCTAAGGCTGCCCCATTGAGCCTCAGCTCACCGGATAGCTTGACCTTGCCAGACCCCCGTGGCTAATCCCGCATTTGGACGGACAAGTCGAGTCGAGCCGAAGCCCTGTTGACCGCCCGAACCAATTTTCGAACATTTTGCTCAGTTGGTGTCCAACTGTTCGGATTTTCCAATTTTTCAATTATTAAAATTCTTTTATATTGTCACTACATAATTAAAATCCATGAATGATTTTTAGATCCCAAAATTAAATATACCGAGTAAATTTTATTTTATCATGTGAATTTTATATCCCGATAAAATTTGTTCGTTTTAATTAATTTAATTAATTACCTAAATTAATTACGTCTCATACACGCCTAATTAATATCTATATCAATTTTCTACATGTATGCATATGCTAGGAGTGGAATTAATAAATATGATGCATGACATGGTTATATCAGATAAATAATCATCCAAAAAAATAAATGCGAAAAATAAACCCAATTTAATGGGTTTACTAATTATTTATAAAAGAAAGAGTCCAGTATTCGCATCTATATTAATTACTGGATCATAATCTTCAAAAATTGCTCCGTAGCCGAGTTGGTCAGGCGCTTCTTCTTTTATATGTCTGCGCAGGTTCGATTCGCACCTGCTGCACAATATATATATATAGTGTGATTGGAACTCTAGACATCCACATCTGAAACTTCACTCCAGGCCAACGCACCACCAACTTGTTTGTTAAATGACAGCTTCGACATCAAATAAAAAGAACAAGACATAAAAAAAACTATCTAACGGGTTTACAACTGTTCTAACGGGTAAACGATATCAACCACAATCCATCTCGTCAATCAAAACATTCAACCACGCATATATCATATAATAAACATATAAAAGATGCAATTTTTTTATTCAATTTTACTCCTTATTAATTAATTATGCAATCAAAATCGCCAAAAATCGCTTTAACCTAAGCTCCGATACAACATGCTGGATATACAGAAACCCGAATCCAGATCCGATCCATAATTGGATCGTCAGATCTGATTCACAACACCGATCGAGACACTCGATCATGCACAATGGAAGCTACGAATCAAAATTCATTTTCGATTTTACCACGATATGATTCACATAATAAATTAATCTACAAGAAGGTTAGTTGATTTACCACAACCGGAGAGAAGCCGTGATCTTCCGAGTTGTATCTCCAAGCGACGACTGGTGGACGTTGATCCCGCATTCGAACCTCCTCGAATATGCCTTCAAGAAAAACCTGGTTTCTTCTTCCCAATGGCTAGGATGAGAAAACAAAATTTCTCTATATTATTCAAAAAAGGGTGTGTCCCTTTTTTAAAACAAAATTGGCGTTGGTTTTATTTTGATACCTTTTGTGTTGGGAGAAACTCTCTTTTTATAGAAAATAACTAATAATTTAAGAGTTTATTTTTTACACACAAATTTATCTTTTCCTTTTAGGAAAATAAAACCTTTAACGAATAGGAAAATAAATTTCCTATCTATCCAATAAGAAAACTAATTTCTTATTCATAATTATTTAACACATAAATAATTACATTATCCACATTATAATTAATTATGAGAAAATTTCTTTTCCCAAAACCAAATAAAAGTGGGGCCATTTTCAATGCCATTTGGGATAATAGAAAATGCCTTTTCTATATTATATATTATCCGAAAAAATAATATCCGCATATTCATTAAATAGACCAACTATTTAATTTTATCTCGAGGTTCCACAATACGAGAATTCACTCGCGTATTAGTAGCTAACCCGGGGACCAGGGACCTATAACCAGTAGCTACAATAAATTGAATAAAATATTCAGCGAATAGAATATTTCTACTCAACTTATTAATTTCGGAACTACGCCACCATAAATCCAAAACTGAACTCTATCGATTATAGATATAACTTATTCTCAGAAAGTCGAGTCAATGAGTGTCCATTGATATAATCATTACATACAGACTAACCCTCCATAGACTATCCGTAATGAAGCGGGATTATTTCCGTAAACCTTCTTCATTACATCTTATTTACCATTAACCCACTAGTGATCAATTAGTTCATAACCAATACAAACTCGGCCGATCGATCAATTTCTAGGATCGACAAATAAGGTGATTGTCTTTCTACTTCTGCTAGGAAGGAATGGATTCCATATCTGTGAGACACACACTTCTCACTCATTCCAAAATAGTGTCAACATGAAAGTGATTCGGACCGCGCCTCTTAGCAATCATTTACGAACACATCAAACCCTATCTTGAAACAAGTAGGAGTATGCAATCACTTCAGGATTAAGGTTAATCCATATATGATCCTCTTGTGATTTAAAGATTTCTCAATCACGGAATTATATGAGAAATCCAGATTAAATCGTTCCAGTCCTATATGTCTACATCATATATAAATGCCCCACTTAGACAACCAATGTCGACGGTCCGGATAAGACGGCCACACCATAAAGTGTTCTGGGCGCATTAATGGTGGTTTAATCAATAGACCCCATACTTTGATTAACTTCACCATGGACTAACATTTCAAGTGTATCACCATAAACTTAATCCTCATGTGTGACACACACTAAGTTATACGGATACATCTGATACGACTTGGGGTTTTCAGTAGTGTATTACTTTTAAGCACAAAGCAAATAATAAGATGAGAATAAATCTGTCATTTATTAATTATAAAAACAATTACATAAATTATCTTTCGGGCGCTACTTCTAACAAAGAGAACATTTGGGATCAGTCAAGGGAGTAGTCGGGCGACCCCAACGAGTGTGAAGAAGACGTCAACATCCTTTTCGGTAGCACCTTCGGCAAGTGCACCCATTTGTCGGAAATGCAAGAGGCATCATTCGGGTGAGTGCATGGCAAGCACGGTACCGTTACTACTCTTGTGGAGATCCTGGACACTTTGCAAGGAATTGTCCAACCAAGGGAGGCAAAGAAAATCAGATTCAAGCAAGTGGAAAAGGAAGTTCAAGCTGACCGGTTCGAGTTTTTTCTATGGAGTCAGAGATTGCGGAGCCAGATGACAATGTTATCTCAGGTACTTCTAATTTGTTCATTCTATGTTATTAAAGTACTATTAAATCACGTTAAATCATGTTATAGTGGTATTTAAATAAAAGAATTTACATTTTTAGGTACGATAATATTAGACAATCTAGCAGTTAAGGCTTTGTTTGATACCGGGGCGTCTAGCTCTTTTGTGTCTTCTAAGGTTGCTAAAAAACTAAACTTACATATGGAAGCTTCAAGGAATACCTTGGAAATAACTACACCATTAGGAAGAGTTACTAAAGTGACGAAGATGATATCTCAAGTAGACATTCGTGTAGGATCTTACCGTTGTAAGAGTGACCTTACAGTGTTGGACTTTACGGACTTTGATGTGATCTTGGGAATAGATTGGTTGTCCAAGAAATATGTACACTTGGACTGTAGAGAAAAGAGAGTAACCTTTAAGTTACCCGGAAAGTCTTCTAAGACCTTTCAAGGTAACGTGTACAAGCCAAGTAAGAAGCGTCATCCGATAATCTCAGCGCTTAAGGTGATAAGAGAATGCCAGAAAGGTTGTGAGGACTACTGGTTGTATGCAGTGGATGTAGAGAAAGTTAAGTCTAAGTTGGAAGAAACCCCTATAGCAAGAGAATACCCCGAGGTATTTCCGGATGAGTTACCAGGCAATATGCCGGATAGGGAAATTGAGTTTGAGATCAAGTTAGTACCGGGGGCAGCACCAGTAGAGAATGCACCTTATAGGATGGCACCGGCTGAATTAAAGGAATTGAAAGCTCATTTAAAGGATATCTTAGAAAGGAACATAATTCAGCTAAGTACTTCACCGTGGGGAGCCCCTGTGTTGTTCGTACAGAAGACGGACTGTAGCACGAGAATGTGTATAGATTATAGAGCCTTGAACAACCTCACCATCAAGAACAAGTATCCACTACCAAGGATTGATGACTTGTTTAACCAATTGCAAGGAAAGATAGTGTTTTCTAAGATTGATCTTAGGTCCGGTTATCATCAGTTGAAGATTAAAGTGGCAGACATACCTAAGACGGCATTTAGTACAAGGTATGGACATTATGAGTTCTTGGTTATGCCTTTTGGACTCACTAATGCTCCTTCAGCATTCATGGATTTGATGCAATGTGTTTTCATGCCTTACATTTATAAGTTTGTGATAGTTTTCATAGACCTTATCTACTCAAAGGATGAGAAAGAGAATGAAGAACA